>CM055116.1:335091490-336540240 GCA_029206835.1 Rana muscosa | reverse complement strand
GCCATTTGACAAAGTTAAACATAGGAACAAACATGGAAAATGTCACCAGGCCCAGAAGTCTGGCAGTTCTGGAATAGATTATCAGGTCATGAAGAAGTGTATATGGATCAGTCATAGTGCCCACCTGAGAAGCATTGCCGTCATGCCGCTCATCAAAAAAGTGAAAAGAAAAAAGAGAAAAAGAAAAGCAGAGGAGGCAACAAGCAATCCCCTCCAGTAACTTATAACCATGTCCTGTCAACAGGGCAGGACAACCGTGTTCCCCCAGAAACGCGGAAACGCACTCGGAGGGGTCTCTCAAGTACGCAATTTGTAAATCCACGTTGACGATGTCTGAAGCTCTTGTCTTGATATGATGCAAGATAATGTCCCTCAGCCAGGGTTTATCCGGATAAGATCAGAACAAAGTCTCCCCACCAGATCAGATCATCCCAGGAACCGTGCGGACTTCATCATTCATCCTCTCCATTCTGGTCACGCCGCCTCAGGGCTTGTTCGTTACGGTCCAGCCAGTTAACTGCCTCCTTAGCGGACTCAAAAAACTGTGCCTGGCCCCGGACTATCACTCGTAGCTTAGCCGGGTACAACATAGCATAAGGGAGCTGCATCTGTCGGAGCCTGCGCTTTATATCAAAAAACGTTGCCCGGCGTTTCTGCACCTCAGCCGAGAAATCAGGATAAAAGGACACTCTGGTTCCATTATGTTGTATGTTGGCCCGTTCCCGTGCGAGTCGGAGCACTGTTTCCCTGTCCCTCTAATGCAGCAGTCTTGCTAGTATTGACCTTGAGGGCCCCCCAGGTTGAGTGGGGCGAGATGGCACCCTGTGAGCGCACTCCACCGCAAACAGAGGGGAAAAGGCATTCTTTCCAAAAATGTCCAGTAACCAGCCCTCCACATATGCTGTGGGATCCCTACCCTCCACCTTTTCAGGGAGCCCCACAATGCGAATGTTATTCCTCCTGAGGCGGTTCTCAAAATCTTCTGCTCTGTCAATAGCCTCCCTCGCAAGTTGATAAGCGGCCTTGGCATCTCTCTCAATGGGGGGTAAACAATCCTCAATTTCACTCACCCTACTTTCCACTGCAGTGGTGCGTTCCCGCATTTTTTGCATATCTTGTCGCAGCAGCGACAGTTCCTCTCTCATTGTGGCTACCGAGGCATTGCCAATGTTAACTGCCCTGAGGATGTCTGCCAGTGTAGGCTGAGCAGTCCCAGAAGTGTCCTGTTCACCATTCTCAGAGGCCTCAGATTCAAAGTGATTATTCTCATCTTGCTCACTGTGTGCAGTCAAGATGGCTGCCCCAGCCTGCGTGTCATGTGAAGCATGCTCTATGTGCTGCGAGTGTCCAGCCTCCTCTGTCCCCATCAGCCCATTCATTTTCTGGGTGTAATACACCATATCTTTAGGTGCATCCTTACCCTGACTCTTGGGCTGCCTCTGTCCCTTGGGTCCCAGCTCCTTCCCCCTGTCAGCTCCTCGTGGGGTCCCCTTCACTGTGGACGCGGCGGCGCCATCTTGAAAATCGGGACCCATGTCAGACAGATTTTTCCGGGTCATTCCTCTGGTGCAGAGGGCTGGTGGAGGTTCCCCTGTGATCCCGGGATCAGCAGCTTGCTGCATATAGTCGCAGGAGACCGGTTATGTGGCTGAGGGAGGATCGGTAACGGATCAAGCTCAGGAGCTGTGAGAGCTATGTCCTCTCACATGCCGGTCCAGGCCACGCCCCCGCACTCTGCCATTGTACTCATATGTTGTATATTGTACACTGGTTTGTGTGCTGAGGCCTCAGTGGGAAGGAATTCAATACATGTATTAAAGGTATTGGATATTTATCCTCCTGTGCACCTGTCCACATATACCCCTTCAGGTTATCACCAGGTTACACATATATGTATGTAAGTGCACTGAGTAATACTTTCTGTTAATCATAGCCTGTGTTTATTCATATTTTATTCATACCTTTCATTGTGTTTATTTTTTTATTATCTCAGTAAACATATTTCTGAGTGGTTCAGTGATACTATGAGTTTCTCATTACTAATGCAACATTTCAGAATGGAACCCAACGTGTCAGAGGTAGGAGAGGATCTGCAGAGTCGGGGTGGCCAGTGAGGTACAGAGTCAATCAGCAGCCCTCACGGGGTACCGCTACATGGGTGTAACATGAAACATGGTCAGAAAGATGGACTTCTCTTTTAGTCGAAACATGGAGAAACATGCATGTGTAATGCCGCGTACACACGATCGTTTTTCACGTCGTTAAAAATGCCATTTTTTAAATTGGGCATTAAAAACGATCGTGTGTAGGCTCCAGAGCATTTTTAACGATGTGAAAAATGGCCTAAAAAAAATGAGAACCTGCTCTAATTTTTGACGTTGTTTTTCACGTCGTTTTTTTTTTTTTTACGACGTGAAAAACGGTAGTGTGTATGGAAAAAAAACGTGCATGCTCAGAATCAAGTATGAGACGGGAGCGCTCGTTCTGGTAAAACTACCGTTCGTAATGGAGATAGCACATTCGTCACGCTGTAACGGACTGAAAAGCACGAGGCTGAAAAGCGTGAATCGTCGCTTTAAAATCTTACAAAAAGGTTGTCAAATTTGCTGAGGATGATTCCTTCAAGATTTTCACTTTTTCAGTGCATTATTAGAAGCACAATTATTTCTTGTACTTCTAGAAGCGTAGCTGAGTGAAAACACTTTTTTTTTTTTTTCATTTTAGTGTCCTAATTTAAATTTCAGTGTCTTATGCTGCGTACACACGACCGTTTTTAATGTCATTGGATAAAACAGCATTTTTCTCAACGTGATTCTTCTCAAGCCTGCCTTGCCTACACACTATTGTGGAAAAAAATGCTTGAGTAAAGCGCGGTGACGTACAACACGTACGACGGCACTATAAAGGGGAAGTTCCATTCAGGTGGCGCCACCCTTCATGTTAGTAAAGTTTGTTGAGAGACGATTCGCACTTTTCAGCCTCGTGCTTTTCAGTCCGTTACAGCGTGACGAATATGTTATCTCCATTACGAACGCTAGTTTTACCAGAACGAGCGCTCTCGTCTCATACTTTATTCTGAGCATGCGCATTTTTTTCACGTCGTTAAAGCCTACACACGGCCGTTTTTCATGACGAAAAAAACGACGAGGTGAAAAACGACGAGAAAAATTAGAGCATGTTACAATTTTTTCATGGCCATTTTTCACGTCGTGAAAAATGCTATGAAGCCCACACACGATTATTTTTAATGACCATTTTAAAAAATTGCATTTTTCTCGTCATTAAAAACGGTCGTGTGTATGCGGCATTGGAATTTTGGCTTGATATGTGACAGCTGTTCCTTATCTCTTTGAAACTATTGTATGAAAACACTGAAACGCACTAATTAATCGCAAAGGAAAGAAACAAGTGTAGCGGGTATTTAAATTTAGGGGGAGCATCTGGGTGGTAGTATGACCCAGATGCACTGACTGTTAGGGAATTAGGGACCGTTTTCTGTACGTGGAGGACTTCAGTGGTGTGCAGTTTCCTGCGGCCTGTGGGTGGCGCTGTCGCCCTGGGCCGGGTTGAACCATCACTGCAGTGCTGTTCCCTTTTTGTCCTGTTTTGGCAGCCGTATGGCGGGGCGGGGAACCTGCTGTGCCTGTCGGGAAAGGAGATAAAGGGGAGAGACGCCCTCAACACGGGGTTCAGTGTCGGAGGTCACAGCCGCGCCCAGGCACCTTCAGCCTGGGTGCCGGTGTTCCGGAGTTCCGGGCCCAGGTGCCCTTGACCTGGCCGGAGCGGGAGATGGAGTCCATCCCAGGCACCTTCAGCCTGGGGTGAGGTACTACGGAGGAGGCCCGGGGCCCAGTACCTTCGACTGGGTTCCGCAGGGGTGGAAGAGTCCGAGGGGCCCTAAGGTGTTGGGCGCCCGAATCTGAGACGAGGAGGCCAGGGAGCGTAACCCCTCCGAACAGTCCGGTGCAGCATAGCCGATGACGGCGGGGCCTCTGGTAACTCTCATGGAAGGATGTCTTCCCTCTGACAGGGGCTGCACTTAGCAAAGGTAATTCTGTTCGTTTTACACGGTCAGTGGCAGCGGCTGTGTGTAATAACCATTAGTGACACTACAATGGTTAGTTCTATTTGAGGATTGTGCCTTGACCTTCTCCCCACTTATACTGAACTGTTCTTTGGGTCACAACCTGTCTGCTGTTAAAGGACGATTTATTGCTGTCAGAGAATAAATAAGAGTTGGACCTTTTCAGTGGTGTGGAACTCCAGTTACTGGGAACAAAGGGGGGTCATCTGCAGAACGGACTTGGCTCTGGGTTATGCACACAGCCCGAAGGTAAACAGGTGTTGGCTTTCACCTCTACACATTAGAGGACATAGGCCTCTAATGTGTATCGCATCCCTCCTCCCTGATCCCCCTAGACCAGACAACAAGCCGAGAAGAAGAAGGGGTGAGAGAGGTGAGGCTGCTACACAAGAAACAGATATTAGATTGTGGAGATCTCTGTCAGGGCTGTGTTCAGCTTTTCCTTCTCTGTGCTGGTAGCTCAGCTGTCAGCTAACTGCCAGCTTCCATCTCTCCAGTGATCCACCTGTTGATGATCCACTCGTCAGCTGCCTACTTAAGGACTTCCAGTTCATTTGCTCTTCGCCTTCTCCTATGTTACCATCACTACTGACTTTCTCCTGCGTTCCAGTTGAAGACCTGCTTGACTACGTTCCCTCTGGCTACAGATCCTGCTTGCTGGACTCTACCTTTATCCCTGGCTCTTGGACATTGGCTTGGCTGACTACCCGCTTCGGTTACTGAACCCTGGCTTGTTTTTACTAAGCTTACTCTGTTTGCCTTTTTATTTTTATTAATAAACAAATGTGATTTAACTGTACTTCTGTCTCAGTCTGATTCATGGTTCCTGACAATCTCTCATTGTACCAAACACTTTCCAAAGTCTTTTGCCTTGTACACACGCTCGGGATTTCCGACAGGAAAAAGTCAGTCGGGAATCCCAATGGGTAAAAAAGAGAGCTGGTTCTCTTTTTTTGTGCTGGCGGTTTTTGGCAGTTTTCCCGTCGGAAAAACTGCGAGGGAGCATACACACGGCCGGGATTCCCAGCCAAAAGCTCTCATCGCAGTTTTCCCGTCAGAAAACCCGGTTGTGTGTAAGAGGCATTTTGTTTCTCTGGGTTCTGACTGGAGGAAATCTTCCATGCTTGGACCACGGTTACAGACAACTAGTACTGGACTGGTGGGACTATTGTAATCCTTTGATTCAAGTCCCACCTGCTGGTCTTGGTCTCCTCGAACTGAGTACAGTAAAACCTTGGTTTAAGAGTAACTTGGTATGAGAGCGTTTTGCAAGACAAGCAAATTTTTTAAATACATTTTGACTTGATATACAAGCGATGTCTTGATATACAAGTAGCATCATGTCACAACTTAGTATAAAAGAGAAGAGAGGCGACTCTAATGCCTCGTACACACGATCTGAATATTCCGACCGTGTTTATGCCCCATCTGACTTTTTCCTTCAAAAATTCCGACGGAGTTAGACAGAGAACATGTTCTCTTTTTCTCAGATGAAAAAAATTCCGATCTGGAATTCCGATAGTCTGTATGGAACTCAGACGGAGAAAAAAACACGCATGCTCAGAATCAAGTCGACGCATGCTCGGAAGCATTGAACTTAATTTTCTCGGCTCGTCGTAGTGTTGTACGTCACCGCGTTCTTGACGGTTGGAATTTGGTGTGACAGTGTGTATGCAAGACAGCTTGAACGGAATTCCGTCGGAAAAATGCGTCAGAGCTTATCCCAACGGAAAATCCAATCATGTGTACAAGGCATAAGTGTAGCAATATGGTTACATTTAATGAAGGTAAAACATTTAGCAACTGGTTGATGATGGTTGATGATTAAAACAGGCACATCTAAGTATGCAGGTATCCAGGGTAAAGCTGTCCACATAGACCATCCTCCGCACCGGCATCGACCTCATCTGATCTACGCTGCGCTCCTTGGGTTCTGAGCAGGCTGCTTCCCCTCTGCACACTAACCACTCGACGGTTCACCAACATTGCCATTAATCATAGAACCCCTTTGTATTTTTTTTAATGACAGGTTCCTTCAGATTAAAAAAGGTTAAAAAATGCTGCCCTGGGGCCTCATTCTCCCATCATAATGTCAAGTTATTTTCCGTTTTTATATTACAATAGCCTTTTTTTTCATTGCTTGCTGAGCAGAATTGTTTTTAAATATTTGTAACTGAATGTACCACATTTCTTTAGTCTTTTTGTTAATGTTGTACTATTGTACTTTATTTATGCAATTCAAATGATTTAGTTCTTTACAACTAGCATTTTATCATCCAAGTATGTCACTCTCCCAGCGGTGCTAACCATCTAATTTTGTCACCACACACATCCACACTGTGTCCCTGTAGGGTTTTTAATCCAGAGGGGTAAGAACGAGGTAGACACTTGGTAACAAATGGTTGCTGTTGCCACAACAACGTTACCTTGGATCAAAATATATATATATTGTGACAGCAGGAAGGTAAAGTCACCTGGTTGCATCCAGGGGGGTAGGTATATTTCTCCCAGATTCAGGCTTTATGCCGACTTATACAACTAGGGAGAGAGTTGATGAAGCCCAGCTGAGGCTAGTGGGCTCATGGATGATTCATACCTCTAGGGAGAGTGCTGGGCGTCGTGCAGGCAGGGAGTTGATGAGACCAGCTGAAGCTTGTCAGCTCGTTTAAGGCCTCTATAAAAACTCCCAGCTTCATTAGGTGTTTGCTCATGCCTGGACCCAGACCTGTGTGGACTGTCTAGGGAGAGTGAACCCCTGTGCGGTGAGACAAAGCCTGTGTGGCTATTTGTTTGGACATTTACTAAACCAGGGACTTAGGGACTAGGACAGCACCAGGCTGATCCCAGTTGTTAGTTAGGGAAACCTGCATGTTTAGTCAGAGGTCAAGCTGACCAGGATTTATTTTGTTTATGTTTCTTTTTTCTTTGCTGTGTTTTTGTCACTGTAAATAGAGAAATAAACCGCACCTTTTGATCTTGAAAACCACAACCTCCGTCTGCTGGGCCTGTTTTTGTGTGGGGAGCCCATCCAGGGGGTCACACACACCCGCTACCGAGCTAACCCCCTCACAGTTGGTGGAGAACCAGTGGCAGTTTTTTTTAAGCCAGCATGGAGGAGATACTGAAACAGCTGGCTCTAGCAAATGCCAATCAACAGCAGACAAATGCAGGTTTGCAAAAGAGCCTTGCAGCTCAACAACAGAGCTTCGCAGCCCAGCAACAAGCCCAGCAGCAATCTGAGGCCCGCTTCATAGACCTGTTGCAGAAGCAAGAGCAGAGACTACAACAACAGATGGAAGCAGTAATGCAGCAACGTCCGCAGACCAGTGAGGAAAGCCGTCCCACTAATACCGCGTCCTTTGGGGTGAGTCGTTTATTGACAAAAATGACTGGAGAGGATGATCCAGAGGTATTTTTGACCACATTTGAAAGGACTGCTGAAAGAGAAAAGTGGCCTGAGGAGCAGTGGGCTGGACTGGTGGCTCCTCTGTTAACTGGTGAATCGCAGAAAGCTTACTATGACCTAGAGCCTGACCAAGCAAAAGACTATGTGATGCTAAAAGCTGAAATATTGGCAAGGCTGGGTGTCACCCTGGCTGTCCGGGCTCAGCGTGTGCATAACTGGACTTTCCAGCTTGGAAAACCCCCCAGGTCTCAAATGTATGATCTCATTCACCTGAGCAGGAAGTGGCTACAGCCAGAGACTTTGTCCGCGCCGGAGATTGTGGAACGTGTTGTGATGGATCGTTTCTTGAGAGCTCTTCCTACCGCCATTCAAAAGTGGGTAAGCCATGGAGACCCAGAAACGGCCGGTAAACTTGTGGATCGTGTAGAGAGATACTTGGCTGCAGAGAACCTGACGGCCTCTTCCAGAAACTCTCGGACTTTCCACCCTAAGACCAGACCATCCCCAGGGGCGGATAAGATGATTCCAAGGGGTGAGGGTGGAGAGAGTGAGAGGGTGGGAGCTCTGCCCAGGGTTTGGCGAGAACAGCCTGGGAAGTCGGGGGCTCAAGAGGCAGCCAAAAGGATTGTTTGCTACCGCTGCCGGCAAGCGGGACATATTGCAGCAAATTGCCCGGTTGTGGAGGAACCCATGCAATGTGACTTTCTGACGGACAGACGTCAGTCGCTGTGTGCGACAGTCGCATGCACTGCCATTCGGGGAACTGAGAAACATTTATGCAAAATGTGTATTAATGGTAGAAATGTTGTGGTATTACTGGATTCAGGTAGCCTTGTGACCCTGATAAAGGCTGAATTAGTTAAAACAGAGGTCTCTGGGAATAGCAAGGTAGCTGTTATTTGTGTGCATGGGGACACCCGAGAGTATCCAGTGACTACAGTGTGTTTCAAGACCCCCAAAGGTACCCTCTCTCATCCAGTGGGGTTAGTATCTCAACTACCGCATGATGCCATTGTGGGAAGGGATTTTCCGAAGTTCTGGGAACTGTGGGATGATCCTGAGCCCCCCACTGGTGCCCCTATGTACCAGGAAGGTGATAGCCAGAACTCCTCTGAGAGTGGTGAGGACTCTCCAGAATTTCCCTTGTCAGTATTGGCAGGCGAGACTCAAGAAACTGGAGAGGAGCCCACCTCCTCAGACGAAAACCTACCGTCTGTGGAGTTTTCTGATCTTGAGGTTCACAGGGAAAATTTTGCCACAGAACAGTTAAAAGACCCCGCCCTAATAAAGGCACGGGAAAACGTAGTGGAAATAGATGGCGAGTTAGTGAACCCAGATAATACCTGCACTTACCCATACTTCAGCGTAGAGAAGGACCTACTGTATCGGGTGGCAAAAAGGGCAGAAGAAACCGTTGAGCAGCTTGTGGTGCCCAAACCTTACAGGAAGTTGGTGTTGGAGTTGGCCCATGGGCACATTCTTGGAGGTCATCTGGGGACAGAGAAAACCCGAGAGAGGGTATTACAGAGATTCTATTGGCCTGGGGTGATGAAGGACATAGAAAATTATTGTTCCTCCTGCCCTGTGTGTCAGAGGTCGGCCCCGATGCCACATTTCCGTAGCCCGCTGGTCCCTCTACCCCTCATTGAGGTCCCGTTTGAGAGGATCGCAATGGATTTGGTAGGTCCTATAATCAAGTCCGCTAGGGGGCACCAGTACATATTAGTTATAATGGACTATGCCACCCGTTATCCAGAAGCGATCCCTCTCCGAAATACCTCGGCCAAAACCATAGCCAAAGAGCTATCTCTTGTTTTTAGCCGGGTGGGTATTTGTAAAGAACTGCTTACGGACCAAGGTACACCCTTTATGTCCCGGGTTATGAAAGAGCTGTGTAAATTGTTCAAAGTGACGCAATTGCGTACGTCTGTGTATCACCCCCAAACCGATGGGCTGGTTGAAAGATTCAACAAAACCCTAAAACAAATGTTGAAGAAAGTGGTGGATAGAGATGGAAAGGATTGGGACTGTCTACTTCCTTATTTGATGTTTGCTATTAGGGAGGTGCCCCAATCCTCTACGGGATTCTCCCCCTTTGAGTTACTGTATGGGAGACACCCAAGAGGGCTGTTGGATATTGCCAAGGAAACTTGGGAAAGTGAGAGTTCTCCCCACAGGAGTGTGATTGAGCATGTCGCCCTGATGCAAGATCGAATTGCACAGGTAATGCCCATCGTGAAGGAACATTTGGCCCAAGCGCAGTTGGCACAGCAGAGAGTGTACAACCGTGGAGCCAAGACCCGTACCTTTTCCCCGGGGGATAGGATATTGGTACTTGTCCCTACGGTTGAAAGTAAATTCCTTGCCAAATGGCAAGACCCCTACGAGATAATGGAAAAAGTGAGCGAAGTGAATTACAAGGTCAGACAACCAGGAAGGCGAAAGCCCGAACAGATCTATCACGTTAATCTGTTGAAAGCCTGGAGGGATAGAGAGTCCCTAGTCGCAGAAACTTGGTCACCAGCTCAAACTGGTTGCGTGATTCCGGAGGTTGGAATAGCAACCACCTTGTCACAACCCCAACAACAGGAGGTTAAGGAGTTTGTGCTTCGCAACAAGGAGGTGTTCTCTGAGCTGCCGGGACAAACATCTGGGGTAGAGCATGATATTATTACCCCGCCCGGTGAAAGGGTGAAGTTAAAACCCTATCGGATCCCAGAGGCCCGACGGGAGGCAATACGGGAGGAAGTACAGAAAATGCTGAACTTAGGGGTGATAGAGGAGTCCCAAAGTGATTGGTCTAGTCCCATTGTGTTGGTGCCTAAACCGGATGGGAGCTGGCGATTTTGTAACGATTTTCGTCAGTTGAACAAAGTTACAAAATTTGACACCTACCCCATGCCACGTATAGATGAGTTGATCGACCAGCTGGGAACAGCCCGATACATGACGACTCTTGACCTCACAAAAGGGTATTGGCAAATTCCCCTGGCCAAGTCGGCCAAAGAGAAAACCGCATTTGTAACCCCAGACGGGGCGTTCCAATATAAGAGAATGCCGTTCGGGTTACAGAATGCGCCGGCCACATTCCAGCGGAAAATGGACCAGATACTGAGGCCCCATCGGAAGTATGCTGCGGCTTACCTGGATGACGTAATTGTCCATAGCACAGATTGGGCCTCACATCTGCCAAAAGTGCAAGCAGTCCTAGACTCTATCCGGGAAGCGGGGTTTACGGCTAACCCCAAGAAGTGTACCATTGGGCAGGAGGAGGCCAAATATCTTGGGTACACCATTGGCAGGGGAGTAATAAAACCCCAACTCAACAAAGTCGAGGCCATCCAGAGTTGGCCACGTCCCAACAGCAAGAAGCAGGTACGAGCCTTTCTGGGAATCGCGGGTTATTATCGGCGCTTCATTCCCCACTTTGCTTCTAAGGCTGTGCCCCTAACCAACCTGACTAAAGGGAAAGGGTCGGTCATGATTAAATGGACCCCCGAGGCTGAGGCAGCATTCCAATTCTTGAAACAAGCCTTATGTAGCCAGCCAGTGTTGTACTCACCCGACTTCTCTAAAGACTTTGTCGTACAAAGTGATGCGTCAGATGTGGGGTTAGGAGCAGTATTGTCCCAGGTCTGGAACGGGGAAGAGCACCCAGTCATTTACCTCAGCAGGAAGTTGAAGTCCCATGAGGTAAATTACGCCACGGTTGAAAAGGAGTGTTTAGCGGTGAAGTGGGCTCTAGATTCCCTTCGGTACTATCTGCTAGGTAGGCACTTTGACATGGTTACGGATCACGCTCCGTTAAAGTGGATGGCTCAAAACAAGAAGACAAATAGAAGAGTAAATAGGTGGTTCCTGGCCCTACAGGAATTCAACTTCACAGTAAAGCATCGCCCTGGCGTTCAAATGGGGAATGTGGATGCTTTGTCTCGAGTACATGAATGCCTGATGGCTGGTGTTCCAACCCCAAGGTTAAAACAAGAGGGGGGGGTATGTGACAGCAGGAAGGTAAAGTCACCTGGTTGCATCCAGGGGGGTAGGTATATTTCTCCCAGATTCAGGCTTTATGCCGACTTATACAACTAGGGAGAGAGTTGATGAAGCCCAGCTGAGGCTAGTGGGCTCATGGATGATTCATACCTCTAGGGAGAGTGCTGGGCGTCGTGCAGGCAGGGAGTTGATGAGACCAGCTGAAGCTTGTCAGCTCGTTTAAGGCCTCTATAAAAACTCCCAGCTTCATTAGGTGTTTGCTCATGCCTGGACCCAGACCTGTGTGGACTGTCTAGGGAGAGTGAACCCCTGTGCGGTGAGACAAAGCCTGTGTGGCTATTTGTTTGGACATTTACTAAACCAGGGACTTAGGGACTAGGACAGCACCAGGCTGATCCCAGTTGTTAGTTAGGGAAACCTGCATGTTTAGTCAGAGGTCAAGCTGACCAGGATTTATTTTGTTTATGTTTCTTTTTGCTTTGCTGTGTTTTTGTCACTGTAAATAGAGAAATAAACCGCACCTTTTGATCTTGAAAACCACAACCTCCGTCTGCTGGGCCTGTTTTTGTGTGGGGAGCCCATTCAGGGGGTCACACACACCCGCTACCGAGCTAACCCCCTCACAATATATATATATATATATATATATATATATATATATATATAAAATCTGTGTGGATACTAGAGTAAATCTCATAAGCTGTGAATAAAGGGGCGAATGGAATCCTGGCATCTTTGTTCTGCATTGCAGTATGAGACACCAAGTACATTATTACTAGGTGTTTAGTTATGTCTATTATTTACATGTCTGTGTCTCTTGCAACAGGGGGCATCTACTGAGGTTTTGGCTTTCAACCTTTAGCTCTTGGCCTGGTCATCACAAGTACAGTGGAACCTCGGATTGCGAGTAACGCGGTTAACGAGCGTTTTCGCAATACGAGCACTGTATTTTAAAAAATCGTAACTCAGTTTGCGAGTAAAGGAAAAACGTACCGCTCAAAAGCTTGAGAATTCACCAAATAGCTGCTTCCGCCCGGTCACTCACACAGGTGCTGGCTCTGCACTGATGCATGGGAGAAAAAGAAACCCTGGACTGCCGCACTCTGTATTACTCAGTTTGCGAGTGTTGTCTTGCAAAACGAGCACGATTCAGGCCAAAGCGGTGTGCAGTACCACTTTTGGCCTGAGGTGGGGGGGGGCGCCGGAGCCGAGCAGAGCCGAACGTCGCCGATCGCAGCCGTTCGGAAATGCACGGAAAGGCCAGAGGACAGCACAGCTGACCTCGGCAGATCTCGGGAACGAAGTCTTTCCGAGGTTTGCCGAGGTCAGCCGAGGTGTCCTCGGGACTTTTCGGCCGTTTTCCAGGCTCTCCGGCACCCCCCGCCTCTGGTCGCATACGGTATTGCATACCATTGAAGTCAATGCGGAACAAATTATTTTCATTTCCATTGACTTCAATGGGGAAACTCGCTTTGATATGCGAATACTTTGGATTACGAGCATTCTCCTGGAACGGATTATGCTCGTAATCCGAGGTTGAACTGTACTTGATTTTGACCTGACCTTCATTCTTTGCTGCTGATCCTGACATCCATAATCACATTTGTAGCACCCTCCTTTATTTAAAGTCAGCAGCTACAAATTCTGAAAGTGGAGTTCCACCTAAAAATGGAACTTCCACTTTTTGGAATCCTCCCCTCTCCGGTGTCACATTTGGCACCTTTCAGGGGGGAGGAGGGAGCAGATACCTGTGTAATACAGGTATTTGCTCCCACTACCTGGAATAGATCACCGTGGTGATCGCGGTGACCTACGCCACTTCCTGCGCCTACACTGTCCTCCCCCGTTGTCTTCTGGGAGACACACAGGTCCCAGAAGACAGCAGGGACCAGTGAGGACGCGCAGCGTGACTTGCGCATGCGCAGTAAGGAACCAGGCAATGAAGCCGCAAGGCTTCACTGCCTGATTCCCTCATTGAGGAAGGCTCATCGAGCTGCTGGCTGCTGGCTTTTAACTTTTTTTTTTAGGCGGACCTCCACTTGAAGCTGCTGACTTTAAAAATAAGGACCACTTACCTGTCCAGGGCGCCCGCAATGTCGGCACCCGAAGCCGACCCGTCCCTCAGCCCTCGGATGCTGCCACCGTCATCTTCGGTAAGGGAATCAGGAAGTGAAGCCTTGCGGCTTCACTTCCTAGTCCCCTACTGCGCATGCGCGAGTCACGCTGCGCGACTCGAATGGTTCCTGCTGTCTTCTGGGACCTGTATGTCTCCCAGAAGACAGCGGGGGGGAGGCGTAGATACCCGCACATAATGGGGCTATCTATGCCTGGAAGTAGGTGCAAATACCTGTATTAGACAGGTATCTGCTCCCCCCCTGAAAGGTGCCAAATGAGACACCGGAGGGGGGGAGGAATCCGGACAGCGGAAGTTCCATTTTTGGGTTGAACTCTGCTTTAAGTTAAAAGGGAAGTTTCCCCCACTAGCAGTTTTCTAGGCAGCAAATGTTGGAAGAGATGGAACAAATGAAATTTGTAAAATTAAGCTTTATTGGTGGCAACCATGACAAATAAACATTTGACGGTTAAGATATGAGCTCTGGTACACGAAGTTAAAAAGTCAATACAAAAGATGCAAACACAATGTATCAAACAACATCATTGGGGTAATACAATATCGGTAAGTACATGAATCTTGATATGTTTCCTGTGAGAGAATTACATTTAATCAATGAATATATAATTTAAAAGCATATTGCTAACATCAAGTGAAAAATAAGTGATAACCTCGCGCCAAACACAAAATAAAAAATTAAATTATAAATTATATGATAAAAATTAATTCTAAAGAAAGCTGCACCCCTAAAAAACTAAATGGATATCCCATAAAGTGCAAGGTGAAATTGGAAGGGAGGGGGCGCTAGTGAGTAAGAAAATGTAAGCTAAGACTAGCATATATTCAATCACAATAGGTAATGAACAACTGCTAAGACAATGATATAATCATAAGTGCAGTCATTATTATGTGACTAGTAAGGACAACATCAAGTGCTGTAATTAGCTAATAATAAAACAAAGCATAAGTGATAACAACTGTAGTGAACAAATAGTGTAAACATCCAATCAGTGAAGCTTGACTAATCCAGTGAAAAATCCATAGAAAAAATCCAGTATGTTCTTTGAAGTGACACCTTCACCAACACAGATAAATCACCCGAAGTGCTATGGATGGATGGCCGCTCACCCCAGGATGTTGACCCTCTTAACTAAAAGGGGGTCAGATAGCGCTTAATGCAAGATGCCACTTGCCAATAGAGAGAATGTATTCCCGGATCCGTCTGACTCCCCAAGGTACGCTCGGTTGGAATATGCAGACAAAACGAATAATGCCAAAATAGTGTAATCCCGTTTATTAAATTAAAATCAAATTAGAAAAGGAAAGCCAAATGGCAGCTTACATTGTGTGGTGCCTTAGCCCGGCACTGAGGCTGGAAGGCATGTAGAAGCCGAATGGTTCCGTCCGTCTGTTTAAAAGTCTGGCGTGCGTTCCACCTATTACAGCGGCTAGCCAGCAGGACCGGAAGTAGATGGAAAACGTGACCAAGTACCGCCTCGACGTACGTTTCGTTTACCATGTCATCAGGAAGCGTGCTGGGTCACTGGATGGGCAGTCTTTTTAAATGCCTGTCAATCAAGCCAGGTTGCAAAGCTAATTACGTCAGCCTCAGTGCCGGGTCACAGGCACCAACACAAAACACAGATTGTACAGCAATTACATTTAAAATCAGATCAAATATCACTTTAGAATGGGAATATCAGAAATTACTCTATAAACCCTAAAATACATTTAAAATTAGCGGGAGTTGAAGCAATATACCAATAATTGCTAAAATGTAAGAAAATATTTATAAAAATAAAAAACAATATTGGTTTTAAATTTAGAGTAGCAGAAATTCTATATACCCTAAAGTACATTTAAAAATTGGCGGGAGTTGAGGCAATATAGCAATGATTGCTAAAAGGTAAAAAGATATTTATGAAAAATAATATTTAATTTTAAAAATGGAATGAAAATTGGAAAAATACATTAGCAGCAATATAATGCAATTAATAATATATAAATGGGCAACCAGAGGGAAATTAATCATTGGTTAAAAAACAGTTTAAGTCTAGGTCTATGTTGAGTCCCAGTGGCTGAATCGTCTGAAGGCATTACAGCCATTGGGTCTCATTTTGGGAAATGGCCTTTTTGAGGTCAGTACCTCTCCAGTAGGACACAGCTCTATCAATTCCGTAGAATGTGAGCTGACGAGGATCTCTAGCATGAAACCGATCAAAGTGCCGTGATACGCTATGATTGGGACATCCTTTGGAGATGTAGGTGACATGCTCATTGACCAATGATTAATTTCCCTCTGGTTGCCCATTTATATATTATTTATATATTATTAATTGCATTATATTGCTGCTAATGTATTTTTCCAATTTTCATTCCATTTTTAAAATTAAATATTATTTTTCATAAATATCTTTTTACCTTTTAGCAATCATTGCTATATTGCCTCAACTCCCGTCAATTTTTAAATGTACTTTAGGGTATATAGAATTTCTGCTACTCTAATTTAAAACCAATATTGTTTTTTATTTTTATAAATATTTTCTTACATTTTAGCAATTATTGGTATATTGCTTCAACTCCCGCTAATTTTAAATGTATTTTAGGGTTTATAGAGTAATTTCTGATATTCCCATTCTAAAGTGATATTTGATCTGATTTTAAATGTAATTGCTGTACAATCTGTGTTTTGTGTTGGTGCCTGTGACCCGGCACTGAGGCTGACGTAATTAGCATTGCAACCTGGCTTGATTGACAGGCATTTAAAAAGACTGCCCATCCAGTGACCCAGTACGCTTCCTTATGACGTGGTAAACGAAACGTAAGTCGAGGCGGGTACTTGGTCACGTTTTCCATCTACTTCCGATCCTGCTGGCTAGCCGCTGTAATAGGTGGAACGCACGCCATTCAGCTTCTACATGCCTTCCAGCCTCAGTGCCGGGCTAAGGCACCACACAATGTAAGCTGCCATTTGGCTTTCTTTTTCTAATTTGATTTTATTTAATAAACGGGATTACACTATTTGGGCATTATTAGTTTTGTCTGCATATTCCAACCGAGCGTACCTTGGGGAGTCAGACGGATCCGGGAATACATTCTCTCTATTGGCAAGTGGCATCTTGCATTAAGCACTATCTTGACCCCCTTTTAGTTAAGAGGGTCAACATCCTGGGTTAAGCGGCCATCCATCCATAGCACTTCGGGTGATTTATCTGTGTTGGTGAAGGTGTCACTTTAAAGAACATACTGGATTTTTTCTATGGATTTTTCACTGGATTAGTCAAGCTTCACTGATTGGATGTTTACACTATTTGTTCACTACAGTTGTTATCATTTATGCTTTGTTTTATTATTGGCTAATTACAGCACTTGATGTTGTCCTTACTAGTCACATAATAATTACTGCACTTATGATTATATCATTGTCTTAGCAATTGTTCATTACCTATTGTGATTGAATATATGTTAGTCTTAGCTTACATTTTCTTACTCACTAGCGCCCCCTCCCTTCCAATTTCATATTGCTAACATCAGTAGGCATTCCAAAGCATATTTACCAATCACGCTGTATTGAAAAAGATCTCATGACCAGAGGTCCTCTAAAATGGTCTTCGTATGATCCCAAAACACGGACCGTGCGTGGCTTACAAGGAGTTACACCAACAAGAGCAGTTTCCCACGCGTAGAGAAGGCATGGAGAGGGTGAAGGGAACCACACCTGCAGCAAATTAACAGGGGACACCAATGTGGGTATATAGTATTGCACAAACAGGGCAGCCATCAGGAATTTTGGGGCCCCTTACACAGTTTCAGGCATGGATCCCCTGGAGCCGAGGAGAGCTGGGGGGGGGGGTGCTGCCACCGCGAATTGAGAAGCGGGGGGGGGTCTGCTGCAAATTGAGAAGCGGGGGGTGCCACGGATTGAGAAGCAGGGGGTTCGGGTGCTGACGAACACAAAAAAAACCAGAAGAACAAAAAACAAAAAAAGGGGGGTTGCCATCCAGGGCCCTGGGGACCTCCCGGGCCTCTGGGGACCTCTGGGCCCCTTACAAAAAAAATTTAAATAAAATAAATACATAAATAAAAAATTAAATAAATAAATGTATAATAACATTTTTATAAAAATAGGGAGGTTTCCATCCAAGGCCCTGGGGACCTCCGGGCCTCTGTGGACCTCTAGGCCCCTTACAATAAAATAAAAATAAATTAAATAAAATAAATAAATAAAAAAACAAATTAAATAAAAAAAATAATAAGAAGAAAAATTATTATAAAAAACAAACAAAAAAGGGGGGTTGACATTCGGGCCCCTGGGGACCTCTGGGCCCCTTACCAAAAAAAAAAGGGGGCCATCCGGGCCCCTGGGGACCTCCGGGCCCCTTATGGGTGTACTGCCTGTACCCCCCTGATGGCGGCCCTGTGCACAAACATGGGGTTCTGTGGTTTAGTGCAAAGATTTGGTTGTACATAGGTAGATATTCGGTCAGGCCCACAAGTAAAGACCTGCGTGCGTATATATGGTGGATGTAACAACAAAGCCTGGGGAATGCCCAGGAAAAACCAAGCCTACTTACCGACCAGCTTGTAGACAACCAGTTAACCTGTCTAACAGTATGCGTTAAAACAGGGATTTTGTCCACACGCATTTGCAAACGAATGCGTGAGCCACAGAGCCACGCCAAGGCGCCCTGGAATCTGTGGTCCTACACTAAACTATGAGTGTCCCCACAATGGAGACACATGCATTCTGATGGATAGATGAGGACAGGTGGACTGAAGGAGTGCCACCCCTCCTTAAAGGTACAGGAGCACACCAAACACCCAGCATGAAGCACAATGGCTGCAAAGGTGTTGGTGCGCTGCTGGACCAATACAAACACCATAGGTGAAAACAAACTTGTCCACCGTCCCCATCTATAGCTGGCCATCGCAGTAAGCAGAATTGGAAGGCTGAAACAGGTAACAACAAAGCCTGGGGAATGCCCAGGAAAAACCAAGCCTACTTACCGACCAGCTCGCAGACAACCAATTAACCTGTCTAACAGTATGCGTTAAAAACAGGGGTTTTGTCCGCGCACATTTGCAAACACATGCGTGAGCCACAGAGCAACGCCAAGACATATGGTGGATGTATACTAATAAACAGTAACAATCTGGTAGATGTATAGGATGTTTAAGAGAAATGAAAAAGAGGAAATAAAATATATAGTACGGCAAAGGATTCCACCTATGCCGTTATTATGAATAGAAGATTGTATATTATACAAAGTATATCTATCTATCCGCTTTAAGTGAGAGTTAGTTGTGTTTTTGATAGGTAAATCTAGTTGTCGCACTGTAGTCAGCATGGCTGTATTGATTTGGTAGGCAAAAACCTATTCTGCTCACTAATCAGTGAAGCTGCAATCTACTGAGTCAGGTCTGCTCAGTGTGTTCAGCTGCTACCAGTCTGGTCTATAGGTTCCTCTGTATCCAGGGAACTGAAGAAGTTTCTGTGTAATAGGTATGAAACTATGCAGATGACAGCAAGAATATTGATACAGTCCTGGCCTATCCCAGAGAGGCAGGCTCTGATTTCATGCTGGGTAACTGTATATATTCAGTGAGCACTCTGAGTTCTGGATCCTTTCACAGAGAGTGGATTAGTCCAGCTTTCGGGGGGCATGCTCCCCTTCCAGGCTGAAGCTAATGTTGGTGATGCCTCAGGTGGGCAACATTAGGAGCTTGAATGCTGAGACCTAGGAGCTAAATGGAGCTAACTGAGGGGAGCTGTCTGCTGAAGATATGTCTGGTATCACGGGAAAGTTTTGCTTGGAAGCTGGATAGAGGCTACCAGCTGTTCTTGGGCCTTGTGAGTAGGGATAAGCTTCGAGTTCGAGTCAAACTCATGTTCGACTCGAACATTGCCTGTTCGCCCGTTCGCCGAACAGCGAACAATTTGGGGTGTTCGCGGCAAATTTGAAAAGCCGCGGAACACCCTGTAAAAGTCTATGGGAGAAATCTAAAGTGTTAATTTTAAAGGCTTATATGCAAGTTATTGTCATAAAAAGTGTTTGGGGACCCGGGTCTTGCCCCAGGGGACATGTATCAATGCAAAAAAAGTTTTAAAAACATCAGTTTTTTCGGGAGCAGTGATTTTAATAATGCTTAAAGTGAAACAATAAAACCCCCTCTGATGTAATGCAGTTTTCCGTTGCATCAGAGGGGGGCGGGGTCACCCGCACGTCACTGGGGAAGCCCGGGTTTCCCCTTGCGTCAGAGGGGGACGGGGTCACGTGATGGGTGGCCCCGCCCTTAGCTACTTAAGAGCTGTCACTGGCTGAAGCCGCGTCATTCCCAGGGTGTCTCCGCTCCGGTGAAGAGTGCTGTTCCTCGCTGCGCTGGACATCATCGTTGGAGCCTGGACCCCGGAGAGGAGAGATCATCCATCCCTGGACCCCGGAGAGGAGATCACCCATCGCAGGATACCGAGAGTGGATTACCGCCGCTGGAATATTTTTTTTATTTTTAATAAAGGACTTTTCTCAACGGTGTCTGTGTGTTTATTTTTTAATTTTTTTACACTTTCTTTGTGAAATGGTAGGGGTACAATGTACCCCTTACCAATTCACATGGGGGGGCGGGATCTGGGGGTCCCCTTTGTTAAAGGGGTCTTCCAGATTCCGATAAGCCCACAGACCTACACAACCACCGGGAAAGGGTTATGGGGGTGAGGCCCTTGTCCCCATCAACATGGGGATATGGTGTTTTGAGGGGTCACAGACCCCCAAAGCATCCTCCCCATGTTGAGGACATGTGGCCTGGTACGGTTCAGGAGGGGGGCCGCTCTCTCGTCCCCCCTCTTTTCCTGCAGCCTGCCAGGTTACGTGCTCGGATAAAGGGTCTGGTATGAATTTTTGGGGGGAACTCCACACCATTTTTTTTTTATTTGGCGTGGAGTTCCCCCTAATATCCATACCAGACCTGAAGGGCCTGGTAATTGAATTTGGGGGGAACCCCACGCATTTTTTTTTTATTTTTTATCAATGACTTTTCTCTGTATTGCCGGGAGCCGAAAATTTATTATAGCCGCGAGTGCTTTTAAATGACTTTTTTTCCTTCAGAAATAACACTTTGTGCAGGGACAGTTCTAAGCACGGGAAACAAGCGCTGCTTTACAGGCATACTCTAGACACCCCCCAGGTTTGGAATTTAAAGGAATATTTCACTTTTATTGTTTCACTTTAAGCATTATTAAAATCACTGCTCCTGAAAACGGACGTTTTTAAAACTTTTTTATGCATTGATACATGTCCCCTGGGGCAGGACCCGGGTCCCCAAACACTTTTTATGACAATAACTTGCATATTAGCCTTTAAAATTAGCACTTCAGATTTTTTATGTTCGAGTCCCATAGACTTTAAGGGTTTTCGGATGTTCGAACAAATTTATTGCCTGTTCGCAAGTTCTGGTGCGAACCGAACTGGGGGGTGTTCGGCTTATCCCTACTTGTGAGTACAGACACTTGAGAGATCTTGGGGAACCTTTTGCTCCCCCCCCCCAGGTACTACATAGTCAGCATTGGGTCTGTGGGCCTCAGGTGTGCTGTCTTTGTTAGCATCAGCTGACTACCCTGTACCAGGGTTGCCAACTTTCAGTAAATATACAAACAGTTTGTAAAATCCATACATTTTGCATCTGTCCATGAATGTCCATTACAGACATGTAGGCTGCATGTCCGTAACTGACATTCATGGACAGATGCAACAATTATGGATTTTACAAACTGTTTGTTAATTTACTGAAAGTTGGCAACCCTGCCCTGTACTCAGGAGTCATGAGCCAGTCAACACCATTATAAGACCCTCACATGCATAATAGGTAAGGGACCTACGATCAGATAACATACGTTTTTGTCCAATCAGAGGTGAAACACCAGAACAAGTTGGCACCACATCCCAGAAAAATGTATTAAAAAAATGGGGGAGGGAAGGATGGGATTTTAAATGGTGCAAACAGTAAAGTAATGATAAGAAGGAGATTGTTATTCGTAAAAAAGTTGTTACATTTTATTAAACATATTTATAAAAAACTGATCCTGAATAGTCAAAAAAAGCACAATTGATAAAACCAAGGTGGTTGTGATACAGTTGGAAGATGGTCACAGTATACAGGTCATTTTCAGATAGAGAGCGGAGAGCTGTCGCATTAACCCGCCATGTTTCGCTTATGTAGCTTCTTCAAGGGTAGTGCGATAACGCTCGATACTGACATTAACAACTGTGTAAACAAAGAAAACATTTACAGTAAATACAGATTTAATCGATATTTTCATTTTTATTAATTTAAAGAAAGAGAAACACAATATTAACATCATTAATTGTTTTAGAGAAAGGGTCATAAACTCCATGCTTTAATCTAAGGACTAGACTTACCCCGCCGTGAATCTCAAGCAGATGGTACCACCGATATTATCCCAGGATCAGACAAGGGTCCCCCCATAAAGGGCTAGTGGACTGTCCCCATTGGTCACAGAGGACAAAATAAGGGACTGCTGAGTGATAAATAAATAAAAAATAAATAAATAAAAAATGAAACATAATATAAATAAAAAAAATAAAAATATATTGTACAAAGAATAATGGACAAAAAATAGGATTTTTATAACAGCTTACCTGTAAAATCCTTTTCTTGGAGTACATCACGGGACACAGAGCGGCATAGTCATTACTATGTGGGTTATATAGATACCTTCAGGTGCTGGCACTGGCAACTTCCAAAACCGGAAGTACCCTCCCCTATATAAGCCCCTCCCATCCGGGAGTACCTCAGTTTTGTAGCAAAGCAATAAGTGTCCCCAAAAGAGGGGTGGGAGCTCTGTGTCCCGTGATGTACTCCAAGAAAAGGATTTTACAGGTAAGCTGTTATAAAAATCCTATTTTCTTTCTCGTACATCACGGGACACAGAGCGGCATAGTCATTACTATGTGGGATGTCCTAAAGCAATGCCCAATGAGGGGGGGGGATACACCATACATAAGCTGAGCGCTATCAGACATGAGGATCTTTTGCGGCCTGCAACACACTGCGCCCAAAGGCGACATCCTCCTGACTTCTAACGTCCACCTGGTAGAACCTAGTAAACGTGTGTACTGAAGACCATGTTGCGGCCTTACAGATTTGAGCCAGGGAGGCCTGGTGATGCACTGCCCATGAAGTTCCAACTGCTCTCGTGGAGTGCGCCCTAACTTTGAATGGAGGCGGTCTCCTTCTCAAGCCATAGGCTTGCATTATGACCTGTCGAATCCACTTGGCTAAAGTAGATTTTGACGCTGCCTGACCCTTTCTGGGGCCTTCCGGCAGAATAAACAAAGTATCCGTACTGCGACTCTGAGCAGTGGCTTTTAGATAAGCTTTAACTGCTCTTACTACATCCAAAGAATGTAATAATTTTTCCTCTACTGAACTAGGTTTGGGGAAAAAAGAAGGAAGAACCACATCTTGGTTCAAATGAAACCTCGATACCACCTTAGGAAGAAAGGCTGGATGAGGACGTAACACTACTCTGTCCTTATGGATAACCAGATATGGCTCCCTACAGGACATAGCGGCTAATTCCGACACTCTTTTAGCCGAACAAATGGCTACTAGAAAAATCAATTTCCTGGTGAGAAGAACCAGGGAAATATGCTGTAATGGTTCAAATGGTTGTTTCTGTAGAACCGACAGAACCAGGTTTAAGTCCCATGGACATATGGGAATATTAACCGGAGGGCTAATACGCATCACTCCTTGTATAAAGGCTTTGACTAGTGAATGCGAAGCCAAGGGCCTCTGAAAAAATATTGACAAGGCTGAAATCTGACCCTTGATAGTACTCAAGGCAAGCTTCCTATCTACAGCCCACTGTAGGAAGTCCAGAATCCTACCTATTACGTACTTACGTGGATGCCATTTCTTGGCCTCACACCAGGCGATGTACGCCTTCCAGATTCTATAGTAGATCTGCCTGGATACCGGCTTCCTGGCATTGATCATGGTAGATACCACAGGATTAGAGAGACCTCTCTTTTTTAGAATGTGGGCTTCAATAGCCAGGCCGTCAAACCTAGGGCTGGTAAGGAAGGGTGGTATATCGGTCCTTGCGAAAGCAGGTCCGGACGATGTGGGAGGGTCCAAGGACTCCCCACAGACATTTTTACAATCTCCGCGTACCATGCTCTTCGGGGCCACGCTGGAGCCACCAGAATCACTGGTTTCTTTTCTACCCTGATTCTGCGGAGTAATCGAGGTAACAATTGTGGCGGTGGGAATGCATATATCAGCTTGAACTGATCCCAAGGGAACACTAGGGCATCCGAGCCGCAAGCTAGGGGATCCCTTGTCCAAGAGACAAACCTGTCCACCTTTGCGTTGAATCTGGATGCTAGCAGATCTACATCCGGTGTTCCCCACCGCTGACATATTGTCCGGAAAACCTCGGGGTGAAGGGACCATTCCCCTGGGCATAATTGTTGGCGACTTAGAAAGTCCGCCTTCCAATTCTCCACTCCTGGAATGAATACCGCGGATATGGCTGGGACATATCTTTCTGCCCATTTCAGGATGCAATTTACTTCCCTCTGAGCTGCACGACTCCTGGTGCCACCCTGATGATTGATATATGCCACTGCCGTGGCATTGTCCGATTGAATTCTGACAGGGGACCCTTGGAGTTTGGATGTCCATGCTACTAGGACATACCGGGCTGCTCGTATCTCTAAGAGATTGATGGGCAGGGCCTTTTCTGCATCCGACCATCTGCCCTGGAGAGACCATTGCTCCAGTACTGCTCCCCAGCCTATAAGGCTGGCATCTGTAGTGACCACCTTCCAAGAAATCGGACTGAAGGATTTCCCTTTTTCCAGATTCTGGGGAATCAACCACCAACGGAGGCTCTTGCGAACGGAAGGGGACAAGGACATTGGTAAGTCCAGGGCCTGAACTTTCTTGTTCCAGGCTGACAGTATGGCCCTTTGCAAATTCCTTGAATGGAATTGACCGTAGGGTACTGCTTCGAATGATGCCACCATTTTTCCCAGCAGCCTCATGCACAGGCGTATGGACGGCTGTCTTTTTGTACCCACTAAGTGGATCAAATCTCTCAAAGACAACACCTTTTTTCGAGGCAAGAATATTTTCCTCTGGCCTGAATCTAGCCTTAGCCCCAAGTGTTCCAGACTTTTGACTGGTTTTAGGGCTGACTTGTCTCGGTTGATAATCCAACCGTGAGATTCCAGATACTTGATTGTCTTGTGAACGACCACTTCTAGTTTTTTCACTGAGTGGTCTATCAGCAACAAGTCGTCTAGATATGCCATTATCGTTACACCTTGCGTTCTTAGATTGGCCAATAATGGGGCCAGAATTTTTGTGAACACTCGTGGTGCTGTGGCCAGACCGAAGGGTAAGGCTCTGAACTGAAAATGGCGCCCTTCTACTGCAAAGCGTAGAAATTTTTGGTGGACTGGAAAGATGGGAACGTGCAAATAAGCATCTTTGATGTCGATCGAGGCTAACCATTCCTCCCCTTGTAGGGCAGTGGCTACTGATCGGATCGACTCCATCCGGAAAGTCCTGATATGCAGGAATTTGTTTAGCCCTTTTAGATTTAATATGGGCCTCACGTCCCCGTTTGGCTTCGGGACTGTAAAGAGGTTTGAGTAAAACCCGAACCCCCATTCTTCCAGGGGAACCTCCATAATTACTCCTTGGAGCAATAGTTGTTCTAGTGCCAACAGGAGGGACTCTCTCTTCCGGGGATCCCTTGGCACGTTTGACCACATAAAATGGGAAGGAGGAGAGTCTTTTAACTCCAATCTGTATCCCAGATTTACTGCGGAGAGCACCCATCTGTCTCTGATCGTGTCCCGCCAGGTCTCTGCGAACAACTGGAGTCTTCCCCCCACCCGATTGAGTGGGGGCAACCCTTCATGCATTTGACTTTGGGGGAGGTTTTGTACCTCTCCTGACCCAGGGTTTCTTGTTACCCTGCGATTGTCCCTGATTTTTACCCCCGGGATTTGACCGAGGAGGCCGTCGGAACTGTTTCACAGCCGATGCCCCAGGGACTGGAGAAGCAGGCCTCTTAAAAGAATGGACCTCTAACTCTGTTTTTAACCGGCAAGAGTGTACTTTTACCGCTGGAAATTTTCTGGATATATTTGTCCAGGTCTTCCCCGAATAAGCGTTCACCATGAAATGGGAAGCTAACCAGCAATTTTTTACAGGGAGCTTCAGCAGACCAGTTTTTGAGCCATAGAAGCCTGCGCATATGTACTACAGACAGCGTAAGGCGGGAGGCCTGATGGATTGAATCCTTTATGGCGTCAACCGCAAAGCATAAGGCTCTAGGTAGATCAGCTAGGGCAAGGGCCTGCTGATCTGGCAAGTCCCTTAAGACCTGTTTCAACTGATCCTTCACTGCTTGGCAGACCCCAATAGCTGCTACTGCTGGTTGTGTCACCAAGCTTGCTGTAGAAAAAGCAGATTTTAATAAGTACTCCAATTTTTTATCTATTGGGTCCTTGAACATTTGGACATTACCCACTGGACATGTCAGTGATTTATTCACATAAGAGATGGCTGCGTCCACTGTAGGGACCCTCCATTTTTTGATGAACTTATCCTCCATGGGATAGACCACCGGAAATCTCTTGGGGGGAGTAAATATTTTATCAGGATGTTCCCAATCCTGGTAAATGAGCCCTTCCAGTAAAGGGTGAAGTGGAAAGGAGCAGACAGTCTGGGGAGCTTTTAGCGACCCCAGCGAGGAGACAGTAGTGGTTGATGGTTCCGCAAGGTGCATTTTAAATGCTGATCGGACCATGTTAGTCAGAGACTGAACCCATAATCTTTCAGCTTGAGATGCTGAGAAAGGTTCCTCCACTGTTGATTCCTCTATAACAGAATCAACCTCATCCTGATCCCCTTCAGGCAGGTCGATCCCTGTATGTGACTGTTGCTCCGCTAACAGGTACTCTGAGGGAGGAGACGGAGATCGGGCGTGCTTTCCCTGTGACAGGGAGGCAGCGATCAATGTTGACAATCTCCTTCCAATCCTCCCAGAGCTGAGGAAAAAACCTCCTCTGTTACATACACAGGAGCAGGTGAACTGAGGACAGCCACAGTACCAGGTACAAAATAGGCTTGGGGGTCCCCCAATAGAACCAAGTTCCTGAGGGCCCCCACTTACCTTTTCCTCGCCGCAGGACTCTGTTTGGTCCACAGAAGCCCAAACTTCACCTATCACGGCAGGCATTGTAATTAAACCTTCAGGGACCGGGTTCCCAAGGATTCCACTCCCCTGGACCTGTATAGCACCCTGCACAGAAAACATCTTGGTCGTGGGTATGACCAGAGCTCTGGATCCCAGGGTCCAGCCCTCCTAAGAGAGGCATTACAGGCAAAACCTTGCTCTTCTCTTTGCAAGGCCCGGGTACCGACCGTTTAGCTATGAAGCTTTTTTGGTCGGATCCGGAATAGCTTACTGAGGCCCAAAAGAACCTGTACGCAAGCTCAGTGAAAACACATGTTACTTCTTGGCCAACACCTTAGACACTGGCAAAAAACTGAGGTACTCCCGGATGGGAGGGGCTTATATAGGGGAGGGTACTTCCGGTTTTGGAAGTTGCCAGTGCCAGCACCTTAAGGTATCTATATAACCCACATAGTAATGACTATGCCGCTCTGTGTCCCGTGATGTACGAGAAAGAAATAGCAAAAATATGCCATGAAAGATGGAATGTGAAAAATAATAAGAATAGATATATGGTGCGGGAAAGAAAAATTACAAAAAGTATGTGATACATATATGAAAGTACCACTTACTTAAAACCAGCAGAAGGATGATTGGAAGAGGGGGAGGTCTAAGTTTGTAGAGTGACTGAAATGGTCATACAGACCAGCAGAAATCTGAAGCTAAAAGTATAAGAAAAAAATAAAAAATATAATATATATAAACTGGGCTAAAAAATGAGTAGTTCCCAGTATTATCATAAAATGAAACTAGATCAAGGCATATTTAGCAACAGTTGTAGCTAGAAAGGAAACATATAATTTAAATGTTGTGATGCTTTTCATACACAGAGGGATTGCAATGAACTGCAAGGCAATAAGGGCAGACATATGTCTCAGAAAAAGGAATCGATATAGGTAATGAACAATATAAAAGTAGGCCAATGATAGAAAATAGCAGATAGCAATATCTGTATGAAAGAAATATATATAAAATATATATATATATATATATATATATATATATATATATATAGGCATCAACAACAGAGAGGGGATTTATAGAGATGTGTATATATATAAGTCCCCAGATTTAGAGAAGACAAGATCAGAAGCAGAAATCAAATGGTCCTCTGGAAAAGGAAACAAAAAAGAGACTAGAAAACATTTACCTTCAGCATAGAAGCATTAGCTCAGGTCCCCCTGCTCCATGCGAGGGAATCGCTGGAGAGCTGGTTAAATAATGTCCTCCATCGGACCCGGCGTCTGACGTCACAGGGTGCGAGGCGGGCAGCTGGATGTCACTGCGCATCGCTCCACAATCCTCTGATGGCTGTAAACTACAAGCCCCAGACTGCCTAGCGTCGGGAAGAGAGGGACGGGACTGCGTGACGGCGCCGATGCTAGGGCAAGCCCACGCACATCCCGCCTCAAATCCCCGCCAGGCCAATCGGGGATGGTAGGAGGGAAATAGGGTGGATTCATAGACCAGATGGAAGAGATGGCCGTGAATCGACCACTGTGGAGACGCATCATGTGCATCAAAGTCGGTAGAGGGTAAAAAGACCCTCCACCTTGGGTGCCCATGTAAACCAAGGGGAATCAGTCACCCAGGGGACCAATGAACAGGGATAAATGGTGAAAAGCCATGGAAACAAACAGCGGGGAGATAGTCACATTGGAACCGGCATTTAGTGACCATTTAGTACCGATACCTCATAGATATTTTTGCAATGGTGTTGACCCGATCCTCAAAAGAATATATATGTATATATACCAAAAAACAAATGTCAAAGAAATTACAATAAGGTACATATAAATGATTTTTTTTAAAGAATATATATATATATATATATGTCATTTATATAATCATATAAATAAATAGAAAAATGTATCAAATAGCTAATTTAGAACGAGGAAAGAAACAGTTCCTATTATAAAAGGGGCGACAAAGCTGAAAAAAGTGGGGGGGAAGGGGGGAGAGAAAGGAAGGGAGGGAAAACGAGGGGGAGAGGGAAGAGAATGGGAAGGAGCAGGGGGGGGGGGAAAGAAGCATTATTAAAATCACTGCTCCCGAAAAAACGGCCGTTTTTAAAACTTTTTTATGCATTGATACATATCCCCTGGGGCAGGACCCGGGTCCCCAAACACTTTTTATGAGAATAACTTGCATATTAGCCTTTAAAATTAGCACTTTAGATTTTTTATGTTCGAGTCCCATAGACTTTAACGGTGTTCCAATGTTCGAACAAATTTATTGCCTGTTCGCAAGAGATCTTGGGGAACCTTTTGCTTTTGCCCCCCCCCCAGGTACTTCATAGTCAGCATTGGGTCTGTGGGCCTCAGGTGTGTTGTCTTTGTTAGCATCAGCTGACTACCCTGTACTCAGGAGTCATGAGCCAGTCAACACCATTATAAGACCCTTAGATGCATAATAGGTAAGGGACCTACGATCAGATAAGTTGGACTGACTTAAAAAGGAGTGCATCTGACAGGCTCCTTTGTCTTCTTTCAGCCCTGCCTGGTCATGCTAAAAGAGATTTCAGAGATCATCAGGCACTATGCTCAGCCAGATGATGACAGTCCCCTCTCAGAATCTCCCAGACATTGATCCAGGGAGAGACAGCATCTGTCCTTTGCACCAGAGCATCCCCACCATCCAGGTAAAGGGCTTGCTGGTTCGAGGGAGCAACTGCCATGCCAAACAAATTAGGCTGAAGGGGCTGTTGGTCTGAGATGCCAGTGGATAAAGACAGAATGCATGCAGAAGCACTCTCAAGCAGAACTTCCTCAGACAGTCTGCAGTTTCACACAGGAGGACCAGTCGGTGCCATGCCAACCTTGTGCTCTCCCTCCACTAACCTGATATTTTTGGGGCTGTCACCTAGTGGGGTGCCCCAGGTGGGAGGGGAGCTCTCCATGTTAGAGGGAAGTATGCTGAGCAAAGGGTTCAACTTTGCGCTAGTGCAGCCCTCTCTTGCGGCAGTAAGCAGGTGATTGGTTGGGAAAAGGGCGCTAAAAATAAGACCAAGAGCTTGTCAGAACAATTGGGGTTAAAAGAATTTATATTCATATATATATATATATAAAGCCGTATATTGTATATTTTTCATATGATCATGAGGGAAGCCATTTTCTCTCTAAAAGTTGAATCTAAGTTCACTGTCTTTAAGGAAGAGGTTTTTATTTTTCACAAGGAGTCTTGTCTTTACCATTATCCTAGGTTATATATCTTTTGTCTTTGACACTTATAGATAAGGTGAGATTCTACAGGCAATGATAGTTTAGAGAATCGTATTTCACAGTAGTGTTCTTTACGTGAACGAAACCAGAGGGCTTATTCACAAATAGGCTATTGTATTATATATTTTAAATAAGAATGTTTCTTTCATATATCTTAACAATGTATTAGTTGTTCATAGAGAACCGTTAAATATATACAGGTATATAGATTATTATGATAAAAGTTGCAAACATGGTGTTCTATTATTGAGAATGTTCATGAATAACTGTTTTGCTTGTCGTTAGAATTATGAGTTCAGTTTCAAGGAATTCAACTAATAGCCCCAGCTAATTGTGTGGGGGCAGATTTTCCCAAACCATATATTTCCAGGGGATGCCAGAATGTCTGGACGAAACTGACACGTGATTGTCAATCATCACACAATGGTGTTTTACTAAGCCAAGGGCAAAAGGGTCATGAGAATAACATTAGAAGTCATTTCTTATACAACACTGCCCCTAGAGGGGAAAATAGTAATTATTCAAGATGGCTGCATACTTGGTTGTCATGGTAACATACAGAAACATATCGTCACATGACATCATCAATTACATAGTAGGGACACACACACCCACTTTTTGGAGTACAATAAAAGTAGCTACTCAGAGCAGAAAAGTATGGCTGAATCGCTCTATCTCTATAGAGGCTGAAGGAAGGAGAGCTGTCATTCTCTCTTGGGCTGAAGGGGGAGATCTTGAAACGCAAAGATGTAGGAATGTTGAAAGGAGTCCCCTTGGGACTCGTCTAACTGAAGCTTCTCAAAATGACAGAATTCTTAAAGTCCTGGTAAAGTATTATTCTGTTTATTTTACCTTTTTAGGTAATTGAAGTTTGGTTGAGCATATGCTTGACCAATCCATTGTTAGTTCAGTTTTGGAGTGAAGTGAATTCTAACTGCAGTATGAATTTGTTTTGCTTCTAAAACAAGGGCGATATAACAATATATATATATATATATATATATATATATATATATATATATATCACAAAACTGATTTCAAAGTTTTAGAATTGGATTGGTTATAGTATGTGTTAAACCATTGATTCATTCTAAATCTAAAATATAAGCCTTGATCAGATTATCAAGCTGTGCACAATATAACATTTTGTTTGTGCATCCTAGAGTGTAAGAAGAAGGTCTGTTTGTTTTGAGAAAGCATTGCATTATAGTGTTAAGGTAAACAACAATTGTTTACACTAGTCTGCAAAACCACGGAAGCTATTCACTAAGAGTTAGCAAGTCTAAAATGTACAAGTATCATTCAAGTATTGAAATGTGGTATTTTGTTATAAGATTGTGTACAAATGTGAATATTATCTGAGTCTTCATTTATCTTTGATATGTAGAAGTATATCCATTTATTTGTATTATCACAAAATATACCTGATATTAATTTGCACTGTATTTTTAGTTATTAAATATATATTTTTAAGCATATCACTTGTGTCACTTGTCTTCAAAATAGCACAGATAAACGAACTTTAATTTCTTGTTGATATTTATGGAAAAAGGTAAATCTCCCAAAACTAAGAATTGCATAATTTCATAAAAACAATACTGTTTTATTATTTCAGTATAAACATTCTGACATAATATGGAGGCACTGCTGAGATCCGGCGAAGTGATATATTTGTGAAAAATTATATATATATTGTCATTTTGGTACAAAAATCAGGTAATGTCTTCTATCAGAGAAGTATGGCAAATGAAGACAGAACTTGGTCCCTATAAGTCAGCTATTGCTGCAAGAAGGACCATGTGTACTTTGAAATGTAGTCTATATGAAAGTACCAGGGAATTTAAAAAAATTCTCAAGAAGGCCTATAGCTTGGCTGAGAAAAACACAGATTTTGAGAGCCACGAATTTTTCCAACTGTTTTATGAGGCTTTGCCAAATAAAATAAAAAGTTGTTGTGGCCTGGGATTACTATCCCAAAAATGGTTTGGATTGGCTAATAGAAAGCACCATCCTTTTTGCTGTTCTACAGAACAGTGGGAAGCCTCAGGAAAAATTAAAAAAAGCCAGCTCAGATAGTAGCTGAGGCTCAGTCTAAAAAGAAGCAGGGACAAATTGAGACTCAAAAAAAAAAATTATGCTGGAATTGTTAAACTCCAGTCCTCCCAATCAAAAGTTATGGCGCGTACACACGATCGATTTTCTCGACGGTGAAAACACTGTCGAGAAAATCGACGGGAAAAACGAGGAACGGCTTGTTCCTCCACACACGGCCGTTTTTCCAGTAATTTTTTCTCTTGGTCGAGAAAAACGATCGTGTGTAGGCTTCCCGGCAGTGTTTCCCTATGGGAAAACTGCCGCGGAAAAAAATGCCATGAATCACGACGAGAAAAATTAGAGCATGTTCTAATTTTTCTCGTCGTGATTAATGCAGTTTTTCTCGTCGGGAAAAATGACCAAAAGCCCACACACTGTCGTTTTTCTCGTCAAAGAGAATTTTTTTTATTTTTCCCGACGAGAAAAATGGTCGTGTGTACGCGGCATAACACCCAGTTTTAAAACTAAAAAGTGAACAGCTAGCTGAGGTGTTAAAATATTTAAATGTCTGTAATTGACCAGTAAAAAGAACATGAGCAAAGCAACTCTGTTAAAAAAAAAATTCTCTCTTTCTAAATTGAGTTTCACCCGTCCTTTGCAAGAACAAAGGGGGGAGGGGGGAAAGAGGAGAATGATTTTATCTTGCAGCCAAAACTTTGCTGTGCAGAATCTGACAGTCTGTCTTTAGGAATGCGCCTTTGTAAAAAGGTGGGGCCAACCTGCTCCTCCTTACACAAACAGACAAAAGTGAAACCAACTGTTATGTCATTCCAAATATTTTTTTATATTTTGTTCCTTACAGGTATTTCATAAAAGCAGGATACCATAAGAAGTTATTGGATAAATATCCAAGTAACTATTTTGTTTCAGAAACATTTCTAATAAATCCAAGAATTATTTTCTGAAAAATATATCAGCTAAAATTATTTTTAAAGCTGACTTTGTAAATATTTTAGGCACTGCCCTGAAATCATAAAAAAAAGCCCAGTTGAACTTCAACTTAAAGGGAATTAAGTAATTCACATTCCTGCATTTATAGTTAATTGCCCTACGATCGATTAATTGTTGGTATCGATCTCCTTAAAAGTTTAAATCCTATTGTGATTTTATTCAAAGGTTATATGGTCTCAAGTGACAAGGCCATAAATATGAACCTTCTCAGTTCTCTCACAATCAGTGAGTATAGTTGAGATCCATATCATGGAATAATTAAATTCTAGATGGCATCTTTGTACAGGTAACTCCAATTCCCCTAGAAGGGTCAGACAGGAGGATCATCCCATATGTATGTCCCCTGGAAAATGGTTGAGAGGTTTGCTTGGAAGGTGATGTTCTCAATGTTCACATCCATACAGTATATACCGACTCTAATGAGCTCAGTAATTATACTTAATTCCTACTGGGATGGTATAGTAAGGTGTTTTTTTTTCCCTAACAGGTTAGTGACCTGGGGAATGTTAATAAGGTTCATATTTATGCCAGGAATATAATCACATTAGTAGAAAATTATTAAAATAGTTGACCAGTCCTAAAGTAAATATTTAGGTATTTATACCCCTCAGGAAAGGAAAAATAATCAGCCAATCATTTATTCCTGATAATCAATGACCCAAAATATCATGTGTACATTGGCAACGATATATTACATTGCTTTGCTATACACATAGATCTGGTAAATTCCACATTGCGGTCCAGATTAAAAGAAAACCCATGTAGTTTCATAAATGAACATGAAGCCCTATAAATCATCTTAGTTACTGCCATATGCAGTAAACATATTAGTACCACGTGAGGTCATTATTCATATAGGTACTAATACATTTTTTTTTTATACATTTTTATTATTACCCGGCCATGTATAAATAGGCCAAAATTTTAAGAACCCTGCTGCATTAAAATCTTTCGCAGACAGGATATTATATAGAAAGGATTTAAATAGATCCCACACCCATGGTAAGAAAAAAAAAAAAAAAAAACCTTTTCATGGAGTTCAAATATGTTTGAAAATATTTTTGTGATGGTGGCCTAAGAGACATACGCATTGCCAGGATTCAATCTGATCCAAGTGTAAACGCACCTTATATTTTAAATCAAACATTGCTGTCTTTCCCTAGCTTGCTATGTTTTCGCTAGTGGAAATCATCATTAAGAATTTCAAGGAGAGGAGCGTTGTAGGATCAGTGCATAGTTCTTATGATAATACTATACTTGATATTCTTAAACCAAATGGTCAATGCGTTTATATGCTGATCTGAGACAGCTAAATAAACAAGTATATATGTATGGCTAGTTGTGCCATATATTGACCAATGCTTGATATAAAAATACAAGCCGCTAGGTACTTCACTACATTAGATAATGCTCAATGATGGTCCTGAAGACCCATACAAGCTGGCATTTAAATGTGGTAAGGAATAGTACAACTGGAACAGAATGTTATTTGGTTATATACATTTTTTGATTTTGAAAATTTGATTTTGTTTTTGTTTTGTTATTTTACATAAGCCTGATGTACATTAAAGAGAAAGTTAAACATATGTGGATGATATTTTGAAGTAGCATAATGTTTGAAAAGCATGTACCATAGATCAGACATGTTCTTAACCAGTTGAGGGAGGCGGATGTTTAAAATTTAATTTCAGAAAGACCACTGATGTCGCTCCAAGGTTCATCTCCTGAGACCTAAGGTTTGCAGCCTAAGTCTCCCACAAGAAGAAAATGGAGGCTGTGATGAAGTCAAAAGTATCTGCCAATATCCGTGAATTGAGGACATGTTTGGGTATGGTATAAAGTATTCAATTGTATGCTTGTCATCCTAGGTTCCAACTAAGAATGCTGGAAGGGGATGTATAAGAAGAGACTTATAAGGATCAAGAAAATGTGAATGTAATAATTTGATGTTGATACTGCCAATCATGGCAGAATTCTATCATCATTAGATCATTGATTATTTTAGTTAATTAAAATATAATTAACCAATCGCTATATCATATATATAGTATAGTTAGAAAATGTAAATATTAATTAATAAGAATATATATGCATACTGTCTATTTACTTAAATAGAAAAAGATTGACAATCAAGACCAGATCATTGATTGGTAAAGGCGAAATGAACTACCAAAAGACACAGGAAAAAGAAGGAGGGGACAAGAGGTAACATGCCTCGGGACTTTAAAGGTGTCAAAAAATGATTGAATGACCAAATGAATGATCAAAACAAAATTATATAGAAAAATAGAAATACATTTTTATTACAAAAAATTATAAAGATAAAAGACATGATACATTTTATATCCAACAGATTAAATGTTTCCAGAGGTATACATGTACAAAACCGTTTTTTCTCGACATGTTTTGCTCCTAAACAAGCTTCTTCAGGAGATGAATTGATGGTATATTACTGTACTAGAGGTAACAGAAAGAAGAATATATAAACACTCATGTAGGTATATTAAAAGAAAAAATGACGGGGCGTGTCCAGGCTATGGAGGAGTGAAGACGTGTGTCTCCTCAGCTCCGTCTCACTGCCGCTATTAATCAGCGCTACGGGGGAGAATCTTACCCCATCTGCTGCCTGTCATGTCCCCGAGGAGCAGGGCATCCTCCCAGCCACCGCAAAACGACCGGACAGAGTAGGCCCAGCTAGACTCCTTCTTCCCCGGGCAGAGCGGGAGAGGCCGCAAGGCTTCCAAGATGGCGTCGGCCGCGAAGGCCCAGAAGGTGACCAAAGCCACGCAGAGCACTGCCGCTAGGTCCCAGAAGAAGTCCAGCTCTCCCATACCATCCCCGCAGTTGGTAAGTGACTCGGCCCCCCCGACCTCCCCGGGCTCCACTGCATCACAAGATGGTGATCCTGCTGACCCAGATCCACTGGCTGACGCGGACATCAGACGCCATATTATGTACCTGCCTACATTATATATGTTTTTTTAGCAGACACCCTAGGGAATAAAATGACGGTCATTGCAACTTTTTTTCTTGCACGGTATTTGCGCAATAATTTTTCAAACGCCTTTTCTTTTTTTCTTTTTAACCACTTAACGACCGCCCACCGCCGATTTACGTCGGCAGAATGGCACGGACAGGCAGAATCACGTAGATCTACGTGACTGCCTTTGTACAGTTGGGGGGTCCATCCGGACCCCCCTTCTGTGCCGTGAGCGGTCGTTACTTCACCGGGAGCGATCCCAGATGAGGGGGCGGCCTTTCGATTCCGGCCCCCCCCTCGCGATCGCTCCCGGCGAATGGAAATGCCTCCTCTGTCTGTTTCAGACAGAGGAGGCAGGAGGAAGTGATGTCATCTCCTGTGCGGCGCTCACATATACCGAGCGCCGTACAAGAGAAGACATCAGGTCAGTGAGCACAACACTACACTGACACCAGGACACATAGGAACACTAATCGCCCCCCCCAGGACCCCCAGACCCCCCCAGATCACCCCCCAGATCACCCCCCAGCCCCCAGTCACAGTGTCACTGATTGCAGTGACCATTTATTTAGTGATCACTGCAATCAGTGACATTTGTGACTGTGAAAGTGTCACTAAAGTTTAGTTTTAGGTCCAGTGTAGCCCCCAAACCCCCCCTAATAAAGGTTTAACCCCCTGATCACCCCCCAGATAACCCTTTCACCCCCTATCACCGCTGTCGCTATGCGATCATTTTTCTGATGGCTGTCTTAGCATCAGTGATGGCGATCGGTAGCCAGTAAATTTTTTTAGGTTCGCCGCAGGTTTTTATAGCGTCGGGTACCCCAATATATTATCTAATAAAGGTTCAACCCCCTTGATCGCCCCCCAGGTAACCCTTTCACCCCCTATCACCGCTGTCGCTAATCGATCGTTTTTCTGATGCTGTCTTAGCATCAGTGATGGCGATCGGTAGCCAGTAATTTTTTTTAGGTTCGCCGCAGGTTTTTATAGCGTCAGGTACCCCAATATATTATCTAATAAAGGTTAAACCCCCTTGATCGCCCCCCAGGTAACCCTTTCACCCCCTATCACCGCTGTCGCTATGCGATCATTTTTCTGATGGCTGTCTTAGCATCAGTGATGGCGATCGGTAGCCAGTAATTTTTTTTAGGTTCGCCGCAGGTTTTTATAGCGTCGGGTACCCCAATATATTATCTAATAAAGGTTTAACCCCCTTGATCGCCCCCCAGGTAACCCTTTCACCCCCTATCACCGCTGTCGCTAATCGATCGTTTTTCTGATGCTGTCTTAGCATCAGTGATGGCGATCGGTAGCCAGTAATTTTTTTTAGGTTCGCCGCAGGTTTTTATAGCGTCAGGTACCCCAATATATTATCTAATAAAGGTTAAACCCCCTTGATCGCCCCCCAGGTAACCCTTTCACCCCCTATCACCGCTGTCGCTATGCGATCATTTTTCTGATGGCTGTCTTAGCATCAGTGATGGCGATCGGTAGCCAGTAATTTTTTTTAGGTTCGCCGCAGGTTTTTATAGCGTCGGGTACCCCAATATATTATCTAATAAAGGTTTAACCCCCTTGATCGCCCCCCAGGTAACCCTTTCACCCCCTATCACCACTGTCACTAAGCGATCATTTTTCTGATCGCTGTCTTCGTGTCGGTGATGCCAATCGGTAGCCAGTCATTTTTTTTAGGTTCGCCGCAGGTTTTTATAGCGTCAGGTACCCCCAAATATGATCTAATAAAGGTTTTAACCCCCTAATTGCCCCTAGTTAACCCTTTCACCAGTGATCACCATATAAGTGTTACGGGTGACGCTGGTTAGTTAGTTTGCTTTTTATAGTGTCAGGGCACCCGCCGTATATAACCCAATAAAGGTTTAACCCCCTGATCGCCCGGTGGGTGATATCAATTAGGTTTTAGCGTCAGAGAGGGTCTGCGTCACACCCCAGGCAGCGTCAGGTTAGTGCCAGTAACGCTAACACCCACGCGTAAAGCATACACCCCCCTTAGTGGTATAGTATCTGAACAGATCAATATCTGATCTGATCAGATCTATACCAGCGGTTTAGGGTTCCCAAAAACACAGTGTTAGCGGGATCAGCCCAGATACCTGCTAGCACCTGCGTTTTGCCCCTCCGTCCAGCCCAGGCCACCCAAGTGCAGTATCGATCGATCACTGTCACTTACAAAACACAACACACATAACTGCAGCGTTCGCAGAGACAGGCCTGATCCCTGCGACTCCAGTGCTGTAGGAGGTGATTTCACCACCACAGTTAAAAAAAAAAAAGCATATATGCCGAAGCATGGGGGCAGCAGGGGCAGCAGGGCGGAGGAGCAATTTTGCTCCTAATGCCGCATACATACGGTCGAAATTCCGACGGAGGCTTGCCCGTGGAAACGTTTGACCATGTGTGTGCGGCATAACTTTTTTGCGGGAGGATGCCCCCATGCTTCGGCATATATAAATGGTGCATGTATGCCCATCATTAGAAGTGGGTGGATGAAGGGCGGTATTCTAATGGTGGGCATACCCACCAATCAATCTCTTTTTTCGTTCAGCCAACAGGCTGCATGAAAAAAAAAGATTACAATACATGTCCAACAAGGACCAGCAACGTACTGGTATGTTGCTGGACTTTGAATGGTTATACCAGATTGATGCCTGCGGGTTTAGGCATCATCTTGGTATCATTCTTTTCAGCCAGCGGCCGGCTTTCATGTAAAAGCAATCACAGCGGCTAATTAGCCTCTGGACTGCTTTTACAAGCAGTGGGAGGGAATGTCCCCCCCCCGGATATAAAAAGCGCCATTGGGAAATTGGGAAAGCATTTTATCACACCGATCTTGGTGTGGTCAGATGCTTTGAGGGCAGAGGAAAGATCTAGGGTCTAGAAGACCCCAGTTTTTTCAAAAAAAGAGTACCTGTCACTACCTATTGCTATCATAGGGGATATTTACATTCCCTGAGATAACAATAAAAATTATAAAAAAAAAAATATATGTAAGGAACAATTTAAAAATAAAATAAAAAAGCAAAATTAATAATAAAAAAAAAAAAAAAAAAAAAAAAGCACCCCTGTCCTGCCCTGCTCTTGCCCAATGGCGAACGCAAGCGTCGGTCTGGCGTCATATGTAAACAGCAATTGCACCATGCATGTGAGGTATCACCGCGAAGGTCAGATCGAGGGCAGTCATTTTAGCAGTAGACCTCCTCTGTAAATCTAACGGGGTAATCTGTAAAGGCTTTTAAAGGCTTTTAAAAATGTATGTAGTTTGTCGCCAATGCGCGTTTGTGCGAAATTTTAAAGCATGTCGTGTTTGGTATCTATGTACTCGGCCTAAGATCATCTTTATTATTTCATCAAACATTTGGGCAATATAGTGTGTTTTAGTGCATTAAAATTAAAAAAAGTGTATTTTTTCCCCAAAAAATGCGTTTGAAAAATCGCTGCGCAAATACTGTGTAGAAAAAAAAAATGCAACACCCACCATTTTAATCTGTAGGGCCTTTGCTTTAAAAATATATATAATGTTTGGGGGTTCAACATAATTTTCTTGCAAAAAAAAAATATGTTTTCATGTAAACAAAAAGTGTCAAAAAGGGCTTTGTCTGCAAGTGGTTAGAAGAGTGGATGTAAGCTTCCTAATGTTGTGTATAAAATGCCAGAACAGTTCAAAACCCCCCCAAATGACCCCATTTTGGAAAGTAGACACCCCAAGCTATATACTGAGAGGCATGTCGAGTCCATGGAATATTTTATATGTTGACACAAGTTGCGGAAAAAAGACAATTTTTTTTTTTTTAATTTTTTTTTTGCACAAAGTTGTCACTAAATGATATATTGCTCAAACATGCCATGGGCATATGTGGAATTACACCCCAAAATAAATTCTGTTGCTTCTCCTGAGTACAGGGATACCACATGTGTGAGACTTTTTGGGAGCCTAGCCGCGTACGGGACCCCAAAAACAAAGCACCGCCTTCAGGCTTTCTAAGGGTGTAAATTTTTGATTTTACTTCTCACTGCCTATCACAGTTTCGGAGGCCATGGAATGCCCAGATGGCACAAAACCCCCCCAAATGACCCCATTTTGGAAAGTAGACACCCCAAGCTATTTGCTGAGAGGTATTGTGAGTATTTTGCAGATCTCGCTTTTTGTCACAAAGTTTTGAAAATTGAAAAAAAAAAAAAAAAAAAAAAAATTTTCTTTCTTCATTTTCAAAAACAAATGAGAGCTGTAAAATACTCACCATGCCTCCTCAGCAAATAGCTTGGGGTGTCTACTTTCCAAAATGGGGTCATTTGGGGGGGTTTTGTGCTATTTTGGCATTTTATGGCCTTAGAAACTGTGATAGGTAGTGAGGAGTGAAATCAAAAATTTGTGCCTAGAAATCCTGAAGGCGGTGCTTGGTTTTCGGGGTCCCGTACGCGGCTAGGCTCCTAAAAAGTCCCACACATGTGGTATCCCTGTACTCAGGAGAAGCAGCAAAATGTATTTTGGGGTGCAATTCCACATATAACCATGGCATGTGTGAGCAATATATCATTTAGTGACAACTTTTTGTAATTTATTTTTTATTTTTATTTTTTGTCATTATTCAATCACTTGGGACAAAAAAAAAAAATATTCAACGGGCTCAACAGGCCTCTCAGCAATTTCCTTGGGGTGTCTACTTTCTAAAATGGGGTCATTTGGGGGGGTTTTGTGCTATTTTGGCATTTTATGGCCTTCGAAACTGTGATAGGTAGTGAGGAATGAAATCAAAAATTTGCGCCCTTAGAAATCCTGAAGGCGGTGCTTGGTTTCCGGGGTCCCGTACGTGGCCAGGCTCCTAAAAAGTCCCACACATGTGGTATCCCCGTACTCAGGAGAAGCAGCAAAATGTATTTTGGGGTGCAATTCCACATATAACCATGGCATGTGTGAGCAATATATCATTTAGTGACAACTTTTTGTAATTTTTTTTTTTTTTTTTTTTTTTGTCATTATTCAATCACTTGGGACAAAAAAAAAAAATATTCAATGGGCTCAACATGCCTCTCGGCAATTTCCTTGGGGTGTCTACTTTCCAAAATGGGGTCATTTGGGGGGGTTTTGTACTGCCCTGCCATTTTAGCACCTCAAGAAATGAGATAGGCAGTCATAAATTTAAAGCTGTGTAAATTTCAGAAAATGTACCCTAGTTTGTAAACGCTATAACTTTTGCGCAAACCAATAAATATACGTTTATTGACATTTTTTTTACTAAAGACATGTGGCTGAATACATTTTGGCCTAAATGTCTGACTAAAATTGAGTTTATTCGATTTTTCTTATAACAAAAAGTAGAAAATATCATTTTTTTTCAAAATTTTCGGTCTTTTTCCGTTTATATCGCAAAAAATAAAAATCGCAGAGACAATCAAATACCATTAAAAGAAAGCTCTATTTGTGGGAAGAAAAGGACGCAAATTTCATTTGGGTACAACATTGCATGTCCGCACAATTTACAGTTAAAGCAGCGCAGTGCCGAATCCCAAAAACAGGCCTGGTCCTAATGGCCCGAAATGGTCCGGGGCTTAAGTGGTTAAATGGTTTCATGAATTAAAAAATAACAAAACCGTAAAGTTAGCCCAATTGTTTTGTAAAATATGAAAGATGATGTTACGCCGAGTAAATAGATACCTAACATGTCATGCTTTAAAATTGCGCACACTCATGGAATGGCGCCAAACTTTGGTACTTAAAAATCTCCATAGGCGACGCTTTGAAACCGGCGCTATGATTGTTCTTATGGTGTGTAGAATCGCCCGCAGAATAGAAGGATATCTGAATGATGCCACTAGCTGCAGGCATCATTCAGATATCCCCCCACAAAGCCCAGGACGTCATATGACGTCCACCCAGGATGGGAGATCCCATCTGTGGACGTCATATTACTATGGGCGGGTAGGGAAGTGGTTAAAGAGGACATTGCTCAACTTAAAACTGACACAACACACCTGGGTGGCAGGCTTGAAACCTTGGAACAAAAGTTTGAGGAAGTGCTCCCTGTCATATCCACGCTGCAGGACATCTGTGCCACACAGGGACACCAAATTGAGGCCCTGCTTTGCCAGTTAGATGACACAGAGAACCACAGCCGCAGGGCCAACATAAGGATCCAAAGCCTCCCTAAAGCCACTGGCTCTAAGGACATTATTCCCACCCTGGAAGGCGTTTTTAAAGAAATACTGGGGCTGCCTGCTACTGCTACCATTGAAATTGATCGTATACACCGGGCCTTGAAACCCCCCTCTCAGGATGTGAACAATCCAAGAGACATCATTTGCAAATTGCATAAGTATACGCTCAGCTATTCAGGACGCGGGCCTGGCATACAGATGGGGTTTCCCCTTCTGCCTCCAAGTCACCAAAGACGGCAGATCAGTGACTCTTCGCACTAAGGACGACCTCCAACATTTCCTGACTTCCTTGGAACTAGAGCCGGTTGACTTTCCTGACTGGAGGGGCTCCCTGGACTTTGGGGCCACTGGACTGCCCACACCACAGCCATGGCAACCCGCCAAACACCAGAACCACAGACGCAACCGCAGGTGGTACCCCTCTAATTCGTCGGTGGGCCCGGCCACCTCGAGAGACTGATGGTCTTCCTCTTCCCTGACGGCGAGCTGCTCGCGTGATCTATGTATCTCTGAGTGCTGCAACTGGGACTTCCTTCAAATGATAGCCTGACTGCTTTCTTTAGGCCTAGATGCTCCTTTGCCCTCTACATCTCCCACATTTCTTCTCCCTCTCCCACTGCACCACGTTAAATGCGGTGGACGGAGACGGAGGCCATCTCACCTTCTCCCCATGTTGGTTCACGTACTCCCCGTAGGCCCCCCTTTTTGGGGTATTGATCCCCATTGGGATCTCAGGTTGTGCTCTGGACCCCCTCCCCTTTTCGGGGATGAAGCCCCGGGCTTGGCCCTTAGTTGTTTCACGAGCTCTGTTGGCTTTGGCCACTATGTTCTGATGGTTATATTTTTTATGTTTGTCTCATACATGTCTTGTCTCTGCCCCCCTTCTCTTCCCTGTTCTTTTCTCTCCTGTTTCTCTTCTCCCAGGTTTGCCTTGCCGTCTCGTCGTCTGCACCGAGCGCACCACCAGCTTATCCACTTTGATCGTCTTCATACCACCCTATGGCTACATTGCAGGTGAGCACATATAATGTCAGGGGTCTCTGCTCTCCTCACAAACGTAACAAGTTGTGGGGGAAGCTGAAACGGCTGAAGACCCAAGTGGTCTTTCTCCAGGAGACACACTTCACACCAAAGTCCCTCCCTAAACTACCCACTCACATTTTCAATCAATGGTTCATTAGCACCTCCCGACATCTAAGTCTAGGGGGACAGCCATCGCTATTCACAAGACATGCCCCTTTCAACCCTCCGACCATAAGGTAGACCCACTGGGCAGATACGTCTTCTTGAAGGGTAGTATTGCTGGCCAGACATACACGTTTGCCTCACTCTATGCTCCCAAAGTTGATCAACTTTCATTTATTTACGACACCTTGGACCGCCTAGCGGATTTTAGGGAAGGCTTCTTGGTCGTAGGGGGAGACTCCAACGTAAGCCCCGCTAGACACGTCTCACGCGAGACCCCCACACTCCTATTCTTTCCTTAAACACTTCCGCAAGACCATCCAATCCCAACTCCTGGTTGACAGCTGGCGGACACTCCACCCCTCGGACCGTGACTTCAGCTATTATTATAAAGTACACAACATTTACACGCGTATTGATCACCTCTATGTGGACCACAATGCTCTGGAGCTCCTCCAATGTGCGTCCATTGGTAATATCTCCATTTCGGACCACGCCCCAGTGACAGTGGCCCTCGCCCTGCCTCCGGGCATGCAGAGGGCCTGGACGTGGCGACTTAAAGACAATTTACTGGATGACGTGGTTGTGGTGAAGGAAGTTGCTGACACACTAACCCACTACTTTAGGGAAAATCATGTTGGCGAGCTGGAGGAGGGGGGGTCTGGGAGGCCCATAAGGCCATGGTTAGGGGACACTGATCTCTCAAGGGTCCAGAGTCCAGACTTAAGAAGGAACGCAGGGCAGACTTCGTGAGGGTGCTCACTGCACTTCAGAAGGCTGAACTTCGGCATGAGGCTAGCGGGAGTCCGGAGGCGCTAAATGACCTAACAGAGCTGCGGGAGTTGTTTCTGCGTCTGCTTGACCGTCAATCTCGCAAACAGTTTCGGTTTATGGCTCATAAATATTATGAGCACGGGAACAAATGCGGGCGGATGTTAGCTCGCACTCTCCGGGAAGCGACATGCACAAATGTATATAAACAAGTTGCATGCTGCCTCCGGGGTCCCGATCGTGCAATCCTCTAAAATCGCAGCGGGTTTCCGAGATTACTACGCCACACTTTACAATTTGGACTCTGACCTCCCTGCCTTCTCACGAGAGGCCAGACAGCGCGCGATCCAAGACTACTTGACGGCAGCTGGTCTCCCAACGCTCACAGACGACCAGTTTTCGGCCCTAGAACTCCCAATCACTACAACCGAGCTTGGGGCCACGGTGGAGTCCTTGCCCAATGGGAAGAGCCCTGGTCCTGATGGGTTCACTAAGGCATGTTACAAAACCTTTCTTCCTCACCTAGCGATTCCCATGTGCAATTACTTTTAACTCTATAGCAGGGGGCGGAGACATCCCCCCAGAAGCCCTATTGGCCCACATTACTGTGATCCCAAAGGAGGGCAAGGACCCCACCATCCCTCAAAGCTATCGCCCTATCTCTCTCCTTAATTTAGACATAAAGATTTTAGCGAAAATATTGGCAAATAGACTTAAACACTTTATCCCTGACATTGTCCACCCAGACCAGACGGGCTTCATAGCAGGTAGAGAAGCTAGGGACAATTTCCTCCGAGCGATACACCTCATACACTGGGCTCATAACCGCCCAGATCCGCGACCCTATATTATTTTGTCAACTGATGCGGAAAAAGCCTTTGACCGCGTGGACTGGTCATATCTGACAGAAGTGCTCCGGTCATTGCGGTTAGGCCTACGAATGCTGGCATCAATTATGGCTTTGTATTCCACACCCTGCGCCCAGGTCAAAGTGAATGGGACTCTATCGACTCGATTCCCCATCAGAAACGGCACGAGGCAGGGGTGTCCTCTCTCACCCCTCTTGTTCGCCCTGGTGCTGGAGCCTTTTCTCGCACAATGCAAGCCAGCCCCGACATTAGGGGGCCTTCAGGTTGGTAATACAGAGCATAAACTCTCGGCGTATGCCGATGATGTCCTGTTCCACCTCTCGGACCCCCTGCTCTCCTTGCCCAACCTGATGAAGGAACTGAAGCTCTTTGGTTCCCTTTCCAATTTCAAGATAAATTTCTCCAAGTCTGAAATTCTTCCCATCTGCCTGGCACCCCACTTAGCCACGACCCTTAAAGGGGCTTTCCCCGTTGTCTGGACTACATCGTCCCTGCGATACTTGGGAGTACAACTTACGGACCGCTTTGACACCCTATACACAGCTAACTATCCCCCACTGTTCGCGGCGGTTAAAAAGGACCTCTCACACTGGACGCAAACGACCTTTACGTGGCTGGGACGGGTGAACATCATAAAGATGAATGTCTTATCCCGCATACTTTTTTACTTACAGATGTTACCGATCCCCTTACCCAGATTCTTTTTTGACCGACTGTCCAGCCTGCTGTCCGACTTTATCTGGAACGCACGTAAACCCAGAATAGCTCTGCGGGTACTGCGACGTCCGAAGTGGAGTGGTGGCCTGGGGGTCCCGGATGTCAGACAATATTACCGAGCCATAGCCCTGCAGAGGATACTTAACTGGGGTTTCCATACACACTCGAAGCTCTGGGTTTCCCTAGAGAAATGTCTGTCAGGCAGGAATTTGTCCTACGCGCCTTGGCTGCTCCGGGAACATAGGGGGCTATCTGAGACGACCTCCTCCCTGATGGCTCAGGTGCTGTCGGTTTGGGATCACATCAATCCACTGTTGAAGCTAGCCCCCCCTATGTCCCCATTGGCTCCACTGGGGGGTTTCCTGTGGTTCCCCCCAGGTGAACAAATGGCCTTTTTCGGGCCCTGGGTGGACGTTGGAAACGCCAACTGTGGCAAACTTATGAAAGATGGCAGACTCCTGAGTTATGAAGCCTTACCTACAGGTAGACAGGGCCCACAAATGAACTTTTGGAAGTGCAGACAACTACACCACTTCTTTCAGGTTCAGGGCCATTCGATTAGGGATTCCTCCTCCCTCACCCCATTTGAACGCCTTTTCATTGCTGACGAACTGACACCCCACTTGATCTCAGAACTATATCAGCTCCTGGGCTCGGCTGCCCCCCAGACCACTCCCGCCTATATCCGGCGATATGAGAAAGACCTAGGGTTCACTCTTACGGAACAGCACTTATCCCACTTATATTACCTCACCCACTCGTCCTCTATAGACTCCAAGACTCAAGAGACTAATTTTAGGGTACTGTCCAGATGGTACTGGGTGCCATCAGATTTGGCTCGTATTTACCCCTCTGCCTCCGAGCTGTGCTGGAAAGGGTGTGGGCACCGGGGTACGTTAATGCACATTTGGTGGGAGTGTCCCCTGATCAAACCCTTTTGGGAAGACTTACAGGACCAAATAAAAATAGTGACAGGAATAGATGTCCCTTTTTCCCCGAAACACTTTCTCCTCCATGTCCCCCGGATCCCGCTCAGTCAATATAAAAAAAGCGTGCTACCCCACCTGTTGAATGTAGCGAGACGCTTGCTTCCAATTTATTGGGCGCGGTTTGGGAGGCCGAGGATTGGGTAGCTACCTGTAAAGGCTCTGGAGACCGCTTTCATAACATTTGGGCGCCCTGGTCTGAATATGTTTCAAACCCTGCCTATGTACCCTCTAGCTTAGATATTGCATTATTATAATTGGCGGACCCCACACTCAAGGCTCTCAGGTTGGCAGGGGCCTGGGGGGCGACGACAAACCCTGCTGGTGGACCGTAGAGACTAGATCCTATTCACAGACACTGGAATCTTGGTGTGGTGTGCTCGATGCGGACGTGGTAGATGCTCCTTCCTAATTTACAGGTAACCTGGCGCCTATATCCCTTTCCCCTCCATCTTTCTCTCCCCCTTTCTCCCTTTCCTCCTCCCCTACTATCTATTTTTTTCCCAGTCTTCTCCATAAGTTGGAAGTTCTTTTTTCCTTTTGTTTACATACTGTTGGTAACTGTGTAACTTCTGCCGGACTGTTTGGGGCTGTTGGCTCACATAGCCCCAGGGACCACGGGACAGACCCCAGGTTTTTTTTTCTTCTTGGCGTACTGGCAGTCCCAAATGGGCATATGTTGTTACTTTTTGGTATCCCTGGCGTGTGGGGAGGCAGGGGGTGGTTTGATGGAGGCCATTGGCCCCCCCCTACCTCCGCTGCAGGCCGCGGGACCATTCTCCCCGCACACCTCTGATGGCAGCCCACCCTCGGTTTATCTCGGGCGCTGGGGCTGCGCCTGGGCTAGACTATACACTTATTGTGCCCCCCACACCCTCACGACCTTCTTAGTACTATACTGTTGCCCCTCCTTTTGGACTTACTATGTTTTTCACCATACTCAGGAATGCTGAACTTTTTCATCTGATCAACTGTTAGCATTGCTCTTGTTATCCTTTTTCTTTATTGTGACCTTTCCATCTTTTTATTTTTGTGTTTCATTTTGTATGTATGTGTCTCTGCTCAACATGACCACTGAATGATTGTCACTTTACGACCCTGCGCGGTCGATGTTATTCTGCCTTTATATTTGTTGGGCATGTCTTGTCCTTTGTTATCTCGAAAATAAATACTGATCATACAAAAGAAAAAATTACATTTATATTAAATACTATTATAGGCAACCGTACAAGGATTTGGATGCAAGATAACATATAGACAAAGTCCATAAATTAATTTAAATCAATCAACAAGGGCATATTATATATAGTTGCATATCACTGCATTTTAACTGAGAATGAAGGATGTGGTCAAAATCTTACCAATAATCTGTATGGAGAAGAACTTATTAGACTAATTGATTAAAAACATTAGGAGGTGCCAGGAGAAATTGACCAAAGCCCGCCAAAGGATCCCCCAGGATAAGAAAGGGATCTCATGCAATCCTGCAGATGGAAGAAAAAGACGGGTGTCTTCACTGAAAAAAGGCACCCAAAATAGAGTTAAAAATAAAAGTTAAAATATAAAGAATAAGGTAAACAAAGAATAATTTAATTACATTTTAATTTTTTAATTTAATTGAATTCTTCTTTGTTTACCTTATTCTTTATATTTCTCCTGGCACCTCCTAATGTTTTTAATCAATTAGTCTAATAAGTTCTTCTCCATGCAGATTATTGGTAAGATTTTGACCACATCCTTCATTCTCAGTTAAAATGCAGTGATATGCAACTATATATAATATGCCCTTGTTGATTGATTTAAATTAATTTATGGACTTTGTCTATATGTTATCTTGCTTCCAAATCCCTGTACGGTTGCCTATAATAGTATTTAATAGAAATGTCATTTTTTCTTTTAATATACCTACATGAGTATTTATATATTCTTCTTTCTGTTACCTCTAGTACAGTAATATACCGTCAATTCATCTCCTGAAGAAGCTAGTTTAGGAGCGAAACATGTCGAGAAAAAACGGTTTTGTACATGTATATCTCTGGAAATATTTAATCTGTTGGATATAAAATGTCTCATGTCTTTTATCTTTATAATTTTTTGTAATAAAAATGCATTTCTATTTTTCTATATAATTTTGTGTTGATCATTCATTTGGTCATTCAATCATTTTTTGACACCTTTAAAGTCCCAAGGCATGTGACCTCTTGTCCCCTCCTTCTTTTCCAGTATAAATTGGGATGTGGTGTCTATATCTACACATGCTCATTCCTACTCTTCCAAATCCTACCAAAAGACACAGCGATCGTATGGATGATGTTAATCCTTGGCGTCCAGTTCCGGAGGGAACCTGTCACCAAACCACAATCCAGATCAGATCGTTGATTGGTAAAGACAATGATGACTACCAAAAGACATAGCGATCATTTGGATGATGTTAATCCGTGATGCCCAGTTTCAGGTGGAACCTGTGACCACACCGAATCCCTTATCAGGAGTCATAATGCAAGACGCTCCAGGATTTGTATTGCCAGAAAGAAAGATTTGTTGCAGAAGTCCCTTGTGTGCTTGAATCCCAAAATATCCATTGAAAGGAGGGATAATATATCCCCTTTTCAGCGTGTAACAATACAAGAACGGATTCACTGAAGAGTTTCTTCAATTTCTGGTTTACCAGCTTTGTTTTTATTACATTTGAAATGGGGGGGTAAACCACAACTGCAACAGTTAATTTTGTTTCCATAAAGACTTGAATCCATCAAGGAAGATCCAAGTCATACAAGAAGATTCCTTTACAAGATGGATGAAGAGAGAAACGTCCTACAAGTATAAATAAAAATAATAAATATGGCTGAAAGGTTCTGGTTCTGTTTGGTTCTGTTGGACCTTCTTGGCTCGAGCTGGACTCAGGATCTGTGGAAGTCTCTCTGACCGGTCGGATATTCAAGACACCAATAAACAGTGAATGGGTATACTAGAATATGTGGTTTAATGGTTACATGTCCTTTTTTATACACAGCGAGAAAAGTTGCCTCCCTCCTATGGACCTATCAGCAATAAGCAAAAACCTCATGAGTTAGACAAAAATAAATTCTAACAGGTTTTTTGACTTCTGCAAAAGCGGTCAGTTAACATACGTCAATTGTGGTCAAACTAGACATGTTCTGACATTCGAAACAGGAAGATAAGAAATGCCAGATGTCAGTGTGGTCAATCTGTCAGTTAAAAAGCAGAAGTGAGATAAACTTTTTCCCGGAAAAGGCCTAACCACAAAGTCACATTTCAACCTAAATATACATGCCTGTTAGTTACACAGAAGAAAGATTAGCCTGACCACAAAAGTCACATCTTGTTCACACCCATGTCAGAGAAACATTATTGTAAAATATATATATATTTGAGGAGAACTCTAACCATGAATATTGGTTCATGATCTTCTTATACCTTACAATGGCCATATCTTTTAAACAACTATATTTCTTCAGACCCGTTTCCTTAGTATGTCCAAGGCTGTTCTCCGGAATACTAAAAAACGCGGGGGGATTTGTCCGAACAATTGGGGTTAAAAGAATTTATATTCATATATATATAAAGCCGTATATTGTATATTTTTCATATGATCATGACGGAAGCCATTTTCTCTCTAAAAGTTGAATCTAGGTTCACTGTCTTTAAAGAAGAGGTTTTTCTTTTTCACAAGGAGTCTTGTCTTTACCATTATCCTAGGTTAAATATCTTTTGTCTTTGACACTTATAGATAAGGTGAGATTCCTCAGGCAACGATAGTTTAGAGAATCGTATTTCACAGTAGTGTTCTTTGCATGAACGAAACCAGAGGGCTTATTCACAAATAGGCTATCGTATTATATATTTTAAATAATAATGTTACTTTCATATATCTTAACAATGTATAAAGGGATTTTTATAACAGCTTACCTGTAAAATCCTTTTCTTGGAGTACATCACGGGACACAGAGCGACTTAGTCATTACTAATGGGTTATATAGTTTACCTTCAGGTGCTGGCACTGGCAACTTCCAAACCGGAAGTACCCTCCCCTATATAAGCCCCTCCCATCCGGGAGCACCTCAGTTTTGTAGCAAAGCAATAAGTGTCCCAAAAAGAGGGGTGGGAGCTCTGTGTCCCGTGATGTACTCCAAGAAAAGGATTTTACAGGTAAGCTGTTATAAAAATCCCTTTTTCTTTTTCGTACATCACGGGACACAAAGCGACTTAGTCATTACTAATGGGACGTCCCAAAGCAATGCCAAATGAGGGGAGGGATACACTATACATAAGCTGGGCGCCATCAGGCATGATGATCTTTTGCGGCCTGCAACACACTGCGCCCAAAGGCGACATCCTCCTGACTTCTAACGTCTACCTGGTAGAATCTAGTAAACGTGTGTACTGAAGACCATGTTGCGGCCTTACAGACTTGAGCCAGGGAGGCCTGGTGATGCACTGCCCATGAAGTTCCAACTGCTCTTGTGGAGTGCGCCCTAACTTTGAATGGAGGCGGTCTCTTTCTCAAGCCATAGGCTTGTATTATGACCTGTCGAATCCACTTGGCTAAAGTAGATTTTGATGCTGCCTGACCCTTTCTGGGGCCTTCCGGCAGAATAAACAAAGTATCCGTTCTGCGAATCTGAGCAGTGGCTTTTAGATAAGCTTTAACTGCTCTTACTACATCCAAAGAATGCAATAACTTTTCCTCTACCGAGCTAGGTTTGGGGAAAAAAGAAGGAAGAACCACATCTTGGTTCAAATGAAACCTCGATACCACCTTAGGAAGAAAGGCTGGATGAGGACGTAATACTACTCTGTCCTTATGGACAACCAGATATGGCTCCTTACAGGACAAGGCGGCTAATTCCGATACTCTTTTAGCCGAACAAATGGCTACTAAGAAAATCAATTTCCTGGTGAGAAGAACCAAGGAAATGTGTTGCAATGGTTCAAACGGTTGTTTCTGTAGAACCGACAGAACCAGGTTTAAGTCCCATGGACATATGGGAATACTAACCGGAGGGCTAATACGCATCACTCCTTGTATGAAAGCTTTGACTAGTGAATGCGAAGCCAAGGGCCTTTGAAAAAATATTGACAAGGCCGAAATCTGACCCTTGATAGTACTCAAGGCCAGCTTCCTATCTACAGCCCACTGTAGGAAGTCCAAAATCCTACCTATTACGTACTTACGTGGATGCCATTTCCTGGCCTCACACCATGTAATGTACGCCTTCCAGATCCTATAATAGATCTGCCTGGATACCGGCTTCCTGGCATTGATCATGGTAGATACCACAGGATTAGAGAGCCCTCTCTTTTTCAGAATGTGGGCTTCAATAGCCAGGCCGTCAAACCTAGGGCTGGTAAGGAAGGGTGGTATATCGGTCCTTGCGACAGCAGGTCCGGACGATGTGGGAGGGTCCAAGGACTCCTCACTGACATTTTTACAATCTCCGCGTACCATGCCCTTCGGGGCCACGCTGGAGCCACCAGAATCACTGGTTTCTTTTCTACCCTGATTCTGCGGATTAATCACGGTAACAATTGTGGCGGTGGGAATGCATATATCAGCTTGAACTGATCCCAAGGGAACACTAGGGCATCCGAGCCGCAAGCTAGGGGATCCCTTGTGCGAGACACAAATCTGTCCACCTTTGCTTTGAATCTGGATGCTAGCAGATCTACATCCGGTGTTCCCCACCGCTGGCATATTGCCTGGAAAACCTCGGGGTGAAGAGACCATTCCCCCGGGCATAATTGCTGGCGACTTAAAAAGTCCGCTTTCCAATTTTCCACTCCTGGGATGAAAACCGCGGATATGGCTGGGACATATCTTTCTGCCCATTCCAGGATGCAATTCGCTTCCCTCTGGGCTGCACAACTCCTGGTGCCACCCTGGTGATTGATATATGCCACTGCTGTGGCATTGTCTGATTGAATTCTGACAGGGGACCCTTGGAGTTTGGATGTCCATGCTACTAGGGCATACCGGGCTGCTCGTATCTCTAAGAGATTGATGGGCAGGGCCTTCTCTGCTTCTGACCACTTGCCCTGGAGAGACCATTGCTCCAGTACTGCCCCCCAGCCTATGAGGCTGGCATCTGTAGTGACCACCTTCCAAGAAACCGGACTGAAGGGTTTCCCTTTTTCCAGATTCTGGGGCACCAACCACCAATGGAGGCTCTTGCGAACGGAAGGGGACAGGGACATTGGTAAGTCTAAAGCCTGAACTTTTTTGTTCCAGGCTGACAGTAGGGTACTGCTTCGAATGAAGCCACCATTTTTCCCAGCAGCCTCATGCACAGGCGTATGGATGGTTTTCATTTTGTACCCACTAAGTGGGTCAAATCTTTTAAAGACGACACCTTTTCTGGAGGTAAGAAAATCTTTCTCTGATTTGAATCCAGCCTTAGCCCTAAGTATTCCAGACTTCTGACTGGTCTTAGAGCTGACTTGTCCCGGTTGATAATCCAACCGTGATATTCCAGATACTTGATTGTCTTGTGAATAGCTACTTCCAGCTTTTCCACTGAGTGGTCTATTAGTAGCAGGTCGTCTAGATATGCCATTATCATTACACCTTGTGTTCTTAGATTGGCCAATAGTGGGGCCAGAATTTTTGTGAACACTCGTGGTGCTGTGGCCAGACCGAAAGGTAAGGCTCTGAACTGAAAATGGCGCCCTTCTACTGCAAAGCGTAGAAATTTCTGGTGGGCCGGAAAGATGGGAATATGCAGATAAGCATCCCTTATGTCGATCGAGGCTAACCATTCCTGCCCTTGTAGGGCGGTGGCCACCGATCGGATCGACTCCATCCGAAAAGTCCTGATATTTAGGAACTTGTTTAGCCCTTTTAGATTTAATATGGGCCTCACGTCCCCATTTGGTTTGGGGACTGTGAAAAACCCGAACCCACTTTCTTCCAGGGGAACCTTCATGATTACTCCTTGGAGCAATAGTTGTTCTAGTGCCAGAAGGAGGGATCCTCTCTTCTGGGGATCGCTTGGCACGTTTGACCTCATAAATTGGGCAGGAGGAGTGTCTTTTAACTCCAGCTTGTATCCCAGACTTACTGCGGAGAGCACCCATCTGTCTCTGATGGTGTCCCGCCAGGTCTCTGTGAACAACTGAAGTCTTCCCCCCACCCGATTGAGTGGGGGCAACCCTTCATGACTTGGGGGGAGGTTTTGTACCTCTCTTGACCCACGCAAGCCCAGGAAAACACATGTTACTCTTTGGCCAACACCTTAGACACTGGCAAAAAACTGAGGTGCTCCCGGATGGGAGGGGCTTATATAGGGGAGGGTACTTCCGGTTTGGAAGTTGCCAGTGCCAGCACCTGAAGGTAAACTATATAACCCATTAGTAATGACTAAGTCGCTCTGTGTCCCGTGATGTACGAAAAAGAAAAGTTGTTCATAGAGAACCGTTAAATACATATATAGATTATTATGATAAAATTTGCAAACATGGTGTTCTATTAGTGAGAATGTTCATGAATAACTGTTTTGCTTGTTGTTAGAATTATGAGTTCAGTTTCAAGGAATTTACCTAATAGCCCCAGCTAATTGTGTGGGGGCAGATTTTCCCAAACCATATATTTCCAGGGGATGCCAGAATGTCTGGACGAAACTGACACGTGATTGTCAACCATCACACAATTAATGGTGTTTTACTAAGCCAAGGGCAAAAGGGTCACGAGAATAACATTAGAAGTCATTTCTTATACAACACTGCCCCTAGAGGGGAAAATAGTAATTATTCAAGGTGGCTGCAAACTTGGTTGTCATGGTAACATACAGAAACATATCGTCACATGACATAATCAATAGACATGTGCAATTCGTTTCGTTTCTAATTCGTTTTTCACAAATTTAGAGAAATTCGTTAATTCCGAAATTTCCGAATCTCCGAATTTTTCAATTTCCGAATTTTTGGATTTTCGGATTTCTGAAATTTCGAATTTCCGTTTTCTTCAATTTACGAATTTTCGGATATTCGAAATTTTGAATTTCCGAATTTCGGAAATTCGAAAATTGGAAATTTCGAAGATTCGAAAATTCGAAATTGCAAAATTCGAAAAAATCTAAAATTCGAAAATCTACAATTCGAAAATGGGAAATTTGGAAAGTTGAATTTGCTTTTTTCGAATTTTTTTTCGTTTTGGTTTTATTCCTTTTTTTTGGAAATTCGGAATTCCGAATTTCCAAAAAAAGCGAAAACAACTAATTTTTCGGCAGTGCACATGTCTAATAATCAATCACATAGTAGGGACACACACACACACTTTTTGGAGTAAGATAAAAGTAGCTACTCAGAGCAGAAAAGGATGGCTGGATCGCTCTATCTCTATAGAGGCTGAAGGAAGGAGAGCTGTCTTTCTCTCTCGGGCTGAAGGGGGAGATCTTGAAACGTAAAGATGTAGGAATGTTGAAAGGAGTCCCCTTGGGACTCGCCTAACTGAAGCTTCTCAAAATGACAGAATTCTAAAAGTCCTGGTAAAGTATTATTCTGTTTATTTTACCTTTTTAGGTAATTGAAGTTTGGTTGAGCATATGCTTGACTAATCCTCATTGTTAGTTCAGTTTTGGAGTGAAGTGAATTCTAACTGCAGTATGAATTTGTTTTGCTTCTAAAACAAGGGAGATACATATATTGTTATATCTCACAAAACTGATTTCAAAGTTTTAGAATTGGATTGGTTATAGTATGTGTTAAACCATTGATTCATTCTAAATCTAAAATATAAGCCTTGATCAGATTATCAACAATATAACATATGTTATTGTTAACAATATAAATTTTTGTTTGTGCATCCTAGAGTGTAAGAAGAAGGTCTGTTTGTTTTGAGAAAGCATCGCATTATAGTGTTAAGGTAAACAACAATTGTTTACACAAGTCTGTGAAACCACGGAAGTTATTCACTAAGAGTTACCAAGTCTAAAATGTACAAGTATCATTCAAGTATTGAAATGTGGTATTTTGTTATAAGATTGTGTACAAATGTGAATATTATCTGAATCATTATTTATCTTTGATTTGTAGAAGTATATCCATTTATTTGTATTATCACAAAATATACCTGATATTAACTTGCACTGTATTTTTAGTTATTAAATATATATTTTTAAGCATATCACTTGTGTCACTTGTCTTCAAACTAGCACAGATAAACAAACTTGAATTTCTTGTTGATATTTATGGAAAAAGGTAAATCTCCCAAAACTAAGATTTGCATAATTTCATAAAAACAATACTGTTTTATTACTTCAGTATAAACATTCGGACAAGCTATTTCCCTTTTCATGCAGAAATGGCAGTCCTATTTTCCATTTATGGAAGAGTTTAATGTCTTGTCTGCTCAAAGGTGAAAAAGACAGAATGAGCTTTTCACTGCGCAGACTGGGTAAGTTACCCTTTGCATGTCTCAAATGTGGGTGTCCTGGATATGCTGTTGGTGGTGGATGTGGTAGTGTCATGTACCTGGGTGTATTTGAACCGGGATCTTCCTGGTCCCACAGCTGCAGCCTTACATTTTGTGCTACGGAGGAGCTCTGGAGTTATGGAAATGTCCTCTCAGTATTAAGCATTACCTTGGACTCACTAGCCCCACCTGCTGCCAGCTGTGGACAATTTACAATGAAAGCAGTCCATAAATAGCAGCACTTTCTATCTCTCAGCGCCCGTTTGTGTGGACTAGCTCCCTGGGTGTTGTGACTGCTTTGTGACCTTGATTATCGTGCTGAACTTCTGCCTGGATTCCTGACTACTCTCTAGCCTGCTGATTTTGTACTTCACCGCCAGCTCGTGTATGACCTTTGCCTACCTGACCAATCTCTGGATTTCGATCGTGTACCGCTTTGCCTGATCTGTTGCCAACCTAATCTGCTTGACTAAGTTTTCGCCTGAATCCTCAGCACACAAGTTCCACTTCGGACACTACCTATCACAGGTACCTTACAGGTAGTGATACAATTGACTAAGAATGTCACCCTCCCAATGGAGGATTCAGCTGCTTTCAAGGACAACATGAACAGGAGGTTCGATCTGGATCACTGGAGGGTTACCAATTGACAGGAACTATGGATGTCTACAGTCCTCCTAGACGAGGCAGTCATATGCCGCGTACACGCGATCGGAATTTCCGACAACAAATGTTCTATGGGAGCTTGTTGTCGGAAATTCCGACCGTGTGTAGGCTCCATCGGACATTTGCTGTCGGAATTTCCGACAACAAATGATTGAGAGCTTGTTCTCAATTTTTCCGACAACAAAAGTTGTGGTCGGAAAATCCGATCGTGTGTATCCAATTCCCACGCATAAAAATCCTATGCATGCTCGGAATCAATTCGATGCATGCTCGGAATCATTGAACTTAATTTTTCTCGGCTCGTTGTAGTGTTGTTCTTGACGTTCGGAATTTCCGACAACATTTGTGTGACCGTGTGCATGCAAGGCAAGTTTGAGCTAAAATCCGACGGAAAAATATCCACGGTTTTGTTGTTGGAATGTCCGATCGTGTGTACACAGCAATAGACCTCTTCAGTCATTCAGTGTGAGCTTTGCTTCTTTCTGTGACAGCTAAGAGAGCATTCTGGTTAGAAACGCAGGGCTATGGATGTATCATCGAAAGTGATGTAAGATTTCCTTTTAATGGGAAGTCCCTCTGTGGAAATAAACATCTGGGGACAACTCAAAATGTGGGATTTTCTTTTACTTTCACTTTCAAATATAATGGTAAAGAGGACAAATAGAGTGAATGAATCTTCCTAATGGGGGGCACAGACAGCAATAAAAACTGATAAGCGTTCTAATCCCTCTCCACTCTATTCAAAATTGAAAAAAACGTTTTGCCTTTAGTTATACTTTTGTCAGGAACCATGAATCAGACCGAGACAGAAGTACAGTTAAATCACACTTGTTTAATAATAAAAATAAAAAGGTAAACAGAGTAAGCGTAGTCAAAACATAGCCATTGTTCAGTAACCGGATCGGGTAGTCGGCCAAGCCAATGTCCAAGAGCCAGCGATCAAGGTAGTAGTTCAGCAAGCAGGATCTGTAGCCGGAGGGAATGTCAGACAAGCAGGTCTTCAACTGGAATGCAGGAGAAAGTCTCTAGTGATGTTAACACAGGCAAAGGCAAAGAGCAAATGAACTGGAAGTCCTTAAGTAGGCAGAGCTGATGAGCAGGATCATCAACATGTGGATCACTGTGGAGAGATGGGAGCTGGCAATTAGCTGACAGCTGAGCTGCCAGCACAGAGAAGGAAGGGCTGAGCCCAGCCCTGACAGTACCCCTCCTCAACGACCCCTCCCCCTCGGAGGACCACCGGGCTTGAGGGGAAAACGTCTATGGAAATCACGGAGGAGGACAGGGGCATGTACGTCCGAGGATGGGACCCAAGATCGTTCCTCCGGACCGTATCCCTTCCAATGTACCAGGTACTGTATGCGCCCACGGAACCTACGGTAGTCAACAATGGACTGTACTTCATGCTCCTCATGGTTCTCAACCTGTATAGGGTGAGGACGTGGCATCGAGGTGGTAAAACAATTGCAGACTAAAGGTTTCAATAAGGAGACATGGAGCACATTAGAGATACACATACTGGAAGGAAGGTTCAATGCATAAGCCACTGGGTTTATCCTGCGAAGGATACGGAAAGGCCCAATAAACTGAGGTGCGAACTTCAGAGAAGGAACACGAAGTCGGAGGTTGCGAGATGTCAGCCAGACCCTGTCCTCAACCTGGTAGGAAGGCGCAGGCAGGCGTCTGCGGTCAGCATGGAGTCTGTACCTCTTGTTAGCAAGGCTTCCTGGACTTGTACCCAAGTGGAACGAAGACCACGGAGAAGTTCCTCTAACGCAGGAATACTCTGAGGAACAAACGAGTCAGGCAACATGGAAGGTTGGAAACCATAGTTCGCCATAAACGGGGACATACGGGAAGCAAAATTCAGAGCGCTATTGTGAGCAAACTCCGCCCATGGTAAGAGGTCTGACCAGTTGTTGTGATGGTCAGAAATATAGCAACGCAGGAATTGCTCCAAGGACTGATTGGCTCATTCTGCGGCCCCATTAGACTGCGGGTGATACGCGGAGGAGAAAGCAAGCTGAATTCCCAACTGTGCACAAAAGGCTCGCCAGAACCGGGACACAAGCTGACTTCCCCTGTCTGAGAAAATGATCTTGGGTAGGCCATGTAAGCGAAAGATCTCCCGAGCAAAAATGGAAGCCAGTTCCTTAGACGTAGGCAACTTCTTAAGTGGAATACAGTAGGACATTTTCGAGAACTGGTCTACCACCATAAGGATAACTGTGTTGCCCTGGGAGTTGGGTAACTCCACAATGAAATCCATAGACAGGTGGGTCCAGGGCCTCTCTCCATTGGGTATGGGTTGTAGAAGGCCCACTGGAAGGTGTCGTGGAGTCTTACTCTGAGCACACACGGAACAGGCAGCTACGAAGGAGGTTACATCAGCACGTAGACTAGGCCACCAAAATTGTTGGGAAATGGCCCAAAAGAGTTGATTCTTCCCATGGTGGCCAGCAGCCTTGGGAGAATGGTAAGTCTGGAGCACGGCAGTACGGAGACTCTCGGGAACAAAGCAGCGGTCACAAGGTTTCTCAGGAGGGGAATCGACCTGAGCAGCAAGAATTTTGTCTCCCAAAGGAGAATTGAGACTGGTGCGAACCGTAGCCAGAATATGATCAGGAGGAATCACAGGAACCGGAACCGACTCCATCTTGGAAGTAGAGGAAAATTGTCGTGACAAGGCGTCAGCCCTTACATTCTTAGTACCGGGTAAGAATGAGACAATGGAATTAAAACTCGACAAGAAAAGAGCTCATCGTGCCCTTCTGGGAGAGAGGCGCTTAGCCTCAGACAAGAATGTGAGATTTTTATGGTCAATAAGAATGAGAACCGACACAGTGGTACCTTTGAGGAGATGTCTCCATTCTTTCAGGGCTAAAATGATCGCCAACAGCTCTCTGTCACCAGTCTCGTAATTGCACTCCGCAGGTGACAATTTCTTGGAAAAGTAGCCACACGGATGCATAGCGCTGTCAGCGCTAGGACGTTGAGACAGAAGGGCGCCAACTCCAGTCTCTGAAGCATCAACTTTAAGGATAAAAGGCAACGTAGGATCAGGATGTGCCAACACAGGAGCAGAGACAAGGGCAGCCTTAAGACTCTCAAAAGCCTTAATGGACTCAGGATGGTAACCCACAGAGTTGGTCTCCATTCTGGTCATATCAGTCAGGGGCTTGACTAGAGATGAGAAGTTACGAATAAACTTCAGATAATAGTTGGAAAAGCCAAGAAATCGCTGCAGAGGACGTAAACCCACGGGTCGAGGCCACTGTAGGACAGCAGAAAGTTTCTCTGGGTCCGTCGAAAAACCAGCCGTGGAAATGACATAACCCAGGAATTTGACCTGTTCCCGATGGAATTCACACTTCTCCAGCTTACAATAGAGATTGTTCTCTCTTAGTTTTAGTAGCACTCGACAGACATCTGTGTGGTGGCTCTCCAGGGACTTGGAAAATATGAGGATATCATCGAAATAGACCACCACACATAACTGCAACAAATCACGGAGGACATTGTTAATAAACTCCTGGAAACCTGCCGGAGCATTACAGAGGCCAAAAGGCATTACGAGATACTCATAATGACCTGTTCTGGTATTAAAGGCAGTTTTCCACTCATCACCCTCCTTAATCCTCACGAGATTGTATGCCCCTCTCAAATCAAGCTTTGTGAAAACCGTTGCTCCCTTGAGGCGGTCAAATAATTCTGTAATCAACGGAATCGGATAGGCATTCCTAATGGTGAGACGATTGAGACCCCTATAGTCAATGCAAGGTCTCAGTTCACCACTCTTCTTCTTCACAAAAAAGAAACCAGCACCAGCAGGAGACGAAGTTTAGCGGATGAAACCTCGAGAGAGTGTGTCTGCAACATTCTCCTCCATGGCCTTATCCTCCAGGACCGACAAAGGGTAAACCTGGCCACGAGGGGGTATGGCACCAGGTTGAATGTCAATTGCACAATCATACGACTGGTGTGGAGGCAAAGTACCGGCTTGACCTTTGTCAAAGACATCGCTAAAATCGTTGTACTCCTCCGGCAGGGAGGAGAGTGAAGAGGTGCACAGGACCTTGGCTACCTTCTGAAAGCATCTCTTACTGCATTGTGGAGACCAGGACAGAACCTCAGCACGGAGCCAATCAAAAGAGGGGTTGTGCCTCTGTAACCAAGGATAACCAATAACCAGCGGAAACTTAGGTGAGAAAATAACTTGGAATTGGATTATCTCATGGTGAAGAGCCCCTATGGCCATGGACAACGGAACAGTCTCATGAGTCACATGGGCAGGCTGTAGAGGTCTCCCGTCAAGAGCCTCAATGGCAAGTGGAGTGTAACGCAACTGCAGCGGAATCGAGTGCTTTGATACAAAGGCAGCATCAATGAACAGGCCTGCAGCCCTGGAGTCGATTAGAGCCTGTATCTCGACGGACGACTCAGCCCACGACAGGGTAACCGAAACCAGGGGCTTATCCTTCTGGGAAACTGGAGACGAAACAACGCCACCTAAGGTCTGTCCATGACAGGACCTCAAGGTTCGGGTAAGACAAGACTTCAAAAAGTGACCAGCCTGGCAACAATAAAGGCACAATCTCTCCCTCCTCCTAAGGGATCTCTCATCCGCAGAGAGACGCGTTAAGCCCAAGTGCATGGGTTCATCTTCACAGACCGGCTCAGTACCAGGAGGCATGGGTGGTGATGGAGGCAAGGGTGGCACTGCAAACCTCGGAGACAAATGTACAGGAGGCTTCCGCAAGTGCTCCTTAAGAGAAAGTCTCTCTCTGAGTCTGGAGTCAATGAGGATGGCAAATGTAATCAACTTCTCCAGCTCAGTGGTTATATCTTGGGCTGCTATCTCATCCTTGATGTTATCCGAGAGACCATAAGAAAAAGCAGCCACGAGGGCCTCATTGTTCCAAACAACCTCTGCTGCCAGAGTACGGAATTCAATGGCGTAATCAGCAACCGTCCTCGTACTCTGATAGACATGAGGCACTTGGCAACAGAAGCGGAGCGTGCGGGAACAACAAACCCCCTTTTGAAGGAAGCCACAAATTCTGGGTAACTCAGGACCACGGGCTTGTGCGTCTCCCATAGAGGGTTTGCCCAGGCCAAGGCTCTGTCAGAAAGCAAAGATATCACGAAACCCACTTTGCTTCTGTCCGTGGGAAACGCCTGGGGCAGCATCTCAAAGTATATCTCAACCTGGTTGACAAACCCTCTGCACTGAACTGGATTGCCCCCAAATCGCTGGGGAAGCAGAGTGGAACCAGACATACCTCTTAAAGAGGAAATACTCGAGGTGGGTGCCTGCACAGAGACTCCCGGAGCGGCCACAGTGGGAGACTCTAGACGAGCCGTGCGACTCAGGAGAGTCTGTATCGCCGTGGCAAACTGATCCATGCGGTGATCCAGGTCATCCAATCAGGAAAAAATATTATTAACAAGTGGATTGGCTGAATCTTCTGAATTCATGGCCTTCGCCTACTGTCAGGAACCATGAATCAGACCGAGACAGAAGTACAGTTAAATCACACTTGTTTATTAATAAAAATAAAAAGGTAAACAGAGTAAGCGTAGTCAAAACATAGCCAGAGTTCAGTAACCGGATCGGGTAGTCGGCCAAGCCAATGTCCAAGAGCCAGCGATCAAGGTAGTAGTTCAGCAAGCAGGATCTGTAGCCAGAGGGAACGTCAGACAAGCAGGTCTTCAACTGGAACGCAGGAGAAAGTCTCTAGTGATGTTAACACAGGCGAAGGCAAAGAGCAAATGGACTGGAAGTCCTTAAGTAGGCAGAGCTGACGAGCAGGATCATCAACAGGTGAATCACTGTGGAGAGATGGGAGCTGGCAATTAGCTGACAGCTGAGCTGCCAGCACAGAGAAGGAAAGGCTGAGCCCAGCCCTGACAACTTTAAGGTCAAGTGGGCGGAAGATCCTCCAATAGTAAATTTCCTTAGAGCCGTGCTCAAGATCCGTCCCCCCAGGAAGATAACCTTTCCACAATGGGATCTATCTGTGCTACTGGACTTTCTCAAAACAACCTTTGTCCCCACAGAGCAGTATTCGCTGATGGTATGTTTATTTTATCCTGGCAATGACATCTGAGAGGAGGGTGTCAGAGGCCCTTGGAGCTTTAGAAAATAGGATTTTTTACTCACCGTAAAATCCTTTTCTCTGAGTCCATGGACCGACACAGCTTCTCTATTGACAAAGTGGGTATTATCCGTTAATTAGGAGTGACTAGGCAGAAAAACTTGTAAAAAGTGTTGCATCACACCTTCTACAGTACCGCGCAGGGGGCGGACCCTCTGGGTATACCCTCTCAGTCTGCACATCACAGATCAGTTCGTCAAAAAGCAGTACAAACTTAAAAGGAGGGGTGGGTGCTGTGTCGGTCCATGGACTCAGAGAAAAGGATTTTACGGTGAGTAAAAAATCCTATTTACTCTTTCGTCCATGGACCGACACAGCTTCTCTATTGACAAAGTGGGACGTCCCAAAGCAGTGTCAGAAAAAACGAGGGGTGGTAACAGCATAAAAACAAACTTCACCCCAAAACACAAAACAGCACTCCTCCAACGGAGGAGTTGCAACTCTAAACAGCCGCCTGCAAAACCTTGCGGCCGAAAGAGGCATCCGAAGATGCACCTACATCAACTTTGTAGAATTTTGTGAAAGTGTGAGCGGACGACCAAGTCACCACTTTACATAGTTGGGAAACAGACGCTTGATGTCGGAAAGCCCAAGAGGCACCTATTGCCCTGGTCGAATGCGCCGTGACAGGAAAGGGGGGCGCCTGACCCTTTAAGGCATAAGCCTGGATTACTATCTGTCGGATCCACCTAGAGATGGTGGCCGATGAGACTGCTTGGCCCTTCTTGGGACCAGCCACCGAAACAAACAGTGAGTCTGACTTCCGGAACAGGGAAGTAGCAGATATGTATACTCTCAAAGCTCGGACAACGTCCAAGGAATGCAACGCCGACTCCTTAGGATTCGACGGCTGAGGACACAAGGATGGAAGTACAATGTCTTCGTTGAGATGAAAAGCCGAAACGACTTTCGGAAGAAAGGAAGGCTGCGGCCGCAGCACCACCTTATCCTTGTGGAAAATCAAATAGGGAGCCTTGCAGGACAGGGCTGCCAGCTCAGAGACTCGTCTAACTGACGTAACAGCCACCAAAAAGACCACCTTCTGAGAAAGTGTCAACAGGGGAATATCTCTAATATTCTCAAACGGTGCCGTCTGAAGCACCGAGAGGACCAGGTTCAAGTCCCACGGAGGTAACGGGGGGCGGACCGGAGGGGCCACATGTCGAACCCCCTGCACAAATGTACTCACGAGAGAGTGAGTCGCCAGGGGTCGCTGAAAAAGACAGCCAGGGCAGATATCTGTCCCTTAATCGTACTTAGGGCAAGCCTTTGGTCTACCCCATGCTGTAAAAACAGCAGGATTCTGGAAACCAAATAGGTACGCGGATGCCATTTCATTTCCTCACTAGGGATGAGCTTCGTGTTCGAGTCGAACATACGTTCGACTCGAACATCGGCTGTTCGATCGTTCGACGAAGATCGAACGATTTGGGCCGTTCGCGCCAAATTCGTGTGACGCGAACGGCCCACAATGCACTACGCCATCGCAGTGTCATCCAGGCGCTGTGATTGGCCAAGCATGCACTGTGACCCCGCATGCTTGGCCAATCACAGCGCCGGCAGCGAGGAGAGCAATGATTGGCCACAGGCAGGATGCCTGTGGCCAATTATTGCTGAGGGTGTTTAGTACACGCCCCACACTATAAAAGGCCGCCAGCACGGCGGCCTAGTGTAGTGTGTTCCGGAGCAGGGATAGAGCAGCATAGGCAGGGACAGTGACTTTTATTTCTTTCTTGCTTAACCTGGATTCCTTTAGTTTAGGGAAAGAGAAGGATAGGTAGGGAGAGTGTCAGTGTGTTTTGTGCTTGTGCTATATTGTGCTTAAAAAAAACATTTTTTCTAGGGACAGAAAACTGTAGGTAGGGAGAGTGTCAGTTTCTTTCACTGTCAAAGTCCTTGTTTCCAGGGACCTGGAAGGACAGTGAGTGAATTCTCCTTGTGCTAAATTGTGCTTAAAAAAAACATTTTTTCTAGGGACAGAAAACTGTAGGTAGGGAGAGTGTCAGTTTCTTTCACTGTCAAAGTCCTTGTTTCCAGGGACCTGGAAGGACAGTGAGTGAATTCTCCTTGTGCTAAATTGTGCTTAAAAAAAACATTTTTTCTAGGGACAGAAAACTGTAGGTAGGGAGAGTGTCAGTTTCTTTCACTGTCAAAGTCCTTGTTTCCAGGGACCTGGAAGGACAGTGAGTGAATTCTCCTTGTGCTAAATTGTGCTTAAAAAAAACATTTTTTCTAGGGACAGAAAACTGTAGGTAGGGAGAGTGTCAGTTTCTTTCACTGTCAAAGTCCTTGTTTCCAGGGACCTGGAAGGACAGTGAGTGAATTATCCTTGTGCTAAATTGTGCTTAAAAAAAACATTTTTTCTAGGGACAGAAAACTGTAGGTAGGGAGAGTGTCAGTTTCTTTCACTGTCAAAGTCCTTGTTTCCAGGGACCTGGAAGGACAGTGAGTGAATTCTCCTTGTGCTAAATTGTGCTTAAAAAAAACATTTTTTCTAGGGACAGAAAACTGTAGGTAGGGAGAGTGTCAGTTTCTTTCACTGTCAAAGTCCTTGTTTCCAGGGACCTGGAAGGACAGTGAGTGAATTCTCCTTGTGCTAAATTGTGCTTAAAAAAAACATTTTTTCTAGGGACAGAAAACTGTAGGTAGGGAGAGTGTCAGTTTCTTTCACTGTCAAAGTCCTTGTTTCCAGGGACCTGGAAGGACAGTGAGTGAATTCTCCTTGTGCTAAATTGTGCTTAAAAAAAACATTTTTTCTAGGGACAGAAAACTGTAGGTAGGGAGAGTGTCAGTTTCTTTCACTGTGCAAGTCCTTGTTTCAAGGGACAGAGAAGGACACCTGAAGGTAGCCCTTATTGCTTTTTTCCCATCTCCCTGCAGGCCATCTATTAGAATGTCTGGAAGGCAAACAAGGAGAGGCAGACAGTCAGGAGGCAATAAAAGAGGGCAAGCAGGCTCTGTGTCTGGGGGCAACAGTGCTGGTCGTGGACGCGGTGCATTGTCATCAGCACATGGCCATGGGACACGCTTGTCCTTCTTTTCGGCAGCTGGACATGTTGAGCCACATCATGCCGAAGACTTGGTAGAGTGGATGACCAAGCCCTCCTCCTCCTCCTCATCCTCTCTCACCCAGGCTCAGGGTACTGGAAAAGCAGCTGCCAAAGCGTCCTCTTCCCTGGTATCAATGTCAGACTCATCATCAGTCACTCCTTCCCTAGACCCACCATGTCCTCCTCCTGAGGAGTCCCCCGAACTGTTTCAGCACAGTGTTGGGTACATGCTCCAGGAGGATGCCCAGCGTTTCGAAGGGTCTGATGATGAAACCCAGCTAGAGGAAGGCAGTAGCGTGAGAGCAGACAGAGGGGATGCTCAAGAAGGACACCAATCTGGCAGTCATGTTCCAGCAGCTGCAGCATACTGCCAGATTGGCTCCAGTGATGAGGAGGGAGGTGATGATGAGGTCACTGACTCCACGTGGGTGCCTAATAGGAGAGAGGAGGAGGAGGAGGATGAGGAGGAGGCACATCTCCAACGAGGCAGGATGCCCTTTGGTGGCCAGCGTAAGGGCAGTACACCGACGGAATCACACCGCAGAGCTCCGCCTGTGCAGGGCGCTGCCTCTGCCCGTCATTCAAAAAGTTCTTTGGTGTGGGCCTTTTTTGAGGCTAGTGCATCAGATCGCACAGCTGCTGTTTGCAACATATGTCTCAAGCGTATATCGCGTGGCCAAAACATCAGCCGCTTGGGTACCACATGCCTGACCAGACATATGTTGACCTGCCATGCAGCTCGTTGGCAAGCCTACCTCAAAGACCCACACCAAAGAACAAAGCGGACCTCTCCTTGCACCGCATCAGCTGGGATCTCCAACCCCACTATAACTTCAGTCCTCTCTGAAACATGCACTGAGAGGAATGAAGGTGTAGAATTAGGTGTGTCACAGCCAAGTACTTGCGGCCACTCTGCTAGCAGTACACCGACGTCCGATTCTAGCAGGCAAATTTCCCTGCCCCAGCTGCTGGACCGTCGAAAGAAGTTCACTCCCAGCCATCCACATGCCCAGCGGTTGAATGCTAGCTTGGCTAAATTGCTAGCGCTTCAACTGCTGCCTTTTCAGTTGGTAGACTCGGCCCCCTTCCGTGAGTTTGTGCAATGTGCGGTTCCTCAGTGGCAGGTTCCCAAACGCCACTTTTTCTCACGGAAGGCTATTCCGGCTCTCTACCGGCATGTGGAAGGCAATGTCTTGGCCTCGCTGGACAGGGCGGTCAGCGGTAAGGTGCATATTACCGCTGACTCATGGTCCAGCAGGCATGGACAGGGACGTTACCTTTCTTTCACGGCCCATTGGGTCACTCTTTTGGCAGCTGGGAAGGATGCAGGACAAGGTGCAGTAGTGTTGGAGGTTGTCCCACCGCCACGCCTCCAAAATGCTACTACTGGTTGTGACACACCTCTCTCCTCCACCCCCTCCTCTTCTTCTTCCTCCATGGCCTCTTCCTGTGGTTTGTCCTATGAACCAGCGGTGCTCCGTAGCCGTTCACGGGGCTACGCAAGTACGCAGGCAAAAAGATGCCATGCCGTGCTTGCGCTGGTGTGTTTGGGGGACAGAAGCCACACTGGGGCAGAGGTCCTGTCTGCTCTGCAGGGCCAGGCCGAGAGGTGGTTGACGCCACGCCAGCTTAAGCCAGGAATGGTGGTTTGCGACAATGGCACCAACCTCCTCTCCGCCCTCCGACAGGGACAACTGACCCATGTGCCCTGTGTGGCTCACGTCCTTAACCTGGTGGTGCAGCGGTTCTTGGGCAGGTACCCGGGCTTACAGGATGTCCTGAGGCAGGCCAGGAAAGTCTGTGTGCATTTCCGCAGATCTTATAATGCCAGTGCTCGCCTGGCTGAGCTGCAAAAGGAGTTGAACCTGCCCAAGAACCGCCTTATATGTGACATGCCCACCAGGTGGAACTCAACGTTGGCCATGCTGCAGCGGCTGCACACGCAGCAGAGGGCCATCAATGAGTACCTGTGCGACTACGGCACCAGGACAGGGTCAGGGGAGCTTGGTTTTTTTTCTCCACGCCAGTGGGGCATGATCAGGGATGCATGCACTGTCCTGGCACCATTTGAGGAGGCCACGAGGATGGTGAGCAGTGACAGTGCATGCATCAGTGACACTGTACCTCTTGTCCACCTGTTGGAGCACACGCTGCGTGGAATAATGGACAGGGCACTTGAGGCAGAACAGAGGCAGGAAGAGGAGGACTTCCTTGCCTCTCAAGGCCCCCTTTACCCAGACAGTGTTCCTTCTGTCCCACCCATCACACAGGAAGAGGAGGAGGAGGAGGAGGAGGATTGTGTCAGCATGGAGGTGGAGGCTGGCACTCAGCATCATCAGCAGCAGTCTTTTAGGGATGATTTACAGTCCCAAGAAACCAGTGGACTTGTACGTGGCTGGGAGGAGGTGGCTGCGGATCATGTCATCCTTAGTGACCCAGAGGACTCCGGAGCGAATGCCTCAGCAAACCTACGCTGCATGGCCTCCCTGATCCTGCAAAGTCTGCGGAAGGATCCTCGTATTCTTCGGATCAAGGAGAGGGACCATTACTGGCTGGCCACTCTCCTTGATCCACGGTACAAGGGTAAGGTTGCGGACCTTATGTTACCGTCGCAGAGGGAGCAGAGGATGAGACAACTCCGGGAGGCCTTGCAGAAAGGTCTGTGCAACGCGTTCCCAGAGACTGGGAGGTTACAAACTCCTGGTCCTGGACAACGAGTTGCTGAGGCTTCGGCCAGTCAAAGAAGGAGCGGTGGGGAAGGTGGCCGTCTGACCGATGCGTTCAGACAATTCTTTAGTCCGCAGCCCCAAAGTATGATCGGTTCCAGCAACCATCGCCAGCGTCTGATAAACATGGTGCAGGAATATCTAGGGGCAAGGTCAGACTTGGACACCTTCCCCACCGAAAATCCTCTGGCTTACTGGGTCTTGAGGATGGATCACTGGCCAGAACTTGCACAGTATGCAATTGAGCTACTGGCCTGTCCTGCATCCAGCGTTCTTTCGGAACGCACATTCAGTGCTGCTGGAGGATTTGTCACGGATCACAGGGTGCGCCTGTCCACCGACTCGGTTGATCGACTGACTTTCATCAAGATGAACCAGTCTTGGATCACCACCAGCTACCACACACCTGATGCTGATATAACAGACTAATTGATTTTAACATGTCACATCCCTTCAAGACTGATGCTGATGCTGAGTGCCTGTGCTGTTATGTTGACTGGCTATCCTCCTCCTCCGAGTCCTCAATGATACGATTGATGATGATAGCTTGGAAGATCATTTTTGTTTATGGGTGCCGCCACCAGTGGCTAAGGCCCAATTTTTCAGCCCCTGTTTTACAGGGGCGTGTAATTACAATTTTTTTAGCAATAATTTGCCATAGGGCTCATTGCTGTGCTCCAAGTACAGTATCTGTGAGGGGTTGGAGTGTTGTGGCACCAGTGCCTAAGGCCCAATTTTTCAGCCCCTGTTTAACAGGGGCGTGTCATTACAATTTTTGAAGCAATACTTTGCAACAGGGCTCATTGCTGTGCTCCAAGTACAGTATCTGTGAGGGGTTGTAGTGTTGTGCCACCAGTGCCTATGGCCCAATTTTTAGCCCCTGTTCAACAGGGGCATGCAATTACAATTCTTGATCTAATAATTCACAGCAGGGTCCATTGCTGCACCCACCAAGAGTAACTCTGAGGGCTTACAGTCTTGTGGCAACGCCACCACCACCACCACCACGAAAGGCCCAATTTTTCAGCCCCTGTTCAAAAGGGGCATGTAATTACAATTCTTGATCTAATAATTCACAGCAGGGCCCATTGCTGCACCCACCAAGAGTAACTGTCAGGGCTTACAGTGTTGTGGCACCAGCACCACCATCAAAGCCCCAATTTTTACTACCACTGTTCAACAATTATATGTAATTAAAATTCCTGATATAATAGTTGACAGCAGGGCGTTCCAGCACCAACCAAGAGTAACTGAGTGCTTACAGTGTTGTGCCAACACCAACAACTAAGGGGTCTATTTCTGCAGAGTATATACGGCAGGTCCCTACTTTCAAACATCCAACTTACAAACGACTCCTACTTGCAAACGAAAGAAGACAACAGGAAGTGAGAGGAAATCTACCCCTAGAAAGGAAAATTCTCTCCTGTAAGAATAAATGTGGGAGAAAGGGGTCTCATCTGTACTGATGCTTTATCAGCAATCCTTGTTTCAAGAAAAACACCACATTTCAAAAACAGTTGTCATTGGGACGGAAAGTGAGGTGAAATGTTCTGAACAGGGGCACAGACAGCAAAACAAATGTTACAGGGGTGATAACCCTTACCTATGTTTCCCAAAAAGTTTAAAAATAGATTTTTGGGCTGGAGCTACACTTCAACAATGTACCTGTTCAAAATTACAAACACATTCTACATAAGAACAAACCTACAGTCCCTGTCTTGTATGCACCGCCTGTATACGGCTGTTCAGAGTATATAGGGCCTTTTTTATTTTATGTGCGGGGTTCCCCTTAATATCCATACAAGACCCAAAGGGGCTGGTAATGGGCTGGGGTAGGGGGGGGGTGTTGATGGGGTAGCTATGCCATTTTTCCTAAAGATTTTCATCCATATTACCGGGACCAGACATTGCATTAAAGCCACAAGCAGTTTTAAATGACTTTTTTCCCTTTAGAAATGTTATTTTGTGCAGGGACAGTTCTAAACACGGGAAACACGTGGCACTTCACAGGCATACTTTAGACACCCCCCAGGTACGATATTTAAAGGAATATTTGACTTTTTTTTTTCACTTTATGCATCATTAAAATGACTGCTCCCGAAAAACGACCGTTTTTAAAACTTCTTTTTGCATTGATACATGTCCCCTGGTGCAGAACCCGGGTTCCCAAACCCTTTTTAGGACAATAACATGCATAATAGTTGTTATAATTAGCACTTTAGAATTCGAACGTTCGCATCCATTGTATTTAATAGGGTTCTAATGTTCGTTCGAACTTTCGGTCCGTTCGCGGGTTCTGGTGCGAACCGAACCCGGGGGTGTTCGGCTCATCACTATTCCTCACACATGGAGATGTAGGCCCTCCAAGTGCGGTGATAGATCTTCCTAGAGGACGGTTTCCGAGCACTTCTCATAGTAGAGATTACTGAGTCTGACAGGCCCCGATCTCTCAGTACCTGGTTCTCAACAGCCATGCCGTTAAAGCCAATGACTGTAAAGCAGGATGGAATATGGGACCTTGCGATAGCAGGTCCTTCCGTAGTGGTAGGCGCCAGGGGACGTCTGCTACCAGACTACTAGATCGGCGTACCAAGGACGCTGAGGCCAATCTGGAGCGATTAGGATCATTGGAATTCTCTCTGCCTCCACTCTGTGGAGCAGAAGAGGAAGAAGCCTTAAGGGAGGGAAGGCATAGATAAGCCGATACTGACCCCACGATGCTACCAACGCGTCCGTTGCGTCTGCCCATGGGTCTCTTGACCGGGCCACAAACCTCAATACCTTCCGATTGAGTCGGGAAGCCAGAAGATCTACGTCTGGTGTGCCCCATCTTTGGCAGAGGAGTTGGAACACCTCCGGGTGTAAGGACCATTCTCCCTGGTCCAGCATCTGGCGGCTCAGGTAGTCAGCCTGCCAGTTTTCCACACCCGGAATGTACACGGCCAACAGTGCCGGTACGCTCCTCTCTGCCCACTTCAGGATGCGAGCGATCTCCGATGCTGCAGCTGAGCTTCTTGTTCCTCCTTGATGATTGACATATGCCACTGCTGTGGCGTTGTCTGACTGGATCCTGACTGGACGCCCTTGTAGTCTCTGAGACCATTTGAAGAGGCACAGCTTGATCGCCCGGATCTCCAGGACATTGATCGGCAGGAGGGCTTCCTCTGGGGTCCAGCGACCTTGCGCCGACTGGACACCCCAGACTCCCCCCCAACCTGTAAGGCTGGCGTCCGTCGTGATCACTATCCAGTAAACCGGAAGAAATGACTTCCCGGCCATTAGAGCCGGTGCTGTCAGCCACCATACCAGGGATCTCCTGACTAGGTGGCTCACTCGGATTTGATAATCCAGAGATGAAGGGCATCTGTTCCATCTGGACAGAACTTCCTTCTGTAACACTCGAGTGTGGTATTGAGCATATGGGACCGCCTCGAAGGAGGCTACCATGAGGCCCAACACTCGCATGCAAAAACGGAGTGACGACCAATTCCTGGAAGTCAGCTGCCGTACTGCAGCCCGGAGGGTCTGCAACTTCTCCACAGGGAGGAATACCTTGCCTCTGAGGAATCCAGAATCAACCCCAGGTACACTAGGCGTTCAGTGGGCACCAATACTGACTTTTGCGTGTTTAGTATCCAACCACAGTCTCGAAGAGTCTGACAGGTAATGGACACGCTTACCTCTAATTCTGAGCTTGAAGGGGCCTTCAGCAGAAGGTCGTCCAAGTAACCTGTGATAGCGATACCCCGCTGTCTTAGAAGTGCCAGAATTGGAGCGAGCACCTTGGTGAACGTCCTGGGTGCTGAGGCAAGGCCAAACGGGAGGGCCACAAACTGGTAGTGGTTCTTCCCGATAGCAAATCGCAGAAACCTCTGGTGTCTGGAGTATATGGGGACCTGCAGGTATGCGTCCTTGATGTCCAAGGAGGCCAGAAAGTCCCCCGGATGGAGAGCCGTGACTACGGATCGAACCGACTCCATCCGAAATCTTTGTACCTTCACAAAGCAATTGAGGGCTCTGAGATCCAAGATTGGACGAACCCCCTCCTTCTTTGGCACAATGAACAGATTTGAGTAAAAACCCTGACCCCGTTCCTGTTCTGGAACTGGAATAACTACCCCGCGTTCCAGTAGACCCTGGACCGCCCCATACAGGGCCTCCCGACGGGTCGGTAGTAGCTGAAGATTGGAGGTGATGAATCTGTCTGGTGGACAAGAGAGAAATTCTATCTTGTAGCCTGAGGAGATTACTTCGCAAACCCACCTGTCGGAGACTAGAGCAGTCCACTGAGTCGCGAATTTGCGAAGACGTCCCCCCACCCGAGAGCTGGGTGGGGGCGGACCTTCATGTGGACGCAGATTTGTCCGCAGGCTTGTTGGGTCTGCGGGACCAAGGACGCTTTTGTCCTTGGGCAGGCGCTTTATCGGCCTGGGGTCTTTTCCCTGTCGCCTTAAGGGGGCGAAAAAACCGCTTACGTGCAGTAAAGGAGGGCCCTTGCCCTTGGCGTGGTCCCCTACCCTTGCTAGTTTGGGGAAGCAAAGTGCTTTTACCTCCTGTGGCATCCTTGATGATGTCATCCAGAGAAGCCCCAAAAAGTCTGTCGCCCTTAAAAGGCAGATCCAATAGGGCTTTCTTGGAAGTCTGGTCCGCAGACCAGCCCTTTAGCCAGATCAGGCGGCGTATTGCTACTGCATAAACCGAAGCTCTTGACAGCAGGGGAATAGTATCCATGTCTGACTCGCAGACAAACTTAAGGCCCTGGACCAACTGGTCGGCCAAAGTTATCTCATTAGGAGGAGCATCTCGCTCCTTTAACCCCTGGAGTAGCAGTTTTGCCCATTCAGTAAGTGTCTGAGACACTAGGGCCCCCGCCAATGCCGGGCGTACTGCCGAGCCTACCACTGTGTATAGGTAGCGAGCGAGTGCTTCAGCCTTCTTATCCACATGGTCCTTGAAAACAGGAGCCCCTTCTACTGGAATAGTGGTGGCTCTATTAAGTCTGGACACCGAAGGGTCCACTATAGGGGGAGAGGTCCATATCTTCAGAAAACTCTCCTCAAAGGGGTACCGTACTGCAAACCTCTTTGGGGCTGTAAAGACCCTCAGTGGGTTCTCCCATTCCTTGTATAAGAGTTTGTCAAAATAAGACACACAAGGGAACACCTTAGCAGTGCGGGCAGGTTTACGAAACCCAAAGGGGACTGGAGTATCTGCTACTTCTTCAGTCCTTTCCAACTTTAGCGTATCCCGCACTGCAGTAATAAGGTCAGATACCAAAGCCGTCTCGCGTACTGACCTGGACTTGGAGTCCTCCTCACTGTCCAATCGGTCACGGTCTGCAGTCTCTGATGCATCAGAATCTGGGCCATGAGCCATAGCTGGACCTGGTTCTGCATCAGAAATATCCCCAGAAGATTGCAGGGGACGGGGGCGTTTATTACCCCCTGTATTCCCGTGTGCTGCTTCCACCCTGGCAGCAAACACCTCTAGGATTGCCGACATAGCGTCCATAGACACCTCAGGGACACTAGCTGCTAAATCTGGTGTTTCAGGGGAGAAGACATCTGGCTCAGATGCCATGCTGACCACACGCTGACACTCACAGGGCTCCAGGCAAGATATCAATAGGCCGCCCTCCTGCGCTGCAGAGATGCTGGGCTACCCAGAGGACTCACCACCCTGGATAGGTACTGCTATGCTGCGCCTGTGATGCTGTCCCCTTGCTGCTGTGTCAGTCTGCTTCTTTTATCAGCACTTCCTGTGTGAATTTTCGCGCCAGTGTAATGCACCCTAGAGGCCGGAGGCTCTCGCAAAATGGTTGCCAAAAACGTCTGTATGGAAGATAATGTGGGCTCTAAGAAAATGGCCGCCGACAGAAGATAGAGGTCAGGCAGCCATAGCCCACAAAAAGATGGCCGCCGAACGGCAATATCTGCATACAGGGTGGACAAACATGGCCGCCGATCACCTGATAGGGGCCAGTGGGTGTGGCCGAACCACAGGAAGATGGCCGCCAGGCAGTTACAAGAGGCCAAACTTGGCATGGACCACCTCAAAATGGCCGCCGACAGCATGGAGACACAGAAACACAGGTAAGCAAAAATGACATTTCTTTTAAATGTTAGTTACAGCCAGCCCCGCTCCAGTGGGACCCCCTAGGTGACCCCCAGCACCCAGCAACCTTTAGCTAGAAGCCCAGGGAGTAGGGAAAGGCAGGGAGAGAGGGAAGAAAGGGGCCACAACCACTTACTTGATCTCTCCAGGAATGTCCAGCTAAATCACCCAGCCGAGGCAGGGGAGTTTTACTTACCTATCCTGCATGTATTCTGCTGGAAGACATTCCAAACAGATCATCGTCCGCGCACGGAAGGTGACTGTTGGCCAGGCATGCTGTGATTGGACCCAGAAGGGACGATCATATGTATGCCCTGGAGCATGACGCTCACCGGACAGGCTGCTGCGACTCGGCCGTAAGGTCAGCCGAAGCTGAGCGGTCCGATGCAAGCCTTGGAGCGTAAGCTCACCGGCCAGGCTGCTGCGACTCGGCCGTAAGGTCAGCCGAAGCTGAGCGGTCCGATGCAGGCCCTGGAGCGTAGGCTCACCGGCCACCCGTGGAGCGACGGGCATGTCGTGAAAAACCCAGCGCGTAGCTAGGGTCAGCACACGCTCGATAGCCGAAACTGGGGAGACTACAAGGATCGAGGATCCAGCCTGTCACCCAGTCGGCAGTTGATCGAAGATCGCAGGAAACAACAAATGTAGCAAAAAAAAAATAAAAGAAAAAATTTATATATATCTTTTTTCCCCGGACCAATGGGCCCGAAGGGAGCCATGTCCTACTCCTTGCTAGACAGAAAAAAACTGATCTGCGATGTGCAGACTGAGAGGGTATACCCAGGGGGTCCGCCCCCTGGGCGGTACTGTAGAAGGTGTGATGCAACACTTTTTACAAGTTTTTCTGCCTAGTCACTCCTAATTAACGGATAATACCCACTTTGTCAATAGAGAAGCTGTGTCGGTCCATGGACGAAAGAGTAAGCCATGTTTCCTTCCACTTGGACGAGATAAAGCCTTGTCCAATAGTAGGATGTAGGGCAGTGTACAGAGGTCAGTAGGATGTAGGGCAGTGTACAGAGGTCAGTAAGATGTAGCCCCTATCAGTGAGTGCCCATGAAATGTAGCCTTACCAGGGAGTGCCCACTAAATGCAGCCTTACCAATGAGTGCCCATGAAATGCAGCCTTACCAGTGAGTGCACTGCACATAAAATGCAGCTTTATTAGTGAGTGCCCATGAAATGTAGCTTTACCAGTGAGTGCCCATGAAATGCAGACTTACCAGTGAGTGCCCATGAAATTCAGCCTAATCCATAAGTGCCCATGAAATGCAGCCTTACCAGTGAGTGCCCATGAAATGCAGCCTTACCAGTGAGTCCCCATGAAAGGCAGCCTTAGCAGTAAGTGCCCATGAAATGCAGCCTGATCACACAGAGCAGCAATCTCCCGCTCTGTCATGGAGCTTGGATTCGAATACCCCGGCAGCCGCTGTAACAAAGTCCCGTCTCCTTGACCCGGGTCCTCCTGTGAGTCACACTGATTCAATGTCCCGACATTGGATTAGTGTTCTATCTATCACAGGAGCCAGGTCTAGGAGGTGGGATTTTGTTACGGCGGCCGCTGTTCTGTTTGACTCCCTGACACAGTGGGAGATCACAGCGCAGCCTGCGTGTGACACTGACTTACACGAGGAAGAGGGAGGGGAGGACTCTGGCACTTAAGCTTTGGCGCCCTCCCTCTGCCTCAGCCTACGGCGCCGAGATCGGCCCTGGGCACCGCTGCAGCAGCTTAAAGCGGCCCAGGGCAGGCGGCCTACCGGGAAATTTCCCGGTATCCTGGTAGGCCAGTCCAGCGATGGCTATATGTAACTTTGCAGGAACATGGTGGGGCGGAGAATCGAGCGCCAAACTAAACCTAGAATAAGAGCTCAGGTGTGTTCGGCAAGCTATTCCGGAGGCAGCGCCCACCCCTTTGCAAACGTGCGGCTGCGAGCGGGGGCTGCCTCTGCAGCCTAGGATTGGCTGACCCTGTGCTTGCGCCACTCAGGACCTCTGGGGGGAAAGTACTTTGCTGGCAAGAGATCTATTTGCAATCTACTGGTCACCTACCGGCGGTCCACCAGTCGATCATGATCGACAGGTTGCCGACCTAGGTGCTAACAGATATGTACTATGGGGCCTCGTACACACGGCCGAGATTCTCGTTGAGAAAAACATGTCGTTTTTTTCGACGAGATTCTTGGACAAGAAACTTGTCCCGGCCGAGTTTACACACGCTCGTTTCAAAGAACCCGCGGTTCTTTGAAAGGAGTGTACGCGGTGACGTCATCGACTACGTCGAGCATGCGCTCGTCACATTCGATGCCGTCGCCGCCATCTTGGTATACCCTACGTATGCCTAGGAAGCTACCGCGCATGCGTCAAATTCATTTCGAACATGCGCGGGCTTCCGGGCGGACAGGTAAGTGTACACACACTCACTTTTCTCGTCGAGAAACACGCCGAGGAGAATCTCGACGAGAAAATAGAGAGCAGGTTCTCTATTTTCTCGTCGAGGTTTCTTGTCGGTTTTCTCGACGAGAAACACGCTAGCAGCGTACACACGACCGATTTACTCGGCAAGACCTCTCTGCCAGCAAGTTTCTTGCTGGTTCTTGCCGAGAAAATCGGTCGTGTGTACGAGGCCTCAGTTCTAAAAAATGTTAAACTGCCCACTAGATAGTGCTTTAATCTCTTTCTATACACACACACACAAACACACAGGAGCGGTGGGGGAAATTGTATGTGATTCGGACAGGAATCGCACTGCAATCCTGTTCAAATCGCAAAGTATCAGTACTCTGTATCGGCGAGTAATTGACCAAAAGTATTAGTGCTCGTACTCGCCAATAAAAAATTGGTACCGGTGCAACACTAAGTTAAAGTGATTGTAAAGCTTCGTTTTTTTATTTTTTTTAAATAACAAACATGTCATTCTTTTTTTTTTTTTTTTAACAGTGAAGAGTTTTTATTTAAAAGTATTAAAGTTAACAACGACACAGTATATGGACATCAGATACATACATAAGGTCATAAAGGTCCAATGGAACAGGTCAAATAACACTACTAATTGTTGTCTCAAGATAATGATAGCCTAAAGCAGTTAATACATAGTTGTGGTCTAAGACCAGATAGCGGTGTTAACATGACATTCTTACCTCCACTGTGCAGTTCGTTTTGCACAGAGTTGCCCCGATCCTCGACTTCTGGGGAACCCCCGGAAGCGCGGGGTTTATTAAAAATAAATAAATAACAAACATGTTATACTTACCTCCACTGTGCAGCTCATTTTGCACAGAGTGGCCCCGATCCACTACTTCTGGGGTCCCTCGGCGGCTGTCCCTCGGCGGCGGCTGTCTCGGCTCCTCCCCGCAATCACTCACCACCTATATGCGAGCGAGCTCCCCCGCGTCACCCCCGCTTCCCTGCTGGGTCCCTGGCTTGGCACTCACAGATACTCTTCAAGCATCACCCCTGCTGACCCGCTAGGTCCTGGGCTTAGCACCCACTGATGCTCCGCAAGCGTCACCTCTGCTGTCCCGCTGGGTCCCTGGCTTGGCACTCACTGAAGCTTTCCCACTTCTTCACCATCCCGGCTGGTGAGAAGACTGCTCTGGTACTGACTTCAGCTTACTCGCCATGGTAACAAGGTGGATGGTCCCTTAGTGGCGACACCTTTCCCTTCTACCTCCAACCACAACTGGTTCCCCGTCCGGCTGAACCTCTAGTTCTGGTTGGACTGCAAGCCAGCAGTCTCAACCCTACGCTGCTCTCCCGCTCCTGGAAAGGCTCTCAGGCAGCCTAGCAGCTAAACGTCCCCCGGATAAGCCTCAGGCTTCTGGCCTAGCAGCCTGGGGCAGCACATCACACGTCCACCCAGACAGCCGTCTAGGTGGCACAGAACCCTGATTACCTGACTGCACCCAAATAAATAGGCTCTCCCAGCAGGCCAAGTGACCAAAGACATCCCTGCCCATTGGCTGAGACACCCCATCCATTTATGTCTGAGCTTGCAAAGCCCCTGTCTCATCTAATGTCACCAGCATAGTGACACCTAGTGACAGAAGAGAAAGGGTGCAACAAGTCCAGAGTTAGAGAGGAATCAATTTCTCTTTTAACAATTGGTCAAGGCAACTATCGCCTGGCAACTAAATTTGATAGCAACCCTGCCTAAACATCAGCGTGCTACCATCAGGATAGAACACACCTCAAGGTCGCCATCATTGGCATGTAAATGAAGGAAGATTTTGCCATCTTTTTAGGAAGTGGTTATTAACAGAAAAAGTTAAAGTGATATTAAACCCAAAACGAAAAATGTATTATATTGCAGCTTACCAATCATTAGTGGTGGCTGTATCAGTTTTATTTTCTTTGGCTTTTTCCCCGTTTTCACCTTGTGACCTTGCCAGTAACACACCTCTTGTATTATTGAGGCACAACTCTGGAGGAATGAGCACATGAGGTACAACAGACAGCAGCATTGTCAGTCGGGGGGGGGGGGGGGTCAGGTTTAGAACCACTAACAAATTGAAGCTAAACTCCAGCTCACACTTTGCAAGCTATTAAAACAAACAGTTTTTTCCTTTTGAGATAAAGGTTTTGCATGAATAAATAAAAGCTGATCATTTTAATCATCCCTGCCAGTGTTAAAAAAAGAGAAACTAATACAGCCATCACATCTAAAAATTGGACTAGCGGAACTTCCCCTTATGGTATGGTATTGAAAAATACAGAGCTGCATCACATCCCTGGAATCCCAGAGCTGCATAATCCCTGGAGAACACCTGAAAAGTCAATGCCCAGAACTTTCATGTCTGCTAAATCTGATGATCTTACCCTTTGCAGTTTAATCAGCAGTCACGTGTAAATGAAATCTGATACCTATAAAATTACGCAGCGTGTGATCTTGATCATGAATACCCTATTGGCCATTTTTCAGATTTTTCAGATGATGTGCATGGATTCATTTTTCAACCAAATAAAGTCATCCAATGCATGGTCTAAAACATATTTAACATAGATTCTGTCATTTCCAATGCTGTATTACATAAAACAATGGAATGTAAAAGTTGGCTGCTATCACAAATACTATTTTATCGCAAACAAGCGTCTTTAGTGAGATGTAGAGCAGCCGCTTGATGACGCTCATAAAGGCTCATGAACTCTAACATGCTGCCATCTAGTGTTCCAATAATATAATGCCAGGGATCTGTTCTAGCTTGGGTAGTTATCACTGACTTGTAATAAAATTCAGGGAAAATGAATGGATGATTCCATTCATTTTATTGGTTTGTAAGAAGAGTTAGACATTCAAGTTATAAAGACAAAATAATCAAATTAGAAATTAGAGGCACCAAGATAGATATGCAAGCGTACATAGTAAATATATCTACTTTTTTTAGAAAACAGTGGCATTTAGAAAACGGTGTGTCATTAGGTGTCACTTTATGGTGCATTGATTGTAGTGTGGGAGAGAAAAAAGCCCCAGCACAACATAATATGGCACCATAACACCCCTGCTTGCCAGCACTTCAATGTTATGTAACAGCAAAATCAAATATATTCTATTAAGGACTGCACTATCTCTTCATAATATCCTCCTTGTGCAATAATACATAATACATGTGTAGCGCCCTGCTACTTTTGAGTAGGCGCTATGTGTAAATTTAGCGGTTATCTGAGCTGTAAATGGCTCAGAGTGATCTATGTAAATTTGTTGGTTTCTGTTCCAGCTTTGGCTGTTTGTGCACATTTCCCACTGTTGCCAGTAGGGGTCACTGTTGTCACAGGCCAGTGTGAGAAATACAACCAGCTGAAGTGTATTGGATATTCTTTCTCCAGAAAACAGCCCAATCAGGAGCTTCTTTGTAGCTGGGCATGCTGGGGGAAGGATATTTAAGGGGCAATGCAATGTGCTCCAGGGTTCGTCTTGCCTCGTGGCCCTCCAGGCCGGAGGCTATGCTGCTGTGTTTGCTGCAAGTAGGCCCAGAAGCCTGTCTGGGGCCTACTTAACTGAAGGTGATCCTGTGCTGTCTGTCCTGCGGGAAGAAGCCACTCAAGCGGAGAATATTCCAGGGGAGGATCTTACTGGAGAGGACCGAGCTGATGGCTGGTATCTCAAGAAGGGCCTGGTGACTCGTTTGGAGGATGCACCCAAGTAACCTAACTCACAGTACTGCCGGATGGCTTAAAGGTTCAGGTACTGTGCAGCTGACCTAACTAACCGACTACTGGCTAAACAATCCTGTGGCAGGGGATTATCCAGGAGTTTCCAATTTTCACTCAAGTCTGTGGCAGAGACATTGTCCGTTATCACTCAAATCTGTGGCAGAGACTTTGTCCGTGCTTCATACTGGCTGCTAGGTCAGTGTGAGAGGCCTATCCAGTAGTCGCAAGAACCAGAGAGCTGTGTCATCTGGATTCAAGAATCGCATTAGTGATCTGAAAGAAACCAAGGTATCTGAACTTCCCCTAACCCTCTTTCCCAAGTCTGCTCTGTCCCGCTTTGGAAGATATTTTACTCTCATTCAAACCAGAGACCACAGAGTTCCGCTGTCCTCTCAACATAGGTTCCCCACCCCCAACATTGGTAGTCAGTGGCAGGTTGTAATGATAACTTCCCCCAGCATTAGAAAGCACTCCTGGGCCAGGGACACAGTGTTAAGGGAATACTTAAAGTGGGGAAACCACACTTCATGTCTCTCCTAAAATCAGGTAAGGGCCCCCCGGAAACAAGAGAGGTCTGGTCCCTCTATCTTACTATCACCACGTTTAGAATCTCTCATTATGGCTGCAACAGATTCTAAAAGAAATATCGCTGATGCGCACATAAGCAAATTGACACTATTTAAGACCAACTCAAAGTTGGTGTACAGAGGGAGGGGGGATATTGTGTGTTCATTGCTTTATTAAAATATTTAAATGTGTTTTACATTTACATCATTAGTTGCTAGCGCGAAAGCCAACTGCATCCTAGCAACAAAGGACAACAGGTCACATTAAACTGGCAGTGGATAGAGCCTCATGGGGAAATCTAATGGACTAGTTCCCCATCAGGTTAGCTTTGCCTGTGATTGACAGTGGGCGCTGTACCTGTTGGGTGGGTGGAGTCTGATGGGGAGCTCTGAGACTGGTTCTCTATTGCTTGTAATTACTAGTGAACTCAGAGCCTAAAGCCCTGTACACACGATCGGATTTCCTATGGATTCTAATCCGATGGATTTTCCCATCGGAAATCCGATGAAGCTGACTTCCATCAGTCTTGCCTACACACCATCAGTCAAAAATCCGAGCATCCCAAACGCCGTGATGTAAAACACTCCGACGAGTCGAGAAAAATTAAGTTCAATGCTTCTGAGCATGCGTCGACTTGATTCTGAGCATGCGTGGGTTTTTTCTCCGATGGAGTTCCACACAGACGATCGGAATTTGCTATCGTTTTTTTTCCCATCGGATAACTTTAAAACTTATTCAATTTTTTCTCACCGATGGAAAAAAGACCGATGGGGGTCCATACACGATCGGTTTGTCCGATGAGAAAAGTCCATCGGACTGTTTTCATCGGTAAAACCGATCGTGTGTATACGGCATTAGAGTTGCAAGACATGTCCTGCGTACACTGTGATATGGTTCTGGAGACTTCATATTAGCACTCACAGCTCTACTGTGGTTTAGAACTGAGCCAATTACAACGCCAGTCATTGTTATTTTATTATACCATTAAAAGGTGAGATGGCCTTGAACACCAGTTGTTATTATAATGTATGCAAGACTAATATTTTGAAACTATATAAAATCTTGCACCACAGATCAGAATCAGTAGTAGCAGTTGTAATAACCCTTTAAGCATAATAATGATAAACCACTCAGCAACTACACTTAAACTAATATAGACCTAGATTGTATGTTGCTCAACTAAATAAAAAATGTAAATCCAAAAAAACACACCTTACTAAATAATATCAACAAATGTGTCAGTACAAATAAAAATAGATATACACATAAAGTGCAATTATTTAAGACAAAAGTCAGAAATTGTTATGTTGACCTTATATAGTGCTTAAACAATAAATGTGTGTATTAGTCCAAATTCATCAATATAAATATATATTAATCCAAATTCACTAATAGAAAAAAAAGTTCCTCAATAAAGAAAAAGTTCATCAATCAAAAAAGTTTATAAAAGTGCAAAAAATTTGCACAAAAGTCCTTAATTAATTACCATACAGAAAACAGGACATGAATCATATAGTACAATAGATTTGTGCAAAAAAGTTATGCACACAGTGTCCTCCACCCTTGCAGGGAACTGGGTACTCACCCAAAAAACATTAAAAAAAAACAGTTATAAAAAAACTTGTGGTAGCATACACAGTCCAATCAAAATCTGATAAATCATTCTTAACCACTTCAGGCCCAGCCAACTCTGACACTTCGCTCCTACATGTAAAAATCATAATTTTTTTGCTATTTTTTGCTAGAAAATTACATAGAGCCCCCAAACACTATATATATATATTTTTTAGCAGAGACCCTAGAGAATACAATGCCGGTCATTGCAACTTTTTATCTTGCACGGTATTTGCGCAGCAATTTTTCAAACGCGTTTTAAAAAAATAAAAAAAGTTTCATGCTTTAAACAAAAACAAAACGGTAAAGTTAGTCCAATTTTTTTGCATAATGTGAAAGATGAAGTTACGCTAAGTAAATAGATACCTAACATGTCACGCTTCAAAATTGCACATGCTCGTGGAATGGGGCCAAACTTTGGTACTTAAAAATCCCCATAGGCGACGCTTTAAATTTTTTTACTGGTTACATGTTTTTGAGTTACAGAGGATGTCTAGGGCTAAAATTATTGCTCTCGCTCTAACGTTCGCGGTGACACCTCACATGTGTGGTTTGAACACCATTTTCATATGTGGGCGGGACTTGCATATGCGTTTGCTTCTGCGTGCGAGCACACGGAGACAGGGGCACTTTAAAAAAAAAAAAAAAAATTATTATTGTTAATTTTACTTAATTTTTTTTATTTTGACACTTTAAAAAAAAAAAAATTTTGATCACTTTTATTCCTATTACAAGGAATGTAAACATCCCTTGTAATAGGAATGACAGGACCTCTTTACAGTGAGATATGGGGTCAATAAGACCCCACATCTCACCACAAGCCTAAAAAAATAAAATAAAATAAAACGATCACTGCTTCCCAGCCGAGGCGGCACCGTTTGTTTGAATGCAGAGGCCGGGCGTGACGTTATAACATCGCACCCAGCCTCCGGGGGGGCGACGGATCCGTTCTCCGACTCACCGATAGCACAGGTGAGTCGGTAGAAGCACTGGAGGGCGGTGGGAGGGGGGACGTCCCCTTTTGCCGCCCGTAGGAACGATCAAGCGGCAGAACAGCCGCTATGATCGTTCCTATGGTGTAGGGAATCGCCGGCTGAAAATGCCGATATCCGAATGGTGCCTGTAGCTGCAGCCATCATTCAGATATAGCCCCACAAAGCCCAGACGTCATATGATGGCCTCTGGGCCTCAAGTGGTTAAACCTTTTGGTGTGGAGTTCCCCTTAAAATCTATGCCAGACCCAAAGGGCCTGGTATGGATTTTGGTGGAGTGGGCCCATGGCAATATATATTTTTTTTTTATATGTGCGTAGAGAGAATTCACATTTAGTTGACATTTCATGGGTTAACTAATTCCCAAAATAATTAATAGAGCCCTGAAAATCAGCGTTGGGGCAGGGATTTTTTTTGGGGTTTTTCTTGCCCCTCCCCACATTACATTTTCTACTCAAGGACTTGCATGTGTGCACAACAAAATACTTTTGTATGTGCAGCGGGGTCTCCTTTAAGGCCCCGGGACTACGTTACCCAGAACCCCGTTCGGCACCCAGGGTGCATGGAGCCACCGCAGAGACTCATGGGAGGGGCTATATAGGAAGGGGGCGAGGTTGAGCTCGGCCTCCTTGGACACCGCGCTCCAATCAACAGGTCTTCCTGTGCGGATCTGCTGCAGTGCAGGGCCTGAACCCAGGGCCTTGCACAACTTCCAGAGAGCCTTTCACCCCACTGCGGAGCCTGGGTGGCACCTGACTTTGTCGAGTTTGGACATCAGTTGGACCGGAGACCCGGCCGTTGCAGATACTGTGTGCGGAGACACAGTAGGTGGAAGTCCCGGACTGGGATCGCGTCCGGAGTGGTGAGCGAGCACCTGCTTATTCATATAAACAGTACTTTGACTAGGCCTAGAGACTGCCTTTACTGTCCCGCAGGAGACTAGTGGCGGAACTGAGTTGAGTAGTCTCCTGTGAGGGGTCATTCTGCCTTTTTCGTTTTTCTACCCTTTGGATTACAAATTACTGTTCCTGTTGTGCACCACCAGTCAAGTTGCATGCGAGGAAACTGTTCTTCTATCAGGCCTAAACTGTAGTCAGAGCTTAAGTTGCTGCACCATAAGGGCGCATAGATAGAGATAGTAGTACTTGGTGGGTAATCGCCTGTGTTAGATTTTCTGCTGCAGTGCTCTGCAGATATATATGTGTTATGTGTTAACCTTATGCCTTTTACCCAAAGTAAAGAAACGTTATATTTTATCTCTTGCTATCAGTGTGTAGCGGGTATACACTTTTCTGTGTATTTAAAACTGGCAGAGACACCAGTAATGTGCAGTTCCCTGCATCCCAGCAGGTGGCGCTGTCGCCCTGGGCTGGGGTTGAACCATTGCTGTGTGCCGTGCCTCCTTTTTGTCCTCCCTCGGCAGCGGTATGGTGGGGCGGGGAACCCGCCGTGCTTGCTGGGAGAGGGTATAAAGGGGCCGGCCATCTTTGTCACGGGGTCGAGTCCCAGGCAACTTCAGCCTGAGGACGGTGGTTCGTGTCGGTCCTCTAGGCAGCCTAGGCCTAGAGGACGTTGGGAGGTCGTGTTCTATCCCAGGCACCTTTAGCCTGGGGTGAGGTACTAGGATGGAGGTCTGGAGCTCAGTGCCCAACACTGAGTTCCGCGAGGGAAGGAGGTCCTAGGGAACCCAGGGATTGGGTACCCGAATCCGGAAGGTGTAATGGACCGGGGGGAGATACTCACTTGAAGCCTGGGTGCAGCAGATTGCCAGTGACGGGTGAGCATCCCATCGGAGACCGCCTGGAAGGAAACCCCCCCCCGCTCGGAGACCGCAACCCACTTTCAGGGAGGAAAGTGGAGAGTTCATTGTGTCTGGGCCTACTCTCATCCACACCTCCTTGTTTGTTCTGTCCTTTAAGGGAGTCTAACTGAATGTGCTGTTCACTTGAGAAGAATAAAGGAGTGTTGGACTTTAATGGTGTGGGGCTCTTTTCTGGCGGACATTGTTCAAGGTAACTCCAGGTGCATAACACTGACCCGAAGGTAAAGAAAGAACTTTGCTTGCACCGCACAGACATCTGCGGTGAAGGCTTGGCGTGGTGTCCCCGCTCTCTCCCCTCTAAGGTACCCCTAGACAAGAGACAGACGAGCTGATGCACAGAGAGGAGAGAGGAGGCCGCTACATGTGGGGGCTCGTCCGGGATAGTGTTTGTGTACTACGGAATTGAACGTGTCTGCCCGGAGGAGTTACGAGTAGGCAGGCCTTCATTGGCCGAAGTGCATCCCTGCTCGAAGTCGTGGACATGACCCAATGAAGGGAAAGGCCCGCGCAGAAGAGCGAGGAAAGGGGGGAGCTCAGCTGTGTGAAGGACTACACGTGGGGGCTTCTATTTACACTGCGCCACCAGGCACACCCCCACCGCTTAGTTCGTGGGCGTGACTCAGAAAAGAAAAAGAAGAAAAGCCTGCGAACTGGAGCAAGGGGGGGAGGAGTCCAATACGTGTGAGGGACTACACGTGGGACGTTGGCGCAAAAACCTTGTAGTGTGCGATGGATCAGCAACAGGTCACCATGTTCGGACATACATCGTGGATTCCGGTTCACCCTTCTACCACGACCCTGACTGCTGCTGCTCCGGTAACAGATACGGGGATCCGGCTAAAGCCAAGGGGTCGATTCGCCCTGTATTCATGCATGGACGTTGAGGCCCTGGGTGTGATTTGTCCCGGCTGTTCGGGACTGGTGTGTCAACTGAAGCCGTTCGGGCGATGCAAGGCTTGTGGGGAGTTTCTATTTGAAGTGGATCCAGCCGTTGAGAAGCCCAGAACCATTTACCCCGGCCGTGCTGCAGGCAACACCACTCAAAGAGGAGGAATCACTGCTTTGACAGCCATCCCTGCGCACACTGCAGCGACCGCGGAGGAGGTCGTGAAAACTCAACGGGAGAAATCCGAGGATGCTGACTTGGTCACCACTGTCTCGCAGCGTCCACCACCGAAGAGAAAGACCGGTATGGTAGCCCCGACCAGCGGTTGTGGTGGACCATCTCGCCCGCTTACGCCCGGCCCGGATGGATCCGTCAGCAGGAGTCCCGCTTCAAGTAAAGGCCGAGGTAAGCCAGGCGGAGAGATTTGGTGTGTGGGAAGAGGTGAAAACTCAGTCTCCACTACAGGGTACCTGCCCACGGAGGAGTGTGACACCTCTGACCTGGAGTCGCTCTCCGATCTGGGAGACGACGTTGCTATTGACGAACTGTTTGCAGAAAAGGGCTGGGACAAAGTACCCCTCGCCTCATCCCGCAGAACCAGGGATCCACCCATGTCTACAGGGGATAGTACACCCCGGGTGGAGGCACCAGCGCCTGAAGAGGGGTCCCGTCCCCAGCCTGCCTCTACATCCCCGGTACCACCTACACCTAAGACCGGGGAAAAGAGAATGCTATTCCGGGCACCTATGTCCAGACCAGATGTGATCAAGGTCCCTCGCCACCCGGACTCAATAGTTTTACCTGGCGAAGGGGACAAAGCTACTATGCCTCCTCTGGCGAGACTACAACGCCTATTTGGCCAGAAGGTACGGATGTGAGTATCCATACTTGTCCAAGGAGTTGCTCTATGAGGTGGAAGTGTGCCGGGAGTGTTGGTACAATGACTTTGTGTGGACCCACCTTCAGGTTCCACACGCCCGCAGGTACCTGGCATGCTCCCCCAAGGCCTCTCAGCGTTTTAAGGACTGCAAGGCAGAGTGGATGTTGGGATGGCACATCCATGCAGACAAGGTGCTGATCCGGCGCAAGGAAGGGGAAGATGAGGAATATCATCTGGAGACCATGGACCAGCACTTGAAGCCACTTGTTCTGCCGCATCCCCGCTTCTACCTGTAGGAGAAAAAAAACTCTGTTCTTGTTGTATGCTGCTGAACTTTCTGGGCCCGTTGTCCTTGTTACCCAGAGGAATGAAGGACTGTTCCTGTTTTGTTCTTCACTTTCCAGCAAGAGATCATGGACTCTGGGGTAGATAGGGCTGAAGAGAAGAAGAAAAGTTCCACGAGTGCAGTTACCGCGATGCTGTCACCAGGTGGCAGTGTTGCTCACCGTTAACACTTTTCACACACTCACTCTTTGGAGAAAAGGGATTTCTTCACAAAGAAGTTTCTTTTCTCTCACACGAATATATGTGTCAGGGTTATGTGTGTTAATTTTCTTTCTTTTCCCTCTGCAGGAGAGCATCCCATCAAGACCACTGAGTATGGGGTGGGTCTTGGTCAGGATGGGTGGGGAAAAGTTTAATATGAATATGTGATTCAAAAGTTATGGTTAAATGTTGTTGTTTCCCTTCCCTTTTATACAGGGCTCAGACACAATTGCTTCGGTTGATCAAGTTTTTCAAAAAGTTATATTTTTGTACAATTGGTAGTTGGTTTCTGGACTGGGCTATGTCAGCTGTTGAAGGCATGGCTTACTCCAGACACTGGGGACCAGTGTCAAATCACCAGGGGGAGAGTGTAGCGGGTATACACTTTTCTGTGTATTTAAAACTAGCAGAGACACCAGTGATGTGCAGTTCTCTGCAGCCCAGCAGGTGGCACTGTCGCCCTGGGCTGGGGTTGAACCATTGCTGTGTGCTGTGCCTCCTTTTTGTCCTCCCTCGGCAGCGGTATGGTGGGGCGGGGAACCCGCCGTGCTTGCTGGGAGAGGGTATAAAGGGGCCGGCCATCTTTGTCACGGGGTCGAGTCCCAGGCACCTTCAGCCTGAGGGCGGTGGTTTGTGTCGGTCCTCTAGGTGGCCTACGCCCTATTCACCAGGTCAGTGGCAGTGACCCATTCTCCAAGTCAGTGGCAGTGACTTTCTATTCACCAGGTCTGTGGCAGAGACCAACCTCATGGTCTGTGGCAGAGATTGTGCGCCAAAGCTGTTTGTGAAATCTAAACAGTAAAAGAACATGATTCAAGTTTGTGCCTGGACCTCCTCCCACCTAAGCTGTCCTGTGTCTTGTCCCAACCTGTCTGCTTTCAAAGAGGCATATTTATTATCCGTGTGAAATAAATATATGTAGCGGCCTCCTCTCTCTCTCTCCCTGGCTTCGTTCTGCTTGGTGTCTAGGGGTTGCTCCGGAGGAGAGAGTGCGTGGTCATCACGCCAAGCCTCCACCACAGATGTTTGTGAGGTGTAAGCAACGTTTCTTTACCTTCGGGTCGGTGTTCTGTTCCTGGAACCTCCACCTCCTCTCTCGAACAATGTCTGCCAGTAAAATGAGCCCCACACCATCAAAAGTCCAACACTCTTTTATTCTTCAAACATCAGAGTGAAACACTATCAGTGGGACATTTTCACGTTCGCAAATGCACTTTGGCACCTGCAAATTTGCGAATTTAGTATAGCGCTCTGTAAAAAATAAATGGGAGTTAAATTGTGACTATTTACGCACTTGTGCTTGTACATAGTTGTAGTCTCTTCTCAGACTTTCAATGATATTCCGATATTCGATGCACAAATCGGAAAATATGATTAAGGGATTTAAAAAAAGGGGTGGGGGTGAATATGGGGTTAAGGTAATATTTTTTTCTCAAAATATTTTGCTTAAAAAATGCCAGCTTTTTGTACTTACGGCTGCCAATAATATTTTTTTATATCTTCAGATATATTTTAAAAATGAAAGTCCCCTTTAACCACTAAAAGAGAAGAAGGATTTACCTACTTCCTGACCAGGCCATTTTCTGCGTCGCTTTAACTGACAATTGTGCGGTCGTTCAACGTTGTACCCAAACAAAATGTATGTCATTTTTTTCCCACAAATAGAGCTTTCTTTTGGTGGTATTTGATCACCTCTCCGGTTTTTATTATTTGCACTATAAACAAAAAAAGAGCGCCAATTTTGAAAAAAAAAATATATTTTTTACTTTTTGCTATAATAAATATCCCCAAAAAGAAAAAAAAATTCTTTATCAGTTTAGGCCAATATGTATTCTTCTACATATTTTTGGTAACAAAATCGCAATGAGCGTATATTGATTGGTTTGCGCAAAAGTTAGAGTGTCTACAAAATAGGGAATAGATTTATGGCATTTTTATTATTATTATTATTTTTTACTAGTAATGGCGGTGATCAGTGATTTCTAGCGGGACTGCGACATTGCGGTGGACAGATCGGACACCTAACTGACATTTTTGTCAGTAATCAGGGCTAAAAATATGCACTGTTATTGTACTAATGACACTGGCAGGGAAGGGGTTAACATCAGGGGGAACAAAGGGTTAACTGTGTTCCCTTACTGTGTGTTTTAACTGTATGGGGGGGACTGTGTGAATGCTTAGCAGAAAGACAGGATCTGTGAGATCTCCCCTGTCAGAACGGAGTTTTTTACACAGGCAGATCCCCGATGTGTCACTGCGGGTAACAACCACTGACTGGCTAACCCGCTGGCCAATGGGAGGGCGCCCACAAAAGCGAGATCCCGCGCCGACGTACACCTATGGCGATTCGTAGGATTGTGCCACCTTAATGACGGTGGCTGGTCGGCAAGTGGTTAATAAACTTGCATTCACCCTCCCCTTGCCCTTCTGAGATAATCTATAATAAAACCCCCCAACCTAGCTATTCACTAAGGCTAGGTTCACACTAGCCAAAACTCTGAAAAATTATTTGCGGCAAATCGCTTTTGAGAGCCCTGCTATGCTGGCGTTTAGGGGTCAATCCTGCCACCACCTAAATACATGTTTTTTTTTTTGTTTTTTTGCTGAACATTAGTTTATAATTGGGCTAATGCACCGCAACTGTCTTGCAGTTGCGGTGCAGCCCCTTTGACTTTAATAACCAAGTTTGATAGGGGGGGTACCTGTCAACTCAGCATGTTGTGTTAAATTTGCTACGGCATGTGTACAACCTCCTGCTAAAAAACTGCAGCTCAGCCACTTGTTTTTACCACCCCTGGCCATCCATGTGGAAGAAGCCTTAGGGAAAATGGGCTGTTCTGGAGATTAGGCTTTGTTTACTTTTTGCAGACCAAAAGCCTCCTAATTGATGGCTGCATCTTTGCAGTGAGCCCACCTAGATATGAGTGGGGCCTTATTCCAAGACTGTACTAAGCATCTAGAATTACAAAGGATTTCCGCTTGGAGGAGATAAACAAAGCTACATCCAAAAGTATGCTGTGGCTGTGGGGCACATCCACATGTGCAGAGAGCAATCCTGATTTAACTGTTTCCTGCAATCACATTTTTCCTGCAATCTCATTTGTAGGTAGTGTTAGTTTTTTTTTTGTTAGAGTATGTAAAACGTTTAGGTTTGGCTGGCAGCTAAGCCTGTGGGTCTGGTGAGTGATCCAGGGAGGGCAGGCAGCATCTCTGGAACCTCCCCCTACTTCTGGAACTTGCTTAAACTTCCAGAAGAATGTGAGGGAGGTTAGGAGGAGATGCCTGGAGTATTCATGAGGGCCCTGACCAATCCCCAACAGATAGGTTGGCAGATCCCCTCAAATATCAGGGTGAGCCCAGTCTGGGAGGAGAGTTTGGGTGGAAGTTGAAAATGGAGTGCTAGGAAGCTGTCGGTGGGCCCTTGAGGGTAACCCTGTATTCTGGGGGGGTGACCTTGAGCCAGGGAGCTCGGGTGCAGGAGGGGGGATCCTCTATTATCCCAAGGAGGAATCCTGTCTAGTGGCATGGGAGCAGGTGTAAGGACAGCAGGAGCCAATGAACATGTCCCGGAGATTTCCAAGGAGAAGACAGCCAGGTGGACTGGTGAGTGATACAGTCGGGGAGGACTGAGAGGCAGCTTGAGAGGACTGGGTGAGAGCAGTCTGATATGGATGCAGAGTCAGTCTGGGAGGACTGTAGAAGCTTAGCCAAGAGGGCTAGAGAGGAAAGCAGCTGCAGCCAGGTGGGCTGGCAGTGCCTGAAGAGGTGGTGCTGGGATCAGTAGCCACAGGAGGACAGCTGGGCACAAGAATTTTGCTACACTACCAAAGGGGCTCGAGGTCCCTGCCTGTAAAGGGAATTTTTGGAAATCTGAATGAGCCCTATTGTCAGATTACCAGTGTGCCAGCTGGTCCTGGGAATGTAATGCTCAAGCAAGTGTTATGCTGGAGGAGCTGCGGAATGTGTAAATAGACTGCACAGAAGAAGTTGTCCCTGGTAATTTCTACTAATGTCAAGTGGGCATCCCATAATACCCTTAACCCCATCCAAGTTCAATACCCCTAATAAAAATACAAAAAACAAAGCTGCAAGAACTGTTTCCTGACTCAAGAGTGCTGTGGAAAATTCTGTGTGCCTGGAGGCTCCTGCGGGGCTGGTATTACACATGTGTTGCTTGCGGTTGTAGGATGGCCCCATAGGCTTACTTTGGTCAAGTTCAGTGGAGCTGACGCCTGCCGAATTCAAGATGCTGTTTCATTTTTTGCTGTGATTTCATAAAATTTTCTGAAATTAAAGCAAAAAAACAGATATTCACAAAATTTTCATGCCTTTTTATTTTTTAGCAAACACCTTGGGGAGCCTGCTTTCCAAAAAGGGGCCATTAGGGGGGGGGGGTTGTACTGTCTTGGCATTGTAGGGCCTACAGAAATTTAACAGTCAGTGTGTGGACTCTACAGCCTCGTACACACGACCGAGTTTCTTGGCAAGAACCAGCAAGAAACTTGCTGGCAGAGCTTTCTTGCCGAGTAAATCGGTCGTGTGTACGCGGCTTTCAGTTTTCTCGTCAAGAAAACTGGCAAGAATCTCAACGAGAAAAATAGAGAACCTGCTCTCTGTTTTCTCGTCGAGATTCTCGTCAGCATGTTTCTCGACGAGAAAAGTGTGTGTGTGTACACTTACCTGTCGCCGTGGAAACCCGCGCATGCTCAAAATGACTTTGACGCATGCGCGGTTGCTTCCTAGGCATAGGTAGGGTGTAGCAAGATGGCGGCGACGGCATCGAATGTGACGAGCGCATGCTCGTCGTATTCAATGACGTCACCGCGTACGCTCCATTCAAAGAACTGCGGGTTCTTTGAATCGAGCGTGTGTACACTCGGCCGGGACAAGTTTCTTGTCCAAGAATCTCGTCAAGAAAAACAAGTTTTTTCATGATGAGATTCTCGGCCGTGTGTACGAGGCCTAACTTTCACTGAGAGCTCTAGAAAGCTCTATCTGTCTAAAAAATTGTATAGAATGAATTTGGGTACAGTAATGCAGTGGGTGTAACATGCTGGTTTTGGGGTGGTTAAAAGTAAACTCCAGGCAAGTAACAAAATGCACAACTGGTGTGAATATACAGTATGCACTTTTGTGCCTATGCATTGCTTGTTTGTTGCACATGTTTTACCATAGGCAGCATAATAAATATGACCCTTTGGCCCTGAGCTGCACTCAAAAGTGAATGTAGCTTTTTCTGTAAAGTAGTCCACAAAGGAACAATCTAGGGTTATAGAATCTATATCCTTAAGCCTAGTACACACGGGTCGAATGTCGGTCGACATCGGCCGGTTCGATAGAAACCGGCTGACATTTGGCCTGTGTGTTTGGCAGCAGGTCCAACAGAAGCCAGCCATCCGGTCTGCTGACCAGCTCCCGATCAGCATTTTCAGCAAATGACTGGAGTGTTCTAGCAGGGGGGGTTGAACGAAGAAAAACTAGTAGTGTGTACTAGGTTTATCATATCACCCCTATCTGTTGTGGCAAATCAATGCAAACAATGCAGCCAGAATTTTGCCTACCAGAATGTACACGTATAAGGTTTTATTGTACATGGGCCTTGTACTTTCAAATACAATAAAACTTTAGGGCCTATTCACAGATAAATATGCTTTAAAATGCATACACATGCTCAAAAAATGGATGTGCATTGCCTTTCATTGACGTGTGTTGGCTTGTATTTTTATGCACGTTGACACACAATTTAATGCTCATTGACGTGTCTTGACACGTGTTTTATTTTTGCGTTATATTGCTATGCATTTTGCAGATTATTATCTCTGACATCACATAATTTTTCTGTTTGTAGCTTGGGAGAAGGAGTGAAGGCGGAAATTAGAGAGAGACCGAGGCAAACGCATTTTTGTTTTGGAGAAGCATTGGTGAACTGGATGTCTAGTGTAACATTCCCAATCATTGTGATTACGCTAGCTATACTGAGGAAGAGGAGGCAGATGAGGAGATTGGGGCAAGCCAAGCCAAACTGCGCTATTGGGTGTGTGCATTGCTCAAACGTGAGAGTGAAGGGCGGTTTTGGACCCTATACCAGGATTTATGATGTCACTCATCTATTTCTATAAACTGTGTCATTGAGACACCTCACTAGCCAGTTTTCCATTGCACACTCTCTACTTCCCCTCTAAGATGGCTGTTGTATGGGTCTTTGTAAGGGACAAAATAATAAAAAGCTTTGTTTTCTTTCTCGTACATCACGGGACACAGAGCGACATAGTCATTACTAATGGGTTATATAGATACCGTCAGGTGCTGGCACTGGCAACTTCCAAAACCGGAAGTACCCTCCCCTATATAAGCCCCTCCCATCCGGGAGCACCTCAGTTTTTTGCCAGTGTCTAAGGTGTTGGCCAAGAAGAAACATGTGTTTTTCACTGAGCTTGCGTACAGGTTCTTTTGGGCCTCAGTAAGCTATTCCGGATCCGACCAAAAAAGCTTCATAGCTAAACGGTCGGTACCCGGGCCTTGCAGAGAAGAGCAAGGTTTTGCCTGTAATGCTTCTCTTAGGAGAGCTGGACCCTGGGATCCAGAGCTCTGGTCATACCCACGACCAAGATGTTTTCTGTGCAGGGTGCTATACAGGTCCAGGGGAGTGGAATCCTTGGGAACCCGGTCCCTGAAGGTTTGATTACAATGCCTGCCGTGATAGGTGAAGTTTGGGCTTTTGTGGACCAAACAAAGTCCTGCGGCGGGGAACAGGTAAGTGGGGGCCCCAGGAACTTGGTTCTATTGGGGGACCCCCAAGCCTAATTTGTCTTTCTGTCTGTTACCTAATGGTATTCCCGCAAAATTCTGTGCATGCCTGTAACTACTAAAAAAATGTAATAATTTTTAATGGTGGTCAAAAAAAAAAAAAAAAAAAATATTTTTTATATATATATTTAATATATTAGACTGCGGTACCTGTGTTTGTCCACTAGAGGCCGCTGTGGAATGTTTTCTTGTCATGTGGACTAGCTTCTTCTCAGCAGAGCAAAGTCCAGGCAGATGGTGAGTTCTCTTATAGGAAACTGCTTCCTCTGCCATGTTGCAGTGCTTGTCCATCCCCCGGCCTGCGGCAAAGAGGGGCCCTGGCTCCTGTCCCTTGTTACCATATTTGAAATTAGCGCCGAAGGCGCACGTGCCCGCGCGCGTGCACGCGCCTCTATATATAGAGGTGAGCCGGGAAAGGGGGCGGAGCCTGGGGGATGACGCTCTGTGCGCGCCGCAGCGCTTCTGCGCATGTGCGGGCGTCCCAGCAGTTTTAAAAAAACCACAATATTGTAGTGAGCTGGCTATGAAGTACAGAGACAGAGCTGGCAACATTTAAAGGCATACAGCAAGCGGTTGATACAGGCATCCCCTAGAAAGGCACATTAGTAGACACCAACTGTGATATAGCAGCAATTGTGCTAGACTATTCTCAGTAAAAGTGGTGTATTACGGCTGGAATACCTCAGCTTTAGGCTTAGGAATATGCCGTCCAGAAGCTCCGGAACTGAATCTTCCAGGAAGCGAAGGGGGTCTCATCGGGCTCGGAGGATCTTGGGCATACTCCTGCTGCACCAGTCTCCCCTGAAGTTCAGAGGTAAGTGACCGTAGAGACCCCGCAGGGGTACTTGGTACTGTGGCTGTCCTCAGTCACCTGCTCCTGTGTATGTAACAGAGGAGGTTTTTTCCTCAGCTCTGGGAGGATTAGAGAGAGATTGTCTATCGCTGCCTCCCTGTCAGGGAAAGCACGCCCGATCTCCGTCTCCTCCTTCAGAGTGCCTGTTAGCAGAGCAACAGTCCCATACAGGGATCGACCTGCCTGAAGGGGATCAGGATGAGGTTGATTCTGTTATAGAGGAATCAACAGTGGGGGAACCTTTTCTCAGCATCTCAAGCTGAAAGATTATGGGTTCAGTCTCTGACTAACATGGTCCGATCAGCATTTAAAAATGCACCTTGCGGAACCATCAACCACTACTGTATCCTCGTTGGGGTCGCTAGAAGCCCCCAGACTGTTTGTTCTTTTCCACTTCACCCTTTACTGAAAGGGCTCATTTACCAGGATTGGGAACGTCCTGAGAAAATATTTATTCCCCCAAGAGATTTCCGGTGGTCTATCCCATGGAGGATAAGTTCATCAAAAAAAAAAAAAAAAAAATGGAAGGTCCCTACAGTGGACGCAGCCATCTCTTGTATGTATAAATCACTGACATGTCCAGTGGATAATGTCCAAATGTTCAAGAACCCAATAAATAAAAGATTGGAGTCCTTATGAAAATCTGCTTGGTGATACAACCAGCAGTAGCAGCTATTGGGGTCTGCTAAGCAGTGAAGGATCAGTTGAAACAGGTCTTGAGGGACTTGACAGATCAGCAGGCTTTGCCCTAGCTGATCTACCTAGAGCCTTAGGCTTTGCGGTTGACGCCATAGAGGATTCAGTCCATCAGGCCTCCCGCCTTACGCTGTCTATAGTACATATGCGTAGGCTCCTATGGCTCAAAAACTGGTCTGCTGAAGCTCCCTGTAAAGAATGGCTGGTTAGCGTCCCATTTCATGGTGAACGCTTATTCAGGGAAAACCTGGACAAATATATCCAGAAAATTTCCAGCGGTAAAAATACGCTCTTGCCGGTTAAAAGCAGAGTTAGAGGTCCCTCTTTAAGAGGCCTGCTTCTCCAGTCCCTGGGGCATCGGCTGTGTAACAGTTCCGACGGCCTCCTCGGTCAAATCCCGGGGGTAAAAAACAGGGACAGTAGCAGGGTAATGAGAAACCCTGGGTCAGGGGAGGTACAAAACCTCCCCCAAAGTTAAATTCATTGAAGCCCCACTCAGTCGGGTGGGGGGAGGACTCCAGTTGTTCGCAAGAGACCTGGCGGGACACGATCAAGACAGATAGGTGCTCTCCGCAGTAGGTTTGGGATACAGTTTGGAGTTAAAAGACTCTCCTCCTTCCCATTTTTGAGGTCAAACGTGCCAAGGGATCCCCGGAAGAGAGAGTCCCTCCTGTTGGCACTAGAACAACTATTGCTCCAAGGAGTAATTATGGAGGTTCCCCTGGAAGAATGAGGGTTCGGGTTTTACTCAAACCTCTTTACAGTCCCGAAGCAAACGCGGACGGGAGGCCCATATTAATTCTAAAAGGGCTATACAAATTCCTGTATATCAGGACTTTCCGATGGAGTCGATCCGATCGGTGGCCACTGCCCTACAAGGGGAGGATTGGTTAGCCACGATCGACATCAAAGATGCTTATTTGCACATTCCCATCTTTCCAGTCCACCAAAAATTTCTACGCTTTGCAGTAGAAGGGCGCCATTTTCAGTTCAGAGCCTTACCCTTCGGTTTGGCCACAGCACCACGAGTGTTTACAAAAATTCTGGCCCTTTATTGGCCAATCTAAGAACACAAGGTGTAATGATAATGGCATATCTGGATGACTTGTTGCTGATAGACCACTCAGTGAAAAAACTAGACGTGGTCGTTCGCAAGACGATCAAGTATCTGGAATCTCACGGTTGGATTATCAACCGAGACAAGTCAGCCCTAAAAAACAGTCAAAAGTCTGGAATACTTGGGGCTAAGGTTGGATTCAGGCCAGAGAAAAATATTCTTGCCTCGAGGAAAGGTGTTGTCTTTGAAAGATTTGATCCACTTAGTGGGTACAAAAAAGACAGCCGTCCATACGCCTGTATATGAGGCTGCTGGGAAAAATGGTGGCATCATTCGAAACAGTACCCTACGGTCAATTCCATTCAAGGAATTTGCAAGGGGCCATACTGTCAGCCTGGAACAAAAAAATTCAGGCCCTAGACTTACAATGTCCTTGTCCCCTTCCGTTCGCAAAAGCCTCCGTTGGTGGTTGGTTCCCCAGAATCTGGAAAAAAGGAAATCCTTCAGTCCGATTTCTTGGAAGGTGGTCACTACAGATGCCAGCCTTATAGGCTGGGGAGCAGTACTGGAGCAATAGTCTCTCCAGGGCAGATGGTCGGATGCAGAAAAGGCCCTGCCCATCAATCTCTTAGAGATACGAGCAGCCCGGTATGCCCTAGTAGCATGGACATCCAAACTCCAAGGGTCCCCTGTCAGAATTCAATCAGACAATGCCACAGCAGTGGCATATATCAATCATCAGGGGGGCACCAGGAGTCGTGCAGCCCAGAGGGAAGTAAATTACATCCTGAAATGGGCAGAAAAAATATGTCCCAGCCATATCTGCGGTATTCATTCCAGGAGTGGAGAATTGGAAGGCGGACTTTCTAAGTCGCCAGCAATTAGGCCCAGAGGAAGGGTCCCTTCACCCCGAGGTTTTCTGGACAATATGTCAGCGGTGGGGAACATCGGATGTAGATCTTCTAGCATCCAGATTCAACGCAAAGGGGGACAGGTTTGTCTCTCGGACAAGGGATCCCCTAGCTTGCGGCTCGGATGCCCTAGTGTTCCCTTGGGATCAGTTCAAGCTGATATATGCATTCACACCGCCACAATGGTTACCTCGATTACTCCGCAGAATCAGGGTAGAAAAGAAACCAGTGATTCTGGTGGCTCCAGCGTGGCCCCGAAGAGCGTGGTACGTGGAGATTGTAAAATGTCAGTGGGGAGTCCTTGGACTCTCCCACATCGTCCGGACCTGCTTTCGCAAGGACCGATATACCACCCTTCCTTACCAGCCCTAGGTTTGACGGCCTGGCTATTGAAGCCCACATTCTAAAAAAGAGAGGGCTCTCTAATTCTGTGGTATCTACCATGATCAATGCCAGGAAGCCGGTATCCAGGCAGATCTACTATAGAATCTGGAAGGCGTACATCGCCTGGTGTGAAGCCAAGAAATGGCATCCACGTAAGTACGTAATAGGTAGGAGTCTGGACTCCCTACAATGGGCTGTAGATAGGAAGCTTGCCTTGAGTACTATCAAGGGTCAGATTTCGGCCTTGTCAATATTTTTTCAAAGGCCCTTGGCTTCGCATTCACTAGTCAAAGCCTTTATACAAGGAGTGATGCGTATTAGTCCTCCGGTTAATATTCCCATATGTCCATGGGATCTAAACTTGGTTCTGTCGGTTCTACAGAAACAACCATTTGAACCATTACAGCATATTTCTTTGGTTCTTCTCACCAGGAAATTGATTTTTCTAGTAGCCATTTGTTCGGCTAAAAGAGTATCGGAATTAGCAGCTATGTCCTGTAAGGAGCCATATCTGGTTATCCATAAGGACAGAGTAGTGTTACGCCCTCATCCAGCCTTTCTTCCTAAGGTGGTATCGAGGTTTCATTTGAACCAAGATGTGGTTCTTCCTTCTTTTTTCCCCAAACCTACTTCGGTAGAGGAAAAGTTATTGCATTCTTTGGATGTAGTAAGAGCAGTTAAAGCTTATCTAAAAGCCACTGCTCAGATTCGCAGAACGGATACTTTGTTTATTCTGCCAGAAGGCCCCAGAAAGGGTCAGGCAGCGTCAAAATCTACTTTAGCCAAGTGGATTCGACAGGTCATTATGCAAGCTTATGGCTTGAGAAGGAGACCGCCTCCGTTCAAAGTTAGAGCGCACTCCACGAGAGCAGTTGGAACTTCATGGGCAGTGCATCACCAGGCCTCCCTGGCTCAAATCTGTAAGGCCGCAACATGGTCTTCGGTACACACGTTTACTAGGTCCTACCAGGTGGACGTTAGAAGTCAGGAGGATGTCGCCTTTGGGCGCAGTGTGTTGCAGGCCGCAAAATATCCTCATGTCTGATAGCGCTCAGCTTATATATGGTGTATCCCCTGCCCCATTTGGCATTGCTTTAGGACATCCCATTAGTAATGACTATGTCGCTCTGTGTCCCGTGATGTACGAGAAAGAAAATAGGATTTTTATAACAGCTTACCTGTAAAATCCTTTTCTTGGAGTACATCACGGGACACAGAGCTCCCGCCCCTCTTTAGGGACACTTATTGCTTTGCTACAAAACTGAGGTGCTCCCGGATGGGAGGGGCTTATATAGGGGAGGGTACTTCCGGTTTTGGAAGTTGCCAGTGCCAGCACCTGACGGTATCTATATAACCCATTAGTAATGACTATGTCGCTCTGTGTCCCGTGATGTACTCCAAGAAAAGGATTTTACAGGTAAGCTGTTATAAAAATCCTATTATTTCTCTTAATAGATTTGTGTTGTGTTGATGTGCATTTACATGTGTTGTGTTAACCACTTAAGGCCTGAGTCTCTTTCTGAGATTTGGTGTTTACAAGTTAAAATCATTTTTTTTTTGCTAGAAAATTACTTAGAACCCCCAAACATTATATATTGTTTTTTTTTTTCTAACACCCTAGAGAATAAAAAAGCGGTTGTTGCAATACTTTCTGTCATACCTTATTTGCGAAGCGGTCTTACAAGTGCACTTTTTTTAATAAAAAAATAAGACAACAGTAAAGTTAGTGAAATGAAAAAATGGGGTGTTGGCGCCAACCTAGCACAAAAATAAATCAATCAAATTCTGCACCTAAAATTTGTGAATACTAATAAACAAATAAAAAATTATAATAAAGGGCGCAAATTACATATATGTAATAATCAAACTAATGTGAAGTATACGCTATACCAATGTTCAACTTAGGATAAGCGTACCATCACATAAATAATATAAAAAAACTATTCTTATATTGAAAAAAAAATGAAGTCCATATATGTGCAATATAGTAGACAAAAAAAACTTCTTCTGTATAATCCAATCACCGTGACTTTCTAAGGTGCAAGAAGTGTTTCAATAAAGTGCTTCACCCGAAGTGATAATTCTAAACGCTCACCAGGTGACCCACGGGCATATAGTATGAGATGACTTTAGGACCTCCAGGAATCACACAGCAAGCCGCATCAATTGATTTCCACTCCAATCGGTATCAGCATATGTTATAGATATTTGCTCATATCCCCATCACCTGCAAGTTTTAGCAGCTCCAAACAGAGCCACAGAAAGGCATATATAGTGTAGTAACGTCTTTTAATTGATTAAAAAGCAGCACTTACATATATCGTTCAGTGTAAGATACAGCAGGGTAGCATATACAGCTTGGGGGAGAGCAGAGGCCAGTCCGTCACCAATGAATTGCTCCTTGGTGAGCAGCGTGTAGTCGGTGTGCGTCTAAGCTGTGGGCGGAAGAGGAGGACTTGTATACTGCGTGTGGAGCCTAGATTTTAATGCATTTCGTGCTTAGGCGCACGTCATCAGGAAATGGGCTCAGCGCCATTTTACTGGAGCCTAAATAGTGCTAGACTAATCCTCATTGGCCAGAACCAAATGTAATAAAAAAATAGGAAGACGAGCAAATGAGTAGATGGTATCCAATCTACGGACTGTGCCACCTCCCCCTCAAGCTGCATACTCACAAATCTATATATTTAATAAAAAATATATAATAGAAAAAAATGAATACAATTTTTAAGATATAAAACATTAAGTGGGTGCTGACTGAGTCGTATGCTCGCAGCCACCACGGCTGCGACATACAACACCAGCACACTCTCAGCACCACCACCTAGTGGCTATGTTGCTGTAGAATAAATGAGTGCTAACTGAACCACATGTCACAGCCTGCACAGCCGCGTGACATGCAACATTAGTGCACCCTCAGCAACACCACCCCTTAGTGGTTAGGCTGCTAAAACCATACATATTAATACCATTCATTTTAATGATGAGCAAAAAAAGGGGATCAAAAATAAATATGAGAGACAAATAGTAAATTACCGGTAAATATATCATAAAAATCAATACTAGGAACAAATAATTGCATACTGTCAGGGTCACCTGTAGCCAGGTGACAGATGCACACCGTAGGGGGACAGGAGTGCACCGCGAGGTAGTGAACCCTATGACTGGCTTCTGCGGATAGGAAACTGGGTGGTTGTGGAAAGCGGGACCAGAGGAGCACAACCGGGATCCAAACGGAAGCTAGAGCCAAGATTCCCCAGGGCGCGGAGTCTAAGACCCAGCTGGTCTTCTCCAGGGCCTCTAGTGGTGAGGATGTTAGCTGCAGGCTGGGACCAGGTCGCGGCCCCTGGAGTTTCCTAGCTCATGCCCCGTAGGATAAGGGGAAAAGAGGGGAAGCAGCAGCACACGATAAGAGAGAACCGAATAACAAGCTGAAGGTCAGGGGCCACAAGCAGACAAGGATAACGAAGAACGAGCCGAAGGTCAAGGGTCACGAGCAGACAGGGATAGTCGGGGACAAGCCAATAACGTAACAGAGAGACAGACGTAGCACACGGCAGGCAGGAACCCAAACACACAATGCCTAACAAACACGTTGATCAGCAAAGCAGGCTTGCAGTGCACAGGTTAATATAGTGTTCTGTGATAGGGCCTGGGGTGGAGTCTGGCTGGGAGGAGATTATAAAGGAAGCCAGGTGAAAGGGCTCAGGCCTCCAAGATGAACACATGGGAAGGAAGGTAAGCTGACAGACAAACACTACTGCATATCCATGACAGTACCCTCCCTCTTATGGGCCCTCCCCCGCCTGGGCCCAGGCTTAAAGGGAAATCTCTGATGAAACCTTCTCAACAGATGAGGTGCAGCGACATCAGATGCAGCGATCCAAGACGCCTCCTCAGGACCAAAACCTCTCCAATGCACAAGGTACTGAAGAATGCCTCTGCAGAGCCGAGAATCCAGAACTTGTCTAACCTCGTACTTAAGATTATCCTCAGAGACCGAAAACGAGGTAGGGAGATGACAAGAAGATCTATTGAGGACCAAAGGCTCTCTAGGAATAAGCAAGGGCATGAGAGGATCAACAGGAATCTGAGGAGGGTCCCCTAGACCCTTAAAGGGGAACTGGTCATCTTGCACAGGACCATCAGACTGGGCAGATGTCAGTGGAACCCTGAAGTCAGGTTGGTTAGAAGGTGACATGTTGCCGGAGTCAAACTGAATAGCTGAAGGACAAGCAGAATGTCCCGAACAAGAAAAAGTAGGAGGCTCACTGGGCATGGGCTGGACTGGCATAACTAGTACAGAGGCAGAGTGAATAGCTGAGTCAGGTGTAGCGACTACCTGAATCGCATCGCAAGACGTAGCGACTGCAGGACTTGTAGACAAGCTAGCCTGGCTGTGCGTCCAAGGGTGGTTAGGGACAGAGAAACGTAAATGGTTATGCAACCTGGAATGAATGACAGGCTCAGATTCACAGGGGGCAACCTTGGGTAGGCAGGACGAGGAACAGGAGGGACCCCAAGCCAGGATCTGTCCAGTAGTCCAGTCCACATGAGGAGAATGGAGCTGTAACCATGGGAGACCCAAAATTATAGGCGTTGAGGCCTTGGGTAAGATAAGGAAGGATATCCACTCCTGGTGGAGTGTCCCTACCGACATCTTAACAGGGAGGGTCTGGAAGCGGATAGGTCCCCCTGGGAGAACAGTACCATCAATCGCCAAGACCACCAATGGTGTGGTGAGGGGCAAAAGAGTAAGTCTCATGGACGATGCGATTTCCCAGTCCATAAAATTACCAGCGGCTCCGGAATCCAGATATGCTGAGACCGAATGAGAAGAAGCACCAACATGAAGGAACACAGAAAGCAGAAGACGAGAAGGGGAAGGTGATATTTCTGGGTCCAATACTCCACTTTCCAGATGAAGTGGACCCGAACGTTTTTCTGGACAAAGAGAGCAAGTGTCACGAAAATGACCTTTGCCCCCACAGTAAAGACACAGACCAAGAGTTCTGCGCCTAGCACGTTCCTCGGGGGATAGCCTGGTCCGACCCAGCTGCATGGGTTCCTTAGCTGGTAGGAGATGCTCTACGGGTCGAAGAGAGGGGAGCTCAGGCTGACTAAGAACCAAGGAGTGCTGGCGTTGCTTTTCTAAGGTCCTCTCCTGAAAGCGAATATCGATCTGGTTACACAAGGAGATAACGCCGGCCAGATCAGTGGGGATGGTTGTTCCTGCTAATTCATCCTTCACTCTATCAGACAGGCCATGCAAAAAGGTTGCGACTAAGGCCTCATTGTTCCAGCTCAACTCAGCCAACAGTATGCGGAAATGAAGGGCATACTGTCCCACAGAAGCAGACTCTTGGCGGAGACGTAAAAGGGCGCTGGCCGCTGAAGAGACACGAGCCGGTTCTTCGAAGATATTCCGAAAAAGTTTCAAGAAGCCAGACAGGCTAGAAACCACTGGATCATTCAGTTCCCACAGAGGGGCTGCCCAGGCTAAAGCTACACCAGAGAGGAGGGAAATGATATAGGCTACCTTAGCCCGATCACACAGGAAGTTTTGGGGCTGGAGCTCAAAATGAATCGTGCATTGGCTAAGGAACCCCCTGCAAGCCTTGGAGTCCCCAGAGAAACGGGATGGAGCTGGCAGTTGTAGTGAGTGTGTGGCTGTGACTGGTGCAATAGGTGCAGCCGCTGGTTGTATTTGAGGTTGCGGATTCAGGGTTCCCAAGGAGGCCTGAAGCTGCTCAAAGCGAGAAGCCAGATCCTGGAGGAATCGCATCACCTGAGTCTGATTCGATTCCTGGGTTTCAAGTCTGCAAACTATGCCCTGCAACGGATCATCCACGGGTAACGGGATGTCAGCCGGGTTCATGGCTGATCAAACTGTCAGGGTCACCTGTGGCCAGGTGACAGATGCACGCCGTAGGGGGACAGGAGTGCACCGCGAGGTAGTGAACCCTATGGCTGGCTTCTGCGGATAGGAAACTGGGTGGTTGTGGAAAGCGGGACCAGAGGAGCACAACCGGGATCCAAACGGAAGCTAGAGCCAAGATTCCCCAGGGCGCGGAGTCTAAGACCCAGCTGGTCTTCTCCAGGGCCTCTAGTGGTGAGGATGTTAGCTGCAGGCTGGGACCAGGTCGCGGCCCCTGGAGTTTCCTAGCTCATGCCCCGTAGGATAAGGGGAAAAGAGGGGAAGCAGCAGCACACGATAAGAGAGAACCAAATAACAAGCTGAAGGTCAGGGGCCACAAGCAGACAAGGATAACGAAGAACGAGCCGAAGGTCAAGGGTCACGAGCAGACAGGGATAGTCGGGGACAAGCCAATAACGTAACAGAGAGACAGACGTAGCACACGGCAGGCAGGAACCCAAACACACAATGCCTAACAAACACGTTGATCAGCAAAGCAGGCTTGCAGTGCACAGGTTAATATAGTGTTCTGTGATAGGGCCTGGGGTGGAGTCTGGCTGGGAGGAGATTATAAAGGAAGCCAGGTGAAAGGGCTCAGGCCTCCAAGATGAACACATGGGAAGGAAGGTAAGCTGACAGACAAACACTACTGCATATCCATGACACATACTTTCTCCAACGACACCCCTAGTGGTGGATCTGTGTAAGAACCATTCCCTTACTATATTAAAAATCAAGAACAAATTTTTGACCTGACACCATAAATTAGTCAGAAAAAACTTTCCTAATAACCACTCTACTGATACCCTATCTCATTAAAGCGGAGCTCTGCTGTAAAAAAAAAAATATATTAAAAGCCAGCAGCTACAAATACTGCAGCTGCTGACTTTTAATAAATGGACACTTACCTGTCTTGGAGTCCAGCAACGTCGGCAGTAGAAGATGAGCAATCGCGTTGCGGCTTCACTGCCCGTTTCCCTACTGCGCAAGTTGCGCTGTGCCGTCCTCACTGTTCCCCGCTGTGTTCTGGGAGCCGTGTGTTTCCCAGAACACAACGGAGGGGGGGGGGCGTTAAGTGGCGTACTGCCCGCAGGTCCCCACAGAGTCTATGCCCGGAAGTGGGTGCAAATACCTGTCTTAGACAGGTATCTGCACCTCTCTCCCCCCTGAAATGTGCCAATTGTGACACCGGAGGGGGGAGGAATCCGATGAGCAGAAGTTCCACTTTAGGGTGGAGCTCCGCTTTAATATCGGCTAATCTAACATTTTGTCTAGTCGATAACGACCTATAAAAGTAATTGCCTAATGACCCCAAAAGGGGATAACATAGGCGCATTCCATATGGCCATAAAAGTCTAATTAGTCAATAAAATACCATTAGCCACATATGAACATTGGGGAAAAAAAAGAAAAGGAGAGAAAAATTATATTATTTATTTAGAAATGGGGTCGAATATCGGGACAGGCCCAAATCAAAAATCTGTCAAAAAACAATTTAAGTCTATCTCGATGTTCAGGCCTGCCGGCATAAGAAAATAAGAAAAAAATCCACCGGGTTTCGGCTTGTGAGACACTCGTTCTCATATCACCGCCCCTCCAGTGTGGTAATACCTTATCTATACCGTAGAATTTTAAGAAAGCTGGATCCTGCTGATGATGTATTCTAAAGTGGTTTGACACACCTATGCTTTCTAAAGCCATTTGTGATATTTGTCACATGTTCATTAATTCTCTTATATAGACATATTGTGGTCCTCCCCACATGAACCAACCCACACGGGCACGTGAGGAGGTACACAACATATCTGGTGTTGCAGGAAATTAATTTACCAATTTTATACTCTTTTTCCATTACTCCCCACAAACACCTCAGTTTCTCTTTTTTTATCCGCAGTTGTTCTACACAATTTGCATCTTCCACACCTTTAAAAGCCAATCGTTTCCAAAAAAGTTTTTTTACAGATTTTTGGGGGGGGTCTACTACATTTTTCGCAATCATGTTTCTCAGTCCTGGGGCCTTCCTGTAAATGAAGGATGGTTTACTTGGAAGGATTTTTCTTAAAGTGTTATCTTTCAGGAGTATGGGCCAAAACTTTTTCAAAGACTTCTCCACCTTTTTGTAATCCAAATTAAAACCTGTGACAAAGGCCATATCAAATTTTGTTTCCTCAGTTTTTTTCCTCTCAATCAGATCCTCTTTATTGCTGTTACATACTTCCATCCTGAGCCTCTGCAGATCAGAATGGTTGTATCCTTTCTCCAAAAATCTATTGATGAGTACCTCTGATTGAGCCCAGTAGTCTTCGTCCAAGTCACAATTTCTCCTGATACAGACAAATTGTCCCTTTGGTATAGCCTTAATCCATCCTGGATGGTGGCAACTACGGGTAGAGATGTAACCATTTTTATCTACCTCTTTGAAAAAGGTTCTGGTGTAGAGTCTATTTTCCTTTTTGAAAAATTCCAAATCCAAATATTGTATTGTCTCATAACTCCATTTACTTGTAAGTTTGATGCCATAACGGTTGTTGTTCATATGGGTCATGAAGGAATGCAATTCCTCAACTGACCCCTCCCATAGAAAAAACAGGTCATTGATGTACCTACGATACACCCTAACTGTGGCCATTCATCTGTAAAGATGTCCTCCTGCTCCCATTTATTCAAAAAGATATTGGCTACACTGGGGGCATACTTGGCCCCTATAGCCACCCTTTTGACTTAGTTATAAAAATCACCTCCGTACCAAAAAAAGTTATTGGACAGTCCTTTGACTAAAAATGCTATTTGGCTTTGTTTCAAACTGGTGTGCTTATGCAAAGACCACTTTACAGCATCCAATGCATCATTCTGTTTAATGTTGGTATAAAGGGATTCAACATCTGCTATTACCAGCAGAATGGGGCTCTCCACCTCTATGTCCAGCAATATTCTTTTCAGTTCCTTCCGATCCCTCAAAAAGGCTCTACCCTTTGCCGCCATTGGTTGAAAAAATGTATCCAAATATTCACCAATGCGGGAATACAGGGAGTTAATCCCGCTAATGATCGGTCTCCCTGGAGGGGATATTTTATTTTTATATATCTTGGGTAATTGGTACATTACTGGTATTCTCGGGGCCCTCAAATTCAGATATTTTGCCTCTTTTTTTGTCTAGGATCTCTTTTTTAATACCTCTTTTTAACCATTCCTCTAATTTCTTCTTGAGTTTTAGGGTTGGATTTCCCGGTAATTTCAGATACGTGTCCCTATCTTCAAGGATCTTCTTCATTTTGGCTATATAGACAGTAAAGTTTGCCCAATTTTTTGTATTGGTAAATTGAGTAAACTGATACCCAACATGTCACACTTCAAAATTGCACCCGCTCGTGGAATGGCAACAAACTTTTCCCCTAAAAATCTCCATAGACAATGTTTAAAAAATTATAAAGGGTGCATGTTTTGGGTTACAGAGGAGGTCTAGTTCTAAAATGATTGCTCTCACTCTAACGATCGCGGCGATACCTCACATGTGGTTTGAACATCGTTTTCATATGCGGGCACTACTCACGTATGCGTTCGCTTATGCACGCAAGCTTATTTTACTTTATTGTTTTTTTTTACACTGTTCTTTAAAAATAAAAAATAAAAAATTGTCACTTTTATTCCTATTAAAAGGAATGTAAACATCAATGGTATGGGCCATCTTCCCCTTACTCAACTCCATGTCAAGCAGGAAGAAGGATCAGATCGCCTCCGCCTCCCGCCACCGATAAAAGTGATCTTACGGCGAATCCGCCGCAGAGACCACTTTTATCTGAAACCGGACCACTCACTGAAGAAGAGGATACTGGGGTTATGGTAGCTAGCTGCTGCCATAACGAAATTCCTCTTCAAAATGCCAACGTATATCGGCGTGAGCCGGTCCGGAAGTGGTTAAAATGTATACGTGGCACCAGCACTGTGGTGTGACAAGGATACGTGGAAAACAATTTTCTTCTCTGTAGCCTTACAATGAGCTGTATTCTTCCAGTGTGGTAAAACCCATGTCACTGCAGTATGTTTGTTATGCTGGAAGCTGAAGTGCAGCTGCGTTCTTTGCAGTGCTTGGTCATAGGTGTTGGTGTAAGATCCTTGGCAGCCTACAGTAGTACCTGACTGTCACAGGCAAGCACAGACTAAAGCCTAGCACACACCACTAGTTTTTATTAGTTCAACCCAGTGGGTTGAACGAAAAATGACTGACAGCTCTGGTCGGAGCCGCTGTACTAACAATCCGATGTTAGTATAGCAATCTCCCCACTGTTCTATTGTGTTCTGACAGGGAAACAGCCCCCCTGCCAGAACACTGCGATCAGCGCTCTCAGCCATTGGCTGAGAGCGCTGATCGGGAGCCGGTCGGCTGTTGGTTTTTCCAGCATACTCGTCAGACTGTCGGACCGGCTTCCATACACATGGGCCGAATGTCAACTGGTTTTTATTGAACCGACAAATGTCATTCCGACATTTGGCCCGTGTGTACTAGACAATAGTCTGAAGTGCTGTTCACAAGTATATTTTGCCCCAGAAATGTATGTCTAAGAAAAAGTCCTGACTTAGCCTTGGGGAAGGAATGACCTGGATTCCCGAAATTCCATTCTTTTCTGCTGCAGCTACTCAAAGCTGGTGTACAATTTGGCCTTAGAGGATAATGCATAATGCATGGCCATTCCATTTTGTGCTAAATAGCTAAACATTGGAAATAAAAACAAAAAGTAACATTTATAGCCTTCTGTAATCCTTATTTACCTAATAAATCATGCTTGATAAGAAAAAAATTATTCACACAAACACACAGGTGTAAAGTGGCTTTTATTTTCCTTAGTGAATCACATAGAGGAAATATCTTTGCTGAGAAAATACTGTTTAGTATAGATAGTGTAACATTTAGCAATTACAGTACACTTGCATATAGTTTCTATAGTGCTGACCCATTTGGGGTAGATACTAATGTAGTGTTCAAGGCAGATAACTACATGGAATGACAGCACGATTGGGTGAGGTAGGAAAATGACTACAAAGCCATTCACAGTGAAACAAGGTCAGTTTATCATAGGATATTTCCAGAACCCTCTGAAGGTTAAGTGGTTCGCACCTCACACAGCAAAAGCACCATAAGCAGTATAAGAAAGCCACTTAAAGTGACTCAGCATTCACAACATCCAAATGAAAAAAAACAACAAAAAAACTCTTGACATGAAACAAGCATCCCGACGACAGTATTTGAATAACACCACAGAATGTGTAAGGCTTGGAAAGCTAAATGCTTTAATCCAGAGCCAATTAGTTTGGGGAATATGTATCCAAAAGATTCATTTTTTGGGTGCAGATGACACAATATGTAAAAGGTCTAGCCATGCTATTGAAGTGAGGACACAGGCTTCATGCCATACATTAGACCAGTGGTCTCCAAACTGCGGCCCTTTGCTTGCCTTTATCCAGCCCTTGGGGCACTATTCCTCCCACTGACATTAACAATGGAGCATCATTTTTGCCACTGACACCAACAACTGAGAATAATTTTTGCCACTGATACCAAAGATGGGGCACTATTCCTCTCACTGACACCAATGACGGGGCATTAATTCCCCCACTGACACCAATGATAGGACACTCTTCCACCCACTGACACTAAAGATGGTGCACTATTCCTCCCACTGACACCAATAATGGGGTACTATTCTGCTCACGGACACCAATGATGGGGCATTTTTATCAACGCCAAGACATTTTCTACTCCCACTGGCGCCTCTAAAGTCTGAAGTCTAAATTGGCCCTTTGTTTAGAAAGTTTGGAGACCCCTGCATTAGACCAATGCACCGTTTATATATAAACTTTTCATGAGTACACAGCAGGCATAAGAATGGCCTGTGCTCATACAGCCAGACAAACGAGCCACGATCTATTCCCAGCATACTCTGTACAAAATATGGATTATAATACTTTCAAAACAGTTACTACTTTTACTGTATATGTTGATAGAAAACGCAGCTATTAATGTAAGAGCTTATATCAATTTGACACCGATGTTTGAGCTGATAAATATGTGAATGTATTTTATGTGCCTGATTGCTTGTAAACATGTATACATCCTTGTTATATTACTATATATTTACATAAAGCTTTACCTATTCTATAAATGTTTCTGCTCACTGTAGGAGTTTTTTTTCACGTTTTTGCAATCCAGCTATAAAAATGGAGGCTTTGTGCAGTTTCAAGAACACCAGACTTCCCCACCTTCCATAGTAAGAGGTTTGTTGTCTGTTTTGTGATTGTCATGCAATAGAAGAAGCAGCACATTTCTGATCTGGTTTGTTTTATTCAATTATTCAGATTTTTCTACACGGGAAGCCTTGTAGTGCACTTGCAGGTATGGCTTTAAATATTATTTTACTTAATGATACATTGTGCAGACTGGAATAACCCATAGAAACCAATTATCTTTCATTATTTGGACTGTTCCATACTGATTAAAGTAAAACCAATTGATTGCTAAGGGTTACTGTCCTTTGCATATCAACGTTGCCCTATCACATTAATCCCATATCATTCTGCCCTAGGATTAATGTGCACACTTGCATAGAGTACTACACAGCCAGTCTTTTTTTCTGAATGTTGACTACTGTTTGATTTGGCAACAATCAGGATCAACTAGATTGTGTCTCATTAAAATAAATAAATGCCCGAACAATAGAAAACTGACTTATTGCTTTTTAGGTATCAAAAATAATTCAATACTTTACCAGTAAAAACATGTTATAAATTTTACAAACAAGTACCACAGCACCCTTAACCTCTCTTCCAGCAATACAAGTAACAATATATAAGAAAGACAGAACTACTACAGTGTAACACCAGTGATTCCAATGGAAGTGAACAGTGACATCACAGGAAACGAGAAGCCAGCACTGTACGATGGGTTCGGGATTGTGACCTTGATGTATTTGAAATTTGGAAATTCTGAATTTCAGGAACTATAGTGTTTGTGTGGAACGATTTCTCCAGTCTGTGTAAAAGAATAAACATAATGGAGAAAAGTGTAAGCTTGAGACAGTACAAACTGGAAAATAAATTGGTTAGCGGTACACAACAGAACCCCTAATTTAGGGAGTGATCCTTGACAAAGTGGTACCTTAGACCCTAAAACCAGGGTAGGATTTTGTGGTTTATAACAAGATGATAATGGCAATTGAAACTTCAATAAAGTGCAGGTTGCTCTATATAAGGTGAAAAGTGCTCATGAAACTATATGCAAATTATAGAAAAACACATAATGACATAAAATATTTGTGCAAAAATATAAAAAAATCAAAACAAATCAATTGTATAGAAAACAAAAAAGAAAAAAAAAAGAAACACAGTCCATAAAGTGATCCAAAAGTGCCAAACAGTAAATATCGGTAACTTCCTTGACGAGGGTGATTCTGTGCTTATTGAACGTGCCATCCAGTGTAATTCCCCACCAACCATAATAAATTAACTCACCAGTCTGGCAATATTATAAACCAGCAACTGCGCCTCTGAACAATGTCCTGATTCAATCCATGACAGTACTTCACTGCAAGTTATCCTCTCCAGTCTCCAAGTGTCTCATAAAGGTCCCACATAGATACAAAATGGTAGAAGGAAGGCTCCCATAGTGTGATAACATTTTTAAAAGACTTTAACAATGTGAGTGTTTTATTCATCTTTTTAATAAAGTATCCAACCCAACACTAGGGAATCAGCGCTCAGTATAGTTGCCGATCGTCTCCGGCTGCTAAACAGTGCTAAACAGTGCTGCAAGAACAATCCTGGCTTGCACAGTGACATCAGCGTCCTTGCCCCGCCATACACATTTCGTCATACGACGCCTTTCTGTAGCCACCCTCAACAAGGAAGTTACCGATATTTACAGTTTGGCACTTTTGAGATCTTCTTTTCTATATAATTGATTTGTATTGATTTTTTATATTTTTTCACAAATATTTTATATCATTATGTATTTTTCTATAATTTGCATATAGTTTCATGAGCACTTTGCACCTTATGTATGCAATATTTCGCACTATATTTCATAGAGCAACCTGCACTTTATTGATGCACTATTTGCACATTAGGATTTTATATTGGTTTGTTTAAATGGTATATCTATACACATATAATATTAGTGAGGTTTACATATAGGATACATTGTTTATAATTTATTCGATTTGGAGGATTAGGTAGAGGGACTTAGGACCAGCGCTGCTTTTCTTTGCTTTCTTACAAGTTTACAACCATGCGGCTCTGTGAACCGTATTTGCATGGGTACGGCAGGCCATTGATTTGAATGGGATGCTGTGCCTGTGTTTTCATGCAGGAAAAAGTTTGCTGCACCTTTTATAAAATGGAGCCACTTTTGCACCCTGCAATTTGCCGCAACCGAAAACGCGCTGCGTTTTTAGCTGTGTGGGGGTGTGCCATTAGGAATGAATGGCAGCCCTGCTCATCTGCAAAAGAGCAGCATGATTTGGCTGCAGGTGGTGAGATTTCCACACTGTCCAGCACCGGCAACCACCTGCACAAACCCAGGCTTAGTGTATCAATATCTGATAGTCCATCTAACACTCCCCTCTCCCTAGACGGACAATGCTGCTCCAAACGTGTCTCTGTTGCTCCTTTATTCAGAGTGTAGACACTCTAATACAGGAACTGTGTTACTGGCCGCATCACCAGGTGAAAACGGGGGGGGGGCATAAAAAAGGAAAACTAATGCAGCCATAACATCCAAGAATTGGTAAGCTTCTGGGGTTAATTTACTAAAATTGAAGAGTGCAAAATCTGGTGCAGCTCTGCATAGAAACCAACCAGCTTCTAACTTCAGCTTGTTCAATTAAGTTTTAACAAAAAACCTGGAAGCTGATTGGTTTCTAAGCACAGCTTCACCAGATTTTACACTCTCCAGTGTTAGTAAATCAACCCCTCAGGCCTGGTTCACACTGGGGCGACAAACGCTCCGACATTGGGAGCTCATGTCGCATGACGTGTGAAAATGAATGTTTCCCTATGAGAGCCGTCTTAACTGGTCCGACACAAGTCGGTCCGACTTTGAAAATGCTCCCTGTACTACTTTGGTCCGACTTTGATCCTACTTCAGCCCATTGAATATCATTGAAGTCGGATCAAAGTAGGATCCTTGTCCTAACCATCCGACATTTGACATCCGACATGGTGATTACAGCAGCAGTAAAAGGAATTTATCTCACCCTGGGATTGTTTTGATTGGTCAAAGGACAAGTCAGACTAGCACAAAGTCGGATCAAAGTAGTATCCTGTTCATGAATGTCGGATGGATGTCGGACCAATGTAGGATCAATGTAGGACTGATGTCGCAGAGCAAAGTAGGATGAAAGTCGGATGAATGTCGTGTTGTATCAGTGTGAACCAAGCCTCAATGTGTTAAATTAGGGTTTTGTGTTTACCAATCTTAAAATAACACTACCAATAACATTCACAACTACCGTATATACTCGAGTATAAGCCGAGTTTTTCAGCCCTTTTTTTAGGGCTGAAAGTATACCCCTCGGCTTATACTCGAGTCAGTACCTCAAAATCGTGAAATTCCGCGGCCGGCGTCCATTGTTCAAACCTCGCGCCGTTCTCCCTGTCCCTTCTGCGATAGGCGTTTCCAGAAAACACTGTGATGAGTGTTTGCGCCTATCACGGAGGTCCTCTTGTCCGACGTCCGTGATTGGCCGAGCACTGAACACAGTGCCTGCTGGGAAACGGAGTCGGCGAATGAGAGGACCTCCGTGATAGGCGCAAACACTCAACACAGTGTTTGCTGGAAACGCCTATCACGGAAGGGACAGGGAGAACGGCGCGAGATTTGAACAATGGACGCCGGCTGCGGAGTTACAAGATTTTGAGGTACACTGACTCGGGCACAGGGAGGCTGCAATGGACACAGTAAGGGGGCACAGTGAGGTGACAATGGGCAGTGAGATGGCAATGGGCACAGTAAGGGGGCACAGTGAGACGACAATGGGCACAGTGAGGTGACAATGGGCAGTGAGGTGGCAGAGTGAGATGGCAATGGGCACAGTAAGGTTGGGCAATGGGCACATCCCCCCCCCCCCTCGGCTTATACTCAAGTCAATAAATTTTCCCAGTTTTTTGTGGTAAAAGTAGGTACCTCGGCTTATACTCGGTCGGCTTATACTCGAGTATATATGGTACTTAGTGCATGCTTTTGCACTTAAATTTCTATAGAGTGGAAGATTTTTGACATTTGTAATCTTGCTATGCATCCATGTGCTTGAGATTTAGTATTTCATAATTACATTTTAATATTTGCATCTTGTGATTCTACATGGAGGAGTTGAAGAGAACTCCAGTGGCAACCTGTGAAGCTCTGGTGAACTCCATGCCCAAGAGGGTTAAGGCAGTGCTGGAAAATAATGGTGGCCACACAAAATATTGACACTTTGGGCCCAATTTGGACATTTTCACTTAGGGGTGTACTCACTTTTGTTGCCAGCGGTTTAGACATTAATGGCTGCGTGTTAAGTTATTTTGAGGGGACAGCAAATTTACACTGTTATACAAGCTGTACACTCACTACTTTACATTGTAGCAATGTGTCACTTCTTCAGTTTTGTCACATGAAAAGATATATTACAATATTTACAAAAATGTGAGGGTGTACTCACTTTTGTGAGATACTGTATAATCAGGATGATTTACTAAAGGTGTTGAGAAGTTCACTCAAAAAGAATGAAGATTATAGGAATTGTAAAGTCTTGTTTAAAAATGTTTTTTTTTAATAACTTATACCCGTGTGCTGCATTAAAGGGGTTGTAAAATTTTGTTCTTTATTTTCTAAATAGGTTCCTTTAAGGTAGTGCATTGTTGGTTCACTTACCTTTTCCTTTGATTTACCTTCTAAATGTTTTTTTTTCTTTGTCTGAATTTCTCACTTCCTGTTTCTACTCACTAAACTTCACACCATCATCCGAGTGGTGGTTAGTCAGCCAGAACAGCTTACTGAACAGCTTACTGAGGAGGAACAGGAAGTGAGAAATTCAGACAAAGAAAAAAAACATTTAGAAGGTAAATCAAAGGAAAGGTAAGTGAACCAACAATGCACTAGCTTAAAGGAACCTATTTAGAAAATAAAAAACAAACCTTTACAACCCCTTTAAGGTGCACATCACCGCACACGCAGTAATGCTTGTTGCCCATTACTGAATTGGGCGACTCACATTACCATCTATGCACTGCTGTGCGTTATGGAGATACAAATGGAGCATTTACAATTTTTGGTCTGTTGGGTGTGTTAGGAAACCCATTCAAATGAATGGTCTACCCTAATGCAACACACGGGTGCACCACAGCAGACCCGGCTGGTTCCGTATGAGCCCTAAAAGTAAGCCTTGCAAAAACGGAGCATTATATTAGGACATACAGAATTCCGTTCATGATCAGTAATTCCTCATGCCTCGTACACACGACCGGTTTTTCCGACGGGAAAACTGCTATGAGAGCTTTTCGTTGGGAATCCCGGCCGTGTGTATGCTCCATCGCAGTTTTTCTGACGGGAAAACTGCCGGACAAAAAAAGAGAGCAGGATCTCTTTTTTCCCGTCAGGAAAAAATCCTGGTGGGAAAATCGTTCCTCTGTATGGTTTTTCGACGGACAAAAAAAACGCGCATGCTCAGAATCAAGTATGAGACGCGAGCGCTCTTTCTGGTAAAACTAGAGTTCGTAATGGAGATATCACTTTTGTCACGCTGTAACGGACTGAAAAGCACAAGGCTGAAAAGCGCGAATCGTCTCTCACCAAACTTTTACCAACATGAGGATCAGCAAAAGCTGCCCAAAGGGTGGCGCCATTGGAATGGAACTTCCCCTTTATAGTGCCGTCGTACGTCACCGCGCTTTGGACGGGCGGACTTTTGTCTGAGTGTGTGTATGCAAGGCAGGCTGAGAGGAATTATGTTGGGAAAACCGTTGGTTTATTATCCGACGGAAAAACCGGTCATGTATACTAGGCATGAGAGTTTGAGCTATATGGTATGCAAATAATTACTTTTTATTGTAAAATTTGACGGTGCCCACTCCCACCTTGGAAGCATCTGTGCTAATCCTTTATAAAATGAACAGAACGCAGCCCTAATGAAATGATAGTGCACACACCACTATACTAAGTAAGGGGGATACGTGTCCAGTAGGTGATGTAGATATGTGCAAACAAATAATATAGACAAATATAAATAATGATTCAAAAAAATCGCATCACACTAAAGTGCATAAGTGCATAAACATACATAATAAATAGTAGTGGTAAACAACCCAAAAATTGGCACACAAATCCATATAAAATATTCTAAGGTGCGTCGGTGTAGATAAAAGATGAATAGAAAAATTCCAGTGTTTCAGTGTATATAATCAGTAGCAGCTGTCCAAAGGTGATGTATAATATAGTTCATACAGCAACACACGGCCCAGTGAGTGATCCAAAAGTCATGCCAAGGTGTAGTCACACAGGTGCTCCCCCATGGTAATGGACGCTCACCTTAGAGCGTGCGACCTTGCAACTAAGCTTGGTCTGTGCACGCTTATGAACCACACCTGGTATAAGAAAAAAATATATAAGAAAAAAAAACGGGATGTGCAAGTAACGTTTTAACAATATTTATTTAAATAAAAAGAGAGAGATCTCTTTTTATTTAAATAAATATTGTTAAAACGTTACTTGCACCATCCCGGTTTTTTTTTCTTATATATTTTATGATCTGGAGCTGCCTGCTAAGGAACCAGGAACCCAGGATTATCCATTAGAACCCAGGTGTGGTTCATAAGCGTGCACAGACCAAGCTTAGTTGCAAGGTCGCACGCTCTAAGGTGAGCGTCCATTACCGTAGGGGAGCACCTGTGTGACTACACCTTGGCATGACTTTTGGATCACTCACTGGGCCGTGTGTTGCTGTATGAACTACAATGCTCAAAAAAATGAAAGGAACGCTTTGAAAACACATCAGATCTCAACGGGCAAAAATCTCATGCTGGATATCTATACTGATATGGACTGGGTAATGTGTTAGGAATGAAAGGATGGCACATTATTTGATGGAAATGAAAATTATCCACCTACAGAGGGCTGAATTCAAAGACACCCCGAAAATCAAAGTGAAAAAATTATGCAGCAAGCTGGTCCATTTTGCTGGAATTTCATTGCAACAACTCAAAATGGTCCTCAGTAGTTTGTATGGCCCCCAAGTGCTTGTATGTATGTCTGACAACATCAGGGCATGCTCCTAATGAGACGACGGATGGTGTCCTGGGGTATTTCCTCACAGATCTGGACCAGAGCATCACTGAGCTCCTGAACAGACTGAGGTGCAACCTGGCGGCACCAGATGGACCGAAACATAATGTACCAGAGGTGTTCTTTTGGATTTAGGTAAGGTGAGCGTGGGGGCCATTCAATGGTATTCTTCATCCTCCAGGAACTGGCTGCATGCTCTCGCCACATGAGGCCGGGCATTGTCGTGCACCAGGAGGAACCCAGGACCCACTGCACCAGCGTAGGGTCTGACAATGGGTCCAAGGATTTCATCCCGATACCTAATGGCAGTCAGGGTGCCATTTTGTAGCCTGTAGAGGACTGTGCGACCCTCCATGGATATGCCTCCCCAGACCATCACTGACCCACCACCAAACCGGTCATGCTGAACGATGTTAGAGGCAGCATAAAGTTCTCCACTGCTTCTCCAGACCCTTTCACGTCTGTCACATATGCTCAGGGTGAACCTGCTCTCATCTGTAAAAAACATGGGGCACCAGTGGCGGACCTGCCAATTCTGGTGTTCAATGGAAAATGGCAATCGAGCTCCACAGTGTCTGGCAGTGAGCACAGAGCACAATAGAGGACGTCAGGCCCTAAGGCCACCCCCATGAAGTCTGTTTTCTGATTGTTTGGTTGGAGACATTCACACCAGTGGCCTGCTGAAGGTCATTTTGTAGGGCTCTGGCAGTGCTCATCCTGTTCCTCCTTGCACAAAGGAGCAGATACCGGTCCTGCTGATGGGTTAAGGACCTTCTGTGGCTCTGACCAACTCTCCTAGAGTAACTGCCTGTCTCCTGGAATCTCCTCCATGCTCTTGAGACTGTGCTGGGAGACACGGCAAACCTTCTGGCAATGACACGTATTGATGTGCCATCCTGGAGGAGTTGGACTGCCTGTGCAACCTTTATAGGGTCCAAGTATCGCCTCTTGCTACCAGTAGTGACACTGACCCTAGCCAAATGCAAAATTAGTGAAAAACCGTCAGAAAAGATGAGTAGGGGAAAAAAATTCAGACACCTCCACCTGAAAAAACATTCCTGTTTTGGAGGTCGTCTCATTGTTGCCCATCTAGTGTACCTGTTGTTAATTTCAATTACCAGCAAAGCAGCTGAAACTGATTAACAACCCCCTCTGTATACACCCCTCCCCCCTCTGCTACTTAACTGACCAGATCAATATCCCAGGAGTTCTGATTCAAAAGTGTTCCTTTAATTTTTTTGGAGCAGTGTATATTATACATCACCTTTGGACAGCTGCTCTGAAACATTGTGCAATTTTTCTATTCATCTTTTATCTACACTGAAGCACCTTAGAATATTTTATATGGACTTGTGTGTCAATTTTTGGATTGTTTACCACTACTATTTATTATGCATGTTTATGCACTTATGCACTTTAGTGTGATGCGATTTTTTTGAATCATTATTTATATTTGTCTATATTATTTGTTTGCACATATCTACATCACCTACTGGACACTTATCCCCCTTACTTAGTATAGTGGTGTGTGCACTATCATTTCATTAGCGATGCGCTCTGTTCATTTTATTTAGTCTTTGGCACAATTTATGAGACGTGTTTCACGCTAGCAGCTTTATTTCTATACCTTAGCTGATAGGAGTGGTGGCTTGCAGGATTGTTGCAATTTTATTTTGTGCTAATCCTTTAATAGGATGTCCAGCATTTATGCCGAGTACACACAATGAGAAAATTGGATGAAAAAAACTGCATTCAGAGTGATTGTCCAATAAGCTATTCATTGGTACACAGCTTTCGAGAGCCAATCATGACCATAAAATTCTATGGAACTCTTCACACTGATCAGTTGCAGCTCTGCTGCGTTTTGTAAAATCCTGCTTGCTGCATTTTTGGTGCATATTTGGTGCGGTAAAAAATGCACCAAAAACGCACCTCCCCATTAAAATGAATGTAAATTGCATCAAAAACTAGGCAGAAACGCGGTTGCGGTTTTGAGTTACATGTGTTTTTTTCACATGACAAAAAATCTCAAAAAACACATATGCATTTTTATCATGTTTTTGCAATGGAGTAGTGTAAAAGTAGCCCTATGCTGGCCAAACACAATGCGAAAAATTGTTCAAACTTGTTTTCAAATAACGAACACTTGCCGTGAGAGCAAACGATAATGACAAGGATGGGCGGCACAGTGGTGTAGTAGGGTAGCACTCTCGCCTAGCAGTAAAAAAGGGTCGCTGGTTCAAATCCCAACCACTACCTGTGCCTGCGTGGGTTTCCTCCGGGTACTCCGGTTTCCTCCCACACAACAAAAAAAAGACATGCTGGTAGGTTAATTGGCTTCTGTATAAAATTGGCCCTAGTATATGAATGTGAGTTAGGGACTTTAGATTGTAAACTCCTTGAGGGTAGGGACCGATGTGAATGTACAATGTATATGTAAAGGGCTGCGTAAATTGACAGCGCTATATAAGTACCTAAATAATAATAATAATAACAACAAATGCAGATGAAAGGTTCCCGCAGGAGACTGATTACATTTACCTCTATTCTAAAACACTTAAATTACACACGATCGGATTTCCATCGGACAAATCCGAGGAATTTTGTGCGAAGGGCGTTGGCCGTGAACTTGTTCTGCATACAGACGGCAGAACTTTTTTTTAGCCAACATACACAAAACTACGTGGTTTTTCAGGCTCTTTAGTGCCACCCATTGGGCAACTTCTGAGAGGCTCTTTCAGGGCGCTTTGCAGGCGCTATTTTTAGCTCTATAGCACCTGCAAAGCGCCTCAGTGTGAAAATAGCCTTATGCGGCGTACACACAATCGTTTTTCATGCCATTTTTTAAACCAACGTTTTTCTCGTCTTTTTTTTCATGTTTCCTCTCAAGCCTGCCTTGCGTACACACGATCATTTTAAAAAACGTTCAAGCAAAGCGCAGTGACGTACAACACGTACGACGGCACTATAAAGGGGAAGTTCCGTTCGGATGGTGCCACCTTTCATGTTAGTAAAGTTTGTTGAGCGATGATTCGCGCTTTTCAGTCCGTTACAGCGTGACGAATGTGCTATCTCCATTACAAATGCTAGTTTTTCCAGAACGTGCGCTCCCGTCTCATACTTGATTCTGAGCATGCACGTTTTTTTTCACCTCGTCAAAGCATACACACCATCGTTTTTCACGTCGTTAAAAAAAACGACGTGAAAAAATAGAGCATGTTTGAAATTTTTAATGCCCGTTTTTCACGTCGTTAAAAATGCTCTGGAGCACACACACGATCGGTTTTAATGGCCATTTTTAAAAATGGCATTTTTAACGGCATGAAAAACGATCGTGTGTATGGGGCATAAGTAGCCACTTCTGTCATGTAACACAAAATTTCAACTCTGGGAGTATGTGATGGTCTCGCGCATTACTATTGGTGCACAAGTTTTCAAGACATAATAGTAGACCCATGTATTGTATTTTTTATTGAAACTAACATGTCGCAAAAAGTGAATTTTACCTTTAGGAACTTGCAGCAACTTCAGATTCTATAGCCTCTTCACTCTCTAAAATAAAATAAACATTCTCAAGTTTTTATGACATGAGACCATTGCATGCCCCACAAAAACTTCCCAATGTACAGTACTGTGCTAAGGCTTCAGGAAAAATGCAGTAAAGTGAGGATGCTTTCAAAAATAATGCAATGAATAGTTTTTTAATATGAATAAACAAAAACAAAAAAAAAAACAATTCTATATTTTGAGTGTTCAAACTTTGCCTTTAAAACAGCACCAAGAATGATTGATCCTTTATGTGTTATACTTCGTGTCATTGCGGTCACTCATCCTTGGACCACTCTCCAGACCTTCTTTGAATAAACTGCCCTAAATTACTGTCAAATCTTTCAAAGTTTGACTCATCAGTGTTTTCAATGTCAGAGGTATCACATTTTAGATGCAAGTCTTCCATGAGAAACACTTCTGACCAGATTTCTCCAGACTGTAGATCGGCGTACCAGGGTCCCACTGGTTCCTGACAGGTATGAGCTGATGGTGCCACTCGACATCTTCTGATCACAAATAGGAGTCCGCATGATGCATCTTAAAGCCCCATACAGACTATCAGATTTTCTGCAGATTTTTGTCTTCAGATTTACCAAAACTATGTAGTGCAAGGGCATACAAATTGAAACTCTTATGCCCTGTACACACGATCGGATTTCCGATGGAATAAAATCTGATGGATTTTTCCATCGGAAATCCGATAAAGCGGACTTCCATCAGTCTTGCCTACACACCATCAGTCAAAAATCCGACCATCCCAAACGCTGTGACATAAAACACTCCGAAGAGCCGAGAAAAATTAAGTTCAATGCTTCTGAGCATGCGTCGACTTGATTCTGAGCATGCGTGGGTTTTTTTCTCCGATGGAGTTCCCCACAGACGATCTGAATTTGCTATCGTTTTTTTTTCCATCGGTAAAATTTAAAACATGTTCTATTTTTTATACCATCAGAAAAACCGATCATGTGTACGCGGCATTAAGGTTTGACCTCATTTTATATGTTTTTTTTTAGTAAATCTGAAGACAAAAATCTGCAGAAAATCTAAGGCTACTTTCACACTGAGGCGCTGGATGCGCTGGCGGTATTTTAGCGCCGCTATACCGTATTTTTTGCCGCGATTTGCGGGCGCTAGCGGGGGGATTTTAACCCCCGCCAGCGGCCGAAAATGGGTTAAAAACGCTCGCAATAACGCCTCTTTGCGGTGTTTTGGAGGCGCTACCCCATTGATTTCAATGGGCAGGGGCGCTATAGGAGCGGTATTTTTACCGCTCCTATCGCGCCTCAAAGATACAGCTTGCAGGAGTTTTTTGACCCTCCTGCAAGCGCAACTCTCCAGTGTGAAAGCCCTTGGGGTTTCACATTGGATACAATTGAGCGGCTTTTTTGGGGCGCATTGCAGGCGCTATTTTTAGCGCAATAGCGCCTGCAAAGCACCTTAGTGTGAAAGGGGCCTTATAGTGTGTATGGGGTCTAAATCTGATCCACTAAGTTTCCTTGGGCGACTCCTGCATTTTTGCTTCTCAACATTCCTTGTTTCTATGTGCTCTTGCAGAAAAGCTTGGAGAGCACATCTGGAAATACCTGTCTTCCGTAAAAGTTCTGTCTGTGAGAGTCTTGCCATTGTGTAAGGTTTTTCGCATTGAACTGTCTTAAACAAATTAGTAGAGCATGGCTTTTCCTCACATACTGTAGCTTCATCCCTCTTTCACAACCGTTTCTGTTTGATTTAAAGATGAACTTTAGGTTTGATCTCAGTTGCACACTTATGTTGGTCCAACGTGAACCAATGTAAGAATGCATATCTCATACCTGTGGGACCGCTGTAGAAGCTGATTAATACAAGGCATTCCCTGATCAGGCAAAGTGTAGAGGAGGGTGGGTGATGTCAAGATCCAATCAGAGAACGCCTTGTCTTCAGTGAAGAAATACAAGGTGTATTGTGAATGGAGGCAGTGCTGAGCGAGCAACTACCTGAGAATTAAATCCGTTCTCATTTTTTTGGGCCATCTTTTTCTCATTAGGGAGATTTCTCTTCACTTCCCATCCAGTAGACCCAACAGAAAGTGTGAGGAAAAAGTGTCCACACTGGATGATTTTATTTGTATTCTCTTGAATTAGGGTTCTAAACCTTCACCACTCCGCAGTAGATCTAAACAAATCGTTTTGCCTATAGCCTTCCCACATACTTACCTGAGTCCTCTCTCGATCCAGCACTATGCCTGTCTGCAGCAGCGCTGGTACTTCTTCCTGCTCTCACAAGACAGACTGAGAGTAGCGAGAGCTAGAGGCTCCTACTGATGTCAGTCAAATCCTGTGAGGAGGGAGGAGGGAGCCGAGGTAGTGGCCAATCTGTGGAAGCGTGCCCACATGTGTAAATCCACAGCACACGGCTAGCTATAGCAACACACACAGGAGAGGAGGAGCGTACAGCGCCGTCTGGAAACTCCAAAAGTCAAGGTAAGAGACTGCTTTGTTCAATACCGTAGCACAGAGCAGGTAAGTATAACATCTTTTTTATTTTATGGGAAAAAATAGGAGCCCTTAATATGACTTTGTGCAAGTGTACCTTGGAGAGTTTATGCTGTTTTAAATGTAAAGGATGAACGCATCAAATATTGATTTGATTTAGTATTTTTCTGTTTATGTAGTTTGTTAATTGATAAATTAAAAAATATTCTTTGAAAGCATCCTCACTTTACAGCATTTTTACAGCAAACTTTTGCACCGTTCTGTAGGTAACAAAGTTAAATTAATTTTACATTAACATAAACAATGTACAGTTTTACACTTTAATATATTGTATTGGCAGTAAATTTACTATAGCACTAAGCACTGTGTAATTTCAGGCATTTCACTGTGGCCTATAGTTAAGGCTACATTGTTAATTTATTGAAGCACGTATCAAATACCTACATACAGGGGTCTCAAACTGGCAGCCCTCCAGCTGTTGCAGAACTACAAGTCCCATGAGGCATTGCAAGGCTGATAGTTACAAGCATGACTCCCACAGGCAGAGGCATGATGGGACTTGTAGTTCTGCAACAGCTGGAGGGCCGCCAGTTTGAGACCCCCGACTGTCCTACAAGGTTTAGGTTCCTGGAAATAGCTTTTTCATTTGTATATTACAGATTAGGACCTGGGCAGTCTAAGGCTACTTTCACACTGAAGCGCTGGATGCGCTGGCGGTATAGCGGCGCTATTTTTAGCGCCGCTATACCGTTGTTTTTGCCGCGATTTGCGGGCGCTAGCGGGGGGATTTTAACCCCCACTAGCGGCCGAAAAAGGGTTAAAAACGCCTGCAATAACGCCTCTTTGCGGCGTTTTGTGGACATTTTGGAGGCGCTACCCCATTGATTTCAATGGGCAGGGGCGCTATAGGAGCGGTATTACCGCTCCTATCGCGCCTCAAAGATGCGGCTTGCAGGAGTTTTTTTACCCTCCTGCAAGCGCAACGCTCCAGTGTGAAAGCCCTCGGGCTTTCGCACTGGATACAATGCAGCTGCTTTTTTAGGGCGCTTTGCAGGTGCTATTATTAGCGCAATAGCGCCTGCAAAGCGCCTCGGTGTGAAAGGGGCCTTAGGTGTTTTTACTACTGGCTTCTTTACTGCACCCACCTTGTGCTGCATCTGAATTCTCAACTGACTCTTCTGGTTTTCTAGCTGAGAGCTCTGACCAGTCTTCTGCTGCTGAGCTCAGCTCCTCCGGGATGTTGTCTGAACTTGCTTCAAGCACAGGAGAGGTCTCTGCAGCTACAGCCTCTGCTACAGGTTCAGCATTTTCTTGTTCTGCTGGATGTATAAGGAAGACATTCATTTGTACAACAGATTTCGGCTCCATGCACACTGGGCTTAAAAAAAAAAAAAGTTTGTTCTCTTTGGAGAAAAAAACTTCCATATAGAGCATTTTTTGTACAAAGTTTAGACGAGTTTAGGAGAGTTTTTTACGTTTTTTTTTCTGCCAGTGAGCTCCAATCAGAAACACGAATGAGAAGGTTTTTTTTTTTTCCTGCCTCTAAACGTTGTTCTCAAAATATGCCTGTAAACGTCCTAATGTGCATGGACGCATAGGATAACATTGAGCTGCTTCTACAGGCAGAACACAAAACTCCTGTAGAAGCAACATTTTTTACTCCAGTATGCATGGAGCCTTCATCTCAAATCTCATAAATGTCAGACACATATTTCCAATTGTATTACAATTCGCAAAAAAAATTCTATGTTTGGTACTTAGTTATCTTGGGCTTTTTGTGTTAAATGAGGAAACAAACATATTTTCATCTATAGTTTGTAATTACACGTTCAAGGGGGAACCCGATCTGTTCATTACATATACAGTACATACGTGCTTCCTACACAAAAAATGTAGCACAGTGATTGTGCACGCTTATTAGAAGCTTATCAATCTACAAACCTGTATATGATATACGATTATGAAAATACTGTATAAAGGTCTCAACACATTGGACTCCTCTAGTTTAATAAGAGTATTTAAATTTCAGGAGCAACAGGCGCCTGCACCAGCCAGTTCCGAAAATTCAGAAAGTTCTGAAAATATCCGTATTGTTTTATATGAATATTTGTGACTAAGTACACATTTGTTCGGTTTCCCCTACTCTGGCGTTGTTGGGTATCTCGGATGATGTATTATGCCAAGAGAGAAAGAATGTTCATTCCCCTCCCTCTGTGGTTTCATGGGAAAATTCCATTAACGCTGCTCTTCCCATGTACAAGCTGATTTATATTAGTAGGACGTGCCCTAGGAAGTTTGATAGGTTATGGCAGCCATGGATGGCTTAGCCGTGGATATTCATTTGCCGGTCTATTTTTGCTGAGGTACCAGGTTGGCTGTGATGCCCTACCTTATCTGATGTGTTGTGTCCTTCCTTATCTGACTCTGTACTAGAACTTTGTTCTGATGTCTAGGAAGAATTGCATAACATATACGCTTTCCAAATGGACTGTCTTTTTTTTTTTTTTTGCTATTGGTATTGTATGCACTACCTCATTCCATTAGTGCCGGTTCACACAGGGGCAACCCGACTTCCAGCGCAACTTTGCAAGGCGATTTGGAGGCGACTTCAGCGTGACTTTGAGCAACTTACAACGCAACTTAAAGTTGCCTCTAGGACAGGCGACTTTGGCTGTGGCCAATCACAGAATAATCAGCTCTGTGGGAGGGAGTGGTATGCTTGGGTAAACTATTTTCTTTTTCCTGTAAAGTCGCTTCAATATAGATGGAGATCAGACTTGGAGGCAACTTCCATTGAAATCTATGCGTACAAGTTGCCTAGAAGTCGCCTTGAAGTAGTACAGGAACCTTTTCTGAAGTCGGAGCGACTGCAGTAGTGTACATTAAGACGGCTCTTATTCACTTCAATGGGATTTCTTATGTCCAGCGACTTGGGGTGACTTGAGGTCTGACAAGTCGGATCCCAAGTCGCTGTAGTGTGAACCAGCACTTAAGCAATGTTGTGTTTGTACCTTGCCAATGTTTCAATGAAGGAACAATTTGTTTTGTAAAAAAAAGTACACATTTGTTCAATGCAATTATCAAATTACCCTCCACCTAAACCAAACAAAGGTCTTCTTTAAAAAATTAGTTTTTTTTTAAAGGGGATAATACCATGTATTTTCATTGAGCATATATTTGAATTATTATTGCAGTGTTTAGCTATTTTTGCAGCTTGTTCTTCTTTATTTCTATTGCTGTATTAAATAGAAATATTTGAAAATGTACCACTAGTGGAAGCTTTCAGTATCTCAATGAAATTATGTCTCTTTCATAACGGCAACCTGTACTAGGATAATAATGGAGGCTGCATCAGCATGACAGCCAGACAGAATATGTAGAAGTGGAAGAAGTCAGCAAAGGTACCCTCTATGTTCTCTTAAAGCGGTAGTAAAGTCACATCAGAAAACTAAAGAAATTGCCCCCCCTGCAGGTATAAATCATAATGTACTGCATACTAGCACATTAGGACAGACTTACTGGCACATGCAGCGGTCCAGTGATGTGCTGTCACGGCTCTCACATGTCCCCGGGACTGCCATGTTCCCATGGTCTTTCTTCCGGGTGTCCTGTCTTCAGTCCCTTGACTGGCCGGGCCGGGTGACGTCACAATACTGTGGCACACAGAGCGGGCCATAAATGTGGTCTGAGCTGTGCATGCGCAGCTCAGACCACATTAACCCGCTGAAAGGCATGGTTGACATTTATGACAAAAGAGACCGCTGGGGTCTCTTCTGTTATTAAAACCCTGCCTGTCTGCGATTTTTGTAATTGTGAGTTTACTACCACTTTAAGCTGGAAATAAATGGATCAAAATTTGTCCAGTTTAGCAGAGACTAGGGATGAGCCGAACACCCCCCTGTTCGGTTCGCACCAGAACCTGCGAACAGCCAGAATGTTTGTGTGAACTTTAGAACCCTATTAAATACAATGGACTCGAACGTTCGAAATCAAAAGTGCTAATTATAAAGGCTAATATGCAAGTTATTGTCCTTAAAAGGGTTTGGAGACCCGGGTCCTGCCCCAGGGGACATGTATCAATGCAAAAAAAAGTTTTAAAAACGGCTGTTTTTTCGGGTGCAGTGATTTTAATAATGCTTAAAAAAAAAAAAGTGAAATTTTCCTTTAAATTTCGTACCTGGAGGGTGTGTATAATATGCATGTAAAGTCGCGCTTGTTTCCCGTGCTTTGAACTGTCCCTGCACAAAATGTCATTTCTGAAGGAAAAAAATAGGATTTTTATAACAGCTTACCTGTAAAATCCTTTTCTTGGAGTACATCACGGGACACAGAGCGACATAGTCATTACTAATGGGTTATATAGATACCGTCAGGTGCTGGCACTGGCAACTTCCAAAACCGGAAGTACCCTCCCCTATATAAGCCCCTCCCATCCGGGAGCACCTCAGTTTTGTAGCAAAGCAATAAGTGTCCCCAAAGAGGGGTGGGAGCTCTGTGTCCCGTGATGTACTCCAAGAAAAGGATTTTACAGGTAAGCTGTTATAAAAATCCTATTTTCTTTTTCGTACATCACGGGACACAGAGCGACATAGTCATTACTAATGGGATGTCCTAAAGCAATGCCAAATGAGGGGGGGGATACACCATATATAAGCTGAGCGCTATCAGACATGAGGATCTTTTGCGGCCTGCAACACACTGCGCCCAAAGGCGACATCCTCCTGACTTCTAACGTCCACCTGGTAGAACCTAGTAAACGTGTGTACTGAAGACCATGTTGCGGCCTTACAGATTTGAGCCAGGGAGGCCTGGTGATGCACTGCCCATGAAGTTCCAACTGTTCTCGTGGAGTGCGCCCTAACTTTGAACGGAGGCGGTCTATTTCTCAAGCCATAGGCTTGTATTATGACCTGTCGAATCCACTTGGCTAAAGTAGATTTTGACGCTGCCTGACCCCTTCTGGGGCCTTCCGGCAGAATAAACAAAGTATCCGTTCTGCGAATCTGAGCAGTGGCTTTTAGATAAGCTTTAACTGCTCCTACTACATCCAAAGAATGCAATAACTTTTCCTCTACCGAAGTAGGTTTGGGGAAAAAAGAAGGAAGAACCACATCTTGGTTCAAATGAAACCTCAATACCACCTTAGGAAGAAAGGCTGGATGAGGACGTAACACTACTCTGTCCTTATGGATAACCAGATATGGCTCCTTACAGGACATAGCTGCTAATTCCGATACTCTTTTAGCCGAACAAATGGCTACTAGAAAAATCAATTTCCTGGTGAGAAGCACCAAGGAAATATGCTGTAATGGTTCAAATGGTTGTTTCTGTAGAACCGACAGAACCAAGTTTAGATCCCATGGACATATGGGAATATTAACCGGAGGACTAATACGCATCACTCCTTGTATAAAGGCTTTGACTAGTGAATGCGAAGCCAAGGGCCTTTGAAAAAATATTGACAAGGCCGAAATCTGACCCTTGATAGTACTCAAGGCAAGCTTCCTATCTACAGCCCATTGTAGGAAGTCCAGAATCCTACCTATTACGTACTTACGTGGATGCCATTTCTTGGCTTCACACCAGGCGACGTACGCCTTCCAGATTCTATAGTAGATCTGCCTGGATACCGGCTTCCTGGCATTGATCATGGTAGATACCACAGAATTAGAGAGCCCTCTCTTTTTTAGAATGTGGGCTTCAATAGCCAGGCCGTCAAACCTAGGGCTGGTAAGGAAGGGTGGTATATCGGTCCTTGCGAAAGCAGGTCCGGACGATGTGGGAGAGTCCAAGGACTCCCCACTGACATTTTACAATCTCCACGTACCACGCTCTTCGGGGCCACGCTGGAGCCACCAGAATCACTGGTTTCTTTTCTACCCTGATTCTGCGGAGTAATCGAGGTAACCATTGTGGCGGTGTGAATGCATATATCAGCTTGAACTGATCCCAAGGGAACACTAGGGCATCCGAGCCGCAAGCTAGGGGATCCATTGTCCGAGAGACAAACCTGTCCCCCTTTGCGTTGAATCTGGATGCTAGAAGATCTACATCCGATGTTCCCCACCGCTGACATATTGTCCAGAAAACCTCGGGGTGAAGGGACCCTTCCTCTGGGCCTAATTGCTGGCGACTTAGAAAGTCCGCCTTCCAATTCTCCACTCCTGGAATGAATACCGCAGATATGGCTGGGACATATTTTTTCTGCCCATTTCAGGATGTAATTTACTTCCCTCTGGGCTGCACGACTCCTGGTGCCCCCCTGATGATTGATATATGCCACTGCTGTGGCATTGTCTGATTGAATTCTGACAGGGGACCCTTGGAGTTTGGATGTCCATGCTACTAGGGCATACCGGGCTGCTCGTATCTCTAAGAGATTGATGGGCAGGGCCTTTTCTGCATCCGACCATCTGCCCTGGAGAGACTATTGCTCCAGTACTGCTCCCCAGCCTATAAGGCTGGCATCTGTAGTGACCACCTTCCAAGAAATCGGACTGAAGGATTTCCTTTTTTCCAGATTCTGGGAAACCAACCACCAACGGAGGCTCTTGCGAACGGAAGGGGACAAGGACATTGTAAGTCTAGGCCTGAATTTTTTTTTTTGTTCCAGGCTGACAGTATGGCCCCTTGCAAATTCCTTGAATGGAATTGACCGTAGGGTACTCTTCGAATGATGCCACCATTTTTCCCAGCAGCCTCATATACAGGCGTATGGACGGCTGTCTTTTTTGTACCCACTAAGTGGATCAAATCTTTCAAAGACAACATCTTTCCTCGAGGCAAGAATATTTTTCTCTGGCCTGAATCCAACCTTAGCCCCAAGTATTACAGACTTTTGACTGGTTTTTAGGGCTGACTTGTCTCGGTTGATAATCCAACCGTGAGATTCCAGATACTTGATCGTCTTGTGAACGACCACGTCTAGTTTTTTCACTGAGTGGTCTATCAGCAACAAGTCATCCAGATATGCCATTATCATTACACCTTGTGTTCTTAGATTGGCCAATAAAGGGCCAGAATTTTTGTAAACACTCGTGGTGCTGTGGCCAAACCGAAGGGTAAGGCTCTGAACTGAAAATGGCGCCCTTCTACTGCAAAGCGTAGAAATTTTTGGTGGACTGGAAAGATGGGAATGTGCAAATAAGCATCTTTGATGTCGATCGTGGCTAACCAATCCTCCCCTTGTAGGGCAGTGGCCACCGATCGGATCGACTCCATCGGAAAGACCTGATATACAGGAATTTGTATAGCCCTTTTAGAATTAATATGGGCCTCCCGTCCGCGTTTGCTTCGGGACTGTAAAGAGGTTTGAGTAAAACCCGAACCCTCCTTCTTCCAGGGGAACCTCCATAATTACTCCTTGGAGCAATAGTTGTTCTAGTGCCAACAGGAGGGACTCTCTCTTCCGGGGATCCCTTGGCACGTTTGACCTCAAAAATGGGAAGGAGGAGAGTCTTTTAACTCCAAACTGTATCCCAAACATACTGCGGAGAGCACCTATCTGTCTTGATCGTGTCCCGCCAGGTCTCTTGCGAACAACTGGAGTCCTCCCCCCACCCGACTGAGTGGGGGCTTCAATGAATTTAACTTTGGGGGAGGTTATGTACCTCCCCTGACCCAGGGTTTCTCATTACCCTGCTACTGTCCCTGTTTTTTATCCCCGGGATTTGACCGAGGAGGCCGTCGGAACTGTTACATAGCCGATGCCCCAGGGACTGGAGAAGCAGGCCTCTTAAAGAGGGACCTCTAACTCTGCTTTTAACCGGCAAGAGCGTATTTTTACCGCTGGAAATTTTCTGGATATATTTGTCCAGGTTTTCCCTGAATAAGCGTTCACCATGAAATGGGACGCTAACCAGCCATTCTTTACAGGGAGCTTCAGCAGACCAGTTTTTGAGCCATAGGAGCCTACGCGTATGTACTATAGACAGCGTAAGGCGGGAGGCCTGATGGACTGAATCCTCTATGGCGTCAACCGCAAAGCCTAAGGCTCTAGGTAGATCAGCTAGGGCAAAGCCTGCTGATCTGTCAAGTCCCTCAAGACCTGTTTCAACTGATCCTTCACTGCTTAGCAGACCCCAATAGCTGCTACTGCTGGTTGTATCACCAAGCAGATTTTCATAAGGACTCCAACCTTTTATTTATTGGGTTCCTGAACATTTGGACATTATCCACTGGACATGTCAGTGATTTATACATACAAGAGATGGCTGCGTCCACTGTAGGGACCTTCCATTTTTTTTTTTTTGATGAACTTATCCTCCATGGGATAGACCACCGGAAATCTCTTGGGGGAATAAATATTATCTCAGGACGTTCCCAATCCTGGTAAATGAGCCCTTTCAGTAAAGGGTGAAGTGGAAAAGAACAAACAGTCTGGGGGCTTCTAGCGACCCCAACGAGGATACAGTAGTGGTTGATGGTTCCGCAAGGTGCATTTTTAAATGCTGATCGGACCATGTTAGTCAGAGACTGAACCCATAATCTTTCAGCTTGAGATGCTGAGAAAAGGTTCCCCCACTGTTGATTCCTCTATAACAGAATCAACCTCATCCTGATCCCCTTCAGGCAGGTCGATCCCTGTATGGGACTGTTGCTCTGCTAACAGGCACTCTGAAGGAGGAGACGGAGATCGGGCGTGCTTTCCCTGACAGGGAGGCAGCGATAAATGTTGACAATCTCTCTCTAATCCTCCCAGAGCTGAGGAAAAAACCTCCTCTGTTACATACACAGGAGCAGGTGACTGAGGACAGCCACAGTACCAAGTACCCCTGCGGGGTCTCTACGGTCACTTACCTCTGAACTTCAGGGGAGACTGGTGCAGCAGAAGTATGCCCAAGATCCTCAGAGCCCGATGAGACCCCCTTCGCTTCCTGGAAGATTCAGTTCCGGAGCTTCTGGACGGCATATTCCTAAGCCTAAAGCTGAGGTATTCCAGCCGTAATACACCACTTTTACTGAGAATAGTCTAGCACAATTGCTGCTATATCACAGTTGGTGTCTACTAATGTGCCTTTCTAGGGGATGCCTGTATCAACCGCTTGCTGTATGCCTTTAAATGTTGCCAGCTCTGTCTCTGTACTTCATAGCCAGCTCACTACAATATTGTGGTTTTTTTAAAACTGCTGGGACGCCCGCACATGCGCAGAAGCGCTGCGGCGCGCACAGAGCGTCATCCCCCAGGCTCCGCCCCCTTTCCCGGCTCACCTCTATATATAGAGGCGCGTGCACGCGCACGCGCGCGGGCACGTGCGCCTTCGGCGCTAATTTCAAATATGCTAACAAGGGACAGGAGCCAGGGCCCCTCTTTGCCGCAGGCCGGGGGATGGACAAACACTGCAACATGGCAGAGGAAGCAGTTTCCTATAAGAGAACTCACCATCTGCCTGGACTTTGCTCTGCTGAGAAGAAGCTAGTCCACATGACAAGAAAACATTCCACAGCGGCCTCTAGTGGACAAACACAGGTACCGCAGTCTAATATATTAAATATATATAAAAAAAATTTTTTTTTTTTTTTTTCTTGACCACCATTAAAAATTATTACATTTTTTTAGTAGTTACAGGCATGCACAGAATTTTGCGGGAATACCATTAGGTAACAGACAGAAAGACAAATTAGGCTTGGGGGTCCCCCAATAGAACCAAGTTCCTGGGGGCCCCCACTTACCTGTTCCCCGCCGCAGGACTTTGTTTGGTCCACAAAAGCCCAAACTTCACCTATCACGGCAGGCATTGTAATCAAACCTTCAGGGACCGGGTTCCCAAGGATTCCACTCCCCTGGACCTGTATAGCACCCTGCACAGAAAACATCTTGGTCGTGGGTATGACCAGAGCTCTGGATCCCAGGGTCCAGCTCTCCTAAGAGAAGCATTACAGGCAAAACCTTGCTCTTCTTTCTGCAAGGCCCGGGTACCGACCGTTTAGCTATGAAGCTTTTTTGGTCGGATCCGGAATAGCTTACTGAGGCCCAAAAGAACCTGTACGCAAGCTCAGTGAAAAACACATGTTTCTTCTTGGCCAACACCTTAGACACTGGCAAAAAACTGAGGTGCTCCCGGATGGGAGGGGCTTATATAGGGGAGGGTACTTCCGGTTTTGGAAGTTGCCAGTGCCAGCACCTGACGGTATCTATATAACCCATTAGTAATGACTATGTCGCTCTGTGTCCCGTGATGTACGAAAAAGAAAAGTAATTTAAAACTCACTCGCGGCTATAATGAATTGTCGGCTCCCGGCAATACATAGAAAAGTAATTGATAAAAAAAAAAAGCGTGGGGGTCCCCCCAAATTCAATTACCAGGCCCTTCAGGTCTGGTATGGATATTAAGGGGAATCCCACCGCAAATTAAAAAAAATGGCGTGGAGTCCCCCTAAAAATCCATACCAGACCCTTTATCCGAGCACGCAACCTGGCAGGCCACAGGAAAAGGGGGGGGGACGAGAGAGCGCCCCCCCCTCCTGAACCGTACCAGGCCACATGCCCTCAACATGGGGAGGCTGTCCCCATGTTGATGGGGACAAGGGCCTCATCCCCACAACCCTTGCCCGGTGGTTGTGGGGGTCTGCGGGCAGGGGGCTTGTCGGAATCTGGAAGACCCCTTTAACAAAGGGGACCCCCATATCCCGCCCCCCCTATGTGAATTGGTAAGGGGTACATAGTACCCCTACCATTTCACGAAGAAAGTGTCAAAAAATGTAAAAAAAAACACACAAACACCATGGAAAAGTCCTTTATTAAAGAAAAAAAAAAAAACATTCCAGCGATGAAATCCAGTGTCCCGCAGTGATCCGATGTCCAGCGCTGTCCATCATTGGCTGAGCCTGAGCGGACCTGATGGGGAACTTCCTCCGCAGTGTATTAAATGTATAGACCCGCCCCTTCTAAAGTTCCCCATCAGGTCCGCTCAGCCAATGACTTGGTGTAAGGCTAAGCGGACCAGATGCGGAACATGAGAAGGGGCGGGTCTATTCATTTATTACACAGTGGAGGAAGTTCCCCATCAGGTCTGACCCCTCGTATGTCAGACCCCGCCTATGTCATTGGCCTGAGCGGACCTGATGGGGAACTTCCTCCACTGTGTAATAAATTAATAGACCCGCCCCTTCTCACGTTCCGCATCTGGTCCTCAGCCTTACACCTAGTCATTGGCTAAGCGGACCTGATGGGGAACTTTAGAAGGGGCGGGTCTATACATTTAATACACTGCGGAGGAAGTTCCCCATCTGGTCCGCTCAGGCTCAGCCAATGACGGACAGCGCTGGACATCGGATCGCTGCGGGACACTGGATTTCATCGCTGGACTGTTTTTTTTTTTTTGTTAGTTTTTTTGAATAAAGGACTTTTCCAAGCTGTTTGTGTGTTTTTTTTTTACATTTTTTTTACACTTTCTTCGTGAAATGGTAGGGGTACTATGTACCCCTTACCAATTCACATAGGGGGGGCGGGATCTGGGGGTCCCCTTTGTTAAAGGGGTCTTCCAGATTCCGATAAGCCCCCTGCCCGCAGACCCCCACAACCACCGGGCAAGGGTTGTGGGGATGAGGCCTTTGTCCCCATCAACATGGGGACATCCTCCCCATGTTGAGGGCATGTGGCCTGGTACGGTTCAGGAGGGGGGGGTGCTCTCTCGTCCCCCCCTCTTTTCCTGCGGCCTGCCAGGTTGCGTGCTCGGATAAAGGGTCTGGTATGGATTTTTGGGGGGACTCCACGTCATTTTTTTTTAAATTTGGGGTGGAGTTCCCCTTAAAATCCATACCAGACCTGAAGGGCCTGGTATGGATATTTGGGGGAACTCCAAACATTTTTTTTTTCATTTGCGGCGGGGTTCCCCTTAATATCCATACCAGACCTGAAGGGCCTGGTAATTGAATTTGGGGGGACCTACACGCTTTTTTTTATCAATGACTTTTCTATGTATTGCCGGGAGCCGACAATTCATTAATTGCCGCGAGTGAGTTTTAAATGACTTTTTTTCCTTCAGAAATTACACTTTGTGCAGAGACAGTTCTAAGCAAGGGAAACAAGCGCGACTTTACATGCATACTATACACACACCCTAGGTACGAAATTTAAAGGAATATTTCACTTTAAGCATTATTAAAATCACTGCTCCCAAAAAAAACGGCCGTTTTTAAAACTTTTTTTTGCATTGATACATGTCCCCTGGGGCGGGACCCGGGTCCCCAAACACTTTTTAGGACAATAATTTGCATATAAGCCTTTATAATTAGCACTTTAGATTTCTCCCATAGACTTCGAATTTGCCGCGAACACCCCAAATTGTTCGCTGTTCGGCGAACGGGCGAACAGGCAATGTTCGAGTCGAACATGAGTTTGACTCGAACTTGAAGCTCATCCCTGGCAGAGACTATATATGGCCCGCATGGGAGAAGTCTATCCATTGATCGGCTTTTTCGAATGAGAATGCTGAGAATTTTTCACTTAATCAGCACCTGAAAACAGTCACCTGCACTGCTGATCAGTCTATTCTGACAGGGGAGGTGTCCCCTGCTGTCAGAATACAATAGCTCAGCATGGCGGATTCACTCATACACTGTGCATTGTGAGAAGGAGTAATTTAGCACAGCTACTATAAAGCACTGGAAATCAGAAGTAAGGCCTCGTACACACGACCGAGTTTCTCGGCAAGAACCAGCAAGAAACTTGCTGGCAGAGATGTCTTGCCGAGAAATTTGTTCGTGTGTATGGTTTCTCGTCAAGAAAACTGACAAGTAATCTCGACGAGAAAATAGAGAACCTGCTCTCTATTTTCTCGTCGAGATTCTCGTCAGCCTGTTTCTCGACGAGAAAAGTGAGTGTGTGTACACTTACCTGTCCTCCGGGAAGCCCGCGCATGTTCGAAATTAATTTGACGCATGCGCGGTAGCTTCCTAGGCATAGGTAGGGTATACCAAGATGGCGGCGACGGCATCGAATGTGACGAGCGCATGCTCGTCGTAGTCGATGACGTCACCGCGTATGCTCCATTCAAAGAACCGCGGGTTCTTTGAATCGAGCGTGTGTACACTCGGCCGGGACAAGTTTCTTGTCCAAGAATCTCGTCGAAAAAAACGACATGTTTTTTTCGACGAGAATCTCGGCCGTGTGTACGAGGCTTCAGAGCCCACATATGTAAATAGCAAATATGTCTGCCACTGTGCACACCCATAATTACTAGTTATAAATAGAAAAAAGATTTACAATATATGAACATGTAGTAATAAATGTATTGCCATAAAGCTTATCCCTTATGTATAGCTAGTAGTAAGTCACATTCAACTGGACTTGTTCTGTAACGTTGAAGGCGTTTTGTAGCTTCTCCAAGCCTCTTCTTCAGTTCCAATAAATGTCAGGAAGATACCCCAGCATTTATTTCAACACAGGTAGCAAATAGACCTTAAAGTTGTTATAAAGTCAAAAGTTTTTTTTTACCCCAATTCATTCTATGCATTAAGGTAAAAAAAAAAATTCAGTAGCTATTTCTCCAGCGTTTGATTCAGTACTGTGTCTGTCTGCAGGGCTTCTCTCCCCTCTCTCACGGTCTTGGCTAGGAGCAGCAGGAGTTACTGACTGTCAAATCCTGTGAGGAGGGGGTTGGGCTGGGCTATGCTGTGTGTGTCTATGAACGCACACAGTCCAGCTTAGGAGCGAGCCTGCACATGTGCCACCACAGTAAGTAGCTTCCTATGGTGGCACACGGAGAAGAGCTGAGAGTGCTGGCTTGAGACCCCAGAAGACAAGATTTGGGGCCGCTCTGTGCAATACCCTTGCACAGAACAGGTAAGTATAACATCTTTTTTATTTTTGCAAAATAGACAATTAGACTTTACAACTGTATTCCACATTTTCACAGCTCTTACTGTTAAGAAGCCTTTCAATATGTGAAGGTAAATCTTTTCCTCAGATGTAAAGAGTGAGGCCTCGTACACACGGCCGAGATTCTCGTTGAAAAAAACATGTTGTTTTTTTCGACGAGATTCTTGGACAAGAAACTTGTCCCGGCCGAGTGTACACACGCTCGTTTCAAAGAACCCGCGGTTCTTTGAATGGAGCGTACGCGGTGACGTCATCGACTACGACGAGCATGCGCTCGTCACATTCGATGCCGTCGCCGCCATCTTGGTATACCCTACGTATGCCTAGGAAGCTACCGCGCATGCGTCAAATTCATTTCGAACATGCGCGGGCTTCCGGGAGGACAGGTAAGTGTACACACACTCACTTTTCTCGTCGAGAAACATGCCGAGGAGAATCTCGACGAGAAAATAGAGAGCAGGTTCTCTATTTTCTCGTCGAGGTTTCTTGTCGGTTTTCTCGACGAGAAACCCGATAGCAGCGTACACACGACCGATTTACTCGGCAAGACCTCTCTGCCAGCAAGTTTCTCGCTGGTTCTTGCCGAGAAAATCGGTCGTGTGTACGAGGCCTGACCCTTGTTCCTTGTAATGACCCAAAAGTTACTAACTTTACACCAAGTTCACTATAGAGATCAATATTATTATTAGTTCAATATAAAGCAAAAGTTATTAGTTTATAGAAGTTTATACTATATTATTTTATACTATAGAAAACCTCTTTTTAGGTTGAATTCTTGACCACTGATTAGAAAAAAAAATAATTTGACAACAGATGACATTGATTTTCCCATCTGCTCTCGGCGGCTGCCGCCGCCATTTCTTGTAAGGGAAACTGGCAGTGAAGCCAAAGCGGCGCTTTGTAAATGGCTCAGCGGTGGGGGAAGGAGGAGGGGGGGTTAACTTTCAGGTGATCTCGCTGTGGTGAGATCACCCGGAAGTGGGAGCGAGTGCCTGTCAAAAACAGGTACCCGCTCCCCCCAGAAAGGTGTCAAAAGTAGTACCGGAGGGGAGAGGAGGAAGATAAGCAGAGCTTCCACTTTTAGGTGGAGCTCCGGTTTAAGGAACGGGCTGGTGGGTCTAACCAATTCTTTTTAAAATACCTCCTACTGCACCATGCCGTGTAAGCCCAATTTGGGTTGCTGGGGGTAGATCTGTCTACTTCCCCTTTGGAACATCTCATAGCCGACCCTGATATTGCCAAACTGGTAACCACCTTTTTATAATGCATTGCAATTTGCAGGTTCACACCGCTTTGTTTTCTCCCCATGGAAAATGGCACACTTACCTTCCTGACCTTACGGATGAGGATTGGGAGGAGGTTACTGAAACCTTTTTACAGGATGTTATCATTCAAACTTATTCATTAACTGCACTATTATCCTGCTAAGCTGAATCACATGGGGTTTATGGAACAAGCCTCGATGTAGAGAAGTCTCTGCTAATGTTTTGCATATGTTTTGGTCTTGTCCACAATTGTTCTCTTTTTGGGCTAAATTGTTTTATATGCTAGCAACTCATCTTAGTCTACAAGCTCGGAAGACTCCGGAGGTTTGCCTAATCGGTGTACCTGATAACTATGTTCCAAATACTTGCAACCCTATTATGTTTAGTTTGATATTATTCTATGCACTTCTAATTGCTTTTGCTGCATTGGAAGGATCCAGCTCCACCTACATTGCCATATGTTTGTCACCTGATAAACCAAGCATTACCTTTGTATAAATTTATACAAAAAGGAACATGCCTGTTCTAAAAAATTTACAAAAATTTGGCAACCATGACTGGAGATTTCAGCCTCTCAAATGGAAAATTTGGCGTCATCATATTCCTCCCTTTAAATGGGTTAGATATGACTCTTGTACCTGGGTCTGGAGAGAGGTGCGTGTGTTGTGGGTGGTTGTATGAGTGGATTGCTGTTTTTGCTTATTCTTTTTTGTCGACTGAATGAGATTTCCCATGTTTATGGTACAGCTGATTCTGCTAAAGGCTATGATACTTTATGGATGGTTTACTTTGTATTATCCTGCTACTTGTTGTTGTTGGGCTCTGCGTAGCCAACTTCATCACCCTGGTTTAGATGGAAATTGTTTTGTATGTTAAGAAAAATCTTAAAATAAACACCTTTTAAAAAAAAACCTATTGGGGTGCTCACTCCTTCTCAATCTGTCTGATAAAATGTTGTCAGCAAGACAAGATGTGATGGAAAAATCTCGAACAAAGCCCTGGATAGCAGTAAAAACCCAGAAGGAGTTCTAACTCTTCCCCGCACCAGTCAAATCTAAGAAAACATTTTAGTTGGACATGAACGTTAAGAATTACTGTGCAGGCCCTGTTTTGAGATTACTGAGAGTTAGTCGTGCCACGATACACCCAGTCCCACCAGTGTATAATCATAACTCAAAATACAAAAAAATATTTGCGCTACTAACACATATGAGCAGCTACAATGCCTGTGAAAAGAGCAAAAACAAACAGTATACAAAAAATGTAGCGCTATACATAAAAAATAAACACCCAAGTGTAGTGCTCAAAGTGAATGAGTCTTGAAAAGTCTGTACAAATAAATTCAAAAAAGTGCTGAAAAAGTCTCTGATGATGTGTGCAATGCCAGCTGGGACCCCACATTCATAGATATACATATATCAAGCCTAGTTGACCCTATAGACGTATGTCCATTGGGTCCACTTCATCTGGTAAGCCTCCTTTCGAGTTGTGGTGGTCACGTTACAGTCACTTGTTGTTTTTTTGAAAGTCACCATTATACTTTGGAAGCTTCAACATTATCCACTTTTCGAATGGTCATCAGAGACTTTTTCAGCACTTTTTTGGATTTATTTGTACAGACTTTTCAAGACTCATTCACTTTGAGCACTACACTTGGGTGTTTATTTTTTATGCATAGCGCTACATTTTTTGTATACTATAATCATAACTCACACATAAAGAATAGAGCTTTCTTCATGTGTGAATAGGTAGGGCTTCTTGTACCCGATTTAGACCAGCTCAGTGCTCCTCTGGAAAGGTGGCTTAACTTGTTTTTAGAGACATGGTAAGCTCACAATTATAGAGTGGTTTGGTCAGAGAAGTCCCTAAGATTTAAGAAGCTAGCTGACTTTTAGTCTTTGAGGCAGCAGCTATAACCAAAATACCACTTTTAGGTAGCGTGACCCTTATATTTATAATGAAACATGTCAAAATAATTTGGTGAGCAGTTGAAGCAAACAAGACAAAAAAAAAAAAACCTGTGAAGAATAATACCTAGTATATCTGTCAAAGTAAACTAGTTCAAAATGTGCAACAGTGCAAAGAAAATTGTGCAATCACACTGATTAGCAATCAGCACACACCAACGACCACAGATAATAGGTCATAACCTGTCAAGCCGCCAACATCAGAGCCTTTCTTAATGCATGATGACATATTCAAGCTGACACAGTGAAGCCAAATGAAGCTAATATAATTGAACACATAGTACAGTAATCCCTGAGAAATGTTCACTAGCACCCTTGTGTAAGGCATACAAGTCCAAATATATTTTCAGCTTCAACTCAGACATCAGGCCGTTCTCACATACTGACACTTCTTGGCTGAATATTAGTACATTGCATAAAAATCTCGATTATACAACAATTAAAAGCATATGCTTATGCTAATCCTGCCAAAGTCACCATTGGCTGAGAGCGCTGATCGAAAGTTGGTCCGCTGCTGGTTTTCCAGCATGGTCGTCCGACAGAAGCCGACCAAACGGCCGGCTTCTGTCGGACAGACCGACATACACCCGGGCCGAATGTCGGACTTTTTTTTTTAACTGGCCAATGTCTCCCAACATTCGGCCTGTGTGTACGGAGCTTAAGAGAGACAGGATTCTGTTAATCTGAGACAATTAGGGTGTCCACAATCAGGCTGTAACATCAACCTTGCAAATCTGGAAAACAGTTGCCTGATGCCTAAAAGCCCAAGAGGCACTCACTGTAGCAGCAGAACGCCTTGAGAGAAAAAGGTGGAATTTTATCCTTAAGCCCATAAACTTGGACAATGAGCTATCCTACCTACTTTAAAATAGTCAAACAAGAATATAGTTCCCCTTTAAGGGGACAATCAAACATGACAAAAAGTAAATTTTTCTTAAATAAGCAGTGGCCAAGAGGTAAACTCAATAAAAAATACATCCAGATAGAGAAGGGAAATTTGCTTTTGATTAACTGGAGATGGAAGAACAATGTCCTAGTCATGGTGAAAAGACAAGGCCATCTTATCCTTGTCTAAAACCAAAAGGGTTCTTTGCAGGATAAGGCTGCCAGCTCATATACATCCTGCAGAGGTGAAGGCAACAAGCAATACAAATTTGTGAGTGAGAGTGGAAAAGGGAATATTCCTACTAGGTTTATACTAGGTTCAAAGGGAGGTCTCTGAGGAGTTGTCAGAACCAAACTGAGATCCCACACAGGGTCACAAAGGGTTGTATAGTAGCAGCTACATGAGAGACACCCTTTGAAATATTTTATGAAAAAATGGGAGGCCAGCAGTCCTTGAAATATGATTGCAAGATCCGAGATTTGGTCCTAGATGATACTCGGGGCAAAATGTTGATCCAGACCTGATCGTGAAAACGGTTAGGATTTGTCCCATAGAGTATTTCCTGGGGGTGAAACTTTCTATGTTTGTACCAGGAAAAAGTGGACCAGACCTTGAGATAGGAGATCTGTTCGATCTGTAAGAGCCTATATGGTGTCTGCCAGTAGACTAATCAAGTCGGAGTACCACATCTACCTGGGCCAGTTCTGAGTTATAAGGATCACTGGAATGCATCCACTACATCCACCAAAGGAACTCTACATCTGAAAACAAACCTGCTCAGTTTGGTGTTGAACCTGGATGGCCAGGAGGTCCACCTGCGGCATCCTCCCCCTATGACACCTATGACCTTTGCCCCAGATCCACGTGCTGCTGGCTAAAGTAGTCTGCCTATCAACTGTCCATGTCTGGAATGGGAACAACAGACAATGAGGGAACATGGAGGTCTTCCCATATTAGAATCCTTTATCCCGCTCTTGCCACAGCAAGACTTCTGGTTCCTCCTTGATAATTGATGTAAACCACAACTGTGGTGTTGTCTGACTGGATCCCGATCAGAAAACCCAATGGTCGAAGTGTTCAGCATTGCAGGGACAACCAAAATTCTCAGGAGAGGATATTACTCATACTGCTATGCAGACAGAATGTTGTGTTGTAGGAGCCTGGAGTGAAACTAAGCAAATTGAACTGCCTTTAAGGAGGCTACCATTAAGCCCAGATCGCTCATGCAGAATCGCAAAGCTGGACAGCTCCTAGAAAGTAGAGTCTAAGTTTGGCAATGGAGAGTCAAATTGTTTTCTTGGGGAAGAAAAACTCTGGCTTGGGCTGTATCCAGAACAAGACACTGATATCTGAAGGTTCAGAAACCAACCAAACCTTTTTAGAGTATGAACAGTCTGCATCACATCAATGGGCAGAGTGTGAACTGACTATTCTCTTAACAGGAGGTTGTCCAGGTATCCCACGATGGGAATACGCTGAGAGCTTAGCAAGGCCAAAACCTTGGTGAACAATTGAGGTGTGGAAGATAGGCCAAATAGCAGGTGTACAGACTTGTAGTGTGTTGTGCCCACAGCAAAACATAGTTATAACGTTGATGTGCTAGAAAGAGGGGGGCATATAAATATGCATCCTTGATGTCTACAAGGATAGTTAGTCTCCCTGTTAGAGGGAAACTAAGACAGACTGGGTGAATTCAATGCAGAATTTTTTTTATACTCTGTTGCATACATGACAGATGTACAGAATTATCAGTCAAGTACTGACAGACATTGAGACTTGACAGTGTTTACATTATAGCAATCTAATAAACAAAATGGCACATATGCAAATAAACCATTCTACACCTTGTATGACTTCCCAATCAAGGGTAATTACTAACATTGCAAATATCACAAAATAGCACATTTAAGGCTGATCGCTCATCTCCCTGGGAAGCCAATTTACTCCAGACCTCCCAATTTTTATCAAAGATAATCTTCTCATAGGAGATTTTTTGGTTGACCGATTATATTAACAATTTAGGAGCAGCCAAATGCATCCACCTAATAGCTATCATCTTACATGTAATAAGCACTGTGGTGTTTATTACACTTTCCTTAACAAAAGTTTTAGTCTCATCAAGAATGCTGATTAGACAGCTTTCTGCGGTACAGGTTCCAGACAGAGATAATAAAAAGGTAACCATAGCAACCACATGTTTCCAGTATGTGGATATCACCAGGCAGGACTAAAAATGAATTAAGTTGGCCTGGGGCTGTGCACATCTCATACAGTTTGCAGAGGGCATACATCCCATTGTATGTAGGTGGGCTGGACATTAGAAGTGCACCCCCAGTGGTGAGTCAGGCTTGTTTACAGAGTTCCCTTTGCAGCAGCTTTGGCAGAGTTCAGTGCTGAAAGTGGATGAGAGAACGCACTACACATGTGCAGTATTTGAATGAGCCAGAGTGACCATTGGGGGCACAATTCTAATGTTGGCCCATTCTGTCGTTAAGGAGGATCAGTTACTGAAGAGTTTCTTTTGGTCATGCTGCACATAGCCTTAATGGGGGGAAAAAAGCAACAATATGAACAGAGGAGTCATATGTAATGCACCAGGTATGCTGAAATGCATGGAGGATTTTTTGGAAAATGGCAATTAAGCCCTCTTTATAATCTCTAACTGATTATTGATCCACACCCCATCTTTTTGAATGGGGACAGTTTGACATGTACACATTTATGTGTACCCAAACCCTTACCGTATTATGGACACTTCTAGACCTTTAGTGGGGAAAAATAGGATTTTTGTACTCACCGTAAAATCCTTTTCTCTGAGTTAATGGACGGACACAGCTTCCTCTTGACAAGTGGGTATTATCCTTCATTTAGGAGTAACTAGGCAGAAAACTTGTAGAAAGTGTTAACACATCACACCTTATACAGTACCGCCCAGGGGGCAGAAACCTCTGGGTATAACCCCTCTCTCTGCACCTCGCAGATCAGTTCGTCAAAAAGCAGTACAAACTTATAAAAGGAGGGGTGGGTGCTGTGTCCATCCATGAACTCAGAGAAAAGGATTTTACGGTGAGTACAAAAATCCTATTTACTCTTTCGTTCATGGACGGACACAGCTTCCTCTTGACAAGTGGGACGTCCCAAAGCAGTGTCAAAAAACGAGGGTTGGGAACAGCATAAAAGGGAACTTCACCCCAAAACAAAACAGAGCTCCTCGCCGAGGAGTTGCAACTCTAAATGGCCGCCTGCAGGGGGGCGTGTCCAAGATGGCGACCGGGACAGACGCCTAGGTGCAGAGCTCCGCAGCCACGGGGTGCATTAATCCATTTTATTTATCCTGAGCACCTCTAATCCTCTTGGGGAGCCTACTACTCTGCTTTGGCAGATGATGACGAGGCGGAGGTGTCAATCCGGACTCCAGACACCTAAATCTGTGCCCGTTAAGACCGGAGGTGCCATGCACGTGTCTGAGGCCTGGAACATGGCGTCGCAGGCCTCCACCGCTGTCCCGGACCCAGCTCCGGCCCTCACAGCACAGGCCAACTTTGAAGCCCTGATGCATGCGATCACGGGTTGCCAGGCTACCCTTACCTCCAAGATCGATTTCCTGCAGCTGGAGATGAGCCTCATGCGGAAGGACTCTGATAAGCTCCGCGGCCGTATGGACGAGGTGGAACGCCGGACGGGCGACACAGAGGCCTCGGTCAGGGATCACTCGGCCACCCTGCACACGGTACAACTGCGGCTGAAACACCTCGAATCCCGCGCAGAGGATGCCGAGAACCGTAATCGGCGCAATAATCTACGGATTGTCGGACTACCGGAGGGTAGAGAAGGCCCAGACACCACGGCCTATACGGAGCGCCTCCTCCGCACCCTCTTCCCGCAAGCAGCCTTTTCGCCCCAGTTTGTGGTGGAGAGGGCCCACAGAATGCCAGCTACTCGTGGGCCTCCGGGGACGCCTCCTCGTACCTTTATTTTCAAGCTGCTGAATTTTCGGGACCGCGACCTGATCCTTAGAGAAGCCAGGAAGATGGATGCCATCCAACATGAAGAAGCACGCCTGATGTTCTTCCCGGACTTCTCCGTGGACACACAGAGGCGTCGCAAATCCTTCGATGCGGTCAAGCAGTCCTTGCGTTCCCGCAACATCAAATACAGCATGCTCTTCCCTGCCCGCCTGAGAGTGGTTGACGGGGAATCGGCCCGCTTCTTTACATCGCCAGAGGAGGCTGCTCTCTGGGTGAATACCTTGCCTCGAGCCTAATTTTCTGCATACAGGCTTCTGTAATGATGGCATGTGAGTACTGGCTTATGGAGTCCCTTTTCACTGTTTCTCCCCCTAGTGGTGTCCTGGGTGGGGTTGTCCGCCCCTGTTGGGGTGACCGGGAGAGACCGCTGCGTTCGGTGTTTGTGGGGTGGCTGCTGGGGGACTCGGAGGGATCGGACGCTTCGATCCTTGGGATCTGTTAGGTCCCCTGTTCACTCCGGGACCTGTCTGTTCCTCTCACATGTCTTTCATCCCCCATGTTCGCCTGCCGTTGGGAAGCCTTCCCCTAGTGGAACTGTTTCCCCCATTGACTCCCCTGCTTTCCTCTGCTGGCGGCCTCTCCCCCCCCCTCTCCTGATCTGCGGATAGACTACCTATAGGACTTCATGTTATCCTGGCTCTGGGATGGCTGCCTGTGGACAATGATTGGCTCACCAGGTACCCCCTGGGGCCCGTCTATGTCCGTCGAGTTGTCCCTTATGAGGAGGGCCCCGGGGGATTGCATGGTTCACTATTGACTGACTCACTCATGCCTAAGTTTGTGCCCCCGACACATTTGTCGGGTGAACTTGTTTCTATACGTTCTGCCCCAGTGGCAGCGTCTCTGCATAGTGCCTCTGCGCCTTGTGCCTGGGGTCTATTCGCCTACTTGTCTGTTGATCATGACCCTCTGTGGTTGTTAACCATGTTTGTTGTAGGGATCCAAATGCATCACGGTTGGGGTGGTGACATGGGGTGGGGGGGGGGGGTTGGGGCTTTTATGTTATTGAAGTTTTGTTTTTTTGTTCTAGTTATACAGGTATACAGTGAAGGAATGTTTAAATATTCTTTGAATCGTGACCTATGTGTGGGAGGGCAGACACTGTTTAATCCTTCTAGGGGGCCGTACCCCACTGCTGACCCTCTTCTGGGGCTCGGCTCGGGGGATGGGCCCCCCATACTATGTTTCATCCCACTGACATGGCTCCGTTGACGCTAATTTCATGGAATGTCAGGGGGATGAACTCCCCCATTAAGAGGACCCTGGTCTTTAAGTTTCTTAAGGATTACAGCCCAGATATTTGCCTATTCCAGGAGACCCATTTGGTAGGGGGCAGAGTCCTTGGCCTCAGGAAGCCATGGGTGGGGCATTATTACCATTCTACACACACCTCCCGGGCCAGGGGGGTTAGTATACTCATACGCAAGTCCCTGCCGTTTGTTTTATTAGACTTGAAGTTGGACCCGGAAGGCAGATACGTCCTACTACATGCCATAGTTGATAGTCTCCCTATGGTGCTGGTGGGCCTGTATATCCCTCCCCCTGCCACGGTTGGACTCCTAGCCAAGATAGCACAGCTAGTGGCTGAATTTCCGACAGCTGCGGTTGTCTTGGCTGGGGACTTCAACATGGTCCCTTGTCCGAATCTGGACAAACTGACTCAGGATCCAGCTTTAGACTCTCCACTTTCTCGAGGGGCCTCAATGTTAGGCCTTACAGATGTGTGGCGATGGAAACACCCTCGTTCTAGGGGATACACGTGCAACTCTGCCACGTACTTAGCAATGTCTCGTATTGATCTCATTTATGTCAGCGGCCCAGTCCTGGCCAAGGTACGGGAGGTGACTACCCTTCCCAGAGGTATCTCAGACCATACCCCTGTTCTCTTGCGGCTCCAGACAAATACAACTCCGGCTAATTGCCTCTGGCGGCTTTCCAGATACTGGGTTATGGATGAACGGGTAGAGCCACAGGTAGATTCGGCCATAGTGTCTTTCTGGTCTTCTGAACCCCCCCCCCCCCCCGCGTAAATCCCCCACTAGTTGGGAGTGCTTTAAAACTTATGTTAGGGGGCAATATCAGGATCTCATTGGCTCTGCCCGCAGGTCCTCCCGAGACTCTTTGCTGCAGGCGGAATCTCACGCCCAGGCACAGGAGGCTAGGTATGCGGAGACTGGGGGGAGAGCCTCCGTTTGGCCCTCTCTGCGGCGCTCCGCGAGGTTCAGTTGCTTAGGGTTTCGGCTGCAAAAAAACAACTGTTGTATAAGTCCCAGAGAATCTTTGAGCAGGGAGAGAAGACCGGACGCATGCTGGCTTGGCTCTCTAGAGAGCAGGCGGTATCCACTCCGGTGGCTAATGTTAGAGACGTGACGGGGAGACTTCTGACGGATCCAACTGAGATTAATCTGTGTTTCGCTTCCTACTATGCTGATCTTTATTCTTCCAGGGCCGACTACACCGTAACTGAACTCCGGTCCTACCTTGACTCTGTAGACCTCCCCATGCTTACGGAGGAGACCCGGTCGAGACTGGATGCCCCGTTTACTCTGAAAGAGATTCGGAGGGCCGTGACAACTATGCAAACAGGGAAAACCCCGGGCGAAGATGGCCTTCCAGCCGAATTTTTCAAGACGCATAGTGAAGTGTTGACCCCTGCGCTGAGGGAGGTCCTCCGGACCTCGATCGGAGAATCCCAGTTGCCGCCCTCAATGCTGAGAGCGATTATTGTGGTTATCCCTAAACCGGGGAAGGACCCCGAGCTCTACTCCTCCTCGTACAGGCCCATCTCCTTGCTCAATGTCGATGCTAAGATCCTTACTAAGATACTGGCTAATCGACTTAATGGAGTGATATTGTCCCTGGTGCATGGTGATCAGACAGGCTTTATGCCTGGGAAAGGCACAGATATTAATCTTAGACGGCTTTTTACAGTAATAGATCGAGTGGCTGGGGGAGGGGGGGCAGAGGTGGTTGCCTCCCTGGATGCTGAAAAAGCCTTTGACTCGGTGGAGTGGGAATACCTGTGGGCAGTGCTGCAAAAGTTTGGGTTCGGACCAGTCTTTATTTCGTGGGTACAGCTATTGTATTCTCGCCCAACGGCTAGGGTCCGTACCGGTGGTATTTTGTCTGCGGCCTTCCCACTCTGCCGAGGCACCAGACAGGGCTGCCCCCTTTCTCCCACCCTCTTTGCCCTGGCAGTTGAGCCGTTGGCTGCGCTGATACGTTCTTCCGATAGGGTGTCTGGCATTCAGGTGCCACCCCTGGTGGAAAAGATATCCATGTACGCGGATGACACCCTCCTGTATTTGGGTGACCCTCATGCTTCCTTGGCGGCGGCCCTTGAGATTTTCGAGCGGTTTGGCAGGTTCTCGGGCATTAAAATAAATTGGGACAAATCAGTGCTTTTTCCTTTACGCCCGATGACCCCTCCTCCTGACCTACCGGCCCCCCTTTACTGGGTCGACAGATTTAAGTACCTGGGCATATATGTTCAGAGGAACCTGCCGGACTACTTGGAAGCCAATGTTCGCCCGATCATGCAAAATTTTACCCTCAAATGTAACACTTGGAAGACCCTGCCGCTGACCCCAGTAGGTAGGATTAATCTGATAAAGATGTCCTTCCTCCCTAAATTCCTTTATGCATTCCAGAACACTCCTGTTAGCATTCCTAATTCCTTTTTTACCAAACTGGACCAGGCGATTGGAACATTTGTGTGGCAGGGTAGGGTCCCCAGAGTGGCTAGATCCACGCTCCAGCTCCCTTTGTCGGGGGGGGGGCCTGGCACTACCCAACTTCAAAAATACTACTGGGCTGCGGTCCTGGTTTCAGTGAGGTGGTGGTTCATGCAGGACCGGTCCAACCCCGCAGTGAATCTTGAGGCGGCAATATTGGGTTCCTATGATGAACTTAGCAATTTGGTGTACCAAGGGCCTCGCTCTAGCATACATATCACTACCCCTATGAGAACAACCATTGGAGTGTGGAGGCGAGTTTCGGGGTCCCTGGTGAAGCCCCAGACCTGTTCTCCATATACTCCCCTATGGGGAAACCCGGAGTTGTCCCATCTGCGGACTGTGCCGGATCCGCGGGTGTGGGCCAGGCACGGGGTTAGGACCCTCCGGGATGTTATGCCGGGGGGCTGTCTCCTCTCCTTTCGGGACCTGAAGGACAAATTCTCGCTTCCTTCCTGGATGTATTTTAGATTTATGCAGCTTCGACATGCACTTAGGGCTCAGTTCCCGGAACCGATCACCTTAGCCCCACACTCGGTTGAGAGACTTCTTGCGGCCAGTAACATAGATAGAGCGTTGTCCTCCATATACTTTAGGCTCACCTGTGCTGGGGGCACTGGTGCTGATAGAGCATTCAGTGCCTGGCAAAGGGATATACCAAACCTCACGGAGGAGGATTGGTCCGAGGGCCTACAGCAGTACATCCCCCTTATGATAGCTGCCAGGGACCGATTTGTTCAAATCAAGTTTCTTCACAGGGTGTACTACACGCCACAGAGGCTCTCGGTCATCTATCGCCTGGCGGACGATCGGTGTCCGCGCTGCCAGGAGGGTGTAGGTAACTTTATCCAAATGGTCTGGAGTTGCTCTCGGATACAGACGTTTTGGCAGGAGGTGACTGCTGACATTAGATCACTTAGTGGTGTTTCCGTCGGACTGGACCCCCTGATCCTTCTTTTGGGTATAACTGACAACCTCCCCACTAACACACATACAAAACTTTTTATTTTTTATTGTGCGTATTATGCTAGGAAAACCATTCTGAATAATTGGAAAATGCCTGAGCCACCCCGAATCTCGGCATGGAAGAAACTGGTGAATGACACGCTCCCAATGTACAAGCTGACGTACATGGGTCGCAACTGTCCTAAAAAGTTTCTGAAAATATGGTCAAGTTGGGTTGAGGCCAGACACCTCACGGTGTAGATCGTGGTTTGTGGATATGACACTGATTCCTCCCCTCCCTCCCCCTGGGTTGGTACTAATTGGTATTACATTTCTGTTCCCCCCCCCCCCCTCCGCGCTGAAAAGGTAGATGGATGGTCCTGTTGGCGGGGTGTATAAGTGCCCTATGACTAGGTGTAGCAACACTATTATATATAACTGATATGTTTGATTATATGCCTCCTGTTCAAGTGTTGACCTAGTTGTACTCTGTTAGATGCCATTCTTTTTCTGTGTATTGTCCACAGCTTTCTCACATGTACAACGATATTTTTCTTCTAATAAAATTCCTTCTGTTAAAAAAAAAAAAAATGGCCGCCTGCAAAACTTTGCGACCGAAAGAAGCATCCGAAGATGCACCTACATCAACCTTGTAGAATTTTGTGAAAGTGTGAGCGGACGACCAAGTCGCCACCTTACATAATTGGGAAACAGACGCTTGACGTCGGAAAGCCCAAGAGGCACCTATTGCCCTGGTCGAATGCGCTGTGACAGGGGGGCGCCCGACCCTTCATGGCGTAAGCCTGAATCACTATCCGTCGGATCCACGTAGAGATGGTGGCCGACGAGACCGCTAGGCCCTTCTTGGGACCAGCCACCGAAACAAACAGTGAGTCTGACCTCCAGAACGGAGCAGTAGCAGATAAGTATACTCTCAGAGCTCGGACAACGTCCAAGGAATGCAACGCCGACTCCTTAGGATTCGACGGATGAGGACACAAGGAAGTACAATGTCTTCATTGAGATGAAAAGCCAAAACGACTTTATGAAGAAAGGAAGGCTGCGGACGCAGCACCACCTTATCCTTGTGGAAAACCAGATAGGGAGCCTTGCATGACAAGGCTGCCAGCTCAGAAACCCGTCTAACTGACGTAACAGCCACCAAAAAGACCACTTTTTGAGAAAGTGTCAACAAGGGAATTTCCCTAATGTTCTCAAACAGTAACTTCTGAAGCACCGAGAGGACCAGGTTCAAGTCCCACGGAGGTAGTGGGGGACAGGCCGGAGGAGCCACATGTCCAACCCCCTGCACAAACGTACTCACGAGAGAGTGAGCCGCCACCAGGGGTCGCTGAAAAAATACAGCCAGGGCAAATATCTGCCCCTTAATTGTACTTAAAGCAAGCCTTTGGTCCACCCCACGCTGTAGAAACAGCAGGATTCTGGAGACCAAATAAGTACGCGGATGCCACTTCATTTCCTCACACATGGATATGTAGGTCTTCCAAGTGCGATGGTAAACCTTCCTAGAGGACGGCTTCCGAGCACTTCTCATGGTAGAGATCACCGAATCTGACAGGCCCCGGTCTCTCAGAACCTGGTTCTCAATAGCCATGCCGTTAAAGCCAGTGACTGTAAAGCAGGATGGAGTATGGGACCTTGCGACAGCAGGTCATCCCGTAGTGGTAGGCGTCAGGGGACGTCTGCTACCAGACATACTAGATCGGCGTACCAAGGACGCTGAGGCCAATCTGGAGCGATCAGGATCATTGGAATCCCCTCTGCCTCCACTCTGCGAAGCAGATGAGGAAGGAGCCTCATGGGAGGGAAGGCATAGACTAGCCGATACTGACCCCACGATGCCACCAACGCGTCCGTTGCATCTGCCCATGGGTCCTTTGACCGGGCCACAAACCTAAGGACATTCCAGTCCAGGACATTGATCGGCAGGCGGGATTCCTCCGGGGTCCAGCGACCTTGCGTCGACTGAACACCCCAGACTCCCCTCCAACCGGTAAGGCTGGTGTCCGTTGTGATCACCATCCAGTTAACAGGAAGGAACGACTTTCTGAACAGAAGTGCCGGTGATGTCAGCCACCATACCAGGGAGGTCCTGACTAGGTGGCTTACCCGGATTTGATAATAAAGGGATGATGGGCATTTGTCCCATCTGGACAGAATTTCCTTCTGCAACACTTGAGTGTGATATTGAACATATGGAACCGCCTCGAAGGAGGCTACCATGAGGCCCAAAACTTGCATGCAAAAACGGAGTGACGACCATCTTTTGGATGTCAACTGCTGCACCGCAGCCCGAAGGGTCTGCAACTTTTCCACAGGAAGGAAAACCTTTGCCTGTGAGGAATTCAGAATCAATACTGACTTTTGCGTGTTTAGCACCCAACCACAGTCTCGGAGAGTCTGACAGGTTATAGACACGCTCACCTCTAATTCTGATCTTGAAGTGGCCCTCAGAGGAAGGTCGTCCAAGTAGCCCATGAAAGCGATGCCCGGCTGTCTTAGAAGGGCCAGAATCGGAGTGAGCACCTTGGTTAACACCCTGGGTGCCAATGCCAGGCCAAACGGGAGGGTCACAAACTGATAGTGGTCCTCCCCAACTGCGAAGCACAGAAACCTCTGATGCCTGGAGCATATGGGAACATGCAGGTATGCGTCCTTGAGGTCCAAGGACGCCAGAAAGTCCCCTGGATGGAGAGCAGTAACTACAGACCGAACCGACTCCATCCGGAATCTTTGTACCTTCACAAAGCAATTAAGGGCCTTGAGATCCAGGATTGGACGAACCCCATCCTTCTTTGGCACTACGAACAGATTCGAGTAAAACCCCTGAAACCGTTCCTGCCCTGGGACAGGAATGATCACCCCGCGTTCCAGCAGATCCTGGACCGCCCCATACAGGGCCTCCCAATGGGTCGGCTGAAGCCGGAGGTTGGAGGGAAAGAATCTGTTCGGCGGACAAGAGAGAAACTCTATCTTGTAGCCTGAGGAGATTACTTTGCAAACCCACCGGTCAGAGATCAGAGATGTCCACCGAGTCGCGAATTCGCGAAGACGTCCCCCACCTAAGAGATGGGTGGGGACAGACCTTCATGCGGACGTAGATTTGTCCGCAGGCTTGTTGGGCTTGCGAAACCAAGGACGCTTTTGTCCCTGAGCAGGCGCTTTATCGGCTTGGGATCTTTTACCTGCTCCCCTGGGCGGACTAAAAAAAACACTTGTGTGTAGTAAAGGAGGGCCCTTGCCTATGGCGTGGCTCCTCACCCTTTTTGGATTTTTAATGATGTTATCCAGAGAGGCCCCAAAAAGCCTGTCGCCCTTAAAGAGCAGATCCAGCAGGGCCTTCTTGGGAGATTGGTCCGCAGACCAGCACTTTAGCCAGATCAGGAGGCATAATGCCACCGCATAAACCGAGGCTCTAGACAGCAAGGGGATAGTATCCATGTCTGACTCGCAGACAAACTTAAGGCCCTGTACCAACTGGTTGGCCAAAAGCTACCTCATTCGGAGGAGCCTCCCGCGCCTTCAACCCCTGGAGTAGCATCTTTGCCCACTCAGTAAGTGTCTGAGACACCAAAGCCCCAGCCAATGCTGGACGCACCGCTGAGCCCACCACTGTGTATAGGTAGCGAGCGAGTGCCTCAGCCTTCTTGTCCACAGGGTCCTTGAAGACAGGAGCCCCTTCCACTGGAATCGTGGTAACTTTGTTAAGTCTGGACATGGGGGGTCCACTACCGGGGGAGAGGACCATTTTTTCAGGAAACTCTCCTCAAAGGGGTACCGGACCGCAAAATTTTTTGGGGCTGCAAAAACCTTCAGTGGGTTTTCCCACTCCTTATATAAAAGCTTATCAAGATAAAACACACAAGGAAACACCTTAGCAGTGCGGGCCGGCTTACGGAACCCAAAGGGGACCGCCGTCTCTGCCGCTTCTACAGCATTTTCCAATTTTAGCGTATCCCGCACTGCAGTGATAAGGTCAGATACCAAAGCCTTTTCACTTGTTGACCTGGACCTGGAGTCATTCTCACTGTCCGACCGGCCACGGTCCACAGTCTCTGATGCATCAGAATCAGGGCCATGAGCCACAGCCGGGCCCGGTTCTGCATCAGAATTATCCCCAGAAGATGGTGGGGGAAGAGGGCGTTTCCTACCCCCCGTGTTCCCACGCGCCGCTTCTACCTTGGCAACAAAAGCCTCCAGGATTGCCGACATAGCGTCCACAGATACATCAGGGGCACCAGCTGCCAAGTCAGGTGTTTCAGGGGAAAAGACGTCTGCTTCTGACGTCATGCTGACCCACGCGCCTGACACCCACAGGGACTCCAGGCAAGGTATCAATAGGCCACCCTCCTAGCTGCTACAGAGATGCAGGGTCTCCCAGAGGACTCACCACCCTTGGAACGGTACCGCTACTGCTGCCGTCTGCTCCCGCCTGAGATGCTCTCCCACCGCTGCCTGTGTCAAAGAAGAACAAAAGATGATAAGGACAGCCGCACTCCAATCCAACGTACCTAGGACAGCTGACGCATTTCACACTACACTTAGTGTTTACTCATAGCTTTGAGTAAACATTAAGTGTGGTGTGAAACGCGTCAGTGGTCCTAGGTTCGTTGCTGTGACTTGTAGTGTCTGTTTCCATTTTTACAATAAAGCTACGTTGGATTGGAGTGCGGCTGTCCTAATCATCTTTTGTTCTTTATTGCTATGTGCATTGCCAGCACCCTCGGTCTCTGAGAGAAAGATTACAACCAAGCCACACCTGCCTAGAGCGGCAATTTTTGTCTTTCAAACATTTTGGATTTTGCACGCTGCCTGTGTCAGTCTGATCCCCTCAGAGTGTGTCTGTATACTTTTGCACCTGTAGAATGCACCCTAGAGGCCGAAGACTTCCACAAAATGGCCGCCAAGCGGCCGTGCTGAAGAACAGTGTGGACCATAAGAAAATGGCCGCCGAGCAGTCGACAGAGGCCAAAGCGGCCGCGGACCACAAGAAAATGGCCGCTGAGCGGCGGTAGATCCATACAGGCGCGAACCACAAGAAAATGGCCGCCGAACAGTCGACAGAGGCCAAAGCGGGTACAGACCACAAGAAAATGGCCGCCGACCAGCGGTAGATCCATACAGGCGCGAACCACAAGAAAATGGCCGCCGAGCGATAGAGGCCAAAACAGGCGTGGACCACAAGAAAATGGCCGCCGACAGCATGGAGGGAGAAAATACACACAGGTAAGCAGCACATTGACATATTTAATGACAGCCTACAGCGCAGCCCCGCTCCAGATGGAGCCCCCCAGGTGACCCCCAGCACCCAGCAACCAGCCTTAGCTTCAGAGCCCAGGGAGGAGGGAAGGCAGGGAGAGAGGAAGGAAAGGCAAAACCACTTACATGATCTCTGCAGGAATGTCCAGCCAAGTCTTCCTGCCGAAGCAGGGGAGCTACTTACCTTTCCTGCGTGGATTATGCTGGAAGATATTCCGGACAGATCATCTCCTGCGCAGTTACGGAGGTGACTGTTGGCCCGGCAGGCTGTGATTGAGCCATAGAGATAGATCATATGCATGCTCTGGAGCATAAGCTCACCGGCCATCCGTGGAGCGACGGGCATGTCGTGGAAAACCCAGCGCGTAGCTAGGGTCGGCACACGCTCGATGGCCGAAACTGGGGAGACTGCAAGGATCTGGGATCCAGCCTGTCACCCAGTCGGCAGTTGATCGAAGATCGCAGGAACAAAAAACATAGAAAAAAATCCCCCGGACCAATGGGGGATCTGCGAGGTGAAGAAAGAGGGGTTATACCCAGAGGGTCCGCCCCCTGGGTGGTACTGTATAAGGTGTGATGTGTTAACACTTTCTACAAGTTTTCTGCCTAGTCACTCCTAAATGAAGGATAATACCCACTTGTCAAGAGGAAGCGGTGTCCGTCCATGAACGAAAGAGTAAGAATTATTTGATCCCCTGCAGATTTTGTACGTTTGCCCACTTACAAAGAAATGAAGGGCCTATAATTTTATTCATATGTATCATAGGTGTATTTTAAATGATAGAATATCAACCAAAAATCCAGAGAAAAAAACATGATACAAATGTTAAACATTGAGTTGCAGTTCCGTGAGTAAAATAAGTATTTGGTCCCTAACAGGGGCGTAACTAGAAATCACAGGGCCCCATAGCAAAATGTTGTATGGGCCCCCCTCACCCCACAAAAAAATGGCGGACTTAAATTAAATAGTGAGCGTGGTTTAAAGGGCAATGCAGCCTCACTGTGCCCATCAATGCAGCCTTACTGTGCCCACCATTGCAGCCTCACTGTGCCCATAAATGCAGCCTCACTGTGCCCATAAATGCAGCCTCACTGTGCCCACCATTGCAGCCTCACTGTGCCAATCATTACAGCCTCAATGTGCCCATAAATGCAGCCTCACTGTGCCCATAAATGTAGCCTCACTGTGCCCATAAATGCAGCCTCACTGTGCTCATCAAATGCAGCCTCACTGTGCCCATCATTGTAGCCTCACTGTGCCCATCAATGCAGCATCACTGTTCCCATCAAATGCAGCTTTACTGTGCCCATGAATGCAGTCTCACTTTACCCACAAATTCAGCCTCACTGTGCCCATCATTGCAGCCCCTCCTATGCCCCATGTCCCAGTCTGCAGTCCCTGTCTGTGGGTAGGTGTGTTGTTGATGCTCGGTACAGTACCTTCTATGCCAGCAGGATATCCATGATCGCCATCAGCAGCCAGGGTCTGTTCTAGTTTTGGATGGGGACAGTGCTCCTTCCAGAGGATCTGTTTGCTGTGAGATGGAGTGGTCCCTAGCCACCTGCACCTTCAGCTGTCCTCATTTTCTGCCCCCAGACAGCCTGTCCTCTGGTCCTGGGGAAGTGAGAGCACTGGGTGGGAGCTGAAGAGAAGGGGGAGCAGAGAGCACTGGCGGGGTTAGAGAGCACATGGGTGGGGGCAAAGAGCAGGGGGAGTGGAGATCACAGGGGTGGGGAGCGGAGATCGCTGGGGGGGGGGCTTGAGAGCACTGGGGGGGAGCCAAAAAGAACAGGGGTGGAGAGCATGGGAGGCTGAGAGAGGGGGCTGGAGAGCACTGAAGGGGCTAAGAGTGTGGGGGGTAAAGATCACTGGGGGGGATCTTGAGAGCACTGGGGGGGGCAGAAAGAACAGGGGTGGAGAGCACGGGGGCTGGAGAACACTGGGGGGTAGAAAGAGCAGGGGGGAGTGGAAAGCACTGGGGGGGAGTGGAGAGCACTGGGGGGTGGAGAGCAATGGGGGGAGCTTGAGAGCACCAGTGGGGGCCAGAAAAAAAGGGGTGGAAAGTACGGGGGGCTGGAGAGCACTATGGTGGGCGGAGAGCACTGGCGGGGTGGGAGAGCACATGGGTGGGGCAAAATGCAGGGGGGAGCGGAGAGAGCACTGGCGGGGGTTAGAGAGCATGTGGGTGGGGGCAAAATGCAGGGGGGAGTGGAGAGTAGTACAGGAGTAGGAAGCGGAGAGTGCTGGGGGGAAGCTTGAAAACAATGGAGGGGGAGCCAAAAAGAACGGGGGGTGGAGAGCACAGGGGGGCTGGAGAGCGAAGGGTGGAGCAGAACAGGGGTGGAGAGCACTGGGGGGGGAGAACAGGGGTGGAGAGCACTGGGGGGGATAACAGGGGTGGAGAGCACTGGGGGGGGGGAAAGAACAGGGGTGGAGAGCACTGGAGGGGGGGACAGGGGTGGAGAACACTGGGGGGGGACAGGGGTGGAGAGCACTGGGGGGGTGGAGAGCACTGGGGGGGAGAGCACAGTCTGGGGGGAGTGGAGAGCACTGGGATGGTGGCTGGAGAAGGATGGGGAGAGCTTGAGAGCAGGGGAGGGCAGCAAGAACAGGGGTGGAGAGAACTGTGGGGGGGGGGGGCTGGAGAGTGTGGTGGGGGGGGGAGCACTGGGGGGCAGCAAAAGAAGTTGGATAGGAGGAGAAGCAGGGCGGCTACATATAGAGGAATTGAGCTTTCTATTGTCCTCCATACAGCCGCGGAATGCTTGATTCTCCTCCTCTCCCTCCTGCAAGCATTCAGCGGCTGCATGGAGGACAGTAGAAAGCTCAATTCCTCTATATGCGGCCGGGCCCCCCTGCCGAATCCGTTCCTCCTATCCAGGCAGTGCAGGCACATAGGGCGGGCTGTACAGCGGGCATCTCCTCAGAGCTGGCTGGGTCTGTGTGTGTTCGGCGGCGGGCGGCACTGTAACGCGGTCCCGCCCCCCCTAGACAGGCTTGTGTGATAGGCTGAACACTGATTCCATCTACTATCACACGAGCCAGTCTAGGGGGGGCGGGACCGCATTACAGTGCTGCCCGCCACCGAACACACACAGACCCAGCCAGCTCCGTAATGCACAGGAGCAGGAGAGAGGGGACAGGGAGGAGCACTGCAGCAACTGAAACCGGCCCCAGCCCACGGGCCCCTCTCGGTTGCGGGCCCCATAGCGGCCGCGTGTGTCGCTATGGTGGTAGTTCCGCCACTGGTCCCTAAGCAAAACATGACTTAGTACTTGGTGGAGAAAGCCCACTTTCTCCCAATCCTTCTCGGAATCATTTAGATGTTGGCAAACTTCAGACAGGCCTGTACGTGTGCCTTCTTGAGGAGGGGGGACCTTGCGGAAGCTGCAGGATTTCAATCCATGGTGGCGAATTGTGTTACCAATGGTTTATTTGGTGACTGTGGTCCCAACTGCCTTAACCACTTGCTTAATGGGCACATATACCCCTTTCCTGCCCAAGCGAAATTTCAGCTTTCGGCACTGTCACGCTTTGAATGAAAATTGCACGGTCGTGCGACGTGGCTCCCAAACAAAATTGACGTCCTTTTTTCCCACAAATAGAGCTTTCTTTTGGTATTATTTGATCACCTCTGCGGTTTTTATTTTTTGCGCTTTAAACAAAAAAAGAGCGACAATATTTTTTACTTTTTGCTATAATAAATATCCCAATTAAAAAAAAAAAAAAAAACTATTTTCTTTTTCAGTTTAGGCCGATACGTATTCTTCTACATATTTTTGGTATAAAAAAAAATCGCAATAAGCGTATAGTGATTGGTTTGCGCAAAAGTTATAGCGCCTACAAAATAGGGGATAGAATTATGACATTTTTTTTTATTATTTTTATTTTTTACTAGTAATGGCAGTTATCTGCGATTTTTGTCAGGACTGCGCCATTATGGCAGACACATCGGACACTTTTGACACATTTTTGGACTATGCACTGATTACTGTATAAATGTGACTGGCAGGGAAGGGGGTTAACACTAGGGGGCGAGGAAGGGGTTAAATGTGTTTCCCTAGGAGTGATTCTTACTGTGGGGGGAGGGGAGTGACTGGGGGAGGTGACCGATCTGTGTCCCTATGTACAAGGGACACAGCATCGGTCTCCTCTCCATGACAGGACGTGGATCTGTGTGTTTACACACACAGATCCACGTCCTTGGCTGTATAACGGCACGATCGCAGGTACCCGGCGGACATCGCGGCCACCAGGCATGCGCATCGGCACTTCAGTGACGCGGCGGGCACGCGCACGCGCGCGTGCCCCCCCCAGTGGCCTGAGAAGCCGAGGCCGTCAATAGACGGCCTCCCGGACCTGAAGAGCCACCTTGTGGCCGTCATTTGACAATGGCCCGGGGTCAAAGTAGTTAAGATTATTTACAAGCTCATCCCATGTAGTTCTGCGATGATCCTTCACTTTCCTCATGATCATCCTTACCCCATGAGGCGAAATCTTTGAGCTCCAGACCGAGAGCGATTTATGGTTATTTTGCATTTCTTCCATTTGCAAATAATCGCTCCAACAGTTGTCTCCTTCTCACTGATGGTCTTGTAGCCCATTCCAGCCTTGTGCAGGTCTACAATCTTGTTCATATATATTATGGCATCTCCTTTGAAACTGATAGAAAACAGTTTAGAAATTAGACTTGCTATTCCTGGGCAGCATTGTGGCTTAGTGGGTAGCACTTCTACCTTACAGCACTAGGGTCATTGGTTCAAATCCCAGCCATGACCTCAGCTGCATGGAACTTGAATGGTTAATTGGCCCTAGTTTGTGTATGCATGTGAAGAAGGGGCCTTAGGTTGTAAGATCCTTGAGGGCTGATGTGAATGCACAAATAATGTAAAGGAATGTGTAAAGTTGTCAGTACTATAAAAAAAAAAAAAACTGTAATAAACAAAGTAATACCACAGATGTGCAATGGAGTGTAACATAACCTGTGGAACAAGTGCAGTTACAACAACCAGATCTTTTTAAAACTGTGACATTCAGTTTATTTTTACACAGCCTCTAAATAGCTTCTGTGGTTGTGTAGTCATGAGGTAACACACCACACACAAAAAAAGTCCAAGCCCATCCATGGTGCGGTCTGAGCTCCTAACGACCCAAATGTGTACTAAAATGTAGACTCAATGAAATGAATGAAATGCAGTCCACAAATTAAGTCGCTGTATCAACAGGCAGTGAATATGCTGCACAGTAACCACAAAAGTGTTTACATTGCTTATAGTCTATCCAGATGTTACATTTGATTTTCAGTTTTCTCTAGCTTTCCTGTACCGAAAAAATAGGGAGGCTGCCACTGCTCAACACTCCTTTTGAAAATACTAGTTGACTGGCTGTTATTTTGAGTCAAAGGTTCCAATACTTGTACTCAGGGCCGAAATGATCAAAAGGTAAAAAAAAAAGCAGTTTGGCAATGCAAAAAAAAAAAAAGAAACACAAGTGCGCTTAACCCCAGACGTTGGTGGCCAGCGAAATGTTTCTTTTAACCCTGATTGTTGATCAGTCCTGCACCAAACCCCCTACATTACTGATCAGTCCCAAAGTTTTTATAACGCCCTCGCTAAACCCCCCAACATTGTCGGTCAGCACAAAGTTTTGTGTAAAGCCCCGTACACATGGTCAGACTTCCATCGGACTTTTCCGTGGTTTTTTGTCCGAATGGAGTTGGTCGGGAACACCCATAGCATACACACGCTCGGACTTTTCTGCAAACTTTCCCAAAACTTTCCCAACATCACGTGGTTTTTCTGCTCTTTTCTGCTCTTTGCTGCCACCCTTTAGTCAACTTCTGCTATTGTTGGTTGATTTTAACATTAGTTGTTTTGTCCATCGGACAAAAGTCCGATGGTTTTCGGTACACACGGTCGGACTTTGCTCCATCGGACTTTTGTTGGGCAAAAGTTTGTCCGTTTGCAGACCCAACTTTTGTCCGATGAAAACAAGAAAAAAGCAAAAAAAGTTTGTCCGATGGAGCGTACACACGGTCGGATTGTTGGTCCAACTTGCTCAAAATGAAGTTTGTTGGCCAAAAGTCCGACCGTGTGTACGGGGCTTTAGCATCCCCCCTCCACCCCCTGCATTAGTGATCAATTGCAATGTTTTTCAATCCTCTCACCCAACCCTTCAACATTGGTGGTCGCCACAGTGTTTTTTTAACACGCCCCACTTTAGTGATCAGTCACAATAATTTTTTTATCCCCCTCACCAAACCCCCCCTACATTGGTGATCAGTGGTAGTGGGTTTTACCCCCCCCCCTCCCTATATGGGTGGTTAGTGGCAGTGTCTTTTTTCACTGTCCACCAAGCCCCCAACCCCCTGCCCCCATTTCTTGCACACTGGTTATGAGTCAGTGTTTTATTTTAACCCTTCGAGTGCAGGGGCAGCAACATCTAAACTTACCTGATCACACACCCCTGTGCTGCACCTTCTCCCCCCTATCCGGCCAAAACTTTACTTGAACTGTCGGGCAGGGATCACTGTGCAAAGTAAGCAGGTGCCTAACAGCTGGTAGGACACATGAACACATGTATTTGTACCAAAGGTGTGCGCAGCCTATTGCATTAGGGTGTGCATCCCACTTCCCATTCATTCACTGTCCAGTACAGCCGAGGCTGCAGAGAAAGGCTCAAACACACATGCACACTTTCTCTGCAGCCTCAGCTGTACTGGACAGTGAATGAATGGTGCCGAGTGGCTCTGTTCTGAGCGTCTTCCTGTTCACTTACAAATTGAAGCATAGTAAACACAGTTTACTATGGTTCAGTTATGAATGAACACAGTGAGCGAGTGTGTTCACTGTGTTCATTTAGAAAAGGAAGGGGCTGGTAAATTACATATTGACTGGCCCCTTGCACTGCTCTCCATCCTGAAACATCCACCACAGCAGCCAGGGGAAGAGGAGAGGAGGGAATCCAGGAGCACTGCAGGTGAGGCGCAACATGGGGGGAAACAGGACTGCATGTAGTGATTACGGTGTGCCCAGGCACACCTGGCACACCCCCTGCACACGCCTATGATTTGTACAATGAATAAAGGAATCTGTAACCTACAAAGACTGGTTTGATCAAAAATAGAGAATTAGGAAAAGCATATACTGTATGCATACAGAACATTTTTCTGAAGTACACTGTATACAGATTGTTTCTAAGCTCACACTGTAACCACAATGGTACAAATGGTGCACTGTTATAGTAAAACAGCTGCAATTTAATTTCATATTGCAAAAACAATATTCTCCAGTAACAATGGTTACAGTATCAGCTCCTCTCAGTTGGGTGCATTCCAATTTTGTAAATAGTATTTATTATGTACCGTATATACTCGAGTATAAGCCGACCCGAATATAAGCCGAGGCACCTAATTTTACCACAAAAAACTGGGAAAACTTATTGACTTGTGTATAAGCCTTGGGTGTCCATGTGCATGCCTCACTGTGCCTCACTTTGCCTCACTGTGTCCATGACTAGACTGACGTTTAACATGGGAGTCTATGGAAGGGGTGCCCGGCTTTGAAAAATCGGTGCTCCCCGGCCGTAGTTCCCCCAGACAATAAACTTTGCACACTTGTAGAGGAGAAATGGTGCTACATGTTTGCCAAGTTTCAGGTCCAGGGGATCTACGACCTTCTGGTACCGGGTCCCCAAAGTCATTGGAGAAATTACCGTTTAACATGGGAGTCTATGGAAGGGGTGCCTGGCTTTGAAAAATCGGTGCTCCCCGGCCGTAGGTCCCCCGGACAACAAGCTTTGCACACTTGTAGGAGAAGAGTGGGGCTACATGTTTGCCAAGTTTGTGGTCCAGGGGACCTACGGCAGGCCGGTACCGGGTCCCCAAATTCCAGAAGATCAGGCGCAAAAAGGTGACTCGAGTATAAGCCGAGGGGGCATTTTCAGCACAAAAAAATGTGCTGAAAAACTCGGCTTATACTCGAGTATATACGGTACTTTATTTCCACTATACTCTTTTTTTAAATTCTCCCTGGATAGATGCAACTATATGTCATATGTAAAACTGAAATGTTTCCACTGGGAATAACAAATTCTTCAACAACCTCAATTATAATAAATATTATAGAGCCAGAAATTTCAATCCCTTACATCACAATATCAATTTTGTCAAAACTTTTTTCTTGCACTTAAGCCTCGTACACACGACCGAGTTTCTCGTCAAAAAACGTCAAGAAACTTGCTGGCAGAGCTTTCTTGCCGAGTAAATCAGTCGTGTGTACGCGGCTATCATGTTTCTCGTCAAGAAAAACGACAAGAATCTCGACGAGAAAAATAGAGAGCCTGCTCTCTTTTTTCTCGTCGAGATTCTTGCCAGCAGGTTTCTCGATGAGAAAAGTGTGTGTGTGTGTGTGTACACTTACCTGTCCTCCGGGAAGCCCGCGCATGCTCGAAATGACTTTGACGCATGCGCGGTAGCTTCCTAGGCATAGGTAGGGTGTAGCAAGATGGCGGCGACGGCATCGAACGTGACGAGCGCACGCTCATCGTAGTCGATTACGTTACCGCGTTCGCTCCATTCAAAGAACCGCGGGTTCTTTGAAAGGAGCGTGTGTACACTCGGCCGGGACAAGTTTCTTGTCCAAGAATCTCGTCAAGAAAAACAACGTGTTTTTTCTTGACGAGATTCTCAGCCGTGTGTACGAGGCTTTACTCTTGAAAAGGCAAAGTTCTAATTATCCTGCATGATATGACTAATTTATAAACTTTAAAGGACATGTCAACTTTTTTTTGAGAAAAAAAATAAAAATATAGCAAATAAAAAGGTAATATACCATATACCATTTTTACACACACCGTGTCTCCTTTTTTTTTTTATTATGCAGCCGCTTAATTTTTTGCAAAATTCTATGCACTATGCCAACCTGGAGGCGTTCTATATGCTCCTGGTGTACAAAATGCCCCCAGAAAATGTAATTTCCTGCTTGAGTGATTGGCTTACACTTCTTCCCAGAAGTCTGCACTAAAATACAAGTCAATTTTTTAGGCACCCCTGCCTAAAGTTTGGTGAGATACTCCCCAAAAGGGATGCTTACACTGCAGCTTTTTTCATTAGAACATTGAGAGCACACCAGCTGGAAATAATGAACCAGACACTTCCTTTCAGAATCAGTCTGCAAAAGACATGGTAAAACAAACAGCTATTTCTTCAGAGCAATAAAAGGTAGGAATCGGTTACAAAGTTTGGTAAAATTCCTGCAATGTACATTGATAACCCAGAAGAGATTATTTATTTTTTTCTCAACAAAAGTAGAGTTACTAAGGAGTTCATCCTGAGAGGAAAAGCACTACATCAGGTTATAATGATTGTAAATTATATATGGGATATACTGCGCTGTGCAATAAGTGAACACAAAAGTCTCGTTTTTTTTTCTTATAAAAATAACAAAAATGTCATACTTACCTGCTCTGTTGCAGTGGATTTGCACCGAGCAGCCCAGATCTTCCTCTTCTCGGGTCCCTCTTCTGTGCTCCTGACCCCTCCCTCCTGTTTAGTGCCCCCACAGCAAGCAGCTTGCTATGGGGGCACCAGAGCCGAGTCACAGCTCCCTGTGTCCATTCAGACACTGAGCCCTGACCCGGCCCCTCTCCCTCCTGATTGTCTGGCTGATGTTGATTGACAGCAGAAAGGGACCTCAGGTAAGAATTAGGGTATTGGGGGGGTTGAGGGGGGCTGCTGCACACAGAAGGCTTTTTTATCTTATTGCATAGATTGCAATAAGATAAAAAAACATCTGCCTTTACAACCACTTTACGTTTTAACTAAGGTCCCTTTAAAGCATATGTAAAGTCAAAACTTTTTTCAGCTTTTTAATAGAATGTGGAAGAGTTAGAACCCTTTTCAAGTTTTTATTGCTCTTTATACCCCAGCTGGGGAGTTTCATTTTATTGGCCCTGGTGACCATTGTCATAAAGATGGGAAAAAAATGATTCTTTTGGGGAGTTGTCAGCAGAACAGGAAGTGAAGGAAAACCATTTCTGCTGACAGAGTGGATATCTCCTCATTTTGGAGAGATCTTCTCTTCCTTACTGTATCCCTGAAAATTAAGGGAAATCTCTCTGACAGTATGTAGACAGCAAAAAAAAAAACTGACAAGTCATAAAATGTACAGTAAACCCTAAAAGTGAACTCCAATTTGCTCCCTTTTTGGTCTGTTAAATACACAATTGAAAGCATTTTGTTATACTGTAACTGATCATAACCTTGCTCTGTAGAGGCCACTGCGCTCACTGCTGGTTCCGCCTCTGAAGGTGACAATGTGGCGTCTTCCTCAGCAACAGGTTGGTCTTTCTCCAGAGATGTAGTGGGGACAGCTTCCTGTTCAGTGACTTCTTCTGCTACGGCTTCTTCTATAGCTGCTTCAACAGCCTCCACAGTTATTTGAGAGACTTGCCCGGTTTCCACCGTCACACCTTTTAAAGGATTTGAGTAAATTTGATATAGCTCCACTGCAAAATACATATATATATCCAAAGAGCGCACACATACACACACCTATGCAAAATGAAGTGCTTGAGCATATCTATAGCTTCTGACTATTTGACGCCTACTGTTTTCAGTAGAAACAATTCGGCGAAATGCAGGACTTTGTTTTGTCAGGTTGTAGGTGCAGGAACTCCCTCAAAACATCCACCGCAACCCCACCCCACAGAGGAGAGTAGTAATGTGGCACATTCTGCATACTGTGTCAAATAAAGAGTGTGGCCAGACTGCAACAGTGTGAAAGTGTTAAATTGGCATTGGTGAATAAAACAAGGAGCGTGTACACAAAAAGTGGCAGAATTCAGGAGTGCATAACACACAAGGTGGCTGGGTACAGAAGTGTGTAACACAAAAGGTGTCTGGGCTCAGGAATGCATAACACAAAAGGTGTCTGGGCTCAGGAATGCGTAACACAAAAGGTGGCTGGGCTCAGGAATGCGTAACACAAAAGGTGGCAGGGCTCAGGAGTGTATAACACAAAGAGTGGCAGGGTTCAGGAGTGCGTAATATACAGGGGGGCTGGTTTCAGGAGTGTGTAACACAAAAGGTGTCTGGGCTCAGGAGTGCATAACACACAGAGTGGCAGGGTTTAGGAGTGCATAACATACAGGGTGGCCAGGTTCAGGAATGTGTAACACAAAAGGTGGCTGGGCTCAGGAGTGCATAAAACAAAAGGTGGCTGGACTCAGGAGTGCGTAACATACAGGGTGGCTGGGTTCAGGAGTGCGTAACACAAAACGTGGCTGGGCACAGGAGTGCATAACACACAGGGTGGCTGGGTTCAGGAGTGTGAAACGCACAGGGTGGCTGGGTTCAGGAGTATGAAACACACAGGGTGGCTGGGTTCAGGAGTATGAAACACACAGGGTGGCTGGGTTCAGGAGTATGAAACACACAGGGTGGCTGGGTTCAGGAGTGTGAAAAACACAGGGTGGCTGGGTTCAGGAGTGTGAAACACACATGATGGCTGGGTTCAGGAGTGTAAAACACACAGGGTGGCTGGGTTCTGGAGTGGGTAATACACAGGGTGGCTGGGTGCAGGAGTGGGTAGCAGGAATAGTGGCTGGGTTCAGAAGTGGGTAACGCGCAGGGTGGAGGGGTTCAGGAGTGCATAACACACAGAGTGGCAAAGTTCAGGAGTGTGTAACACATAGGGTGTCAGGGTTTAGAAGTGTGCAACATGCAGAGTGGCAAGGTTCAGGAGTGCAAAACATGCAGAGTGGCTGGGTTCAGTTCATAATACACAGGGTAGTAGAGTTAAGAGTACGTAACACAATGATGGCAGGGTTCAGGAGTGCCTAACACACAGGGTGGTTGGGTCCAGGAGTGGCAGAGCTCAGGAATGTGTCAAACACAGAGTAGCAGGGTTCAAAAGTGTATTACACACAAGGTTCAGGAGTTTTACGCTAATTCAAACTTTTAGGGCTCATTTACACTGGTGCCAATCCTTGCCACTCCTCTGAATAGCAATCCACATTGGAGCACTTTCAGAGGGTGGTTGATAGGCAGCGCACCAATGTCTTAGAGGTGGAAAAAAACTTTGAGTTGTAACCAGAACAGGGGGCGAGGAGAAACCTATTCTGCTGACAAATGTTTAGGAGTGGATACCCCCTCACTTTGGAGAGTAATGTACATTAACCCTAAAAGTGAGTTTCTCCAAGTTGCTCCTTTTTGGCCTATTAAATACATGATTGAAAGTATTTTGTTATATATGATCATAACCTTGCTTTGTAGAAGCCTCTGCGTTTACTGCTGGTTCCTCCTCTGAAGATGACAAGGAGGCCTCCTCTTCAGCAGTAGGTTGCTCTTGCACCATAGATGTAGTGGGGCCAGCTTCCTGTTCAGTGACCTGTTCTGCGATGGCTTCCTCTAAGACTGCTTCAACAACCTCCACTGTTGTTTCAGAGACTTTCTCAGTTTCCACTGTCACACCTTTTAAAGGATTTGAGTAATAAAGATGCAGCTCCACTACAGAATACATACAATATTTATCCAAGGAGAGCACACATCTAACTATGCAAAATGAAGAGCTTGAGCATATCTATAGCTTTTGGCTCCTCCTGTTTTTAGTAGAAACACTTTGGCTAAATGCAGGACTTTTTTGTTGTTGTCAGGGAATGAGTGCAGGAACCCCCACTCAACCTTCCCCTGTCGCCTGTGTGGGAGAGTTGTGATGTGGCACATTCTGTGAGCTGCATCAAATGGTGGGTGTGGCCAATTTGGTACAATGGGAGGGTCTCAAAGGGGCACTGTTAAATAAAACAGGAGTACTAGGATTCAATTGTGCGTAATACAGAGTGGTAGAGTTCAGGAGTGTGTTAAGCACAGCTTGCAGGGTTTAGGAGAGCATTTTGCTTGTTCAAATTTTTATGGCTCATTTACACTTGCTACCCTTCCGAAAAGCGACCCACAGGGGAACACTTTTTAGAGTGGTTAACAGGAAGCTGGGAGGTGACCAATGTTGTAGAGATGGAAGAACATTTTTTGAGTTGGTACCAGAACAGGAGGTGAAGAGAAACTTATTCTGCTGACAAAAAAAATGTATGTAAACCCTAAAAAGGAATGTCTCTAAGTTGCTCCCTTTTGGTCTGTTGAATAAACAATTAAAAGCAAAGATACTCTAGACCGCTTCAGCGCGGTATGGGCACCTTGGGAGGCCCATGTGACTGACCCAGGGGGGCTGTCCTCTAGCCTAGACTTAGCGCTCTTAGAACTGGCTGAGCCGTCGCTTAGATCCCGGATGGCAGGAGATACTCGGAAGACTTGAGGACAGAGGTGGCTCAGTCTTGGATGTGGCCCGCCCGGTGCAGACTTGGAGACTTCAATCTACTTCGCAGGTATGCTCCGATCCTTCCCTTCTTCCTCCCCCTTCCCATTTTTCTACCTCTATTTTTCCACTAATCTTTCCTTCTATTTTTTTTTTTTTTTTCTCTTCCATGCTCAGCCTAGTGGCTACATGGTTTGAGAAGCTGTTTAAAAGGTTGCTTTAACTGGACCTTTGGTTATACCATGCTGCTGTTATGAGGGGAGCCCATGTAGTGAGGTGGGCACCTTTTCCCCCTCATGGCATTGAGTACTTGTCCTGAGGGGCTGCCTGTTGGGCGGGGCGCCAGGGGAGGTCTGAAGGAGGCAGATTTGGCCCCCCTCCACTGGTGTCGCGGCCGGCGAGTTGCCTCGTGCCCTTTAAAGGGACTGGACTACCGTGCATTGTGTCATGTTAGGTCCAGGAATATGCTGTACTGCCTACCATATGTTACTGCTCATTTGCAACTGGTATTGTCATTTTCTTTGTATTGCCTTCGTCTCTTAAATAAAATACAGATTTTACAAAAAAAAAAAAGCATTTTGTTATATCTGATCATAACCTTGATCTGTAGAAGCCTCTGCGTTCACTGCTGGCTCCCCCTCTGAAGGTGACAAGGAGACCTCCTCTTCAGTAACAGGTTGTTCTTGCACCATAGATGTAGTGGGGACAGCTTCCTGTTCAGTGACCTCTTCCGCTACGGCTTCCTCTATGACTGCTTCAACAGCCTCCACTGTTGTTTCAGAGACTTCCCTGGTTTCCACGGTCACACCTTTTAAAGGATTTTAGTAAAGATGATGCAGCTCCACTACAGAATACATACAGTATATATCCAAGGAGCGCACACATGTAACTATGCAAAATGAAAAGCTTTAGTCTATCTATAGCTTTTGACTATTTGGCTCCTCCTGTTTTTTATAGAAACACTTTGGCTAAATGCAGGACTTATTTTTGTCAGGGAATAGGTGCAGGAATCCCTCACCCTGCCGCCTGTGTGGGAGAGTTGTGATGTGGCACATTCTGCATCGAATGGTGGGTGTGGCCAATTTGGTACAATGGGAGGGTCTCAAAGGGGCACTGTTAAATAAAACAAAGAGTGCCAGGGTTCAGTAGTGCGTAAAGCTAAGTGGCTGGGTTTAATTGTGTGTAATACAAAGTGGTAGAGTTCAGGAGTGTGATATGCACGGGTTGCAGGGTTTAAGAGTGCAATATGCTAGTTACACTGGTGCCAGTCTTTACTACCCTTCTGAAAAGTGACCCATGGTGGAACACTTTTCAGAGAGTGGTTGACAGGTAGGTGGGAGGTGACTACAGACTAATGTTGTAGAGATGGAAGAACATTTTTTGAGTTGGTACCAGAACAGGAGGTGAAGAGAAACCTATGCTGCTGGGGAAAAAAAAAGAAAGAAATGTATGTAAACCCTAAAAGTGAATGTCTCTAAGTTGCTCCCTTTTGGTCTGTTAAATATACAATTGAAAGCATTTTGTTACATCTGATCATAACCTTGCTCTGGTGAGACCTCTGCGTTCACTGCTGGTTCCTCCTCTGAAGGTGACAAGGAGGCCTCCTCTTCAGTTACAGGTTGCTCTTGCTCCATAGACGTAGTAGGGGCAGCTTCCTGTTGAGTGACCTCTTCCAATATAACTTCCTCTAAGACTGCTTCAACAGCCTCCACTGTTATTTCAGGGACTTCTCCAGTTTCCACTGTTACACCTTTTAAAGGATTTCAGTAAAGAGGATGCAGCTCCACTACAGTACACACACAGTATATATCCAAGGAGAACAGACGTTCCTATGCAAAATGAAGAGCGTGCGCATATCGATAGCTTCTTACCATTCGAAAATTTGTAGAAACACTTTGACTAAAGGGCTCTTAGGTACTACCAGAATAGCTGCAGAAACTCACCCTAACCTTTTCCCACTGCCCGTGGAGGCTAGTTGTGGTGTGGAGCATTCTGAGTGCCTCATCAAATGGTATGGGTGGCCAATTTGGTAAAATAAAAGGGCGTTGTTAAATAAAATCAGGAGTGTGCAACACAGAGTGGCAGGGCTAGGTCAGGAGGAGGACATCGGGTGAAAAATAGGATTTTTATAACAGCTTACCTGTAAAATCCTTTTCTTGGAGTACATCACGGGACACAGAGCGACATAGTCATTACTAATGGGTTATATAGTTACCGTCAGGTGCTGGCACTGGCAACTTCCAAAACCGGAAGTACCCTCCCCTATATAAGCCCCTCCCATCCGGGAGCACCTCAGTTTTGTAGCAAAGCAATAAGTGTCCCCAAAGAGGGGCGGGAGCTCTGTGTCCCGTGATGTACTCCAAGAAAAGGATTTTACAGGTAAGCTGTTATAAAAATCCTATTTTCTTTCTCGTACATCACGGGACACAGAGCGACATAGTCATTACTAATGGGATGTCCTAAAGCAATGCCAAATGAGGGGGGGGATACACCATATATAAGCTGAGCGCTATCAGACATGAGGATCTTTTGCGGCCTGCAACACACTGCGCCCAAAGGCGACATCCTCCTGACTTCTAACGTCCACCTGGTAGAACCTAGTAAACGTGTGTACCGAAGACCATGTTGCGGCCTTACAGATTTGAGCCAGGGAGGCCTGGTGATGCACTGCCCATGAAGTTCCAACTGCTCTCGTGGAGTGCGCCCTAACTTTGAACGGAGGCGGTCTACTTCTCAAGCTATAGGCTTGTATTATGACCTGTCGAATCCACTTGGCTAAAGTAGATTTTGACGCTGCCTGACCCTTTCTGGGGCCTTCCGGCAGAATAAACAAAGTATCCATTCTGCGAATCTGAGCAGTGGCTTTTAGATAAGCTTTAACTGCTCTTACTACATCCAAAGAATGCAATAACTTTTCCTCTACCGAAGTAGGCTTGGGGAAAAAAGAAGGAAGAACCACATCTTGGTTCAAATGAAAACTCGATACCACCTTAGGAAGAAAGGCTGGATGAGGACGTAACACTACTCTGTCCTTATGGATAACCAGATATGGCTCCTTACAGGACATAGCTGCTAATTCCGATACTCTTTTAGCCGAACAAATGGCTACTAGAAAAATCAATTTCCTGGTGAGAAGCACCAAGGAAATATGCTGTAATGGTTCAAATGGTTGTTTCTGTAGAACCGACAGAACCAAGTTTAGATCCCATGGACATATGGGAATATTAACCGGAGGACTAATACGCATCACTCCTTGTATAAAGGCTTTGACTAGTGAATGCGAAGCCAAGGGCCTTTGAAAAAATATTGACAAGGCCGAAATCTGACCTTTGATAATACTCAAGGCAAGCTTCCTATCTACAGCCCATTGTAGGAAGTCCAGAATCCTACCTATTACGTATTTACGTGGATGCCATTTCTTGGCCTCACACCAGGCGATGTACGCCTTCCAGATTCTATAGTAGATCTGCCTGGATACCGGCTTCCTGGCATTGATCATGGTAGATACCACAGCATTAGAGAGCCCTCTCTTTTTTAGAATGTGGGCTTCAATAGCCAGGCCGTCAAACCTAGGGCTGGTAAGGAAGGGTGGTATATCGGTCCCTGCGAAAGCAGGTCCGGACGATGTGGGAGGGTCCAAGGACTCCCCACAGACATTTTTACAATCTCCGCGTACCATGCTCTTCGGGGCCACGCTGGAGCCACCAGAATCACTGGTTTCTTTTCTACCCTGATTCTGCGGAGTAATCGAGGTAACAATTGTGGCGGTGGGAATGCATATATCAGCTTGAACTGATCCCAAGGGAACACTAGGGCATCCGAGCCGCACGCTAGGGGATCCCTTGCCCAAGAGACAAACCTGTCCACTTTTGTGTTGAATCTGGATGCTAGCAGATCTACATCCGGTGTTCCCCACCGCTGACATATTGTCCGGAAAACCTCGGGATGAAGGGACCATTCCCCTGGGCATAATTGTTGGCGACTTAGAAAGTCCGCCTTCCAATTCTCCACCCCTGGAATGAATACCGCAGATATGGCTGGGACATATCTTTCTGCCCATCTCAGGATGTAATTTACTTCCCTTTGGGCTGCACGACTCCTGGTGCCCCCCTGACGATTGATATATGCCACTGCTGTGGCATTGTCTGACTGAACTCTGACAGGGGACCCTTGGAGTTTGGATGTCCATGCTACTAGGGCATACCGGGCTGCTCGTATCTCTAAGAGATTGATGGGCAGGGCCTTTTCCGCATCCGACCATCTGCCCTGGAGAGACCATTGCTCCAGTACTGCTCCCCAGCCTATAAGGCTGGCATCTGTAGTGACCACCTTCCAGGAAATCGGACTGAAGGATTTCCCTCTTTCCAGATTCTGGGGAACCAACCACCAGCGGAGGCTCCTGCGAACGGAAGGGGACAAGGACATTGGTAAGTCCAGAGCCTGAACTTTTTTGTTCCAGGCTGACAGTATGGCCCTTTGCAACTTCCTTGAATGGAATTGACCGTAGGGTACTGCTTCGAATGATGACACCATTTTTCCCAGCAGCCTCATGCACAGGCGTATGGATGGCTGTCTTTTTGAACCCACTAAGTGGATCAAATCTCTCAAAGACGACCCCTTTTCTTGAGGCAAGAAAATCTTTTTCTGGTCTGAATCCAGCCTTAGCCCCAAGTATTCCAGACTTTTGACTGGTTTTAGGGCTGACTTGTCTCGGTTGATAATCCAACCGTGATATTCCAGATACTTGATTGTCTCGTGAACAACCACTTCTAGTTTTTCCACTGAGTGGTCTATCAGCAACAAGTCGTCTAGATATGCCATTATCGTTACACCTCGTGTTCTTAGATTGGCCAATAATGGGGCCAGAATTTTTGTGAACACTCTTGGTGCTGTGGCCAGACCGAAGGGTAAGGCTCTGAACTGAAAATGGCGCCCTTCTACCGCAAAGCGTAGAAATTTTTGGTGGGCTGGAAAGATGGGGATGTGCAAATAAGCATCTTTGATGTCGATCGAGGCTAACCATTCCTCCCCTTGTAGGGCAGTGGCTACCGATCGGATCGACTCCATCCGGAAAGTCCTGATATGTAGGAATTTGTTTAGCCCTTTTAGATTTAATATGGGCCTCACGTCCCCGTTTGGCTTCGGAACTGTAAAGAGGTTTGAGTAAAACCCGAACCCCCATTCTTCCAGGGGAACCTCTATAATTACTGCTTGAAGCAATAATTGTTCCAGTGCCAACAGGAGGAAACCTCTCTTCTGGGGATCCCTTGGCACGTTTGACCTTATAAAGCGGGAAGGAGGGGAGTTTTTTAACTCCAATTTGTATCCCAGATTTACTGCGGAGAGCACCCATCTGTCTCGGATCGTGTCCCGCCAGGTTTCTGTGAACAACTGAAGTCTTCCCCCCACCCGATTGGGTGGGGGCAACCCTTCATGCATTTGACTTTGGGGGAGGTTTTGTACCTCTCCTGCTCCAGGGCTTCTTGTTACCCTGTAACTGTCCCTGATTTTTACCTCCGGGATTTGACCGGGGAGGCCGTCGGAACTGTTTCACAGCCGATGTCCTAGGGACTGGAGAAGCCGGCCTCTTAAAGGAGGGACCTCTAACTCTATTTTTAACCGGCAAAAGCGTACTTTTACCGCTGGAAATTCTCTGGATATACTTGTCCAGGTCTTCCCCGAATAAGCGCTCCCCATGAAATGGGAAGCTGACCAGCAATTTTTTACAGGGAGCTTCAGCAGACCAGTTTTTGAGCCATAGAAGCCTGCGCATATGTACTACAGACAGCGTAAGGCGGGAGGCCTGATGGATTGAATCCTTTATAGCGTCCACTGCAAAGCATAAGGCTCTAGGTAGATCAGCTAGGGCAAGAGCCTGCTGATCTGGCAAGTCTCTTAAGACCTGTTTCAACTGATCCTTCACTGCTTGGCATACCCCAATAGCTGCCACTGCTGGTTGTGTCACCAATCCTGCTGTAGAAAAAGCAGATTTCAATAATGACTCCAATTTTTTATCTATTGGGTCCTTGAACATTTGGACATTTTCCACCGGACATGTCAGTGATTTATTCACACAAGAGATGGCTGCGTCCACTGTAGGGACCTTCCATTTTCTGATGAACTTATCCTCCATGGGATAGACCACCGGAAATCTCTTGGGGGGAGTAAATATTTTGTCAGGATGCTCCCAATCCTGGTAAATGAGCCCCTCCAGTAAAGGATGGATCGGAAAGGAACAAACAGTCTGGGGAGCTTTTAGCGACCCCAATGAGGAGACAGAAGTGGAGGATGGCTCCGCAAGTGGCATTTTAAATGCTGATCGGACCATATTAGTCAGGGACTGAACCCATAACCTCTCAGCATGTGATGCTGAGAACGGCTCTTCCACTGTTGATTCCTCTACAACCGAATCAACCTCATCCTGATCCCCCTCAGGTAGGTCGACCTCTGTATGGGACTGTTGCTCTGTTAACAGGCACTCTGAGGGAGGAGACGGAGATCGAGCGCTTTTCTCCTGTGACAGGGAAGCAGCAATTAATGCTGACAATCTCTCTTCCAGTCCTCCCAGAGCTGAGGAAAAAACCTCCTCTGTTACATACACAGGAGCAGGTGAACTGAGGACAGCCACAGTACCAGGTACTCCTGGGGGTGCCCTACAGTCACTAACCTCTGATTCTTCAGGGGAGACTGGTGCAGCCAAAGCATGCCCAAGATCCTCAGAGCCCGATGGAGACCCCCTATTCCTCCTGGAATTTCTAGTCCCGGAGTTTTTAGACGGCATATTCCTAAGCCACAAAGCTGAGGTATTCCAGCCGAAATACACCAGTTACTGATAATAGTCTAGCATAAATGCTGCTATAATAAACAGTTGGTGTCTACTAATGTGCCTTTCTAGGGGATGCCTGTATCAACCGCTTGCTGTATGCCTTTAAATGTTGCCAGCTCTGTCTCTGTACTTCATAGCCAGCTTACTACAATATTGTGGCTTTTTAAAACCTGCTGGGACGCCCGCACATGCGCAGAAGTGCTGCGGCGCGCACAGAGCGTCATCCCCCAGGCTCCGCCCCCTTTTCCGGCTCACCTCTATATATAGAGGCGCGTGCACGCGCACGCGCGCGGCCACGTGCGCCCTCGGCGCTAATTTCAAACATGGAAACCAGGGACAGGAGCCAGGGCCCCTCTTTGCCGCAGGCCGGGGGATGGACGAGCACTGCAACATGGCAGAGGAAGCAGTTTCCTATAGGAGAACTCACCAACTGCCTGGACTTTGCTCTCTGAGAAGAAACTAGTCCATATGACAAGAAAACATTCCACAGCGGCCTCTAGTGGACAAACACAGGTACCGCAGTCTAATATACCATTAGGTAACAGACAGAAAGACAAATTAGGCTTGGGGGTCCCCCAATAGAACCAAGTTCCTGGGGGCCCCCACTTACCTGTTCCTCGCCGCAGGACTTTGTTTGGTCCACAAAAGCCCAAACTTCACCTATCACGGCAGGCATTGTAATCAAACCTTCAGGGACCGGGTTCCCAAGGATTCCACTCCCCTGGACCTGTATAGCACCCTGCACAGAAAACATCTTGGTCGTGGGTATGACCAGAGCTCTGGATCCCAGGGTCCAGCTCTCCTAAGAGAAGCATTACAGGCAAAACCTTGCTCTTCTCTTTGCAAGGCCCGGGTACCGACCGTTTAGCTATGAAGCTTTTTTGGTCGGATCCGGAATAGCTTACTGAGGCCCAAAAGAACCTGTACGCAAGCTCAGTGAAAAACACATGTTTCTTCTTGGCCAACACCTTAGACACTGGCAAAAAACTGAGGTGCTCCCGGATGGGAGGGGCTTATATAGGGGAGGGTACTTCCGGTTTTGGAAGTTGCCAGTGCCAGCACCTGACGGTAACTATATAACCCATTAGTAATGACTATGTCGCTCTGTGTCCCGTGATGTACGAGAAAGAAATAGGGGCATGGAGGGGGTGAACAGGGTACATAGGGGGGTATTTGCTCTGTCCTAGAAGGGGACAGCTGGCATTAATACGTTATGTGCTTAGTACCAATATGAAGTTAGGCATAGCACCCCAGGTCAGTTACAAGAACATAGACAAGGCCATACAGCACCCTCAGTCCCTCTTATGTAATCCTCACGCACAGTGCCCTTCACTCCCATCCCCTGGAGCTATCACTTTTCAGATGACAGAGGTACATAGTGTACCCTTTCAGAATCCAGACACTCCTTACAGGACACACAGCTGGGGGTAGCGCTGAGAGCGGCAACCATTCCACATCCTGTGTGCAGCAAGAATGGATCTGGAGAGCTGTTCTCCAATACCCGCCTTTGCTATTTACTACAGGCTCATTGTCCTACAGTCCCACACTGGAGGGAAGGGAGGGTTCTGTGGGAGCCTCAGGGAGAAGTCTACTGTCACTTGTAAACACATAAGCTGGACTTCTATGTTTATAAGTAACAGAGGGAGCTGTGAGCACAGGGCCAGAGTTGAGGTAGAGAACAGGGTACTGACACATTTCAGTTGAAAAAAAAAAATCCCTGGCTAAATCAAATCTTTATAATTGTCAGAGACTGTTTTGTCATTTTCTAGGCTACACTCAAATTTTTATTTCAAGGACACAGAATATACACAGAGCCTAAGACCAATGGTAAAAATAAATAAAACTAGAAATGACAGATTACACAAGTTACATGGCAAAGCAGTTAATATACCATGTAGCTGATGTACCATGTAGCTGATGCACTGATCTTTGCCTTCCACTGAATTAGTCAAAAAGTGAGTTTAGGAGCAGCCACATTTAGGGGAGGTTAAACCTCTGCTCTCTGGCCAAAGACCACTGAACGCGGCAAAAACTCATATAAACCAAGGTACTGGTTAGCGTTTTTCCACGGCCGGCACCCTGGGGAGGTTAGTGTACATTAGGTCTAAGAGAGCCTACACATTCCAAAGGCTGCTCATGTTCTTACAGTTTTCTAGCAGAACATAGGAACCCCTATAACACTATATGTCACCTTTTAAGGCCCAAATCTGGAAGCTAAGGGGGTTTATTATATGGGACAGTTTACCAAAGAGTGGTGTAGGACCCTACTTGCACACAGCTCCAGAGACCCAGGAGTCATGTCATGTAGTGGCAGTAACTACAGACAGTGGGAACTACTTGCAGATTGTAAAACTGTAACAAAGATTTTGTTGTTACGGCAAACAAGACCCCCACCCAGGCCCCGCCCCAAAATATGGAGCACCAGCCGCCACTGCCAAAGATTCTTTCAGGCCTCGTTCACACTTGCAGCTTGGGACAGTAGAAAGAATACGCAGTTGAGCTGCAGCTTACAGCACCCCAGCCTACAGATGGGGTGGTACACATGGCACAGCAAAAACTATACGGCCGGTGACATCCAACAGACAGTACTGCCCCCAAACTCGACTAATTCAAGTGTAATGCAAGCGAATGCAGGATTTTACGGTTAAAACAGGGAGGTGAGATAAGGCATATCGCCTCCCGGCCATCTGTCAAACTCCTCTGAAAAAAGTGATCCACCACAGATCAGTTGTCAAAGGGGGAAACAAGGGCTGCTGCAAGCGCGAACGAAACAAACACGACCAGAAGTGTTGGATTTCTATAACTATGCCGTGCATCCAACCAACAAAAGAAAAAGCAAATACAGAAATAATTGGGTATATTTATTATTTTTGAAGTATTGAATAAAGTGTATTTAGAAGCGTAATCTGGTAAAATAAACCTTAAAAGTCTTCAAATGAGCATTTTGAAAGTTTGCCTAAAAGCTTGCTGTACAGGGTGGGGTCGATTTACCAAAACTGGGGAGTGAAAAATCTGGTGCATGGTAGCCAATCAGCTTCTAACGTCAGCTTGTTCAATTAAGCTTTGAAACAAAAACTTGGAAGCTGATTTTTTTTTTTAAGTAGATCGCTCCAGTGGCCAAGCATATACCCATCCATTCCTTATTCGTAAAGAAGGTAACATAATAAATTGTAAAATGATAGCGATGTTAAGACAGACAGGGGTATGAAAAACAATGTACTAGTAGAAATAAAATGTATGTGTAAATATGAGCAGCTGTGGGCCCATACTAATATATATATATATATATATATATATATATATATATATATATATATATATATATATATTTTTTTTTATTAAGACACTTTTTTTTTTATTGTATTTATCTCTATCAGCTCAAAATGTATTCTTCCCTACTCAATCTAAAGATTAGAAAACAGTAACATACAGCTTGATGCTGTAGGGTAATCCAACATGCTTTGTTTGAATCTTTAGAACTAATCCCCCCCCCCCCCCCCCGCCCCAGTCTCCCTTTTCCCCAGAGGAAGCACATGGGAAAATAAAACCAGTTCTGAGGCTGGAATATAATTCCAACACAAACCATATGGAACTGGTCAGAAAAACACTTTCCTAAAATAACCCCTCTTCAAGTAGTTATGCTGAAAGTGCTGTGAGCGAACATGGAAAGCCTTTAGACCGGTGAGTGGTAGGTTTAGTTTCACAAGCCCAGTATGCTCATTCTTTCATTTTGCATTTGTAGACTTGCAACAAAAACAACAAAGGGTGACAGCAGAGAGACAAAAGGTGTGAGATACAGAAGGCTGGCAAGAGTAACAGGCAATAATACAGCATTCTGGTTGCAACCCTTTATAAAAAATAAAATAAAGTGTGCCATATACAGTAAAATAAAAGCAAAGAGCTTTCCATCTTGTATTAGTAGCAAAGATTGTGCAGCCAAAGTGGATGAATATGTTGGGGAATCATCATGCAATACTTTGTGATTTCACACATACAGGTGTTTAGAATTCTTCAGTAATACAGTGTTATGGCCAATGCAAAACACTCACACGCCTTTATGCATGATTAATATCAACAGAAACATTATAGGTTTAGAGGTTTACTTCCATCTACTACTACTACAGATGAGTCACCAAGCTAGAATACTTTTTAATCTAGAGTAAAGTAAAAAAAACGTAGAACTACTTTGATTTTTATGGCCACCAGCTGGTTGACTGATCTTGACGTCTTATATCTTTACAGTACTCCGATGTCAAGATACCCTGAACAAAGTTCCTGGCTCTGCTCTCATCCTGTTCAGTTTTCTGTAATGTAGATCTGCCTCTGCTCAGAACACAACATAAACAAGAAGTTGGAAAAACTAGCAGAGAGCATAAAGCCGGCCGGTTCAGCAGCTGCCTGAATAGCATAGCTAGAAGTGGAGGTTCCCCATCCACACTTTTTAGCGTGGTTTGGGGAATTTGTTGATTTTCTTATGCTCAGCCCACAGCTGAACAAGAGAAAATGAAGCGTACAGCTAGCTTAAAGTCCACTTTTTGCAAAAAAACAAATAACACCATAATGCACATATATTATAAGAAAATCAAATGTACATTTATTTTATTTTTTTGCAAATGTGCCTGCAAAGCATTGCAACTACGATCTGTGGATTGAAGGTGCAATGCCAGGCTCTTCCTCCACCTCTATGTCTACATCGAGGTAAAGACTTTGGGTTAGAGAGCTGGAGGAATAATGCAGTAAAAACCAAACTTGTGTTCCATTAAGGACTACAAGTCCCTACGCTATGGTGGCAAACGGGACTTGCAGTTTATTTATTCATTGTTGCATCCTAAAAATGGGTGTAATGTGGTCTTAAAGGTAGAGTTTGTATTTAAGTCAGCCTTGTAATTGGCCCATCTGAAGCAGAACTAGACATTCCTACAATGACATCTCTGCACCTTAGGCCCCTTCCACACAGGGCAGGCTCCGCTAGCTCAGCAGGGAATCTGTGCGCCGATCCCCGCTGAGCAGGTGGATGGCTTGTCCGTGTCCGCTTATAGCGTGGATACAGACACAGCTCGCTCTCCTCTATAGACGGTCAGATGTAAAGGGACCGCCTGTCAATTTACACCCTTGTGCTGAAATGTAAATATGCCATCCCCATTACAACTACAGTATGACACTATACCATTGCTTTGCCCAAGTAAGACAAAGCAACAGGTGTCCCTGATTTCCTCTTACCTGAGCAGCCCAAACTCACCTTTCCATCACTGCTCACTTTAGCCACTGAAAATTAGCAATATCTATGTGCAAGTTCCATGTCACTGTATTTTTTAAACTTACACAGAGTCGGGGACACTTTTGCTTTTCCTTTGTGATAGCACTGGGTACCTGAGCGGCTAGTCACCAAGTAGCAGAGCCTTCAAATAAGTTTATGGAAGACTGCACACCAGCACTAAGGCTGGATTCACACCTATGCAGTTTTAGTGCTTTTTGCATTTTGCAGATTTGCACTGCAGTCCAGAGGTTTGCTTTGTAGTATGTACAGCCAAAACTTTTTTTTTCAGGAGTAAGAAAGGTTTATAACCTGCCAAGTTCTTATTGCCGTTTGGGTCTCCAGTAGGTAGAATAAACCTCTCTCTCTCTTTGTTCTGACGACCATTGCTACCAAGACAAAGTGATGGGAAATGCACATTTTAGGGCCATCACCAAAACAAGAGGTGAGGTGAAATCTTCCCTTTTTTACACCTGTTTCTGTGAGAACTGTCTACGAGGGGAATTCCCCTCACCCAAAAGGAGATTTTCTCGCACTTCCTCTGTTGCTTTCTTGGGAAAAGAAGTTAAGTTAAAAAATTTAATAATTTGCCTAAAGAGAATTCTCCAGCTGTAGTTCTATGCAGACATCTCACAAAAATAATGCAATTATAAAAAGATATCTAAAAATTCACAAGGGGTAATAACGTTATGGTTTTCACCAGTAATGATTGACATGTCATTTTTTGACATACAAATGGCTGTGCATTAGAGCCGCATAACATGTACTGTTGTGTACATATAGGATTAAAATGTTAAAAACCAGAATGCAGTGAACATTAAATTCACTGTATATAAAACTTGGCAATGTAACAGGAAAGAGCTTCTTTAACAAAAATACATGGCAATGTGCTCATACCTTGACAGAACACCATATATTTCTGTAAAGTTCTATGCCTAGATCACAGCAGATCTAAATAAAGTGATGCTAATAAACACCATCAGAAGCAGTCAGCTCTTTATCTACAATAGCCTTCAAACTAAGCAGCTCTACAATGGAAGCAGCCTTGTGCAACGAGGGAAGCAAGCAAGCAAGGAAAGTATGTTAGTTACATCAACACACAAAGCCCACACTTCAGTGTTAGGACAACTTAATCACCTCAAGAAAAGGGGACCCCTCTAAGGTTAAGAGCAGCACTACCCAGAAATCCCAATCAAAAGTAGGAATAAAAATAAAGGACAGTCAGTCAAAACAACATTCATAGTGGTCTCTTTATTGGACAGTCATGTACACACACACAGGTAATGAGAGCAATCAGCCTAAATGGATCCATTTAAATTTGACAGATTCCACAAAATTTTTTTTTTTTTTTAACATAAATCAGAGCCAGATCTGACCCCTCTTGTGGCAAAAGGGGGGGGGACTAGCGGAAACAGTATAACAGAATAACCGTTAAGAATAATAAAAAAAGAAAAAATGAAGCTTAATTTAAAAGGTAGTGAGACTTTAAGGACTGGCGTGCGACTATAAATCATCACTAGTTAGGCTGCACGGCATGATGGACTGTCCCTTTTTGGTTGTTATAACTTCAAGTTTAGGTAGATATCCCCTTGGGCTTTATTCTGGAAATTGTAAGAAGCAAAAGTGACAATTAGAGAAAAATAAAAAGAAACATGAGCAAAAGTTCAAATAAGTAATGCTCATGCCAAAAAAAAAAAAAAAAAAAAAGTTTGGAAAACAAAAAAGTTTGGAAAAAACAAAAATTTTTTTAAGAGCTAACCAGAATGAACTGAACCGACACTGATAACTTTCACACACAGTCACAGAAAACACATAACAAGACCACATCTGTTGTGAACAAGGTTACGCATAGTTGTCTGAGAATTATGTAAAAAAAAAAAAAAAAAAAAATTGAGCAAATAAGGTTCCAGCACCTTGAGTAAAATTGAATACTATATTTGCATGGTAAATATTCGGCTTCAAAAATTAAATATCTGGAACATAGTAGTTAACTTTAAATGCATGCTGTAACTACCAAGACAACCTTGTTCAAAACAGTGGATAGGTAGGGTGGCATAATATACTGCTTGGCCCAGGTGTCCCATTCTACCCATATGGTGCTCACCAATACAAACACCTATGGTGGAATTCAACAGTTTGTATAAATGCCCAGAACGAATGTTTTTGAAGCCATTGCGGTCAGTAAACTGCTCCAATAGATTAGTATAGGTGGGAATAAACCAGGCCAGAGAAATATATTTTGCAAGTACTATAAAATGGGAAAGATTACAAAAAGTTAAACAGAAGAAATCTACTTACTGTCATCTGGAGAAGATCGAAAGGAAAATTGGGGAAAAAAAAACAAAAAACACAATTAAAATTACATTAAGACATTGCCTATCATGTACATTTAAGTGATGACTGCGTGATATGTTGTAAAAAAAAAAAAAAAAAACATTTAAAATAGGCAGCCTGGAACCTACCAATATTAGAGATCAGGGTATTTGCCCTGTACGGGGCAGACGCATCCTTCACACAACATCCATAATCAATAGCATAGCTGAATAATTACAAAGCTCAGTGCAAATTTTGGAATAGTGACCCCCCTGCCCCTATTACTAAAGTTAGAAAACTGAGCTGGAGAGAGATGATGGCAGTAAAGGAAAGCCAATGACTGGCACCGTGAGAGCTGACCATTCATCATATGTATAATATGTATCGGCCTAAACTGAGGGGAAAAAAAAATAAAAAAATAAAGTATTTTTATATATTTTTTGGGCATATTTATTATAGCAAAAAGTATTGCATTTTTTTCAAAATTGTCGCTCTACTTTTGTTTATAGCGCAAAAAAACAAACAAAAAAAAAACAAAAAACGCAGAGGTGATCAAATACCACCAAAAGAAAGCTCTATTTATGGGGGAAAAAAAAAAAACTTCAATTTTGTTTGGGAGCCACGTCGCACGACCGCGCAATTGTCAGTTAAAGCGACGCAGTGCCAAATCGCAAAAAGTGGCCTGGTCTTTGACCAGCGAAATGGTCCGGGGCTGAAGTGGTTAAAAGGTAACCACCCTCACCTGTGATCTGTTTGCTTGTAGTGTGTGTGTGTGTGTGTGTGTGTGTGTGTGTGTGAAAGGTCAATGAGTTTCTGGACTCCTGACAGACCCTTGCATCTTTCATCCAGTGCTGCACTGACTTTCTGGAATCTGAGTCATGGGAAAAGCAAAAGAATTGTCAAAGGATCTGCAGGAAAAGGTAGTTGAACTGTATAAAACAGAAAAAAGGGATATGAAAAGATATCCAAGGAATTGAGAATGCCAATTAGTAGTGTTCATACGCTAATCAAGAAGTGGAAAATTAGGGGTTCTGTTGAAAACAATCAACAGTCAGGTAGACCAACTAAAATTTCAGCCACAACTGCCAGGAAAATTGTTTGGGATGCAAAGAAAAACCCACAAATAACTTCAGGTGAAATACAGGACTCTCTGAAAACATGTGATGTGGCCGTTTTAAGACGCACAATAAGGAAGCACTTGAAGAAAGATGGGCTGCATGGTAGAGTTGCCAGAAGAAAGACATTACTACGCAAATGCCACAAAGTAATCCCCCTTACAATACGCCAAACAGCAGAGACAAGCCTCAAACCTTCTGGCACAAAGTCATTTGGAGTGATGAGACCAAAATTAAGCTTTTTGACCACAACCATAAACGCTACATTTAGAGAGGAGTCAACAAATCCTGTGATAAAAGGTACACCATTCCTACTGTGAAACACAGAGGTGAATTGCTGATGTTTTGGGGATGCGTGAGGTACAATGGCACAGGAAATTTGGTAAAAAAATTGATAGCAAGATGAATGCAGTATGTTATCAAAAAATACTGGAGGAACACTTGTATTCATCAGCCAGGAAGCTGTACATGGGACGTACTTGGACATTCCAACATGACAATGATCCAAAACACAAAGCCAAGTCGACCTGTGATTGGCTACAGCAGAATAAAGTGAAGGTTCTGGAGTGGCCATCTTAGTCTCCTGACCTCAATATCATTGAGCCACTCTGGGGAGATTTCAAAACGTGCAGTTCATGCAAGACAGCCCAAGAATTTACAGGAACTGGAGGCTTTTTGCCAAAAGGAATGGGCAGCTTTAACGTCTGAGAAGATAAAGAGCCTCGCCCACAAATACCACAAAAGACTTCAAGCTGTCAGTGATGTGGGCAATACACAGTATAAAAACTGGGGTATGTAAACTTTTGATCAGGGTCATTTGGGTAGTTTCTGTTGTAATTTTTATTTAAAAAGGGTAAACACAGTTGATTGATAATAAATGGCTTCAGCCAAACACTAACCATGAGTGAAAGAAAAGTTTGTGCGCTATTCATATTCTCTGAAAAATGGCCAAGAAATCATAAATTCTTGCCAGGGTTTGTAAACTTATGAGCACAACTGATCACGCTATCCCAAATTTTGGGTTGACACCAGAACATTAAGAGGAGAAATCTTCCAATAGGTACACTAGTTCTGGTGATACCCTGGGATTCCCTCACTTTGCAGGGATTTTCTCTGCATTCCAGGTTTTGGCTATGGGACAGGAAGTGAAGGGAGATTTCCTGAGTGGGACACCAATGGCAAGAAAAAAAAAAACCTGACGGGGTTATAAACCACCCTTACTCTATCCAAAATGGAAAAGGATAGGTGCACTTGCCCCATTTGCCCCTTTAAACTGACCTAGGCAGATCTACAATCTGCTCTCTCTAAACACGCATCGTTTAAACATGTTGCATACCCTTTTGCTTCACAATTATCTACAATTTTGCTAGAATGTAGCAAACAGTTTAATATCATTGCTAGGTCACTTGGATTTTTTTAAAACACTGAACTATTACACTACTCTGCAGTGTTAATTTAGGCGTAAAATTTCGATTGAGTTTTAATCATGATCTCGATTAAAATGCCATTTTAATTTTAGTCGCATTTTAGTCATCTGCAATCGTTTTCATTTTAGTCTACTAAAATCTGCAGTACATTTTAGTTGACTGAAATCTAATGGGTTTAAATTGTAATGCATTATTTAAAAGGCCATGTTCACCTTTGTTTCCATTTATTCTACACATGCTTACCTCACTCCCTTAATGGCTGTTTAAAAACACTTATACATTACTTCTGCGATATTTCCTGGACAGTCTTTAGGTCATGACACAGGAAGGAGTTGACCAGCTGAGGGTAGATGATGCGGGTTGTGTGCTAATGAGATCAGCAGGTCAACTCCTTCCTGTGTCATGACCTAGCATCTGTCCAGGAAGAAAGGCAGAGGTAATGGATGTGTTTTTGAACAGACAAAGAGTGAAATAAGCATGTGTAGAATAAGGCTGGGTTCACACTGATACTACACGACAGTCATACGACTTTCATCCTTCTTTGCTCTGCGACATCCATCCTACATCGGTCCTACATCCATCCGACTTGAATGAACAGGATACTACTTTGATCCAACTTTGTGATAGTCTGACTTGTTCTTTGACCAATCAAAACAATCCCAGTGTGAGATAAATTCCTTTTACTGCTGCTGTAATCACCATGTCGGATGTCAAAAGTCGGATGGTTAGGACAAGGATCCTACTTTGATCCGACTTCAATGATATTCAATGGGCTGAAGAAGGATCAAAGTCGGACCAAAGTAGTACAGGGAGCATTTTCAAAGTCGGACTGACTTGTGTTGGACCAAGACGCCTCCCATAGGGAAACATTGATTTTCACACGTCATGCGACATGAGCTCCCAATGTTGGAGCGTTTGTCGGACAAGTGTGAACCCAGCCTCAATGAAAGGCGGTTTTATTTTTAGAAGTAAATTAATGCTATATGGGAGCAAAAATTTTGAAAACAAAAAGCTGAACTTGGCCTTTAAGCATTTCTCTAGAATTTCCTAACTCATTCTATATCCCTGGAGTAAAAATAATCTGTTATTTATGGTATTAACATTTGAACAAACTGCACAGACACTCTGGACAGCGGTCTGAGAATGCCTGTAATGCACACAGTGCTCTGGGCGGTTGTCTGAGGGGGCCTGTAATGTGGCACAGTTCTAAGCATACCATACCACACCACTAGGCACTCTATGGTCGCTACCTTGCTTGCTGGAAGGGGACGCACTTATGGGCTTTACAGGCGGAGCTCTGTGGAAACCGGAAGTTCACGTGGTTAAAACGTCCCTCCCCCACATTTTCGTTCCGTTTTCGTTTGTTGATGAAAATGGAATTGACATTCGCCATGACGAAAATGTTTTTGTCAACAAAATTAACACTGCTGCTGTGTGTGATCACGGTCTGTGATTTCTTTAGCTTTACAACCATGATGTGCAATTCAGAGCAATGTGAGATGGCCACTAACTTGTGTCCCATAACATAGAACTGAATTTTTCTTTTAGGAAAAAATAAAAAAAAACATTTCAACACAGCTGCAGACTTTCTAGAAAGATCTGTGTGTTTTAAGACATATTTGAAAATATTTTTGGAAACCTATGATCAGACATAGAAAAAAATCATCTTCTAAACATACCTTGCTGGCCTGCCTGAGATTGTTCTGCCCAAGTGTAACAAGCTACTAAATTAATTCTTCAGATCAGCCAACTGCGACAATGAAAAAGAATGCTCTCGAATGTCTGGTGATCAGATCAACTTGAACAGGGCACCTTTACTTTGTCAACGGTATTACATTTCACACTACATCTTTACCAAGACAGGAGGCAGCACACACACCTGTCGTATCAAATGAATAATGGTAACAGAGGGTCTTCAACAGGACTGTGATAACGCAGCACTTAGCAAGATTGGCAGACCGGAGTTTCTGTCTATAGTTCAAAGCACCTGGATACAAAGAGGTATCAACTAAAAGGCAAGGCAGTGTTGTACCCTGGTTTTCAGAACCTGCTTCATGTTTAAATTTATAGGCCTCTCGCCATAGTTTATGCTTACTGTGACAGCAGGCAGGTTAAATCCCCTGGTTGCATCCAGGATGCAGTATATACATGTCCTAGGTTCAGGCTTTATGCCAGTTTGTACCTCTAGGGCAGTGGTTCTCAACCTTACTAGTGCCGTGACCTCTTGATAAAATATTTCAAGTTGTGGGGGCCCCTAGTGTCGTAGTGTCGGTTGTCAGCACCCAAGGCAAGACAAGAAATTTGCGCCCCTAACCCAAGGACATTTAGTGCTACCACTTGTACAGTAATAAAACCCCTTATGGTACATTTTAGGATGTACCACCACTCTTTCTCGTTGTTCTCCTTTCTTTTTCCTCCTTTTTCTCTCTCTATCATAATTTCTTTTTTTTTTTCCCCCATCCCTCTCTCTAGCTATCTTTCTCTCACTTTTTCTTTGTTCCTTCCCCTTCCATGTATTCTCTATTTTTATTCCTTCTCTTACTCCTTGGTGGTGGTGGTGGTGGGGGGGGGGTGGGGGGGGGGTGGGATGAGTGGCAGTGCTGGGGGGAGTTCTGATCATCGAACTTAGGTGTTCTTGATCAAGGTCATCTGCTGATCTGAGAATTGTAGTGGGGACTTTTAATGGCAACTCTAATCACAGGTAGTGTTACTCACTGTGTCTCCGACTTTGTGGTGTCTCGTAGCAGTGACACCTATGCCGAAAACAGGAGATAGGGTCTCCTCCAGCCCCTCCCACTTCACATTCCTCACCAGTCAGCTGACCTCTAGTTTCTGCCCCCCAGCCATGCTGTGATCTTAATGGGCAGCAGCGAAGGAGCCGAGTGGGTGGCCATGGGCTCCAGGAACAGCCCAGCTGGGTGGTTGTGAAAAGGCTGGGAGAGCGGTGTGGGCTTCAGGAACAGCCCAGGATTCTGTGACCCCTGGAAAATCCTCATTCGACCCCCGAGGGGGTCCCGACCCCCAGGTTGAGAACCACTGCTCTAGGGGGAGTGCTGGGAGGACTTGATGAGCCCAGCTGAATTAGGCGGGCTCATTAGGTCCTCTACAAAAACTTCCAGAATGCTAAGGGAATTGCTCCGACCTGATCTGTGTGTATAGACTGGGGAGTGTGATCGCTGTGCGGTGAGACAAAGCCTGTGTGGCTATTACCAATAACTTTAAAAAAAAAAGGGAGTTGGGGACTGGGGCAGCACAAGGCTGTACCCAGTTAGTTAGGGACACCAACATGTATAGTGAGCAGTCAAGTTAACCAGGGTTTTCTTTTTGTGTTTCTTTTGTTTTCTGTTATATTTTTTGTATATAGTTCAAATAAAACCACACCCTTTTGGTTTTTCCTCCTACCATTGTCTGCTGTGCCTATTTTTGTGTGGTGAACCCATCCAGGGGGTCACACACACACCCGCTGCCGAGTTAACCCCCTCTCATTACTCAAAAAAAAAAAAAAAGGGGGAGATTGAAAAACAATGATGAAAATTAAGTTGGAGACTGAAAAGTCTTACCAAGTGATGTTATTTCTTTTTATTGTTCACATATAGGATCATGGGAGTAGTTTTAGTCAACAAGATTACAGTCAATTTTTTATTAGGCTACATCCACACTTCCGCAACTCCAAAGTCACAAGATTTCCAGTGCGACTTTGATCCGACTTTACCCTCTCTGGCACAAAGTGGTATCAAAGTAGTGCAGGCACCTTTTTAAATTCATTGTGACCAAGTTGCACCGAGCTGAGCGGGTGCCATTGAAAACAATGGGCGGCAACTTGTCATGCGAATATATAACATTTTGGGGTTTATGGTGTATGTAAAAGGCCCCAATTTTTATTTATTTTAGATGAGTAGGGATGGGTTAAACCCCCATCAAGTTATTTTGTTCCTGTCCCCGTCCTGCTGGTGGGATTTCCCTTTGTTTCCGGTGTTGGACTTGCAACAGGGAATAAAAAGTAATTAAAAAAATTCTCCAAAGTGAGGTGCAATTCCCATATTGGAGAGTAGTCCAAAGAATAGGTGTTTCAATTGAAGGAGGTTCTCGCCTATTGAGCGGTTGGCAAATTTTATTAAACAGGAGGATAAATTAAGGGGTGAATTTCTCCTGTGGGGACACAAACAAGTGGTTGTAAAGGCTCAAGTTTTTAAAAAAAAACCTCTGCGTGCAGCAGCACCCCCAGCCTGATCTTGATGTAGCAATATGCCTTGGGTCTCTCCCTCATTGACTGAGATGGTAGTGGTCGCAATTTGCTCCCTCTACTGTCAATCACAGCCAATGAGGAGAGAGCGAGGGCGAGCCATGCTCTGTATGTGAATGGACACACAAAACAGCAGCTTGGGAGCGAGTCTGCTCGGGTTCCCCACATAGAAAGCTACTTGCTAGGTGCGCACTAGGCAGGAGGGAGGGGCCAGGAGCACCGGTGGGGAGAAGAGGAGGATTGAGGCTGCTCTGTGCAAAACCACTGCACAGAGCAGGCAAGTATAACGTTTGTTATTTTAAAAAACAAACATTTAATATCACTTTAAGAGCATCTAATCCACCCTAACACTACCTAAAACAAATATTTTTACCTGCTCTTTGACAAATTCCAAAAAGTACCACAGCACAGCTTATCTGTATTCAAGAGTTTGATCTTACCTCCAATTGAGTTTAACTGGGGTTTCAGTTGCGTTTCAATGTATTCATGGCGGTCATGAGAGCGAGCTCTGTCTCTGGCCACAGTTCGGTATGCCTACAACAGAAACAAGATCAGCAAGGATGAAGCTAGAGTAGTAGGTTTTGCCTAGAGATGGGCTTTAACTTTTAATTAGCCGTGACTTCTCCGAGATACCAAATAAGCAAACCCGTCAGAGAGAGAAAAAAAAAAAAAAAATAACTTACATATGCTACTCCACCAGCTACAGATACAGCAACTAACAGGTAGTAAGGCAGAGCTTCACCAGAAGAGCCTGGCACGCTGCCGGCTGACATCTGACGAACAGGTGCTGTAAAGAGGACAGAAACATCAATCAAAGTGTGCACAGGCATGATACTAGAATACTGTAGTTAAAGTCTAAATGCAGCCAAAATCAAACAAAAAAAAGCAGCACAAGGAGCAGGACAACTTACAGTCAGTAGGATGTGTTCCATGTACTGCATCAACTTCTGTTCGTGAAAATCATTCTTTGTCTTGCCCCCTTACTGCGGCCGGGGTTAATACAACAAGTTGCCAATCTCTCATCAAGAGAGCCCAACTACATTTGCCCTTGCCCTCCAGCTGCTCCATTCATAGAAGTTGTACAACAGCGTCTATGAATGGAGGACAGGCAAATTATCCCCCCCATTCACAGATCCTGCTTTATTTATAGAAGCTGTAGTATGGCTTCTATGAGTGGAGCAGCTGGCAGGAAAGGGCAGGCATGGTAGAAGATTTTCACGAACAAAAGAGAATCAGCACACGAGAAACATCCTCCCGGGACTATAAAGCCCCATACACTTGGGCCAAAAGTCAGGAGACATTGGTGGGTTCCAAAACAATAAATACATTTATGAGCATGGCAAACCAGCAGCCGACCGGCTCCCGATCAGCGCTCTCGGCCAATGAGTGTGTACTAGGTTTTGAAAACTAGAACAAGGAGGATAGATGACTGGAATCCAATTCTCCATAGAGAGAAAACTGTACCCAAATACCCTAACAGGAAGAGATCAAATAAGCATACTAATGATGATCTGTTCGGGGGATAAATGATTTATCAAAAGGAGGAGAGTACACACAGGCCGAATGTCGGCCAGTTCAATAGAAAGCGACCGACATTCGGCCCGTGTGCATGGCAGCCTGTCGTAGACTTATGACCCAAAACGGTCTGCCAACCAGCTTCTGATAAGCGCTCTCAGCCAACAAAAGTGTACTGGTGGGTGGGGTTTGGTGCCCCCCTCTCAGAACACAATAGCTCAGCAGGAGGAAACACTGGATTGTTAGTACAGCGGCTCCGACCTGAGCTGGCAGTTTTTTTCGTTCACACTAGTGGTATGTGCTGCTAGGCGGAAATGGCTGACATTTGTATAACACGAACAAGGCAAGTACCTTGATAATAGTATTAAATATTCAGAGCTGGACTCCAGCCAGGACACACACTTCCCCTCTACCCCCCCAATCAAGCTCAGATCATACTGTATCAGCAGAACATTTGCCAGTGTCCAACCCGACTGTATCATTGTGGAGGTCACGTGTATGGTAATCCTGACAGTATTAATGACAGCTTGTCGGCAGCACAGAATATGTCTCACATTGCTAAAGGAATAAATGGACTTTTCTTGACAAAAGATCTTGAAATGCTGCAGAAACACACACCTTTTATTAAAGAGGTGTCACATTCTGTAACCCCCTCTGCCATTATTGCAACACTGCCAAGCTTATCCTATACATGTTGTCACCATTATATTTAGATCTCTGAAATATCACATCAGCCTGTACTTGAAGCTCTAGAGATCATGCCCATTATAAACCTTGAAGCCCATCATGTTGAAAGTCGTGCTAGTATTCAAACTGATTTTTATTTATCCTACATGTTGGGATTCCATAAAATTTTTGATTATAAATGTCATTTTGCTGCCTTACAATCAACTCTAAACAGACTGTCACAAAAATCAGCCCATGCCTTGGACATCTCGCTTTAAGAGTCGGAGGTCAGGAAATGTTTAATCTAGAAATAAACAAGCCACACTCTACTGACACATGACTTCCTGAATGGCTTTTCTATGTATCCACCGGAAGCTGCCGACAGTGCAAAAACCATGCGATAACCCAATCTCAGACAGATAGTGTCAGTGGTTGCTATGGGTTACTGCATTGCTGAAAGGGGACCTGTGAGCATAGACATATGTAACCTACCACTGCTGGATGATATTTAAAAAAGGTACAGGCTCTAGGAAAGATTCTACTATTTATGGACTAGCCTGGTACACACAATCAGAATATCGGATAAATGAATGTCAGTTTTTGTATGCTTGTCTCATAAAAAAATAGGTTACTAGTTATGAAAATTCTCGTACGACAGAATACAACTTTGGAAGTGATGTAATGTATTGTATTTCCGAGCATGCGTGGTCTTTTGATTTTTTTTTTTTGGATGAAAACCGTTAGTTCTGGTATGGTACGAGAAAAAAAAAATCAGGTTGTCCCTTCAGATAATTTGGCTTGAACTGTCTTGATCAGCTCTCAAAAACTGATCAGATTATTATACGATCGTTTGGAAAGCTGTATTTTTCGTCCGATTTTCTCATTGTGAGTACTAGGCATCTGAAACAAACGCGCAGCCAGTAAAGTGTGAAAAGTCTGAGCTTCCATTCTGCATACTTGTTCAAATTAAATCTCAAATCAAAAAGATTTGTTAATTTCCATCATAACGAGTCAGAACCTGCCAAGTTTATGCCGCTTTTATCCTCACCACCCCCCTCCCTGCCTGATTTCTAAGAAGATGTAACTGGGGGAAAAAGTCACAGCACAATAAACATCTGAGAGGGGTTCTTAAAGAGTTTGTTACCTAAAAAAAAAAAAAAAAAAAAAAAAAAAAAAAGGGATCCTGTTCCTTTAATCTCTTCCTGACCAGGCCATGTTAGCGATACGTCATTGCGTTGCTTTAACCGATAATTGCACGGTCGTGCAACGCTGTAACCCAAAAAATTTATGTCCTTTTTTCCCCAGAAATACATTTCTTTTGGTGGTAATTGATCACCTCTGAGGTTTTTATTTTTGCACTATAAACAAAAAGACCGACAATTTTGAATAAAAAAAACAAACCCAAAAAAACCCGAATCTTTTACTTTCTGCTATAAAACATTCCCAATAAAAAATAAATAAAAAAAAAGTCTTCATCAGTTTAGGAGAATATGTATTCTGCTACATATTTTTGGTAAAATATTTGGGACTGCGACATTGGAGAAATCTGACACCAAGTGACACTTTTTGGGGACCAGCGATACCAATACAGTGATCAGTGCTAAAGAAATGCACGGTCACTGTATAAATGACACTGTCAGGAAAGGGGTTAACACTAGGGGCGATTAAGGGGTTAAGTGTGTGCCTGGGAGGTGCTTTCTAACTGTGTGGGGGACAGATACACTGAAGGAAGAAAGATCCTGTTTCAGCTTAGCTGAAACACAAGATCTCTCTTTTGTTCCCTGACAGATCAGCAGTTTGCTTTGTTTACATAGGCACACCGCTGCTCCGTCTGTCCACAGAATGATCGACGGGTCACGCCGGCCATTGTGGCCACTGGACCCGCTGTGTCCAATCACACGTGCGCCCACCTACACCGCATGCACAAAATCATGTACAGGTACACGATTTTGCGCAGGCGGGCCACCCTGCCGCAGTATATATGCAGTGGCCGGTCTGGAAGCGGTTAAAGCATGAATAACAGTGCAGTGCTTGTGCTGTGTAATTTGGCCCCTTCCATCACCTAAAATACCTGGCTGATCCTGCCTAGTTCTGCCCTCCCCCCTCATAAACTGACCAATTTATCATGGCTGCTGAGCCCTGACACCATGGTGAGTTTATGTGCCTCTGTCATCCGTCCTCTCCCCCCCTCCCTGCCTGTCAGCTCCGTGTGTGAGCCACCCCTCCCCTCCCAGCACCGTTCTGAGCAGTATAAAAATTACTGCTCACAATCACTGCCAGCCCCTCTGCTAAGATAACATGTAGTATACAGTGTATGTCTTTTTTTTAAAATTCTTCTTTTAAATACCTTATTGCTCCCCCGCCATCAGAGGAAGAGAGCGATGGGCAATCACGTGACCGCTGATTGGCGGAGGAGCAATCAGGTATTTAGAAGAAGATTTTTTTTAAAACGGCAGTGATTGTGAGCACTGTCTTTACAACCCCTTAAAGCTGGCCATAAATTGTACAAATTTCTTTACATTTACCTTCAGCTATGTAGTGCAAAGGGCCTGCCTCATTGGATACAAACTGAAAGATTTGACCTCATATTCTATGGTTTTGGTAAATAAAAAAAGACAATTGTACAAGTAAACTGTATAATGCCTTATCCCCCTTTTTCCTACTAAATATACTTTTGTTGTAGTTTTTTTTTCTCTCCTATTAAATATACTTTTGTTGTCTTTTTTTTTCTCCTAAAATACAGCTATGCCATCCCTTCCTGTCCTTGTGACACCCCATCATCAGTTCAGCAGCCATCTGGGACCATTTACTTTGTATCCATGTTTAGATATTTAGTAACCAGCACACTCTGCAACAACATTCTCCTTCCAGAGGGATGGGGGAATTTGATTTTCTATGAGAACCAGCTATCCTGTTAGTGATCTTTCATTATACTGTACATCCAGATCATACAAACTATTTATGCACATTTGCATTGCTTGACCTTATAGCCTGACAATAACTGTACTGACATTCACCCCTATCTAGGACTTTACGCTTATCCCTCCCTACCCCAATCCTGATTTTAGTTAGATATATTATCCGCGGGCCCTTGTGGGGTTTATTACATAGCTGAGAATGACACTGTACCCCAAACCTCCTGAGACACTAAAGTCACACACCCCGGGGGGGCTTCGGGTCAATCTCTGCTGTGATGCACATGTGCCGCGACACATATCATGTGGCCGGATCAAGGAAACCTGGAAGACAGGGAGCCTCCTAATTACACCAGAAGATAAGAGGGCGGCACACGGCATGGAGTGCGGGATGGAACAGCAGTTTATAATCAGACAACACTGAATTTACTAGACAGGTGAGTATGTTTTTTTCTGAGAACTCAGCTGTCAAGGTGAGAGGGGAAAAAAAACAAATGAAAAGGGGAGAAGTTGCTTTTTAATATGTACTACTTGGCCTCACCTCCATACCATCAGCATATTTACACTGCCTGCTGTCACAGCAGGTTATAAACTGTACTCAAATTGCACTAGCTGGCGTTTTAAATGCATATAGAATCAACAGCCTTGTTCCTATGTTACCATTTATCTATGCACACAATGTTTATGGGATGGTTTCAAAGTCCAACAATATATAGGCATGTTGGCTCATACCATAATACAGTGATGGCTGGTAGTTTTTTTGGGGAGGAGATGGCTGCAACCAGCCATCCCCAAACGCCCGAGCGGCACCTCCCCCCCCCCCGCCAGCTGTCTACACTTACCCCAGGTGGCAGGCATCGGGCAGCGGCTCCTGTGTCCTCTCCTCCATTACGGCAGCTTCCGCCATGCGTCTCCTCCTAGGTGTCCAATAGGATTGCCTGCCCTTTCAGCCAATCGGGTGATGGGTCTCAAAACCCACTTCCTGATTGGCCGGGAGGATGATCAGTGTTGCAATAGTAAATATCCATTCGCTAATGTAACACACCTGGGTGGGCTCGGTTCGCAATGCTCTGCGTCCGGAGCCCACCCCATTTTGAAGCCTATTAAAGCCTCTGGCTCTCATCAGGTGCTTAAAAAAATAAAAAGACCCCCCATTGGAATTCATGCATCCGGCGTTCTGCAAGGGGCCGGATTCATGGATATGGGGGGGCGCCCATGTGCCTTTAATGGACAGGCCGCCCCTGCCATAATACATGTCTCCAGTCTCAGAAAATATAAAAAGAAAAAAAAGGGGTGCGTCAGCCTTGTGCATTATCCCAAGATAATTTATAGAGGCTCGGAGGAAGCGAAACGCGTCGGTCAGCGGTGGTTGAGGTCCGCTCTGCTTTCTGGAGACTGTCGACTCTATGATTGATTGATACATCCATGTGGTCTTTACAAGCTTTTTATTCATCATGTTTGTGAGTAGTATTCACTGAGTTCACTTAATTTGTTTTTATTAATAAATTATCTTGGGATAATGCACAAGGCTGGTGCGCCCTTTTCTTTTTATCTTTTCTGTGACTGCTAGGATATTCCCTATCCAGGAAGGCAGCAAGGCCAAAGACACTATCCCTTGAGTCATCAATCACCTGGCCATCACACTAATGTGCAAGAGTGTTTGTTTGCCATGTCTCTAGTCTCACATGACACTCTATGGCCTTTACTATTTCTGCTGGACTGTACTTAAAGGCGTATTAAACACAAAACCAAAAATGTAATATATTGCAGTTTATCAACCCTTATATGTGGTGGCTGCATTCATTTTATTATGTAAACTTTTCCCTCTGTTGTTACCTGGCCAGAAACACACCTTTGGACAGGAGCATTGTCTTGTGGGAAGGGAGTGATAGATGTACTAGCAGATTTAGCTACATTATTAAATTGAAGCTTTTTAGGCAGTTACAGCAAACAGTTTTTCTCTTTTGAAACACTTGTTCCTGCTTTGGAGGGTCAGAGAAACTACCGTATATACTCGAGTATAAGCCGACCCGAGTATAAGCCGAGGCCCTAATTTTACCACAAAAAAACTGGGAAAACTTATTGACTCGAGTATAAGCCTAGGGTAAAAATGCAGCAGCTACTGTAAGCGGAAAAGAGGGTCAACAATGCCCATTTGCAGCTTCACTGTGCCCATTTGCAGCCTCACTGTGCCCATTACCTCATTACCCTCCACACTCACCTTCTGCTTGCTACAGCGAAGATCAGGCTTCTAAGGATCACCTCCCATGTACATCGCGCTGCGGGCGTCCATTTTTTTAAATTAGCGGCTTCCTCCTGGTCCCGTGCAGTTCCATGATAGGCTATTGACATTGTGTTCAGTGTTCCGCCTATCACGGCCATCTTCTCATCCCCGGACTTTCCCAGCAGACACTGTGTTTAGTGATCCGCCAATCAAGAACGTTCTTTCATCCTCGAACAAGAGGAGAAGGTCCGCGATTGGCGGATCACTAAACACAGTGTCAATCGCATATCACGGAACTGCACGGAACCAGGAGGGAGCGCGAAATTTAAAAAATGGACGCTCAAGGTACACTGACTCAAGTATAAGCCGAGGGGGGGGACTTTCAGCCCAAAAAAAGGGCTGAAAATCTTGGCTTATACTCGAGTATATACAGTATTTTGATTTTCCAATCATTTCATAGGTTGAAAATAAAAATAAATTGTGTATGGCTTGCCGTCATTGGGGTTGATTTACTAAAACGGGAGAATACAAAATCTGGTGCAGCGCGGCATGAAAACCAATCAGCTTCCAGGTTTTATTGTCAAAGCTTAAATGAACAAGCTGAAGTTAGTAGATTGGCTACCATGCACAGCTTCACCAGATTTCACACTCGCCACTTTTAGAAAAGGTTCCATTCAGATCTGGGCAGAGTCACATAACATGTCGCAGCCCACGTATTTCAATGGAAGCCATTCAAATCTATGCTACTACTTTAAAAAAGGTTCCTGCACTACTTTGATGTGACTTTCATGCAACTTGAGTGCCATAGACTGCAATGTAAACTCGCAAAAGTCGCATCTTATTATCAATACGACAGTTGTGCAACAGTGAAAGCCAAAGTCAGACAAAAGTTGCACCCATTCAAATTTGCAACTTTGCAATGGAAATCACACAACTTTGGCGTTGCACAAGTGTGAATGGAGCCTAAGGGCCAGTTCACACCACATGCAGTCCAGCGTGTTTTTTTTCTGCATCAAAAAAGCATGGAAAAATAGGTTATATGGTTTTCAATGGCATAGAGGGTCGCTGGTTCGAATCCCAACCACGACACTACCTGCCTGGAGTTTGCATGTTCTCTCTGTGCCTGCGTGGGTTTCCTCCCACACTCCAAAGACATGCTAATAAGTTAATTGGCTTCTGTCTAAATTGGCCCTAGTATATGAATGTTAGTTAGGGACTTTAGATTGTAAGCTCCTTGAGGGTAGGGACCGATGTGAATGTACAATGTATATGTAAAGCGCTGCGTAAATTGAAGGCGCTATATAAGTACCTAAATAATAATAATAATTCACACCAGTGCTTGCAGTTCCAGAAAAAAAGAAGAAGAAGAACATGCTGCATTTTTCCAGCATTGGAACGCTGTAAAATGCATTAAAAATGCACTGGAACGCACCACAATTGCACTGGAATGCATATGCCCTTATTTAAAAGTTAAGGAAAAAAGAGGGGAGGAAAAAAATGCATGAGACTGCATCAAAAACACACTGGAACGCATTAAAAACGCACACAGACAAGAATCTGGAACAGATTTGGACTGCGTTTCTATGGTGTGAACTAGCCCTAAATCAACCCCATTGCCTTCATATCCATTACATAGTGGATTGAGAGGACTAGTAGTTTGCACAGTAAACATAAAATGCGTGCAAAATCTGGCGCAACTGTGCATAGAAACAAATCAGCTTCCAGATTTTTTGTTCAAGCTTAAAGTGTTGTTCTTCTCTTCTCGAGTCCCTGGCTGGAGCTCTTGGTTCCTCCCTCCTGTTGAGTGCCCCCACAGCAAGCAGCTTGCTATAGGGGCACCCAAGCCAAGCTGTAGCTTCGTGTATCCATTCAGACACAGAGCCATTCAGACTAATGGAGTTTGATTGAAAGCAGTGGGAGCCAATGGCATCACTGCTGTTTCTCAGCCAATCAGGAGGGAGAGTGAAGGACAGCCAAGGCACTTGTGGACATCGCTGGATTGAGATGGGGCTCAGGTTAGTATTAGGGGGGCTGCTGCACGCAGAAGGTTTTGTTCTATGCATTAAGACAAAAAACTTTCTGCTTTTACAACCACTTTAATGCATTCTATACATTAAGATGAAAAACCTTCTGTGCTGCAGCCACTCCGCCCAATCCAGCGATGTGCACAAGCGCAGCTGTCTTTCTCCTCATTGGACAGATTGATAGCAGCAGGAGCCGTTGGCTCCCGCTGCTGTCAACCAAATCTAGTGACACAGGAGCAGGGGGCAGGGCAAAGTCCCGCTGTCTGTGTCAATGGATGCAGCAGCAGGACTCAGGAGCGAGTCCGCACAGGTGCGCCCAGGGAAAGCAGCTTTCTCGGGAGGCATCCGATGAAGAGGAGGGGCCTGGAGCACAGACGAGGCACCCCAAAAGAGGATTGGGGCTGCTCTGTGCAAAACGATTGCACAGAGCAGGCAAGTATAGGCATGGTTTTTTTTGTTTGTTTTTTAAAAAACAACAAAAAGCTTTACAAACACTTTAAACAAGCTGAAGTTAGAAGCCAACTGGCTAACATGCTCCACTGCACCAGATTTTGCACTCTCCGGTTTTAGCAAGGCCCCTTTACACTGAGGCGTTGAAAAAACGCTAAAAAATTAAGAGTAAAAATAGCGCTAACGCATATGCGTTTTTTTTTTTTTCAAATGAATTTTATTTGAAGTTTTCAGAATAACAGAGAAATGACATTGGCCACATGGGTTTCAAAAAATCAGACAAGATATATCTAGAATAAAAGGTGAACCCTAATAAGACATTATATGGGAGTACCGTAGCATCCAGCTAGATATCAGATTCCACTAGGGGGTTAGAGTAAAGAACGGATCACGGCCTATACACAGACGTAAGGTGTGTGTGGTCGGAGTTCAGGACTCCGGGGTAAGAACGAGTTGTAGAACTGTAGAGAGTCTGAGGGAATGGAGTACTCAATGGGGGCATATCGAAGAGGAGTAAGACAAATCTATGAAGGCCTCAGTCCCCCCGCCCACCCCTAATGGGATCATTCTGTGGGCGGGAAGGCGACCTTTTGTATTAACAGGACAATGAAACGCATATGCGTTTTTACGGTAAAAAGGATTATTTGGTATCCCACAATCCTCCACTCTACTGCGGTCATGTGACCTTCCCACAGCTTCTGGGTGTTTTTTTACAGCGGTACTCATTCATTTCAATGGGGATAGGCGTTTTTACAGCGCTATTTTATGCGCCCCAAAGATGCTCCAAAAAAGCTGTTTGCAGGATTTTTTCCAACGCACAGCCAGCAAAACGCCCTCAGGGCTTTCTTATTGAGAATGATGGGGCAGGATTATTTCAGGCATTTTTACAGCGCTGTTTTTACAGCGAAAACGCGGTAAAAACGCCTCAGTGTGAAAGGGGCCTAAATCTACCCCAAGATTCTTTGTGCATTTTTTCAAGAAGTGACAAAGACGCGGCATTTCTAGCAAGATCAGTATTTTTTTTCTGTACTTTCTGAAAATGTTCTTTGTCTGAAAAGTAAGTAACAATATATTACATTTAGGTTTAATTTTTTTTATTTACATTAAAGATCTGGTAACATTCCACCATTTATAGATCTGGTAACATTCTACCAAGCTGGTTGATAAAAAGGAAAAATTTAAATGATCCTGTTGTAGCTTTGCGAATCCCATTGACCAGTTAACAGCCTGGAGAGATAAAGCAGACATCCCGTTCCCAGATGTGAGGTCTGCACAGAAAACACATGCTTCTGCATAAACAGATCACTGGGAAAAGCCCAAAAGCATTGCTATATATGGCAGACATGTAAAAGCAATGCTTGAATTAATAGAACTTTCTTCAGATTGTATAATACATCAGGAAACCCCACCTCCAACATTGCACCACTAGAAAAATCCCTCTGCAAACACATCTAGTATATTCTCTGCTACACTCATCACAGCACTGCATGACGCCATGAATCGCCACAAAGCTTCCGATCTCCATTTCCTCCCATGTGCGACCTTCACTCGTCTGCTAGGTCATCCTCTGCCTGCCTCTACCTCCACTATAAGCTACAACACATCAGTGACTTACACATGACTGTCTCCTGGATACAATGCATTATCTAAAAGCTTAGATCTCTAAATGTATCATTACAGAGCTATTCCAATCATAAACATGCTTCACTATGAGCCCTGGTGCTAGGAAAGTCATTACCAGCACAGGGCCACTCACCCCTGATCCTCCTCATAGAATTATAATTAATGGATGATTGTGGGTTTTCTAACTGACGTTGGTACCTAGTGAAGGATCATTTATGGGCAGACGGCTGATCTCCATGGTTTATAAAATCACACACAGGATTAGGCACTTTATTTAATTCCAGAGCACAAGGCCTGGCCTGCTCCAGGAGGACATGATAGTCATGATCAGCACAGGGTCATCCACTGTCACCCTGATCCTACAACTAGATTTAAAGGGAACTTGGTGAAGGGTCACCATTGGCTGATCTCCTATGTCCATACCATCACATACAGAACAGCTGACCATACACATGGAGATATTAAAAGGGGAATATTTGTAAGAACATTCTTTGTACATTCGATGGCTGGGTGGATGCCCTTCGACAACATTGCTGGTTTTTAATCATTCGATTTTAGAATGAATGCAACTTCCTGAGCGAAAACATACGCTGTTCAATGAGAAAATGTTTCCATCCCGCTCCTTTGAATTTTCTCATCACCGCGATCTAAAACTAATGTAGATCTTACCCCACTAATGATTAGAACAGTGGTCTTCCAACTGCTTTTATCCGGCCTGTGGGGCAACATTTCCTCATCTGTTACTGAGGATGGGGCACGGATCCAAGGGACGCCGATCACGGGTCCTCCAAGGTACGCCGACGACGGGGCATGGATCCTCCACGGATCCAAGAGACGCTGACGACGGGGCACGGATCCTCCAAGGGACGCCGATGACGGGGCACGGATCCTCCAAAGATCCAAAGGACATCGACGACGGGGCACGGATCCCCCAAGGGATCCTTCACAGATCCAAGGGACACCGACGACGGGGCACGGATCCTCCACGGATCCAAGGGACGCCGACGACAGGGCACGGGTCCTCCACGGGACGCCGATGACGGGGCTCGGATCGATCCTCCAAGGGACACCGACAGGACGCGATTTTTCCCATCCAATGACACCAACCATGAGGCACAATTCCTCTGACATCAAAAACTGGAGCAATGTTTACACTCTTACGGATGCGAACATTTTCTACTTCCAATGGCCACAGTTCGGCCCCCCTAAAGTCTGAAGGGCCATAAACCAGCCCTTTGTTTAGAAAGTTTGGAGACCCCACGGATTAGAAAAGAAAATTGAATTAACGTTCTCAAAATTTAATTCCAAAAATCTTTATGGGTATGGCCAGCTCTCTTCACTACTAACCATACACGTATAGATTTAATTCATTCAAATTTTCTAATCAAAAAACGACATCCTTTTTCGACCAGTGATGGGAAATTTTTCTCAAATTAATTTCAAACGGTGTACAGGGTTTTTCGTTCAGGAGGTAACATTCACTCATGGGTTAAAAGCAAGCGACATGATCGAACGACACCCGTCCAGCCATCGAATATACAAAGATTGTTTGTAGGAACATACTGGAAGATCTATGAGAGTATTAGGTCCTTGATAAGCTCCATCAGGACTCATTCACCATTATACAGGTCACCCAGGTAATAATACACCAGTATGCCCATCTATTCCCTATGGTAGCGCACACAGAGGCGGTCGTGTGGCACACTGTAATAGAGAACATATAGTACGCCCCGCCCGCTGCCTGTCCTTTACAAGCTCCTGAACCCCAGTAGAGATAAAAGGAGTGCCAATGGCAGTGAGGTGTCTCACCATTGCGGAGTAGGGTGGCGGCCCGCTGGGTAAGGGGGACCAGTCTCTGCCAGGCGCTCCGACACACAAGCATGGTGGATGATATCAGTTGGAGAGCTCCGAGGATCACTGAGCGGACACAACCTTGTCAGCTACAGCAGCTTGACAGAAGGGGAGGGGAAATCGCACAAGGGCACGCGACGTCACAGAGGCGTGACCAATCCACTACACCTACCACCAACCGTGCTCCGCTCTATTCTATTGGCAAACCGAGAGGTGTGCGCAGTGCGCATGCGTGCTCTACACCTGTTTTATCGTGTGTGAGGTGAAGCAGAGGTAGTGCCTAGTCATACTTCTAGCGTGAGAAATAATAATACACTGCACTACATATGTCACTTTTCTATACATATCAATGGTAATTCTGGTTTACCAGAATGGTGAGAGTCCTCACACGTTCCAGCAATGCTCCCATTCCTCCACAGGAATGTGCTGCTGCATCGATAGAGCCGGGACAGGGAAGCCAGGCTAATAGTAGAGCGGGAAATGTCAGGACTCTGCCAGCCTCAGCCAAGGTCACGGTGGAGGAAGCTGGAGGCCGACATACCGCCCTATGCGCTCCGCACGCACAATGTACAGCCGCGACCTAGGAATTCAGGTCAGCACGTACACTGGCCACACCCAGGGGGAGGAGCCCCCCTCTACATGAAATCATAGTCAGAGGGTGGGGAGGAGAGGCTTGTCTCTAGAAAGATAAAATGGAGAACAGCCAATATCTTGTCTTATTGTAAAAGTTTACAATGGCTGGAAAGCTTGCTTCAGGGCTCTTTTACACTGGGGACGGTAAAAACAGGTGGCTGAGCCCCCCGGAATGCAACAATTATATCATGAAAGGGCTGTACACGTGTGGCGGGAGCCCTGCGCCTTGGGTTGCCACCTCATCCCTTTAACCCAAACACATATGAATTACACAGGTTCTGAAGCCAATTTAATGCAGATAAGGCGCCAAGTGTGTTTAATTACCACCTTAATCAGCCACAGAACCTGTGTAATTTATAGGAGTTCGATTTTAAAGGGATGAGGTGGCAACTCTACCTGCGCCGCCACTCAAAAACGCCTATTGAGATCAGTAGGGCTCAGAGGTGTTATTAGGTGGGAAAAAGACCGGGGGCTTCAGCCTGAAGGTAAATATGATAACCCCTCCCACATTTTAAAGTCAGTCCAGCCCAAGCCCAGTGTTACATCGAGAAATGTCCTCTGTCGAAAAATGCCTCCAATAGGTCCGTGCATGCGCAATACGCAACGTCACTCCAGCTGATATGTTAATTAGCTGGCGTGACGTCAACATGGCACATGCGCAAACCCATCAGAGGCAGTAGCTGACGATCTGCTAGGCACAGAGAGAGAATGAAATGGTTAGATTCTGCCTCGCTATTGCGGGCGGGTTTTGGCTGCATTGAACAGCGTGTTTTCTGTCTGATGCACAGCAATGTTCTATCAAAGCCGCTACACATCAGAAAATGCAACTTTATTGACATTCCGTCACGGCCATCTTGGTACACCCCGCAATCGTCCGCAGTAAGCCTGAAGTCACCAAATGGTGATCTTTTTAGTTTTTACACCCACCAAAGTCTTGCATTTCACACTTATTTGTATAAACTGAGCTTATATAGTGAAATACAGTATTTAGAAATCCGTGAAACTGTTTTGATGTTGAATTATAAAAGCAGCGGTCTTCTGTCAGATTAGCAAACCTGTGAGATCAGCAGGCTTGCCGCTGCTTTTAAAATTCAACATCAAAACAGTCACACGGACTTCCAAATACTTTATTTCACTATATAAGCTGAGTTTACTGGTAAAATCAAGTGCGAAATTTAAGACTTTGGTGTGTGTGAAAAGATGTCCGCTTACCGCCTTCTGACTGTAGGCTTACTGCAGACGAGTGCGGGTGTGCCAAGATGGCCACAACGAAACGTCACTTCTGTTGCACATTCTGATGGGTAGCGGCTTTCTGATAGAACAGCAGCTTGAGTGTAATAAATGGCAAGCTAAGACAAGCACAACACCCGCCCTTCTACACACCCACAACCCGCCCCGCATTCTTCCTCAGCACTTAGCAGATTGTCGGATAATGCCTCAGACGATCTGCGCATGCACCCCTTTGACGTCACGCCAGCTTGTCAACATATCAGCTGGAGTGATGTTGCGTACTGCGCAATGCACAGACCCATCAGAGGCATTTTTCGGCAGAGGGTATTTCTCACTAGAACACCAGCATGAGGGGGGTAGGCTCACTTGCTGGTTGCTGCCTGGCTCGCCAGTGCCCATCAAATGCAGCCTCGCCAGTGCCTGGGGAGAGGAGAGCCGCCAGTTTACACAGAGTGGGGATCTCCTGCTTACCTGGCGCGGCCGCAGATTCACACTATGTCCTGCCTCCTGGATTGGCTCCCATGAGGGACGTCACTCACACGTCCCAGCATTGGACCAGTGTGACATCCATCATAGGAGGCAGTCCAGGAGGTGGGACTTCGCTGCGCTGGGTAAACTGGAGATCCCCACTCTGTGTAATCCGACACAAAGTGGCACATAATTGTGAAGTGGAAAGAAAATGATAAATGGTTTTACAATTTTTTTACAAATAAATATCTGAAAAGTTTGGCGTGCATTTGTATTCAGCCCCCTCTTTAGGTCTGGTTCACACCTATGCAGGTTTCAGTTTGCGTATTCCAGGTGTATTTTGCGTTTTTCAATACACGTTTTTGATCCATTGAAGGATATGGAACCAAAAACCAGACAAAAGTCCCTGGCCCTTTCCATTAAATGCATAGATGGAAAGGCGACCCATAGGAAACCATGTTAAATGGACTGTAGTGTGTTTCTGCAAAACTGAAAACGCACAAAAAAAAAAATGCAAAGATGCAAAAATCTAGTGGAACCAATTGCCTTCAGAACTCACCTAATTAGTAAATTAGTCCACCTGTGTGAAATTTAATCTCAGCATAAATACAGCTGTTCTATGAAGCCCTCATAGGTTTATTAGAAACCCTCAGTGAACAAACAGAAATACAAGGGCCGGTTCACTCTGATGCGATGCGGGAACCCTGCAAATCCACTGCAGGTTCCAGCATTGCATGTTTCCCGGTGGCAGTTCACACTGCCCTATGCGAACTGCTGGGAGTGTCAGTTAAAATTTAATGACACCCCCCAAATCAGTTTGCATATCGCAGTGCGATCTGCAAACTCGGATCGCATGGGTGTAAACACCCATGCGAACCGATTCTGCTGCTGACAAAAAAAAAAGGGTCCTGTGCGAGTTTGATGTGAATTCAGCCATGTGATTTCAGCCATACAAATCGTATCACACAGAGATCGCATGTGCTTTGCAGTGCGATGCAAATCACATCCGATTTCTGACATCGCAGCAGTGTGAACCGGCCCTATAGGAACACACCAGACAGGTCAGGGATAAAGTTGTGGAGAAGTTTAAAGCAGGTTAGGTTATAAAAAAAAATATCCCAAGCTTTGAACATCTGACGGAGCACTGTTCAATACATCATCCGAAAATGGAAAGAGTATGGCACAAATGCAAACCTACCAAGACATGGCCATCCACCTAAACTGACAGGCTGGGCAAGGAGAAGCAGCCAAGAGGCGCCCATGGTAACTCTGGAGGAGCTGCAGAGATCCACAGCTCAGGTGGGAGAATCTGTCCACAGGACAACTATTAGTCGTGCACTCCACAAATCTGGCCTTTATGGAAGAGTGGCAAAAAGAAAGCCATTGTTGAAAGAAAGCCATATGAAGTCCCGTTTGCAGTTTGCGAGAAGGCATGTGGGGACACAGCAAGCATGTGAAAGAAATGCTCTGGTCAGATGAGACCAAAATATAACTTTTTGGCCTGAAAACAAAACGCCATGTGTGGCAGAAAACTAACACTGCACATCACCCTGAATACACCATCCCCACCGTGAAACATGGTGGTGGCAGAATCAGGTTGTGGGGATGTGTTTCTTCAGCAGGGACAGGGAAGCTGGTCAGAGTTGATGGGAAGATGGATGGAGCCAAAAAAAGGGACAATCTTAGAAGAAAACCTGTTAAGACTTAAGAGTCTGAAAAAGACTTGAGACTGGGGAGGAGGTTCACCTTCCAGCAGGACAACGACCCTAAACATACAGCCAGAGCTACAATTGAATGGTTAATCAGTGGTCTCCAAACTATGACCTTCCAGTTGTTCAGGACCTTCAAAATTGGCGTGGTTTACGCGCGATAGTGGGCGTGGTTCAGAAGGGGTGTGGTTAGAGTCAGAGAGGAAGGAAGATCCTACACCACAATAGAAATGTGTATTCCAGAAAGTTTAACAAAATCGGCAGATAAAGATACTCCAAAACACCTGTTGGCGCTTCAATCATCCCGGCACCATGGTTGTTATTTCTATTATTACATTGTAATATAAAATTAAATCATTCAACTCACCATAATGCAGAATCAGTGGGACCCCTGAGCGTGTCACCTGCCACCAGATGCCATCAGGTGAGTGAGTGAGTAACTTGTATAGCGCTGCAAATGTGAACTGAATCGCCTCAAGGAGGGATTCCGTCCTTACAATAGGTGCCCCCAGCGGAGTCCCTCCTTACAATAGGTGCCCCCAGCGGAGCCCAGTCCTTACATCAGTGCCCCCAGCAGAGCCCGGTCCTTACATCAGTGCCCCCAGCAGAGCCCGGTCCTTACAATAGGTGCCCCCAGCAGAGCCCGGTCCTTACAATAGGTGCCCCCAGCAGAGCCAGGTCCTTACAATAGGTGCCCCCAACAGAGCCCGGTCCTTACAATAGGTGCCCCCAGCAGAGCCCGGTCCTTACAATAGGTGCCCCCAGCAGAGCCCGGTCCTTACAATAGGTGCCCCCAGCAGAGCCCGGTCCTTACAATAGGTGCCCCCAGCAGAGCCCGGTCCTTACAATAGGTGCCCCCAGCAGAGCCCGGTCCTTACAATAGGTGTCCCCATCAGAGCCCGGTCCTTACAATAGGTGTCCCCAGCGGCTGTGTCCTCCATCAGAGGACCCCGCCGCCGCATCCCAGATCCACATGTTCAGTATAGCGGGGAGGGGCCGCCAAAAGAGAGAAGCCGATTGGCTGCCCCTCTCCTCTGCACTGAACACAAGAGGACACAGTGGCAGCGGTGGCCATTTTGGTGTAGCCGCCACTGGCTGCCGTTTTTTTACTAACACTCCCGAATTTCCTGGGACATTCAAAAAGTACCGGGGGGAAAAAAAAACGGGACAAAAACAATCCGGGACAAGGGTCCTAAATTCGTGAATGTCCTGGGAAATCCGGGACTGTTGGCAACTATGCCTAGGGTGCCTTAAATATAAATAAATTATAGCGGTCTTTACTTTACTTTCGCCTTAAAGTGGAACTGAAGCAAAATGTTAAATTTTAGTTTTGGATAGAGTACAGATGGATTAGAACCCCTCTCAGGTTTTTATCGCTGTCTGTGCAACCGTTAGGGAGATTCACCCTCTCTATTTGTCCTGTTTACTCTTATCAATGAAAGCAACGAAAGTCAAAGTAAATCCCAAATTTTGGGTTTTCCCAGAACAGGAATATTGGAGATATTTTGCTATGGGGACACTAGATCTGGCGACAACCAGGGATTCTCTCACTTTAGCGCGATTTCCTCTCACTTCCTGTTTTGGCTATGGGACAGGAAGTGAAGGAAAACCCTCTCTCACATCCATCTCGGCAGTGAGCAAGAGAGGGTGGCACTGGCTACACGCTTTATACAGTGGGACCATGGAGAACGAACGTAGCCACCCTCTAATAGGAAGTCAGATCACAGCAGCAAAAAAAAAAAAAAGATTTGAAGGAGGCCGAGAGCAACAGAAGGTACTTTTTGAGTTAAGAATACAACCTGGAATAGAATTTTGTAAACCTATGTAGCGGGGTCTTTAAATTTAGTTGGGGTACACCTGGGTGGTAGTATGACCCAGGTGTGTAATTGTGAGAGGTTTTGGACCCCTTTGTGTTCGTGGAGGATTGGGTGGTGTATTATTTTCCTTGGCCTGTGGGTGGCGGTCTACCCGCAGGCTCAAGGTAGAATCACTACCACAGTGCTACCCTTTTTGTCCCTTTCCGGAGACGGTACGGCAAGGGCGGGGAACCGGCCGTGGTGTCGAAGAGAGGGGATAAAAGGGGGAGACGCCCTCACCACGAGGTCTTCGCGGATCTTCTCTTCACGCACCCAGACACCTTAGGCCTGGGTGCGGGCGGTTCGGAGTTCTGGCCCAGGCGCCCTAGGCCTGGCCGGAATGGAGTTGGAGTCCATCCCAGGCACCTTCAGCCTGGGGTGAGGTACTAGATCGTAGGCCTGGGGCCCAGTAACTTCGACTGGGTCCCGCAAGGGTGAAGTGATCCAAGGGTCCCCGAGGTGGACGGGACCCGCATCTGAGGTGAGGAGGCTGGGGAGGTCACCCGTCCGGAGATTCCGGAGCAGCATCAACCCGGTGACGGATGGGCCTTCGGTAACTCCCTCAGAGGGACATCTTCCCCTGATAGGGGCCACAGCGCAGCGAAGGTACTCCTAAATACGTTCTCTTGAGTTGCTGGTAGAGACTCATAAGTTCCATGTTCTGTGCTAATCAAGGCTACGATAACCACTGGTGAAACCACAGTGGTTTAGACTGAAATTAGGATAGTGCCTCAACCTGCTCATCCCACCGTATCAGGCTGTTAAGAAAATGTTCCAACCAGTTGGCTACAGAAGTACTGTTTATTGTGGAGCTTACAATAAAACAAGAGTTGGACTGTGATCGGTGTGTGGACTCTGGTTAATGGGAGCAAAGGAGGGTACCAGCATAGCAGGACTGAGTTTCATAACCAAAACACATTGGCCCGAGGAAGATACTGATACTGGCCTTCACCTCATCCACAGCCATGGGGAGGACATGGGCCGTAGCGCATCTCACCCTGTCGTGTGACATACCCCTAGAAAAAGGAGACGGGGTGAGGCCGCTACACGTGGGGGCTCGTAAGTCCGGGATGAAATGTGTATTGACTTTGAGATTTGAAATGGCTGTGTCTGGACATTGCTGTCCGGAGGAGTGCCGAGCAGGTCGGCCATGTGATTGGCCAAAGTGCGTCCCTGTGCTCGAAGTCGTGGAAATGACCCCAAGACGGGAAAGGCCCATGCAGAAAGAGCGGGAAGAGGGAGAAGTTAGGTACTACATGTGGGGACTTTTGCTGCACTGCGCCATGAGGCACCCCGTGACTGCGTAATTCGTGGGCGGAGACTGGAGAAAGCCCGCGAAAACGTGCAAGTCATGGGAGGAGTCTGGCCATGTGAGGAGATACACGTGGAGACTTCGGCGCGTGGTCAGTGCGTGATGGAGCAGCAGATAGTCGGGATGGCCTCAAGCTCCCCGTGGATTCCGGTTCCCTACCCCACGAAGATGACTGCTTTTGCTGCTCCCCTTACAGACACAGGGATAAGACTCAGGCCCCGAGGGCAGTTGGCTTTGTACTCATGCAGAGACACGGAGGCCCTCGGTGTGATCTGTCCCGGATGCTCGGGACTGGTGGTCCACCTGAAGCCATTTGGGCGTTGCGAAGCATGCAAGGAGTTCCTGTTCGAGGTGGAGCCATCCACAGTAAGGCCCTGGGCCCTTCGCCTCAACAGCCTCACAGGTACCGCTACTCCGGAAGGGGAGATCAAGGCCTTTGCGGAGATTCCCGTACGCACTGACCAGGGCGACGTGACTGCCCAACCAGAGACTGAGAGAGAAAAATCCGAGGATGCTGCTTCGGTCACCACAGATTCTCTGCTCCCACCTCCGAAGAGGAAATTGGCCTGGTGCAGGCCTCCTATGGTCGTGGAAGAGCTTCACCCCGTCGCTTGCCGGGCCTGGATGGATCCGGTTGGAAGAGTCCTGGACATCCCAGTTCTACAAAAGGTCAAGGTGAGCCAGGGGCTGAGACTGTGGTGGTGGTTGGAGGTGTCGGGAGTCCCCAGTTGGTGGAGCCCGCAAGGGAGGGTAGTTCCACGTCTACTAGAGACTACCTTCCCGCTGAGATGTATGACACCTCCGACCTGGAATCGCTGTCAGACTGCGGAGATGACGGGGAAATAGATGAACTGTTTCACCGGAAGGGCTGGGACAAACGCCCGTTACCCGTGCTACGTGAACCGCAGGATTCCCCTATGTCTGTGGGAGATAGCACGCCCCGGGTGCAGGTCCCTGAGCTTACAAGGAAGTCTAGTCCTCCGGCCAACTTTCCACATTCCACAACATCACCCGTTTTGGTAGCGGGGATGCAGCGTGCTTCATTGCGGGCACCAAGAGCGAAGCTGCCCGAGGTAGTGAAAGTACCTCGGCACCCGGAGGCCATCGTTCAGCCAGGAGAAGGTGAGCGGGATGCCATGCCTCCTTTAGCCAGATTGCAAAGACTTTTATCCCAGAAAGTCGCCCGTGAGTACGGATGGGAATATCCCTATTTGCCTCGGGACTTACTTTACGAAGTTGAGGTCCTGCGACAGAGATGGTACGACAAATTTGTTTGGGAAAAACTCAAAGTGCCTCATGCCCGGCGATACTTGTCCTGTTCGCCACCAGTGTCGAAAAAGTTCAAAGACTGCAGAGCAGACTGGATGTCGGGGCGCCACATTTATGCGGACAAGGTGCTTATCTGCCGGAAGGATAAAGAGGATGTCAACTATTCGATTGAGGTTTTCGATAAGCACCTAAAGCGTTTGTTTTTGCCTGACCCGAAGTTCTATCTGTGAGAAGAGACTCACTTGTTTTTCCTTGCAGTTTCTGGAAATGTCCTTGCTGGAACATTCGAACTGTACCCTGTTTTTTTATTTGGGTTTGTTTTTTTTTTCTACTCTTTGGAGGAATGAGAGCAGTTTTGTTGCTCGTTCTCTCTTCTTCCAGACATCAAGGACAGAGACTTTTTTGGGGGTAGATTCAGTGTAGGGATGCAGGAAGAGGGAAGACTTCGCTAAGTGTCATTGCCGCGGCGCTGTCACCAGGTGGCAGTGTTGCACAACGGTTGTTGGAATTCTACACTTGCATTACTTTGCCATTGAAGCGAATGGGTTTCTCGGTTGATAGGCTCATTTGTTTCAAGTCAACACACAATGTTAGGATGTTTCTGTGTTTTTTTTTCTTATTTCCCTCATGCAGGAGATTCGTCCGTCAAGATTACTGAGTATGGGGTGGTTCTTAGACAGTGACGGGAGGGATTGTATATATGTGAATGTTCAGATGGTTTTATGGAAAAGTTTTCTTTGTTATATTCCCTTTCCCCTTGAGCAGGTCTTGGCACAAACAGGGTTTAAATTTTTTTAGGGATAGCCTCTGGGGCCAGGCTTGTGTCACCACTCCATGGGAGACATGGGTTTGCACCAGACGCTGGGGACCAGCGTCAAATCACAGGGGGGAGTATGTAGCGGGGTCTTTAAATTTAGTTGGGGTACACCTGGGTGGTAGTATGACCCAGGTGTGTAATTGTGAGAGGTTTTGGACCCCTTTGTGTTCGTGGAGGATTGGGTGGTGTATTATTCTCCTTGGCCTGTGGGTGGCAGTGTACCCGCAGGCTCAAGGTAGAATCACTACCACAGTGCTACCCTTTTTGTCCCTTTCCGGAGACGGTACGGCAAGGGCGGGGAACCGGCCGTGGTGTCGAAGGGAGGGGATAAAAGGGGGAGACGCCCTCACCACGAGGTCTTCGAGGATCTTCTCTTCACGCACCCAGGCACCTTAGGCCTGGGTGCGGGCGGTTCAGAGTTCTGGCCCAGGCACCCTAGGCCTGGCCGGAATGGAGTTGGAGTCCATCCCAGGCACCTTCAGCCTGGGGTGAGGTACTAGATCGTAGGCCTGGGGCCCAGTAACTTCGACTGGGTCCCGCAAGGGTGAAGTGATCCAAGGGTCCCCGAGGTGGACGGGACCCGCATCTGAGGTGAGGAGGCTGGGGAGGTCACCCGTCCGGAGATTCCGGAGCAGCATCAACCCGGTGACGGATGGGCCTTCGGTAACTCCCTCAGAGGGACATCTTCCCCTGATAGGGGCCACAGCGCAGCGAAGGTACTCCTAAATACGTTCTCTTGAGTTGCTGGTAGAGACTCATAAGTTCCATGTTCTGTGCTAATCAAGGCTACGATAACCACTGGTGAAACCACAGTGGTTTAGACTGAAATTAGGATAGTGCCTCAACCTGCTCATCCCACCGTATCAGGCTGTTAAGAAAATGTTCCAACCAGTTGGCTACAGAAGTACTGTTTATTGTGGAGCTTACAATAAAACAAGAGTTGGACTGTGATCGGTGTGTGGACTCTGGTTAATGGGAGCAAAGGAGGGTACCAGCATAGCAGGACTGAGTTTCATAACCAAAACACATTGGCCCGAGGAAGATACTGATACTGGCCTTCACCTCATCCACAGCCATGGGGAGGACATGGGCCGTAGCGCATCTCACCCTGTCGTGTGACATACCCCTAGAAAAAGGAGACGGGGTGAGGCCGCTACACGAACATTTAGTGTCACTTTAACGCTTTCATTGCCACCGACATACAGTATGGCATAATGGCATGTGCAAGAATTCCTTACCGCTATAGCAACTTCGAGTCTGTTTACATTTGATCAGCCGACTGTGTCAGAGGGGAATGCTAACCTACCCCAGCAAGAATAAGCCAACAAGCTTCTTGTCACTTCCAGTGCCGTCATTCCTGGCCACTGAGTCTGGGCAAGAAAATAATAGAGAGCACGATCTGTGTTTCATTAACTTCAATGGAGTGCAGGGGTGACATTTGACTCTTTAAAATGGAACCTGTAACCTGCGCTACGCTATCATATAAGGAGCTCATGAGCCCCCTTGGGGGTTAGCAATAAAGTTAAGCTAAAAAAAGAAAAAGGTTTCACGAGGTCAATTAAAAAAAAAAAAAAGGCAAAAAGTTTAGTTTCAGCGTTAAAATTTTTTTTTATCAATTCAACTGTTTATCAAAACAATGCAAACTTCAGTCGAAGCAGCTGCACTCTCCTTAGGTTTATTGCACAATGAAAAATAAAAACCATCACATAGTGGGGATCAGCAAGGCAAAAATATTAACGCGTTTCACACTATGCCAGCAGTTAGTCGCAATCTACTGAGTCACTCTAGCACACTTCAGTTTATAGCAACGGAAATCTGGTAGCATGCAGCTAGGCGAGTGAATCAATCAGGTATATTTCTCATTCGTCAGAATATGTGAAACACAAGCACAAAATAGCAAAACAAATCAAATTCAATAGAACCTCAAACATCACTCAGATTTACTGCAGCAGAGCAGCCCCACTGCGCTGGATCACGTACATCCAGCACTTGCAGGTAAGGGGGCACGCACATGCGCACCCGCCTCCCCAGCTGTGCTGTCATTCGCTATAGCACAAGCCGATCAGCGGGTCCCGGTCAATAATTTATGGGGGTGGTGGCAAAAACATGTCTCAACTATACATGGCTGCTTTCACACTGATGTGCTGAGGTTTACCCACTTTCCTGTGGGTTAACTGTGCTTTTCCAGTTAATAGTGCTCACCAATATTATATCTTGCGGGCATGGTAAACTTTCTGAACGCGCACCAGAGCTCCAGCATTCACGAGTTTTGGGTCGCTTTCAGAAAGCTCACCAAACCCACAGGATATAATACAAGTGTGCTTCCCTGGTTTGAGGTCGAGGGCCACATTTGAGCACCCCTGATCTAGGCTCATAACACCCAAAGGGAAAGCCTCTATAAAAGAAAAGAGAAGTCATAACAGTTTACAGAAAAGGGATACCGTGCCTTGAAAAAGTATTCATACCCCTTGAAATGTTCCACATTTTCTCATGTTACAACCAAAAACGTAAATGTATTTTATTGGGATTTTATGTGATAGACCAACATAAAGTGGCACATAATTGTGAGGTGGAAGAAAAAAAAGAATAATTGGTTTTAATTTTTTTTTACAAATACATATCTAAAATAAAATAAGCTGCGCTGTGTTTGTAGTGAAAAAGAAAATACAGTGACATATAAATCATATAACTGTAGCGGCCTCACCCCATCTCCTTTTTCTAGGGGTATGTCACACGACAGGGTGAGATGCGCTACGGCCCATGTCCTCCCCATGGCTGTGGGTGAGGTGAAGGCCAGTATCAGTATCTTCCTCGGGCCAATGTGCTTTAGTTATGAAACTCAGTCCTGCTATGCTGGCACCCTCCTTTGCTCCCATTAACCAGAGTCCACACACCGATCACAGTCCAACTCTTGCTTTATTGTATGCTCCACAATAAACAATGCTTCTGTAGCCAACTGGTTGGAACGTTTTAACAGCCTGATACGGTGGGATGAGCAGGTCGAGGCACTATCCTAATTTCAATCTAAACCACTGTGATTTCACCAGCGGTTATCATAGCCTTGATTAGCACAGAACATGGAACTTGTGAGTCTCTACCAGCAACTCAAGAGAACGTATTTAGGAGTACCTTCAGTGCGCTGTGGCCCCTATCAGGGGAAGATGTCCCTCTAAGGGAGTTACCGGAGGCCCATCCGTCACCGGGTTGATGCTGCTCCGGAACTCTCCGGACGGGTGACCTCCCCGGCCTCCTCACCTCAGATGCGGGTCCCGTCCACCTCGGGGACCCTCGGATCACTTCGCCCTTGCGGGACCCAGTCGAAGTTACTGGGCCCCAGGCCTACGATCTAGTACCTCACCCCAGGCTGAAGGTGCCTGGGATGGACTCCAACTCCATTCCGGCCAGACCTAGGGCGCCTGGACCAGAACTCCAAACCGCCAGCACCCAGGCCTATGGTGCCTGGGTGCGTGAAGAGAAGATCCTCGAAGACCTCGTGGCGAGGGCGTCTCCCCCCTTTATCCCCTCCCATCGACACCACGGCAGGTTCCCCGCCCTCGCCGTACCGTCTCCGGAAAGGGACAAAAAGGGTAGCACTGTGGTAGTGATTCTACCTTGAGCCTGCGGGTACACCGCCACCCACAGGCCAAGGAGAATAATACACCACCCAATCCTCCACGAATACAAAGGGGTCCAAAACCTCTCACAATTACACACCTGGGTCATACTACCACCCAGGTGTACCCCAACTAAATTTAGAGACCCTGCTACATAACATACACCAGAATCAATGAGGGCTACAAACCCTCGCAATATCTGATGAAATTACAATTTTAAACATGTGAACTCATGGATGTGCAATTAACCACAAACCAAGGGGACTAGAGTACCCTCTGAGTGTCCATTCCACTCTATTGAGTTGCTAAAAAGAAAAATGTTCCACAACATGCAAAACTCAAAGCAACAGTTCATATAGAAGTTCCTCAACCGACTGGTGTCGGTGACATGAAAAAAAACACCCAAGAAGATGTGACAGGGTATGATAGAAAAGGTCCTCTACCTTTAAAAACACTGGCGCTTACCAGCTGGATGGATCTCCTTTTTAAGGAGATCGCATTCGCCTATGGCTTATACCCCAGCCCCGGGTCTCTGTGCTTGGCAGCAAAGTATCCCAGATCCTCTACTCCGCATGTCCTCGATATTACCAACAGTCAGTAATTTCCCATGGAAGCCCTTTTTATCTTTAAAAGGGCTTCCATATAGTGTAATTATTGTAAGTGGAACGCAAACCATATGAAAAGTGTGGCGTGCATTTGTATTCAGCCCCCTTTACTCTGATACCCCTAACTAAAATCTAGTGAAACCAATTATTTTCAGAAGTCACTTATTTAGTAAATCAAGTCCACCTGTGTGCAATTTAATCTCAGTATACATACAACTGTTCTGTGAAGCCCTCCGAGGTTTGTTAGAGAACCCTCATGAACAAACAGCACCATGAAGGCCAAGAAACACACCAGACAGGTCAGTGATAAAGTTGTGGAGAAGTTTAAAGGAGTTAGGTTACAAAAAATTATCCCAAGCTTTGAACATCTCACAGAGCACTGTTCAATCCATCATCCGAAAATGGAGAGAGTACCTACCAAGACATGGCTGTCCACCTAAACTTACAGGCCAGGCAAGGAGAGCGTTAATCAGAGAAGCAGCCAAAGAGGCCCATGGTTACTCTGGAGGAGCTGCAAAGATCCACAGCTCAGATGGGGAGAATGTGTCCAAAGAACAACCATCAATCATGCACTCCACAAATTTGGCTTTTATGGAAGAGTGGTGTCAGGTCACCTGAGGCCAGGTGAGGGATGCACACCGCTGGGGTTAGGGGCGCACCGCTAAGGTTGTGGACCATTCGGTTGGTTGCTGCGGGTCGAGCTCTGGGTGGTTCAGGAAAGCAGTTCCACCTGAACAGACACGGGCAAAGCAGGAAACTAGAGCATAAGATTCCTGAGGGCGCGGAGTCTAAGAGCCAGCAGGTATTCACCAGAGCCTCTAGTGGCGAGAATGGATTTGGCTGCAGCTGACTCCAGGTCACGGCCCCCAGGGTCTCTTAGCTAATGCTCACGGACCGGCTCGGTTGGACAGAGCGGAAGCAGCAGTTCAGCGTTAAGCACAGAATAGTCAGGAGAACAAGGTCGGGGTTACTAGCAGATGGGGATCGTCAGGAAGGCACGCCACAGTTGGTACACGGAAGCCCCGTTTGCAGTTTGCGAGAAGCCAGGTTGGGGGGGGGTTGCAGCCTGGCTGGGACACACCAGTGCTCCATGAGATCCTGTCCCCGGCCTGGCTCCTCCCTCCCCTTCTCCTTGATCACTTTTGTGGTGCTAGGAGAAGGGGGGCCGGCGCCCTCTGGTGGTCAGAGGGTGGCAGTGCCGGCTAGCTCTGTCCGCCACACAGCCCAGCTCCCAGCAGGCCACACACACACACCAGTCTGCGGCCCGGGGGTTGGGGACCCCTGCTATAGAGGGATATGCTTTGTTCACGTTTCATGTATGAGATTTATTATCACTTTAACTCTTGGTGTTCAAGAGTCATAAAACCCACAAAAAAGAATGAGAAAGAGGGGGAGAAGAAACAAGAATAGCTAAGTCCATCCAGGAGAAGGGGATCCACTGGGCAATTACTACACTTCTCCATATTGATATATCCATAGATCTACTCATAAAAATGTGTCGAATGCCTTTTAAAATTAAGCCCATTTGGGATCCTAGATCCTAGATGGACAATCTAGTGTACTTCCCATTTATGCAATAAACTAAAAGTATCACCGCTTCTTTTGGGGCAAATCACCTATCAATGCCCTGCAATTGTATAGCTGTGACATTTGCTAAAATGGCAAGCCACACACGTATCATGTTTCTTTATGGTGTCATAAACTTCGTCATGGAGGAGGTCCCGCAGTCTCTTAGTTGTATGACGCACATATTGCACAGGACACATAGAGCAGACAATTATTACCACTCACTGTGGATCTGAACCTGCTATAAGACTTACCTATATGTACTGTAAAGATCTCCTAAACGTGCACCATTTAGGCAATATTTACTGTATATGCAGCCGCTGACATCACCGGCGCATGCGCTCAGAGTCCTGTGCCGTAAATGGCGCCTCCCCGCGTATGTGCGAGTGGCGTCATCGTGGCTCTGACCAGTCACACAGACAGAGTCCGCGGACACAAAAGGAAGACCGGGTGAAGATGGAAGCGGCCTCCAGCAGTGACAGTACATTACTGGAAGGTTTCGTTTACAGGTAAGTTTCACATAATATGCTAGTATGCAATGCATACTAGCACATTATGGCATTACCTTTCAGGTCAAGGAAAAAAAAAAAATCTCCCGGCGGTTTACTACTGCTTTAAGTTATAACCAGGGATGCAAAAAAACCTAGGTAATATTGCCCCAAAGAGACAGCCCGTCGTGACACTGACCTCACACCTCTCGACAACACCTTAGCATACACCTCGTTTTTGTATGAGACTGGGATGTATCTTTCAACAATTCTTATTTTTGAGATCTCTAAACTGTACATAGTAGAAAAGACCACTACACTGATTTTCTTCTTATTCTTAAATTGCTGCTTTTCTAACAATCTAATTCTTTGCATGATGTTGGTAATGCTGTATGCTCTTCCCACAGCTTGTTCAGAATATCCTATTCTCCTCATTTCCTCCCTCCTCCTCCATCCCTTCCTCCCCACAGGAACCATCATACATTGAATTGCTAGTATTAAGCCAGTGGGACCAGATTTTGTGAAATTTTGGAGAAGCTCCTCTATGTTTGTATGCCAATTTTTCTCTTTTTAATATGTAATTTATTTTATTACCCCATTGTTTGTGAGTTGGCGGAGTAGTGTCAATCCACTTTTGCAGAATAAGTATGCGAGCTAAATAGAGAGAGATCTGGTCCACATTGTATACATCTCGCCAGGTAGAACTCCATCTGGAATTATACCCAGAATAGCTAATTTAGGGGTATTTGGTATTTCTGTCAAAGATATTGTGTTCAAGGTCAAAAACACTGTGACAGAACCCACTGTCACTGTGTGCTTTGGAAGGGACTAAGGGCGGGCCTCCTACCCACAGATTATGGCCCAGAAGAGACTGAGACTCGGGGAGAAGCTGGCATTGAGATAATGTAATGTAATGCTACATCCCTTCTCCCCCATCCGCCCCCCCTTGTTGCTGTGTTTAATTGTGTTGGTTAATGGCACATAGACAATGGTCTGGACTGCAGACATCTCTCCGCAGGGGATGTGTATTGAAGGGCTGCCTGCTTACCATAATCCCTTTATGTTTATCTGTAGTCTCTGTTTCAATGTACAAGTGTTCAGTTCCCATTGGTTCTTCCTTGTCCCCTACCCCCCCTCTATGACAAGGCTAAGGGGAGTGTCCCTAACTGTGTGTAAAAGTGTATGTTTTGTATTTAATAAACTGTTTTATGCTCTGCATGTTTAACCCTCAACACCTGTGTGGATTGTCTCGTGATTGAGGGGTTAAGGGCTGGTTATGGCGAATCTGCAGGCTGCGGGTGCGTTTGGAGGACAGGAGACACAGGTCTGGCGGATGTGCCCACCTGGGGTATTCGAGATCCATCACAAACACTTTCTCCCGTATCTATGTAGCTTGGGACAATACCATAGCATATGAATAAGGGAGCCATTAGATACTGAGCATCGCGGGCATAAAGGGAAAGTATATTTACCCCAGGCAAATAGTTTTTGAGGAGTATAATGGGTTCTGTGCAAAATAAAGAGCTGGGTCAATTGTTGAGATGGTGAGATAGATACCTCAGGTGGCATCTCCATAGCCCGTATCCACTCTTCTTCATTAAGGTCCGTCAAATCTTTTTGCCAATGGGCAAAACCATTTACCTGGGCATCTAATTTCCCTGCGTTTAATAACATAAAGATCCCCTATTAATCCTCTATTAGTAGTCCGTACTGTGGTTGATTTCAACAGCATCTCTAATGGATTGTAGAATAATTGTAATGATAAGGCCTGATGCTATAATGCGTGATGTATTTGAAGGTATTGATAGAAATTGCTGTTTAATAGTTGGAAATGCTCTCTCAACTTTTCAAAGGGCAATAAAATATCCCCTTCAAATAGCTGGTAGAGAAAGATTAACCCTGCTTTTTTCCATTCCCATAGTTCTCGTATTTTATTCAGCTCAGGTAGGCAATAGTTTTCCCATATTGGCATATGTCTTGTATATCCCTTATGGTGAGTAATAATACATGTTGTTTCCCATAGTTTATGGATTAACTGAAATGTTGGAAACTTTCTCTTTGCATAGAATTGATGAGACACTATTTTCTGTACTAATGGGGATAATTTAAATTGGGTCATTATTAAATTCTGTATGGGATCTTGATTATCTACCTCCTCCCAACCGCACCAGTGTTGAAGTTGTGCTGCAATAAAATATAATCTTGAATTGGGGACAGCTATCCCTCCTCTATCCTTTGCTTGTTGCAGGGTTTCAAGTTTGATTCTTGGTTTTCCATGTTTCCATATAAGATCTCTAAAAATCACATCTATTGTCCTAAATAATTTTTATGTCAACCAAACTGGACAGTTGTGCAGTAGATATAACAAATAAAAACAATAGAGGCACCACTTAGGTAAAACTGTTACACTTTAATATCACAATAGCACTAAAGCACTCACTCTTAGGTAAACTGTAGCAGGCACATGAACGGTCCGGTCTATGATCGTACTCCGAATGCTGACAGTCTCAGAGGGAAGAGACATCCCTGTGTGCTGAGCGAGGAGCCGGCGTAGTGTCCATGCAGATGTATCCGGATAGTCTCTCAAGGAACCAAGAGGAGGGCTGGAACGCAAACTAGGAGTCTGACTGGGACGCAGCGCTCAGCGGAGTGACGTCACGACCAGCATGCAACGCGTTTCGATGTTACAGCAGAGAGACATTAAGAATCACTGCACCCATCTTTTTCAAGCAAGTCTCTATATATATGTATTGTCTTCATGACATTTTAAGCGCTAGTGTTGTATATAATTGTGCAGTAGATATAACAGCTGGGGCAACCAAACCATTTTCACCAGATTTGCTCTACCTATAATAGTCAATGGGAATCTGCACCAAGTTTTACCTTGTTGCCTAAATTTGTCGACAAGAGGAAGGATATTTTTGTCTATATAATCGTTAATATTTGGAGTGACTATTATCCCAAAGTACTTAAATGATAAAACATACTTCATCTGGTGAGCCTGGCCTGGCTGTTCCAGCTGTATCGGGTCAACGGGATCAATATGCATTATTACGGACATATCCCAGTTGATAGTAAATCCTGAGAATGTACCGTATCTATAAGCAAAGTAACTGTGAAGAGAGAAGTGTGTGTGTGTCCCCTAGAAACACCAGTGCATCATCTGCAAAGAGTGCTATTTTTTCCCCTTGCTCCTACCTCTCCGAAACCCCACAATTTCTGAGCATTCACGAATTGGCTCAGCAAGTGGTTCTACGGCTAGAGCAAAAAGGAGCGGAGACAAAGGGCAGCCTTGTCTTGTTCCTCTTTTTTAAAAAAAAATGGTAATGAGATGGATCCGTTAATCTGGATTCTTGCACTCGGGCTACTATATAATAATTGTATCCACTTTATTAATTTTGGTCCTATTCCAAAGTGTCTCAGGCAGAATATCCTTGCTGGAAGAAACATTTACACATTCCTTCAGCTTCTTTTTTAAGCCCTCATTCACATCAATGCAATTTGTCATGCGATTTGAAAAAAAAAAATCACATGAAAAGTCGTAACCTTTCAGCAATGGAACTGTTCAAATCCTAACGAGTCAAGTCGCAGTGAATTTGAAAAAAGGTTCCTGCACCACTTTTCTGCAATATTGCGACTTGCATTGACTTCTGTTAAATGAAGTCGCAAGCCGCAATTAAATTAGATATCTAAAAATCATACTATTTTAAAGCCGCAGATCAGTGTGATTTCAAAGCCGCACTGGTGTGAATCAGGGCTAAAATTTGGGTAACAGATTTGACGCATTCTCAGCGTCTGTCCCACTGGGCTACCCCTGATTGTATGCCTTTGGTGCACCGAATGAAAGGACGAAGGCCATTTTAAGTGAAAGAAACTTAACAGAAACCTGAGCCACCAGCTCAAAGGCTCTTTGGTTAGAGCATCTAATACCAGGGATAAATCCCAAAAGGTGAGAACCTGCATGTTCTCACCGGGGTTACCCTTTCCCTGGCTGTCAAAAATCTCTTTACCAGTGGGTTCAGGGCCAGACTTTGGTCTAAAAACACAGATAAGGCTGCGACCTGGACCCTGAGGGTATTGACTGCTAGGCCCTGGTCAACCCCCTCTTGGAAGAAATCCAGGACCATCAGGGTTCGTTAGGAGAGAACCTTCTCTAGACTGAGCCCAGCGAGAGAAGACTTTCCAAACTTTTGCATAAAATTTGCCTAGTGACTGGCTTTCTACTCAGCAAAAGTGTGTCAATCACTTTTTCCGAACATCCCCTACTCCTGAGGATCTCCCTCTCAAACACCATGCCATCAGGGAAAGAAAGCCTGGATCGGGATGTAAAACTGGTCCTTGGGAGAGGAGATCGTGTCTGGACGGGAGATGCAGCGGAGGAGCAATCGACCACCTCCTCAGGGTGGGGAATCATGCCCTCTTCGGCCACCAGGGCACGATCAGAATAAGACACCCATTTGATCAGGATAGCTTCTGAAATACCCGGGGAATGAGCACCAGGGGAGGGAACGCATATGCCAGGGCGAACTCCCAGTTTTGGACTAAGGCATCTATTCACCGGGAGCCCTGCTCCCCGGTGAGAGAGAAGTACTTGTGAACTTTCCTGTTCTTCCTGCAGGCAAACAAGTCTATCTCTGGTTTTCCAAAATGTTGGCTTACCAGAGAGAACACTTCATTGTTTAGCTCCCACTCTCCTTGATGAATGGGTTGTCTGCTGAGAAAGTCTGCCTGAATGTTGAGGGACCCTTTTACATGGACTGCCGAAACAGAGAATATTTTTCTCTGCCTCCCCCAGAATTTCCTGGGTCAGTTTTATCAGCTTGCTGGACCTTGTTCCTCCCTGATGGTTTAGGTAAGACACGGCCACTGCGTTGTCTGAGAGGATCTGTACCTCTCTTCCCTGGACCTGATTTCGGAAAAAGTTTAACGCTTTTCCGACCGCTAACAACTCCCTGAAATTGGAGGAAGCTTTGCTCTGCTCCCAATCCCAAGGGCCCTGGGCGAACAAATCTCCTATATGAGATCCCCAGCCCCAGGCACTTGCGTCCATGGTCACAATCAGTGGGTCCTGTTGGGCCCAGGACCGACCTCCCGACAGGGTGTCCGGGTTGAGCCACCAGTCTAGGGAGCTTTTTGTCTCCTCCGAAAGGGGTACTGTTATGTCCAGGGATTCTCTTCTCCCGTCCCAGGAGGAGAGAAGGAATCCCTGGAGCCCCCGAGAATGGAACTGGTCCCAGTGGACCGCTGGGATGCAGGATGACATAAGCCCCAGAACTTTCATCATGGTCCTTAGAGAGGCCTCTCCGGTACCATGGAGAGTAGATACCACTCTCTGCACTTTTGTGATCTTCTCTTGGGGAAGAAAGATCCTTTGGCTGACTAAGTCTACCCTGTACCCTAGAAACAGCTTTTATTGTGAGGGATCCAGGGAGGACTTCTCTCGGCTGATCAGCCACCCCAGGGACTCTAGGGTGGACAGCACTTTGTCTCGGTCTGACTGGAGCTGTTCCAGGGCCGGACTGAAAATTAACATGTTGTCCAAGTATGGGATCAAGGCTATCCCCTGGAGGTGTAGAAAAGACACCACCTCAGCCAGAACCTTGGTGAAGATTCTCGGACTGGCCGCTAGACCCAAGGGGAGTGCCTTGAACTGCCAGTGTTGGACGCCCTGTTTTGTCTGCACTGCAAACCTCAGGAACTTCTGATGTTTCGGGGCAATGGGGACATGCAAATAAGCGTCCGTTATCATGAAGACTCCCTCCTGAAGGTATCTTCTGACCTTGTAAACACTCTCCATCCGGAACTTTTTGTACAATAAGTACTGGTTTAGCTTCCATAGATTTATGATCAGTCGGAATTTGCCGGAAGTTTTTGGCACCACAAATATGTGGGAATAAAACCCCTGACCGATCTGATCCACGGGAACAGGGATAATGACCTCCTGTTCTGCCAATTCGCGGACACTCCCCAAAAGGCCCCTCGCTTTCAATGGATCTTTGGGGAGATGAGTAAGGATAAAGTTTGGAGGAGGGAGGGACAGAAATTCGAATTTGTAACCCTCCCTTATCAGGTTTAGAATGTAAGGACTCTGTGTGAGGTTTTCCCATTGGGGGAGGAACCACGAGAGCCTTCCACCAACTTTTATATTGGCGTCATTTGGACTCCTTGTTGGAAGTACCGGGCGCAGAAAAAAGGATCCCACCCTTTTCCTTGCCCCTACCAAATCCCCACTTTTTCCACGGCTCCTTCTTCCCCTTAAAACGGTCTTTAGAAGGGGGTCCTCGAAAAAATTTCTTCCCCCTTATCCTTCTTGGGTTTTGCAGGGAATTTTTTTGCCTTTGTCTGTGGAACGGGACAGTACCTGTTCCAGGTTCCAGGTCTGAACCGAAGAGCAGTGAGCCTTCAAAGAGTATACCGCAAAGACGAGACTTGAACGTAAAATCTCCATCCCACGTCTTTACCCAAAGGGCTCTTCTGGCAGAATTTAGAAGTGCTGCCGACTTGGCAGTTGTTCTAACCATCTCTACCGCAGCATCTGCTAAATAGGCTACTGCCTTACCAACCACCTCCAGAGAATCTAACACCACCTTAGATTACTCTTGTGTGCTACGCGATTCATTAACCTGCGAACCCATGCTTCCGCATTTCTGACGACACAGGCGGAGGCCAATGCTGGGCCCGTAGCTGCAGCGTTGGCATCCCAGGCTCTGCGTAGCAAGGTTTCAGATCTCTCGTCCATCAGATCCCAAATGTTTCCGGAATCTTCGAAAGAAAAAATCTGAACGTTTGGATACTTGTGCCATCGAAGCATCCAGACGCAGAACCTTAAAGAATCTTTCTTCTTTCTCAGCCTTAAAGGGGCACCGACGCTTCCAGTTCTTAAGTCTTAAAAATTTGCGCTCAGGTTCTTTCCATTCTCTTAAAATTATATCTTTAAGAGATTGATGTACTGGGAAAGACTTGGCCTGAGGTTTGCCAAGTCCCCTGTATACTCTATCCTGTGCTGAGACCTGAGTGGACGGTAACTGAATGTCCTCAGAGGCATAGATAGCCTTGAGGAGTCCCTCCATGTCTTCGGCTACAAAGAGATGTCCCCCAGGTCTAGCCTCACAGAGACTATCCTGGTCAGAATCCTCTCCTTCCTCTCGAGAGCTCTGGTCTGAGGCCTCTACCTCTTCATCAGAGTAACCGAGAGTCGGTCCCTGGGATCCCTCCGTAACATTTGCCGGGGTTCCCACCAGAGAGGGGGAGCTTTGCCTACCTAAGGGGGCTTCCTCCCGCTTCTCTACAGTAGCTCTGAAGGACTGAAGGGTAGCCAGCATCTCAGACTGTAGTGCTCGGCACTCCTTCATAGACTGCGCTGTCTCCTTGCCAGCTAATTTGTAGATACATCTATAGCAAAAAGGTTTTGCGTGTTCCTGCGGGAGTTTCTCACTACAATTCCAACGCTTAGATTTACTAGTGGCTTTAGACCTAGACCTACTGGTCGTCCCCTGGGCAGGGCATTCAGTCTCTGTAAAAGAAAGGAATAAACCCTGTGTAAGCCATTACCCATCGGGTATCCTGTAGGGGAGAGGGAAATAGGGCCACCCCAAAACAGCTCTCCCCCACCAGCCGGTTCACTCACCCCCTGTGGTGACCTGATGCTGCTGGAATCGGTCCGTCCTCCTTCTCCATTCCCCTTAGGCCGCCTACCCGACCGGGTAGGATCGCATAGGGTGGATCTGAGGGACACAGGACCGTGAACGCCTGCTCTGTTCCGCTTTTGAATGTGCTTTGTGCACCGCTCGCCGCCATTATGCCGAAGCCTGGTGCGCCAGAAGTGACCTCACTCCAGCGCGCCGTCAGTCTCCGGACATGCGCACTGGCTGCCCGACGCAGAGAACCTGGCAAGGCGGCAAGAAGGAAGGGAATTACATGGCTCCGCCGGCCATCTATACTCTGAATCCATGCTGAACCCCTGCGCATCCAAACGACCTCTGTATCCCCCCAGAGCGATACACCAGTGGCTCCTCATTCCCATCCACCACTGTCAGGTAGGAGGAGAGAGTGGGAAGAAAGGTCCCTGGGGTTATGGACACCCTCACTGTGTCCAGCACCACCAGTTTCTCGGGGGGGTTCTTGAAACACTGGTCATGTATTCCCCCCTGAGAACGTATGGAAAGGGAGGCCCCCCTTGAAAAGAGCAAAAGCTCTGTCAGACCCTGCAGCCCCCACTGGCTGCTCTTGCTCTGACATTCTAGGGGGGGGAAGACGTTGGTCTTTAAAATTTAGAAAAAAATTAATTGTTTCGCTGCCATCCTGTGGGAAACACAATCAATAACTGAGGGACAGAGGGAAGGGTGGAGCCTTTTAAACTGTTGTTGATTGTGTTTCCTGTCAGGTGGGACCCATCATCTCCGGCAGGCCCGGACTGGGACAAAAAATAGGCCCAGGCATTCTAAGCTGAGCAGCCCATTTTAAAAAAAAACAAATTACAAGTAATGGCAACCGGTTTCTCCATGTATTTTAGTTATATTTAGCCTGCTTCAGTCACTGTAACCGACTGCGGATCTAATGCCCTCCTTTAAAGACGGCCCTGGGAGGGAGTAATTATATATATATATATATATATATATATATATATATATATATATATTTATTACACACACACACACACACACACACACACACACAAGGGTTGTCCCGATACCACTTTTTTAAGACCGAGTACAAGTATCAATACTTTTTTTCAAGTACTCGCCGATACTTTTTTTTAATGTCATGTGACAGTGGCACACGTGTCAGTATTTTTTTTTTTTTTTTACTATTTTAATTTTTTACTATTTTTTGTTATGTTTTTTTACAATTCTTTTTTTTTCTTTTTGGGGGGAGTGGATGGCGTCAGTGTGTTTTTTATTGTAATTTTATTATTTTTTACAATTCATTTTTTTTTTTATAATTTATTGCAATGTTTTTTGTTATTATTTTAGCCCTGTTGGGGGGCTTTGGTGAGATATCAGGAGTCTTAACAGACCCCTGACATCTCACCTTTGAGACAAAGAAAGGGACTAGGGACACAGATTCCCCAGTCCCTTTCTCAGCAGCCTCCGCTGCACTGAAAATGAATGGACAGGAGACAGAAGCTCCTCTCCATTCATAAACTGAAGCATTGTAAATACCAGTTACGAAGTTTCAGTTATGTGAATGGACAGAGTCAGTGACCACTGACTCTGTTCATTCGGAAAAGGAGCCGGGTTTACCGGCTCCTACCTCCGCTCTCCATCCTGACTGATCGAGGACAGAGGGGGCAGAGGAGGACATGAACGGGGACACGGAGTGAAGCGCAGACGTGGAGAGCAGCACAATGGAGGGGGGCATGGAGCAGGGACTGGAGGAGGATACAGTCAGCGGTGATCGGTGCGGCTTTGGGGGGGAGTTGCAAGCACCAATCACCGCTGTAAAAGATTTCACTAAGCAGCTGAAAAGGGGGGGGGGGGGGGTCCGGGGAGAAGCGGTCAGGCTTTATAGAAATCTTTACAGGGAGATCAGTGTTTGTAACTCCCCCTGCCGCACCGTTCATCCCTGACTGTACAAGTATCGGGTGAAGCATCGGAGCATTTGCCCGAGTACAAGTACTCGGGCAAATGCTCGGTATCGGGACAACCCTAATACACACACACACACACACACACACACACACACACACGGTGTCCCGAAGTCGGACTGCATTGCTGGTTAGAAATCGTGCAAGTTCAGTTAAACTTGCACGATTTTAAACCGGCAATGCAGTCAATCGGGGGGGGGGGGGGGCATTTGACAGACATCTGTGCGGGTTCATGCACAGATGTCCATTCAAATCGCCCCCGAAGTTGACAAAAGTAGTACAGGAACTACTTTTGGGAATTGGTGCAGCGCCGCAAAGTCAGCGTCGCACTGATTAGGACGGTACTATTGCCAGCAATACCCGCCGATTTGGCATGCGATTTGACATGTCAAATCGCATGCCAAATTGGCCCAATGTGAACGTGGGCTCAATCCAGGACACCTTTTAGGCACAAGAACTGTTCCTCTCTCACACAATCTCTGACTGATGCCATCACTTTGACCCCTTTCCCACTGAGGTGCTTTTCAGGCGTTTTAGCGCTAAAAATAGTGCCTGAAAAAGTGCCTCTCAAGCCTCCGAGGGCTTTCACACTGGGACCATGCGCTTGCAGGACGGGAAAAACAGTCCTGCTAGCAGCATCTTTGGGGCAGTTTGGGAGCGCTGTATACACTACTCCCAAAACACCATGCCTATTGAAATGAATGGGCAGCTCTTACGAAGCGCCTGCAAGTGATTCGGCAGCGCCGCTTTTCGGGTGCTTTTAACCCCTTCTTTGGGGTTAAAAGGGCCTGGCTACTGCCCGCAAAGTGGCGCTGCAGCGCCGGTAAAGCGCCGCAAAAAGGAGCAGTACTTTAAAGCTACCACAGGGCGGTCTAGGTGTGAAAGGGGTCCTTCAAACTTTGTTCAGCATCACTCACATTGTGTAAGACCTCTTTCATACTGAGGCGCTTTTGCGCTAAAAATAGTGCCTGTAAACTGCCTCTTCTGTGTTTTCACACTGGAGTGGTGCACTTGCAGGATGGGAAAAAAAAAGTCCTGCAAGCAGCATCTTTGGGGCGGTGCGTGGGCGGTGTATACACTGCTCCTCTACCGCCCCTGCCCATTAAAATGAATGAGTACCGCTTTCAAAGCACCATAAAAGCACTTTGAAAGCAGAGCTAAGCGGACGCTTTTAACCCCTTCTGGGGGGTTAAAAGTGCCTGCTAGCGGCGCCAAAGGGCTGCTATAAGGCCACTTTCACACTGAGGCGCTTTGCAGGCGCTATAGTGCTAAAAATAGCACCTGCAAAGCACCCTGAAAGAGCCGCTCCTTTCACTCCAATGTGAAAGCCTGAGTGCTTTCATACTGAAGCGGTGCGCTGGTAGGACGGTAAAAAAAGTCCTGCAACCTGCATCTTTGAGGCGCTGTAGGAGCGGCCCTGCCCATTGAAATCAATGGGCAGCGCCGCCAAAGCGCCTGCAAAGTGCCTCAGGAGCAGCGCTTTTATCCCTTTATTCGGCCGCTAGCGGGGGTTAAAACCGCCCTGCTAGAGCCGAAAAAGCGCAGCAAAAATTACGGTAAAGCGCCGGTAAAAATAGCTGCGTTTTTCCGCCGACGCCTCAGTGTGAAAGTAGCCCAACAGTGGTAAAGCGTCGCTAAAACTAGCAGTGCTATACCGGTAACACCCGCACTGCCCCAGTGTGAAAGGGGTCTCTTAGACCTCAGCATGCTTTTATTATGAATAGTTTTAACATTGGTAGGCATGATAAAAAAAACATTGGCAGCCAAGATACAAAAAAACAACAAAAAAAAAAAAAAAACATTGGTAGGCTGGCATAGTGTCACTTACCTTTCCAGCAGTCCAGCACCTTTTACAACATTAGGCAGAGGAGATCTCCTCCAGCTCCTCCCCCTTCACGGTCACATGACCTGTCCTCTCAATTTCCTCCTTCTGAGCTGAACGGATTCAGAAGGCTGCCCGGACGGCCGTGGTGAGCAGCACCAGCAAAAGGAGCAGCCCAGCTCACTGCCTTCAGAGTAGGGAGCGATACCCTGGCTGGCAGAATGAAATGCGGCTGTCGGCCGCGGAATCGGCCGCGGAGCTTGCCGCAGGTGAGAGTGCACTGGGGGAGACGTGACATGCGGCCCGCCGAGGGTCGCCACGGCCCACCGGGCATATGCCCGGTATGCCCTATGGCCAGTCCGGCCTGATCTCAGGTGTGCCGTCCTGGAAGATGACTGGAGAAATATATTTTAAACATTTCAAGGTCTCTTTCACGCTGACACTTTCAAAACGGTGTTTATATGCATTTAGGAGGACATTTCTAAATGCATACAGTATCTCACAAAAGTGAGTACACCCCTCAAATTTTTGTAAATATTTTATTATATCTTTTCATGTGACAACACTGAAGAAATTACACTTTGCTACAATGTAAAGTAGTGAGTGTACAGCCTGTATAACAGTGTAAATTTGCTCTCGCCTCAAAAGAACACAGCCATGCGTCTAAACTGCTTGCAACAAAAGGGAGTACATCCCTAAGTATAAAATCTCCAAATTGGGCCAAATTAGCCATTTTCCCTCCCCGGTGTCATGTGACTCGATAGTGTTACGAGGTCTCAGGTGTGAATGGGGAGCAGGTGTGTTAAAATTTGGTATCGCTCTCACTCTCTCATACTGGTCACTGGAAGTTCAACATGGCCCCTCATGACAAAGAACTCTGAGGATCTGAAAAATAGAATTGTAGCTCTACATAAAGATGGCCTAGGCCAGTGGTGGCGATACTTGGCACCCCAGATGTTTTGGAACTACATTTCCCATGATGCTCATGCATTCTTCAGTGTAGCTGAGCGTCATTGGGAAGCATAGTTCCAAAACATCTGGGGTGTCAAGGTTCGCCATCAGTGGCCTATGTTATAAGAAGATTGCCAAGACCCTCAAACTGAGCTGCAGCACGGTGGCCAAGACCATACAGCGGTTTAACAGGACAGGTTCCACTTAGAACGGGCCTCACCATGGTCGACCAAAGAACTTGAGTGCACGTGCTCGGTGTCATATCCAGAGGTTGTCTTTGGGAAATAGACATACGAGTGCTGCCAGCATTGAAAGAAGCAATGTAAAGTCGCAATGGAAATCACACAACTTTGGAGTCGCACAAGTGTGAAGAGCCTAAAACTGAACTATAGATCTTATTTATTGTGCAGTTACAATAATCCATTCTGCACCAATTATCTCTTGTAGGTTTTGACCATCTGCAACCTATTCAAAATAAAAGGGCTGCCAAATCACAATGCAGGGGAAAGCACAGGAACGTGGACTGTGTTCCTGTGCGATTCTGCTGTGAACCGACTCTAAAGGGTCTTTTTTCAGCGGTATTATACATTACATCATACATACAGTCTGAATGCACAATCTCCACCTTTTGATTTATCAAAGCCGACACACATATAATCCAGGATAGACACATAGGGGGTTATTTACTAAAGGCAAATCCACTGTGCACTTGGAAGTGCACTCGCTGTAGATCTGAGAGGAAGCTCTGAAATGAGGGGAAGGTCTGCTGATTTCTATCATCCAATCATGTGCAAGCAAAAATGCTATTTTCCTCGCTTGTCCCCCTCGGATATACAGCGACTGCACTTCCAAGTGCACTTGCAGTGCACAGTGGATTTCCCTTTAGTAAACAAACCCCATACACTGTGACTTTTCCCATTCAGGGCTCAAGTTCTCTTTAAAGCTCAGCCATCTATATTTGCCATACTCTGTTCTTCTCTAGGACTAAACCCTCTCTGTGTTGATCAAGGTCAGAGTTTACCTAAAGTTAATGTGCTCCTCCTGTCCCCCGCAATCAGTCCTGGTGATTGACTGCTTAGTACTGTATTCTGGGTGCAGGAGTAGTAAAGCATTGTGTAACAGTGGGTATTTTAAAGGGCTTGACAAAAGAAAGGAGCAGCAGGGGAGCTCAGTGAAGGGAAGGTTTAGTAAGTAGGCAAATTGACAGATTCTCTTCAACTCAGGTACATACAGTACACCCTATTTTTCCACAGTGCTTTGATATAAACGCACTTTTGCCAGGCCTGGCATCGCCCTCAGGGGCACTGTATTGCCACTTTTGCAGCCAAATTGGGATAATACCTACTTTATGTTTGTTACATATTCCCATAGCATAACGTAAATTTTTTTTAAAATTTAAAAATTAAACTAGCAGCTTACCTTTTTAGATGCTTTATTTTGACTCTCCAGCAAAAAAATGTCTGCTAAGTTCTTTGTTTATATAGGAGCTTGGCAGCTATGATTACCATAAATAACCCTGTCTGTGCTGTGCAGCAAGTCATTATCCAGACCTGTCATGGACTTCAAGTGTGAACTGGCAATCGCAATGTCCTCAGCATCCTGGTACTGCTCTACGTCCGTTTCGTCGCGTGAGGGTCGCTCCTTAAAAACGTCACACGACGAAACGGCCGTAGAGCAGGACATCGCGATTGCTAGTTCACACAGGCAGGCCATGGAGCGGTCAGGAGGTGAACGGCTATACAAAGCTGAGCGTGTTACTCCCTAGTGTCGGGCAGGTACTCTTCAAATGGGAGTGGAATGCAAATAGTTTTTTAAAACGGAGTTGCACCCAAAAAATTTAACTTCCGCTTTTCCGGTTCCTCCCCCCCTCTGGTGTCACATTTGCCACCTTTCAGGGGGAACGGGGGGGAGCAGATACCTAATCGACTACAGATATTTGCTCCCACTTCCGGTGATAGATCGCCGCAGATTCCGCAGCCATCTATGCCAGTCCGGCTCCCCCTCCGCCCCGCTGTCTTTCTGGGAGACACACAGGTCCCAGAAGACAGCAGGGACCATTGAGGATGCGCTTCTCGCTCATGCGCAGTAGGGAACCAGGCTGTGAAGCCGCAAGGCTTCACTTCCTGATTCCCTTACTGAAGATTCCGGCGCCTCCACCCGGGAGCCGAGGGACACATCGGTTTCGGCTGTGATTGATGACCATTTGCAGAGAGTGTTCCTCCAGTGGATATATCCAAATATTCATCTGTTGAGTCCAATTGAGAGAGTGCGGTGAAGTTTGCCTTTTGTGATAATCACATAAGGAAAAGACTGACTCATTTTTACTTTTTTATAATTTTTTGTTTATTATCTTAATATTGTTATTTAACGTTCTTAATCTTTTAAAAAAATGTAATCTTTTCTGCACCTTATCTCACTTTATAGTATGTTGCACTAGCACTTTATAGATTTTGCATATTGAATTGGTTTAAACACATATACATGTAAAATGTTGAACAATTGGTTTAAACACATACATACATTTCTTATCACTTTACATTGTTACTTATTTGAACTGTCATACAGGATCTGCTAGCTGTGCTTGTACTTAAAGCGGAGGTTCACCCAAACTGACAACATTATTCTAACACAATCATTGCACAACGCACATACTCAAAAGCCACAACATTTTTTTTTTTAAACAATAAATACCGTAGTATAGCCATCCAAACTGTGACTTCCGGGATTCCCCTCCCGCGGGAGTAGGCGTATCTTATTCTTTCCCCAGTGCCGCAATGTGATGTGGGACTTCTCTGCAATATTTTCTTGGAGCACAGTGTCGTGCTACCCAAGATGCAATGTGGATCGCCGTGCTGCGAAATCTCGAGAGATGACGCGTGACGTCGGTCACGTGATGAGGGCGCCTCTAATATCGCCATTTTAAAAACTGGCATGCAGGTAAATATTGCCATTAGGTACCTGAACACTGCGCAGGCGCGAGAACAAGCGGTGAATGCTGGGACAAGAGCATTCACCGCTTCCAGGAAATGATTGCTTGTGGGCTTCACAATGCCCACAAGCAAAATGGAAACTGACAGGAACCGAGAATATAAGTTGTTCTTTACCACGAAAACGGACAGGTTGCATTAGCAGACAACGAAAAAGTGAGTATACCTTAGTTTCGTAAAACGCCATTGAATGCTAAAAAAAAAAAAAAAAACGATCTGCCGCGGAACCCCCGCTTTAATGACTCAGAAAGCATTAAGGCTAATGGATCACCGTGACAGACAAACAAGCAGCATGTAAAGAGGGAGGTCATAAAACATGTTGTCCATATTTCTCTCAGCACAGAGATGGCTATTATTCTTTATGGCTGGGCCCAGCGAGTACAAATCATTACAACGAATCCAGAGTGTCATAGGATATAAAAAAGCCCAGCACTAGGGAGGCTTCTACAATGGCAAATGTGGGATGTCATCATCTGAAGCTTGATATTCCATGGTTAGGAATGGTTAGCAAATCGGTTTCAACCAAAGGAAGCATTCCAGAGAACATCACGAGAGAAAATCATGAATTGAACCGCAGCTCAGAACATAATGTGTCATCAATTCAGCCAATCAGCTCACCAAAAATTGGGGTGGAATGACCTCTAGCTTACGGTCGTCTATGAGCAGGGGGAATTTCCCTTCAGTCTGGCTTAGTAAACAGAAAGGAGTGCGTTTTTCATTTATCATTATACCTTGTACACAAAGCTTAACCTCATCAAAGCCAAGTACTGGTAATTTCTATGCCCTCGCTATTAAATTGTTTTGTCGCCATGAAGCTATAATTAATGTGTGCTCCCGACAGGTGGCATGTTTGATCAAATTAAAAAAAAGATGCATCTCTGTGCTGTGGTGGGGCGGCAGCTGAGACAGATAAGAAAAAGTGTGTAGCGCCAAAAGTAAAATGAACAGCACATTAAAAAAAGTCCCAAAAAAGCGTTAAAGTGAAAAAAAAACAAAAAACACACACACACACACACACACACACACACACACAATATAAAACACACGCCCAAACGTGAATGGAAATCAACAATAAAAAAATGCAGTGAAAAATATAGATTTAAATGCAGTCCCATGATCGGGTGAGCAATATAAACTCCAGTGAAAAGATGTGCAAAGATGCGTACATAAAGTTGGTGGTGACTTTGAAAAGTGAAGATGTGATCCAGTACAGTGCAGTGCTCCAGAATCATCTACCGCACCCCTGTGAAATGGACACTCACCGGAAAAGCTGTCTGCCGTTACAGCAGCAAACACGTACTCAGTGTAGATCCGGCATGTTTGATCAGTTGATTCTTCCATCGGTTATTATCCATTTGCTGACCAGACCTTTTCTGGAACTTTCCGTTTACAAGTTTAAATTAGCATTTTTGCTAGAAAATTACTTAGAAACCCCCAATAATTATAAATTTTTTTTTTACCGGAGACCCTAGAGAATAAAACGGCAATCATTGCAATATTTTATGTCACACTGTATTTGCACGTTGATTTTTTTAAACAGAATTTTTTGGAAAAAATAGGATTTTTGTACTCACCGTAAAATCCGTTTCTCTGACGTCCATGGACTGACACAGCTCTCATACTGTTTACGTGTGGTCCCTCCGGACATAACCCTCCTACCTGCAGCCAGCAGCCTCAGTTTGTAACAAAGCAGTACAAACCTTATAAGAAGGGGGGGGGGTGTGTTGTGTCAGTCCATGGACGTCAGAGAAACGGATTTTACGGTGAGTACAAAAATCCTATTTTCTCTTATCGTCCATGGACTGACACAGCTCTCATACTGTTTACGTGTGGGACGTCCCAAAGCAGTATAAGAAAAAGGGTGGGAGCAATAGTAAAGGAACAACCAAAAACTTCACTCCAAACCAGCAGAGCTCCTCAACGGAGGAGTTGCAACATAAAACAGCGGCCTGCAACACTTTGCGGCCGAAGGAAGCATCCGAAGATGCAGCCACATCAACCTTATAGAATTTTGAAAAGGTATGAACGGACGACCAGGTCGCCGCCTTGCACACTTGAGCAACCGACGCATGATGTCGGAAAGCCCAGGAAGCACCAATTGCCCTGGTGGAATGCGCCGTAACTGGAAAGGGAGGCGCCCGTATAACAGTCTGTCTGATCCACCTAGAAATGGTGGCAGACGACACCGCTTGGCCCAGTTTCGGACCAGAGACAGACACAGTGAGTCAGACTTCCGAATAGAAGCAGTAGCCGCTAGGTACACCCGTAAGGCTCGCACCACATCTAAATTGTGAAGCGCAAACTCTCTAGAATGTGATGGGTGAGGGCACAAGGACGGAAGGACAATGTCCTCATTAAGGTGAAAAGCCGAAACCACCTTTGGAAGGAAAGGCGGTCGCAACACCGCCTTATCCTTATGGAGGACCAGGTAAGGCGACTTGCATGACAGAGCCGCCAACTCAGACACCCGTCTAACAGAAGTGATGGCCACTAAGAAGGCCACCTTCTGAGACAAAGTTAAAAGAGGAATATCTCTGATATTTTCAAAAGGTGGTTCCTGAAGAACCGAGAGCACTAAGTTCAGATCCCAAGGAGGGAGCGGAGGCTTGGCAGGTGGAACCACATGGCGAACCCCCTGCATAAAAGTGCTAACTAAGGAATGATCTGCTAGGGGTCTTTGAAAGAAAACGGCCAAGGCCGAAATCTGACCCTTAATTGTGCTCAAAGCCAGCCTTTGGGCCACCCCACGCTGCAAGAACCGCAGGATTCTGGGGACAGAGTACGTCCATGGATGCCAGTCTAGCTCTTCGCACATAGCAATGCAAGCTCTCCAGGTACGGTGATAGATCATTCTAGAAGACTTCCGTGCCCTAAGCATGGTTGAAATTACAGAATCCGACAGGCCTCGGTCCTTCAGTACCTGGCTCTCAATAGCCATGCCGTTAAAGCCAGAGACTGTAAAGCAGGATGAAAGATAGGACCTTGAGACAGAAGGTCCTCCCTCAAGGGCAAGCGCCAAGGGACGTCTGCGATGAGACGTACCAGGTCGGCGTACCAGCGACGCCGAGGCCAGTCCGGGGCAATGAGGATCACCGGAATGCCCTCGGCTGCTACCCTGCGCAGCAGACGAGGAATCAACTGCAGCGGAGGGTAAGCATACATTAAAACGATACTGACCCCACGGGGCCACCAACGCGTCCGAGGCATCCGCCCAGGAGTCCCTGGACCTGGCCACAAACCTCGACACCTTGCGATTCAGTCGAGATGCCATCAGGTCACATCCGGTGTGCCCCACCGCCGACAAAGGAGTTGAAACACCTCCGGATGCAAGGACCACTCCCCCTGGTCCAGGGACTGGCGACTCAGATAGTCCGCCTGCCAGTTTTCTACGCCCGGCACGCTTCTTTCCCCCCACCTTAGGATGTGGGCGACCTCGGATGCCGCAGCCGAGCTCCGAGTGCCCCCCTGATGGTTGACATACGCCACAACCGTGGCGTTGTCCGACTGAATTCTGATCGAGTGGCGCTGTAGCCTCTTCGACCACGCGGAGACACACAGTCTGATCGCCCGCAATTCCAGGACATTGATTGGTAGACGAGAGTCGTCCGGAGCCCTTGAGCTGACAGGACTCCCCAACCCATCAGGCTGGCATCTGTCATGACCACCGTTCACTGGATGGGGAGGAACGACTTGCCGGCCCGAAGAGCCGGGGATCTCAGCCACCACGTCAGGGACGCCTTGACAGAGTGACTCACCTGGATCTGAAGATTTAATGACAATGGGGACTTGTCACAAACAGACAGAATTCCCTTCTGCAATGCCCGAGTGTGTGATTGGGCATACGGAACCGCCTCGAAGGAGGCCACCATTAGTCCCAGGACTCTCATGCAGAAACGAATTGACGACCATTTTCGGGACATCAGAACCCACACTGCCGACTGAAGTGTCAGTAACTTCTCTGGGGGGAGAAACACCTTCGCTGCCTAAGTGTCCATGATCAGGCCCAGATACTCCAATCGTTGAGTCGGGACTAGAACCGACTTCTGCATGTTCAGAAGCCACCCGAAGTCCCGGAGGGTCTGACTGACTATTGTCACATTTTCCTCCAATTATGAGCCATTTTCTGCTCTTAGAAGGAGATCGTCCAGATAGCCCACGATAACAATTCCTCGCGGTCTCAGCAAAGCTAGAACCGGGGCAAGCACTTTGGTGAAAACCTGCGGTGCCGATGCTAGGCCGAAGGGAAGAGCCACGAACTGATAGTGGACTTCGCCTATGGCAAAGCGCAGAAACCTCTGGTGACTTGCGCAGATTGGAACGTGCAAGTAAACGTCCTTGATATCCAAGACGCCAAAAAAAAACCTTGATGGAGTGTCGCAATCACCGTGCGAATGGATTCCATCCGGAATTTTAGTACCTTCACATAGGCATTCAGGGCCTTGAGGTCCAGGATTGGCCGGACCCCGTCCCTCTTCGGGACAACAAACAGGTTCCAGTAAAACCCCTGAAACCTCTCCTGTGACGGAACAGACACAATTACCCCGCACCTGAGCAAATCGTGTACGGCCTCCAAGAGGGCCGCCCGGCAGGAAGGAGAGGGAGGTTCGAGGGAAAGAACCTGTTTGGGGGCCACGAGCGGAACGCTATCCTGTATCCCGAGGTGACCACCTCACACACCCACTGGTCGGAGATCCGGGGAGGTCCACCGCACCGTAAACCTGCGAAGACGTCCCCCCACCCCAGAGTCAGGCAGGGGCAAGACTTAATTCGGTAGTGGGCTTGGGAGCTTGCTTGGTAGGCTTACGCACCCAGGGACGCCTTTGTCCCCCAGCCGCACTTTTTTCAGTCTGGGCGGGCTTACCCATGGAATCTGACTGACGAAAATACTTTTTTCGCCGGAAAGGAAGGGCCAGGCCTGCGGTGGGGCTCCTTTCCCTTAATAGACCGAGGAAGGAAGGTGCTCTTACCCCCTGTGACATCCTTAATAATGTCATCCAGGGCGGCCCCCAACAGTCTACCGCTCTTAAAAGGGCAAGTCAGCCAGGAGCTTTTTGGAAGCTAGGTCGGCCGACCAGCATTTCAGCCAGATAAGGCGACGCAGCACCACAGCAGAGAGAGGCCCCGGATATTAAAGGGGCCGCATCCAAAGTGGCATTGCACACATAGACTAAACCCTGTGCAAGTTGGTGAGCCAGGGCAATGGTCTCAGGAGGGAGATTAAAACATCAAAATCCTCAGAGCTAGGGTCCTGAGCAGCAGTAGCTAGGCCAATATTTGAGACAGAGCACTCCCCTACAGGAGAATGTGTGGGGAGGGGGCGCTTTACAGCTCCCTTTCGCTCGCACTTTGCTTCCATTCTGACAAGGAATGATGATTCCAGGACTGCCGACAACTGGTCCATAGGGACCGCAGGTGCAAGAGCACTGCCAGTTGCCTCTGACAAGTGTGGAGAAGCAGGTGAACCAGACTCCATACTGCCACCCTCTGAGACCTTTAGACACTATTACAGTGAATAATACAGTCCACCCACTGGCTACGCTGAGGAGGGGATACCCGGAGGACCCACAAACCCTTAAGGACCGCTCAGTTCCGCTGTAAGAAACCGCGCTGCAGCACGAGTGAAGCCTGAGGAGAGAGTGTGCAGAATCTGTGAGGAGACTCTGGAGATTCGCGCCGCTAGAGGCCGAAACTGAAAGTGAAAGCGCCGCGGCTTCAAGAAAATGGCCGCCAGCCGCATGTATAACTGCGCCATTGAACCACGGCAAGATGGCCGCCGAGCGCATTATTCAAATTCACAATACAGCGCTAATGGCGCACGCAATAAAGTCCCCACACTCACACACCAGAACACTGCTCCTCTCTCAGAGTCCACTAAACAGACATGAGCACTCCCCGCCAGGCCAGAGTGACCCCAAAGCAGTACAGCACCAGTACAGGGGGCAGAGAGCAGCATAACAGGGGGGAGACGGGGAGAAACCCCCCAGATAAAGAAACACAGCCAGCATGTACTCACCTGCAGCAGGAGAGACTACTTACCCATCCCAGAGGGACTCACTGGCTTGTTTTAGACAGACCTATCACAGAGTAGTACTGAGTAGCTGTCGGCCCGGTCCACCGCGAAAGATACAGACAGGTACCGGTTAATCTTGAGAGGACCGCGGGAGCATAAAAGCTACCCGGCCACCCCTGGAGTCATGGGGTATGTCATGAACTGAGTCTCACGCACACAAGGCGAGGATCAGCACGCTCGATGGTCGGACAGGGAAGACTACGAGGATACTAGTGTACCCAACCTGTTGCCCAGCCGACAGTTGATTGAAGGTCTCAAAAATAAAATAAAATTCCCAAAGGAATAAAATTTAAAAGTAAAATCTTCCAGGAGACTGGCTCCTGAGAGAGCCACGTCTTCTCCTTCTGCTAGGCAGAAAAACTGAGGCTGCAGGTAGGAGGGTTATGTCCGGAGGGACCGCCCCCCTGGGCGGGGCTGTCCAGCTTTGGTTTTGTTCTAGAATGTATGTTTCTAACATCTAACATTCTGCCTAGATCTTCTCCTGCGAGCAGGGACATATACCCACACGTAAACAGTATGAGAGCTGTGTCAGTCCATGGACGATAAGAGAAAATACATTTTAACCACTTCAGCCCCGGAAGAATTTACCCCCCTTCTGACCAAAGCATTTTTTTTGCGATTCGGCACTGCTTCGGTTTAGCTGCCAATTGCGCGGTCGTGCAACGTTGTACCCAAACAATTTTTTTCTCAAAAATAGAGCTTTGTTTTGGTGGTATTTGATCACCTCTGCAGTTTTTATTTTGTGCGCTATAAACAAAAGAAAGAGATATATATATTTATATATTTTTTTTAACTTTTTGCTATAATAAAGATCGCCAAAAAAAAAATATAAAAAAATATATTTTTCCTCAGTTTTATCCGATATGTATTCTTCTACATATTTTTGGTAAAAAAAACAAAAAACGCAATAAACGTATATTGATTGGTTTGCGCAAAAGTTATAGCGTCTACAGAAAAGGGGATAGATTTATAGCATTTTTATTAATAATATTTTTTTAACGAATAATGGCGGCGATCTGCGATTTTTAATCGGGACTGCGACATTATGGTGGACACATCGGACACTATTTTGGGACCATTGTCATTTATACAGCGATCAGTGCTATAAATAGCCACCGATTACTGTATAAATGACACTGTCAGGGAAGGCGTTAAACACTAGGGGGCGATCAAGGGGTTAAGTGTGTCCTAGGGAGTGATTCTAACTGTGGGGGGGTGGGCTACCACTGACATGAGAGATATCACTGCTCCCGATGACAGGGAGCAGTAGATCTCTGTCATGTCACTGGGCAGAACAGGGAAATGCTTTGTTTACATAGGTATCTCCCTGTTCTGCCTCCCTGTCTTACGATCGCGGGCCGCCAGCGAACAGAGTTTGTGGGACCCGTGGGCACGCTCCCGCGGTTTGCACACCCGCGCGATGGCAAATTTAAAGGCACATACAGGTACGCCCATTTGCCTGTACGAGCCCTTCTGCCAACGTGCGGCGGTCGGCAAGCAGTTAATGAATTAAAAAAATAAAATAAAAATTGTTATCCACATTTTTGGGATAATGTGAAATGTTGTTACGCTGAGCAAATAGATACCCAACACGTCATGCTAAAATTGTGCTCTCTCGTGAAATGGCGACAAGCTACGGTACTTAAAAATCTCCATAGTCGATGCATTAAAAATAATTTACAGGTCAAAAAGACCCCAGATCTCTCAAAGCAAAAAAAAATAAAAAATTGTGACACTTTCACTTAAAAAAATAAAAATAAATAAAAACATATATGTCTTTATGCATGAAAATCGGAAGTGACATCAGAGGTCGCTCCAGGCCTCCAAGGGCTTAGAGCCGAGTGGGGGCCACCTTGACCTCACTGGACTTCCTGCCTAGCCATCGTCCACATCGGATTGCTTCTAGGTTTACCGAGGGCTCCGGTAAACCCGAAAACAACCGGGAAGCGGCAGGGGTGAGTAAACCCCACCTGTCATCAGAAGTGAGCACACTGTCCTAAATCCATGAATGTTTAACCAATGGAAGCTCTGAGGGGGGTATTCATCCCAGGAGAGAAAAGGGAACAGTTCAATATCTGCACAAGAGGCAGATATGGTGATATTAAACCGGCCAAGTATTTAATGGAGTCCCAAACTGTCAACCTCATTGTTTAATAAAGTAATCATAATTCATAATGGATATATTAGTATTTATTGAAGAGTACAATAACAAAATGGGCTGCACAACATACAAATCCATCAAAGCAAGGAGCTCTAGTCATCTGCAAGAAAATAAGATATAGAAAGATATATTACAATGTATATAATCTGAAACAATAAAAACAACATTTATTTTTTTTTGGCAAATAAAACACCCCAAAACGTGACTTTATATCCCAATAAATTGCAATATGGTTTTGAATCTTGCCTGATATGACAACATGTGCAGTCACAGAAATGATTGCATTTGGAGTTCTATTTTTGTACGTCCAAGTAGGAGTCATGGCAGAACTGCCATAGGACATCCTAAGTTACATTTAGGCAGGATTCCACAGACCAGCATGTTTCCCATATAGTTCAAGGAACCTAATAGTAGGAACAGCTTGATTTTACTAAAGTAAAAGGAAGGTGAAAGAGTGTGCCATGTGTTCCCTATTCCCTTTTTAAAGCAACACCCCTGAAAATATGAAAATACAACTAATGAATTATGGTTTCTATTATATTAATTATTTTTCAAGATAACTTTACTAACCTGATAAAATTAAACAAGCAGAAATATTCTTATGAAAAGTGGTTTTAAAGCCTAGACAGTTTTTACCTTAATGCATTCCCTGCTGAATGTTTAGCGAAAAGTATTGCCCCCCTCCCTTATACTCTCCTGAGCCCTCACCAGGGACCTCCAAACTACGGCCCTCCAGCTGTTGCAGAACTATATGTCCCATGAGGCATTGTAAAACTCTGACATTCACAGACATGACTAGGCATGATGGGAATTGTAGTTCCTGAACAACTGGAAGGTCATAGTTTGAGGACCCCTGCCTCACTCTATCCAGCAATGTGCCCATCTGTAGTCACTCTCCCCACCCTCACAGCTTAGCTGAGGCACCGGGAGCCTATGGCTGTTAATTAAATCCTGTGATGAAGGAGCAGAGGGCGGGGTGTCCATAGACACAGATGGCACAGCTCAAGCCCGCAGGTGTGCCACCATAGGAAGCGGCCTCCAATAGGGGAACTCCAAAAAGAGGAGGAGCCAGGAGTGCTGGCAAGGGACCCAAGAAGAGGAGGATCAAGGCCACCTGCTGCAATTAAATTGCATAGAACAAGCAAGTATGTCATTTTTGAGTATATATATATATAAATAAATAAAAGTTTGACTTTACAATCATTTTAGAGCAGAGTAACCCCTGTTTCACATCTATGCAGTTTCCGGTGGCCATGCTTGCAGAGCTTCTTTCTCCATTTGTGCGGGAAGGCGCGTGATTATATGCATTCCCACACCTGCTCAGATGTGAATCCGGTCTAAAAGCCAAAACTTTTCCTTGTTTTGGATAGAATAGAGTGGTGGATAGTAAAAACCCCTGCCAGAGATTTTTTTTTTTGTACCCTTGCTGGCCATTCCTTTTTTTTTATACTTTTTGCCCCAGAGATTTAAGAGAAAGGGAGAAGAACTGGAAAGTCTGGCAGATTTCCCTCTGCGACAACTGTCACCACACCACCAACAGGCAAGTTCTTTATAAGATTGTACCTCAAGTTCAGTCCAGTGAAAACCTTATACTTGGGATTTTCCATCACCTTCTGTCCCACCAACAGTGTTTCTCAGGACAAGCAGGAAGCCAATTCTCCCCAGCAGGGGTTACACACAGCAATAAAAACCTAGCAGATGTTCTAACCCTTCCCTACTAAACTTCACTAAAAACTGGAAATCAGTTTTAACCTGGACTGGCTTCCATTAATGTATAGTTCACAATTCAATATATAATTTTTTTTTTTTTTTTTTAAAGAGTCAAAATTTGCATATACCAACCAAAATTATAGGTTTATAAGGGGGGTAAAAAAAAAAAAAAAAAAAACCACACACACACACAATGGAAACAGTAGGCAATAATTACGTTATGCAATAAATTCATTTATACTTACCCTATAATTTATCATGTTATCACTGGTTTATTCCAACCCATGTCTTCTTTTATATTCTGCAACATCTTCACTGTGCTGCTTGAATAGCTGTAAAAAAAGATAACAAAAAGGGAAGTACTAGGTTTATAACTAGATTGTTTATACCCGGTTGAGGATTATTTTCTGTTAAAGTAAAAATGGGCTGACAAAGTGATAACATGTCTACATAGTAGGTACCCAGATAATTCTGTTATGAGGTCATGTTACTTTTTTGGCCCTGAACAGTACCAGTTGCATTTCCTAAAACCATAAAGGGCGAGCTCACACCAGATGCAGTTCTGTGCGTTTTTTGTTTTTTTTTTTGCACGAAAATGCATGCACAATGTTTTCCATGTATTCCAATGGCTCTAGTTCACACCAATGCAGTCAGTTCCAGTCAGTTTCCAGTCATTTTCCGGTGCAGAAACAGACAGGAAACTGACTGAACTGGTGTGAACTAGAGCCATTGGAATACATGGGAAAACACTGTGCATGCATTTTTAGTGCAGAAAAAAAAAGCACACAAAATTGCATCTGGTATGAACTAGCACTAATAGCATTCTTTAGCTGTGCAGCAATTCAGCATATAGGAGCTCCTATACTTTGCCTCTTGTAGGAGTTTCCTGTATCAATATCGGTCACTGCTGTTCTTAGTCTCCTAGGGCAATGTGACTGGTGTAATCTCCAACCCCTCCTATAGTTTTCTGTAAGCAGCCTGTAGTGGGTGCTCCTGCTGGATCTTTTCCACATCTCTGCTCTCTTCACAGGCTGTGTACAGCACAGTGATGATGTCACTTATATGCTACATTCACACTGGCGATTATGGCTGGTGTGACTTGTAGCAGCAGGATTTAGGAGTTTCCTGACGTGGCTCTAAGCGGCTATAGTACTAAGAAGAGATCACCTGGGCGGGGTGGAGTGTGCAGCGGCTGGGCTGTAAGCAGGTAAAAGCAGCCCCAGCTCAATTCATCCAGGGAACGTCCCCAACATGTTTCACCTCGCACCTGGGGCTTATTTATGGAGAACATCCCCATGATGAAGCCCCAGGGGTGGAGTGAAACATGTTGGGAATATGGAATGGATGAATTGAGCTGAGGCTGCTTTTACCTGCTAAGCACTTGGGCTGGCAGCCGGGCTATCTTTTCCTATTTTTGCATTGTGCTTTGGGTCTGGACAGACCACTCCTCAGCCTGCACGCTTACTAGACAGCAGCATCAGGATATCAAGGTCCGATGCATTTGAGCAGGGACCCTTAAGCATTTTCATGGCTCTCAGTGGCTAAGTGTAGCTGCCAGCCCGTTCACTAGAATGACAGCCTGCTGGCAGCCACAGCTATTCTTGCTGTCCGCACAGCCAATGATTACCGCTGGACTCACTTTGTGTGTGTCCAGCAGCGATCACCACACGTAATCGCTGGTTGTGCAGAGAGCCGTGAACAGCTGCGTTCGCTGCCAACCTGCCACTACATTTCACACTGGTCCTAATCGCCGGTGTGAATGTAGCCGTACAAAGGCAATGGGTTTACAAAAATATTTGGTACACACAAAATTGATTTGTAGCCTTTGTGGCTACTAAGGCTATTGTTTGTAGTTTTGTTCATCGTGCTTATTTTTAGACCGTAAATAACTAGTTCTTACACTTGGTGCATATGCACTATATGTCATGACAGGTAACCCACTTTCACACACTGACACATTTCCAGGGAAAGAGGATGTAGCTTCAGAAAAAAAGGAGGGGTGCTATACATTTAAAAAGACATTGCATGAAGGGTAGTTCAACAAATTGTGGTGGATATTTTGAACATTTCATATTCATATCCTGGACTCTAAATAAAGCACCATGCCCCCAATGGATGTATATGTAGGGGGATGGGTATAACCGTATATGATGTTACAGGAATATATATTTTGTGATATAATGCCAAGTTATATTCTAAAAGGACCGTTTTACAGTCTACTGAGAATATAAATTAGGTTTCAGGTGATACTTAAATATCCTTTGTCTTAAAAGGGCCAGTACAGATAGCAAGACGCCATCACCGCAGGGGCCCTTAGCAGGCTGAAGGTAGATCTGAATTTTCTAGGCGAAAATGGCTTGAGATTTCAACCAATCAGGTGGTCAGCTTTAAACCAATGAGACCACGGGATTTTGGATCCTGGTTGATGGGGGGGTAGGCATAGAGGGGGTATAAATCAGTCAGCCAGAGCCATGATTAAGTGCTGGAGAATGAAGACCTGAACAAGACATGGTAACGTAGTATCTCTCTCCCTCTCTCCCCCCCTCTCTGTCTCCCCCCCTCCCTCTTTCTCTCTCTCTCTCCCATTTTTAAGAAGATTCATCTTACTTCTCCTTTACTCTCTTGTTCCTATTGGTATTATCATGTAAAATTGGTATCATCTTTGTCATAGGTGATATCATTTTAGGTTATAGCATGTTCCTATTTTGTATTGTGTAACATTGGTATCATCTTGATATGAGGTGGTATCATTCCTGTATAAATAAATAAATGTAATGGTTTTCTCTTTTTGCACCGCTATCGTTTGATTTCATTTTATATAGACAAAAGGTTTTAATCACTTATTTTAAGCATTTAAGCGAGACGTAGATTCCCGTAACAGATGTTGCCCGGCGTGTGAGGATGCTTAAAGTTGGGTGAGTATTATTTCTCGTATGGTAGACAGAGCTGGTCCTAACGCCAGAAATGCTAAGCGTTGTCTTATGTCTTTTTAACCTGTCTGAATACCTAATAAAAACTTCTCAGAACTTAACTTTTTTTTTTTTTTTTTTTTTTTTTCAAAATTTGTTATTTTTCATCAGGGAAGCCGGCCCACATGGACCCCGGTAGTACATATCTTACATACACATACAGTAAATTATACAGCTGGCAATTCTCGTGGGAAGCATAAGGTGGAATCCTCCTCCCACCCATGCCCCTTTGGTATGTATACACTCCTCAGGGGGGGGGGGGTGAGGTCCCCCGGGGCTCCAATATAGCTACTCATCTACCTTCGGGATATATCCGTCAGGGATTTGCAGATGCCAGAGTGCCCTGGTCCCGTGGACACAGCTCCCCCTTTATTTTCCCGTTTATCTAAAAGGAAAACAGAACTTGGGGGCATAGTGCCTCCTGTGAAGTGAGTTGGGTAAAGCCCAAAAGAAAGAAGAAAGATATAGAAAAGAGAGGAAAGCTAAAAGCAGGAAACGAGCGAGAGAAAAGGTCAAGGGGGGGCAAAGAAGGAAAAAAGGGGAGGAAAAAGGGGGGGGTGTTAGGGGGGTCAGGTATACCTGTCTCCCTCCCCGGGTGACATCACTATACAATTTCCAAGTCCCCTGTGGGTCTCCGGCACACCGAGGGCAGTGGGCGCCGATGCGACGACCCCTCCGGGGTGTGGGTGTTCCAGGCAGGGGCTCAGGTGGGCTGCTCAGCCTCCCTAAGGGTCCGCCCTTCGTCTGAAAATCTAAAGATGTTCCATAACTGCCAGGTCTTAGAGTATGTCTCTCGTCTGTTCTGACTAGACAGGATCAGGTCCTCCATGAGGCTGATATCGTCTACTCTTCTGAGCCATTGTGCAATGGTCGGTGGGGTGGGGGACTTCCAGTTTTGGGGTATGCATGCTCTAGCAGCGTCCAGTAAGTGACGGATCACTGATTTCCTATATACCTTTGCAGGTGTGTCATTTGCATGAAAGAGGAAGTAGGCCGGTGTCTCTGGGACGATACGGTCAGTGAATTTCTGTGTCACTCGCCTCACTCCCTCCCAGAAACTCTGCAGTCGTGGGCAGGACCAGAAGATGTGCAAGAGCGTCCCCTCCTCCCCCTGGCATCTCCAGCAGCGGTCAGAGGTGTCTGGGAACATTTTGTGTAAGATGGAAGGGGTCCTATACCATCGCGTGAGCAGTTTGAAATTGGTTTCCTGGGTTTTGGAGCACACTGACGATTTATGGGTGAACTGCAGTATATGTCGTTTCATGCCGTCTGTAAATTGGCAGTCGAGGTCTCGCTCCCATCTAGCCAGACAGGGAACCTGTAGGGATCCCGACGGTGTCACCAACATTGCATAGCACACCGACAGCGTGTGTTGGGTCCTTCCCGATGCCATACACATCTCCTCCAACTGGGTGGGGAGATGGCTGGCGTCATTGGGTGGGGGTGGGATACTCGCGAGGAAGTGGCTTAACTGTCGAGCTCTCAGATAGTCAAGGCCGTACATGCCCCTCGGGTCCGACAGCTCCTCGTATGACCTCCATCTCCCTTGGGAACTAAAGTGGGATGCCTGGTAGAACCCCGCCTCCCTTAGTGTGAGAAATCTCCTATCTTGTAGCCCTGGGGAGAAACGGGGGTGGCCCAGAACCGGCCGCAGCGGGGAGACTGGCGTCGAAATTGAAGGCCGAGTCAGCAATGTCGAGCATATACCCAGGGCGGTGCCTATCAAGGGGTGCCTTTTCAGGGGTGGTGGTAAATCTGAGTGGCACCAAGGAGCTCTGTCCAAGGGTATGTCACTCTGGTCCTGTTCAATAGTCGTCCACAGCTTGGCGTCTCTGTGTCTGCACCAATCCAGGAGACGACTAAGGTGGGCCGCCCTGTAGTATGCACGGACATCCGGCAGTGCCAGGCCCCCATATAACTTTGGTAGGCATAGTATGCTCCTGCTCAGGCGTGGGTGTTTCCCGGCCCATAGGAACTTGGTGAACACAGCATGGACCTGTCTGAAATAGGACCCCGGTATAGCTATCGGGAGGGCCTGCAGGAGGTATAGGAACTTAGGCAGTATCGTCATCTTGAGGATGGCGCACCGGCCCAACCACGAATGTAGACCGCTGTCCCAGCCCTCCAAAAGTCCCCTGACCGTTTTCAGTAGGGGAGGGAAATTAAGTGTGAACAGTTTGGTTAGGGACATGGGTATGGAGGTCCCCAGGTACCTCAGGGCCGTGTCAGTCCATTTCAGGCTAAAGTCTTCCCTAAGTTGCTTAAGTAGGGATTGAGCCATCCCCACTCCCATGGCCTCCGATTTGGAGAAGTTGATCTTTAGATTAGAGAGGGTTCCATAGATCCCAAACTCTCTCATAAGATTCGGGAGGGACCTCTCGGGGCTTGTAAGGGAGAACAACAGGTCGTCAGCGTATGCCGAGACCTTATACTGCGACCCCTTCTTCTCCACCCCCGAGATGTCCGGGTTCCGGCGTATGTGACAAAGGAAGGGTTCCAGGGTCAGGGCAAACAACAGCGGTGACAGGGGGCATCCCTGTCGGGTCCCATTCCGGATGGGGAACGGGTCCGACAGCACCCCATTTGCCCTCACCCTGGCCGTCGGTGCCGTGTAGACTGCGTTAGAACTTAACTTTTTACCTTTTTGTCTAGGCGAATATTTTGATGAGACTGATTTTTGAATAATGTATGTATATAGAATGAAATTGCAGCAGGGTGTCGGTATGAATGATAAGGGCTCTGTTTGGAATCAATTTCAGTTGACCCTTTGAATAAGATTAGGCCAATCTTTGGGATTGAAACAAACCTGTGCGTATAGGGCTGCGTTTCCACTGGCGCAACTCCAATGTCAAGAAAAAACAAATGCGCCTACTAAGTGCAGTATGTTAGAAATTTATTCGAGAATGATTAAAATAACAGCCAAATGGCTACTCACAGGATGGAAGTGGAGTAAAAGCATAAATAGATATCCTTCTAAGTTGTCTGCGGAGGGCATGAGTCACTCCGTGTGTCTGTAATCTCCCGGTGGTGGAATACTGCCAAGATGAGGAGGTAGTGCACTGCGGTGTTGCTGCAGGGATGGGGAGATGGCAGAAGAACGGTAGATGCGAGAAGAGCTGTCCCTCTATGCCAGTGTGGACACCGGTTCCCACACGGTGTACGGCGTGCGGTTCACGCTGGAGCGCAGTCAGCTTCGGCAACCGGACGTGACGTCAATAGCAGACGCTAACTGATGACGCGTTTCAATGCTTCCGCATTTTCCTCGGATCTGATAGGAGATAGAAGCTGTCGGTATTATATGCGTTCCACCGAACGGAACCATCAATCTAGTGTCACACTCCGGAAATGAAGTGCTGTAGGCTGGAAGGAATGGATACATAGGCCTAACAATAGCATATACATAGGAATTCGTAGATTTAAAAAAACATACAATATACAATTGATTGAGTTGATAGAAACCTTTAGAAGACTTGCCCTATAATGAATGTATATATGGCATAGCTTTGTCTCGTATTGTAATGCTAACCCCTATGGACTCACTTTTACTTCAGAATCCAACACTTTATCCATATGTTTTTTAGATTTGGAACTATCATATACCAATAAGGAGATAACAACTAAAAGTTATACAAAACCTACAGCTGGTAATTCTTTTTTACATTATACCAGCTGTCATCACCCACGATGGATTCAAAATATCCCAAAGAGTCAATTTCATCGTCTCAGACGAAATTGCACTAGATTGGATGATTATGTGACACAGAGTATACCTCTAAAAACCAAGTTCACAGATAAGGGGTATCCAGTACATCTTGTTGATGACGCTTGCTCCTTATATTGTACAGACCACATAGCATCAAAACCCAAGCAGGCATCTATGCCAGTGATGAGGTTTATTACACAATATCACCATAGTCATAAGCAAATGGAAAGCATCTTCCGTAAACACTGGTCTATTTTACAACAGGACCCACTTTTGAAAAAATCACTTTCTCTTCACCCTAAATTTGCATACCGCAAGGCGCCGAACATAAAAGGTAAAATTGCACCTAGCAAAATGAAAATCAATGCCAAAAATATCACATCTAGACAGCTAACATTAATACCCTTAGTAGGTATGTATAGATGTAATAAGGCCTTGTGCCTCACCTGTTCCCATGTGACTCATGGTCAAAAAAACTACTCCGTTAACAGTAAACTGTATACTTTTACTTCCTTCTACAATTGTTCCACCATGTTCGTCATCTACTGCATAACCTGCCCATGCGGTTTGTTGTATGTGGGTAGGACTATACGCACATTGCGAGCTAGATTTGGTGAACACCGCCGAGCAGTTAAGGATGGCAGTCCACAATATAGTGTTTCCAGACACTTTAACATTCACCATTCTAAAGACACCTCTGCACTTCGAGTATGGATCTTGGAATCCATACCCGACAAATATACATCAGCAGAGAGATTCCAACGTCTGTGTAAACAAGAAACATACTGGATTTATATCCTGAACACACTTACACCCTTTGGACTTAACGAGGAGATTGAGGTTAATACAGTCATGTGATAGAGACATATTCATGTACACACGTGCCCATACATTTTGTGTGGGTGTATGTTTGTACTCATCTACACACACCCCCATCTCCTCTACCTTTTACCTTTTTCCTCTTTTCCTTTTTGACCATTAAGAACCAATAGGAACCCTTATTCCACTATGTTGTGTTTTATTACATCCTCATTTGTACATATATTTCTGCTATTTATATATTCCTTCTTTGATGGTAAAAGATTTTTATTTATTGATTTTTTATCAATTGGCTGTTTATCAATTGGTCCTTTATCAATGATCGTTATATAATTTTTATCATTAAACCCCCTTTTTTTATTGTGAGCACAATATCCATACACAATGGATTGGACGCATGCATATGCGGATGTGTGCATATGCATGCTTGCGATCCCCATCATTATAAATTAGATATCTGTATTATTGAGATTGTGAGTTTCTCAATAACGGCTCTCCAGAACTGTTTCTTGGATATTATTGGCTACTACTATTATTATTTTCATTTTTATTTTTATTATTTTTATTTCCAATTTTCCAATTTTATTTTTATTTTTATTTTTTGCATCTAGCAATTTTAGAGATATATATATTTTTTGCATGCAGCATTTTTATTTTTGATATATTTTTTAGTGCATTTTCTATGCACTTTTTAAGACATTTTTTTGTAAGCCCCTCTCACGCATTTCTTCCATGCATCGATGTCAATATATATATATCTCCTGTCAAAATATAAAATTTCTTGCCATATATACATTCATTATAGGGCAAGTCTTCTAAAGGTTTCTATCAACTCAATCAATTGTATATTGTATGTTTTTTTAAATCTACGAATTCCTATGTATATGCTATTGTTAGGCCTATGTATCCATTCCTTCCAGCCTACAGCACTTCATTTCCGGAGTGTGACACTAGATTGATGGTTCCGTTCGGTGGAACGCATATAATACCGACAGCTTCTATCGCCTATCAGATCCGAGGAAAATGCGGAAGCATTGAAACGCGTCATCAGTTAGCGTCTGCTATTGACGTCACGTCCGGTTGCCGAAGCTGACTGCGCTCCAGCGTGAACCGCACGCCGTACACCGTGTGGGAACCGGTGTCCACACTGGCATAGAGGGACAGCTCTTCTCGCATCTACCGTTCTTCTGCCATCTCCCCATCCCTGCAGCAACACCGCAGTGCACTACCTCCTCATCTTGGCAGTATTCCACCACCGGGAGATTACAGACACACGGAGTGACTCATGCCCTCCGCAGACAACTTAGAAGGATATCTATTTATGCTTTTACTCCACTTCCATCCTGTGAGTAGCCATTTGGCTGTTATTTTAATCATTCTCGAATAAATTTCTAACATACTGCACTTAGTAGGCGCATTTGTTTTTTCTTTGCTATATATAGAGTCTGCTTCGCTCTACAATTGCTGCCAACGGTGCATATGTTCATATGACTTGCTTTCAATATTACATGGACTTCCAAAGAGTAAGACTTTTATACTTTAAATCCTATTGATTTTCATCCGATTTATTTTCATCAGTTATGTTGTTGTTCCTTCTTTTTGCGCCGTCATTTGTATTATAATGCAACTCCAATGTCGTGTGACGTTGAAATGCAGCTTTAGTGCGACTGTGGTGTGGCTTTGAATGCGATTTTGATAGAGTCACTGCAGCTTTGAGTCACATAGATTGGAATGGGTGCTATTGAAATCAATGGGAAGCGATTTGTAATGCGACCCAAAGTCGCATGGCGAATTGCATCAGTGGAAACAGAGACTAAATCACACTGAAATATCTGGATGTATGGGAATCTATCTTTCTGTGTAAACTACTAACGGGGGATTGTAAGCTGTTGGGGCAGATTTTGATGTTTGATGCGAATGGAGTAGAGCGGTTTTTTTCGGTGTTGCAATCTGATGGAGACTATTTTTTGTTTTCCTTTGTGTGTGGGAACCCATGTGGTATGTCCCATGCTGGTTTTGGTGGGAAAAATTGGGCATCATCCACCATTTTGTCGTTGTCCATGAGATGTGCGGTGGTCATATATTGTAACTGCTAAAAAATCATGTTGCAATTAGGTGGGCATCAGTTAAACTGCCTCCTGCACTACAAGCAATCATAGGGTCTAATCAAGCTTAACGCTTGGGAAGCCCTGTGATACAGTCATTTTTTTTTTGGAATACTTTGGAGAAGTCCACGGGGAGATTAAACTATTTATTTTAGTTGGGAAGATTTCCAGGCTAATTTTTTGAAGGACTATAGTCAGAACAGGGATTGTTCTGGCAAGTAGTGAAAAAAATATTAGTAACGGCGACGGGGGCAGTACCCGTCGACCCAATCATTGGTCAGAGAGTAGCTAACTCTGAGGAAAAAAAAGCAACCTATAAGAGGTTTGCGGGATCAGTTCAAGGTCTTTCGTCCGTAAAGGATGGGTAATAAAATCGCTTCAAAGAGGGAGTCTAACCGTGGGGAACCGTACCACTTGACCCCGAAGGAAGAAAGGATTGGTATATGGGCCTTGGGTGGGGAAATATGCAATGTTGGGGATCGCTGGACTGGGAAACTGTATTTTAAAAAAATGGTACGGTCAAGCCAAATGCTTGGGAAAGAGATGCTTATTGTGCATGGATGGTAGAAAAATGAGGGACAAGGAGGAACCCATACCAAACAGATGTTATGGGTTTAAGAAGTACAGGTCATGATAGAAAAGATGCCGATTTTTGTGATGTCTAGAGGTCATTTATGACCTAGCTAAGTGTGTGAATATGTGTGGAGACTATGCGAGAGGTGTCGTGCTGATCTGCGATGTTATGTTATGTTTTCAGCTGCTGACAGCCCAAAATGACCCCCCTTTCTTTCCAACCAGATCTGTGAGAATGTAAAACGAATTGTATTGACATGCAAATGACCTGAGCCAGGTTAATTATCTGTAATAGTTTTTTTGTAAAGGTGCATTTACTAAAATGTGTTTGTGTTACAGAAGACAATTCAGCAAGGGATTTTGTGGTGAAGTATTATGATTGGTTGATAAATGATACTGTTAAAAAGTTTAGGATAAGTTGCTAATTTTTTTTTCTCACCGTGGTGAATAATTATTTTTTTTGGGGGGGAATTATTGGTATACCATAAAAACAAAACACCATGTGGTATTAATGTGTATGAAGTAATACATATTAATAAAAAGTTGAGCTCAACAATTTTTGGTATTTTTAAAAAAAGTGCACGGTTTATGTAATGTAAAGTAATGTAATGTAATGTATATTTGTGTTTCATATGCTAATGTCTTGTTACTGGAATTGTTTTTTTGTAAATTGCGAAAAATGGAATGTTTATCACTAACTTTTATTGGAATTTTATCCCTCAGATTCGACAATTGGGTTTTCTGGCTTTCAGAACAAGAGGAAATCGTAGCCTCCATAAGACAACGTTATAAAAAATAATTTTTCCTGGTTGGTCGGGTTTCACATGTAAATGTTTTAGGTTGTCGCCACCATTACCTAGTTGGAATGTCTAGTTGTCAGTCCATTCGGTTGTGTTTTGGACCACCCAGTGTGTGTTGTATGTTCTGATCCACTGAGTAGCAGAACCAATTAACTGAAGTCCGCATATTAGTTGTTATAAATTAAAAGGTTGACTGCCGGGGATAATTGGCACTCTAACACATATGTGAGGCTAAGGGGCATTATAAATCTCTGCCAGGGGTACTGTACTTTGTGGTAAAAGGGTAATGGTCTGATGTTACTTTGGGCGAACTTGTGTTCAGGAGTAGGACTGCTTACACCCCCACTCGCTGTTATTGTAATTAGGTACACGCCCAACCATACCTGGCTGTACAAGGTTGGCTCATTGCCTGAAGCTAAGGTATGCTAATGTCCCTAGCTATCTGTGTGTCCCCAAATGTAGTTCAAACCTGTTTCCTACCGTGTCACCAAGCAATCCCATCTCTCTGAAATAGGGCAAACCAACCCTTCTCATAGAGTTTCCTGCTGGGACTGTTTATGTGGCCATTTGTTACCAATTGCCTAATAAATGTCTGTGTGTTTCAAGGCACACCAGTCGGCTCGGGTACCCCCTACTGTTCAGTGGTCCCAGCGCCTCAGTGCTGCAAGGGATTTGTCGTAGTCTGCTGGTCAGGTGTGTCTGGTAACAGCAGTTTCTCAATCTGGATACACATTATGCAATTTTGTTTTCCCATTTATTTTAGATTTACCTGCAAATGCGTGGTATGAGGGCCTGCCTGATTGCATACAAGTTGAGAGGGTATAGGTCTGGCCTCATATTGTATAGTTTTGGTTGAGTCTGGGGAAAATTGTGCAGGAAGGTTGTATGGGGTGTTACAAGCGCTTAGCTGTTCCAAGAGCCCTCACGTCCGAGGTATGTGTGGGCATGCCGTATTCTCCTCAGTTTACACCCATAGGTGTCCTTCCTGTCCTAGAGTCCTTGTGTACCTTAACTAGTTGTCTGTGTCTTGCAGGCCAAGAAGACCAGTGCCCCAGTGTGGCACTAGGCTCCTGTCATTCATGCGAGTCCTGTCTGAATAGTGTAGGCAGCTTGTGTTGTAGGGGTGAAGTATAACATTGTCTGATTACCGAATTGATAGAGGAGGGAGACGGTGTGCAGTCTCTATGAGGGATTGGGTGTACCTGGTGGCAGGTGGTTTTCAATCCGGGTATCCAGACTATTTCCCATAACTTAGAAAAAAAAAAAAAAGAGAGGCTTAATGGCGACTGTCTTTGGAGCGGGAGCCGGGCCACCGGGTACCAATAACAACATGGAGCTGGAGATAATCTGGAACACATTGGGAGGTCCTGAGCTACATATCAGGGAAAGGGTAAATGTTTTTTAATGGGGGACATGTGGGACACTGAATATGGTGCAGGTATCCACAGTATTCCATCACCACATGGCGCTCCAGCATCTCATAGTGGTTGATAAAAACCCATTATCCTATATGTGCTAAATACACACTGAATCAAGTGCGGTCATGGTACCAGTGGCTTGCTCCCGGAGATGTGCGGACACAGGGTGAGGTTCATTCAGGACGCTTATCTCTGAGGAGTAGCCGGAAGAGGAGGGATGTATTCAGCACTATATGGGGGGGAATAGGACCCAGTGTAAAGGGACTCAAGATTTTGTCCGCCATGGTGAGAGGTTGGTAGAGAGTATGGGATGGTACAGGGCAGATATATGTCATTGGCTCTGGTGTGCACACATGGGCAGGTGGAGTTATCAACCAGCATCAAGCTGTTTGTACAAATCTCTCTATGAGGGGCAGTGGCCTGATGAGTTAGCATCACCACTCAGTAAGACTGTGCCAAAACACGTCGCCTACACTAATCCAAAGTGGTAGTCGAATGCCTGGATGGGCTGTACTGGTTTGGATTGTGAAAGGTGTTACAGAAATGCAGACTCGGTCTGTAGATTTGAGGGTACCAGTGGCTTACTGACTGGGGATTCTATCTTGTTGCATTTGTGGCTAAGTGACCCACATGTGATCGGAGGGTACGGAAGCTGGGGGCAGGTTGATATTTCCCTCTGTCAGAAGTGTGATCACAATGTCCCTTGCACGGCCAATACACAGTGGTGAATGTATTTCACTCTGTGTTCTGGATGGGGAGATCATTGCTGGGAAGGAAGCACCTGGGTATTATTCTGATGTGGCGTTAGTCATGGAACGAGGGTGTTTCTTGAACCTAACCGTAGGTAGGGGTGCATGATATACCCTGGGCATGGTCACTGGGATAGAATTTTGTGGGTTTTTGTCATTGCTTCGATGGTGTAGGTGTTAGACTCAATACCGGATGCTGGGGTACTGATGCTGATATCACATGGCTAATGATACACTGTTTTCAGCATCAGGTTGAATTGTACTCAGCAGGGTACACTACCTCGGGGAGTCTATTGTACCTACACTCTTGTCCTTGGGAGGGATATAGAAGGAACCCCGGGTTGCACCCCGATAGCCCCGAAAGAAAGTTTTTTTTTTTATAAAACCTGACATCCCCTTACACTTAGTGAAACTTCCGTTGGGATTCGGGGAGGAGTTAAAAGATGGGTAGTTAAACTTTGGGCAACAGGATTTAATTGGTGCCAACAGTTTGGGCAAGGCGTGAATAAAAAGGCCCTTCTCTAGGGGTTGATAACCTAAGGGGAGGGGGTGGAACAAAAATAATAGCCGCTGGGAATTATCTGATATGGAGGTAACATTTTAGGTGGAGGCGGGGTAGGCTTCCTGGAATAAAAGAGTATTTAGGGACACCTAGGTGTGGAAAGGGGAGCGCCTGGCTGGGCGTATGGTTTTAAAAGGTGGGGAGTTCCAGAGGTTCTGGAGCAGTCCTGAGGTTGAGCATGGGAAGAGATAACAAGGGAGATGGAAATCAGGATGTTCTGGGGCCAAAACTTTAGTAAACTCCACCCTGTTGCGGTCCCAATGCGGGTCACTATTAAGAGACCGATTTAGAGTAGCTTGCGCATTTAAGAGAGGACCCTAGAACTATATTTTTCTTGTTTTTTGTTCTAGGGATAAGCCTGTTCAATCTGTAATATTAAAGGACAGTCGGGGTGACTAAATTCTAAAAAAGTTTTTTGGCAACCATTGGTTTAGCCTCTCCTTTTTAATATTTTTTTTTTGTTTTTGTACCCGACTTGTAAATTGTAACCGTCAGTAATCCTGTTCACCTGTTGATCACTAATAGGGGAGAAGAGTTATCTATTTTTTAGGGCTGCGGAAATTAACGATTAATTGTTCGATTAATCGTTAATTTCTTTGATCGATCAAAATAATTTTGATCGAGGACGATCCGTGGAGTGAGCTCCGCGATCTCGTCCATAGGAAAGGCCGCGGCTTCGGCCTAGCTCCGGAGCCGCGGCCATCTTGGTCCACCCGGCGGCGCGCCGACGTCATCATCAGCCGCCTGCTTGTGCCTGCGAGTCTGCGGACGGTTCTGCCTGAATGTTACGGTATGGGGGAGATGTGGGAAGATGTGGACATTACTGTATGTGGGAGCAGATGTGGACATTACTGTATGGGGGGGCAGATGTGGACATTACTGTATGGGGGGGCAGATGTGGACATTACTGTATGGGGGGGCAGATGTGGACATTACAGTATGGGGGGCAGATGTGGAAAATTGGAAAAACTGTATGTGCGTTATAATTAATCGAAATTAGTCGATTAATCGATTAAAAAAAAATCGATTAATCGAACACGAAAATTTTAATCAGTAACAGCCCTACTATTTTTTTATTTTTTTTTGTTCCTCCTTTATTTTTTATGCCAAGTTGCTGCTGCAACAGCCACAATATATTATTTTTCGAGGCACTGTCTCAGGACAGTTATATATTGTTTGTTTGTTTTTATGAATACAGATTCAGTGCTCTTTGACATAAAGTGGAACCTGTGACAAACGGTCTGGGTCGAAGCAGCATTGAACCTGTATGTTTTTATTACTTATTTTACTTTTTTCTCCTTTCTCTTTCTTTGCTTCATATTCTTAATCACTTTAAGTGATGGTACCAGTCCATTAGCTGATAATGTTCTGCTTTATCTTTAAAAATACATGTATTCATCTTCTGGAACTTTTATTCTAATATCAGAGATTAGTTGTGAATTGTAAGGGTTGGCCGTCTCTGCCTGACTCCATGTTTAAGAGTCCAGTGGGTCCTACAGAATGGGTTCCTGAAACATACAAGTACCATATCTCTCAAAGCTTTGTCTTTTGGTTTCTATCATCCACCTTCTCAGGATAATGTAACTAGGACATCAGTCATATCATTCTTTGTTTAAAACGCATGAGCATTCCTGCCCACCAGCACCATATTTCACACCCAGTGAAGCCAGAGTATCCAGTTAGCATGTCTTAATGTAATTGTACCTCCCCTAGTCTACCTACTGTTCTAACCCGAGTCCAGTGAGCAGGTGTGGTGAACCCAGGGACCTGACAATAGCAGGCAGTGTTGACTATCCCTACCATCAAGGGCAATGGATGATACTGGCTGTGGCTCGGACTCGGTACCCTGTGGGGATCCCACCTTACTCGTACACATTGCACCCCTCATAGGTATTTAGTCTTAATGGCCACGCCACTGCTCTTGTCTGACATTCCGCCAATAACTCCTGTCTGACGTTCTCCTTTTTTGTTTTTTTGTATTCATGCACGACTGTCCGGAGGCCCACCCAACCACCACCTGAAGAAGCAACGCATCTCTTAAGAAAAACGTGCCACGAATAAGACTCTTCTGAAACTTTCCTTCACCATGCTGAAAAGTGCTGTCTCGCAGTCCGATCCAATCGTGACAATCATAACACCATATTTCCAAGCTACAGGACTAAATATGCAAGGATCCCGCCAGTAATGTTTGAGTTCCGCTTGTCCAATGCAGAAGGGCGATGAACCATTGCAGTACAGACTCTCATGGGTCGGATGTGAAGTCTCAAAGGCACCAGGACTGTCTCAAGTCTACCTTGATGGGTTACGGCGGGTTCAAGCAAGGAAGAGGCCGCAGTGGTGGTGGGGGAAGGGTCGGAGGGCTTCTGGGCCATTGTGGGTGGGTACAAGATCATTGAAGGAGGTCATAAGTTCAATAATGAACTTGAGGGGGTACTGTGGTGGATATTTGGAACATTTCATATTCATATCCTGGACTCTAAATAAAGCACCATGCCCCCAATGGATGTATATGTAGGGGGATGGGTATAACCGTATATGATGTTACAGGAATATATATATTTTGTGATATAATGCCAAGTTATATTCTAAAAGGACCGTTTTACAGTCTACTGAGAATATAAATTAGGTTTCAGGTGATACTTAAATATCCTTTGTCTTAAAAGGGCCAGTACAGATAGCAAGACGCCATCACCGCAGGGGCCCTTAGCAGGCTAATGTGGGCTGAAGGTAGATCTGATTTTTCTAGGCAAAAATGGCTTGAGATTTCAACCAATCAGGTGGTCAGCTTTAAACCAATGAGACCACGGGATTTTGAATCCTGGTTGATGGGGGGTAGGCATAGAGGGGGTATAAATCAGTCAGCCAGAGCCATGATTAAGTGCTGGAGAATGAAGACCTGACCTGAACAAGACATGGTGACGTAGTATCTCTCTCCCTCTCTGCCTCTCCCCCTCCCTCCCCCTCTCTCCCATTTTTAAGAAGATTAATCTTACTTCTCTTTTGCTCTCTTGTTCCTATTGGTATCATGTAAAATTGGTATCATCTTTGTCATAGGTGAGATTATTTTAGGTTATAGCATGTTCCTATTTTGTATTGTGTAACATTGGTATCATCTTGATATGAGGTGGTATCATTCCTGTATAAATAAATGTAATGGTTTTCTCTTTTTGCACCGCTATCGTTTGATTTCATTTTATATAGACAAAAGGTTTTAATCACTTAGTGTAAGCAAGGAAGGTACTTCCGTAACAAAATCTGCCATAAGAGTGCAAAGATGTGCTGATTCATTTTATTGGAACCCCCCCCCCCCCCCCTGTAGTGAAAGTCTGGGTTATTGTATTTTCACAGATGGTGGTATATCTACAAATTATTGCCTACCATAACACCAGATACTGCCCCCCCCCCAACACAAAATACAGAAAATGGATACATTAACATATAATACTTACGAGAGCCCAAAGAGCGAATGAAGTACCAAACGCTAGGCTGACATTAAACCAGTTTGGACTTGAAGGGTCGTATTTTTTGGCTGTAAACATCGACCGAGCAAAAACTGAAATTACACAAATGTATGTTAATTGCATATGCTTTACCAACTTTCACATGCTTGGCAGAATAGAGCCGGCATAAGATGCACACAACATTTTCCCAGATTTCCCCCGCATAAGATGCACCCCAGATTCACATTCTCCAATTAGAAACATGTGTGAAAGTTGGGTGAAAACACAAAACACACACACACACACGTGTATTTTATTTTTATTTTTTTTATATAATCTATTTTGTTTTCAAACATATGCATAACTTATACAGACAGAGTGATCAGGGTTGTCCACTAATCATGGCAATTGAACAATAAAATCGCATCATACATCACTGATCACTTTTACATAGAACTAAAAAAAAAAAAAAAAATAGTATAGAATGGGGAGTAAAAAACACTGCAGACTTCCAAGGATGTCCTGCAGACTTAGCCTAGAATACATACCAGGAGTCAGCAATATTGTAAACGACAATGTTGGTCATAGGCCAACCCAGCAGGGAAGGGAGGCCATAATTACCACCGTATTAATCATGGATATAAATCGGTGAACCCGGGGAGGGAGGATGGGGACACCACATGGGAGGGTTACCCTAGTGTCCATGATATGGTCCATTGCGAGCCAGGAGACACCCACGTAGCCACCTAGGAATACCTTCTACAAAGTGCACATTGGTTCCCCCAGCATCAAATATCTCACATGTGCAATATAAGAAAAATAAACACGCGAAAAGAAAAGAAAAAAAAAGGAGGAGGAGAGGGGGGAAGTAGGGGAATGTAGAGGGGTAGTGGACACTTCTTATAACCATTGCAGTTCTCGAGACCTCTCACACGGGCAAGAACCATTATGCAGACAGAGATAAAAATGGATAACAGTAAAAAAAAAAACAAAAAAAAAAAAAAAAACAGATCACTACTCAGAGATCAAGAGAATGATACAAATTTGGGGTCAGCCAATTTCAGGAGGGTAACATCTAGGCTGGATGGAATATAATCTGAGGTCACTTTATGTTCTTGCCAAGTCGCCCAAGTCGTATAGAACTTCTCTAAAGTATCCCTGAGCCTAGGTTCCCACTTGGTGCCGATCGCATGCGATGTCTGTGCAATGAGAGTTAACTCGCATTGGATTTGCATTTTGTCCCGCACTGGAATCGGATCGCATGTGAACCTAGGCTGCAGGTCACTACCCATTCCTTCTTAAACCAATCCTCACAACTAGAAACCCGTGCCTGCTTCCAATATATTGAAATGACACGTTTGGCAGCGTTCAGCAAATGCGGTAAGGCGCTTTTGTTTGTATTGGATAAGCGGCACAGTTGGCACGTGAAGGAGGAAGTGTTTTGGGGGACAAAAGAACAGCTATGTCCAGGGTTTTCTCAATCTCAGTCCCTCTAGAAAGCCTGAATCGCAGGACACTCCCGCGATATGTGCAAGAGCAAAATTTGTTGGCCGCTGCCCCGCCAGCAGAGATCAGAGACAGAGGGGTAAATTTGTGCCAAAGTAGTTGGAACACGATACGATACCAATATGTCAAAATCTTATAATTATTTTCTTAGGTTTTAAAATCCCTGGAGCCTTTGTGTGCTGCATCTAGCTAATAATACATTTAAAAAAGAAAGCTGCTGATATATCTGATCATCGACTGATTGGAGTGGCTTTATAGCATCATGCGAGTGTAATTCGGGACCATGTTGGCCACAAAACTATTCGTTTCCACAACATTCCCCAACAGTTCCAGGATATTTTACCAAGTGTGTTGCCAAGCTGTTCTATGGAATAGAGATCATTTATCTTGACTTAAATAGTAGAAAAATGTAGTAACACTGTGTGCAAATTTAAACATCTACCTAAACGACATTTCATTTGCAAAGGCACTGTGTAACAAATGATGGCCAATTTTTAATGTATAAAATATTTGTTCTCCATATTTATCCGTTGTTACATTTCACTGCAGCCATATGCATCATGCTAGCGACTGCTATAGGGCATTACTCAGGGCAGGTTTTCTAATGGCGACAACAATAGATCATGTTTACAAAATATATGTTGAAAACGTAGCTTTCAATGGAAGCCTGTCTCACAGAGTTCAACTGGAAGACAAAGGCAGAGTTTTGTCACCCTATGGCAGGAAAGATATTTTATTTCAACAATACAAATTAACCATTTTTTATTATTAATATTTTAAATAAATCTAAACCCACATCATATCCTGTCATTTATGTTCTTCTCCCCTACTCACAGAACATGTTGCATTCTGTAAGCATAATACAAAGACTTTGAATGGGCAAGAGGCCAGAAAGAGGTGGCCGGCCAGTTGTCGGGACTTGTTCAATGTGCTACAATGTTAGCAGAGATATTAAGCCCCACCAGAAGGTCGGCGATGTGGAGAGGACCTGTCAGCACTGCAGGTAACATTTCTACACAAAGGAGCAAGAAGTGGGATACACTTCATTAGAGGCAAGTAATATTACTGAACTTATACCGATCAGCCATAATATTATGACTACTGAGAGGTCAAGTGATTAACACTGATGATCTCATTAAAATGGCATTAGAAATTAAATAGGATACATTAGACAGCAAGTGAACATTAGTTCTTCTATTGAACATGTTGTCCCTGAAGTTGATGTGTCGAAAGCACAAAAAAAAAAAAAAAAAAAAAAATGGGCAAGCGTAAAGATTTGCATGATTTTGACAAGGGCCAAATTAGTAATGGCTGGACGACTGGGTCACAGCAACTCCAAAACTGCAGCTCTTTGGAGATGTTCCCAGTTGCAGGAGGTAAGGACCTACTATAAGTGGTCCAAAGAAGGAAAACTGGCAGACCAGTGACAGAGTCATGGGTGGCCAAGGCTCACTGATGCACAGCAAGAGCAAGGCCGGCCCACTGGATCAGAATCCAATAGACTACTGTAGCTCAAATAGCTGAAAAAGTTATAGCCGTTTCCGATAGAAAGGTGTCAGAACATACAGTGCTACGCGGCTTGTTGCATATAGCGCTGCGTAGCCGCAGACCAGTGAAGTTGCCCATGCTGACCTGTGTCCACAGCAAAAAATGCCTACAATGAGCATGTGAGCATCAGAACTGGAAGACAGAGCAATAGAAGAAGGTGGCCTGGTCTGATAAATTCAAGAATGGTTTGAGGAACACGAGTTTGAGGTGTTGACTTGGTCTACAAATTCTCTAGATCTCAATCCATTCATGCATCTGTGGGATGTGTTGGAAAAACAAGTTCGATCCATGGAGGCCCCACTTCGCAACTTACAGGACTAAAAGGATTTGCTAGTGACAGCTTGGCATCAGATGCCACAGCATTCCTTCAGAGGTCTAGTGGAATCCACGCCTTGATAGGTTATTATGGTGGGTGGTCGTAATGTTAAAGCGAAGCTCCACCCTAAAGTGGAACTTCCGCTCATCGGAACCCTCCCCCCCCTCCGGTGTCATATTTGGCACCTTTCAGGGGGGAGGGAGGGGGGTGCAGATACCTGTCTAAGACAGGTATTTGCACCCACTTCCGGGAGTCCTCTCTGCAGGTATTCTGCGGGTAGTACGTCACTTCCCGCAGAATACCGGTTGTGTTCTGGGAAACACACGGCTCCCAGAACACAACGGGGACCAGTGAGAACGGTGCAGCGCGACTCGCACATGCGCCGTAGGGAACCGGGCAGTACAGCCAGGAAGACTTCACTTCCTGGTTCCCTTACCGGGGATGGCGGTGGGGGCAACAGAGTGACGAGCGATTGCTCGTCTTCTGCTGTCTACGACGCTGGACTCCAGGACAGGTAAGTGTCCTAATATTAAAAGTCGGCAGCTGCAGTATTTGTAGCTGCTGGCTTTTAATAAAAAAAATTCGGCGGAGCTCCACTTTAAGGCTGATCTATGTACAGCGGTTACGGAAAGTATTCAGACCCCCTTAAATTTTTCACTCGGTTATGTTGCAGCCATTTGCTAAAATCATTTAAGTTCATTTTAAGTTCATTTTTTTTCCTCATTAATGTACACACAGCACCCCATATTGACAGAAAAACACAGAATTGTTGAAATTTTTGCAGATTTATTAAAAAAGAAAAAAAAACTGAAATATCACATGGTCCTAAGTATTCAGACCCTTTGCTCAGTATTTTGTATTTGCACCCTTTTGATCTAATCCATGAGTCTTTTTGGGAAAGATGCAACAAGTTTTTCACACCTGGATTTGGGGATCCTCTGCCATTCCTCCTTGCAGATCCTCTCCAGTTCTGTCAGGTTGGATGGTAAACGTTGGTGGACAGCCATTTTTAGGTCTCTCCAGAGATGCTCAATTGGGTTTAAGTCAGGGCAATGGCTGGGTCATTCAAGAACAGTCACGGAGTTGTTGTGAAGCCTCTCCTTCGTTATTTTAGCTGTGTGCTTAGGGTCATTGTCTTGTTGGAAGGTTAACCTTCGGCCCAGTCTGAGGTCCTGAGCACTCTGGAGAAGGTTTTCGTCCAGGATATCCCTGTACTTGGCCGTATTCATCTTTCCCTCGATTGCAACTAGTTGTCCTGTCCCTGCAGCTGGAAAACACCCCCACAGCACGATGCTGCCACCACGCTTCACTGTTGGGACTGTATTGGACAAGTGATGAGCAGTGCCTGGTTTTCTCCACACATACCGCTTAGAATTAAAGCCAAAAAGTTCTATCTTGGTCTCATCAGACCAGAGAATCCTATTTCTCACCATCTTGGAGTCCTTCATGTGTTTTTTTTAGCAAACGCCATGCGGGCTTTCATGTGTCTTGCACTGAGGAGAGGCTTCCGTCTGGCCACTCTGCCATAAAGCCCCGACTGGTGGAGGGCTGCAGTGATGGTTTACCTTCTACAACTTTCTCCCATCTCCCGACTGCATCTCTGGAGCTCAGCCACAGTGATCTTTGGGTTCTTCTTTACCTCTCTCACCAAGGCTCTTCTCCCCTGATAGCTCAGTTTGGCCGGACGGCCAGCTCTAGGAAGGGTTCTGGTCATCCCAAACATCTTCCATTTAAGGATTATGGAGGCCACTGTGCTCTAAGGAACCTTAAGTGCAGCAGAAATTTTCTTGTAACCTTGGCCAGATCTGTGCCTTGCCACAATTCTGTCTCTGAGCTCTTCAGTTAGTTCCTTTGACCTCATGATTCTCATTTGCTCTGACATGCACTGTGGGCTGTAAGGTCTTATATGGACAGGTGTGTGGCTTCCCTAATCAAGTCCAAACAGTATAATCAAACACAGCTGGACTCAAATGAAGGTGTAGAACCATCTCAAGGATGATCAGAAGAAATGGACAGCACCCGAGTTAAATATATGAGTGTCACAGCAAAGGGTCTGAATACTTAGGACCATGTGATATTTCAGTTTTTACTTTTTAATAAATCTGCAAAAATGTCAACAATTCTGTGTTTTTCTGTCAATATGGGTTGCTGTGTACATTAATGAGGAAAAAAAATGAACAAATGATTTTAGCAAATGGCTGCAATATTATTATTATACAGGATTTATATAGCGCCAACAGTTTGCGCAGCGCTTTACAACATCAGGGAAGACAGTACAATTACAATACAATACAGGAGGAATCAGAGGGCCCTGCTCGTTAGAGCTTACAATCCAGAAGGGATATATAACAAAGAGTGAAAATTTTAAGGGGGTCTGAATACTTTCTGTACCCACTGTATATCCCAGTGAAAAAGTTTTACCTAAGCTTAAACTTCAAAATGATTTTAGCAGGTCAGATAAAGGAAGGGCGTTGTTCAATCCGGCTATGTGTCAGTACATATTGGGGTTGATTTTTGCATGCTCACTTTGCACTGCGAATTTTCTTGGTGAAGTGAACATGCTCTACTCCTTTAGTAAATCAGCTCCATTAGTGCTGTAATAGTTTAGTACAGGGGTGTCCAACCCGCAGCCCCAGAGAGTTTAGCATGCGGCTTGGGCCCATCTGGAGGGACACCGGGGATGCTGTGCAAGCACTGTGGCCAAAACAGCCAAGCCTGACCCATGCATGTCTGTGGGGAGGCCGGGGATGCCGTACAAACAGCAGCCTACATTGACAAGCCACACAAATGCACACATGGAGGCATGCCGGGGCTGCCATGTTTGCAATAGCACCATCAGCAGGGAATACAGGGGCGCCAGGTAAGTAAATGTTGCATGGCCAGAGATCTGGGAGGGTGCTGGGGTGGACTGCACCCCCCAGATTTAAACTGCGCCCCTCCCCCAATGACCCTTGCCCACAACCCCCTCGCCTCCCCCACACAGCACATATATAGGCTACATTTACACAATTAGGGCTGGTGCAAATTGTAGCGGCAGTTCCTCCTTTGGCTCTCGGCCGATGGCCACCAAGGATGCCAATCAGTGCCCAACAGTAATGCCTGCCAGTGCCACATATTAGTACCTCATCAGTGCCCATCAGTGAAGGAGAAAAGTTACTTATTTACAAAATTTTAAAACAGAAACAAAGAAAAACGTTTTTTGTTTTTTTTATTCGGTCTTTTTTTTTTTTCATTTGTTTAGCAAAAAAAAAAAATCCCAGTGGTGATCAAATACCACATAAAATAAAGTTTTATTTGTGGGGACAAAATTATAAAAATGTTGTTTGGGTACAGTGTTGTATGACCGCACGTTTGTCATTCAAAGTGCGACAGCGCTGAAAATTGACCTGGGCAGGAAGGGGGGCAGAGTGCCTTGTATTGAAGTGGTTAAGAAATGCAAAAACGCAAATTTGCGGTAAAAAACGCACTACATGCTTTTCTGCAGCTTCTCCATTGAAGTCTGTTGAACCCAAAAAAAGCACCGTTTTGCGTTTAAAAAAGTCCCTGGCCCTTTGCAAAAATGTAGAGGCACAAAAATGCATTGATGTGAACGCGTCCCATAGGAACCCATGTTAAAAATAATGACCTGCGTTTCTGCAAAGAAGCATGAAAAAATAAATAAAAACGCATTGGTGTGAATGGAGCTTTAGCGACAACTCATCGCTCAGATGTGATCGCTCACAATAGAAGAACATTTAAATCTGAGCATTGAGGGCGCTTCTGGAAATGCATGTGAAATCACTCAGGTGTGAATGGGGACTAAGATCTAACTAGAACAGCGATAATTAGGGGTGCAAAACCTGATCTGACATCATGGAACGCAAAAATGAAAAATATACACATATAAATGATAATGACACTAACAAAATGCTACAAATCCAATGTAAAGTATGGCCAGGAAAATCATGGCAGAGGGCATGCTGTACACGATTAGACTACACAGACTGGTGACAAATGATAAGTGACCTGTATGTCATTCCTCGTGTATTATAATTATTGGAGGACACACGCCCCCTAGTGGAGATGATCAGTCATTACCTACAGCTCCCAATGACCAATGTCATCCGGGTCACTTTGGCTGTCTATTACGGCGGAGATGTAAAACCCCCTTCCCCGGACTAACTATATAAATGATCTCCTATGAAATCCCGGGCAGTACACGGGCATAGCAGCTACATCCGTGGAGGACTGCAGCATGCATAGAGGTCACAGGGAGGCTTTATGTGTATTTTATCATCCTGTCACTTAGTATTATGATAAATGAGGTTCCTTAGACATCAGGGATGGGTAACCATATGACACTCACTTCTGGAGACGGGTCCTCTCAAAATCCTCGTTACCGGTGACACCAACATGGCGAAATGAAGTGCGAGCGATCCACTCGGCAATCACTTGACACTCCTGGCTAAGGAAGAGGCAACGAGCACCGAACTGTAGACTGCAGCTCAGACATTACTAGAAGATAGAGAGCTTTTCTGTGTGCACTGTGCAGGGATTTCCATCAATGCTTCAAATGAGATAAAAATCCACAATCAATTTTGGGAGGATGCATTCTAGTTTTTTCCCAAATAAAACATATGACATCATTTATAGACTGCTCAAAGTTTGGGATAAACGTGACCTAGAAGGTTTTTGGCAAATTTGTTGAATACAAAAAGGGAGTTATACTCAGGGCCAGGACAAAGTGTGGGCAGAAGGGGACGCTGCCGTGGGCACTGTGGTATCATGGTGGGGGCTATGGTTGCCACCTGTCCACGATTCACCCGGACAGTCCGGGGTTTTGAATCTTGTGTCCAGGTTTCAGGCGGACTGACACAATATTCAGACCAGGCTGTGGCTCCCCAAGTAACTAAGATGGTCACACACAAATTTGTTGCCATCCGGGTGCTGTGGGCGGCTGTCTGGGGGCAGGTTTGGTATCACTTGGGGGCAGGGCGATGATGTAAGCAAGAGCAATTTGTTTACACCCAATGTTCACTATGCACACCGCATTACTACTCTCCTTTGGGCACCCAAAGATGTCCCAGGACGCTAAAGTGTTCGGGTTTGGCTTGAAGAAAAGGTGGAAACCCTAGGGGGGAACTGTGAAGAGATTGTGGGGAATGGGATTTGTATTGGGAGGGGGAATTTAGGGGGCGGCAAGGGGCTAAGAATTGTTCTAGCATGAAAAATTATGGTGGGTGCTAGGAGTGGTGATTTAGGGGGATTTGTGTTTCAGGGGGGGATGGGGGAAGAGGATTTGTGCTTGGAGGTGGAACTTGGGGAGTTTGTGCTAGAAGAGGTGATATGGGGAAGGGGAAACAATTTTTGTTTTTGGGGGGGGGGGGGGTTGTGCTAGTAGGAATGATTGGGAGGTATTTGTGCTAGGAGGGGAATTTTTTTGTGAAGGAGGATTTGTGCAGGGAGGGTGGATTTGAAGTTGGAGGGGGGTGTGTACTTGGAGGGGGAATTTATGCTAGGAGGTGGGATGTTTTTTTGAGCTGATGAGGGGGCAAATATTTGTGCTGGGAGGGGGGACTTAGCAGGGGGGTGGATTTGTACTGGGAGGAGAGGATGTTTATTGCTTAGGGGGTAAGCATGCAGATTAGTGCCCCATTTTTTTTGGGGGGGGGTTTGCCGACACATACAGTAATGCTCATACATTTGGATGGGGGGGGGGGGGCGCGCACACTTTGGCACCTTCGCCCTGGGCTCTAGATGACCTTGTCCCTGGTTATACTTGAAGACCAGGCTTTTTCTGCCACTTTTTGCTTAAAAGTTTTAGCCCTGGTGCACATTGATGTGTTTTAGCATGCGATTTGACACGTCAAATCGCATGCCAAATCAGCAGCTATTGCCCTCAATGGAACCGTCCAAATCGGTGCAACTCCCACTTTACGCACAGATGTCTCTGAAATCATCGGACTGACATGCGGGAATGAAATTGTGTGAAATCAGCTGAACTTGCACGATTTCAATCCCGCAGCAGTATGAACCTGGCCTAAATCAGTATTTTTTGCTAGGAAATTAACCCCCAAACATTATACTTGTTTTTTAGCAGAGACCCTAGGCAATAAAATGGCGATCGTTGCAATTTTTTATGTCACACAGTATTTGCGCAGCGGTTTTGCAAACACAATTTTTTGGGAAAAATACACTTTAATTAATTAGAACACAATATATACCCCAATTTTTTTGTAAAAGGTGAAAGATGAGTTACACCAAGTAAATAGTTACCCAACATGTCATTCTTTAAAATTGTACACATGGAACGGTGACCAACTACGGTGCTTAAAAATCTCCCTAGGTGGTGCTTTAAATGCCTTTACAGATTATCTATATACAGTATAGTATATATGTTGGTGCTGGTTATGTGGGTAACTATGCTGTGAACAAGGCTCTTCACCGAAACATGTTAGCAGTTACTCCGTACTTGGTGATTATCAAATAAAGAATTTGGATGGATTCCAGAGTGCGGTTTCCTTCCATATATCCATATTCCGAGTTTGTGACGAGTGGGAGGTCGTCTGAACCTGGCACCTGGAGAGAAGGTACCAGTAACCAACACGCATATTTGGAGGTTTTCACAGAGCGGTGCTACCCTGTGTGTACATGTCAGAGCCCCACTTTCCTCTATGGGGAGATCAGATGAAAACGGACCGCCTCTCTGTTTTCATCCGATCCTCCAGATGGATGGAAAATAGGGTCACCTACCGTCTGGTTTTGGCAGAGAGGATCGGATAGCAGCGGGTGTCAGCAGACATGTCACCGCTGACATTCGCTGCTCCATAGGGTTGAATGGAGGGTCCGATCAGGTCTGCCTAAAAAACCGACAGGCGGACTTGATCGAAAAGCCCATGTGAAAGGAGCCATACAAGGAATGTAAACATCCCTTGTAATAGAAATATTACAAGAGCACCCCCCCCCCCCCATGTTGAGGGCATGTGGCCTGGTATGGTTCAGGAGGATGGGGGGCTCACCTCCCCCTTTCCTGGCCTGCCGGGCAGCATACTTGGATAAGGGTCTGGCATTTATTGTGGGGGGGGTCACAGCATTTTTTTTAAGATTCTGGTGTGGGGTTCCCTTCGTGTCAGGTACGGATTCGGGGGGGGGGGGCTCATTTCATTTTTTTTTCAAAACATTTCGCATTGCTAACACAAGTAGCATGTGTGACAGCAGGAAGGTAAAGTCACCTGGTTGCATCCAGGGGGGTAGATATATTTAGCCCAGATTCAGGCTTTACGCCGACTTATACAACTAGGTGGAGAGTTGTATAAGGCTAGTGGGCTCATGGATGACTCATACCTCTAGGGAGAGTGTGGGGCGTCGTGCAGACAGAGATGAGGAGACCAGCTGAACCTTGTCAGCTCATTTAGGCCTCTATAAGAACTCCCAGCTTCATTAGATGTTAGCTCATGCCTGGAACCAGACCTGTGTGGACTGTCTAGGGAGAGTGAACCCCTGTGCGGTGAGGCAAAGCCTGTGTGGCTATTTGTTTGGACTTTTACTAAACCAGGGACTTAGGGACTAGGACAGCACTAGGCTGATCCCAGTTGTTAGTTAGGAAACCTGTATGTTTAGTCAGAGGTCAACTTGACCAGGATTTATTTTGGTTATGTTTCTTTTGCTTTGCTGTGTTTTGTCACTGTAAATAGAAAATAAACCGCACCTTTTTTGATTTTGAAAACCACAACCTCCGTTTGCTGGGCCTGTTTTGTGTGGGGAGCCCATCCCGGGGGTCACACACACCCGCTGCCGAGCTAACCCCCTCACAGTTGGTGGAGAATGCGGGCAGTTTTTTTTAAGCCAGCATGGAGGAGATACTGAAGCAGCTGGCTCTAGCAAATGCCAATCAACAGCAGACAAATGCAGGTTTGCAAAGGAGCCTTGCAGCCCAGCAGCAGACAAACGCAACTTTGCAACAGAGTCTGGAGGCTCAGCAACGAGCCCAGCAGCAATCTGAGGCCCGCTTCATAGACCTGTTGCAGAAGCAAGAGCAGAGACTACAACAACAGATGGAAGCAGTAATGCAGCAACGTCCGCAGACCAGTGAGGAAAGCCGTCCCACTAATACCGCGTCCTTTGGGGTGAGTCGTTTATTGACAAAAATGACTGGAGAGGATGATCCAGAGGTATTTTTGACCACATTTGAAAGGACCGCTGAAAGATAAAAGTGGCCTGAGGAGCAGTGGGCTGGACTGGTGGCTCCTCTGTTAACTGGTGAATCGCAGAAAGCTTACTATGACCTAGAGCCTAACCAAGCAAAAGACTATGTGATGCTAAAAGCTGAAATATTGGCAAGGCTGGGTGTCACCCAGGCTGTCCGGGCTCAGCGTGTGCATAACTGGACTTTCCAGCTTGGAAAACCCCCCAGGTCTCAAATGTATGATCTCATTCACCTGAGCAGAAAGTGGCTACAGCCAGAGACTTTGTCCGCACCAAAGATTGTGGAACGTGTTGTAATGGATCGGTTTTTGAGAGCTCTTCCTACTGCCATCCAAAAGTGGGTAAGCCATGGAGACCCAGAGACGGCCGATGGTCTTGTGGATCGTGTGGAGAAATACTTGGCTACAGAGAACCTGACGGCCTCTTCCAGAGACACTCGGACTTTCCACCCTAAGACCAGACCATCCCCAGGGGCGGATAAGAGGATTCCAAGGGGTGAGGGTGGAGAGAGTGAGAGGGTGGGAGCTCTACCCCAAGTTTGGCGAGAACAGCCGGGGAAATCAGCGGCTCAAGAGGCGGCAAGAAGGATCGTTTGCTACCGCTGCCGGCAAGCGGGACATATTGCAACCAATTGCCCGGTTGTGGAGGAACCCATGCAGTGTGACTTTCTGACGGGCAGACGTCAGTCGCTGTGTGCGACAGTCGCATGCACTGCCATTCGAGGAACTGAGAAACATTTATGCAAAATGTGTGTTAATGGTAGAAATGTTGTGGTATTGCTGGATTCAGGTAGCCTTGTGACCCTGATAAAGGCTGAGTTAGTTAAAACAGAGGTCTCTGGGAATAGCAAGGTAGCTGTTATTTGTGTGCATGGGGACACCCGAGAGTATCCAGTGACTACAGTGTGTTTCGAGACCCCCAAAGGTACCCTCTCTCATCCAGTGGGCTTAGTATCTCAGTTACCGCATGACGCCATTGTGGGAAGGGATTTTCCGAAGTTCTGGGAACTGTGGGATGATCCTGAGCCCCTCACTGGTGCCCCTATGTACCAGGAATGTGATAGCCAGAACTCCCCTGAGAGTGGTGAGGACTCTCCGGAATTTCCCTTATCAGTATTGGCAGGGGAGACTAAAGAAACTGGAGAGGAGCCCACCTCCTCAGACGAAAACCTACCGTCTGTGGAGTTTTCTGATCTTGAGGTTCACAGGGAAAACTTTGCCACAGAACAGTTGAAAGACCCCGCCCTAATAAAGGCACGGGAAAACGTAGTGAAAATAGATGGTGAGTTAGTGAACCCAGATAATACCTGCACTTACCCATACTTCAGCGTAGAGAAGGACCTACTGTATCGGGTGGCAAAAAGGGCAGAAGAAACCGTTGAGCAGCTTGTGGTGCCCAAACCTTACAGGAAGTTGGTGTTGGAGTTGGCCCATGGGCACATTCTTGGAGGTCATCTGGGGACAGAGAAAACCCCGAGAGAGGGTATTACAGAGATTCTATTGGCCGGGGGTGATGAAGGACGTAGAAAATTATTGTTCCTCCTGCCCTGTGTGTCAGAGGTTGGCCCCGATGCCACATTTCCGTAGCCCGCTGGTCCCTCTACCCATCATTGAGGTCCCGTTTGAGAGGATCGCCATGGATTTGGTAGGTCCTATAATCAAGTCCGCTAGGGGGCACCAGTACATATTAGTTATAATGGACTATGCCACCCGTTATCCAGAAGCGATCCCTCTCCGAAATACCTCGGCCAAAACCATAGCCAAAGAGCTATCTCTTGTTTTTAGCCGGGTGGGTATTTGTAAAGAACTGCTTACGGACCAAGGTACACCCTTTATGTCCCGGGTTATGAAAGAGCTGTGTAAATTGTTCAAAGTGACGCAATTGCGTACGTCTGTGTATCACCCCCAAACCGATGGGCTGGTTGAAAGATTCAACAAAACCCTAAAACAAATGTTGAAGAAAGTGGTGGATAGAGATGGAAAGGATTGGGACTGTTTACTTCCTTATTTGATGTTTGCTATTAGGGAGGTGCCCCAATCCTCTACGGGATTCTCCCCCTTTGAGTTACTGTATGGGAGACACCCAAGAGGGCTGTTGGATATTGCCAAGGAAACTTGGGAAAGTGAGAGTTCTCCCCACAGGAGTGTGATTGAGCATGTCGCCCTGATGCAAGATCGAATTGCACAGGTAATGCCCATCGTGAAGGAACATTTGGCCCAAGCGCAGTTGGCACAGCAGAGAGTGTACAACCGTGGAGCCAAGACCCGTACCTTTTCCCCGGGGGATAGGATATTGGTACTTGTCCCTACGGTTGAAAGTAAATTCCTTGCCAAATGGCAAGGCCCCTACGAGATAATGGAAAAAGTGAGCGAAGTGAATTACAAGGTCAGACAACCAGGAAGGCGAAAGCCCGAACAGATCTATCACGTTAATCTGTTGAAAGCCTGGAGGGATAGAGAGTCCCTAGTCGCAGACACTTGGTCACCAGCTCAAACTGGTTGCGTGATTCCTGAGGTTGGAATAGCAGCCACCTTGTCACAACCCCAACAACAGGAGGTTAAGGAGTTTGTGCTTCGCAACAAGGAGGTATTCTCTGAGCTGCCGGGACAAACATCTGGGGTAGAGCATGACATCATTACCCCGCCCGGTGAAAGGGTGAAGTTAAAACCCTATCGGATCCCAGAGGCTCGACGGGAGGCAATACGGGAGGAAGTACAGAAAATGCTGAACTTAGGGGTGATAGAGGAGTCCCAAAGTGATTGGTCTAGTCCCATCGTGTTGGTGCCTAAACCGGATGGGAGCTGGCGATTTTGTAACGATTTTCGTCAGTTGAACAAAGTTACAAAATTTGACACCTACCCCATGCCACGTATAGATGAGTTGATCGACCGGCTGGGAACAGCCCGATACATGACGACTCTTGACCTCACAAAAGGGTATTGGCAAATCCCCCTGGCCAAGTCGGCCAAAGAGAAAACCGCATTTGTAACCCCAGACGGGGCGTTCCAATATAAAAGAATGCCGTTCGGGTTACAGAATGCGCCGGCCACATTCCAGCGGAAAATGGACCAGATGCTGAGGCCCCATCGGAAGTATGCTGCGGCTTACCTGGATGACGTAATTGTCCATAGCACAGATTGGGCCTCACATCTGCCAAAAGTGCAAGCAGTCCTGGACTCTGTTCGGGAAGCGGGGTTTACGGCTAACCCCAAGAAGTGTACCATTGGGCAGGAGGAGGCCAAATATCTTGGGTACACCATTGGGAGGGGAGTAATAAAACCCCAACTCAACAAAGTCGAGGCCATCCAGAGTTGGCCACGTCCCAACAGCAAGAAGCAGGTACGAGCCTTTCTGGGAATCGCTGGGTATTATCGGCGATTCATTCCCCACTTTGCTTCTAAGGCTGTGCCCCTAACCAACCTGACGAAGGGGAAAGGGTCGGTCATGATTAAATGGACCCCCGAGGCTGAGGCAGCATTCCAATTCTTGAAACAAGCCTTATGTAGCCAGCCAGTGTTGTACTCACCCGACTTCTCTAAAGACTTTGTCGTACAAAGTGATGCGTCAGATGTGGGGTTAGGAGCAGTATTGTCCCAGGTCTGGAATGGGGAAGAGCACCCAGTCATTTACCTCAGCAGGAAGTTGAAGTCCCATGAGGTAAATTACGCCACCGTTGAAAAGGAGTGTTTAGCGGTGAAGTGGGCTCTAGATTCCCTTCGGTACTACCTGCTAGGTAGGCACTTTGACATGGTTACGGATCACGCTCCGTTAAAGTGGATGGCTCAAAACAAGGAAACAAATAGAAGAGTGAATAGGTGGTTCCTGGCCCTCCAGGAATTCAACTTCACAGTAAAGCATCGCCCTGGCGTTCAAATGGGGAATGTGGATGCTTTGTCTCGAGTACATGAATGCCTGATTGCTGGTGTTCCAACCCCGAGGTTAAAACAAGAGGGGGGGGTATGTGACAGCAGGAAGGTAAAGTCACCTGGTTGCATCCAGGGGGGTAGATATATTTCGCCCAGATTCAGGCTTTACGCCGACTTATACAACTAGGTGGAGAGTTGTATAAGGCTAGTGGGCTCATGGATGACTCATACCTCTAGGGAGAGTGTGGGGCGTCGTGCAGACAGAGATGAGGAGACCAGCTGAACCTTGTCAGCTCATTTAGGCCTCTATAAGAACTCCCAGCTTCATTAGATGTTAGCTCATGCCTGGAACCAGACCTGTGTGGACTGTCTAGGGAGAGTGAACCCCTGTGCGGTGAGGCAAAGCCTGTGTGGCTATTTGTTTGGACTTTTACTAAACCAGGGACTTAGGGACTAGGACAGCACTAGGCTGATCCCAGTTGTTAGTTAGGAAACCTGTATGTTTAGTCAGAGGTCAACTTGACCAGGATTTATTTTGGTTATGTTTCTTTTGCTTTGCTGTGTTTTGTCACTGTAAATAGAAAATAAACCGCACCTTTTTTGATTTTGAAAACCACAACCTCCGTTTGCTGGGCCTGTTTTGTGTGGGGAGCCCATCCCGGGGGTCACACACACCCGCTGCCGAGCTAACCCCCTCACACATGTCACAAATCGGATCAGTTAAAATGCTGATCCTACTTGGATGCGACTTCCATTTAATTCAATGGGCTGAAATCAGACAGAAGTCTGACCAAAGTAGTGCAGGAACATTTTCCAAAGTTGGACCTACACAAGTTGGAACAGTTAAGACAGCTCTCATAGCGAACCATTGATTTTGAGATGTCACGCGACTTGTGCTCTCGAAGCCGGAGCACTTGTCACACCAGTGTGAACCGGCCCTTAGTGGGCTGCAGCAACAGCTTTTCATGCGGCCATCGAATTTGAGCGATGGGGTATGATGGAATTTTTTTTTAAAACAAACAAACTGCTAATCAATGATGGGAGAATTGTGCGAGAAATATAATTGAAAAAGAAATGTCCATAAGCCATGACCTGAAAAGAAAAGATTCCCGGCCATGAAAATTATTTTCTGTAGCGACATGAGGTGAAATTGAAGGCTTGGTTGGTCGAATTTAAAAATTGCACCATCGGTTTACAAAATGCACAAAATTTCAGACTTTCAAAAGAAAATTCCTTCGGAATCCAACCCATGCATGAGTAGCGGTACGCCCTTGGAGCTGCTGAATGTTGTGGTCCACCTGTCACCCTGCCCAGCCCGGCATTCAATTCTCATGTTAGGCCTGACACTGGCTCAGCCAGGCCTTAGAGGTTGCCCTTTGCAGGCAGGGACCGCGGTCCCCTATGGTGTAGCAGGAAAAAAAGGTAGAAAGTCATTAGTGCTAGCTGTCCAACAGATGGACTACTGCTCCCTGTCAGCCCTCTTCAGGCCCTGTCAGCAGCTGCCCGACTCCACTGCCCATGACATTGCAGTCCACACTCCTGGCTCTGCACCCTTCTCTGACTGTATCCTCTAAATCCTCTTAGGCATGCCTCCCCAGTCCACCTGACTGTCACTCACCAGCCCTCCTGGATGCAACCGGAGGTTCCCTCCTGAAGACTTGTCTGGCAGTACTATCTCCTGCTGTCCTATTTGCTCCTCCTGTGCCTCCTGTGCAGAACCTTCGAAATTTCCTGAAGGGTTCTGTCCTTCTGTCCTGCACCCAAGCCCCGGGCCCAAGTCAGCCCCCCCAGACTGGGGAGCTCCCTCAAAGGCCCCCGGCAGCCTAGTACTCCATCTCCAGTTCTTCCACCTGACAACTCCTCCCCAGCTGGGCTGACTCTGGGTATATAAGGAGGCCTGCCCCCTGCCAATCCAGGTTGGGGATTGGTCAGGGTTCCATAGAACACACCAGGCAGCTCCACCTCTCCTCTACTCCTCTCCTTCTAGAATCCTGTATGAGAAAGAGGGAGGTCTCAGTGAGGCTGCATGGGAGTTACCAGCTGCTGCTCTGAGCCATTCCCAGCCCACACAAACCAAAACAAACAGGCCTGGCAGCCAGGCCTGCCTAAATTTACCTACTCTACAGAACAAAAATCTTATTCTAGCACCTACCTAAGTAGAGGGTGCTACACATGGCCTGCATTAGAAGCTGATTGGTTACTATGCACAGCTGCACCAAATTCTGTGTGCACCAGTTTTAGTAAATCTCCCCCCATGTGTCAAGTGACCAAAGAACTTGAATCACCATGCATAAGTGAGAACCCCTGAATACTTATAAAATATCTCAAAATCCCTCTTAACCACTTGCCGACTGCCCCATAGCTGATTTCCTGCTACAGGGCGGCAGCGCTATATATATACGATCCTGCATTTCCGGGTATTGGGCGTGAATGCACATGGACTCGATGTCCGCCGGCACCTGGCAATTGTTCGTTACACAGGCAGAATGGCAGTCTAGTGCCGGTCTGGCAGTTGTAAATACTGCTGTGTACTCAACTGGAAAGCCGAGATCGTTTTTTGTTTTTTTCTATCTCAGGCTTTCCAGCCTGGAGAAGAGATGTGGGGTCTTATTAACCCCCAGATCTCTCCATAAAGAGGACCTGTCATACCCTATTTCTATTACAAGGGATGTTTACATTCCTTGTAATAGGAATAAAAGTGATCAAAACATTTTTTTAAAGGGAAAGTATAGAAATAAAACAATTAAAATATAATAAACAATAAGAGCCCCAGTCCTTGCACGCAGAAGTGAACGCATATGTACATCGCACCCACATATGTAAACGGCATTCAATCCATACATGTGAGGTATCGCCGTGAACGTTAGAGCGAGAGCAACAATTCTATTCCAAGTCCTCCTCTTTTAAGTACCGAAGTTTGGCACCATTCCCACGACTGTGCGCAATTTTAATCGCTTCCCGACCGCCGCACGCCGATATACATCGGCAGAATGGCACGGTTGCGCACATGGGTGTACAGGTATGTCCTCTTTAAGATGCGTGTCGTGGGTCGTGCGCGCGCCGCCGGCGGCGCACTCGCAACCCTGTCGGGAGCTCCGTGACCGAGCCCGTGGGACCCGATCACCGCCGGTGTACCGCGATCGGGTCACAGAGCTCAAGAATGGGGAGAGGTAAGTGTAAACAAACATCTCCCCGTTATTCCTAGTGACACTGTCAGTAATCGTTTGTTCCCTGTCATCGGGAACAGCGATCAGTGACATGTCACGCCAAGCCACGCCCCCTAACAGTAAGAATCACTCCCTAGGTCACATTTAACCCCTTCAGCGCCCCCTACAGGTTAACCCCTTCACTGCCAGTGTCATTTTTACAGTAATTAGTGCATTTTTATAGCACTGATCGCTGTAAAAATGACAATGGTCCCAAAATGGTGTCAAAAGTGACCGATGTGTCCGCCATAATGTCGCAGTCACGATAAAAAAAATCGCTGATCGCCGGTATTACTAGTAAAAAAAAAATATTAATAAAAATGCCATAAAACTATCCCCTATTTTGTAGACGCTATAACTTTTGAGAAAACCAATCAATAAACGCTTATTGCTATTTTTTTTTACCAAAAATATGTAGAAGAATACGTATCGGCCTAATCTGAGGAAAAAAAATGTTTTTTTAGATATTTTTTGGGGATATTTATTATAGCAAAAAGTGAAAAATATTGCTTTTTTTTTCAAAATTGTCGCTCTATTTTTGTTTATAGCGCACAAAAAAAAAAACGCAGAGGTGATCAAATACCACCAAAAGAAAGCTCTATTTGTGGGGAAAAAAAGGACGTCAATTTTGTTTGGGAGCCATGTCGCACGACCGCGCAAGTGTCAGTTAAAGCGGCACAGTGCCGAATCGCAAAAAGTGGCCTGGTCTCTGGCCAGCGAAATGGTCCGGGGCTTAAGTGGTTAAAGTGTGACATGTTGGGTATCTGTTTACTCAGCGTAACATCATCTTTCACATTATACAAAAAAACTGGGCTAAATTTAAACCCTGTACACACGATCGGATTTCCTATGGTTTTTAAACCGATGGATTTTTCCATCGGAAAACCGATGAAGCTGACTTCCATCAGTCTTGCCCACACACCATCAGTCAAAAAACCGACCGTTCCAAACGCGGTGACATAAAACACTCCGATGAGCCGAGAAAATTGAAGTTCAATGCTTCTGAGCATGCGTCGACTTGATTCTGAGCATGCGTGGGTTTTTTAACCGATGGACTTGACCATAGACGATCGGAATTTACCATCGGTTTTTGATCCATCGGAAAATTTTAAAACAAGTTCTATTTTTTAAAACCGATGGGAAAAAAGACCGATGGGTCCCATACATGATCGGTTTGTCTGATGAAAACAATCCATCGGACGGTTTTCATCGGTAAAACCGATCGTGTGTACAGGGCTTTAGTGTTTTTTTAATTCATGAGACAGTTTTTTTTCCCCTCTAAAAAAGGCATTTGAAAAATTGCTGCGCAAATACCGCGTGACATAAAAAGTTGCAACGACCGCAATTTTATTCCATAGAGTCTCTGCTAAAAAAACATATATAAAGTTTGATGGTTCTGAGTAAACAAGAATCAGATTGCATGGGTGTGAACCAATAAAAGGTTCCTGCATGACTTTGGTCCAAATACGATGCAAATTCAGCCATACAATCTGTATGGCTGAGTTTGCAGCGCACAGATATCGCATGTGATTTGCACAGCAGTGCGGTGAACCCAGCCTGTTTCTTGTTCTGCTCATTGTTGTGATCGTGTGTTGTATTTGTAGAGTGTGGCTGTGTCGCAATCATTTCCCTTTGGGATTAACCACTTAAGGACCGAAAGAATTTCCCCCTTTATGACCTGGCCATTTTTTCCGATACGGCACTGCGTCGCTTTAACTGACAATTGCGCAGTAGTGCAACGCTGTACCCAAACAATTATAGCTGCAAGTCTTTTTAGGGATGTCTCTACCAGGTTTTCACATCTAGAGAGTGACATTTTTGCCCATTCTTCTTTGCAAAATAGCTCAAGCTCTGTCAGATTGGATGGAGAGCATCTGTAAACTACAATTTTCAAGTCTTGCCACAGATTCTCAATTGGATTAAGGTCTGGACTTTGACTGGGCCATTCTAACACATGATTTTACTTTAATCGAAACCATTCCATTGTAGCTCTGGCTGTATGTTTAGGGTCATTATCCTGCTGGAGGGTGAACCTCCGCCCCAGTCTCAAGTCTTTTGCAGAATCTAACAGGTTTTTTTCTAAGATTGCCCTGTATTTGGGTCCATCCATCTTCCCATCAACTCTGACCAGCTTCCCTGTCCCTGCTGAAGAAAAGCATCCCCACAACATGATTCTGCCCCCACTATGTTTCATGGTGGGGATGGTGTGTTCCGGGTGATGTGCAGTGTTAGTTTTCCGCCACACATAGCTTTTTGCTTTTAGGCCAAAAAGTGAAATTTTGGTCTCATCTGACCAGAGCACCTTCTTCCGCATGTTTGCTGTGTCCTCCACATGGCTTCCCGCAAACTGCAAATGGGACTTCTTATGGCTTTTTTCAACAATGGCTTTCTTCTGGTCACTCTTCCAAAAAAGCCAGATTTGTGGAGTGCACGACTAATAGTTGTCCTGTGGACAGATTCTCCCACCTGAGCTGTGGATCTCTGTAGCTCCTCCAGAGTAACCATGGGCCTCTTGGCTGCTTCTCTAAATTAATGCTCTCCTTGCCCGGCCTGTCAGTCTAAGTGGACGGCCATGTCTTGGCAGGTTTGCAGTTGTGCCATACTCTTTCCATTTTCGGATGATGGATTGAAGTGTGCTCTGTGAGATGTTCAAAGCTTGGGATATTTTTTTATAACCTAATACTGCTTTAAACTTCTCCACAACTTTATCCCTGACCTGTCTGGTGTGTTCCTTGGCCTTTATGATGCTGTTTGTTCACTGAGATTCTCTAACAAACCTCTGAGGGCTTCACGGGACAGCTGTATTTATACTGAGATTAAATTACACACAGGTGGACTTTGTTTACTAATTAGGGGACTTCTGAAGGCAATTGGTTCCACTAAATTTTAGTTAGGAGTATCAGAGTAAAGGGGGCTGAATACAAATGCATGCCACACTTTTTAGATATTTATTTGTGTAGCGGGTCTTTACTTTTAAGGGGTGTTATGTGCCTAAATTTAGGGGCTGGTCTGAGCTATAAGCCAGGCTCAGACCATTCTCATTGCTAGGTATTGCTTCTGCCTATTGTGATGCTGCCTGGTGTATGGTTCCCTGTGGCCTGTAGGTGGCGCTGTCACATCAGGTCAGGGTTGAGCCAGGGGTGGCATTACTACTCCTTTGGGTGTCCTCTCTCGGCAGTGGTACAGTGGGCGTGGTCAACCTGCTGTGCATGCGGGGAGAGGGTACTTAAGGGGCAGACGCCATAAGAGTTGGAGTCAGTGGGGTGGTCCCTGTCAGAGTCGGAGGAGTGAGACATGTACCCCACCTCCAATGGCCCGCATGGCCGGGGGTACGTGTGGGCGTGATCAGGCCCAGGCACCTTTAGCCTGGGGCCTGCAACTCTACTAGTGGGCCTAGCACCCTTAGCTAGGGCCTGTCCCCGAAAGAAGAGTCCCAGGGAGCCCAGGGAAGGGTACCCGCTCTGACCGAGTGGAAGCCAGGGGAGGATCGGTCCCATTGAGGAGATGAGTAATAGAAGATTACTGTCTCGGTAGAGGCCTGGTGACCTGTCAAAGGGAAGGATTTGTTATTTGGGGAAGCTAACCTGTAGAGTGCCCATTGGCATCGCCTTGTTCTTGAAGTCTACAGAGGTTAGAGGATTTCCAACGCCCGCCACAGGAGGGGATAGGGTGGCTGAACTGTTCGAGCTCCACACCGGTTGCTAGGACTGTGAGAGAGGACTATCCGGGTGAGCTAAACCCACTCGGGATCGAGTGGCGACGAGATTGCTGGTTGTGCCTGCACCTTTTCTCCACACTATTTCTTCTTTCACCCACCTGTCTCTATCTATTACGCAGCAAATAGAAAATAAACTCTCTATTGGAGTTAAAGTACTTCTGGAAATTGTTTTCTTTGGGGGAAGAAACAGAGACTTGACCCCATACTCTGGGGGAGAGAACCAGTGGGAAGGGTGACTCGCTGAAAGACCCAAATTTATGAACACCGCTTAACCTCTTCAAACAGGAGGGTACGGGCATAAAGCACGGTGTGCCTTGACTCGCAAGTGAGCCAGGCGAGAAAAAGGTTTGTGTGCTACATTTGTAAAAAAATTGAAAACCATTTATCATCTTCCTTCTACTTCACAATTATGTGTCACTTTGTATTGGTCTATCACATAAAAAATCCCAATACAATACAATTACATTTTTGGTTGTAACATGACAAAATGTGGAAAATTTCAAAGTGTATGAATACTTTTTTTAAAGCACTGTAGCTAAGGCCTTGTAGGTGTGAGTCTTCCTTGGCAAATTCAAGCTCAAGAAAATCACTTTCTCAACCAATAGATAGATAAATAGATCACTTAGTTCCTAGAACTTCTAGTTGTCTTCGTTGCAGAGTTTCAGAAAGTTTTGCAGCTTCCTAAACAAGACAAGCTTAAAGGGGTTGTAAAGGTTCGTTTTTTATTTTCTAAATAGGTTCCTTTAAGCTAGTGCATTGCTGGTTCACTTACCTTTTCCTTAGATTTCCCTTCTAAATATTTTTTTTCTTTGTCTGAATTTCTCACTTCCTGTTCCTCCTCAGTAAGCTGTTCAGTAAGCTGTTCTGGCTGACTAAACACCACTCGGATGATGGTGTGAAGTTTACTGAGGAGAAACAGGAAGTGAGAAATTCAGACAAAGAAAAAAAACATTTAGAAGGTAAATCAAAGGAAAAGGTAAGTGAACCAACAATGCACTAGCTTAAAGGAACCTATTTAGAAAATAAAAAACAAATCTTTACAACCCCTTTAATAACTTCAGACCTCTCCCATGTGAGATTAAGGCCTTTTTCTGGTACATGGATGTAAACAATTTAAAGTCTCTTAAAACTTTAAATCCTAATCTGTTTAACAAATCAAGTTTGTGTATAGGTGGAATGCTAATGTTCTAGACTACTGCCTTAAAAGTGGATCTCTAGCTTTTATAGTTCTCTGGGTGATTGCTGAACTTCATAAGTTCTGTGGGTCATGTACTTAGTAGTAGTCTGACATTCATGTTCCATGACAGGTGTTCTTTAACCATTGATAGATTTTGTGGTATACCTGGTGTTTAGGTGTTAGAGGAGAGGATGGTGTAGCAGATGTGTTCAGTTCAGGTGAAGGCTTGGAATCTAGAAGTCTTGTGGTGTGGGTCCCAGGCTGGGTTCACACTGGTACGACAAACGCTACGACATTGGGAGCTCATATCGCATGACGTGTGAAAATCAATGTTTCCCTATGAGAGGGGTTGTAAACCTTCGTGTTTTTTCACCTTAACGCATCCTATGTATTGTTTACACCAACGAAACAGACAAAGGCTTTAATCTCACATGGGAGAGCTCTGAAGTTATTAAGCCTGTCTTGTTTAGGATGCTGCAAAACTTTCTGAAACTTTACAACAAAGACAACTAGAAGTTCTAGGAACTAAGTGATCTATCTATCTATCTATTGGTTGAGCACAACACAGTACTATTCCAACTAAGTGATTTATTTTCTTGAGCTTGAATTTGCCAAGGAAGAGTCACATCTACAAGGCCTTAACTACAGTGCTTTGAAAAAGTATTCATTAAAAAAAAAAAATGGGTATGATTTAGTGTTTGTCTGCAAAAAAAAATCATTAAAGTATATTTAATACAGAAATTTGGGCTTGATTTTCAGTAAGCCAACATTTCTGCATTAAAAATCCTTTTTTTGAGAGACACCAGACCCAACAATGCAGATAAGCTGAAACCCACTATCAAAGAAATCTGGGCTTCCATAACACCTTGGCAGTACCACTGGCTGATTGTCTCCATGCCATGCCACGTTAATGCAGTAATTCATGCAAAAGGAGCCCCAACCAAGTATTAAGTGCATACTATACTGTACATGGACATACTTTTCAGTAAACCAACATTCCTGTATTAAAAATCCCTTTTTTTTTATTGGTCTTATGTAATATTCTATTTTTCCGACATACTGAATTTTGGGTTTTCACTAGCTGTAAGCCATAATCATCAAAATTAACCACTGCTCCACCGGGCCTATTCTGGCACTTCTCTCCTTCATGTACAAAACATCATTTTTTTGCTAGAAAATTAATCAGAACCCCCAAACATTATATATTTTTTTTTATCAAACACCCTAGGGAATAAAATGGCGGTCATTGCAACTTTTTATCTTGCACGGTATTTGCGCAATAATTTTTCAAACGCCTTTTTTGGGGAAAAAAAACGGTTTCACGACTTAAAAAATAACAAAACAGTAAAGTTAGCCCAATTTTTTTGTATAATGTGAAAGATGCTGTTACGCCGAGTAAATAGATACCTAAAATGTCACGCTTTGAAATTGGGCACACTCATGGAATGGCGCCAAACTTCGGTACTTAAAAATCTCCATAGGCGAAGCTTTACATTTTTTTACAGGTTACTATTTTCGAGTTACAGAGGAGGTCTAGTGCTAGAATTGTTGCTCGCACTCTACCGCACGCGGCGATACCTCACATGTGGGGTTTGAATGGTGTTTACATATGTGGGCGGGACTTACATGCGTGTTTGCTTCTGAGCGCGAGCTACCGGGGACAGGGGCATTTTAATTTATTATTTTTTTCATCTTATTTTTTAGTTTTTCTATTTTCTTTTTATTTTGACACTTTTTTTTACATATTTTTTTTTGATCACTTTTATTCCTATTACAAGGAATGTAAACATCCCTTGTAATAGGAATGTGTGTGACAGGTCCTCTTTATGGAGAGATGCGGGGTCAATAAGACCCCACATCTCTCCTCCAGGCTTAAAAGAAGCATGAGATCGGTGAAAAAAAATTCACCGATCTCATGCTGACAGCTGCAATTGCGGCTTTGTTTACTCCTGGGTACCGGGCGTGATGTCACAACGTCGCGCCCGGGACTCCGACAGTCATAGAGATGACTGGTGACCATCTGGTCACCGGAAATCTCTATGCTCGTCATCTGGCGCCGGCCGATTCGTTCTCCGGGCCCCCGATGGCACGGGAGAGCCCGGAGAAGCACCGGATGGCAGCGGGGGGGGATGTCCCCTCCCGCCGCCTATAAGAACGATCAAGCGGCGGAACCGCCGCTATGATCATTCTTATGGTGCGCAGAATTGCCGGCCCGACAGAATGATATCTGAATGATGCCTCTAACTGCAGGCATCATTCAGATATCCCACCTCAAAGTCAAGGAAGTCATATGACGTCCTTGGTGGAGAAGTGGTTAAAATAGAGAAATGCTTGAAATATATCACTCTGTGTGTAACACATCTATATAAAATATATTATTTTCACTTTTTGAATTCAATTACTGAAATAAATTACGTTTTTGAGGATATTCTAATCTTATGAGATGCACCTGTATATATAGTTATAGAGTGTCACTCTAGTATCCAAGTCCAACAAGTGGAGAGCAACAGTATCAATAGTGGACTCCCAAGCATCCACCACCGAAAAAGAAGGATACAATCTGCAAAATACTTTACTTCAAAGTAGAGTTTTCATAACAGTTACAAGCAATGTAGCAACTGTACAGTTTCAAGCATCCCTGCTCTTCAGCTTAACTACTTGCCTACTGGGCACTTTTATCTCCTTCATGCCCAGGCCAATTTTTAGCTTTCAGCGCTGTCACACGTTGAATGACAATTGCGCAGTCATGCAACACTGTACCCAAACAAAATTTGTATCATTTTTTGCACATGTAGCACCACCCCCGTAGGAGCTGCTGCTTATTTTTTTTGGGTCTACGTCCTGCCTATCAACCCTTGGAAGTGGCTCAAACCCTCCCTTAGCACAACTGATATGAATAAGGATTGTGAGACCTATTGAGTACTAGGAGACACAATCCTGCATACATCACACGATAAACTGTAAATATTATTACCTTTGCTGGTCACTAGTCCTTCCGAGTGACAAAGATACTTCACACAGATTATTTACTTAACCAAGGGTATCTTTACTAAGGCAACTTTCACACGGGCGGACCGTATGTCCGTTTTTCACCCATCCGTTTTCGGATGAAAAACAGACATACATGTATCCCTATGGGACAGCGGATGTCAGCGGATGAACATCCGCTGACACCCGATCTCACCCGTGTCCGCTACGCTCCGTTTTTCAGGATAGAAAAATTTCTATTTTTCTATCCGTCTGCAGAGCGGATCGGATGAACACGGACAGACGGTCCGTATTCATCCGATCCCCCATAGGGGAGAGCGGAGATCTGACAGGGCGGTCCCTGCACAGTGTGCGGGGACCGCCCAGTCATCAGCCGGCTCAGCGGGGATCAACGGAGCGATCCCCGCTGAGCAAGCGGAGGTTCACGGGGCGGATCATGACTAGAGGTCGACCGATATGGGTTTTTCTCTGGCCGATGCCGATGCCGATATTTTGAAATTGGGGCGGCCGATGGCCGATATATGATGCCGATTTTTGTGGCCGATATTTTAGGCCGATTAAAAAAAAAAAAAAACCCTCACCCACTCTATTCCTTCCTGCTTACTCCTGTCACTCTAGCACACACTTGATGTCCTCAGTACAGATGGCACTGGTTTGGAACTGGCAGGTGGCACTGGTTTGGATTTGACAGATGGCACTGGCAGGTGGCACTATTGGAACTGACAGATGGCACTGGTTTGGAACTGACAGATGGCACTGGCATGTGGCACTGGCTGGCGGTACTGGTTTGGAACTAACAGATGGCTCTATTGGCACTGGCAGGTGGCACTGGTTTGGAACTGACAGATGGCACTGGTTTGGAACTGACAGATGGCACTGGCAGGTGGTACTGGTTCGGAACTGACAGATGGCACCGATTGGCAGCAGGGGGCACTGGTTTGGAATGGACAGATGGCACTAGTTTGGGACAGATGGCACTGATTGGCAGTGGCACTTGCAATTGGAACTGGGTGGCACTGGCGTGTGACACTGGTTGGCACTGCCTGGTGGCACTGACAGATGGCACTGATTGGCGGTGGCACTGACAGATGGCACTGATTGGCAGTGGCACTGACAGATGGCACCGATTGGCACTGGCTTGTGGCACTGACAGATGGCACTGGCTGGGGGCACTGACAGATGGCACTGGCTGTGGCACTGATAGATGGCACCGATTGGCGGTGGCACTGATTTGGGTGGCACTGACAGATGGCCCTGATTGACACTGGCTGGTGGCACTGACAGATGGCACCGATTGGTGGTGACACTGACACTGGCTGGGGGCACTGACAGATGGCACTGGCTGGGGGCACTGACAGATGGCACTGGCTGGGGGCACTGGCTGGGGGCACTGACAGATGGCACTGGCTGGGGGCACTGATTTGGGTGACACTGATTGGCACTGGCTGGTGGCACTAACAGATGGCACCGATTGGCGGTGGCACTGATTGGCACTGGCTTGTGGCACTGACAGATGGCACTGGCTGGGGGCACTGACAGATGGCACTGGCTGGGGGCACTGACAGATGGCACTGGCTGGGGGCACTGGCTGGGGGCACTGGCTTGGGCACTGACAGATGGCACTGGCTTGGGCACTGACAAATGGCACTGGCTGGGGGCACTGACAGATGGCACTGGCTGGGGGCACTGACAGATGGCACTGGCTGGGGGCACTGACAGATGGCACTGGCTGGGGGCACTGGCTGGGGGCACTGACAGATGGCACTGGCTGGGGGCACTGATTTGGGTGACACTGATTGGCACTGGCTGGTGGCACTAACAGATGGCACCGATTGGCGGTGGCACTGATTGGCACTGGCTTGTGGCACTGACAGATGGCACTGGCTGGGGGCACTGACAGATGGCACTGGCTGGGGGCACTGACAGATGGCACTGGCTTGGGGCACTGGCAGGTTTCACACTAAGCCGAGTGTAATGTGTGAAACTGACAGAGAGGAGAGAGAGAGAGAGAGCTGTTAGAATTGAGCTCGATGTGGGGGTGGGCGGGCCAGCAGCTAAATTACACCAGCCAATGATTGGGCTGCTTTAGACGTAGTGGCCCGCCCAGATACCATCCCATTGGCTGGTGTAATATCTGCTGGGTCCCGCCCACCCCCGACATCAAGCTGACACATCCTCTCTCCTCTTACTTTCAGTTTCACACACACACACACAGCACGGCGCTTGATGCTGCTGAGTGTGGAGAAGTGTGGAGGAGGGAGGAGGAGGGGGGAGGAAGTGCAGCCAGTGAATAATATCGGCCAGTTTTGATATTAATCGGCCAAAGCCGATTTATCAAAAATGCCTAAATATCGGCCGATATATCGGCCAGCCGATATATCGGTCGACCTCTAATCATGACTGATCCGTCCCGTGTGAAAGAAGCCTAAGTGTAAAATAAAAAGGTAAAGAAACACATTAATACACACAGTTGACTCTGCATGCGCATTTCAGAGTCAATAAATCAAAGTAAGATTGGTATCACTGATGTTAAATGATAATGAAAGAAACAACAGCTATGTATATTTTTCTTTCTCGTACATCACGGGACACAGAGCGACATAGTCATTACTAATGGGTTATATAGATACCGTCAGGTGCTGGCACTGGCAACTTCCAAAACCGGAAGTACCCTCCCCTATATAAGCCCCTCCCATCCGGGAGTACCTCAGTTTTTTGCCAGTGTCTAAGGTGTTGGCCAAGAAGTAACATGTGTTTTTCACTGAGCTTGCGTACAGGTTCTTTTGAGCCTCAGTAAGCTATTCCGGATCCGACCAAAAAAGCTTCATAGCTAAACGGTCGGTACCCGGGCCTTGCAAAGAAGAGCAAGGTTCTGCCTGTAATGCTTCTCTTAGGAGAGCTGGACCCTGGGATCCAGAGCTCTGGTCATACCCACGACCAAGATGTTTTCTGTGCAGGGTGCTATACAGGTCCAGGGGAGTGGAATCCTTGGGAACCCGGTCCCTGAAGGTTTGATTACAATGCCTGCCGTGATAGGTGAAGTTTGGGCTTCTGTGGACCAAACAAAGTCCTGCGGCGAGGAAAAGGTAAGTGGGGGCCCTCAGGAACTTGGTTCTATTGAGGGACCCCCAAGCCTATTTTGTCTTTCTGCCTGTTACCTAATGGTATTCCCGCTAATATTCTGTGTATGCCTGTTACTACTGAGAAAATGTAAAAATTTTAATAGTAGGCAAGAAAAAAAAAAAAAAAATGTAAGACCGCGGTACCTGTGTTAGACACTAGAGGCCGCTATGGTTCTTTTTCTTGTAATGTGGATTTTTTTCTTCCAGAATCAAATCCAGGCAGTTGGTATGTTCTCTGCTGGGAAGCTGTCTCCTCTGCCCTGTTGCTGCGCTCATCCATCCCCGGGCCCTGCGGCAAAGGGGGCCCTGGCTCCCATCTAGCTCCTTATTGTTTTTAAAAAAGGGCGCCGAAGGCGCACGTGCCCGCGTGCGTGCGCGTGCACGCGCCTCTATTCATAGAGGCGATCTGAAAAAAGGGGCGGAGCGGGTGGATGACGCTCAGGTGTGCGCCGCGGCGCTACTGCGCATGTGCGGGCGTCCAGCGTGTTTTAAAGATAGCTGGCTATTGAATGCACAGACAGAGCTAGCAACAGATAAAGGCACACAGAGGCGGTTGATGCAGGCATCCCCTAGAAAGGCACTTTAGTAGACACCAACTGTGATATAGCAGCAATTGTGCTAGACTATTCTCAGTAAAAGTGGTGTATTACGGCTGGAATACCTCAGCTTTAGGCTTAAGAATATGCCGTCCAGAAGCTCCGGAACTGAATCTTCCAGGAAGCGAAGGGGGTCTCATCGGGCTCTGAGGTGGGCATGCTTCTGCTGCACCAGTCTCCCCTGAAGTTCAGAGATAAGTGACCGTAGAGACCCCGCAGGGGTACTTGGTACTGTGGCTGTCCTCAGTTCACCTGCATCTGTGTATGTAACAGAGGAGGTTTTTTCCTCAGCTCTGGGAGGATTAGAGAGAGATGGTCAACATTGATCGCTGCCTCCCTGTCAGGGAAAGCACGCCGATCTCCGTCTCCTCCTTCAGAGTGCCTGTTAGCAGAGCAACAGTCCCATACAGGGATCGACCTGCCTGAAGGGGATCAGGATGAGGTTGATTCTGTTATAGAGGAATCAACAGTGGAGGAACCCTTCTCAGCAGCTCAAGCTGAAAGATTATGGGTTCAGTCTCTGACTAACATGGTCCGATCGGCATTAAAAATGCACCTTGCGGAACCATCAACCACTACTGTATCCTCGTTGGGGTCACTAGAAGCCCCCAGACTGTCTGTTCTTTTCCACTTCACCCTTTTACTGAAAGGGCTTATTTACCAGGATTGGGAACGTCCTGAGAAAATATTATTCCCCCAAGAGATTTCCGGTGGTCTATCCCATGGAGGATAAGTTCATCAAAAAAAAAAAATGGAAGGTCCCTACAGTGGACGCAGCCATCTCTTGTATGTATAAATCACTGACATGTCCAGTGGATAATGTCCAAATGTTCAAGAACCCAATAGATAAAAGATTGGAGTCCTTATGAAAGTCTGCTTCTTTCTACAGCAAGCTTGGTGACACAACCAGCAGTAGCAGCTATTGGGGTCTGCTAAGCAGTGAAGGATCAGTTAAAACAGGTCTTGAGGGACTTGACAGATCAGCAGGCCTTGCCCTAGCTGATCTACCTAGAGCCTTAGGCTTTGCGGTTGACGCCATAAAGGATTCAGTCCATCAGGCCTCCCACCTTACGCTGTCTAGAGTACATATGCGTAGGCTTCTATGGCTCAAAAACTGGTCTGCTGAAGCTCCCTGTAAGGAATGGCTGGTTAGCGTCCCATTTCATGGTGAACGCTTATTCAGGGAAAACCTGGACAAATATATCCAGAAAATTTCCAGCGGTAAAAATACGCTCTTGCCGGTTAAAAACAGAGTTAGAGGTCCCTCTTTAAGAGGCCTGCTTCTCCAGTCCCTGGGGCATCGGCTGTGTAACAGTTCCGACGGCCTCCTCGGTCAATTCCCGGGGGTAAAAAACAGGGACAATAGCAGGGTAATGAGAAACCCTGGGTCAGGGGAGGTACAAAACCTCCCCCAAAGTTAAATTCATTGAAGGGTTGCCCCCACTCAGTCGGGTGGGGGGAGGACTCCAGTTGTTCACAAGAGACCTGGCGGGACGCGATCAAGACAGATAGGTGCTCTCCGCAGTATGTTGGGGATACAGATTGGAGTTAAGAGACTCTCCTCCTTCCCATTTTTGAGGTCAAAACGTGCCAAGGGATCCCCGGAAGAGAGAGTCCCTCCTGTTGGCACTAGAACAACTATTGCTCCAAGGAGTAATTATGGAGGTTCCCCTGGAAGAATGAGGGTTCGGGTTTTACTCAAACCTCTCTACAGTCCCGAAGCAAACGCGGACGGGAGGCCCATATTAATTCTAAAAGGGCTATACAAATTCCTGTATATCAGGACTTTCCGATGAAGTCGATCCGATCGGTGGCCACTGCCCTACAAGGGGAGGATTGGTTAGCCGCGATCGACATCAAAGATGCTTATCTGCACATTCCCATCTTTCCAGTCTACCAAAAGTTTCTACGCTTTGCAGTAGAAGGGCGCCATTTTCAGTTCAGAGCTTTACCCTTCGGTTTGGCCACAGCACCACGAGTGTTTACAAAAATTCTGGCCCTTTATTGGCCAATCTAAGAACACAAGGTGTAATGATAATGGCATATCTAGATGACTTGTTGCTGATAGACCACTCAGTGAAAAAACTAGACGTGGTCGTTCACAAGACAATCAAGTATCTGGAATCTCACGGTTGGATTATCAACCGAGAAAAGTCAGCCCTAAAAACCAGTCAAAAGTCTGGAATACTTGGGGCTAAGGTTGGATTCAGGCCAGAGAAAAATATTCTTGCCTCGAGGAAAGGTGTTGTCTTTGAAAGATTTGATCCACTTAGTGGGTACAAAAAAGACAGCCGTCCATACGACTGTGCATAAGGCTGCTGGGAAAAAGGGTGGCATCATTCGAAGCAGTACCCTACGGTCAATTCCATTCAAGGAATTTGCAGGGGGCCATACTGTCAGCCTGGAACAAAAAAGTTCAGGACCTAGACTTACAATGTCCTTGTCCCCTTCCGTTCGCAAGAGCCTCCGTTAGTGGTTGGTTCCCCAGAATCTGGAAAAAGGGAAATCCTTCAGTCTGATTTCTTGGAAGGTGGTCACTACAGATGCCAGCCTTATAGGCTGGGGAGCAGTACTGGAGCAATAGTCTCTCCAGGGCAGATGGTCGGATGCAGAAAAGGCCCTGCCCATCAATCTCTTAGAGATACGAGCAGCCCGGTATGCCCTAGTAGCATGGACATCCAAACTTCAAGGGTCCCCTGTCAGAATTCAATCAGACAATGCCACAGCAGTGGCATATATCAATCATCAGGGGGGCACCAGGAGTCGTGCAGCCCAGAGGGAAGTAAATTACATCCTGAAATGGGCAGAAAAATATGTCCCAGCCATATCTGCGGTATTCATTCCAGGAGTGGAGAATTGGAAGGCGGACTTTCTAAGTCGCCAGCAATTAGGCCCAGAGGAAGGGTCCCTTCACCCCGAGATTTTCTGGACAATATGTCAGCGGTGGGGAACATCAGATGTAGATCTTCTAGCATCCAGATTCAACGCAAAGGGGGACAGGTTTGTCTCTCGGACAAGGGATCCCCTAGCTTGCGGCTCGGATGCCCTAGTGTTCCCTTGGGATCAGTTCAAGCTGATATATGCATTCACACCGCCACAATGGTTACCTCGATTACTCCGCAGAATCAGGGTAGAAAAGAAACCAGTGATTCCGGTGGCTCCAGCGTGGCCCCGAAGAGCGTGGTACGCGGAGATTGTAAAATTTCAGTGGGGAGTCCTTGGACTCTCCCACGTCGTCCGGACCTGCTTTCGCAAGGACCGATATACCACCCTTCCTTACCAGCCCTAGGTTTGACGGCCTGGCTATGGAAGCCCACATTCTAAAAAAGAGAGGGCTCTCTAATCCTGTGGTATCTACCATGATCAATGCCAGGAAGCCAATATCCAGGCAGATCTAATATAAAATCTGGAAGGCGTACATCGCGTGGTGTGAGGCCAAGAAATGGCATCCACATAAGTACGTAATAGGTAGGATTCTGGACTTCCTACAATGGGCTGTAGATAGGAAGCTTGCCTTGAGTACTATCAAGGGTCAGATTTCGGCCTTGTCAATATTTTTTCAAAGGCCCTTGGCTTCGCATTCACTAGTCAAAGCCTTTATACAAGGAGTGATGCGTATTAGTCCTCCGGTTAATATTCCCATATGTCCATGGGATCTAAACTTGGTTCTGTCGGTTCTACAGAAACAACCATTTGAACCATTACAGCATATTTCTTTGGTGCTTCTCACCAGGAAATTGATTTTTCTAGTAGCCATTTGTTCGGCTAAAAGAGTGTCGGAATTAGCAGCTATGTCCTGTAAGGAGCCATATTTGGTTATCCATAAGGATAGAGTAGTGTTACGTCCTCATCCAGCCTTTCTTCCTAGGGTGGTATCGAGGTTTCATTTGAACCAAGATGTGGTTCTTCCTTCTTTTTTCCCCAAACCTACTTCGGTAGAGGAAAAGTTATTGCATTCTTTGGATGTAGTAAGAGCAGTTAAAGCTTATCTAAAGGCCACTGCTCAGATTCGCAGAACGGATACTTTGGTTATTCTGCCGGAAGGCCCCAGAAAGGGTCAGGCAGCGTCAAAATCTACTTTAGCCAAGTGGATTCGACAGGTCATAATACAAGCCTATGGCTTGAGAAGGAGACCGCCTCCGTTCAAAGTTAGAGCGCACTCCACGAGAGCAGTTGGAACTTCATGGGCAGTGCATCACCAGGCCTCCCTGGCTCAAATCTGTAAGGCCACAACATGGTCTTCAGTACACACGTTTACTAGGTTCTACCAGGTGGACGTTAGAAGTCAGGAGGATGTCGCCTTTGGGCGCAGTGTGTTGCAGGCCGCAAAAGATCCTCATGTCTGATAGCGCTCAGCTTATATATGGTGTATCCCCCCCCTCATTGGGCATTGCTTTAGGACATCCCATTAGTAATGACTATGTCGCTCTGTGTCCCGTGATGTACGAGAAAGAAAATAGGATTTTTATAACAGCTTACCTGTAAAATCCTTTTCTTGGAGTACATCACGGGACACAGAGCTCCCGCCCCTCTTTGGGGACACTTATTGCTTTGCTACAAAACTGAGGTGCTCCCGGATGGGAGGGGCTTATATAGGGGAGGGTACTTCCGGTTTTGGAAGTTGCCAGTGCCAGCACCTGACGGTATCTATATAACCCATTAGTAATGACTATGTCGCTCTGTGTCCCGTGATGTACTCCAAGAAAAGGATTTTACAGGTAAGCTGTTATAAAAATCCTATTATATATATCTGCACAGCTAACTGATTGCTTGTGAGCTCCCCCTATCTTGCAATACCTTGCACGTGTTCAGTCACTATACCAGACAGGCAAGGCCTATCTGAGTCCCGCTCAAAGTTCCTTCCTCAAATGGAGTCTTCGCTAGCCACCGTTGGTGCACAAGTTAATTTGTAATCCACAGGGTTTTGACGAGATATTGTAGTCATCCGCAATATTCCTGAGTACTCGTGTGCCTGCCACCCACTAATGGCAAATGCGCCAATCTCTAATCACACAGTCTCCCGTAAAATACACTAGGCCGCAATCTGTGGCGCGAAAGGTGGAGTGTGGCTGGCACTAACTAAGTCACTTTCCTCTAAGGTTACAGTCAATTCTGGGCAGGTGCCCTTCTCACCAAACAGGCCCGGCTTCCGGATATTCTCCTCTGGCTTGTCCCGGTCCCACGATCTCCACACTTCTGCTGCAGTCTCCGGCCTCCGTCACTCACATCACAAGGTGATGGTGATTGTAACGGGAAGGCCCGGGGGACTCAGAATCGCTTAGGAAGTATGAAATACCCTTGCGCCAGCTTCCCCAATGGCTCTTATGTGTCAATCACCGTGTCTCTATTAGGGGCACAGGGTGAATGAAAACCCCAATATGGTCTATGATAGCCATATTCAAGGCTGTATATACATTGTATATAGATTGGATGTATACTGTATGTGGGGGTTAAGTATCATTGCTGTGAGGAATTAAGTTGTTTTGCATTTCTATTGTTCAGTATGACTTGGGAAGGTCTGGTGTGAATAGAAGTAATTAACCCTATACTTGTGTGTATTGTAAAGGCAGACTGGGATTTACAATACAAAGGGATTTAAGATGTAAAGGGTTTAGAACCTGTTGTCGCCAGACAGACTGGCTGCCAACCCTTTGTGGGAAGATGTGTATTGGAGATCGTATATTCTATTGTGTTGGGATCTTTTGAAGCCTAGCAGACGTCAGGATGAGGTGTTGAGTTTTGGGATGTGTGGGTGGAGCTGGGCCCTTGTTCATGTTAAATCATGTGCCCTGAATTGTGTATAAAGTTACAATGTTTGTCAATAATAAATTGATTCCTACTACAGAAGAGACAGAGTGCGTCTCGTCTTCTTCCAGAGGGGTCGGCTCCTATAGGAAAGGGTCGTTTAGCTGTGGATATCGGTAGCGAGTGGATGTGTGTCCAGGAGAGGGGGCATCGTAAACGGCGTTAATGTCCCTTGAGATTGGGGTGCCGTTACATTGGTGGCAGCGGTGGGATTTTCCCTCCAGTTCCTGGGACACTCCAAGCCACCACAGTGAATGACCAAGCTATGCAGCCTGCAGAAAAGTCACGCTGAAAGACTTACTTGAGAGCCGAGATGAACCAGAGGAATGGTGATGCAGGACCCCGGTCAGTTGAAGATTTGTTTCAGCAACGAGTTCGAGAGCGCTTGGCATTATATGGTGCTAACCCATCAGAGACCGCCATACAGGAAGCCATTAGAGAAATCGAGCGGCAGGATGAGCGACAACATGAGCAGAGAATGGCGGAAATACGGCAATCAGAGACAACACCTAAAAAAGCAGCACCAACTGAAAGGAGAGGAGAGATACAGATACCAGCCGACATGGAAAAGGAATTCAGAAGGAGGTTGCGAGAGATGCAGATACAGCATAGAGGACCAGTATCAGAGGAGGTCCTGCTGGGATGGTCGGATTCGATCCGCTGCGAACTCTGGAAGAAAGTGCTAGCCCTCGAGCAGCAACACCAGGGAAAAGTTCTCCCCTCCATCCATGTAAGGTACTGGTCGCAGTATGAAGTACGAATGCTGTTATTGGGGGAACAACCGAAGCAGGAGTGGACAGCTGAGTTAAGCAGGCTGATCCGGGCAGAGATGCGGTTGGACGAGAGCTACAGAGCCCTCCGGTGGTATGTAGCCCAAGAGTGCCCATGGTCAGCGGATGACAGCCCCACGGAAGGCTTTGACTATAATGGCCTGGGATTGTTGTATTGGAGGCTGTCCGAGGACCCTGACTTTGGGAGTGATCAGGAGTGGCGTTTGGAGGAAATAATGGAGCACAGAGAACAAAGACTGAATGTCTCGGAAGGGCACTGGGCACAGGAAGATTTGGAGTTTCTGGCCGTTCAGGAATGGGAGCTGGAGATCGCCTACAAACAGCTGCTAGACTCCGCTCAGCAGCAGGGTGGGGCTCCCTTTGCCTGGGACTATCAGGAAATACCAGTTGACAACTATGAAATCCTGGCCGAAGAATCAGCAGTGGAAAATCTGAAGATTGCCCTCCCTAAAGCCGAAGTGAATGATACAGAGTTCCAGGGAGCTAACCTGGCTGAAGAATCGGCAGTGGAAAAGATGAAGATTGCCCTCCCTAAAGCCGAAGTGCATAATATGGAGTTCCAGGGAGCTAGGGCAGTTGGCTCAATACCCCAGCCACAGATTACAGAAGGTATGGACTTAATGGACTGTGCAGAGGATGTTATGAATTATACATCGCCCGCTCAAGTACTGGCAGCAGGACAAAGTACTGCAGACCCCTGCTCTACACCCATGGCAGTGTTGGAGGCCCGAATTGAGAAGGTGATGGTTCCTCTTTCTGAGTGGATTTCAGAGATGCAGGGAGGAGAAGCAGCCATTTTCCCTCCCCAACAGGTAGCCAGAGCAGATGGTGTGGAGTCCCCAGCAGGAGTACTGGCAACAGGGCAGAGTGATAGCAACCTGTGCTGCCCAGCACCGGAAACAACTGTGGAGTTTCAGGGAGCCGGGGCAGTTGGCCCCTCTCTCCAGCAACAAGCTGGGGTGGTAAAGCTTCTACCCCCAGCTGAATCACTGGCAGCAGGGCAGAATGCTACTGGTCGCTGCACACAACTGCCACTTGAGCGGATATCGGTGGATGGGACTGCGGTCTCCACTCACAGCAACCCAGCAGAAGAGCTGGCAACAGAGCCGAGTGCCACGGGCCTCGGCTCTCAACTAACAGAAGAGGGAGTTCCTGTGGTATTGGATGGGACTTCAGTCCTCACTGACACAACCCCAGAAAATGGTGTGACACTGAGACAGGAGGATGTCAGCCTTGCTTTGCAAGCACTGGGAGATTTTCACCTACCACAAGTGGATGGGACTTCAGTCTCCACTTGTATACCACAGGGATGCTGGGCAGTCGACCCAGATCCCCAACAGCATGACGGACTGAGCCCAGTCACCCTGTCTTCTCTCCAGCACCAGAAAGGACTCCAGGGAGGAGGGCCAGTCCAGGCCTCTCCCCAGCGGCGGGTGTGTTCTCTGAGAGAGGCAGAGGTTGGCTGGGTAAGCGATTCTCTGTTTGGAGAAATGTATTTGGGGTACTGTGTGGATACCGGCATTAGAAGAAGGGACCTATGGACTAACTTCGGAGTCAACCCGTCTGGGGTTCCCCCCTCTGTTAGTCTCCTGCCGAAAGGGGAGAGATGTAACGGGAAGGCCCGGGGGACTCAGAATCGCTTAGGAAGTATGAAATACCCTTGCGCCAGCTTCCCCAATGGCTCTTATGTGTCAATCACCCTGTGTCTCTATTAGGGGCACAGGGTGAATGAAAACCCCAATATGGTCTATGATAGCCATATTCAAGGCTGTATATACATTGTATATAGATTGGATGTATACTGTATGTGGGGGTTAAGTATCATTGCTGTGAGGAATTAAGTTGTTTTGCATTTCTATTGTTCAGTATGACTTGGGAAGGTCTGGTGTGAATAGAAGTAATTAACCCTATACTTGTGTGTATTGTAAAGGCAGACTGGGATTTACAATACAAAGGGATTTAAGATGTAAAGGGTTTAGAACCTGTTGTCGCCAGACAGACTGGCTGCCAACCCTTTGTGGGAAGATGTGTATTGGAGATCGTATATTTTATTGTGTTGGGATCTTTTGAAGCCTAGCAGACGTCAGGATGAGGTGTTGAGTTTTGGGATGTGTGGGTGGAGCTGGGCCCTTGTTCATGTTAAATCATGTGCCCTGAATTGTGTATAAAGTTACAATGTTTGTCAATAATAAATTGATTCCTACTACAGAAGAGACAGAGTGCGTCTCGTCTTCTTCCAGAGGGGTCGGCTCCTATAGGAAAGGGTCGTTTAGCTGTGGATATCGGTAGCGAGTGGATGTGTGTCCAGGAGAGGGGGCATCGTAAACGGCGTTAATGTCCCTTGAGATTGGGGTGCCGTTACAGTGATGGATGACTCCGGTCTCTGCTAGGCAACAACAGGACACTGTGGAAGGTCCTCTACTGGAAAATCACCCCAGGCCCTGGTATACTTTAGGCCCAGGCTTCTGGCCTGATACTCCGGAAGCAGGCCTCAGTGCCAGCTTCCTGCTTGGTTGAGAGCGGAGTCCAGAGAGAGAGAAGATGGCCCCTCCCCTCCTTTAAACAGCCTGTCCAGAAGGCTTTGCGGCGTTGCAGAGCACCCTGGTAACACAGCTGCACCGTGGGTAGTGTAGTCTGCCTACTACTAAAAGTAACAGAGTCTTTTCTCCTTGCTGCTGTATGTTCCAGGGTGCATTAAACTATATACATATGCATTAATTACATTGTAGCACTTACACCACCGGAGGGAGCTGGGTTCCTTCTTTTAAATGTCAAATGGTAGTCTTTATCTACATTGCATATGGAACCCCGCTACACACACATAGAGCTTTCTTTTGGTGGTATTTAATCACCACTGGGTTCTAATTTTTTTTTAAACAAATGAAAAAAGACCTGAACAGATTCTTAGTTTACAGACAATTTCGGATGAAAAGCATTTACTCAGTCAGAAATATGTTGCTACTAGAAGTGTTCATGGTAACCCTGGATCTTCAGGACGCTTACCTTCATGTACCATCAGAGATTCTTGAGATTTGCAGGTCCTCGTGGAGAACGGTCCATGACATTGGCAGCTCAGAGCCCTTCCTTTTGGTCTCTTGGCAGCCCAGAGAATGTTCACGAAAATCATTGCCGAGGTCATAGCCTATTTTCGAATACAAAAGATCTTAATCGTTGTGTACCTGGACGATTTTTTAATCTTCACCTGGGAGAAAGAGAACCTTTTACAGGATCTGCAGTTCATTTTGCAGACCTTTTGGAAGTTGGGCTGGATGGTCATTCTGCAGAAGTCTTGCCTGGTTCCCTCCCAGAACCTTCCCTTTTTGGATTACCTAATACAGCCCTCAAATTTTCCACTCGCCTACTCGCAGTTTGCGAGTGGAAAATTAGGGCTGGCGAGGAGCTGGGCTGCCTGGGAGTGGGGGGCAAGCACCGTCGGCGAGCGTGATTGATCAGGAGCCGTTCTCCCGGTGGAAGAGTCACTGGAGTTAGAGAAGAGCCGCGGGATCACCGAGCAGTAAAACACACTGTAACAGCATTACATTGAAACTGTCTCCGCTCTGCTCACTGATCTCACACAGCCCCGCCTTCTCCTAACCCCGCGCCTGTGACAGAATACATCCCAGCATTGGACCCGCATTCTGTCTATCACAGGCGCGGGGTTAGGAGGAGGCGGGCCTGTGTGAGATCAGTGAGCAGAGTGGAGACAGTTTCAATGTAATGCTGTTATAGCGTGTTTTACCGCTCTCCTCTAACTCCAGTCACGATCTGGCCACCCCTCTCACTTCCTCTGCCCTGGCAAGGCTGCAATGGGGGCAATGTAAGGCTGCAATGGGGCCAATGTAAGGCAGCAAAGTAAGGCTGCAATGGGAGCAATGTAAGGCTGCATTGGGGGCAATGTAAGGCTGCATTGGGGGCAATGTAAGGCTGCAATGGGGGCAATGTAAGGCTGCAATGGGGCCAATGTAAGGCTGCAATGGAGCCAATGTAAGGCTTCAATGGGGGCAATGTAAGGCTGCAATGGGGGCACCGTAAGGCTGCAATGGGGGCACTGTAAGGCTGCAATGTGGGGCACAGTGAGGCTGCAATGGGGGCACGGTGAGGCTACAATGTGGGGCATGGTGAGGCTGCAATGGGGGCACGGTGGCTGCAATGGGGGCACGGTGAGGCTACAATGTGGGGCACGGTGAGGCTGCAATGTTGGGCACGGTGAGGCTGCAATGGGGGCACGTGAGGCTAAAATGTGGGGCACGGTGAGGCTGCAATGTGGGGCACAGAGAGGCTGCAATGGGGGCACGGTGAGGCTACAATGTGGGGCATGGTGAGGCTGCAATGTGGGGCATGGTGAGGCTGCAATGATGGGCACAGGTCACGCATCATTGATGGGCACAGGTGAGCCTGCATTGATGGGCACTGGTAAGGCTGTGCTGAGGGGAACTGATAAAGTTGTTAATATTTATTTTTGTAACTTAATTCTGCATAAAACATTTAAGTGTCATTTCATGAGATAATTTATGATGGCGTGATTAGGGGCGGGACCACTGGTGGCGAGTAACCCTTGAGACCTGGCTAGTAGCTCAGGACTTGAAATTTTGAGCCCTGACCTAATAGACACAGTCGCCCAAAAGATTCAAAGATCCTTCTCTCCATGCGGAACTTCAGGTTGCTTCCGCAGGCCTCCCTTTGTTAAATTATGCAGTTATTGGGCTTAATGACTGCGACGATCCCAGGAGTGCCTTGGGCCCAATTGCATTCCAGGCCCCTTCAGGCATTTCTTCTGTGTTCTTGGGATCATAGGAAAAGCTCCTTGAATCCGCTCACAACTTCAAGGAGAAGATTTTCTCAATCTGTCCTGGTGGGAGCAGCCGGAAAATTTGCAGAGAGGAGAGACTTGGGCACAGCATTTCCTAATAAAAATTACCACAGATGCCAGCCTATGGGGTTGGGGAGCTCACTTAAAGGTCTGGCAGGCTCAGGGCTCCTGGCTGCCAGAGGAGGCAATTCAGTCTCTAAACTTCAGAGAACTTTTAGCTCTGGGGAAGGCTTTAGTAGCTCTGGAGGTGAGGGTCAATACAAGGGACCTGTTGATTTTTTCAGACAATGACAACTGTGGCATACCTCAACAAGCAGGGGGGCACTCACTCAAACAGTCTTCTATTATTAAGCCAGCAGATTCTAACCTGGGCAGAGAACAATGTTTCTTCGATCAGGGCAGCTCACATCAGTAGGACTGCAAATGTTCTGGCAGACTATCTGAGCAGAGTAAGTATCAGCTGCAGCAATTGAGAACTGAACCAAGAAACTTTCCAGGAGATCATGTTAAAGTGGGGTGTTCCCAAAGTGGATCTTTTTGCATCAAGTTTCAACAGGAAGCTTACAGCTTTCTTCTCCCTGGAAAGAGAGACGGTGTCTTTAGGGACAGAGGCGCTCTCTTTCCTGTGGAATTTCACTTTTGCTTACGCCTTCCCACCAATCCCACTGTTGCCTCTGGTAGTTCGAAAGATTGTTGAGGAACAAGCAGAGGTTATCCTGATTGCCCCTTTGTGGCCCAGGAGGAGTTGGTTGTCCGCACTGAGGGCACTTTCAACAGATCCCCGCTGGCCCCTGCCGGAGCAAAGGGACCTTCTCCGTCAAGGGCCAGTACTCCATCCAAACCCTCAGACTTACCGTTTGACGACCTGGAGGCTGAGTGGTGCATCCTGCAACTAAGAGGGTGTTCAGTTAAAGTTATTGATACTATTCTACACAGCCGTATGTTAGTCACAAGAAAGATTTATGGTAGGGTTTGGAAGACATTTGTTTCCTGGCAAAAGAAAGCAGGAGTTGACTGTTTCTATCCCCCTGTATACTGGATTTTTTACAGGAGGGAGTGGAAAAAAGGGTTTCTGTCAGCACCCTTGAGGATCAGGTTGCTGCCCTATCTCTGTTCCTGGAAAATAGGCTAGCTGAGGAGACTTTTATTAAAATATTTCTCTCAGCAAGAGCTAGACGTACACCCAAAGTAATTAAACAGATTCCCCCTGGGATCTGTCGTTAGAATTGAATGCTCTTACCAGAGCTTCCGTTGAACCATTACATGAGGCCTCTTTAAGACTGATTACTTTAAAGATTACCTTTCTTTTAGCCATCACTTCGGGGAGAAGGATTTCTGATTTGGAGTCCCTCTCTTGTAAAGATCCTTTCTTGAGAATTTTAGATGACAGGGTAGTGATTAGACCGGATCCTTTGTACTTACCCAAAGTCTCTTCCAGTTTTCACAGATCCCAGGAAGTAGTTCTTCCTAGTTTTGGTACCTCCCCCAGGAATTCGGAGGAGGAAAGATTTAGTTTTTTGGAAGTGAAGAGGTGTCTTCTACATTATTTGAAAGTGTCTAACGAGTTTAGGAGATCCTCTCAGGACCAAAGCCTCCAGGGGTTCCATTTCCAGATGGATTAGGGAAGCTATTTGTGAAGCTTACTGGTCGTCAGACCCCTCCTAGTAGAGTTTGAGCCCTTGTCAGACCGCTCCTAACAGAGTTAGAGCTCATTCTACTAGATCTTTGGCCACATCATGGGAAGAAATATCCAAAACTGTTGTTTAGTCCTCCTCTCATGCATTCATCAAGCGTTATAGAGTCTAGATGCTCTCCAGCCAGGACCTCTCCTTTGGAATGAAAGTACGTCAGGCTGGCGTCTCTCCCTAAGGTCTAGAATCTTGCTTATCCTCTTAAGTAGCTGTCCTGGAAGATGAAGGGGGAAAACTCTGTTAGACTTACCGGTAATGGTATTTCCATGAATCTTCCAGGACAGCGTCTATATTCCCACCCTATTCTTTATTCACTGGTCTCCTTATTTAACCTGGTGGTGGTGTTTTAGTAAGATTCTGTTATTCCTCTGCCTGGTAGACATTGGTGGAGGTTTACTTGACTTTCAAACAACTGTGGGTCATAGGAAAGGGAGGGGCCTTTTAAATTGTGTCTGATATGTGTTTTCTGTAGAGGGTGGAGCCAATCATCTCTCAAGTAGCTGTCCTGGAAGATTCATGGAAATACAGTTACAGGCAAATCTAATGGGGGTTTTTGCACACATAGAGTGTTCTTTCTTTTGGAGGTATTTGTTCAACACTGGGTTTTCCATTTTTTGTTAAACAAACGAAAAAAGACTAAAAATTAAGAAGAAAAAAAATTGTTAACATTTTTCCAAACAGGTAATTTTTCTCCATCAACGATGTGCGCTGATGAGGCTGCACTGATAAGGCAGCACAGGTGGGCACTGAAAAGTTACACTGATAATCACTCAAGCTGGGGTGATTACTCTTTAGACGAAATGCGTCGGGACAAGCCTTGCTGATACCATTACGTTAACTTACTGCTATTGAATATTCCTACAAGTGCTTTGCATGTGAGTGTTCCTGCTTTTTAAATAAATCCTTTTTTACACCTACAGTTTTCCACTATGTGGAGACTTTGTTTCCTTCTTCGTTATACCTTATGAGTGCATAAGGAAGACTTGATCCATCCTTTGTTTGGGGCTGCCAGTCCTGACCGGTTATCACTACAATGAGCCATTCAAGGGATGGAGGGATCATCTCCCATTCTGGCCAGGAGTAAGAGGTATGGAAGTTCCATCGCATTGGTGTATATACACTACAAGCCTTGGCGACTCATTAAGCATATGCCTTACTGAGTGCATATGTTCCGGCTGCCAATCCTGACCAGTTATCACTACATTGAGTCATTCAAGGGACGGAGGGATCATCTCCCATTCTGGCCAGGAGTAAGAGGCGTGGAAGTTTCATCCCATTGGTGTACAGTATCTCACAAAAGTAAGCACACCCCTCACATTTTTGTAAATATTTTATTATATCTTTTCATGTGACAACACTGAAGAAATTACACGTTGCTACAATGTAAAGTTGTGAGTGTACAGCTTGTATAACAGTGTAAATTTGCTGTTCCCTCAAAATAACTCAACACACAGCCATTAATGTCTAAACCGCTGGCAAGAAAAGTGAGTACACCCCAAGTGAAAATGGGGCCCAAACTGTCAATATTTTGTGTGGCCACCATTATTTTCCAGCACTGCCTTAACCCTCGTGGGCATGGAGTTCACCAGAGCTTCACAGGTTGCCACTGGAGTCCTCTTCCACTCCTCCATGACGACATCACAGAGCTAGTGAATGTTAGAGACCTTGCGCTCATCCACCTTCCATTTGAGGATGCCCCACAGATGCTAAATAGGGTTTAGGTCTGGAGACATGCGTGGCCAGTCCATCACCTTTACCCTCAGCTTCTTTAGCAAGGCAGTGGTCATCTTGGAGGTGTGTTTTGGGTCGTTATCATGTTGGAATACTGCCCTGCGGCCCAGTCTCTGAAGGGAGGGGATCATGCTCTGCTTCAGTATGTCACAGTACATGTTGGCATTCATGGTTCCATCAATGAACTGTAGCTCCCCAGTGCCGACAGCACTCATGCAGCTCCAGACCACGACACTCCCACCACCATGCTTGACTGTAGGCAAGACACACTTGTCTTTGTACTCCTCACCTGGTTGCCACCACACACGCTTGACACCATCTGAACCAAATACGTTTATTTTAGTCTCATCAGACCACAAGACATGGTTCCAGTAAGCCATATAGCCATATCCGCAGTCTGCTTGTCTTCAGCAAAGTGTTTGCAGGCTTTCTTGTGCATCATCTTTAGAAGAGGCTTTGCAGTGCCGCACCAATTCACAAAAGTAGTTCCTGCACTACTTTTGGCGACTTCGGGGGCGATTTCAATAGACATCTGTGCAGGAACCTGCACAGATGTCTCTAAAATAGCTCCCGAAGTTGGACTGACATGCGGGTTTGAAATTGTGCAAGATTAACTGAACTTGCACAATTTCAAACCCGTATTTCAGTGTGAACCTAGGCTAAAGGTGGAAAAAGTTCAGAATTTATCTTTGTCTAATTTTTTTTACATCACAGAAACCTGGGTGTGTAGACTTTTTATATCCACTGTATGTATATATATATATATATATATATATATCATGTTTTGGGGATTCTAAGAAATTTTCTAGCAAAACAATGCAGGTTTTTTCACGTATAGTAACAAATACAAAAAATTCTGCACTGCCTAAAATGGTGAGCATCTACAAAAACCAATGGTGAAAACAGAAAAACATAAATTGTAGTGCTAAACAAATGAAAATACACCAAGTGATATAAACACCGTGTTCAACAATGTAATTAAAATAATCAGTGGACCAATGTCTGTATGAAAAAAACATAAAGTCTCTAATGTGATGAAATGATAAAAAAAGTTCAATGTAAATCAAAGTATTGGTGCTCCCACAATCTTAAAAAGAAACAAGTGCAGTGAAGATGGCCACCACCAACCTTGAAGAGGCTTACCGGAAACAGTGAACCCTAAAGAACATATGTTCAAAGGGTCAACTGAGCATGGCATGAACCACTGTAGAAGCTGGATACTCTGCTGAAGTTCCCACAAAACGTCTCACACACCAAACCGCTGCAAGGAGGATACGCTGATGCTAGGTGCTCTTTAGGCCCAGTCTGACTGTCTGACAGTCAGTGTTAGCTCTTCACAGAGACAGGGCCTAGGAAAGTCAATGTCTTCTTACAATCCAAAAGACTGAAAAATCATCCTCTGTACTGTAATCAGCTGAAGTCAAATTATGTTAGATTCAACTTCTGTGTCTTATTGAAGAGTTAAGCTGCCTGTGGATGGTGACAAGTCAGCAGGTGACCGTGCTGTCCAGCCTCTTCTAGGTTGGTGGTGGCCATCTTCACTGCACTTGTTTCTTTTTAAGATTGTGGGAGCACCAATACTTTGATTTACATTGAACTTTTTTTATCATTTCATCACATTAGAGACTTTATGTTTTTTTCATACATACATTGGTCCACTGATTATTTTAATTACATTGTTGAACACAGTGTTTATATCACTTGGTGTATTTTCATTTGTTTAGCGCTACAATTTATATGTTTTTAGTTTTTTTCACGTAGGAGAGAAATATCAGAATTGGCCTGGGTGGGAAGTGTGTAGCTAAAGGCAAAATGTTTTTTTTCATTTTTGGATAAATTGGAGAGAGATTAGAACGCTTTTATTGTGGTCTGTGCCCCGTTTCACCCTCTCAATTAGTCCTGTTTACCATTATCATTGAAAGTACTGTATTTATTGGCGTATAACACTCACTTTTTTACCCTGAAAATAGAGGGTAAACTGTGCCTGCGTGTTACACGAAGGGGGCTGTGGAAAGTTTTTTTCCTGAAACTTCCCTCTTAAAGTTAGGGTGCGTGTTATACGCCGATAAATACGGTAAAAGAAAATCGCAAAATTTTGGATTGTCCCCAGAAAAATATTAGAAAGGAAATCTTCCTATGGGGACACTAGTTCTGGTGACCTGGGGGTCCCCAAGAGATTTCCTTAAAGGAGCACTATACCTTTTTTTTTTTTTGCTTAAAAATAACAAACATGTTATACTTACCTCCACTGTGCAGCTCGTTTTGCACACAGTGGCCCCGATCCTGGTCTTCTGGGGTCCCTCGGCGGCTGTCTTGGCTCCTCCCCGCAAGGACTCCACACCTTAATGCGAGTGAGCTCGCATGGTGTGGAGTGATTGCGGGCGCGCTCCCGTGATACAGCGGCGGCCATAGCCGCCGACTGTATCACTCGGCCCCGCCCCCCGGCGTGCCGCGTCATTGGATGTGATTGACAGCAGCGCCAGCCAATGGCTGCGCTGCTTTCAATCTATCCAGTGTAGCCAATCGGCGGCCAGGCAGAAAAACGAAGAGGATGACGGGGACGAGCATGGGACTTTCGAGGGGCCAGGTAAGAAAAACGGGGGCTCGGGGGGGGGGGGGCGGTATTGTCGAATGTTTTTTCACCTTAATGCATAGGATGCATTAAGGTGAAAAAACATGTAACTTTACTACTCCTTTAATTTGCAGGGATTTCCTCTCACTTCCTGTTTGGCTTGGAAGAGAAAATGAAGGAAAATCTCTGAACTGGAACATGGATGGTGCAAAAATTTTTAACAGGGGGTTATAACCCTCTATTGCTCAGATCCCAAATAGAAAAAAAATTGTTTTGCCTATAGTTCTACATTAATGTTTAAGCGATTAGATTACAATACTGGCAACGAATAATTTTTTTTACTTGTCTATATGCTTGCACACTTTTACTCAACATTACTCAGGTCTTTACGTCCAGTTTTTGGCTCTTGCACACGGGCGTCACAAAGGCCCTGAGCAAACATCAGTAAATTATGACACCCGTGTGGAAGGGACCTAACTGATAAGTTGAAGGACCCAGGAAAAAATAGTTGGCAGAACAGCGTCTGCACCCAATAGTCGCTGCTGGGGTATTCGGACAGCATTCAATGCCAAATGTCAGAACACATCCGCTGTGGAAGATTCTTCCAGCAAGATTAGTCAATGTTCGGGCCCAACGAGTGAGGTAAATGGAAGGTTCTCCCACAGAAATGGCAGAGTCTGACCTGAAGAGAAGGAAGATTTTAACCAGACATGTGAATAAAGTACAAGCCAGACACATGAGACGCGCCATATACAGACACCCCTAGTCAGGAAGTCCTCATAGAGGTGAGGGGCCCATGTCCTCAGCCCCGGGGCCCCCCGCTCCGCACACTCCCAGCACTGGGGCCCCTTAGTGCTCTGTGGGCGTACACAGCTGTCAGCGGAAAGAGCCGGACACCGGGTCATGGCGCACGCGCTGCTCTCCCTGTGACCCGGGAAGCCGTCCCTCCTCCTTCCGCCATTTTGGCCTCTGCCTCTTGTCGGGTCTGTTCAGTTACCACGTGAAGCGCCCGGCCGGGGCCCTGACAGGCCAGGGAGGAGGAGAGGTACATCGCTGGCACACGGGACTAGTCAAACCGACTACCGTGGGGAGGAGGCGAACCGGGCCACAGCACGAGGGGAACCGGGCGAGGGAAGCGGGAGGAGCAGAACGGAGAGTCCGACTGGAGGGGTGAGCAACGGCCGCGACATGCCGAGTGTCAGCCTCCCGCCCAAGGAGAACGCGCTCTTCAAACGGATCCTGGTGAGCGGAGCATCGGGGCCTTCCAATAATACTGTATGGAGGGGGGTTTCCAATAATGCTGTATGGAGGGGGGTTTCCAATAATACTGTATGGAGGGGGGTTTCCAATAATACTGTATGGAGGGGGGTTTCCAATAATGCTGTATGGAGGGGGGTTTCCAATAATGCTGTATGGAGGGGGGGGCTTCCAATAATACTGTATGGAGGGGGGGGCCTTCCAATAATACTGTATGGAGGGGGGGCCTTCCAATAATACTGTATGGAGGGGGGGGGGCTTCCAATAATACTGTATGGAGGGGGGGGGGCTTCCAATAATACTGTATGGAGGGGGGGGCTTCCAATAATACTGTATGGAGGGGGGGCCTTCCAATAATACTGTATGGAGGGGGGGCCTTCCAATAATACTGTATGGAGGGGGGGGGCCTTCCAATAATACTGTATGGAGGGGGGGGGCCTTCCAATAATACTGTATGGAGGGGGGCCTTCCAATAATACTGTATGGAGGGGGGGCTTCCAATAATACTGTATGGAGGGGGGGCCTTCCAATAATACTGTATGGAGGGGGGGCCTTCCAATAATACTGTATGGAGGGGGGCTTCCAATAATGTATGGAGGGGGGGGCCTTCCAATAATACTGTATGGAGGGGGGGGCCTTCCAATAATACTGTATGGAGGGGGGGGGGCCTTCCAATAATACTGTATGGAGGGGGGGGGGGCCTTCCAATAATACTGTATGGAGGGGGGGGGGCCTTCCAATAATACTGTATGGAGGGGGGGGCCTTCCAATAATACTGTATGGAGGGGGGGGGCCTTCCAATAATACTGTATGGAGGGGGGGGGCCTTCCAATAATACTGTATGGAGGGGGGGGCCTTCCAATAATACTGTATGGAGGGGGGGGCCTTCCAATAATACTGTATGGAGGGGGGGGCCTTCCAATAATACTGTATGGAGGGGGGGGGCCTTCCAATAATACTGTATGGAGGGGGGGGCTTCCAATAATACTGTATGGAGAGGGGGGGCCTTCCAACAATACTGTATGCATCAATACGAGGGGTAGGACATGTATACACTATTGCAGCCCTCAAAAAAATCCACCTGCCTTTTTTGCATTTTGTGAGTGGATTTTGAGGGCTTGCGAGTGTGGGCTGTCTGGGAGCAGGGGGGGGGGGGAGAACCGCCGGCAGCCTGGATTTTATGTGAGCCATTCTCCCAGCGATCGGAGGGGAGGAGAGAGGACTTTGATAGACAGATCACCCATCCAATCCTGGGACAGGTAATCTGTCTATCAAGGTTCCCCGGACAAGGGGGAGGGGCTGTATATGACGGCGCGCAGCGGGGAACACACAGCTATTGAAATGAAAGCTGTTATGTCCCCCGGCGCTCTAATCAACCAGGCGGTGGCTCTCCTCCCCTGCACAGGTAGGCTGCACTGGGGGGACACGGGCAGGCTGCATTGGTGGACAAAGTTGATAAATGTTTTATACAGAATTAAGTTATAAAAAATAAGTGTCTTTTTATGAGGGTGTGTTTAGGGGCGGGCAGGCTAGGGGTTGGGCGGGGCAATTGGTGGTGAGTAACCCTTGAGGCCTGGCTAGGAGCTCAGGACTTGAGTTTTTGAGCCCTGCACTATTGTATATCATAGCACCCCCTATGATTGAGTACAGGGAGGGGGTTTTGAGATTTACAATACTACATATGTATCATAACTGAGTATGGGGGGGGGCTGGGATATACATTAATGTATACATGTCTTACCCCTATAACTGAGTACAAGGAGTTTTGGGATATACATTTTTATATATATATATATATATATATATATTTTGATCAGCTGTAACTTAATGACCAGTGACAAAGGGAATAACATTTATTATCTCCTCGCAATGATATCTGAAAGTTGGTGGGATATATTAGGCAGCAAGTAAACACGTTGTTCTTGAAGTTGATGTGCTGAAAGCAGAGAAAATGGGCATCACAGTTTCTGTATGGAGCTACGTAGCTTTGGACCAGTCATGGTGGCCAGCTGTCTCATGTCCGCAGCCAAAAGTGCCTACAATGGGCATGTGAGAACTGCACCACAGAGCAATGTTAGAAGCTGGCCTGGTCTGATGAATCGTGTTTCTTTTATATCGTGTGGATAGCTGGGCTTGTGTGTGTCACTTACCTGGCACCATGATGCCCTATGAGAAGAAGACAAGCTAGCGAAAGCGGTGTCATGCTTTGGGCATTGTTTTGCTTGATAACCTTGGGTCCTGCCATTCATTTGGATGTTACTTGACATGTACCACCTACCTAAACTTTGTTGTTGACCAAGTACACACCTTCATGGAAACGGTTATTCCTGATGTCAGTGGCCACTTTTAGCAGGATAATGTTGTCGGTCACTCTGCAAAAATGGTTTGAGGAAGGTCTCTTCACACTGATTCAGTGCACCTCCCACACAGCATGTGTGCAGCTCAGTGTACCCCAGTTTTCATGTGGGTTAGCTGCACATAATAGAAGTCTATGGAAAGTGCTGCTAGCCTGCATGAAAACGTGGGTATACTGAGCTGCACCCACACTGCGAGAATAGTGCAACAGATCCATGTTTAAGGGGCCAAACACAAGAGTTTTCAGTGTTGACTTGCCCTACAATTCTCCAGCTCTGAATCCATTCAAGCATCTGTTGGATGTGCTGGTAAAATGAGCTTGATCCATGGTGTTCTGACATCACAACTTACAAGACTTAAGGCTGGGTTCACACCTATGCAATTTGCATGTGGGTTTCACATACATGCAGCCGGTTCACATATATCTGGTGCGAATTTGCACAGGGGTCCTGTGTGTCTTGTTTTTTTTTCAGGTCCAAATTCAGCCCAAAAATTTAGGGCTGAAATTGGACCTGAAATGGTGAATGGGGACGCACCAGCCCCTGCTGTGAGCCGCATGCGGCACTAGTGTGAACCCATTTTTACCTAAATGCATTCCATTTACTTACCCGAGTCCTCATTCTATTCATCTGTGCCTGTCTGTGACTCTTCTCTCACCTCACTTCCTGGTCTCGCAGGCTTTGCTGAAGAAGCGGGAGCCTGCTGCTGTCAATCAAAGCAAGGGCAGAGTCCTGCTGTCTGTGTCTATAGAAGCAGACAGCAAGGCTCAGAAACGAGCCCACCTGAGTGCCCCGATAGAAAGTGGCTTTCTGTGGCACTCGCCGGAGAGGAGGAGCCAGGAGCTCTGGCAGAAGACCCGAGAAAAGGGGGTTCAGGGCCGCTCTGTGCAATTCTATTGCACAGAGCACATAAGTATAAACCTGCTTATTTAAAAAATACATTTACAATCACTTGAAAGGATCTGCTACAGACAATTTCATGCCAGATACCATAGCAAACCTTCAGAGGTCTATTGGCATCCACGCCTCAATGGGTCAGGGCTGCTTTGGTAGCAAAACAGGGACCTACTCGATATTAAGTGGGCGGACATAAAGTTATGGTTGGTGACGGTGTACATGTCAAATCACTTTAACCAAGTCCGGGGGAGATGCATTACTATATAAATGTCATGCCCCTATTACCAAGTATTGGGAATGAGTTCTTGGATATATATTACTGTATACTAGAGCTGCACGATTCTGGCCAAAATGAGAATCACAATTTTTTTTGCTTAGAATAAAGATCACGTTTCTTTCTCGCGGCGTAAAATCTTTCACATTATACAAAAGTTTGGGCTAACTTTACTGGTGGTTGTTGTTTTTTTTTTTTTTTTTTTCTTTATTCATTAAAGTAATTTTTTACAAAGAAATTGCATTTGTAAGACCGCTGCGCAAATACAGTGTGACATAAAATATTGCAACAACCACCATTTTATTCTCTACGGTCTCTACTAAAATATATGTTTGCGGGTTCTAAGTAATTTTCTAGCAAAAAAAAATGATTTTAACTTGAAAACAACAAATGTCAAAAAAGAGTTTGGTCTTTAAGTGGTTAAACTTTCCTAATTTACATACAGAAGTCTATTCATTTTATGTAAAAGACAAATTGTTAGAATGTTTAGACTTAAAGCGGAGGTCCACACAAAAATGGAACCTCCACTGTCCGGATTCCCCCCCCCCCCCCCACCCCCTTCCCTCCGGTGTCACATTTGGCACCTTTCAGGGGGGAGCAGATACCTGTCCAAGACAGGTATTTGCACCCTCTTCCGGGCATAGATCCCTGCATTACCTGTGGGAGTCTACGCTACGTCCTTCCAAGTGTATGCTGTTCAGATTGATTGATTTTTTTTTTTTTTTTTTGTTACCTTATAATGGTTCATGTGGCTTATTCCGCACAAGCGGTCTCCTATAAGGCCCCTTTCACACTGAGGCGTTTTTACCGCGTTTTCGCGGTAAAAATAGCGCTGTAATAACGCCTGAAATAATCCTGCCCCAGCATTCTCAATGTGAAATCTCTGAGGGCTTTCACATTGAGGCGTTTTGCTGGCTGGGCGTTGAAAAAAATCCTGCAAACAGCTTTTTTAGAGCAACTTTAGGGCGCATAAAATAGCGCTGTAAAAACGCCTATCCCCATTGAAATGAATGGGATTCGCGGTAAAAACGCATAGGCATAAGCGTTGTTAAAAAATAGCGCTAACGCCTATGCGTTTTTACCGCGTTCGCGCTAATTTTAGCGCGATCGCGGTAAAAACGCATAGGCGTTAGCGCTATTTTTATCGCGGTAAAATCGCGGTAAAAAATGTCATTATTTTTTAGCGTTTTTTCAACGCCTCAGTGTGAAAGGGGCCTAAGACTTAAAAGGTCTGTTTCCTTTCCTGTTCTTTCTGACATTATTGTGATGGACCCGAGGTAGTTTGATGTAAACGGACACACCTGTTTACATCTGCCTGCCGTTTAGCTCCAATTCAATGATCCCCTGCTCAGCAAAACAGACATGGCCGTTGTGAAAGCACTCTAGAATTATATTTTAACTAGTCAAATATAATCTTGCTGGTGAAAGGAAATCCTTTTTCTTATGTTCTGACAAGTTGTGCGTTTCTAAATTGGTTACCTGAGCTGCTTGTTCCTCAGCTGGTTGGTACAGTTGTGCTGTTGGCTCAGCATTTTAGCTGTGAATTCTTGCAGGCTATGACCTGCATCAATTCCAAACTGGTGCCTGCCTTCAGCTGGTATAAGAACATTATGCTTCTGTTCTTGCACCTCTCATGGGAGGCAGAAACAAGCTTTCCTGTGTTTTTTTTTTAGGAATGCAGTTTCAGCGCTTTTTTTCTCCACCACCCTCATTTGAATCACTTTAGCAAAGTGCTAAATACATAGTCAGTGGATATTTGTAAATCGTCTTATTCTCCTGCCAGATACTATACAAGGTCCTGAACATTTACATTTCTTCATTACAAACCAGCACTACAGCTTGGTCAAGACACTGGTTAGTAAAGATACAGCAATTTATTGCTGAACTAATTTCTTAGCTCTGTCCTTCAGTCAGCAAGCTCCATTTATTAAACTGGTCATACATTGGTCAAAATTTCATACTAAACTGGCTGCATTTCAATCCATGTATGGCCACTGTGGTTGAATGTAGGTCGATCTATCAATGAGCTTCTATTCAACCAGTCTGTTGGAAAGAATTGATCAGCGCCTATCAATGTATTCTGATGGCAGGGAAGTCTCCACACTGTCAGAATACAATGACACAGCGGGGAGGATTCCCTCCACCTCGACTGTGAATGTGGGAATCTGGTCACTTCTTTTCATTCAACTTGCAGGTTAATTGAAAAAACTGACTGATCTATGGCCAGCTTTAGAGAGCCATGCAATTCATTAAATTGTGAGTTTTATGTTACTGCATTTTCTTCTCCCAAAATATAATTCTAATATGGAGGTTATTATAGTTGGCTAATTTTAAAGAGTGATTGCAGTGCTATTTGAAAATACATTTAAAGTGGTAGTGTAGTCGGACATAAAAAAAGGGTATAACCCCTCCAGTGGCACTCTGCCACCGCTGAGAGGGCTTCTATCTTCACACAGTCTTCCTTCCAGGTTTACAGGCTCCACCATTTGAATGGCTGAGCTGCGATGATGTCACTCCCGTGCATGTGTCACTCCTGTGAGTGATGCATGCACGGAAGTGTTTTGAAAGGACATCGTGTGTATGCTGTCAGTTCAGAGCGCATGCGCCGGGCTACAGAAACGATGAATATTTCTTAAACGGTGCACGTTTTAGGAGATATTCCTTGTACCTACAGGTACGCTTTATTAAAGGAGTTGTAAAGGCAGAAGGTATTCTATGCATTAAGATAAAAAAACTTCTGTGTGTAGCAGCCTCCCCAGCACCCCTAACTACTTACCTGAGCCCCATCTCTCTCCAGCAATGTCCACAAGATTATTAGCCATCTGGGACTCTCCTGCCTGGCTGAGACACAGCAGCGGCGCCAGTGACTCCTGCGGCTGTCAGTCAGCTAATCAGAAGAGAAATGGTTGGGGCTCTGTGTCTGAATGCACACACTGAGCTGTGACTAGGCTTGGGTGCCCCCGTAGCAAGCTGTTTGCTGTGGGGGTACTGGGCAGGAGGGAGGGGCCAGGAACAGCAAAGAGGGACCCGAGAAGAGGAGGATCCAGGCTGCTCTGTGCAAAACCAACGGCACAGAGGAGGTAAGTATACTTTACAATCACTTTTAAGAACGTACAAGTGTCCCAGCAGTGTTGACTACCACTTTAAGTAATTTAATAAATGATACAACAGGATCCTTTTTATAACTGCTTACTCTTTAATTAGGATGTGTTTATTTAAAAGGTTTGTAAAATTGTTATTTCTCATCGTTCTTTCATTGACTAACACAGCTCTCATACTGTTTACGTGTGGGTATATGTCCCTGCTCGCAGGAGAAGATCTAGGCAGAATGTTAGATGTTAGAAACATACATTCTAGAACAAAACCAGAGCTGAACATCCCTGTCCAGGGGGGCTGTCCCTCCGGACATAACCCTCCTACCTGCAGCCAGCAGCCTCAGTTTTTTTCTGCCTAGCAGAAGAAGACGTGGCTCTCTCAGCAGCCAGTCTCCTGGAAGATTTTACTTTTAAAGTTTGTTCATTTGGGAATTTTATTTTTGAGACCTTCAATCAACTGTCGGCTGGGCAACCGGTTGGGTACACTGGTATCCTTGTAGTCTTCCCTGTCCGACCATCGAGCGTGCTGATCCTCGCCTTGTGTGCGTGAGACTCAATTCACGACATACCCCATGACTCCCGGGGTGGCTGGGTTGCTTTTATGCTCCCGCGGTCCTCTCAAGATTGACCAGTACCTGTCTGTATCTTTCGCGGAGCAGGCTGACAGCTACTCAGTACTACTCTGTGATAGGTCTGTCTGAAACAAGCCAGTGGGTTCCTCTGGGACGGGTAAGTAGTCTCTCCTGCTGCAGGTGAGTACATGCTGGCTGTGTTTCTTTATCTGGGGGGTTTCTCCCTATCTCCCCCCTCTTATGCTGCTCTCTGCACCCTTTTACTGGTGCTGTGCTGTGTGGGGGTGCTTGGGGGTCGCTCTGGCCTGGCGGGGGGCGCTCATGTCTGTGTAAGTGGACTCTGGGAGAGGTGCAGTCTTCTGGTGTGTGAGTGTGGGGACTTCATTGCGTGCGCCATTAGTGCTGTATTGTGAATTTAAAAAATGCGCTCGGTGGCCATCTTGCCGTGGTTCAATGGCGCAGTTATACATGCGGCTGGTGGCCATTTTCTTGAAGCCGCTGCACTTTCACTTGCGGTTTCGGCCTCTATCGGCGCTGCTGCGGCGCAAATTTCCTCAGTCTCCTCACAAATTCCTCACACTCTCATCGGGCTTCACTCGCGCTGCAGCGCGGTTTCATACAGCGGAACTGAGCGGTCCTTAAAGGTTGGTGAGTCCTCCTGGATATCCCCTCCTCAGCGCAGCCAGTGGGTGGACTGTATTATTCACTGTAATAGTGTGTAAGGACTGTATTATTCACTGTAATAGTGGCGTTATGGAGTCTGGTTCACCTGCTTCTCCACACTTGTCAGAGGCAACTGGTAGTGCTCCTGCACCTGCGATCCCTATGGACCAGTTGTCGGCAGTCCTGGAATCATTCCTTGTCAGAATGGAATCGGTGTGCGAGCGCAAGGGAGCTGTAAAGTGCCCCCTCCCCACACATTCTCCTGTAGGGGAGTGCTCTGTCTCAGATATGGGCCTAGCTACTGCTGCTCAGGATTCTAGCTCTGAGGATTTTAATATTTTTGAACAGGACATTCCTTGTGAGGAAGACCCCATGTCTGAATAAGTAACTGACAGGGTGCTTGCAAGTGAACTCATTGATGCTGTGAGGGACACTCTCAAGCTGAATGTTGAGGCTGAGGAACCTCAGGTGGAAGCTGTCTCCTTTTTGGTTCCTTTAAAGCCGTTTCTTCAAAAAAGATCTTTCCATATGTACCTTTTTTTGATACATTCATTGACCACGTCTGGGATAAGCCGCAGAAGACTTTGACGGTCCCGCTGTGCCTAGCCATAAGGTACCCCTTTGAGGAGGACCTGGTTAAGAAGTGGGCTCTCCCCCCTGTGGTCGACCCCCCCCCCCCCCCGGTCGCCCGTTTGAATAAGGCTACCATGCTCCCAATGGGAGGGACTCCTGCATTTAAGGATCCCACTGACAGGAGGTCAGAAGGGGTGAGTAGAACTATGTTTACTTTATTAGGGTCACAGGATGGGCAAAGATTTTGCACCAGACGGTACAGGAGCATAATCTCCCTCCTGAGACCATTGCCCTGGCTCACCAACTTGCACAGCCCTACAGCCCTGAGAGACCCTGCTTTTAAGCACAACACTAGGTAAATATCATACAACCCCAGCACTTAGTCTTTATGTTACTATGTGCATTTCCCATTACCATGGGCAATCTTTGATGGACCTACCCATCCATTACAGACATTTACACACTACCAAGACCGGATACCTGCTCTCTATGACTACAATGGCGGTTTGCTTTCTGGTGTTGATGCCTTGCGTCTTGTCGTGTTTTGGAACACTTGCCACCTCAGTTCCGAGGACGGACAGTCCCTACGGCCCATTTCCCACATACACCACAGCTCGATACATCTCGTAAGTATTCAACATTGACACATTGTCCTTTCTGATGGCACTGAGTCAATCATCTGATTTGACCATACCCTGTCCTTTCAGATATCCTGTAGCATCCGCCCCTGAGGAAGTGTGCATCCACACGAAACGCATCGGGCAATAATGGATGTAACTACATGCGTCTATAGTGACGTGATTCAGACATGCCATTTTTATGACTTTTTTCTATTTTATTTTATTTGCGTTGCATCATGTTTTGTGCTGTTTGGTTTATATGTGGTCATAGATATTGTATGCTACGCATTGTTACTTTTTATGAAAATATCATGTATATGGATTATACTATGTGCCTATGTACACATTACCTGTATATATGTGGATCATTATTACAATACATGTATACTATACCAATGTGTCCAAGATCTTTCTTCAACCCCCACCAGTCTACCGCTTCATCTAAAGTCCCAAACCTCCCTTTGCTTTGTTAGACTAAACCCTGCGCAAATTGCTATGTGTGCGATGCCACTTTGGATCCGGCCCCTTTAATATCCGTGGCCTCTATCTCTGCTGTGGTGCTGCATCGCCTTATCTGGCTGAAATGCTGGTCGGCCGACCTAGCTTCCAAAAAGCTTCTGGCTGACTTGCCCTTTAAGAACGGTAGACTGATTTGCTCAGGTGCGGAGTAATTGTGCCGGTTCCGTCACAAGAGAGGTTTCAGGGGTTTTACTCGAACCTGTTTGTTGTCCCAAAGAAAGACGGGGTCCGGCCAATCCTGGACCTCAAGGCCCTGAATGCCTATGTGAAGGTACTAAAATTCCGGATGGAATCCATTCGCATGGTGTTGCGACACTCCACCAAGGGGATTTTTTGGCGTCCTTGGATATCAAGGACGCTTACTTGCACGTTCCAATCTGCGCAAGTCACCAGAGGTTTCTGCGCTTTGCCATAGGCGAAGTCCACTATCAGTTCGTGGCTCTTCCCTTCGGACTAGCATCGGCACTACAGGTTTTCACCGAAGTGCTTGCCCCGGTTCTAGCTTTGCCGAGACAGCTAAGAATTGTTATCGTGGGCTATCTGGACAATCTGCTTCTAAGAGCAGAAAATGGCTCAGAATTGGAGGAAAATGTGACAATAGTCATTCAGACCCTCCGGGACTTCGGGTGTATTCTGAACATGCAGAAGTCGTCGGTTCTAGTCCCGACTCAATGATTGGAGTATCTGGGTCTGATCCTGGACACTTCGGCAGCGAAGGTGTTTCTACCCTCGGAGAAGTTACTGACACTTCAGTCGACAGTGCGGGTCCGGACGTCCCGAAAATGGTTGTCAATTCGTTTCTGCATGAGAGTCCTGGGACTAATGGTGGCCTCTTTTGAGGCGGTTCTGTATGCCCAATCACACACTCGGGCATTGCAGAAAGGAATGCTGTCTGTTTGTTTGGGACAAGTCCCCATTGTCATTGGATCTTCAGATCCAGGCAAGTCACTCTGTCAAGGTGTCTCTGACGTGGTGGCTGAGATCCCCGGCTCTTCGGGCCGGCAAGTCGTTCCTCCCCATCCAGTGGACGGTGGTCACAACAGATGCCAGCCTGACGGGCTGGGGAGGAGTTTGGGGAGTCCTGTCAGCTCAAGGGCTCTGGACTCCAGACGAATCTCGTCTACCAATCAACGTCCTGGAATTGCGGGCGATCAGACTGTGTCTCTCCGCGTGGTCGAAGAGGCTACAGGGCCGCTCCCAATCAGAATTCAGTCGGACAACGCCACGGCCGTGGAGTATGTCAACCATCAGGGGGGCACTCGGAGCTCGGCTGCGGCATCCGAGGTCGCCCACATCCTAAGGTGGGCTTAAAGAAGCTGTCGGCCGTCTACATTCCGGGTGTAGAAAACTGGCAGGCGGACTATCTGAGTCGCCAGTCCCTGGACCAGGGGGAGTGGTCCTTGCATCTGGAGGTGTTTCAACTCCTTTGTCGGCGGTGGGGCACACCGGATGTGGACCTGATGGCATCTCGACTCAATCGCAAGGTGTCAAGGTTTGTGGCCAGGTCCAGGGACCCCTGGGCGGATGCCTCGGACGCGTTGGTGGCCCCGTGGGGTCAGTATCGCTTGATGTATGCTTATCCTCCGCTGCAATTGATTCCTCATCTGCTGCGCAGGGTAGCGGCCGAGGGCATTCCGGTGATCCTCATTGCCCCGGATTGGCCTCTGCGTCACTGGTACGCCGATCTGGTACGTCTCATCGCGGCCGTCCCTTGGCGACTGCCCTTGAGGGAGGACCTTCTGTCTCAAGGTCCTATCTTTCATCCTGCTTTATAGTCTCTGGCTTTAACGGCATGGCTATTGAGAGCCAGGTACTGAAGGACCGAGGCCTGTCGGATTCGGTAATTTCAACCCTGCTTAGGGCACGGAAGTCTTCTTCTAGAAAGATCTATCACCGTACCTGGAGAGCTTACATCGCTATGTGCAAAGAGCTAGACTGGCGTCCGCTGACGTACTCTGTCCCCAGAATCCTGCGGTTCTTGCGGCATGGTGTGGCCCAAAGGCTGGCTTTGAGCACAATTAAGGGTCAGATTTCGGCCTTGGCCGTTTTCTTTCAACGACCCCTAGCAGGTCATTCATTAGTTAGCACTTTTGTGCAGGGGGTTTGCCATGTGGTTCCACCTGCCAAGCCTCCGCTCCCTCCTTGGGATCTGAACTTAGTGCTCTCGCTTCTTCAGGAACCTCCCTTTGAAAATATCAGAGATATTCCTCTTTTAACTTGGTCTCAGAAGGTGGCCTTCTTAGTGGCAATCACTTCTGTTAGACGGGTGTCTGAGTTGGCGGCTCTGTCATGCAAGTCGCCTTACCTGGTCCTCCATAAGGATAAGGTGGTGTTGCGACCGTCTTTCATTCCTAAGGTGGATTCGGCTTTTCACCTTAATGAGGACATTGTCCTTCCGTCCTTGTGCCCTCACCCATCGCATCCTAGAGAGTTTGCGCTTCACAATTTAGATGTGGTGCGAGCCTTACGGGTGTACCTGGCGGCTACTGCTTCTATTCGGAAGGCTGACTCACCGTTTGTTTGTGTCTGTCTCTGGTCCGAAACAGGGCCAAGCGGTGTCCTCTGCCACCATTTCTAGGTGGATCAGACAGACTGTTATACAGGCCTATGCCATTATGGGGCGGGCGCCTCCCTTTCTGGTTACGGCGCATTCCACCTGGGCAATTGGTGCTTCCTGGGCTTTCCGACATCAAGCGTCGGTTGCACAAGTGTGCAAGGCGGCGACCTGGTCGTCCGTTCATACCTTTTCAAAATTCTATAAGGTTGATGTGGCTGCATCTTCGGATGCTTCCTTCGGCCACAAAGTGTTGCAACTCCTCCGTTGAGGAGCTCTGCTGGTTTGGAGTGAAGTTTTTGGTTGTTCCTTTACTATTGCTCCCACCCTTTTTTTCTTATACTGCTTTGGGACGTCCCACATGTTTCAGTATTAGAGCTGTCAGTCCATGGACGATAAGAGAAAATAGGATTTTTGTACTCACCGTAAAATCCGTTTCTCTAACGCCCATGGACTGACACAGCACCCACCCTTCTTTTAAGGTTTGTACTGCTTTGTTACGAACTGAGGCTGCTGGTGGGGCTGTTCAGCTCTGGTTTTGTTCTAGAATGTATGTATCTAACATTCTGCCTAGATCTTCTCCTGCGAGCAGGGACATATACCCACACGTAAACAGTATGAGAGCTGTGCCAGTCCATGGACGTCAGAGAAACTGATTTTACGGTGAGTACAAAAATCCTATTTTTGCGATTTGAATGCCTTAAGAGTACTTTCACACTGGGGGGGGGGGGGGGGCGTTAGCAGTTTACCGCTGTTATAGCAACGCTTTTCGGCCGCAATCGGGGTCTTTTTAAACCCCCGCTAGCGACCGAAATAAAGGGTCAAATGCGCCGCTGTCGAAGCACTTTGCAGGCGCTTTGGCAGTGGTGCCCATTCATTTCAGTGGTGGGGGAGTGGTGTATACACACCGCTCCTCCACCACCTGAAATGTCCTGCAAGCGCACCGCTCCAGTGCTTATTTTTGAAGGACAGTATATGTATTTGGTCTATCTAGCGCTTAGGCGCAGTTCTTGACCTGTATTTGGCGCTTTACAAATATCAAATCAGTGTGAAAGCACTCAGGCTTTCACACTGGGGCTGCAGGGGAGGTGTTTTTCAGGTGCTATTTTTAGCCCTTTAGCGCCTGAAAAATGCCTCAGTGTGAAAGGGGTCTTGGGGTAACATAGCCAATATTGCCAGGTTACTTGGGGAATATAGTGAATTGTAGTGGTGCAATGGATCGGTGGTGGTCCGTGATCCGAACGGGTCACCCTGTTTGGATCGGATCACCACGCGGAGCGCTCCGGAGCCTCGGCCATAGGAAAGGCCGCGGCTTCGGCCTAGCTCCGGAGCGGCGGATATCTTGGTACACCCGGCGGCGGCCGCTGTAATGACGTTTCTTCGCCGCCATCTTGCTCCACTCGCACTACTGCACAGTAATGATAGTAAGAAGTGGGCCAAGCGGACATCTTGTTACACCCAACAGAGTTTTAAATCTCACAGTAATTTTCAACACAAAACGGAGCTTACATGCTTAAATACATTATTTGGAAATCCATCGGACTGTTTACATGTTAAATTTTAAAAGCAGCAGCAAACCTGCTGACCTCACATGGTTGCTAATGTGACAGAACACCTCTGATTTTAACATTTAGTTAAATGTGAAAATCAGAGGTGTTCTGTCACATTAACAACGATGTAAGGTCAGCAGGTTTGCTGCTGCTTTTAAAATGTAACTTGTAAAGAGTCCGTTGGATTTACAAATACTGCATTTAACCACTTGACAACTGGGCACATAACCCCCTTCCTGCCCAGGCGAAATTTCAGGTTTCAGCACTGTCCCGCTTTGAATGATAATTGCGTGGTCGTGCGATGTGGCTCCCAAACAAAATTGACGTCCTTTTTTTCCCACAAATAGAGCTTTCTTTTGGTGGTATTTGATAATTTCTGCGGTTTTTATTTTTTGCGCTATAAACAAATAGAGCGACAATTTTGAAAAAAACACTATTTTAAAATTTTTGCTATAATTAATATCCCAATTTTTAAAAAAAACAATTTTTTTCCTCAGTTTAGGCCGATACGTATTCTACATATTTTAGGTAAAAAAAACCCGCAATAAGCGTATAGTGATTGGTTTGTGCAAAAGTTATAGCGCCTACAAAATAGGGAATATAATTAAGCTTTTTTTTTTTTTTTTTTTTTTGTGACATTATGGCGGACACATCGGACACTTTTGACACATTTTTGGGACCATTCACATTTATACAGCGAACAGTGCTATAAATATGCACTGATTACTGTATAAATGTGACGGGCAGGGAAGGGGTTAACCACTAGGGGGCGATCAAGGGGTTAATATGTTCCCTCCTAGATGTTCTTACTGTGGGGGGAGGTGACTGATGGTTGTCCCTATGTACAAGGGACACACTATCCATCTCCTCTCCCTGACAGGACAGAGATCCACGTCCTTGGCTCTGTGACAGCCGATCGCTCGTACCTGGCGGACATCGCGGCCGCCAGGCACGCGCATTGGCACCCGCCTGACACGGCGGGCACAGCTTTTCCTCGATGCGCGCCCGCGGTGGCGCGCATCGCGGAAGTGAATGGGAGGACGTGCATAGACGTCCTATCAGCAATTGATGACCGCTTTGCGGACGTCTTTTCATTTGGCCCGGGCGCGAAGTGGTTAAGCATATAAGCTCCGTTTTTGTGTTGAAAATAACTGTGAAATCTAAAACTCCGGTGGGGGTAACAAGATTTGTGTTTTTTTTTTTTTGCCAATCCGAAAATGACCCGATCCGTGACCCCTGATCCGAGGATCGATCCGATTCGTGAGTTTTTTGATCCGTTGCACCCCTAGTGAATTGTGTTCTAACACTACTAACTGTAAAGTTACTGAAAGTACATAAAAGTGCATGTTGCACTCTGATGACTGTGGCAGAAGGAAAGATCTGTAAGCCTAAGTGCAGAAACATTACTATTGGAATCCTCCTAAAGGTTTTGGAAGCTGGTATCTGCCCAAAACTGCAAAAGCTGGAAGCTTGTATTCATTTTCTGTGATGGTTTTTGGTAATAATTGCATTATTAAAATTTGATAGGGACTAGTTTATAGAAGCTAGGGCAAAACAGAAAAAGGTTGTTGTCTTCAGAAAAGTGAATTTACTCTGACATTCTGTAATACAACTAAATACTTTTTAGGTTATGGTCAGATAAATATCCAACACAGTGGCTGGAATCCGTAGTGTCTCATTTTTTAGTAGACACGCTGAAGAATTCTGTCACTTCTTCGTACTACAATTGTTGTAAACATGTCCTTAGTAAACACTATCTCATAAGTGCAACTCGGTAACACCGAGGGCCCTGCCCAGCCGCTGTGCCTTTCGCAGATAAGTGCATAGCTGAGGAGTTTTGTTGTTGGATCGATAGTCTGATGGGGAAGTCTGAGACTAGTTCCCTATTAAGACTGCCTTGCTTGTGATCGACAGTTGATGGCAGTGGGTGGATTCCATAGCCACAATTTAGACTAAAAAGCAGCTATAAAATCGGCCTACAATCGTCAATCAAAGGCAAGGCGGGTCTGAAGAAGAACTAATCTCTCAGAATCCCCCTCAGGCTCTGCCCACTCACAAACAGTAAAACAAGACACTTCCTGATTTCTCAAGTAGCGCTACAGGGCAACAAATATACACACATGCAAGATAATGGCACTGCAACCCAGTCAAACAATCAACTGTGAATAAGGCCCCGGTAGGCTGAAACGCATTAGTGTTGGCTCTGTTTGGCACGTGTACTCCTTGGACATAATAAAGAGAAATTGTATTCACCCTCGCCTTGTTGTTGACTCTATCTATATGACAATGCAAAAAATCTTCTGGTCCAATTCCCCTATTCACCCTACTTACCCTGTGGTGTATTATTTGTTTCTCAAATAGTCTTCCAGGACAGCCCCTGAGACGCAGAGCTCCTTCCTCTGGGACAGGTAACGCGTTAACCTGCTGTGCCTTGTCCTGGCCTGGTGTGGTCCCTCCATTGCTGTTTTCAGTGCCCAAGGAGAGCCATGATCCCTGACAAAGATCCCCTTGGATCCCTAGTGCATTGCTTGAGTGTGAGCTTGTATGGCGATGGCTCGGCCACAGGGCATAATGGTTCATTATTTCCTAGCTTCTCAAAGGGTCACACAGATGTTTTTACTGCTAGCAAAGATGGCATCAGGCACAAAAAACACCTTCTATAAATGTTAGGATAGCTACTTCTGTAAATGGGCGGCAAAGGGACGGGTGGGCAGAGATGCTGTGTGTGAAGACACTGCATTTCTCCCCTCAGCCTTGGGGTGTTTCCACCAGAAGCACCATAAAATGTAAGATCTAAGATGAAGAGAAGTCCACAGGTGGCTTGCACCTCGTTGGACTTAACTCAGTGTGTCTGCACAGTTATACAAGTGGCTAAATTCCCAGAGTTTAGCTTTAAAGTGATACTGAAGGCTCCGATTTTGTTTTTCCAAAATTAAAAAGGGCTTATACATACCTGCTTTGTGCAAGGTTTTTACACCAAGCAGTTTCTTACCTCCTCTTCTGGAGTCCCCTGTCGGTGTCCGTTCTTCCTTTCTCGTATGTTCCACCATAGCAAGCCGTGTGCTATGAGGGCACGTGTGCGGGCACACTCCCGAGCTGGGCTGTGTGCATTCTTAATGCAGCTCACCCACGCCTCCCCTCTCAGGATTTGACTGACAGCAGCAGGAGCCAATGGCATCAGAAACACCTGGAAGAATGTCGGATGTAAGAATTCTGGTGCCTGGAGCTCTTCCAGATAGGAAAGCTGGGAACAGATGGTGGGAAAGATGAGTATAAATAGAGATTTCTTTTGCTCCCTATGGTGAAAGCATGTAGATGCAATTAAGACCATATAATGCAATTCTGCAATTGAGTGCAATACATTACAATGACTTGTTGCTTTCTTGCATGTGCCATAGGGAGCAGTAGCTAGCACATAGTTGCTATTTATCAGCAATTAACTTCAGGCGATTTTAGCTTGGACCTTTTTAAGTTCCATTAAAAAGTAATTATGGTTAAGCCATACATTTCAAAACCTGTGAGTATTGTTGCTCTTTTCTAGGAGTTTTGTTTAGCATTGTCAGTTGCAGAAGCGTTTATACTGGCTGAGCCAGTTTTATCTAGAGATCTCGAAGTTTCTAAATAGATACAACTGCTGGGGTGGAAAGACCAGTTCTATTTTTATTACTTTCACGTTAGCTTTTGATCTAAGTGCAATACTTTGTATATTTTTATGATATGAATATTCATTTTGATTTTATCAGCGAGAATTGTTCTGTCCTTGGAAATACGCATTTTTGTGTACCCCGGATAGAACAGTGGGTAAGCAACAGATCACGCACATTCTGTTCTTGATTGGCTGGAGCTGAGACACCCCTGATGTCTTCATAATCGGTACCAGTCATGAGCCCAATGTTATCACATAGGGGGTTTGTTACTTCTTTGTGATAGCAATTAATGTAAGTAGATAAAAAAAATAACAAAAATTTAAAGCACCCCTACCACCCTGTGTGCACGCATTCGAATGTAAATGCACACATGGGGGTGCATGTAAATGAAAATTACATAAAACTGCTGCACATGTCAGAGTGAGGGCAATAATTCTAGGTCCCTCATTTACACACAACTCTACACTAAGTTGTAAGGACATAATTGTGGGCACTGTATTTAGCGTTTTTTCCTGGTGCACAACATTTTGAGGTCTGACCTATTTCATAACTATTTACTCAACATAAACTCCTCCTTTTTATTTTCTGTGTGTATATCTATAATATAAAAACTATCTTGTTTGTGTGCAAAATTTAATTTTAAATGGGAGCTTATTATATTTAAGTATAAGGACACTAACCTGTCCAGCGATGTCCTCACCCGGGGTGATTCTTGAAACTGCTTTGGTTGCAGGAGCCGGCATCTGACGTAAGTGAAACAGGAAGCCAGTTTCCTGCTGCTCATGCGCAGGGTGGATTTGATTTTAATCAAGTCGATTTATATTGTGATTTAAATCACTAGTAAAAAAAAAAGGCTTGATTTTTTTAAAGAGCAATCGCATCTCTGTCCCGCAGCGTCTCCTCCTCTGACCCGCTATTGACTCACTGACAGTCCCATTTACTTTAATGGGATGGCTGGGGATGCAGCAGTGACACGACAATAAGGCCCCTTTCACACTGAGGCGTTTTTACCGCGTTTTCGCGGTAAAAATAGTGCTGTAATAACGCCTGAAATAATCCTGCCCCAGCATTCTCAATGTGAAATCTCTGAGGGCTTTCAGATTGAGGCGTTTTGCTGGCTGGGCGTTGAAAAAAATCCTGCAAACAGCTTTTTTAGAGCAACTTTAGGCGCATAAAATAACGCTGTAAAAACGCCTATCCCCATTGAAATGAATGGGATTCGCAGTAAAAACGCATATGCGTTAGCGCTATTTTTACCGCGATCGCGGTAAAATCGCGGTAAAAAATTTAATTATTTATTAGCGTTTTTTCAACGCCTCAGTGTGAAAGGGGCCTTAGAGGGATGTGGCGGCAGCAAGTGAGTGTATGCCCGCTAACAGGAGCTGCCATGATGAATTTGAAATGACAGGTGCTCTTTATATGCAAGGACATATTGTTGCTGATAGTTAGAATCTTTAATATTTGTAAACAAAATTAAGGTTTCCTATTTAGAATATAAAACTGTCGGGTTACTAAGGCCCCATGCACACAGGGCGTTTTTGCAGCTGCTAACAGCAGTGTTAGGCCCCTTTCACACTGGGGCGTTTTTCATGCGGTTTAGCGCTAATAATAGCGCTGTTATACCGCATGAAAAAATCCTACCCTGTGTCTTCAATGTGAAAGCCCGAAGGCTTTCACACTGAAGCGGTGCGCTAGCAGGACCGCTCCAAAAGTCCTGCTAGCCGCTTCTTTACAGCGGTGAAGGAGCGGTGTGTTCACCGCTCCTTTACCGCGGTCTCCCATTGAAATCAATGGGACAGCGCGGTAATACCGCCCGCAAACCGCGGCAATAGCCGCGGTTTGCGGGCGGTATTGACCCTTTTTCGGCCGCTAGCGGGGGTTAAATTAACCCCCCTAGCGACCGCATACCGCGGTAAGAACGACAGTATAGCAGCGCTGAAAGTCGCGCTGCTATACCGCCACCGCACCTGCCCGCCCCAGTGTGAAAGGGGTCTTAGACGTTTTTTTTTACAGCTGAAAAACGCCCATCCATGTTATTCTATTGTCTCATGCACACATAGAGCTTTTATGAGCTCCAAGTGGCATAGGCGTTTTCCAGCTGCAAAAAAACCCCAATTCCAGTGCGTTCTGGAGCTCCAGGTTTGAGCTGCAAAAACGCTGCGATTTGCGTTTTTTGAGCTCCAGGATTTTTTTTTTTTTTTTTTAAAAAGGTCAATGTTTACAAAACATGGACAGGCGTTTTTAAGCTGTAAAAAACGCGGCTGTAAAAACGCCCTGTGTGCATGGGGCCTTAAACATCGCTATAGGAATCGATTTTAGGTTAATCACACATAAATTATAAAAAATTATTAAATTATTTTATTTAATTAAAACAATATTATATTACCTGCTTTACCTACAGGTAGAGGAACATCAAAATATTCCCGTTTTTTTTTTTTTTTGTACGGCCTGCTGCCATTTTTGCTCCTCAGAGGAGGAATAAGGCACTTGAAAGTGGTTGTAAACCCATTTAAAAAAAAACAACCTGCAAGACAAAGGCATAATGGGCTAGTATAACTAGCATACTAGCTCATTATGCATTACTTACCTTAGATCGAAGCCCCGAATCCGTCCTCCTCTCCCCCTCCAGCCGCAGCCATCTCTCCCAGAGGTTACTTCCGGGTATCGCCGCTCCGGCACTGTGATTGGCCGGAGCGGCGATGATGTCACTGCGCGCGGGAGCCGTAAAAGCCGGCGTTATTCTTAAAACCGGCATTTACAGTGCGCCTGAGCTGATGTCTACGGTGCGCATGCGCCGTACACATCGGTGTACTTTTTTATTTTTGTTTTTTGCAAATATCTCCTAAACCTTGTAGGTTTAGGAGATATTGCAAACACCTACAGGTAAGCCTTAATCTAGGCTTACCTGTAGGTGCAAGTTGCAAGAGTGGGTTTACAACCACTTCAAGATATGTGCAGAAAGGCCACAAGTTTTATAAGCTGTTTGGAAGGTTTCACTTTCATTTTTACTGCTTTCCCTTCCTTCTCACATTTAGAGTCTGGTACAGATGAACTTCTCGTCAAATAATCATACAGTTTGTAGTGTACATAGATTTGCAAAACAATGGAATAAATAAATATTCTTGAACTTTGTTTTGTGTCTCATGGTTACTGTGACATTGTGTGAATGCATCAGTGCAGTGCATGTTATCTCCACTTGCAAAGCTTGGATTCATTGAATGAGTTTACCAAAAAAATTAAATATTGCAGAATATACAGCCTCATGCTGAATAAACTAAATTATTAATGTATCTTTTTAATAGAAAACTATTTTTAGATAGATTTTTACTCCGAAAGCATTTTATTAAAATATATTTGATAAAACTCCAAGAAATCATCTGTTTTATTTTTTTATTTTTTTGTCATCGAAACGGGCTCTTCGTTTTGGTAAATCTAAAAGAATATTGTACAATAATTGTGTAATGTATTGAAAATTTAGCTTTGATAGACTGCTGCACAAATATTGTGAGATATATTTCAACCTATGTGGGGAATAATCTGGCAGTGAAAGGGTTAAACAGGCAAATAAAACATGAAGTGTGTGTATTACAGGAATATACAAAATGTTATGAATTTTGCCTTGCCATGCAGTTTAACAGACCATAAGAGAGCAGATAAGATCAGTTTAGTGTTCACTGTAACGTATCAATGGTGTTTTAGGTTTTGTGTGTTCTTGCGATCTTAGTTTGTGTTGTGTGATCATAATATAGATTGTTTGTTTGAAACTTTGTGTAGCTGAATGTTTTCAATTCTCTTTTATTCAGCGATGTTATGAACACAAGCAATATCGAAATGGGTTGAAGTTTTGTAAGCAGATACTTTCCAATCCCAAATTTGCTGAACATGGGGGTAAGTATTGATGATGAAGTGTTTTCTGTATGTGTATTTGTGTTGATTTACTGATCTGGGAATACAATTTCATTATCTTATTGCAATAAATGCAACCGACAGGGTCACTAAATCTACAGTTTGTCTTTACAGAAACTCTGGCAATGAAAGGATTGACTTTAAATTGTCTTGGGAAGAAAGAGGATGCTTATGATCTTGTACGAAGAGGACTAAGAAATGATCTGAAGAGTCATGTCTGTATCCTTTGTACACCTTATAATCCTGCCCAAGTTGTATTCTTGGTAACAAAGCTTATATAATTCTTCTGAGTGGCCTTCAGGTTCCGCTTTTGGTATTCACTAATTGCCTTCATTAAACCAGCCACCACATTTATAGGTGCTTTTCCTATTTTTAGTATCTGGCATAGCTATGATAAAAAGCTTTGTGTGTGTGTGTGTGTGTGTGTGTGTGTGTGTGTATTGACTTGGAATCTTCCTTAACTAGTCTGTTAAGGCTGGCATGTATATGGATTATTACAAAGATCCGATAAAAAGTATGATGAAGCCATCAAGTGTTATAGAAATGCATTGAAATGGGACAAAGACAATCTCCAGATCCTTAGGGATCTCTCTCTGCTTCAAATCCAAATGCGAGACCTTGAGGGTTACCGGGTATGTATAATTTTTTACAATTTTCTAGGGCCCCAATACCAGCATTATGTATCGGACAGTCTCTACCTCCATGAAAAAGTGCATTTAGAGTATTAGGTTAGAATTCTTAAAAAAAAAATTATATTTCTCTTATCCATGGACTGACACAGCGTGTCTTTACACGTGGGTTATGTCCCTGCTTGCAGGAGAAGACCTAGGCAGAATGTGAGATGTTATACATACATTCTAAAAAGCCAGAGCTGAACAGCCCCGCCTAGGGGGCGGTCCCTCCGGACATAACCCTCCCACTGCAGTCCGCAGACCTCAGTTTTTTTCTGCCTAGCAGAAGGAGAAGACGTGGCTCTCTCAGGAGCCAGTCTCCTGACCTATTTTTATTCCTTTTCTGGAATTCTTTTTTTTTTTAATTTTGAGAATCTTCTATCAACTGTCGGCTGGGCAACAGGTTGGGTACAAGATATCCTCGTAGTCTTCCCTGTCCGACCATCGAGCGTGCTGATCCTCACCTTGTGTGCGTGAGACTCAATTCACGACATACCCCATGACTCCAGGGGTGGCCGGGTTTGCTTTCATGCTCCCACGGTCCTCTCAAGACTGAACAGTTCCTGACTGACTGTATCTTTCGCGGTGGACCGGCCGACAGCTACTCAGTACTGCACTGTGATAGTCCTGTCAGAAACACACCAGTGGGTCCCTCAGGGGACGGGTAAGTAGTCTCTCCTGCCTGCAGGTGAGTACAAAAAGCTGTGTTTCTCTGTGGGGGATTTTCCCTGTCTCCCCCTGTATTTCATTGTCCCTCTCTGTCAACATTGCTGGCGCTGTGCTGTGTATGGTGCCTGGGGGTCACACTGTTCTTGGAGGGGCTCATGCTGGTCTGCAGATATGCTTGGGGCCTGAGTGGCGCTGTGTGTGTGTGTGTGTGTGTGTGTGTGTGCTGTTTTTCACTTTATCTGCGTCATGGCGGCCATCTTGCCGCAGATCGCCTCAGTGAAGTGCGGCGGCCATTTTCTTGTAGCCTGCACGCTCTTCAGCACTAGTTTTGGCCTCTAGCGCTGCTGTAACAGCACAAATCTCCTCACAATCTTCTCACAGCTCACCAGCACTGACACAGCGCGGTACAGACAGCGTAACTGAGCGGTCCCTGGTCCGGTTTGGTGGGTCCCCTGGGCGCCCCCTTCTCAGTCAGCACAGCCTGTGGGTGGACTTTTTATCTGAGGAGTCTCAGAGGGGGACAATATGGAGTCTGTGTCACCAGCTTCCCCTAACATGTCAGTGGACAACAGGCAGTGCTTCAGCACCTGCGGTCCCTATGGACCAGTTTTGGGCAGTCCTGGAATCATTTCTGACCAGGATGGGAGCTGTGTGCAAGGGAGAAAAAAAGCGCCCTCTCCCCACTTTATCTACACAAGGGCAGTGCGCTGATTCAGATATGGACCTAGCCACTACCGCTCAGGACCCTAGTTCTGAATGTATTGGATGGTTTTGAACAGGACATTCCTTATGAGGAAAACTCCAGTTCTGAGTCAGTAAATGACAGGGCGCTTGTTAGTGTACTCATGATTGCGGTGAGGGACACTCTCAAGCTAAATGCTGCGGATGCAGAACCTCAGGCGGATACAGTCTCCTTTGGTTCTTTTAAGGCCAGGCCTTCTAAAGAGGTTTTTCCATATGTACTTTCTTTGTCCAGCTCATTGATAAGGTCTGGGGAAAAGCCGCAGAAGAATTTTTTTATGGTCCCGCGGCGTTTGTCTATCAGATACCCCTTGAAGATGCCCTACTTAAAAAGTGGGCTTCTCCCCCAGTGGTCGACCCTCCAGTCGCCCGGTTGAACAAGGCCATCACTCTCCCGATGGAGGGGACTCCTGCATTTGAGGACCCCACTGACAGGAGGTCAGAAGTGGTGAGCAGAGCCATGTTTGCCTTGTTGGGATCCGCCCTACGGCCTGTTGTAGCGGGGACCCTTGTGTCTTAAACACTTACAGGTTGGGAAAAAATGTTGCACCTAGCTGTACAGGAGCATAATCTTCCTCCAGACACAGTTGCTCTGGCCCACCAACTGGGCAGGGCCTGGTTTATGTGTGCGACGCCACGTTGGACGCGGCCCCTTTGATGTCCAGGGCCTCTGTCTCGGCGGTGGTATTGCGTCGTCTTATCTGGCGGAAATGCTAGTCTGCTGACCTAGCCTCTAAGAAGCTCCTGATGGATCTACCATTTAAAGGTGGTAGACCTTTTCGGTGCTGCTCTGGATGACATCGTCAAGGATGTCATGGGAGGTAAAAGCACTCTTCTTCCTTAGACTAACAAGGGTAAGGGGGCCAGCCGCAAACAGGGTCTTTCCTTTCCAGCAAACAAGGGGTTTTTTCGTCAGTCGAGTCCACGGGTAGGCCCTCCCAGACTGACGGAGTGCGGCAAGTGGGCGCAAGCGCCCCTGGGTGCGTAAGCCAAACAAGCGGCTCCCGAGCCCGCCTCCGCGTGAAGTCTTGCCCCGCCCGACTCTGGGGTGGGGGGACGACTTCACAGGTCACGAATCGGTGGACCGCCAGAATCTCCGACTGGTGGGTGTGCGAGGTGGTCACCTCGGGATACAGGGTAGTATTCCGATCCTGGTCCCCAGACAGATTCTTTCCCTCGCATCTTCCTCTCCTTCCTACCCGTCGGGCAGCCCTCTTGGGGGCTGTACAGGATTTGATCAGGTCCGGAGTGATTGTGTCGGTTCCGTCACAGGAGAGTTTTTCAGGGATTCTACTCAAATCTGTTTGTCGTCCCAAAAAAGGACGTGGTTCGACCTATTCTGGACCTCAAGGCCCTGAATGCCTTCGAGAAGGTGCAAAAATTCCGCATGGAATCCATTCGCACGGTGATCGCTACACTCCACCAAGGGGATTTTCTTCTGGCGTCCTTGGACTTCAAGGACGCCTACTTGCATGTTCCGATCTGCGCAAGTCGCCAGAAGTTTCTGCACTTTGCGATCAGTGAAGTCCACTCTCGATTGTGGCTCTTCCTTTCGGCGTAGCCTCGGCACCAAGGGTGGTTCACCAAGGTGCTTGCTCTGGTTCTAGCCTTTCTGATACAGCGAGGCATTGCTGTCGTGGGCTATCTGGACGATCTTCTGCTAAGAGCAGAAAGTGGCTCAGACTTAGAAGAATGCGTGACTGTCGTCAATCAGACCCTCAGGGACTTCGGGTGGTTCCTGAACATTTCAGGAGTCAGTCCTGGTCCCGACTTAGCGTCTGGAGTATCTAGGTCTGATTCTGGACTCCTTGGAGGCAAAGGTATCCTACCTCTGGAGAAGTTGCTGGCACTTCAGCCTGCGGTGCCGGTGCTGACGTCCTGAACATGGTCGTCAATCCGTTTTTGCATGAGAGTCCCGGGACTCGTGGTGGCCTCCTTCGCGGCCGTTCCGTATGCCCAATCACACACCAGGGCATTGCAGAAAGAGATCTTGTCCACCTGGGGCAAATCTCCGTTGTCCTTGGATCTTCAGTTCCAAGTGAGTCACCTGGTCAGGGCGTCCCTGACATGGTGGTTGAGATCCTCTGCTCTTCGGTCCGGAGAGTCGTTCCTCCCCATCCAATGGACAGACGCCAGTCTGACGGGCTGGGGTGGAGTCTGGGGAGTCCTGTCGGCCCAAGGGCTTTGGACTCCGGACAAAGCCCGTTTGCCCGTAAATTCCAGAACAGTGATTGGTAATCAGGCTGTGCCTCTCCCTCGGGTCGGAGAGTTTACAGGGTCGCTCCATCAGGATCCAGTCACACAACACCACAGCAGTGGCATATGTAAACCATCAAGGGGGGACTCGGAGCTCAGCTGCGGCTTCCGAGGTAGCCCTTATCCTGAAGTGGGCCGAAAGAAACGTGCCGGCTCTGTAGGCCGTTTACATTCCGGGCATAGACAATGGGCAGGCGGACTATCTGAGTCGCCAGACGTTGGACCAAGGAGAGTGGTCCTTGCATATTTTAACTAGTTTACCGACGGTGGGGCACGCCGGATGTGGACCTGATGGCCTCTCGACTCAATCGCAAGGTGTCGAGGTTGTGGCCAGATCCAGGGATCCTTGGCGATGCCTCGCATGCGTTGGTGGGCCCATAGGGTCCTTATCACCTGATATAAACTCCGGTGATCCTAATTGCTCCGGATTGGCCTCAGCGTCACTGGTACGCTGATCTGGTACGTCTCGTCGCGTAGGTTCCCTGGCGGTTGCCGATGAGGGAGGACCTTCAGTCTCAAGGTCCTATGTTTCAGTCTCTGGCTGTAACGGCATGGCTGTAGAAAGCCAGGTGTTGAGGGACCGAGGTCTCTCGGACTCGGTCATTTTGACCATGTTAAGGGCATGGAAGTCTTCCTCCAGGCAGATCTATCGCTGTGCCTGGAAAGCTTATATCGCCATGTGCGAAGCGCTGGACTGGCGTCCTCGGATGTATTCCGTCCCCAGAATCATGCGTCCTCTGCAGTGTGGAGTGACCCAAAAGCTTGCTTTGAGTACCGTTAAGGATCAGATTTCCGCCTTGGCCGTCTTCTTTCAGCGACCTCTCGCGGGTCATTTCTTGGTTAGCACCTTGTGTTAGGGGTTCGCCATGTGCTCCCTCCTGTCAAGCCTCCTCTCCCACCGTGGGATCTGAATTTGGTGCTCTCGGTCCTCCAGGAACCTCCTTTTGAGAATATCCGGGATATTCCCCTCTTGTCTTGTCTCAGAAGGTGGCCGTTTAGTGGCAATCACTTCTGTTTGACGAGTGTCTGAGTTGGCGGCTTTGTCCTGCAAGTCGCCATATTTAGTCATCCATAAGGATAAGGCGGTGTTGCATCCGCGACCTTCCTTTTTGCCAAAGGTGGTGTCGACCTTTCTCCTGCATGAGGACATTGTCCTCCCGTCCTTGTGTCCTCACCCATCGCATCCCTGAGAGTTTGCGCTGCACATATTTGATGTGGTACGAGCCTTGCGAGTGTACCTGTCTGCTACTACTTCTATTCGGAAGTCTGACTCACTGTTTGTGACTGTCTCTGGTCCAAAACAGGGCCAAGCGGTTTCGTCTGCCATCATTTCTAGGGGAATCAAACAAACCGTCATTCAAGCCTATGCTCTCTAAGGGCGGGCGCCTCCCTTTCCGGTTACGGCGACATTCCACCAGGGCAATTGGTGTTTCCTGGGCTTTCCGACATCAAGCGTCGTTTGCACAAGGGTGCAAGGCGGCGACCTTCGTCGCCTGTTCATGCCTTTTTTTTAAAAATGTATAAGTTTGATGTGGCTGCTTCTTCGGATGCTTCCTTCGGCCGCAAGGTGTTGCAGGCCGCTGTTTAAAGTTGCAACTCCTCTGTTGAGGAGCTCTGCCTTGTATTGGAGTGAAGTTTTTTGTTTTTTCCATTTATACTGCTCCCATCCCTCTTAACACTGCTTTGGGACATCCCACGTGTAAAGTGTAAAGACACGCTGTGTCAGTCCATGGATGATAAGAGAAAATAGGATTTTTGTACTTACCGTAAAATCCATTTCTCTGACATCCATGGACTGACACAGCACCCACCCTTCCTTTTAAGTTTGTACTGCTTGTTACGAACTGAGGTCTGCGGACTGCAGTGGGAGGGTTATGTCCGGAGGGACCGCCCCCCTGGGCGGGGCTGTTCAGCTCTGGCTTTTTAGAATGTATGTATAACATCTCACATTCTGCCTAGGTCTTCTCCTGCAAGCAGGGATATAACCCATGTGTAAAGTGTAAAGACACGCTGTGTCAGTCCATGGATGTCAGAGAAATGGATTTTACGGTAAGTACAAAAATCCTATATTTCAAAGGTTTTGCTACTTGCACAACTCTTCACAAGAGCCAGCCTACTGCTTGCGTCAGGGCTGAGAGAGGGCTCTTGAGAGGAGTATTGAGGCAGGATGCTGTGATGTTTTCAGGAAGCTATGTACAGCACCCTAACCCCCCAGCCATGATCTATGATCTCCCTGCATTGTAAATAAAAGCACAGAGACCCAGTGGTGACATCATTGGGTCCTAAATAAGGTAAGTAATGACTACGAAAATATTTTATTTAAAAATGTCATTATTGTGTAGATGAAGAGGAAAGGAACCAGGGAAGGCCAAATATAAGCAGATTAAACTTCAGCTTTAAGTGCACATTTTTCTTGATTTGCAGGAAACCAGGTACCAGTTGCTGCAGTTGAGGCCAGCACAGAGGGCATCTTGGATTGGTTATGCTATTGCGTACCATTTGCTTGAAGACTACGAGATGGCTGCAAAGATCCTTGAGGAATTTCGGAAGACCCAGCAGGTATTGCATATGGTTGAGTTTTATTATTTCTTAATCGCCTATTACGGGACACAAATTTAAATTATTCAGGAATGCTAGGTATGCCGTTACGTTAAGGAGATTGAACACTGCTAAAACAGAGCTGTAAGGATAGCCTAGTATATAACCCCTTCCAATTCCAGCATGCCTGTTTTTCCTAGGAGAACAGATGTCTTCTCTCCTCTGAGTGGAGCAAGCTGCTACTTACTTTTTCTACTTTTTTTTATCAAGATAATGTTTTCTAATAGCAAGTTTCTTCAGTTGCAGAGCTGCCAGGCTTAGTTTGCATTTTTCCATATCAGTCGGTAGTCTCCATTGCCTTGGAGGCCATACATTGACCCACCTGAGAGGAAGACGCAGTGTCAGCCTTTAATGTGTCATTGTGCACTGGACCCTGTGTCAGGCACTTTTCTAAATATCCTTGGCATAACACTAGTTAGCCGCAAAGTGCTCTATAGGTCTAGGACCATGCTGCACCCACTGGTGGAAGCCTTTCCCTGAAGACTCCTTTTGGATTATATGCATGCCAGAGAGGTGAAGTCAGTCTGGTAACTGATGCCCTGCATTGGATTTGCCATCCACCCAGACCACCATTGTTGAGTTTAAGGGCTTGTCCCTGGCACTCTTATGAGTAGATTTGTGCTCTCCATTTGGGTGGTTATGCTGTGTCAAGTGAGGCTTTATTGCTGACCCTCCATTGACCCCTCTATTGAACGACTGCGCTTCTTGAGGGCTGTGACACTGAAAAAATTTCACCCATGATTTGCGTACATTTCTACACACATTTTGGCACCATGACGCTTTTCAGATATTGTTGCTGGTGCCTTGCAAGGCCTGTGTCGCATTGTTGGTAGCCCTGCCTTCCACAATGCTGGGACATGTGCATTTCCTCTGCCTTAGTTTCAGATGACTCCCTGCTACAAGTCCAGGATACCTCCTTTTTGCTACCTTACAGTGACTGGATAAAAAACAGCATTTACCCCTTCCCTGCAGTGTAATTTGTGAGTACTTTTTGTGGGAATCCCTTATATTTATTATTGCAGATCATAAGCGCAAGAGCAGCAGTCCTCAGCATGGGTACGCATATGCAACAGTTCGCAAACTTCCTCCTTGAGTTGTATGACATACCCATTCCAGGAGCTGTTTATGAGATTTCATACATGCGCATACAACCCAGGGGAGACGCAAGGTGTTTCTGCGCATGTGTCAAATCTCTAAAAAAAAAAGGGGGGAGGATAGAACTTTTGTATCAAGCAAGACAACGTTGGATTCCATTTGGTATGTACAGTAACTAGTATGTTTTGTGTTTTGTTTTTTGGGGGGAGGTTAGGCTGAGTGAAATTTCTGTTTTAAACCCTACATTCAGGGGTGGCTTCCTCCTCCTTATCCAGGGTGGAATGCCCAAGTTTATAGAAAAAAATATCAGCCCTTTTAGTAAACTCAGAATGCAGGAGCCATAAGACTGCATCCATTCCCTCTCCTCCAGAGCAGTGTTAATTTTGGCAGCAAATTTCGATTTAGTTTTAGTCTGTCTTGGGACTAAAATGGCATTTTAGTTTTAGTCCTATTTTAGTCTTCTGCAATTGTTTGTCGTATTTAGTCGACTAAATCTCCAGTACATTTTAGTCGACTAAAATCTAATGAGTGTAAATAAATTGTAATGCATTAGTTAACAATTCTCTACAATTTCCACTCATTATATACTGCTGGAGTGAAAAATCGAATATGTTATTGTTTATGGTATTGAGGTATGAACATGCACCACAGACCAGTGTTCATTTTGAAGTCAAATTTCTATTTAGTTTTAGTCTTTTGACTAAAATGGCATTTTAGTTCGTCGTATTTTAGTCATCTCAATTGTTTTAGTTGTATTTTAGTAGACTAAAATAGTATTCATTTAGTCAACTAAATGTTTGTCATTTTAGTCAACGAAATTAACACTTCTCCAGAGTCCATATATGATTTCTGTTTGGCAGTAGCTGCTTTTAAAGTGTGACATGTTGGATATCTAGTTACTCGGCGTAACATTTTTTTTATGTTTTACCAAAAACATCGGGTTATAGATTGTGGTGGTGTGTTCGGGTTTTTTGCATTAAAATTCATTGAAGTATATCTTGTCCCAATAAATTGCATTTGAAAAACCGCTGCGCAAATACCACGAGACATACAAAATTGCAATGACCACCCTCATCATATTCTCTAGGGTCTGTGCTAAAAAAAAGTATAATGTTTGAACGTTCTAAGTTACTTTCTAGTAAAAACATACAGATAAGTGTCAGAATATGCCTGGTCTTCAAGCGGATAAGAATAAGGAGCAAACTGTCAAAACACATGCAGGATGTGTGGTTAACACATGTCAACGTGCATTATGTCACATGTGCAAAGGTGTGAATGGGTCCTGGACAGCAAGTAAGAGGTAAAATCTCCCCAATGGAGACAGATTGCATGAAAAAAATACCTCACTAAGTGACTTCATGCCTTTTTGAAGAGAAATCCTATTTTCTCTTATCGTCCATGGACTGACACAGCTGGATACTGTAAACGTGTGGGTATATGTCCCTGCTCGCAGGAGAAGATCTAGGCAGAATGTTAGATGTTAGAAACATTCTAGAACAAACCAGAGCTGAACAGCCCCGCCCAGGGGGCGGTCCCTCCGGACATTACCCTCCCACCTGCAGTCAGCAGACCTCAGTTTTTTTTCTGCCTAGCAGAAGACGTGGCTCTCTCAGGAGCCAGTCTCCTGGAAGATTTTACTTTTAAATTTTATTCCTTTGGGAATTTTATTTTTGAGACCTTCAATCAACTGTCGGCTGGGCAACAGGTTGGGTACACTAGTATCCTCATAGTCTTCCCTTTCCGACCATCGAGTGTGCTGATCCTCGCCTTGTGTGTGTGTGAGACTCAGTTCACGACATACCCCGTGGCTCCAGGGGTGGCCGGGTTGCTTTCATGCTCCCGCGGTCCTCTCAAGATTGAACAGTACCTACTGTATCTTTCGCGGTTGACCGGGCCGACAGCTACGCAGTACAACTCTGCGATAGGTCTGTCTGAAACAAGTCAGTGGGTCCCTCTAGGGATGGGTAAGTAGTCTCTCCTGCTGCAAGGTGAGTACATGCTTGGCTGTGTTTCTGTGTGGGGGTTTCTCCCTGTCTCCCCCGTTATGCTGCTCTCTGCACCCTATACTGGTGCTGTGCTGTGGGGTGCTTGGGGGTCACTCTGGCCTGGCTGGGCGCTCATGTCTGCAGTTTTTTTCTGGTGTGTGTGAGGTGATTATTGCGTGCGCCGTTAGCGCGCGCATTGGCGCTGTTTGAGGTGGTTATTGCGTGCACCATTGGCGCGCTTTAGAGCTTGAATTTCGCGCTCGGTGGCCATCTTGGCGTTTTAATGGCGCAGTTATGGCTGTGGCCGGCGGCCATTTTCTTGTGGCCACCGCGCATTTATTTTCGGTTCTGGCGGCGCCGCTGAATCCCCTCAGAATCTCCTCACAGACTGAGCGGTCCTTTAAGGGTTGGTGGGTCCTCCGGGTATCACCTCCTCAGCCTCAGCATAGCCAAGTGGGTGGACTGTATATTCACTGTATAGTGTGTAAGGTCTCAGAGGGTGGCGTTATGGAGTCTGATACACCTGCTCCTCCACACTTGCCTGGGGCAACTGGCAGTGCTGCACAGTTAAACATGTTCATATGTTTCCTGCACCTGCGGTCCTTGTGGACCAGTTGTCAGCAGTCCTGGAATCATTCCTTGTCAGAATGGAAGCGGTGTGCGAACAAAAGGAGCTATAAGCCCCCTCCCCCCCACAAAAATCTTTAGTGAAGGAGTGCTCTGAGTCAGATATGGGCCTAGCTACTGTGCTCAGGACCCGAGCTCTGAATATTTAATGTTTATGAACAGGACATTCCCTTGTGAGAAAGACTCCAGTTCGGTGTCAGTGAATGACAGGGCGCTTGTAAGTGATCTCATTGATGATGTGAGGAACACTCTCAGGCTGGAATTGCTGTGAAAAGCCTTTCTTTTACACAGCTTCCTCACTGTTTTCCTCACACGCTGCCTCAAGAGCAGCATGGATGATATGGTGGGGGGGGAGGACTTTATTTGTTTGTCTCTAGTCCCTATGAGCCTTCTGTGTGATATCCTGAGGCAACTTTTCCTGGGGAACGCTTGAGCTCTGACAGACACACACGGTCTGAGGATCAGAGGTTGCCTGTTACCTGCATGCTGCTTCGGCAGCACAGTCAAGCAGGTTGGAATGATGCAGAGAAGATTATGCGCCTCTGCGCCATAATTAAAACTCATCCTATACCTCTACACTGCATACATTCACAGTGTATGTATGTGTTATTGGTCTCTGTGTCTGCGTGGGTGTACCCCCACGTTCCAATGCTGTGTTTCAGTGCCATACATGATTTAAACGTACAAAATATGTTTATGCACGACTCCCGATACATTCACAGTATATGTATGTATTATACTCTCTGGGTCGGCGCAGGTTTCCGCCGGGGGCTCCGGTGTCCTCCCGCGCTCTCATGGTATGTGCGCTTCGGCTATCTGCACAGTATAGACATGTTCAATATGTTTATTGCACATACTATACATATTTACAGTATGGGTATACTGTTTGCGTGGGGTTCCTCCGGGTACTCCGGTTTCCCCCCACGCTCCAATGGAAATGCACAGCATAAACATGTGCAATATTATGTTGATTCACATGCTATCATTCCTACACGGTATCTGTGTGCTGTCTGCGTGGAGTTCTTCCGAGTGTTCCGTTTTCCTCCCACGCGCTGACGGTATGTGCGCATTTGGCCTTCTGCACAGTTAAACATGTTCAATGTTTATCACGCATGCTATAAAACCTACACGGTATGTGTAGGCGGTCTGGGTGGTTTTCCTCCGGGTACTCCGGTTCCCTCCCACACTCCATTGGTATGGGCGCTTCGGCGCTATGCACAGTCTAAATTTGTGCGATTGGATATCCACATACTAACATACCTACCCGGTATGTCTGTGCAGTCTGCAGGGTTTCCGCCCACGCTACATGACATGCATGCCTTTGGTGCAATACACAGTGTAAACATACACATTATGTCTATACACTACACTAAATACATTTACAGTAGTTGTAGGTATTGCATTCTCTGAGTATGCGTGGGGTACTTCGGTTCCTCCCACGTGCCAACACTGTGCGCGCCTTCGGTGCTATGCACACATGGGCTTGTGCAAAATGTTTAGCACACATACTATAATACCTACACGGTATGCGTCTGCAGTCTGCATGGGTTTCATCCGGGTGCTCAGGTTTCTCCCCTGCGTTCCAATGGTGTCCGCATTCTCAGCGCTATGCACAGTATAAACATGTGCATTTTGTTTATTCGCAGGCTAACATACCTACACGGTTGTGTACGCAATCTGCGTGGCTGGTTTACGTCCAAGCCCCGATGATGTGCGCGCCTTCGTTGCTGGCACAGTATATATGTGTTTAATAGGTTTATCCACACATACTAAACTACATACGCCGTATGTGGTGGTATTATGCTCTTTGTGGCTGGGTGAGTTTCCTCCCACACTCTCTATTTGCGCGTTTGACGCAATACATAGTATAAACTATGTGTTTGTACAATCAGCACTTATCCATGGGTAGCTGCTGGATGGAGCATTGTCACAGGATCCCTGGTTTCAGGGGTATCACTTTCCACCTGCTTTCAGTGGTGATCAGAAGCGCTGGCTTGGACTGTGTTCGCCAGGCTGAGGTTAGCGTTACGCCCGTTAGTGGCTGCGTCTCTGGCGTTTTTTTTTTTTTGTTTTTTTTTAATTCTTTATTTTTAACAGGGTTTCTAAACAGTAAGTTATTCCGGAAAAAATAAAAAAATTAAAAATAAAAACGTCATTCACCTCATAATCTATTTCTTATACATCACATCTTTCAGAGATTAATTCTGTTCCATCTTCATATTATATAAATTAATTGTTTATATTTAGACTTCAACCAGAGCATATTTCTTTCTTCATACTCTCTAATTTCTATCTGTATAGATTCCTTCATCTCTTATCTACATATTCTCATCTTCCCCTATTGCAGGGATATGCAATTAGCGGACCTCCAGCTGTTACCAAACTACAAGTCCCATGAGGCATAGCGAGACTCTGACAGCAGCAAGCATGACACCCAGAGGCAGAGGCATGATGGGACTTGTAGTTTTGCAACAGCTGGAGGTCCGCTAATTGCATGTCCATGCCCTATTGTCTTCCCCTTATCCCCAATCTCCCCCTCTATACCCATTTCCCATTCCTTTCAATCTCCATATTCCTCCCCTCTCAAAAAAAAAAAAGGAAGAAAGACAAACGGTGGGGTAGTTTCTCCCCTCTCCTCTCCCCTCTCCTCTCCCCTCTCCTCTCCCCTCTCCCCCTCTCACTCTCCTAATAGCCTTTTGCCTTCTTCTGATTGCATATATATCTCCCATGGAACCCAGATTTCTTTAACTTGTTCCCTTCTATCTAATGTTATAGGTAACAATTTCTCCATTATTCCTATCCTCCTAACTTTGTTAAGCCACTCCGAAACTGCCGGAGCTTTTGTATCCTTCCAATTTGTTGCAATACAACTTTTTGCTGCATTTATTAGGTGGCACAGAATTGAATTGGTATATCTTTTAGGTGGAATTTGTACATTATGTAACAAGAAGAAATCTGGTTCCCTTGGGATTAAATATTCAGTAAATGTCTGTGTGATTCTATGTACTGTCTCCCAAAATAGGTGCATCATTGTCCCTCTTTCCTTGCATCCCCTCCAGCACCTGTCAGATAATTCTGGAAAAAATGTATTTAGGGCCACCGGTGTATAATACCATTGTGTTAAAATTTTATAATTTGATTCTTGTATTTTAATACAGTTAGCGGTTAGCGTTACGCCCGTTAGTGGCTGCGTCTCTGGCATTTTTTGTAGCTCAATGACTGGGCAAAAGCCTCTGCTTCATCCATCAGTCATCTAGCAGGTGCACTGCAACTACTTTAGCCTTTAGGGTCTCTGTGCCCGGGGTGGGTTGGCGCCACCTGTGGAGGCTGAGGTACTAGTCCTCTGACCGAGTTTCTAGGGAAGTTCCGTCAAGTTGCCTTTATTGGCCAACAGTTGAGGCACCCTGTACACCGGGGCCTCCCTTCTCCAATACATTGCAGAGTCTCTTTGGGATTTTCATACATCCCGCTTCAAGACGGTCCTGTCGGCCGTGTGCATTGCAGGGGAAGGGTCCTTGCATCAGGAGGTGTTTCCACCTCCTTTACCGGAGGTGGGGCACCGGAAGTGGACCTTATGGCCTCTCTCGACTCACTCGCAAGGTGGCAAGATCATGGTCAGGTCCAGGGACCCCTGGGCGGACGCTTCAGACGCGTTGGTAGCCATGGGGGCAGTATCGCCTGATATATGCTTACCCTCCGCTACTGTTGTTGCCTCGCCGGCTTCGCAGAGTCGGGGCTGAGGCCATTCCAGTGATCCTCATTGCTCCGGAACGGCGACATTGGTACACGATCTACTTCGGCTAGTCGCAGACGTTCCTGGCGACTGCCTATTGGGGTGGACCTTCTGTCTCATGATCCCATACTTCATCCTGCTTTACAGTCTTTGGCTTTAATGGCATGGCTGTTTAAAGCCAGGTGCTGAAGGACCAAGTTCTCTCGTATTCGGTCATCTCTTCTATGTTGTTGACACGGGAATCTTGCTCCAGAAAAGATATTTCACCGTACCTGGAAGGCTTACATCACTATGTGCAAGGAACTTGAGTGGCATCCTCGGATGTATTCCGTTCCCAGGATTTTGCTGTTCTTACAGTGTGGTGTGACCCAAAAGCTGGCCTTGCATACCTTTTTTGAGGGTCGGATTTCGGCCCGGGCTCCTCTCCCTACTTGGGATCTGAATTTGATGCATCTCGGTTCTCCAAGAACATCCCTTTGAGAATATCAGAGAGATTCCTCTCTTGACCTTGTCCCGGAAGGTGGCCTTCTTAGTGGCCATTGTTTCGGTTAGACGGGTGTCTGAGTTGGCGGCCTTGTCCTGCAAGTCGCCTTACTTGGTCCTCCATAAGGATATGGCGGTGTTGCGCCCACGACCGTCCTTCTTTTCTAAGGATGGTCTCGGCCTTTCACCTTAAGAAGGACATTGTTCTTCCGTCCTTGTCCTCACCCATTGCATCCCTGAGAGTTTGCGCTTCATACATTAAGATGGGTACAAGCCTTGCGAGTGTACCTGTCTGCTACTGTTTCCATTCGGAAGTCTGTCTGGTCCAAAACAGGTCCGAGCGGTGTCGTCTGCCACCGTCTCTTGGTGGATCAGGCAGACCGTCATACAGGCCTATGCCCTTAAGGGGCGGGCGCCTCCCTTTCCGGTTGCAGCGCATTCCACCAAGGCAATTGGTGCTTCCTGGGCCTTCCGACATCAAGCGTCGGTTGCACAAGTGTGCAAGGCGACGACCTGGTTGTCCGTTCATACCTTTTCAAGATTTTATAAGGTTGATGTGGCTGCATCTTCGGACGCTCCCTTCGGCCGCAAAGCATTGCAGGCCGCTGTTTAATGTTGCAACTCCTCCGTTGAGGAGCTCTGCTTGTTTGGAGTGAAGTTTTGGTTGTTCCTTTACTACTGCTCCCACCCTTCTGATACCGCTTTGGGACGTCCCACACGTTTACAGTATCCAGCTGTGTCAGTCCATGGACGATAAGAGAAAATAGGATTTTTGTACTCACCGTAAAATCAATTTCTCTGACGTCCATGGACTGACACAGCACCCACCCTTCCCTTTTAAGGTTTGTTCTGCTTTGTTACGAACTGAGGTCTGCTGACTGCAGGTGGGAGGGTAATGTCTGGAGGGACCGCCCCCCCCTGGTCGGGGCTGTTCAGCTCTGGTTTGTTCTAGAATGTTTCTAACATTCTGCCTAGAGCTTCTCCTGCGAGCAGGGACATATACCCACACGTTTACAGTATCCAGCTGTGTCAGTCCATGGACGTCAGAGAAATGGATTTTACGGTGAGTACAAAAATCCAATTTTTTTTTTAACCATAGTGACACAACACCATAGGTGAAATCTCCCAATCAAGGACAGGTAATAAACTGACACCAACAGTGGGACATAATTCCTGTCACTGACACCAATAATGGGGAACTAATCTTCCCACTGATAGCAACAATGGGGAACTATTCATCCCAGTAATACCAATGATAGGGCACTATTCCTCCTGCTGACCACCAACCTTGAGGCTATTTTTATTCTCACTGATGTTGGTCCCTGGGACATTTTCTACCCCGCTGGCTACAATCCGGTCCCCCCTCAAAGTATGAAGTACAGGCCCTTTGAAAAATTTGGAGACACACGGTCTAGTAACTCGTGCTGACAATAGCCCACTGTTCTCTAGATAGGTAAAGGGGGACAAGAAATTAAAAATTTTATCAACAGATTTGGTATGCGCAGAAGTATTGGTGTGCCATTTGTGAAGATCATATAATGGATTGTTCATGCTGATCAGAAGCTTTTATGCATATCTTCCACAGTAAAGAGAAATGTTTATGAATCAATTCACTAAATGTCGATGTACAAAAAGAAAATGCATATAATAACAGTACAGTAAGTGTGTTTAATGTAGAATTTTAAAACCATTTTTGAATATTTTGTCCTTTTTTATAGCGGTCGACCGATATGGGGTTTTCTCTGGCCGATGCCGATATTTAGAAATCGGGGTGGCCGATTATATGATGCAGATTTTAGGCCGATTTTTATTTATATTTTTTGGGCAGGTGGCACTGGAACGTGGCACTGATTGGCACTGGCAGGTTTCACAGCCGATAGTGTAACTGTGAAACTGCTCTCTGCAGTGCCGCGTGTGTGAAACTGTATGGAGAGAGAAGAGCTGAAGCATTCAGCGTGATGTCAGAGGTGGGCGGGACCCGAGAGGGGCGGGACCCAGCAGCTATCCAGCCAATGGTTGGGCTGTTTAAGAAAGGGGCGGGCCACATACACATAGCAGCCCGCCCAGATCGCATCGGCAGGTGTTGGATTGCTGGGTCCCGCCCACCCCCGACATTCAACCTAATTTTTGACAGCTCCTCTCTCTCTCTCCCTACAGTTTCACACACTGCGGCGCTGCTCTGCCAACAGTGTGGAGAAGGGAGAAGGATTCTCCACACTCTGCAGGCAGAGGTGCAGTGACTGTGGTCAGTGTTATATCGGCCTAATTTGGAGAATAATCGGCCGATGCCGATTTCTCCAAAATGGCCAAATATCGGCCGGCCGATATATCGGTCGACCTCTACTTTTTTACATATTGTAGTTAAAGCGGAGCTCCAACCCAAAAGGGGAAGCTTCACTTTAAGCACTCCTACACCACCGCCACATTTGCATGTAATTTTTTGTCAAAACTAGATACCCGCTCCCACTTCTGCTCTCATCGCCTAGCCCTAGATGTTCCGAGCAGAAGTTCTCCTCTCCCCCTACATGTGCCAGGTCCCAGAAGCATGCCAGACCATTCAGGAGGTGCAATGTGACTCGCGCATGCCCAGTGCACACCTGGCTGTGAAGCAAGCTGTCATAGCTGGGTGCCCACAGTTGAAATGCCGTGGAGAGGGAGAGAAGCGACTGCTCGAGTGTGCACATTTCTGGATCCTAGAACAGGTGAGCGTGTTTATTAAAACTCGGCAGATACATACGCTATTTTTGATTTGTATTCTGACTTTGGATTCATGATTTGTACTATACCACTTGTATTGATGGCTATGAGGATACACCTCAATTGTTTCTTTATATTTATGTACAATAAAAAATATATTTGTCTCTAAAGCTCAACAGATATGCGTTTTGTAGCTGCAGACTTTTAATAAGCGATTGGAGCTCCTCTTAAAACCAGTTTATACCAACACTCTCAGGATACATTAATAGATACTGATTTGTTTTTCTTGCATGCCATTATATATAGAATATATAAAGAAGCTACTGATCTGTAGAGCATAAAATACCCTTTGCAATGATCCCCCCCCCTTTTTTTTCTTCCTTGTGCCATTTATTTTATCGCCAAATTCCAGAGTCTGCACGTGCCATAGCTCAGCTATTTGGTATGCTGTACAGAGACAGTCACTTGGCTGTTAGATCTATGAAGGCTGCAGTCTCATGGCTTCTGTTTTTCATTTATGATGTAAAAACACAAGATTCGTTGTATTAAAATTTGTAGATGTAAAATACGTTTGCATGCTATATTACAATATCTTACTTTGTTACATTTGCCCGTTTATGCTGGAGGTCCCCCAAGGAAACTTTTTGTGACTAGGTTATACTGTGTATTATTCAAGCAATAATGTGTATTTTATATGGGTGGCACTGTGCTATCGAAGTTAAGTTGTAAGAATTGTCAGTTGTGTGTTTTTTTTTTTTTTTAAAAGGACAAGTAAACCTTTTGGGGAAAAATAATAAATGCACATTTCTTTCTCGTACATCACGGGACACAGAGCGACATAGTCATTACTAATGGGTTATATAGATACCGTCAGGTGCTGGCACTGGCAACTTCCAAAACCGGAAGTACCCTCCCCTATATAAGCCCCTCCCATCCGGGAGCACCTCCGTTTTTTGCCAGTGTCTAAGGTGTTGGCCAAGAAGAAACATGTGTTTTTCACTGAGCTTGCGTACAGGTTCTTTTGGGCCTCAGTAAGCTATTCCGGATCCGACCAAAAAAGCTTCATAGCTAAACGGTCGGTACCCGGGCCTTGCAAAGAGAAGAGCAAGGTTTTGCCTGTAATGCTTCTCTTAGGAGAGCTGGACCCTGGGATCCAGAGCTCTGGTCATACCCACGACCAAGATGTTTTCTGTGCAGGGTGCTATACAGGTCCAGGGGAGTGGAATCCTTGGGAACCCGGTCCCTGAAGGTTTGATTACAATGCCTGCCGTGATAGGTGAAGTTTGGGCTTTTGTGGACCAAACAAAGTCCTGCGGCGGGGAACAGGTAAGTGGGGGCCCCCAGGAACTTGGTTCTATTGGGGGACCCCCAAGCCTAATTTGTCTTTCTGTCTGTTACCTAATGGTATTCCCGCAAAATTGTGCATGCCTGTAACTACTAAAAAAATGTAATAATTTTTAATGGTGGTCAAGAAAAAAAAAAAAAAATTTTTTTATATATATATTTAATATATTAGACTGCGGTACCTGTGTTTGTCCACTAGAGGCCGCTGTGGAATGTTTTCTTGTCATATGGACTAGCTTCTTCTCAGCAGAGCAAAGTCCAGGCAGATGGTGAGTTCTCTGATAGGAAACTGCTTCCTCTGCCATGTTGCAGTGCTCGTCCATCCCCCGGCCTGCGGCAAAGAGGGGCCCTGGCTCCTGTCCCTTGTTACCATATTTGAAATTAGCGCCGAAGGCGCACGTGCGCGCCTCTATATATAGAGGTGAGCCGGGAAAGGGGGCGGAGCCTGGGGGATGACGCTCTGTGCGCGCCGCAGCGCTTCTGCGCATGTGCGGGCGTCCTAGCAGTTTTAAAAAAACAATATTGTAGTGAGCTGGCTATGAAGTACAGAGACAGAGCTGGCAACATTTAAAGGCATACAGCAAGCGGTTGATACAGGCATCCCCTAGAAAGGCACATTAGTAGACACCAACTGTGATATAGCAGCAATTGTGCTAGACTATTCTCAGTAAAAGTGGTGTATTGCGGCTGGAATACCTCAGCTTTAGGCTTAGGAATATGCCGTCCAGAAGCTCCGGAACTGAATCTTCCAGGAAGCGAAGGGGGTCTCATCGGGCTCGGAGGATCTTGGGCATACTCCTGCTGCACCAGTCTCCCCTGAAGTTCAGAGGTAAGTGACCGTAGAGACCCCGCAGGGGTACTTGGTACTGTGGCTGTCCTCAGTCACCTGCTCCTGTGTATGTAACAGAGGAGGTTTTTTTCCTCAGCTCTGGGAGGATTAGAGAGAGATTGTCAACATTTATCGCTGCCTCCCTGTCAGGGAAAGCACGCCCGATCTCCGTCTCCTCCTTCAGAGTGCCTGTTAGCAGAGCAACAGTCCCATACAGGGATCGACCTGCCTGAAGGGGGTCAGGATGAGGTTGATTCTGTTATAGAGGAATCAACAGTGGGGGAACCTTTTCTCAGCATCTCAAGCTGAAAGATTATGGGTTCAGTCTCTGACTAACATGGTCCGATCAGCATTTAAAAATGCACCTTGCGGAACCATCAACCACTACTGTATCCTCGTTGGGGTCGCTAGAAGCCCCCAGACTGTTTGTTCTTTTCCACTTCACCCTTTACTGAAAGGGCTCATTTACCAGGATTGGGAACGTCCTGAGAAAATATTTATTCCCCCAAGAGATTTCCGGTGGTCTATCCCATGGAGGATAAGTTCATCAAAAAAAAAAAAAAAATGGAAGGTCCCTACAGTGGACGCAGCCATCTCTTGTATGTATAAATCACTGACATGTCCAGTGGATAATGTCCAAATGTTCAAGAACCCAATAGATAAAAGATTGGAGTCCTTATGAAAATCTGCTTGGTGATACAACCAGCAGTAGCAGCTATTGGGGTCTGCTAAGCAGTGAAGGATCAGTTGAAACAGGTCTTGAGGGACTTGACAGATCAGCAGGGTTTGCCCTAGCTGATCTACCTAGAGCCTTAGGCTTTGCGGTTGACGCCATAGAGGATTCAGTCCATCAGGCCTCCCGCCTTACGCTGTCTATAGTACATATGCGTAGGCTCCTATGGCTCAAAAACTGGTCTGCTAAAGCTCCCTGTAAAGAATGGCTGGTTAGCGTCCCATTTCATGGTGAACGCTTATTCAGGGAAAACCTGGACAAATATATCCAGAAAATTTCCAGTGGTAAAAATACGCTCTTGCCGGTTAAAAGCAGAGTTAGAGGTCCCTCTTTAAGAGGCCTGCTTCTCCAGTCCCTGGGGCATCGGCTGTGTAACAGTTCCGACGGCCTCCTCGGTCAAATCCCGGGGGTAAAAAACAGGGACAGTAGCAGGGTAATGAGAAACCCTGGGTCAGGGGAGGTACAAAACCTCCCCCAAAGTTAAATTCATTGAAGCCCCCACTCAGTCGGGTGGGGGGAGGACTCCAGTTGTTCGCAAGAGACCTGGCGGGACACGATCAAGACAGATAGGTGCTCTCCGCAGTAGGTTTGGGATACAGTTTGGAGTTAAAAGACTCTCCTCCTTCCCATTTTTGAGGTCAAACGTGCCAAGGGATCCCCGGAAGAGAGAGTCCCTCCTGTTGGCACTAGAACAACTATTGCTCCAAGGAGTAATTATGGAGGTTCCCCTGGAAGAATGAGGGTTCGGGTTTTACTCAAACCTCTTACAGTCCCGAAGCAAACGCGGACGGGAGGCCCATATTAATTCTAAAAGGGCTATACAAATTCCTGTATATCAGGACTTTCCGATGGAGTCGATCCGATCGGTGGCCACTGCCCTACAAGGGGAGGATTGGTTAGCCGCGATCGACATCAAAGATGCTTATTTGCACATTCCCATCTTTCCAGTCCACCAAAAATTTCTACGCTTTGCAGTAGAAGGGCGCCATTTTCAGTTCAGAGCCTTACCCTTCGGTTTGGCCACAGCACCACGAGTGTTTACAAAAATTCTGGCCCTTTATTGGCCAATCTAAGAACACAAGGTGTAATGATAATGGCATATCTGGATGACTTATTGCTGATAGACCACTCAGTGAAAAAACTAGACGTGGTCGTTCACAAGACAATCAAGTATTTGGAATCTCACGGTTGGATTATCAACCGAGACAAGTCAGCCCTAAAAACCAGTCAAAAGTCTGGAATACTTGGGGCTAAGGTTGGATTCAGGCCAGAGAAAAATTCTTGCCTCGAGGAAAGGTGTTGTCTTTGAAAGATTTGATCCACTTAGTGGGTACAAAAAAGACAGCCGTCCATACGCCTGTATATGAGGCTGCTGGGAAAAATGGTGGCATCATTCGAAGCAGTACCCTATGGTCAATTCCATTCAAGGAATTTGATAGGGGCCATACTGTCAGCCTGGAACAAAAAAGTTCAGGCCCTAGACTTACAATGTCCTTGTCCCCTTCCGTTCGCAAGAGCCTCCGTTGGTGGTTGGTTCCCCAGAATCTGGAAAAAAGGAAATCCTTCAGTCCGATTTCTTGGAAGGTGGTCACTACAGATGCCAGCCTTATAGGCTGGGGAGCAGTACTGGAGCAATAGTCTCTCCAGGGCAGATGGTCGGATGCAGAAAAGGCCCTGCCCATCAATCTCTTAGAGATATGAGCAGCCCGGTATGCCCTAGTAGCATGGACATCCAAACTCCAAGGGTCCCCTGTCAGAATTCAATCAGACAATGCCACAGCAGTGGCATATATCAATCATCAGGGGGGCACCAGGAGTCGTGCAGCCCAGAGGGAAGTAAATTACATCCTGAAATGGGCAGAAAAATATGTCCCAGCCATATCTGCGGTATTCATTCCAGGAGTGGAGAATTGGAAGGCGGACTTTCTAAGTCGCCAGCAATTAGGCCCAGAGGAAGGGTCCCTTCACCCCGAGGTTTTCTGGACAATATGTCAGCGGTGGGGAACATCGGATGTAGATCTTCTAGCATCCAGATTCAACGCAAAGGGGGACAGGTTTGTCTCTCGGACAAGGGATCCCCTAGCTTGCGGCTCGGATGCCCTAGTGTTCCCTTGGGATCAGTTCAAGCTGATATATGCATTCACACCGCCACAATGGTTACCTCGATTACTCCGCAGAATCAGGGTAGAAAAGAAACCAGTGATTCTGGTGGCTCCAGCGTGGCCCCGAAGAGCATGGTACGCGGAGATTGTAAAAATGTCTGTGGGGAGTCCTTGGACCCTCCCACATCGTCCGGACCTGCTTTCGCAGGGACCGATATACCACCCTTCCTTACCAGCCCTAGGTTTGACGGCCTGGCCATTAAAGCCCACATTCTAAAAAAGAGAGGGCTCTCTAATGCTGTGGTGTCTACCATGATTAATGCCAGGAAACCGGTATCCAGGCAGATCTACTATAGAATCTGGAAGGCGTACATCGCCTGGTGTGAGGCCAGAAAATGGCATCCACGTAAATACGTAATAGGTAGGATTCTGGACTTCCTACAATGGGCTGTAGATAGGAAGCTTGCCTTGAGTACTATCAAGGGTCAGATTTCGGCCTTGTCAATATTTTTTCAAAGGCCCTTGGCTTCGCATTCACTAGTCAAAGCCTTTATACAAGGAGTGATGCGTATTAGTCCTCCGGTTAATATTCCCATATGTCCATGGGATCTAAACTTGGTTCTGTCGGTTCTACAGAAACAACCATTTGAACCATTACAGCATATTTCCTTGGTGCTTCTCACCAGGAAATTGGTTTTTCTAGTAGCCATTTGTTCGGCTAAAAGAGTATCGGAATTAGCAGCTATGTCCTGTAAGGAGCCATATCTGGTTATCCATAAGGACAGAGTAGTGTTACGTCCTCATCCAGCCTTTCTTCCTAAGGTGGTATTGAGGTTTCATTTGAACCAAGATGTGGTTCTTCCTTTTTTCCCCAAACCTACTTCGGTAGAGGAAAAGTTATTGCATTCTTTGGATGTAGTAAGAGCAGTTAAAGCTTATCTAAAAGCCACTGCTCAGATTCGCAGAACGGATACTTTGTTTATTCTGCCGGAAGGCCCCAGAAAGGGTCAGGCAGCGTCAAAATCTACTTTAGCCAAGTGTATTCGACAGGTCATTATGCAAGCTTATGGCTTGAGAAGGAGACCGCCTCCGTTCAAAGTTAGAGCGCACTCCACGAGAGCAGTTGGAACTTCATGGGCAGTGCATCACCAGGCCTCCCTGGCTCAAATCTGTAAGGCCGCAACATGGTCTTCGGTACACACGTTTACTAGGTCCTACCAGGTGGACGTTAGAAGTCAGGAGGATGTCGCCTTTGGGCGCAGTGTGTTGCAGGCCGCAAAAGATCCTCATGTCTGATAGCGCTCAGCTTATATATGGTGTATCCCCCCCCTCATTTGGCATTGCTTTAGGACATCCCATTAGTAATGACTATGTCGCTCTGTGTCCCGTGATGTACGAGAAAGAAAATAGGATTTTTATAACAGCTTACCTGTAAAATCCTTTTCTTGGAGTACATCACGGGACACAGAGCTCCCGCCCCTCTTTAGGGACACTTATTGCTTTGCTACAAAACTGAGGTGCTCCCGGATGGGAGGGGCTTATATAGGGGAGGGTACTTCCGGTTTTGGAAGTTGCCAGTGCCAGCACCTGACGGTATCTATATAACCCATTAGTAATGACTATGTCGCTCTGTGTCCCGTGATGTACTCCAAGAAAAGGATTTTACAGGTAAGCTGTTATAAAAATCCTATTTTTTGCAGGGAAAAAAAATGCATTTATTTGTTCCCAGGAAAGCATTGCACCCGTGATTAGTGGTGCAATGCTAGACGCCTGCAAACAAGCCCTGAAGCTTTCAGCCCGTTCCTGCATACGGGCTGGTCATTTACAAGCTACAGGCCTTGGGAATAATCTACGAGGCCATTCATCTGTGACCTCACAGACCATTCCGAACTACAAGTCGTTGGCCGGAAAGGTTGACGGTACTTGTAGTTTAAGTCATTCACACTAAACTGTAAATGAATGATGCGGCCGTGTGGGCACTGTTACTGGGTAAAGGGAGAGAGGCTGCAGCTACTAGAACATGTTGCATCTTCCACCCATGTAAAATGTTCCAAAAGGTGAACTTATCCATGCAGTTTGCAGATGGTGAACTTTTTGCACTTTTTTTTTTGTTGCTCTTTTTGTACTTGAGTGGGAAGGATCTGATGGATTTGTGCTTTGCTGCTTTCTGTACATGAGCCCTTTTACTGGTAAGGTAACCATGTTGTAATGAATGTATCATTTAAAAAAAAAAAAAGTTTAGCTGGTGTGTGGGTCTTCAGGTGTGTAAAAGCTGTGTCTTCATGTACTGTTACTGTAGGATCTGTCAAAAGGCATACTTGCTTGGCTGCAAAAAGTCGTTTCTCTGAGAGATTATGCAGTGGTAACTGGCATTTACACAATTATCTGCCATGGATTATTATGGTACAAGACTTTGGTGGTTTCCTAAGTAAACAACTAATGTGACTTTGACTTCTTACCTCCGCTTTATAAAAGACACTTGCCCTTGAAAATGATTATTACTTATGACTGTTGTGTTGTGTAGCACTAAAATTAGAGGGCACAATTTTTTATTTTTTATTCAAATTTTTTTTTTTTATTATTCCTTTTTTTTTTTTTTAAATGCTAGTTTGAGAAATATGGGGGCTCCTTTCTGAGCTCCCCTGAAAATGCTGGTTGACTAGTTATCAGATGTGACTATTTACAAGTATAAAAACAAGGGGCTTGCAACTTTGACTGAGTTTCCTGAACTTTTATATTAGCTTGGAGTCGAATACTAAAGACAATGGGACAGAGTAACAGTTGGGCAACTAGCAGTCTCAGTTATTGGCTGTGGCAGCCTGCTTATTTCTCTGACAGGGTTTATAGCTTGTACTATGGACATATAGAAGAGAAACTGAGTACCATAAAAAAAAACTTTATGTACTATTAATAATCTTATTACACATCATTAAAATTACTCTCCACACACACAGGGGTTCACAACATGCAAAGATTCAATTTTACAGTTCACATGTGGACTCAACATGTTTCGGAATCCTTCAGAAGCACATGTGACAATCGGTACACTGGATGCCGCTCCTAATCTTTTAAATGGAGTAATATTAGCCAGTAGGGTACATTGGAATTCATAGCATGTGTATGTTGCCCGTAGAGGTGCAAATGATTAAGCCAAGGTGAAGTCACTGCCTCTAAGGTGGAAAATGCAAGGACCAACTTCCCAATGGGCAACCATCCAAACCCAATATGAGTAAGTCACCATAAAGACAGCGTGGTAATCAAAGTAGTCAAGGCACATATATTCCAAAGAGGAGGCGCTCTTAACTTTTAGGTTATACTGTCATCAGGAGGATTTGACACTGGCAAATGGGGGGGGGGGGGGATGTAGGTTAAGCTTGGCAAAACCCATCACGCATGCCTCCCTTCTTTTTTTTTTTTTTTTCCTTCCTTCACTAGTGCGCTAGGAGGATGGACATCTTGACTTTAGCTGCGTTGTTGTAAAGACTAACCTTTCGTACTAGCACTTTTATTTTTTACCCCCCCCCCCCCTTCAATTAACCACTTGCTGACCAGCCGCCGTCATTATATGGCAGCAGGTTGGCTCGTTCCCGTAAATCGCTGTACCGGTACGGCGGTACCTTTTTTTTAAATTTCATATATAGTAGTATCCTAGTAGCGCTTGTTGCATGCACCACAGCACGTCATGGGCAAAGAGGGTGGGCAGGAAGGACAAATTATCTCAAGTGGAGTATAAATTCAAACTATGCTCTAATATGTATAGTATCCCATTGTAGTATCTCCCTCTGTGTGTGGTTTATAAATATAAATGCTGCAAATACCCCATTTTCATAGCCCATCATATGGCCGGCCCTCTCCTCCTCCCCTTCCAACTGATGTCAGCAGGCAAATCTCGGCCTCGCCTGCTGCATCTGTCAGGAGGAAAGGAGAGATCTGGCCCGTCATGTGATCGCGGTCTCGGCTCTGAAATTTAGGTATTTACAACATTTATTTTTATAAATTGCACACAGAGAGGGTTACTACAATAGGAGGCAGTGCTGATGGTGTATACATGTTAGAATGACTTAACCACTTTATGCGCTCAGCAGATCAGTCTCTACAAATTCAGCACAGTGCCTAAAAATGGAGAGCAACTGAGCATGTGCAGAGCAGGGTGAGACAGTGTATTACTGGATAATAAACAGTAAGGGCACTTATTTTTAATGTTTACATTATATCATATACCTGCAAAAGGGGCCAGCCTGAAGTGCTTTAGCAGGACTTTGTTTTCTGAATAAACTTCCACTTTAACCAGAATATTATTCTCCTGTCCCTCTGTGCTGCCCTGGCTCATCAAAAGGAAGTTTCCCTCAATCATACACGTTCAGGCTGTGAGTCTATTTTTCAGCGACTCCTTCAGAATCTGGTGCAGCTTTGCATAGTAACCAATCGGCTTCTACGTTTTTTTTTTTTTATTGTCAAAGCTTAATTGAACAAGCAGAAATTAGAAGCTGATTTGTTACTATGCACAGCTGCACCAGATTCTGTGTGCACCATATTTAGTAAATAACACCCCAGTCCATTAAAAGGTAAAATCCTATTTCTTCTAGCTTTGGGTACAGTGGCAAGGAGTTGATTCCTGTCATTTTTATCTTTGTTACACAATTGGAGAGAGTTTCCTTTTTACTACAGTCTGTGTGACACATAAAAGAACTGGGATGGCAGATACAGTGGAACCTCGGATTGCGAGTAACGCGGTTAACTATCGTTTCGCAATACGAGCACTGTATTTTGAAAAATCCTAACTCTGTTTGCGAGTGTCTCACAAGACAAGCAGGATTCAGGCCAAAGAGGTGAGCAGTACCGCGTTTGGCCTGAGGTGGGGGCACCTGAGCCGTTCGGAAATACTACGTTCCCGAGCCTTTCTGAGGTGTCCCGGGCCTTTCCGGCTGTTTCCGGGGCTCTCTGGCCGCATGCGGTATTGCATGCCATTCAAGTCAATGCGGAACAAATTATTTTAGTTTCCATTGACTTGAATGGGGAAACTCGCTTTGATATGCGAGTACTTTGGATTACGAGCATTCTCCTGGAACGCATTATGCTCGTAATCCAAGGTTCCACTGTACAGGAAAGCACAGATGGCCTAAAAACTTTTTCAAAAGTTCTAATGCTTTCCCTATTCAATTTCTAATAGAATGTTTTTGTCTGTGTCCCCTGTTAAAGATATGCAGAGAGATGTCACTGCTCCAAGCCTGTATATAAATCCTTCACCTCTGGAACTCTGGATGCTAACCGAAAGAAGCTCAACCATGCTTCACAAACTCAGCAGGAAAGCAGCAAGTTGCACACTGTCGGATCAAATCCAACTTTATCAGAGCCAGCCAAAACACACTGCAGCCCTATCTAGAACCCCCTAACGTTTCACCCAATACAGGCTTGATCACACTATTGGGTGAAATGTTAATAGAGGGGATGGGCTGCAGTGTGCTTTGTTCAGGTATAATGATGTAGGATGTGTTCTGACATTGGGGTGTGCGTTCCTGCTTGCCTGTTTTAGACATTTCATTATGATATTGGTGTCAGTGACAGAAAAAGAAATCCCAACAAGGGTTTGTAGCCTGTACCAGTCTGTCCCAACAAAATATAAAGTTTGGGCTCAAGTTTGACTTAAAAATGTATCAATACTTTAAAAAATATTTCATCTGCAACCAATATAACACTAGGTTCACACTTCTACAACTCGTGTGAGACAATTTTTAAATGAATGGTTTGCAGCAAAAAAGTGCATGCACTTTTTCAAGAACATGTCCGCAGTGAAATCAAATGGTCTTTTTGACCATACGATTTCCCCACGGTTCCTGCACACGCACTGCGATTTTTACATGCATGGGTGTGCCATTCAGAATGAGTGAGTGGCAGCCCCGCATATTTTCATAGAACAGGTTGTTTTCACTGTGGGTGGTTGTGGGTCCGGAAATCACTTATTTTTGCACCCCCAGCCACACGCAGAGGTGTGAACCAATCAACTAGTAGGTTTTTAAAGATCTTTAAAACTCCAAGTATGGTATAGCAACCCTCCCCTCCCCTTCCTTTGCTACCAGCTGTCTTTGCAAGTTGGCTAAGGGTGTTATCTGGCTAGGGTGTTCTTGGCAACATGCATGGAGAAAAAGTTGGGAAGTTATTGCTGTGGCCACCCTGTTGAGGTCTTTTTTGAGACAGTCTACAAGTGAAATGTTAACTTATAATTTGTTAAAAATTGCCAAGCTGATTTCTGTATTTCTGAATGTGTTCTGTTCAAGTGTTCCCAATTAAAGTTCTCTACTTTGTTCCCCTTAGACTTCTCCCGATAAAGTTGATTATGAGTATAGTGAGTTGCTGCTTTATCAGAACCAGGTTCTTCGTGAAGCTGAGCTGTTCAAGGAAGCATTGGATCATCTTTGTACATATGAAAAGCAGATCTGTGATAAGCTAGCAGTGGAAGAAACAAAAGGTACATTTTACAAGTTTCATGTGCATTTGTTATTTAAATTGTGTGGCTAATATTAATCCGGAATAGCTTGTATATGATTGACTTTTAATAATCGATCAAACTTGAATTTGACGCCATTGCCTCTGAATGATATCTTTAGTTGAATCCCAAGATAAAATGAGTAGCAGTTTACAATTTCATTGTGGATATGGCAGTCTCTCCCTTTTTGATTTGAAAAAAACTATTAAAGTGCAGCTGTCCCTAAACTATTGGATATTTTTTTTTTTTTTTACTGAGGGTTCAGGTGAAAAAAAAATCTAACAGGAATGCTAAGACTCCAATACTAAAAGCATATATATATATATATATATATATAATTTTTTTTTTTTTACCTAGATATAGATATAGATATATATATATATATATATATATATATATATATATATATATATATATATATATATCTCTATCTATCTATATCTCTATTACACACACACTAAATTTTAAAAGAAATCCAAAAATGTCTCTCCTTTACATTTTTGGATGGGTTGTATGAATTTTGCAACTGATTGTACTTTAAAAGAAAAAAAAAAGTAACCTTTTATTAAACTGTCATATCTCCAGAATATGTAGGTCATGAATGTGAGGGCAATATTTTAAATTCTAACTGGTATTATGGTGCTTTTTAAATAGTATATAATTATTTTCTTTTTTTTTTTTTTTTTTTTTTTTTAGGAGATTTATTACTGCATTTGGGTCGATTTGAGGAGGCATCAGATGTGTATCAGGCTTTGCAGGAGAGGAGCCCTGAGAACTGGTCATATTATAAGGGTTTAGAAAAGGCCATGAAGCCAGGTAAATCATTATTGTGTGTGTGTGTATATGTGTATACTGTCTGTGTGTCTGTGTGTGTGTGTATATATATGTATGTGTGTGTGTGTATATATATATATATATATATATATATATATATATATTCACACACACACACACACACACCAGTGTTAAAAGGGAATGAAACTTAAAATGAAAATACTGACAGGTAGGCTTCTGAGGACCAAAGAGACCCTATTGGTCTCTTCTGTCATAAATCCCTCTCCAAAAAGCATTGGGATACACTGCGCCGCTCAAACAATCGTACGTTTGCGACACCGATCTGTGTCCTGACAATGTGACTCCAAAGCACAGGAATTGCATAATCACGGCTGAAGAGCCTGAACTTAGAAAACAGACCTGGAGACGATGGCAACGTTCATGACTGATTGGAGCACTGACAGTGCCGTGCTGGAGGAGATCACTGGCTAGGGAGAGTCTGCTCTACTATGCTGGGCATACAAGTACATTATGGTTAAAAGTTCTTGGGGCCCATTTTATTTTTGTTGCAGAGGTTTAATTCTGCTTTAACCTAAAAGGAAATGCATAAAAAAAACAATGCTTTATATTAAAGTGGATTATAACTCCTATTTTTATTTGTTTGCTTACCCCAGGCTCAGTTTAAAAGGTTTACCCTCGCTTCCTGTCCTGGGGACAACCTTTTCACCTGACAGAAGTGAAGGAAGCAGCAGCATTAGACAGAAGTAAAAAATAAAAATAAATTCTTGGGCATGGAAAGGTTAGAATTGAAGTCAACTTTTTATTGTCAGTTACCCTGTTGCTGATTTTTCCCTCATTTCCTGTCTTGAAAAATGTTGAACCCAAAACAGGAAGTAAGGTGAAATCTCTCTAATGAAGCCCCCCGAATAGAAGTAAAACCTGCCAGGTTTTCTAACCCAATCCAAAACCAAGAAAAAGTGTTTTAGCTATAGATACTTTTACATTTTCAAATAAAAAGAACAGGTGTGTTTGAGATTGCTGATTTTTTGAACATGGTAACTGCCAAACCGTTATGCTGATTCTGTTACTTTAGAACTGTCCTGGGAAAAACATGCAGCAAGCATATTTAGAATATCCTTGTCTTGCACATTGGTGCTCGGTCAGATAGAAGAAAATAAAGAAGCCATGGCTTTTTTATGCCAGCTAGATGAAAAGCATTTTTAGATTAAATTACAAGTGGCAGCCTATGCAAATCTATCATTAAGAATTTAATTTGACATTGTGGAAGTTGATTTACTAAAATTAGAGTGCAAAATCTGGTGCAGCTGTGCATTAAAACCAATCAGCTTCCAGGTTTGTTTGTTTTTTTGTCAAAGCTTAACTGAACAAGCTGAAGTTAGAATCTGGCTACCCATGCACATTTGCAGCAGATTTTGTACTCTCCAGTTTTAGTAAATCAACCCCTGTATGTTAATGGTCACCAGTTTAAGGTGCTTTTCAGATCACCCAGATTTCATTGAGCTGTACATTTTGACCTCCTTTTGAACTGGTTCAAATGGGTTTTGCATTCTATAGACTGAACTCAAAGCCTGCCTTAAACGGATGAAAGCCTGCTCACATGGACTCCAAGGCTGGTCTTGCATTGTACAATTTTCTTATTCAATTTCCTTTAGCTTTACCTTCAACTATGTAGTGCAAGGGCCTGTTTGCATACAAATTAAGTGTAAGGTTTGACCTCATATTATATGGTTTTGGTCAATCTAAAAGAAAATTGTACAAGAAAGTTGTATAATGTATGGCCAGCCTTAGTTTGCTCATAAATGGTGAGTGTGATGGACTTGCTTGCTTCTTGCACCCCCTACTGACTCTGATGGTAAGCTCTCCCTTAGCTGCAGATCTTATCTCTAATCCTGCAGATTACAGTAGTTAATTTTAATTTGTACCTTTTGTGCCATATTAAGCAGAACTATGTTAACAAAAACTTGTGTATGCATTTGCAGCCACTGTAGAAGAGCGACTGAAGATTTATGAGGACAGTTGGACTAAGTTTCCAAAAGGTTTAGTGCCAAGGAGACTGCCTTTAAACTTCTTGACAGGTGTGTAAAAAGATCAGTTTTCCTACGAATGTACAATTGATTCATTGTTTGTTCATCCATAGCTCTTTGTTTTTAGGTGAAAAATTTAGAGTGTGTTTGGATAAATACTTAAGGATGAACTTCAGCAAAGGATGTCCTCCAGTTTTCAACACATTGCGGTTGTTGTACAGTGACAAGGAGAAGGTAAAGTAATGTTTTTTTGGGTAATGGTGGCTACTTGTCATTAAATAGATTTCTTTAGCACTACACTAGAATTTTTAGGGCGAATCATGATTTATGGCATGCAAAGCAATAGCCATCGATTGGATGCAGCCTTCAGTGCATACAATAGCTCCTTTGTTATCTAGTCAACCAAAATTCGCACTTATGAAAGGTTATTTGTAAAAATGGAAACTAACCCCTAAATTTTCAAAATATCAGGGGTCCATGGCATAATTCTACCCTAACTCTCAACCTAGCCAACACCCCTTCATTCAAATTACCAGTATTTGGCACCATGTTATGTTTTTGTTACAAGAGAAGTATGGGTTTCGGGATGAACATTTACATTTGGGTGGATGCCGCATTGGACCCCGGTGCCTCTACACTGAGAACCGAGCGATCGAACACCGCCGATTGCTCAGTTCTCGCAGCTCCCCAAGTAGAGAGCTGGAGACTGTCAGTCACAGCTCTCTGCTCTGCCTTCTCCTCGCTCACTGGAGCGCTGGGCTGTGGAGGGGCGGGAGCGGCCTGCTCAGGCTCTCGGCAGCTCGCTGAGAGGCTAAGCCAGGTGTTGGTCCAGGGATCTAGGCGGATCCTGACTCGGTGGTCGTGATGATGTGGAGTCTGGACCGACTCTGTGACGCTCTGCTGAAAACGGGTCACAGGAGTGCAGTTTACAGCTTTGTTGTACTTCTCCTTTAATGCATGTATGAAAAAGAAACCAACGAGACAGCGTATATTTCAAGTTATGTTCTTCTATTTTGGTCTATTTATATGATTGCTCATTCCATGTGATTGCATTGTCTGATTTATTGGAAAAAAGTTCTGTAGTCTTTCTAAACGTAATATTTTTGATATTTTCCAGGTGGAGATTATTGAAGATCTTGTCGTAGGTTATGAAACATCACTAAAAAGTTGCCGACTGTTTAACATTAATGGTAAGTGTAACTTCTATAGCTAAGTTTATTTTTTATTGTCCTTGCTAAACAAACATCATTTTTCTTGTGTTTTTCTTAAAGGCCAACTCCGGGGCAAATTTTTTTTCTCTCCTTGCAGTGGGGCTGTGCCTGCATGCAGAGGGTTAACTGCTCTTTTTGTCAAGGGGGTGAACACAGCGCTTATACTCCCCCAGACTGTTCCTGCCGTCTTCACGTGCAGAGCCGGTCTATGGGCGTGACGACAGGAACAGTCCACCACACAAGACCTTGACCGCACGTGGGCAACAGCCAAAGGGACCAGTCCTGTGCTAGGGAGGATTAGCTGAGTATATCTCGGTTTTCAGAACCCTTGGACCAAAACAAGCAGTTAACCCATGAAGTACACGCACAGCCCCACTGCATGGTAAAAAAATAAATATTCCCCGCGTTCTGCTTTAATGGAAACGAATAGCCTGTTCTCTGTCTTCGGTTTTAAGGTGAGCCTGTAATTTTAATGTTCAGTACAAAGTAACAGGTCCTGTAAGGCCCCTTTCACACTGGGGCGGCGGGGGTGTCAGCAGTAAAGCACCGCAAAGCGCCTCAGTGTGACAGGGGTCTTAATGTGCTACCCTTCTTGCCCTCCTGAGTCCAGTGAAATACCTGATTCTTCTGGGTATGGAGGATCCTGTGATTTCCATTCCTTTCATAATGCTGAGTTTAAGCCTTAATCACCCGATTTCTTTGATAGTAGATATTTTTATTTTTGATTGTTACAGTTACTCTTGACATAGAATCCTATGTCTCTTATTTTATTGTACAGATGATGGAAAAGAAGAGCCACCAACTACATTACTGTGGGTTCAGTACTACTTGGCACAGCACTTTGACAAGATTGGTCAATCATCGTTCGCTCTTGATTATATTAATGCAGCTATTGAAAGCACACCAACATTGATCGAACTGTTCCTTGTGAAAGCTAAAATATACAAGGTAGATTATTATTTTTGCTTTAACTATGTGACAGTAGTAAAAAATACACCTTCACACATTACGAGTGCTTGAATTATTTTTATCGGAATGTCTTTCCTCTAATCATGAAAAACTGATCATTAGCATACAGTATATCCTTGTTGAAAAGGGTTTTCCTAGTGAAGCTGTTTGGGTCCATTCACATGTGTTGGCTCTTTTAAAGAGGAAGTTCACTCGGGGAAAAAATAAGTCAGCAGCTACAAATCCTGTAGCTGCTGTACTTTAAAAAAAAAAAAAAAAAGGACATTAATTTTCCAGGGAGCCAGCACTGTCCTTACCCAGGCTAGTTCTTCACTAGCCTTTGGGTTCCCAGCACTGGCGTAATAACTGTGAGCAGCAATCTTTACAGCCGGTTGCCCACTGTGCATGTGCAAGCCGCGCTGTGTTTTGTAAATGGCCCTCAGTCTTCTGAGACCCGTGATATGTCCAAGAAGACGGCAGGAAGGGAAGGGGAGAATTTATGCTTGGATCGCCTAGGTGGTCTGAGCGGAAGTGGGTACCTGTCAAAAGGGGAACTGCCCTTTTTGGGTGGAGTTCCACTTTGAGTATGCAGTGTATGTGTTTTTTTTTTATTTTGCACAGGAAGGCTTTCATAATTTTGCTAATGTGCATGTAAATTAATTAAAATGTACATTAAACACAGGAAAACACTACTTTTTTTTTTTGCACCTTAGGAAAGAATACTTTAAAAGTTCAATTTAAGCCTTCAGTGATGTATTATGTAGGTTGCCTGTTGCCTTTTTAAATCCCTAACAAATTTCCCACCCATGTCTGCCATGCTACTACGTTAACGAGGCCTTGAGAAATACCTAAAATTTCCTGGTGTGGAAGTTACACATGAAGTGTTCTCTTGGCCTCCCATAATACAGTGCACTGTACTTAATTTCCAGTGTCTGAGCCCTGTCCTGTGAGGGGTACAGTTAATAAAAAAAAACTATCTGTACAGTGGGAAATCGTCTATGCCACAGAGCAGTATTCGGTTTAGGGAGCCCCATCAGTGAATTTTTTTTTGTCGTTTTTTTTTTTTTTTTTTACTTGGCAGGGGTTTGGACATAATCATGTCAAATTTAAGGAGACCTGCTAGTCTAGGGGTGAACAGGACATGTTGGGGATCCAAGAAACATACTACGTTGACAATAGACATTCGGAATTTATAGGCACAGTTGGTCCAGTCCTCGTCTTGATATATTTTTAAGAGTTATCTGTCTCAGGCGATACAATGTGTTATATTTCAAAGTGGTATTCTCTCTATCTTTTAGCATGCTGGTAACATCAAAGAGGCTGTTCGGTGGATGGATGAAGCTCAAGCCCTGGACACAGCAGATAGGTTTATCAACTCAAAGTGTGCAAAGTACATGTTGAAAGCTAACATGATAAAGGACGCTGAGGAGATGTGCTCTAAATTTACAAGGGTTTGTATAACAATTTTTTTCAAAAATGTTGTAAATGTCATTCTGGTACATTTTTGTTATCTAAAGATAACTACTTATACTAATTTTGAGTGATATACCATAGTGGTTTTGAGCAATATATTAAAGGAGAAGTAAAGCCAAAATAGCTTTGGCTATACTTCTCCTTTTAAAGAGAAGTATGGGGTTTGCAAAGAAATGAACAAAACCTTAGTCTCTCCTAGGTGGATGAAGCATCAGTCCAATGCTGTGTTTGACCCTTGCTGTCTCTGCACTGCGAAGTGAATGATAAACACAGCTGATTACTCTGTTCTCCTCTAGACTCTGAGCAGAGAGCCATGACTGTCAGTCATCGGCTCTCCAGCACCAAGAGGAGAACTGAGCGCTGGGCTGCGAAGGGGGGAGTCCAGGCTTCTGGGCGGATCTCGTCCATATCGTCAAAATCAGCCTGGACCAGCTCTGTGACTTAAGCCCACCATTGGCTGAAAACGGATCACAGGAGTGCACAACTAACTGCACGCCTGTGATCCATCGAAGAAATAATATATTAGGAGAGTGGGAAAGTTGCATACAGCTCCATGTATTTTCTAGGACAAACCCGTGGTACCATTGGAACTGTGTAGAAGCTGATTACCGTATATACTTGAGTATAAGCCGACCCGAATATAAGTCGAGGCACCTAATTTTACCACAAAAAACTGGGAAAATGTATTGACTCGAGTATAAGCCTAAGCCTAGGGTGTACATCTGTATGCCTCACTGTACCTCACTGTGCCCATGCCTAGAATGACGTTTAACATGGGAGTCTATGGAAGGGGTGCCCAGCTTTGAAAAATTGGTACTCCCCGGCTGTAGGTCCCCCAGACAAAAAACTTTGCACACTTGTAGAGGAGAAATGGGGTTTCATGTGCGACAAGTTTCGACCGGCCAATACCGGGTCCCCAAAGTCACAGTAGAAATGACCGGTTAACATGGGAGTTTATGGAAGGGGTGCAGTTTTTTTCTTTTATTGCCATTTGGTGTTATCTTACTATTACTGCTGCCTATAGTGTTAGTTTTCCTAGCGCAGTTTTTTTACCTTTTTATGGAAGGGGTGCCCTGCTTTGAGAAATCGGTGCTCCCCGGGCCGTAGGTCCTCTGGACAACAAACTTTGCACACTTGTAGAGGAAGAGTGGGGATATGTGGGGCCATGTTTGGGGTACAGGGGACTTATGGCTGGCCGATACCGGGTCCCCAAAGTCCGGGAGATCAGGCGCAAAAAGGCGACTCAAGTATATGCCGAGGGGGGCATTTTCAGCACAAAAAAAATGTGCTGAAACACTCTGCTTGTACTCGAGTATATACGGTATTTGCAGGATTTTGCCGTTAGCATTGGGGGGGAGGGAGCAAGCAGCTGCCGAGGCTGGAACACAGGTTTTCTGACTAAATAGTCTAGACAAACATATAAAAATTACCTTCAAAGCATACAATTGTGAAAGATCACTTCCCTCCCTTCTCATTACAGGAAGGCACTTCAGCCGTGGAGAACCTGAATGAAATGCAGTGCATGTGGTTCCAGACCGAATGTGCACAAGCGTATAGATCTATGAACAAGTATGGTGAAGCGCTTAAAAAATGCCATGAAATTGAACGAGTAAGTGTACAGATAATACTTTATATTTATTTTTTATGTCTTTGACGTTCCACATTTTCATGGTATGAACCTAGAAAAGGAAAATTTTCAGTTATATTTTACTAGTTATAAACCCAGCTCCAACATAAAGAATAAAAAGAAGTTCCTGCGCCAGACAGAGCAGGGATCAGCAACCTTTTTCCACTTGAAAGAGAAGTATGGGTTTTTTTTTTTTTTTTTTTTAATTCATACTTGCCTTGGTGGATGGATCATCAGACCAATGCTCCATCTGTCCCCTGGCGTCTATGCACTGAGAACCGAGCCACCGAACATCGCCCTTGGCTCGGTTCTCACAGATCCCCGAGAGGAAATCTGCTGGCTGTCAGTCAGCATCTTTCCTCTCTGCTTCTCCACGCTCATTGGAGCGCTGAGCAGTGGAGGGGCGGGGAGAGGCTGTCTCAGCAGCTCGCTGAGACTGCCATCAATCAGGGTAGCTGACAGATCCCGACTTGGAAGTCGTGATGATGCGCTGCCCCGACTGATGGCAGTGACGTCAGCGGAGAGCGGACTTCAGACCGCTCTCCTCTGAAAACGGGTCACAGGAGTGCAAAACGAATTGCACTCCTGTGACCCAGAGGAGAAGCCCAGCCTAAAAAGCTCAGGCTGGACTTCTCCTTTTTATGGTCAACGTATGACCAATGTATGTGGGCCACATTCACGCGCTAATAAATGAAGATAACATTACACAGCCCCCACACCTCTGGACCCCTTTACATTACTCGGCTCCCATAGCTCTGGACCCCTTTACGTTACACAGCCCCCCTAGCTGTGTAAGCACGAAGGGATGGGGCGCTTTAAATGTTTTTTTTTTTTTTGCATTGTCCCTTTGCGAAAAAAAATTCTGATCACTTTTATTGCGGTCAGACGGAATGTAAACATCCCTTGTGACAATAATAGGCAGTGATAGGTACTCTTTATGGACGGATCTGGAGTCTATAAGACCCCAAATCCCTCTTTTGCACTTAAAATCATTAAAAATGGCAAGTTTGGCTGTTTTGAATACCGCTATTTTTTAAAATTTGGCGCCTTTAAGTCCTCTGTAAACGGAAAGTGATGTCATGACTCGGGATTACTGATCGAAGCCGACTTCGGTTGTTATCCCAAGAAAGCCAACCGCTGGCTCTAAAAAACGGTACCGGGGTGATGCGCGCCTCACCCCGGTACATCCCCCTTCAAGCCAAGGCCGCATATTTGCCTACAGTCGGTGTGAAGGGGTTGAAATGTCCGGGTCGGATACACGTGAATTCATCATGTGCACTGACGGGCTGGACAATTTAGCGGTGGCGGGGCGGGTGCAGCCCACGGGCCGTAGGTTGCCTATCCCTGACATTAGAGGATCTGTTGGGTCATAGGAAAAAACGATCTACTGAGGATTGCCTCTTACAATCTCCAATACAAACTTGCAGGAAATAAACCTCTTAGCCTTGTCACTTATGTTTTATTTTTTTGGAGGGGTGGCGATTATTATTATTACCACCATAAATGTGGGGCAATGTCTATAAATAAAATGTTGCTTAGTGTGTACATAACAAATACGCACATTATGCTTTTGTTTTTTTTTATTTCAGCATTTTGTAGAGATCACTGATGACCAGTTTGACTTCCACACTTATTGTATGAGAAAAATTACACTCAGATCATATGTGGACTTGCTGAAGTTAGAGGATGTACTCCGACAGCACCCATTTTACTTCAAAGCTGCCCGACTCGCTATAGAAATTTACCTGAAACTTCATGACAACCCTTTAACAGATGAGAATAAGGAACATGAGGCAGACACAGGTATGTGGAAAAAATTATTTCTTTGTCTTTAAAACCTAATATAGCTCAGTGTAATTTCCTTTATTAAAGTGGTTGTAAACCCAGATAACAAAAATTTCAACTGAACATTAGCAAAGCAGCACAACCCATTTGTGCACATCTGGCAGGGAAACAAACAGCCTGTCATCTGTAATCCTCCTTTGCTACTGGGAAAAAATCTGATACTGTACCTGGAAAAAAAGTGTCGCCATGACCTTTAATTGACAGTCATACAGATGAGACCCATGCTTGGGCATAAGTGAAGGGTGTGGGACTCCTGCAGCCTCAGTCTGACAGAGCTCGGAGCTGGGACTGTCTGTACTGTCTCTTTCTGCCCACTCAGCTCCTCTGGACCGTGACCAGCATAGTTACCCAAAGTCTTAAAGTTCTGGGCACATTTTTGGACCCTTGACAGCTGTCCCAATCAAGCTGTTCAATAATTGAAGGTCTGCCATGGACAGCTGAGTTACCCACTGTGAATATACTGCATTGGCACCAAAAACAGAGGTTCTGCAGGGTGGGGCAGCTAACACACACCACATACGGCACATAAAAAACCCTCTCCCTACCTCTTCTAGTTCCCCCAGCAGTAGATATTCAGCGGCTCAGTAATGGGGACTCCAGGAAGTCGGGTGGTGCCTTCCTGCTTATGTGATTGGTAAGAACCTGCAAGGGGGTGTGGCCTTTGTGCCAAGAGGGTATACTGAGGAATGCTAGAGGGGGGTGGAGAGAGGGTCCGCTTTCAAAATGCTACCGATGCCAGAAATTCTAATATGTTTGGGTGCCTGGTAGCTTTGACATGCGAGCGAGTTAAATGTGCCATCCACTAACAAGTCCAGCTGCTAAGCCGCGCTAGGTTGATTTCTGGGGACATAAACGGCTGGGAGGAGAGTCCGCTAATGTCACTCCTCTAACCTTCGGTCAGTTTTCATGTCCACTAATCCAGTGTTATTCAGAGGGCTGTGACAGGAAAACGATGAGGTACATGTAATGTGATTTTTATGTTTACTACACAAACTGTTAAAAGTATGCATGTCTTGGATAATTGCTGAACAAGGGGTTTAAAACCACTTTAAATTAACAGGCTGAACTAGCTTTTCCACTGTTTGTCCTTGCCCTTGCCTCCTTGATGTATGGTACAAAAGGACCATGTTTTCGTACTCTGTAAAGAGGGTTAAGAATCATATTATTGCTTGTATACCCTTTTTTTTGGGGGGGGGTCAGGAATTATGTTTTAGATAACAGGCTCCATTATGCTGGGGCTCCTTGCATTTCTGGCTTCTAAAATGGCCTTTCATTTTAAATGCACACCAAATCATTTTTCCGAAAATTGGGAGTTTTTTTATATTTTTAATTGAAGCACTGCTAGAAAAAGTATTATGACCAGTTGTCGTTTTACAGGTGTTAATCTACCAAGCAATGTAAACAGCAGGATAGGGGCTGCAAGCAATAGGGCTGTATTCATGCTACTCTAGACAATGAACGGAATTATGTACTTGTGATTTTTATGTAAACCCCCCCCCCCCCCCCTTTTTTTTATGATTTTTATTTTCAATGTATGCAATCCCTGTTTGGGTGACGCTGTTAAAGGTGTAGTGTACCCCAAAAGTTCTTGTTTGTCAGATTCTGAAGATGAAATCCTATGCTTGAATTGTCGGGTCCCCACATATGCTGCAGCAACTGCCTTCTGCTTCTCTTCAAGTTGAGCTTTCAATATATAGAGAATGCAGAAGAGGGGTGGGAACACCTTTTTGTAGTACATGGGTGGGAGAAGAGGCAGGAAATATAGTGGGGAGATCTTGCTGATGGATTCCCCAAAAGACAGACCACCAGTCCTGCCGAACTGAAATTTCACTTTGGGTGGACTAGCTCTTTAATCTTGTATGCATTGAATTCCCTGGTAGCCAATATGTCAGACAAAGAGCTGAAGAAACTGCGCAATAAGCAAAGGAGAGCTCAGAAAAAAGCTCAGCTGGAAGAAGAGAAAAAGAATGCCGAGAAGGAGAAACAACAAAGGAACCAGAAGAAGAAAAAGGAGGATGACGATGAAGAGATTGGAGGCCCAAAGGAAGAACTCATTCCTGAAAAGCTAGCAAAGGTATTTTTAGAAGTCTGTTGAAAAACAATAGATTTCCAAGGCTAGGTTGTGTTTTATTAGAGATGCCAATTAGTGGTGGCCTGATGTCAGTTCTTCAGCATGAATGGTGGAAATTCTGATTAGAGAGACTGCCAGAGCATGCCAAGTAGTGGTAGCCTGAGAGCTGCTCTTGGCATAAATGGTGGGATTCTGAGTAGAGAGACTAATATGGATCAGCAGCTGGGTACCGGTGTTTAGAAGTGGTATCCTCCCACAATTCAAACATTCTGGCTTGCAGTACCTAAGGTTGACCTTAGAGTTTGACCGTGGTTAGGACAGCAGACCGTAGTTAAGTGCTTTGGCATTAGCTCAAATTTATTCTATGTGCTTTAAAGAATTGCAATATATGTTGACATTCTAGGAAAATGATAAACTTTTTTGCCCTCCACTATATTATGTATTTGTTTTGTCTATCTAGAACAGTAGCCATTGCTCTTAGCTTTGGCGCCAATGTTTTTGTTTAACCATGCATTGTTTTTTCTTTTTACTTCACGCAGGTGGAAAATCCATTAGAAGAAGCTATTAAATTTTTAACACCACTAAAGAATCTGGTCAAGAACAAAATAGAAACCCATCTATATGCATTTGAAATCTATTTCAGGAAAGGTAAGAAAAACCTGTCTTCTTAATGTTGACATTTTTAAATTTTATAGTTGCTGTTTTATTGCAAAATATAGCATATATGCATCTGTACAAAGACATTGAATAAGGGTGTTAATAGTAAGGATTTTGTTTCTGAAACACATCAGTCTAAGGCCTTGTTCACACCATATGTGCGTAAAAACTGATGGGGAAAAACACGCAGATTTGACTTGCATAGGCTTAATCATGCTGTGTGCAGTGATGTCTGTCTATTGCGTAGATCTGCAAGGACAAAAATCCTCTAGTTTTCTATGTGCTCTGTTCACACCATAACACTGCTGTCACCTGTTGTTGTTTGTTTTTTTTTTGTTTTTTTTCTGCGCAGAAATATAACATTCTCTGCAAGTGCACACAACAAAACAAAACATGTGCCCTGTTTACACCACAATGTTGATGTCGTATATATGTTCACAGAAAACTGCATACACGTTGCAGATTTTCCCGCAGAAAAAAAATCTGTGATGCCAGTGTTGTGCTGTGAACAGGACACACAGAGAACAATTGTTTTCCTTGTGTCCTTGCAGAGACGGGTGCACAAAAACTCATGTCGCTGCACATGGTGTGAACAAGGCCTATAACAGTGTTTCTCAACAATTTTTTCAGTTGTGGCCCATTTTAAACGTTTTAAAAATCTGGAGCCACCTCAGTCTAAAATGTAAAGAATTTAAATGTTACTTATTGGTGGGAAGCCTGAGCCAGTCCATTACATCAGTCTTCCCAGTCATAGATCTCCCCCATTAGAGTCCCCCAATCACACATTCCCCTCTTCATATCAGAGCCCTACCTTTTTGGTTCAGCACAGGGCGGGAAATGGAGGAGGTCTGGAGGAAGCAGACTTCAATCTCTTGCTGAAAGATGGGGGCTCTGGATCAGTCATGCGTTGCCATAGTGCGGACAAACTGGCTGCCTTCACCGTAGCAACAATTGATGTTGTGCGTCCTGGCCTTAAAGCGTCATTGGTTGTTATGGTCTTGGTGGCTGGCCCTTCCGCACCATGGGAACTCATGTCGTTAGTGCTGTCTGCCGGCCATCTCTTTCTATAACTTCCTGAAATCTCTGCATGTTTTGCAGTTTCTCCTGTGCGATTTACTTTGTTTCTAAGGACTACATATACCATGGCACCTTGCTGCCTGCAAGCAGAGAGTCCTGTACTGAATGTTTCCTGAAATTCTTCCTCTATGCACCTCTGTAGTTCAGAAGGCAGTGACACAATAGCCCCTACTTGCAAGGGCATAGTTAACCACTTGACTTCCGGAAGATTTACCCCCCTCTATGACAGGACATTTTTTGTGGTACAGCACTGTGTTACTTTAACTGACAATTGTGCGGCCATGCAACGCTGTACCCAAATGAAAATTGTAATTCCCCCCACAAAGAGAATTATTTTGATGGTATTTGATCACCACTGGGTTTTTTAGTTTGTATTTTGCGCTATAAACAAACAAAAAATATATATATTTTTTTTAAGTGTGTGTGTGTGTGTGTGTGTGTGTGTGTGTGTGTGTGTGTGTGTGTGTGTGTGTGTGTGTGTGTGTTTTTTCCTGCTATAAAACCTATCCCATTAAATCTAATTTCTAAATAAATTTTAAATCCCAATAAGCGTATATTGATTGGTTTGTGCAAAAGTTATAGCTATGAGATGTATACTGGATTTTTTTTTCTTTTTAATGCTAGTAATGGCGGTGATCAGCAACTTGTAGCAGGACTGTAATATTGCAGTGGACAGTCTGACACTGGCACTTTGTGGAAACCAGTGACACTAATGTAATCGGTGCTAAAAATATGCACTCCCTGTACTAATAATACTGGCTGGCAAGTGGTTAAACATCTATAGCGATCAAAGGGTTAAATATGTGACTAGCCAGTATTTTTGTGTACACTGTGTGGTGATTTTACTAAGGGAAGTGAAGGATTCTATTCCCTGATTTGCAGGGACATAAAATACATCACTTTCCTCCTGTCGGATCTGAGCTCTGCCTTGTTTACATAAGCAGAACTCCATTCTGTGTGTCTGCATCTATTGGCCGGCACCCGCTGATCGGCTTGTGCTGTGTCAAATCACAGCTACGCCGTTGGCGTGCTTCCTACCTGGAAGTGCCAGATCACATACTAGGTATGTGATCTGGTGCAGGAGAGCCACTCTGCTGCCACATAACTAAGCGGTCAGCAACCAGTTAGCTGTTCTAAAGGCTCATGGTTTGTTACCTTAAGGCATTCTATGCCTTAAGGTAGAAAAACTTCTGGGTTTATACTTATCTGGGCCCCATCTCGATCCAGCGATGTGCACGAGAGCAGCGTCTTTCCCACCTTATTGGCTCACACAGCAGTGATGTCCATCACTGCCAATGAGAGGGCTGGGGCTGAGTCAAGCCGTGCTCTGTGTGAATGTACACGCAGCGTGTGGCTCGGGAGCGAGCCTACTTGAGTCGCCCCCCCCATATAACAAGTGGCTTGCTATTGGGGGCACTAGGCAGGGGGGAGGAGCCAGGACCGCCAGCTGGTGACCCCTGAAGAAGATGATCGGGGCTGCTCTTAGCAGTTAAATATAACATAACATGATTTTTTTTTTTTTTCTTTTTTTTTTTTCTCTTTTTTTTTTTTTAAATGCTTTGCTTTAGAATCGTATCATGGAATCCAAGGAGGTAAATGTGTGTTGGCATCATAAAGTAAGATTACAAACTTACAGATCATTACGATTTAATAGGACTGGGCTAGACATAATTGAAATAGAATGTGAAAATGAATATACGATTGTCTATTTTGACTAACTTTAATTATGCCAAAGAGTATGTCCTACTAAAATATGTCCTCCTTTTTTTCATAGAAAAATTTCTTTTGATGTTGCAATCTGTGAAGAGGGCATTTTCCATTGATCCTAACCATCCTTGGCTCCACCAGTGTTTGGTCCGTTTTTTCTGTGCAGGTAAGTCCTAAGACCTTATTTATAGAAAACGAGTTCAAACGAAGGTAGGATTTTTGCAAAGCATATCAAGACTTTTTTTATTGGTTTATCATCGGGTTTATCAGGTATTCTACCTTCAGTGCTTTGTGCTTATATATTGGCCAGCTTTTACAGGTCTTATTCTAAATAATTTTCTGTGTTTCCTAATAGGCCTGATAGCTATTCAACCCTTCAGACCCCATTCACACCACCGCGTTGCATTTTTTGAAAGTTTTTTTTTTTTCTTGTGACGGCCCATTTATTTGAGCTTCTTTTGGCTTGACAAACATGCCAAAAGAAGCTAGATGACCTTTTCCAGCACTAAGCTCTACACACTTTTTTATGTTTATTTTTTACTGCACGTTTTGGAGTATGACAAAGCAGATGTTTGTTTTGTGGTGCCATTAACCGTTATTGACGCCACAAGCGCAAGACTTGCTTTTCCGGCATTCCTGTGAAGGTTCCCAAAACACCCAGATGTGAATGGGGCCTTAGCTGCCACCAACATAACACTAAGCCGCACAGAACTGCTTCCAGCTGATCACAACTGTTTCTTAAAATCGTGACACCCTAACCCCCTCTCCTGCTGGTACCGCAGCTCCGCCACCCATACTGTTCCCTTTTACTGTGTCCCCATTTTCCCTCTTTGTCCTGAACTTTGTTCAGTCACGCCACCCTGCAGGGAAACTGGGAGGAAGATGGTTTGTAGCCGGTAAACCTGTCATGTTTACTGTCCCCTTCCTTTCCTGAATGAACACAGTGGGTGATTGGTACAAATCACTTCAGGGTTTATTCCAAACTGAAGCAAAGTAAATTCTGTTTACTTGGTCTTCAGGTTGTAAATGAACAGGAAACCTCTGCGCAGAGTGCTTTCCTGTTCATTCAGTGAAGCTGCAGAGAAGGAGATTGAGGACTGTGTCATCGCATCATCTCAAATGTAAAATATCAGGAGTCTGTTTAGTCCCAATATTACACCAAAGTCCCATTTCCCTAGCATTGTAAAAAAATAAAAAAAAATAAAGAATTTAAACCATAAAAAACATAATTAAGGGCTCATTCACAAGGGTTCTGTGGTCCATACAGTGTGAGCCATTTGTTTGTGGCTGGAGCTGGAACCTAAAAACTAAAATAGTGTAGTTGCATATGTCTGGGCAAAGGGGTAGAGTGACAAAGTGGCCTTTTTTTTTTTTACGACAAAAAACATCCAAGCCCGGCTAAATTTTGCAAAAACACACCTGAAGTCTCCCAAAAGGATGTGGGAAAATGTGTTTGTGTCTGAGACCAAGTTTGAATTTTTTGGCCATAATTCCAAAAGCAGCCGGGTGTCAGGAACCACAATCTGCTCTGTCGAGTTATGGGAGCAGCATGCTGCTCGCCCCAGGGGACGTGCCAGTGCATATGTGAAAAGCAATGTATGTATACTTTGCTGGGCCTGCCCATGCCACTTGCTGACAGTAAAAGTACTGTGGGCAGTCCTAAAGTGGGAAATTAATTTTAGTTGACACAAATGCCATATAATACCATATTTTCTTTGGTAAAAGATGTTATGACATGTAAATGGATACCAAACATGTCACGCTTTAAAATTGTGCGTGTCCGTGGAATGGTGACAAACTACAGTATATTAAATTATCCATAGGCGACACTGTGACCACTTGCCGACCGCCTAACAAAGTTGTACTGCGGCAGGTCGGCTCTATTGTGTGAAATCGCATACCTGTATGTATTTTCGTGCAATAGACACTTGGGGGGACAGGGGGACGATTGCACACTGGACAGGGGGGAGCCAATCAGTGGGACCTACAAATTTAGTAGAACCATCTTTTTATTCTACTGGCTCTACTCTTTTTTACAAACGTTAAAAGCTGTAAATTAATAAAGTGAAGAATTTTAAAAATGGTCTGGCCATCTGATTTTTAAAATGGACTGCTGGGTCTGGCATTGAAATGTTAAAGTTTTGCACACCTACTTAAAGCATTCTGCCTATATTATGTCTTGTGTGGTTGGTGAATGTTGTTCAAAAATCTAGTCACTTTTGTGGTTTTACTGAGAAATAGTTTCAAACAAAAACACTGTGGGTCAACAGCTTCTCTGCTCTCCGCTCCAGCGCTCACTGGTCTGTGGAGGGGATGGCTCAGGCTTTCTGTGAATCGCTGAGAGGCTGAGCCAGGTGCCAGTCCAGACTTCTGGATGGATTATGACCATATGGTCAGGATCTTTCCCAAGCCTGGACCGGCTCGGTGATGTCAGCCGACAGCGGGATTTAGCCCGCTAGAATGAACTGCACTCCTGGGATCCATTCCTTTAAATATTTGGCTTAGCTCGGTGAGTACAGGCATGAGCAGGTGGTCCTATTTTCATTGAAAATGTTGATTGATCAAATATCTCAATGCAAACAATTTTGGAAAGGTACACTTAATTTTGTTACAATATTTCAATAGAAAGTTAATTTTATTATTGCTGGTATGGTTGGCTTTATAAGATCTAAGAGCTATCTAAGAGCTATGTAAGATATAAGAGCTGTATGTATCATTCCAAGAACTGTCACGTTGCTGCAAGCAACATCAGATTTCCAACCTGTCCATTGAAACTACATTTGGAATTTGAAAATTTCTGTAAGTAATTAATATTTAAACGAGTGCGTTTATTGCAATTTTGTGTAATGGGAAAATGTTTATTATTGTGTACGTGTGTTCTGTTTACGCATGCGACTCGATTTATAGTAAACTGTAAATGCTTTTTTTTTTTCCCAATACAGTATCTGAGAGCAAAGAACTAAATGTATCCCTTAGAACAGTGTTAAAACAAGAAATGAACAGACTTTTTGGTGAAACAAGTCCTGCAAATTTTAACAATGCTTTCCTAAAAGAGCACAAGGATTCAATACCCCACCGGTTAGCAGGTAACTTCTAAACACAAACACCATTCATATGTGGTGCTTTTTCATTTGTTTATTCACACACTGTTCCATCAAAGAAAACAAAACTGACATAGATCAGAACAAATGGAGAGCACTTGGCACATGTTCTGCCTAGATGTAATGTGAAGGTATCAGAAGCAACAGTAGTAGATCACCTTTTTCATTGTTATGTGACCTGCTTTTGTTGTATGCATCATCTGTTATGATGCAGTGTATAGTTTGGGAAACATTTAGAAATCGAATATCACTTTAATGCAGGTCATTTTAGTTTTCTTTTGGTGGGAAGGCTGCATTTAAGTCACAGGGGAAAGGTGTGAGAGAAGGCTGTAATTGGTTCACAGCACAAAGCTGGGGAGCGAAATAAGGTAAACCTCAGTTGGCATTTGAAGGTATTTAACAGTCGTCACCTGATAGGAGCGTTACCCTGTTTTATTCAAAAATTCACCATCTACCCTGAACTGTTGAAGTGTGTACCAGTGTTCTTTGGATAGGAAAAACATCTCAGAACACCTAAATCTCAGAATTTTACAATTTTTGTGTTAGGACTATAAAAACAACACTGTCTGCACAGGTGATGGGTAGCAATAAGCTTTTAAATGCAAAATCGCATCCTCTAGGGTGCTGATAAGTATAATTTACTTGAACAACGACTGGTGCCATATGAGCTCCTGACACCTGCACTATGTCCCACTGTGAAAAACCCTCCAGCCCTTCCAGGTTCAGTGTGAATTGCTTCCTCAGTTGTTGAAGCCCCACATTGCAAAGGGGGATGGGGCCTTTCCTTAGCTTTTTCTTCTTCGTCTTTCTTCTTCCTTCCTTCCTTCCTTTATTTTTTCTTCTTTCTTCTTATTTCGTGACAGATTTTTGGGTAAGTCATACCAATCAGCACCTATTGTGACAAGGTAACATTTTTAAAATGAAAGTAGGACTGATGTTCGCTCATTAATAAAGAGCTTATACTTGAATTATGACATGAAGCTGTTTGTTCTTGAAAAGAATATATAAAATTGACAAACCGATGCATATCCTTTTTGATATCATCCGCAGGATGGCTGTTTTGAAGGTAATAGTTACCTATCATTTATTTTATAAGAATGTTTAATATTACAGCTGCCAAAATGATGTACTATCTGGACCCTTCAAGTCTAAAGCGAGCAGTAGAGCTAGCAACCGCATTGGACGAATCCCTCGCTAACCGAAGTCTCCAAGTAAGTGATTTGTTTGTGCTCTTGCATGATGGTTTCCAGTGGATTGTGCGGTCATAACTGAAAGCTGTTGAACAGCCCAATTCTGTACATTACATTCAAGCTAATTGATAAAGGCAGCCAAGTCCCATCAATATGCATTGCATTTGGTAGTTAAACATTTGTTTACATACAGGTACTTGTGCTGCTTTGGTGCACATTACAAGCTTTAAGACCGCTAGAAGCAAATTGGGCTATCGCACTGCCAGAATAAATGTGCATTTAACCACCTTTTTAAAGAGGAGGTCCAGTCTTCCCCCAAAAATGTAAGTCAGTAGCTACAAATACTGTGACTACTCACTTTTAATATAAGGACACTTACCTGTCCAAGGATCCAGCAATGTCCTTAACCGAGCCGATTCTTCAATCGGCTGCAGGTGTGCTGACATTTTCACCAAGGCAAACTGTCAGTGAAGCCTTGCAGCTTCACAGCCGGCTTTCAACTTTGTATACGCGAGACGCTCTGCAGTTTTTGATTCGTTCCGCAGTCTTCTGGGACCTGTGATGTATTCCATAATGCTGCAGGGGAACGGCTTGTAGGGCAGTGGGTACCTGTTAAAATCAGGTACCTACTCCCTCCACAAAAAAAGCCAAATGTAAAGGGGGCATATCTCCTACATTTAGCTCTCCTACCACAAATACTGACTTTTAAAATGCAGCTGCTCCTGCATAAAATTACACTTGCAAGATAGTCTGTAAGTGGAATACAAGGAAATAGTGTAAAAAAAAATTGGAGGAATAAAATATTTTACTAATCAACCCCTATTTAACCCGAATACCCATACTACCCTTGGTTTTTAGGAATATTTTTTTACTTCTATTTTTATATTATACAAACAAACCAGCAATAAGTTCCTGAAGCGCACAACCTGGCAGTCAGTGGGGTGGTGTAAGTTAGTGAAGTTGACCCCCAGTGCAGCTGCCGACCACTGGAGCAATGGGAAGAAAAATTTAAACAGAAAGGCAGCGTTCTATGGGGGAAAGCCAGAGTTGTATCAATATATGTGTGGATATATAGAGGTATACACACCTTGGATTCAGGTTAAAAACTGTTTATTGCACTTTAAAGTGTAACCCAGTGATATCCACAGCTGTAAATGGATGTAAACTGCAGCAGAAAATACAAAGCGTGTAGCTATACGATTTTGTCAAAATGGATTAAAAACGGTACCACCATACTTTCTTGGTAGAAAAGGGGTTAGCTGCTCTCGGGAAGTTTGCCATCACAGATCAGGGGGTGTGTGGCGGACGATCCGGCTCTAATCTGAAGGAGTGGAGTGATGGAAAGCTTCCTCCTGCTGACACAGGGCTTTGAAATGGGTTTGAAAGCAGCGATAAGCGGGCGCTTTTAACCCATTCTGGCTAAAACCAGCGGCGCTTTACTGCTAATGCCCGCACCTCCCAAGTGTGAAAGGGCTCTTGGGGTCATATTACATTAGTGATCTTGTTGCCAGCAATAAGATCGCTAAACAGAATGCTCGCGTGCGCTTATGGCATGTTTCCCACACTGGTGGGAGTGGTGAAACAATACCTCGCTGGTCCGACCAGCATGGTAGCTATACGGTAGGAACAGGTGAGTGTTCTTTTGGCAATCCTATTGCTGTTGTGCTACTACCAGATAACAGGATCTCTAGTGTGATCTGGCCTTGGTAATATACAATTCTTTTTTTTTGCAAACTGCTGTATTGAAGCAAATGCAAGCTGTTTGCAGAAGGAAAAGAACTGCAGTTTTGTTTTGTTGCTATTCCTTGTCATGTAGTAGTTCTCAACTGCACTCTAATAACTAAAAAAAATCAGAGGTCTCGTCAGCAAACAAGGGCAAAAGGGACTAAGTGTTCTTGCTTTATTTTGCTATAGAAAAGACAATACTGATGGAAAAAAAATGGGAATTGTATTACAAACAATGTTATGACAGTAGACAAGTGGTCTTATTTATAAATTATTTCAGAGCCTTCACCCAAGAGTCATACTTTTCCCAATCCCTGTGCGAATTTTTGGTTGAACGTTGTGTGAAAAATATGTATTAACCACTTTAGACTGGCGCTATAGCCAAAAGACGCTACAATGCCCCCATGGACGTCCTCCCCGAACCATACCCCCCCACGCGCTCTGTGATCGTGGTGTCCTTCTGACACAGCAGATCACTGTAAAGGGCCAATCACAGTGGCCCTTTACTATGTGATCAGCTGTGTCCAATCACAGCTAATTACAATGTGAACAGACTTGCCGGTTATCAGCAGTACTTTCCTCATGCGCTGTCACAGCGTGAGGAAAAGTGAGTTGTAGCCGGCAAGTTTGACAGGGGACATGTACACAGATAATTGGGGGCACTGATTATCAGTGCAGCACTATCCGTGTCCTGTGCAGCCTCATTGGTGAAGGAGAAAAATAATGAAAACATTTTTATACCGACGCTAAAATCCCTTTCCTTTTTTTTTGGTCTTTTTTTGTTTAGCAAAAAAAAATATATATTAAAGCCAGTGGTGATTACATACCACCAAAAGAAAGCTCTATTTATGTAAAAATGTTATAACAATTTCATATAGGTACAGTCTTGCATGACCGCACAGTTATTCAAATTGCGACAGCGCTGAAAGCTGAAAATTGGCCTGGGCAGGAAGTGAAGGTGGCCCAGTGTTGAAGTGGTTAATAGACCCTGAGGATTATTACAAAAAAAATGCTCAAAAATGCTACATTCGACAAATGTAGTATTCTTCCTATGAACTGAACATTGGTTCACAGAAGCTGCCTACACATTTCCACTCCTTTTGATTTGCTGTCTATATATAGTTCATCCATAGTGATTTTGTTTCCCTTTTTTCTTTTTCCCATGACTTGCAGATATGCACTGAGGTGCTGGAAGCCTTGCGTGATGATGGCAGCTTAGGAGACAACAAAGAAACTGCTGAGTCCTACAGAGCCAGCTGCCACAAGCTCTTCCCTTATGCTTTATCTTTTATGCCACCTGGCTATGACGAGGACATGAGTATCACAATTAATGGAGATAGTTCAGCAGAACCCGAAGAACTGGCGAACGAAATGTGAACGGCTGATATCGAACAGACATTGGACCATATCAACTATCTAATATTTTTGTCACGCACCTGCTGTATTGCTCTGTAACTTATGTGGAGAATGAAAGGAGTAAAAGAATCATTGCCTTTAAAGATTGTTTTACTTTTTTTATATCCTGCTGAAGATAAAAAAAATTGAGATTAATGATGTATTAGAGGATATGGGTGGATCGGTTTCTTTAAATAACCTTTGCTGCTAAAATATAAAGGGGAATAAAATCTGAGTAAGCTGCCCTGTTTTTAAAGCAACTAATTTATGAAAAATGACAAAAGGGTGTTACAGTGGTCAGAGCAGGTGTGCGGCACAAATATTACTTCCAATCTTGTCTTTTTAGAGATGAATGCTCCCGGACAGCACACTCCCAATAATGTCAGAGGGGCCTGTGTACAGACAGCTCGGACATTGCACAGGGTCAGAATGCTGTTTTAGCACTGGATTTTTTTCTTTTTATTGAGCACAAGAGATGTTCTGGAATTTCCAGGTCATTTGAAGTACTCCACAGTTTGCAGAGACCTAGAGAGGAAGTGTGATATTCAGTGGCATATAACAAAATCGGTATCTGGAGGATAGCGGACATTCTGCAACATACAGTATATTATCTTAAGATAAGTTCTCAAGATACTGAAAGGTGTTTGTGCTTACACTTTTTTTTTTTTATTATTATTATTATTTTTGATCGATTTTAGAATAATCTATTTGAAACAAACTTGAGTAACTTTCATTAATATAATTTGGAAAAAAACTAGGCCCGACACTTGTTTTTTTTTATTTTTTTAATTGCTATTGTTTTTGCCAAACATTGAAACTTTATTGCAAGAACCAAAAGAATTCATGCACTGTGTTGTGGCATCAACAGAAGTGGTTTAGAAAATCTGCCGCCTTTTTTTTTTCCCCTGGTGGCATGAAATGCAGTGCAATCCACCCACATTTTGGAGACGTGGCTTCACAGTAGGCTGGTGGTCTTTCGGGACAAGTACAACCTCAGCAGGCCTTGCTTATTTTATGCAGATTAAAAAGATACTGCAATTTAGATACCTCCTGGATTATTTCCACAGTGTCACAAATTTGTTATACTTGAAACACTTGATTTCTAAAAACTCTACTTGCTCAGTTACCAGAGTGGCTCTACACTTTGCAGTGTAGCGGCAGATACTGTTTTCCCCTCTTTCAATAACAGACCAGCTTCTTCTCTCTGCAGTTACCTATGTTGTTTCTTTTTTTGTTGTCAAACATGAGGTACCAAATATAATGCAATAAAACATTTTGAAAAATGTAACTAGTTGAGCCAATCTAACCGAATCATGTGATTCCTCCGGTTAACGCTACTGCATACACTTGAGCCAATTTGACTGAATCATGTGATTCCTTGGTTACAGCTTCTGTGTATATACTCAAGAGTCAGACACATTTTGAGAGAACTCAAACGCCGACTTTGGTAGATGCTTAAAAACGTAACCACCTATTGGTGTCTTATTCCTGGTTGTAGGTGCAGCATGGGTTCTCAGAACTGAAATCTACAATCATGCCATCTCACTCCTCCTCTGCTATTGTCCAAAATGTAATTGAAATGAAAAATCCAGTAGGGAATTTGAGATTCCCTTTAAATGCTATAACAGGGACCTGAGAATTTGCATTCAGACTTCTAGTCAGACGTCTAGTCAGGCCTTGCATAAAGTAGGAAGCCTGTGAATGAGTTGAAATACTGGCCAAAATTTGAAAGTATCAGTTTAGTCTGGTCATTTAAAAGTTGATACATATTTTAATATATATTGTACATTTGACAATGCTTTACATACCCTGTGAGTGGATTTAGCTCCACCTAAAACTGAGCAGAGTGTAAGAAAGGACAAGTGTTTACTTCTCTTGCTTCACCCTCTATCATTTACCAGATCTTTCAGGTGCCTCTGACTCTAAATGGTACTGAACCATGCAGACAGGCCACGAAGTTTACATATCTCTCCATTTAACTGACGAGTGACTGCATGAGGGGGTATCGAGAAAGATTGGCTTGATTCAGTGCATTGCAAGCTTCATGAGAGACAAGATTATGAACTTTGTTATTATGGCTTGTTTTCCATCCTTCCCCATTTAAATAAAGAACTTGTCCCGCTTTTATCTTTACTCTTAATAATGGATGTCATGTGTAAAAATTTGAGCAGTGTATTGTGCCCACAGCTGCTAATCACATCTGTATACACTGTTCAGCCATATTTTTGACCACTGACGGGTTCAGTGAATAACATTGATTATCTTGTTAAAATTGCATCTGAAAGTTGGTAGGCAGCAAATAAATATGTTGTCCCTCAAGTTGATGTCTTAAAAGCAGAAAAAAATGGGCATCGCAGTTTGTTGTATATGGGGCTGCGTAACCACAGGCCAGTCAGGGTGCCCATGCTGACCCATATCCACAGCCAAAAGCACCTACCATGGGCACTTGAGCATCGGAACTGGACCACAGAACAAGGAAGAAGTTGGGCTAAGTTGATGAATCCTGTTTTCCTGTACGTCATGTGGATGGTTGGGTGCCTGTACATTGCATACTCGGAGATGAGATGGCACCAGGTTGCAGTATGGAAAGAAGGCATGCTGGTGGAGACAGTTTGATGCTTTGGGCAATTTCCTGCCATTCATGTGGATGTTACTTCATACGTACAACATACCTAAACATTGTTGCTGACCAAGTACACCCCTTCATGAAAATGTTTGTTTTTTTCCTGATGGCTTTGGCCTCTTTCAGCAGGTTAATGAACACTGCCAGTCTGCAAAATGGTTCAAGAATGGTTTTAGGAACACCACGAGTTTGAGAGGAGAGATTGGCTTGGCCTCCAAATCTCAATCCAATCGGATGTGCTGGAAAAACAAGTTTGATCCATGGAGGCCCCGTCTCCCAATTTTTAGGTCTTAAATGATCTGTTACTGACAACTTGGTACCAGATACCACAGCATAACTTCATTGGCCTTGATGGTTCAGGGCTGTTTTGGTGGCAAAAGGGGAAGTTACTTATTAGGTGGGTGGTTATGGCTGATGGGTGTATAATGTAACCATTGGTCCAGGATTCATAAATGCAGTCAGTTTTTTGCTACTAAACCATGGAAGAGTGGCACTAGGCCTGGGTCTGACTAAAACAAGCAGAACTGTGCAACTAGTGTGAAGCCATGTGTGTGCTGAGGTTTACTTACTTTTCATAGGGATTTTACAAATAGTTTGTAATGTGACCAGTTTTATTTATCACACAGTGAATAGCTAGATATTGTGATTCCTTAAACTTGGAGACCAGGCTATCTATAGTATGTATTATTTTACTGTGAAAGGACAATTAAAATGGCAGTACACTAGAGGAGATTGTCATGTAATGCTGACATGTTCAGTGTTGGTTTTAGTAGAAATGGCAAGAAGCTGTGGAGGCTTTTTACTGTATTGCATCAAACACACAAACCAAGGATGCTTGGAATGCGTTAAGGGGCAAGCTCTCAAGTGAGCATTATAGCTAATCTGGCCAGAAAACTCCCAAAGCCATGAAGAAAGCCCTTTTCAGAACACCTGGGTTTCTTGAGCTGTTTCCTGCCAAAACTTATGCAGAAATTCTTAATTTGGTATCTGTGAGCTTTGTTTAGTTTTCCCCTATAAAACTTACTAATATTTTTTGACTTTTCCATCACAGGACACAGAGGAATTCATTTTCATTATATGGATTATATGGCAAAATGCAAGTGAATGGACAAAGAAAAAAAATAGGCAGGAATCCCTGCCCAGGCATAACCCCTCCCAGCTCGGCTAAGTCTCAGTTTTTAGCTAATGTATGTACGTGATGGATATGCCTAGAGATGTCTCTCTGAAGATTTTATTTGTAGTAACGTCTTGGTACCCAATTACCTGGCCCATCCTAACACCCTTGCTCAGGTAGAGGGGGTCTTTATTAGAAACGGCTGCGCCAACCTGATGGTTAAGAGGGACTGTACTCTGAAATGTTGCTGCTGGATCCTGCAAGCAGTAATCTCCAGGGTACAGTATATCTGGTGACCTCATTTGCAGGTTGCTAATACAGGTCCAGGGTAGTTGAGTTGCTGAAGGCCTCTAGGGGGAACCTGCTGTAATTGGTTGAAGATAGGGCCTTCTGGCCTTGCAGCTATGGACTGTTGCCTGCCTCTGATTTTGGTGGAGCGTGTGGCAGTCCTCCCTGGCCTTGTTTCTGCAGTTTTTCTCCATGCAGTGCGACATGGCAGCAGCACAGCTGAAAAGGTGCTGGTGGGGCTGGCCTCACAATTTTACCTGTACCAGACCCAAGTACATGTGCATTCAGTGCTCCTGGGTTTTCTGCATTTGTTGCATCGCACAGATGGCTCACTGGTCAGTGACAATCTGCCTTCAGCACTGCACAGGTGCAGCTGCCTCTACTTAGGCACATCAATTATTGAGATCTTTATCTACTGGGGGTCACATGGGTGTTCTGACAGGCCAACATTCCTCTTAGGGTGGTTACTCCTTTCTGGGTTTAATAGGCCTATTAGTTCTCAGGGGTTTATCGCTGGTTTGGAATGACTGGGGTGCAAACGTAGGCACTCTACCCCTTTGGAGAGAGAATGAGGCATCGGAACAAAATACTCAGTGAAAGAGCAGGCTGTTGAGGATCAGGAATCCTCTATGGACGAGTCATTCCAGGAGGAATGTTGGGGTCCAGGGCTGTCTTGGGCATATACAATCTGTCGGCTTCCTGGTGGGTATGGTATGCAATAACCTTAAGTTGCTGCTGCCAGCATCCTATTATAATAAGGTCTTGATTATTTGGCAACCACCAGGTCCCAAAACCAAAGTCCTTTCCAATGCACTTGCCGGAAGTGATGTATATGAATTGGGCTTACCTGAAAAATATGTAATAAATTTGTAATAACATCTTTGCCATTCTGAAGCTTCCCTCCAACCACTTGCATATTTTATATATACTGTGATTCTGTACTTGCCAAATATGCTGCAGAAATCTCGCTCCACTGAGTCTGGCTGCAATTATTTTAACTGGGCAGCTGAAGCCGCTGCCTGTCCACTTCCTGGGTTTACCCAGAGGCACACTTCCAGCTCTGATTGGCCCTCTTATGGCTCATCCCCCCTCCCTTTCTGGCAAACTCTCACGAGAGAGAGCTGTGCATGATGTCATGCCTAGGCTTTTCACCAGACAAGAAAGAGGATTTGGGCTGTATAAGGTGTTTACGTTTAGGAAAATTTTTTTACTATCCAAAGTTAAAACAAGGGCAGAAGATTTAATCAATGGAAAATTAAAAAAATTACTGAAGGTCCGCTTTAAAGTCTGGGGGAATCATATGCTCTTTTCCAGAGAATCAAACCTGGAGGATCCTGCCATCTGGCAGCGCCTAGAGAGCATTGGGTTTCTCAGTAGATATACCTTTTGTAAGATTCCATATGGCTGGTTTTAAGGGTGGGCACTATATCTTTCTACATTCGATGGATCCTATGGTTTAGGTGTTTGTTGGCAGAACTTCTCTGCAAGTAAATTGTGAGGCAGTCCTTTGAGACTGAACCTTCATTTTTGGGCCATCCTTTGATGCCTTCATCCAGAAGCTGACTGTATGTAAAGCATGTACTTGCCCCTAAAGAGGAATTTTGTAGGTGACAAGTCGGAAACTGATGACACCTTCAATACAAGAAGAGCTCCTAAACCAGCCTCAGGCTCTAAGAAAAGGTCTACATCCCAGTTCTCTAAGAAGAACTGGATCCTCAGGTCCCACAGTTCCAGAGGCATTATCTTCTCACAGTAAAGGCATGCTCCCAAATGCACGGGTGGGGGGACTTTCATTGGCCTTTGTGGCTGCCTGGTCTGCGGTATGTAGTCCAGAGGATACAAGCTAGAGTTTAGGTGCTTTACCCCTCAACACTTTATGCGTTTTAGGGGTATCTTTGAACTAGGGCTGCAACTAACGATTATTTTCATAATCGATTAGTTGGCCGATTATTGTTTCGATTAATCGGTTAATAACCAGGGGGAAAAAAAGGTAATTTTTTTGGACCAATTTGTTGTTGGGCAGATTACAAAACACAAATTGCTGCAAAAACAAATTACATACTTTTCTGCAGCCACTCCATTGAAGTATATTAAACCAAAAAACTAAAATAGCACCATTTTGCGTTAAAAAAAGTCCTTGCCCTTTCCAAATACGCAGCAGCTGAAAAAATCATGGATGTGAACGTGTCCCATAGAAACCATGTAAATAAACTGTAGTGTGTTTCTGCAAAAAACACGGAGGTGTGACCCAGGCCTGAGATGTTTAGTAACATGGGGTTAAAAAAACAGTGAAAGTAATATTTACAGTAGCAATTTGCTCTTTGTACTATAAAGGTTTAATTTTAGTTTATTTTTAACATTATGTTATTGGCCGATTAATCGATTATGAAAATTGTAATCGATTAATTTCATAATTGATTAGTTGTCGATTAATCGATTAGTTGTTTCGGTCCTACTTTGAACCCACAAAAAAAAGTAGGTGTTCTTTTCAGCACTAGAAAGACTGTCGTCCCAAATGGCTACCTGTGCTGACAGGAGATGTCTCACGGCTTCGATTCCAACCTGTTAACAATTCCCAAGCCAAATGGATGTCTGGCCTATTTTGAGCCTTAAGGGTCTCCAGATCTTGAAGGTACAAACATTTAGGATAGAGTTTACCTGTTGGTGATTGCTTCATCAAGAGGACCTCCTTGTGTTGGTGGTTGTCAAGGATTCCAACCCAGATATCTTGATTTTCCAGCCTCACCAATGGTTTCTGTGATTTGCATTGAAGGATTGCCACTTTCAGTTTTCAACACCAAGGTGTGGATTTTGGTTCTGGGATTGTTGAGGGCCTGGGGTGTCCTGGTTGTGGGGTACCAGCATGACCTGCTTCTCAGGGAGCAATCGGCTCTAACTGTCGAACAACCAGTAAAAGACCTGGACTTTGGGAACTTGGCTTTGGTTCTTACACAATATCTGGCTTACTTAAGCTTAGTATTTTACATTGCAGAGGTGAAGGCACTGCTTCCACAGGAGGAATGCCAGTCTCTTTGAACCTAGGTGGAGTCCCTGAGGTCATTGGAAGGTCCCTTGATAAAAGGCAGGCATGGAGGTGTTGGGGAAGATTGTAGCTGTCTTTGAATTGGTCCCCAGTTTCACTTCTGAGCTCTGCAGCTTCAATAACCTGCTGTTATGGGGCAAAGGTCAGGAATCCTTGGATCTGCCAATGCATCTGTCTCCCGAGATCAGGTCAGCTCTGGGATGGTAAATTATCCACACAGATGCTGGATTCTGGGAAATCCTTCCTTCTGATGAACTGTGGATAGTCTTAACGATGGGTGCCAGCCCATTGAGCTGGAATGATGTTCTATAGTATTTCACAGTTCAGAGAACACGGTTATCAGAGGTTGCCGATTTTAAGTTCCTGGTGGGCAATTCAAATGGCTCTCCACTGATTGTCCACCTTCAGGGTCTTTCCATCAGAGTGCTTTCTGACAATGTCACAGCTGTAGCATACATCAAGGAGGGACAAGATGTCATGCTGGCCACAAAGCAACAGACCCAATCTTGTCTTGGGCAGAACTTATTACATTCCACCTCTCCACCATGCACATTCCCAGCCATCAGCAGCTGAATTCAGGAGAATGGACCCTTCTCTCTGAGGTGTTCAGAGATTTTTCTGTTCTGGGGTTGCCAGATTTGGATCTCTTGGTTCCAGATTTAAGAACCAACTTAAACAGTTTGTCCTGAACCATGGATTCTCAGGCATATATTGTATATCCCCTGGTGACTCCTTGGGATCAGTTTTACCTGACCTATGCTTTTCCTCCACTTTAGCTTCATGTGTTGTGCAGGATAAAGTTTAACATTTTGGTCATACTGAACAAACTGGTTTGGGCAAGAAGGTATGAAAGAGGTTTTTAACTGAAAGTAAAGGAATCGGCAGAAAGGTACATAAGTCAGTAAGATGTGTACCTTGTGCTGATTCCTTTTCTTTCAGTTGAAATCCTCTTCTATTCCTTCTTGGCGAAACCAGTATGAACTCCTCTGCATCCTGTGATCTACAAATAAGAAATTGGGATTTTTGGTTTACCTGTAAAATCCTTTTCTTGGCATACATCGCAGGACACAGATCTCCTCCTCTGGTCGGTTCCCCATTACTTATTACAGAACTGAGGCTTAGCTGAAGTAGGAGTTATGCCTAAGTGGGGATCCCTCCCTTTTTTTTGTTTGTCTATTGACCTGAAGGTGGCAGTGAATATGAATGCTGAGCCACGTTATCTTTGGTCTTTTGGAATGGTCCAATTCCATTGCAGAATCGGCAAGTATGACGTGTTGAAAGACCTTGCAATCACTATAATAAACGCCTTGCTCATCGTAATCTCAAAAATATTACCGTGATTTATACATGCTAATTTTTTGTTTAGACTTCTGTGAAATCGTGCTGAAAAGGTATTTTACAATTAATTTTTTTCTGTACTGCTTCACCACTAGTTGGTCTTATGGCATTCCATCCAATATGTGGTATCGGTATATTCAAAAATGACCACAGACAAAAATGTGCTCCATATTGAGGTAAGTAGTGATGAATTCTGGGAAATCCCTCTTTTGAACCACCTCCATGAATACTTCAGATGCAGTAAGAAGTCTTCTTTTCTGTCTATAAATCAAAAAAAAAAAAATGTTGTTATATAAATGGGTGAATTTCTGTATTAAAGAGCCCAGTTTGACAATAACTCTACTGATGTTTCTATACATAAGGTGTAACCTCTATTGCCAATTATCATAAATGCACCTAAAGAAGTATTAAACCCAAAACCAACAAATGTAATGTATTGCAGCTTACCAGTCCTTTTGATGTAGTGGTTGTATTGGTTTTATTTTTTTTAGGCTATTTTCACCTGGTGATCTTTCCAGCAACACACCTCCTGTATTAGAGTGCCCCTCACTCTGGAGGAATGGGAACAGTGGGTACCTTTTTGGAAAGCAAAATTGTTGGGCTGTGGGGTGGGGTGTATTAGAAGTACTAGCAGATATTAATACACAAACAAATTGAAGCTGAACTACAGCTATTACTTTATAATCAGTTATAGCAAACAGTGTTTTTCCTTTTTGGATAAATGGTTTACATAAATTAAAGCTGATCATTTTAAGCACCCCTGCCAGTGTTAAATGGTCTTCCCATCTCTGTAACTGCAAGAGAGCATTTGTTTTGAAAAACATACTGTATGTACTGGCTGGATCACCAAATGAAAATAGGAGAAAGCCTAAAAAAGGAAACTAATACAGCCATCAAAGCTAAGAATCGGTAAGCTACAATATAATAAATATTTTCTTTTGGTTTTAATACTGCTTTAAAGTGTTACTGTGCCCAGACTATTGACATTAAATAATTAAAAAAAAATATGCTTAAAGCGGCGTTCCAGACAATTTTTTTTTATTTTAAATTCAGCAGCTACAAACACTAGCTGCTGACTTTTAATAAGGACACTTACCTGTCCAGGGAGCCCGCGATGTCGGCCCCCTGAGGCCGATCCGTCCATCGGATCAGGTGCTGGCGCCGCCATTCGTACTAAGGGAAACAGACAGTGGAGCCTTGCGGCTTCACTGCCCGTTTCCTACTGCGCGAGTGGCGTGGTGCTTTTGTGAATGTGGTCGGCTGTCTTCTGGGACACACACAGGTCCCAGAAGATAGCGGGCCCCATTTCCCAGGAGACAACGCGAGGGAGGCGAGAAGAAAGCTCTGCGGTATAGGAAGTGGCAGATTAGGACCACTGCCTAGCAGCAGGCGTTTCTGGTAAGTAAACTTTTTTTTTTTTCAAATGTTTTTTATGATATTTTAAGGAGCCTGTTTTTAGGTAGTTTTTATTTTTTTAGGGTGGACTTCCGCTTTAACAACAAGTAAAAGCGTCAAAACAAGCCCACACTGACCTTTCTAGCTGCTTTTGCTGTGAAGTAATTCTCAGATCACAACAGACTAGGTTTCGATCAGCTTTACACTTGTGAATGCTGCTGGCTGTGGTTTCCCATGGGACACTCAGTGGGGTTCCCTGAAAATACCTACAGGTGGGAAACCCTATTCAAAGCAATGGTAGGCTGACGGCGCCCGCAGCTATTTCCAGCTGTTTGTATGTAACCAGTCACGCAGCGATTATCTCCGGATGATTCTCCCTGGATGCAGAGAGGTCTGTCTAGTACGGATTATCTGTAAGGGCTAGTTTACACTTCAAACATGCTTTGTTAAAGCTCTCTGAATGCTAGTCAAAAGCCCCTGTCACTAAATAAAATGGTTATCTTACAGTCCTGTTTACACCTTGCTTTTGCTTGGTGCTTCGATGAGGCTTCAGGCGAGCTTTGCTATAGACTTCTTTGGGGCACCACTAAGGGCTCATTTACACTTGCTTCGGCTTCAAAAAGGCTTCAGACAGGCTTTGTTAAAGCTCTCTGAATGCTAGTCAAAGCTCCTGTCACTAAATAAAATGGTTAGCTTACAGTCCTGTTTACACCTGTTTTGCTTTACTTTGGTTTCGCTTCAAAAATTATACCTCATGTAGCTTGAGTGGTGCTTCAAAGCATCTTCAAAGCCTCCATAGAAGTCTATGGCAAAGCTCCATCAAAGCCTCATGGAAGCACCAAGCAAAAGCAGGTGTAAATAGGACTGTAAGCTAACCATTTTATTTAGTGACAGGGGCTTTGACTGGTGCTCAGAGAGCTTTAGCAAAGTGTGTCCGAAGCCATGTTTTGAAGCAAGTGGAAACTAGCCCTAAAGCTACATGGGGTATAATTTATGAAGCAAAGCAAGTTGTAAGCGGGACTGTAAGCTAACCATTTTATTTAGATACAGGTGCTTTGAATAGTGTTCAGAGAGCTTTAACAGCCTGTCTGTAGCCTTGTTTTGAATCAAGCGTAAACTAGCCGTTAATGTGTGTGGAAGCCAAAGCAAGTGTAAAGGATTCCTAAGGGCTCGTTTACACTTGTTGCAAAACAAGGCTTCAAACATGCTTTGCTAAAGCTCTCTGATTGCTAGTCAAAGCTCCTGTGACTAAATAAAATGATTAGCTTACAGTCCTGTTTACACCTTGCTTTTGCTTTGTTTCAAAAATTATACCCCATGTAGCTTTAGTGGTGCTTCAAAGCCTCCATAGAAGTCTGTAGCAAAGCTCACTGGAAGCCTCACCGAAGCAAAAAGCATCGTTGGTTCTTTGCATGGTCTTATAACCTGTTTCCAGGTTAGAATTAGAGGAAGACGTGTCTAAAGTCAGTCAGACTCTCCAAGACTTTGGGTGGATGCTGTACCTTCAGTTGTCGGTACTAGTTCAGACTCCGCGCCTAGAATACCTGGGGCTGGCTCTGTGCTCATCAGAGGCGAGAGTTTTCTCCCTCCAGAGAGGTTGCGGATGCTCCAGGCTGCAGTGAGTTGGATCTCATGATGGCCTCCTTCGAGGCAGTACCGTTTGCCCAGGTCCACATTTGATGGGGAGATTCTGTCCTATTGGAACACATCCCCATTGTCTCTGGATCATCAGATTCAGGTGAATCGCCTAGTCAGGGCCTCTCTGACTTGGTTCCTGGCATTTCTGTCCGGGAAGTTTTTTCCTTTTCTATTGAACTGTGATTACGATCCAGCCTCACAGGCTGGGGGGGGGGGTCCAGTCGGTCCAAGGTCGCTGGACTCTAGACGAATCCCGTCTACCGCTCGGTGTTCTGGAACTTCGGGCGATTAGGATATGTCTCTCTTCGTAGTCGTGGAGACTACAAGGGCGCCCGATCAGGATCCAGTCGGACAATGCCACGGCTGCGGCTTTTGTTAACCATCTGGACATCCTGCGGTAGACTGAAAGAAGCATGCCGGCTCTGTCGGCCGTCTACATTTAGGGTGTAGAACTCTGACTGGTGGACTATTTGAGTCGCCAGTTCCTGAACCAAGGGGAATGCTCATTCCATCCGGAGGGGTGTCTACTCCTTTTGCCGGAGGTGGATGTCGATCGTGGACCTCCTGGCTTCTCGACTCAATCACATGATGTCGAGATTCGTGGCCAGGTCCAGAGATCCCTGGGCAGATGCGTTGGTGGCCCCGTGGAGTCAGTATCGGCTAATTTATGCCTATCCCCCACTGATGTTGCTTCCTCGTCTGCTTTTCAATGTGCAGATTGAGGGGATCCCGGTGATCCTTATCGTTCTAGATTGGCCCTGGCATCCTTGGTACGCCTGGTGGCGAACACACCGGCGGCTGCCAATGTGGGAGGACCTTCTGTCTCAAGGTCCCATACTTCATCCTGCCTTACAGCCGCTGGCCTTATGGCATGGCTATTGACAGCCAGGTACTAAGGGACCGAGGACTTTCGGATTCGGTCATCTCGACCAGGCTGGGGGAACAAAAATCTTCCTCCTGGAAAATTTACCATCGTACTTGGAAGGCCTACATCTCCTTGTGCGCAGAGATGGAGTGCCGTCCACGGACATTTTCGGTTTCTGGGGTCCTGCTGTTTTTTGCAGCATGGAGTGTATCAAAAGCTTGTTTTAAGAACCACTAAGGTTCAGGTTCATCCTTGGCTGTTTTTCTTTCAATGGCCTTTGGCGCCCTATTCCCTGGTGGGTACCTTTTTTTTTTATTATTTATTTATTTTTATTTTTTTGTACAGGAGGTTCGACTGGGGCTTTCCCCAATTAGACCACCTCTCCCTCCTTGGGATTTGAACCTGGTGCTCTTGGTTCTTCGGGAACCTCCCTTCCCTCCCAAAAAAAAGTTGTATGTGCTTCTGCAACCAACTTGAATGTACGAGGTGATCTCAGAAGGTGGCCTTTCTAGTGGCCATTACTTCTGTCAGAAGGGTTTCTGAATTGGCGGCCTTGCCTTGCAAATCCCCATATTTGATCCTCAATAAGGATAAAACGGTACTACATCTGTGACCTTCGTTTCTTCCAAAGGTGGTTTAGGCTTTCCACCTGACTGAGGACATTGTACTTCCATCCTTGTGTCCTCGGTCATTGCATCCCAGAGAGTGGTGCGTGCCTTGCGGGTGTACCTGTCTGCTACGGCTTTTTATTCGGAAGTCTGACTTGCTGTTTGTGTCGGTGTCTGGTCCACAAAAAGGCCTGGCGGTCTTGTCGGCCACCATTTTCTAGGTGGATCAGGTAGACTGTTGTGCAGGCCTATGCCCTTAAAAGGTGCACGCCCTCCTTTCCGGTCACAGCGCTCCCAACCAGGGCAATTGGTGCTTCCTGACATCAAGCGGCTCTCACAGGTGTGCAGGGCGGCGACTTGGTCGTCCGTGCACACGGTCGCCAAACTTTTTTGAGGATGATGCGAGTGCATCTTCAGATGCTTCCTTCGGCCGTAAGGTTTTGCAGGCGACTGTTTAAGGTTGCAACTCCTCCGTTGAGGCGCTCTGCTTGCTTGGGGTGAAATTTTTTTTTTGATTACTGTTCCCACCCCTTGTTTTTGACACTGCTTTTGGGATGTCCCAACTGTCAAGACTTAAGAAGGCTGTGTCTGTCCATGGATGAAAAGAGAAAATGGGATCTATACTCTACAAATTATTTACCATTGTTGCAGAACATAATTCAGGACTTAAAGAAATGGTCAGTGGGGCTTTTTTCCTGGTTCGGAAGAGCCGCAATCATTAAGATGAACATATTGCCGAGGATATTATATCTTCTGCAAACTGTTCCAATCAAACTTCCACTTGCCTTCTTCTCGTCTTACAGAAAAGCATGCACGGATTTTATTTGGAGACCCTTGAGACCCAGAATTAGCTTCTCGAGACTTACTGTCCCTAAGCTCAAAGGTGGCTTAGGTCTACCAGATATTAAAAAATACCAACAAGCTAGCCATTTAACTAGAATCATTGACTGGAATGTCCATTCCGAAACTAAGGATTGGGTCCAGCTTGAAAGCTCACTGGCATTTACCCCTTTATCACATACTCCCTGGTTAGTCCAAGCTCATATTCCTAAAATATACTGTGCCCATCCATTGATACACCCCACATTAACATCTTTTCGAGAAGCCTGTAATACACACAAGATATCTTCCCAACTGGGTCCTATGACCCCACTTAAACTCAACCCAGACTTCTCTCCTGGAATGAAAGCATCCTTCTTAAATGATATTTGGCCATACCCAAATGTGAGAGCAGGACATTTTTTTGAAGGAGGACAGCTCCTCACCCACGCTGCCTTGGCAAACAAAATGACGGGTTCGTTTCCCTTTTGGACATATGTACAGATTCGACATTTTCTCAATGCCCCTAAACACAGAACTGAATGGTCGAGACAACTAACTCCATTCGAATCAATGTGCTTAAAAACAGAACCTCAACGACATCTCATCTCTTATACATATGCCCTTTTATTCTCTAACTTTTCTTCCAATGACAATTGGACATGTCAAAAATGGGAAAAAGATCTTTCCATAGCTCTCACAGAAAATGATTGGGAGACTATTTTTACGAATATCCATAAGGGAACGCTAAATACCTACGCACAAGAAAATGCTTTCAAAATAGCTTCACCTTGGTACAGGACTCCCCTCAAACTTCATCACATGTACCCGAAACTTTCTCCACTCTGCTGGAGATGTGGTGCAGAACAGGGATCGCTTTTACATATATGGTGGACGTCCCCGAAAATACAAGCCTTTTGGTTAGAAGTCCATAAATACATCCACCACATAACCACCTTCAATCTAGAGTTCACTCCAGCCCAATTTCTACTACATCTTCCCTCGATTCCACGTAGGGCGTATTTCCGCTCTTTATCTATGCACATGATAAATGCAGCCAAATTATGTATCCCCGCTAAGTGGCGCTCCCCTGATCCACCATCCATAGCGGATTGGTTCCACCGTATAGGTAAAACTGCGGAATTGGAAGATTTAATTCACCAGGTGAAAGATACTCCCTCTAAATTCACTACAATTTGGTCTTCCTGGCTACATTTCGTTACTACAGACAATTACAAAAAGGTTGTATCATAATTTGACCTTAAGAGTGGTGGAGATGCATTAAAGACACTGGTCCCCCACCCTTTCCCTCCTGCCCCTTATCACGGTTTCCTATAAAACACCCCCCATCTTTTTTATATAAGTGACTATAATATATTAATAACCCGATATCCCTGATCGTACCCCTTGTAGAGTTCACTTCCCTTACCTCCCTTTACCACTTAGAGAGTCTCACTCTTTCTAATGACACTTTTTACCCCTGATAACCCCATTCAGTCATTATTGACTTAAGAATTTACAGTTTAAAAGTGATTTACCTACTCAGGTACCTTTTATCTTATGTTTAATACATACGAATGCAATTATATACCTTGTTAAAGCTTATTTTATCTTCCATTAGATCATTTATTTTGATCTGTTACCTAATGTGTTTTTTTTTTTTTTGTTTTTTTTTAAACTTCACCTTACATTTGTATAATTATACATATATGCTCATTGATGTAGCTACGTAAGCATTTATTGATTTACTGTAATGTTAAATTTACATCTTCTGAATATATTACTTTACTTATGTGCTTGCTGTTGTGGCTGTGTCCACGTTTCTTGCTTTTCTGTAATTCTGTTGATATCAATAACTTTTCAACAAAAAAAAAGAGAAAATGGGATTTTTTGTACTCACCGTAAAATACTTTTCTCTGTTGTCCATGGATGGACACAGCACCCTCCCCTCCTTTTTAGGTTTGTACTGCTTGTTACGAACTGAGGCTGCAGGGTGGAAGTTTGTCTGGAGGGACCGCCCCCTGGGCAGGACTGGCCAACTCTGTTAAAGTAACATGTATTGAAATATCTAACATGTCTGCCTAGTCCTCTCCTATGAACAGAAACATAACCCAACTGTCAAGACTTAAGAAGGCTGTGTCCATCCATGGACGACAGAGAAGGATTTTAAGGGGAGTACAAAAAATCCTATTTAGTGACAGGAGTTTTGACTAGCATTCAGAGAGCTTTAGCAAAGCTTATCCAAAGTCTTGTTTTAAAGTAAGCGTAAACTAGCTGTTAATGTGTGTAAGTACTGTATTTATCGGCGTATAACACACTTTTTTCCCCTTAAAATCAGGGGAAAATCGTGGGTGCGTGTTATACGCCGATACTCCGCCGATTCCCCTGTTGAAACGAGCCGAAGTCGAAGTACACTCGGCTCCTCTCGCAGTCAAACCCATCTCTGACTGCGCCGCTGACATAGAGAAAGCTGAGTGTACTTCGGCTAGTCTTGGCTCCTCTCGCAGTCCTGCCCCTGACTGTGAGCAGAGCCGAGTCCAGCCGAAGTACACTCGGCTTTCTCTATGTCAGCGGCGCAGTCAGTGGAGATGGGTGGGACTGCGAGAGGGGCCAAGTCTAGCCGAAGTACACTCGGCCCCGCTCGCTCCTCTCCACACAGAAATTGGCGCCGATTTTAAAATCGTGGACACTGGGCAAGGCTGCATTTAAATGTAAGTTTTTTTTTTTTTCCCCTTGAATTTCCCTCCTAAACTTGGGGTGCGTGTTATACGCCGATAAATACGGTAATCACTGCATGATCAATCATATGCAAAAACTTGCAAATAGCTGTGGGCACCGTCGGCATCCCCTTGCTTTGATTGGGGCTTCCCGTCTGAAGCGATTTAGGCTCGGTTCACACTGCTGCGCTGTGAATTTGTTGTTTTTTTTTGTCCTGTGTGAGGTGTGAATTTCAGGAGTTGGACATGGCTGCGATTGATGTTCTAGACAATGGAATCATAATGTAAAAAAAAAAAAAAAAAAGGTGTCAACTTCCTGGTTTTTGTGGAGAGTAGTGTGGTGGAATTCGCACATAGGTGAATCATCACTGCGATTCCAGAACGATTTACATTGATGTCTATGGAGACTAAATTCGCAATGCTGTAAACTCCCACAAGGCTTGCGTTTTTTTTATTTTTTTATCGCATTTGTAGAGGAATCGCAACGCATGTATGTGAATGACCTGCATTGAAAACAATGACTTTATGGATGACATGCGAATTTAGAATGTTTAACGCATTGCATTAGTTATGAACTTGTATTAGTGTGAACCGGGCCTTACAGGGAATCCCACCGAGTCTTCTGCGGGTAATTGAAGTTGGCCCTTTTCACAAGTGTAGTCTGGTAGGTTGCTAAGATCTGTTGCAATAGAATGTAATAGGAAAGGCTAAAAGATTTCAGTGCCTCTGTTTGTGAACTTTAAAGTTACATTTCTCAACCATGCCTATACTTGCAGAAGTAAATGGCGAGTTAAAGTGCTTTTTCTGCATGTTCAAAATAATATACGGTAAATATCTTTAGTATGCATAGTCTGGACACAGGTTCACTTTTAAGTTGAAAAATGGCGAAATACACAGCTGAGATGTGTACAGCATGTGGCAGTTTCTTTGTGCAGTTTTGTATAGGTCCGAGGTTTATCAAGCACTGAGGATAGTGACCAGACTGTTCAGTATTTAAGAAATAGTTTGGTTACCATCTACCTATAACTGGACAGTGAATAAGCAGTACCATATTAATGAATCATTCATCCACCCCCCCCAGAATATTCCTTCTCACTACATATAATGTCTCACCACAACGTACAATGCGGAATACCTGATTGGCACCTAGTTTTGTCCATCCCCAATTCAAGTACAAATACTAGGTGCTGATGCATTTAAAATACATATCTTAATCATATAGTATAGGACTCGCCATGGGTAAGAGGCTCATATCTTTAGGTGATTGGGCACCGTGAAGTTTAGAGGACATACCTCCCCTATAACCATCCCCTCCCCTATAACCATCCCCTATCTGTGAGGGCTCAGCTTTTCTTTTTTTTGCAAATTTCGCTAGGTGAAGGAACTCTTCAGAGAAACCAGCTTCCTTTCTTATGGTCCAAAAGAATTCTTCAATCAAGCGCACTGTCTACAGCAGCAGTGTACCTGGATTGGTGTAACCTCTAAAACCTTGGGAGTTGTACCCAGACCCCACACTGTTAGGCAAGTCAGTAATGTTGCTTTTGGTGCAAGATCCTGCATGAGGCTCTATCCTTGGCATTTGGTGCAATGTGCTATACAGGGGCCAGGGCTTATTGCTATAGAACCCAGTCCCTGAAGCCTCCTTTGGGGTTATGTCCAACATTGTGAACAGGTTAGACAGGGTCATTCTGTATATTTGACCTTTACTATGTAAAACAAGGATATGTTTTGAATGTATTTGCTCCACACTTCAAGCTTTGCACTAAAATGTATCTGACTCGCCACTGGGTGCACACTTTAAGGCCGCTTCTGCCTAGACCCCTTTTATAAGATACTCAAATGCTGCCCCCCCCCCCCCCCCTGTCCTTAGGCCACAAGGAATCATTGCAGTATGGTCTACAGCTGGGTTGGTGCATACTCTTACCGGACATGCTTATACTTTCTCCCACACTACTCCATGAGTATCCCACAGGGGAATTTACTCTCTTGTAGCGATGGCAGAGGCCAGGTGAAAGAATGTCCATTCTAAACAGACATGTTTTCTCTGCCAAAGGCCCGCACAACACCTCAAAGTGACCCTCACACCAAAGCATGAACTGGTCTACAGCATTAAATTCTAGCTCTATTTCTGGCAGACAACAAGCAGCCTATTTGACAGCTTTTTTTTTTTTTAAGCTTATGTCACAATTTCTCTTTCAGATTACTGCCTTAATGCAGCCGTCTTTGATTAGAGCTCGATAAGGACCTGTATATTCTTCTACGCCCATTTCTCAAACTGAGTCAAAGCCTGACATGCCCATCCTAGAGGATGCTTAATGAAAGGGGAATGAAAAGGACATAAAGGCAGTGTTGGGGGGGGGAGCCGCAGAAGATTTCTCTCCTCCACACGATCAACATAATAGAGGGAGAGCTACCTGTAATAAGCTTGCTAATATTGAAAAGCTTTTTGCCTCTGTTCACAAAAACCTTGGAATTGTACAGATTGACTCTCCCCTATCTAGCCATGTCCCTTTGGGTACAAAGAGGTCTACTAAGCCTTGCAAAACATCCCTGTGCATGAATAGACAAAATGGGCTGTCAATGAAGATTGGGAAACTTTTGAAGCAATTTTTTTTGCAAAATTCTTTGTATTTAGTTTTTGAAAATGGATAAACAAAGTATACAGAATAACACTATCACCCATGACTAGCACTGCACAATCATAATTGAAAAAACAGGAGAAATTGTACATATTAACATAGAAGGGTCCTTCCCAGGGGGAACCAGGGCAATCCAGCCATTCAAGAAATAAAGAGGAAAAGTCCAATGCCATCCCTGGGGTCTAAAAGGGCAGGGGATTCATAGGAAATTCGCCTTAAGGACAACACAAAATGTTACATGGTTCATTCAGAATGAATATAGCACAGAGTGAAACACAGTGGTAAGAGCTTAAAATATTATGGCAGAGGGGTGTCAAACTCAATTTCATGGTGGGCCACATCAGCATTATGGTTGCCCTCAAAAGGGCCCGTTGAATATGTAAGACTAGATGTCCAGAGCACCCCACTACCCCCTACATCAGATGTCAAGAGTCCTCCACCATCTCTTAAATCACAGTGCTCCCACTCACTTTGTGCTGCTGCTGGGAAGAAGCTGGGGGCAAACCTGGGAAGCAGAAATGCAGGGTCAGGAGAATAACCAGAGGAGGGCTGGAGTCTAATGAATGCTGAGAGCAGGGGAGGTAGAGTTGAGGGGGTGCTGTGGTTGCACGATAAAGCCCAGGATTTAGGGGCAGAGTTTTGTCCTCTGCTGAGACGAGGTGAGAGTGAAGACGAGGGGGGTGCTGCGGAAGAGGTGGGAGGGCCAAGTTAAATGCCCTGGCGGGCCAAATTGGCCTGCAGGCTTTGTGTTTGACACGTGTTGTAGCACATTCAATCAAAGGCAGTAGAGGTGCCGTTAATCCAACCTCCCCAAACTTTATCAAATATGAAGAGCACACCCCTATTGGAATAAGTAGCTTTGTTTACCAGTTTTCCAAGCTATGGAAATGGGGCAGAGGCCTTCTTCCAGGACAAAATAATGAGTTTCCTAGCATAAGAAATAGCAAAATATTAATAGCTATTGTACATGCTGTAGTATCCACTAAACCAAGAAAGCATACCTCAGGAGTGAGAGGGATAGTAGTAACCGACTGAATACAGTCCAAATTTTATTTATTTTTTTATGTGAAAATATTAACCACTAGCCGACGAGCTGCCGTCATTCTACTGCGGCAGGTCAGATCCCCTGCTCAAATAGCCATACCCTTTAAACACCTATAGCAGGCATGCGCCTGCTGCATGGGGGGGAACCGATGCGCGATGTTCGCCGGCTACGCGAGATCGCAGGTATGAGAGCTAGAACAGGGATGTGTGTGTAAACACAAATCCCCAATCTGTCAGGGGAGGAGAGACAGATCGACTGTTCCTACTAGCTAGGAACAGCGATCTGGCTCCTCCTCTTGTCCGTCACATCCCAGCACAGTTAGAAACACACAAGGGAACACATTTAACCCCTTGATCGCCTGTGTTAACCCTTTCCCTGCCAGTAACATTTACACAGTAATCAGTGCATTTTTATAGCACTGATCGGCTGTATAAATGTTGATGGTCTCAAAAGTGTCCGATCTGTCCGCCGCAATGTCGCAGTCGTGCTAAAGATCGCAGATTGCAGCCATTACTAGTAAAAAAAAAAATGATAATAAAAATGCCATAAATATAGCCCCTATTTTGTAGACACTATAACTTTTGCGCAAACCAATGAATATACGCTTATTGCGATTTTTGTTTTGTTTTTAGTTTTTTTTACCAAAGTAATGTAGAAGAATATATGTCGGCCTAAACTGAGAAATAAATGTGTTTTCTTAATAAAGAAATTTGGGGGATATTTACTATCGCAAAAAGTAATAAATATAGCTTTGTTTTAAAAATTGTCGCTATTTTTTTGTTTATAGCGCAAAAAATAAAAACCGCAGAGGTGATTAAATACCACCAAAAGAAAGCTCTATTTGTGGGGAAAAAAGGACAACAATTTTGTTTTGGTACAGCGTCGCACGACCACGCAATTGTCAGTTAAAGCGATGCTGTGCTGTATTGCAAAAAATGGCCTGGTCATTAAGAGGGCAAATCCTTCCAGACTGAAGTGGTTAATAAAGTTGGCATGGGTATAGGAACAGTGCCAGCATAAAGATTGATCCCTGTAAATTTTTGCACGTTTGGAAGGGGTCAAAAAGACTCTGCAGAAATGTATAATGGATCAGTTGATCTCTAGCTGATGCCAGACTTGTTATAGGAGCTTCCCAGAATTGGAGCCCTTTCACACTGCCAGCGCCCGAAAAACACTGGTAAAGCGCCACTTAAAGTAGTGACGCTTTACCGGCGTTTTTCGAGCGCTAGTGGGGCGCTTTTAACCCCTGCTAGTGGGTGACTAAAGGGTTAAAAGCACCCACAAAACACCGCTGCCAAGGCACTTTCCATTGATTTCAATGGGAAGGGCCGTTTTAGGAGTGGTGTATTCACTGCTCCTAAAGCGCTGCAAAGAAGCTGCTTGCAGGACTTTTTTTTTGACGCCCTGCCAGCGCAGCACCTCAGTGTGAAAGCACTCAGGCTTTCACATTGGGATTGCAGATGAGGCTTCTTTCAGGTGCTTTACAGGCAAAATGTTGGCGGTAGAGCGCCTTAAAAACGCCCCAGTGTGAAAGGGGTCTTAGTCCCAATCATCCTAATCTCATAAAGTCAAGGACATCAACTACCGACGCTGCTCAGCAGGCCTGCAGCAATCTACCCAGTCCAAAAATCTTTGCTGAACTCTATCCAGTTGAAAAACAGTTTACAATAAAGTGGGCTATTCCTTTGGTTGAAACAGAAGAGGGGGGAGGGATAGACAGCGCCACTGCTCTGGTGTAGTATTTACAATGTGAAAATATACTACTCATGAAGGTAGACGCATTGGACAAAATTGGGCTGCTGGCAGTGCACTGTCCCAGTCCGCACAGGATCTGGATTCGGACCAGTTAAAAACGATACAGTCTTTGAATGGTGGAGGTGCCAAGTGAGTGAACCCCTCCCCCCGTGTGCAGAGGGGAAGCCACTTGACAAAACACAAAAGCGCAGACTACTACTGTAACTTACAGCATCACCAATGGCCAACTGGATGTCAAATATACAAACTAACAGCAACTTAAGCTGGCCCAATGCTCAGCTTTAATACACATTCATTTGAATAGGCTGCCAGTGCCAACAGACCTACAAAAGTAGGGGCTTGGGCTTGCTGCTACCATGGGCTCGAGGCGAATCCTGTAGGTTGAAGGTTTGCAGTCCCAGCAAATCTATGTACAGATTCACCCATGAGATTTTTGTTCAAATAATATAGCACTGCATAGGGTTTGAACAATGGTTAACAGACTTAGAGGGCCAATAAAGGGCTTTGTTTAAGCCAGCCCTCTCACTGTAAAAGGGGGCCACAAAACCGCCATAGTGTCACTGAACTGGAAGCTGTGGCAGGAAAAGCATAGGAAAACATGACAAACACAATCACTTTTAGCTGCTGCCCTGCAAAGATTTTTTTTGCTGCAAGGCTTTCCTTTAAAAAGTGGGATTTTTTTTTTCAGGGGTGATATTTTGGGATGCCCAAGCATTCACTTGTTACTGACCATCTGTTCTTGGAGAAGCCTTTTGTTTGCAGTGGCATGCTGCATCATTTGAAAGTAAAAAAAGTTACCGTAAGTGCAAAAATAGTGTGCACCTAAATGACCTCACATTATATCGCTCACATTTACTGCACCCCCCCATCCACACAGGTAAAATAAAAGTTAGGAATACACACACCATTTATGCCTCATGCAGAGAAGTGCTTACAAAACTTTGGACACTTTTTAAACTCAATAAAACAAGTGTTAATGCTACCAATCCTCTAGAGAAGTTTTAAAGTTTTTGGGTGTCAACATAAAACCTAGTCAGGGCCTAAGCATTAATGTGGTTTAATAACTAAAGTAACTTTTCAGGTTCTTTACCAATTGTACTCACAGATCTGAAAGTTGCAAATTATCACCAAGCTCTTCTTTCACATCATGGACAAGACACTGGACCATATTTCTTGTCACTTTTCTACTGTCATCTTCCAGCTGCACTTGGTGCCTTATCCACTGCCAGACCTAAAACAACCAAGAAAATTTTAATTTCTTGTCTTATCCGCTGCCAGACCTAGAACAGTAAGGAATATAAGATTGCTTATCATCTGCAAGATCTAGAAAAAAAACAATGCTTTTCAATGTTGTTTTTTTTTGCTTGCATCTTCACTTTTGCAGTGTTGAATATGTAAGGTTAGGCGGGTGACACTTCCTCCATGTCCCCCTCCTCGTTGGCCACCAAGTAAGGTTAACACAAGAGGCCTACCCCAGGGTGTTTTCTTCTGGGCTATACTAGGCACTTTAGATAGGATCGCTGCATTACACATGGGGTACCTTTGCTGGGAGAGATGACTGACTTGAGTAAACTCTCTCGAAGTACTAAACGGTTACTTGTGCATTTAGGAAGGGCACACAGAGCCCTTGCCCTCTCCACCTGTCCAGCGTATCACTTCTACCTCACTCCCAGTAACAGTATGGAGCCCTGCCATGCTTCTAGCACTGACTCCATGCGTGCACTCACTTAACTCTTCCTCTTCCGTACCTTTGTACAGGCTGAGGGCCCAATGGTGCAGATCTGCTCCTGTTGCAATGGAAGATGGATAGCTGACAGTATGTAAAAGCCTCTCTCAAGTTTCAGTTTCCTTCTATCATTTGCCCATATAAACTATGTAAATAGGGTATCTAACATTTTAACGAACGACTTAAGCACCACCGTAGGTATATGAGAGGTCACATATAAGCATTTTGGAAGAAGAATCATCTTTATTAAGTTAATTCTGCCTGCCACTGACAGAGGCAGTTTGGCCCAAATTTTAAGTTTAGGTTTAATCAGCTGAAGTAAGGGGTCTAGATTTAGGCCTTAAAGCTTCCGTTTTGTGATAAGGTAAGGAGAACTCCCAAATATTTAAGAGGGCAAACCACTACATCTCGGGAATATGCTTGGGGATGAAGAGGCATCAGAGTCGACTTCTGCCAATTAATTTTAAGGCCAGAGTACGCACCATAATTCTCTATGTTCTGCATGGCCACTTTCAATGACCTTGATGCATCCTGCAAATATAATATAAGATCATCTGCATTAAAGCCTATAACATCAGATCTATTACCCAGCGTGATTCACTGCCTTATTTAAAACTAAAAGAATGGCTTTAGATACACCTTACATGAGTTTACAAACGTCAAGCGTTTTTTCCGCCAAAACTCTGCTGCCAGGAGGAAATGAGTCTAGGTGAGACAGCAAAGCCATGCAGCAATATTGAATATTGCTTGTGAACAGGTTTTATAGTTTTAGCTTGAACATACCTAATCTTCCCCTTGTTCCCCTCATAAAATTACTATTTCCAGAGGAACTGGAACCTGAAACCAAACATCTTTTCGTCCATGGACGGACACCGCTCCTTAAATCTTGACCATTGGGTTATGTTCCTGTTCTATAGGAGAGGACTATGCAGAACATGTTAGATATTTAATACATGTTACTTTAACAGAGTTGAAAATCCCCGCCCAGGGGGCAGTCCCTCCGTACATAACCCTCCACCCTGCAGTCAGCAGCCTCAGTTTTTTTTCTGCCTAGTAGAGGAGAAGGACCTGGCTCCCTTTGGGCCCAGAGTCCTGAAGAAATTTTTACTTTTTATTATTTTATTTCTTTTAGAATCTTCTATCAACTGCCGGCTGGGCATGACAGGCAGGATAATATAGATCCTTGTAGTCCCCCCAGTCCGGTTATCGAGCGTGAGCAGGCCTTAGCTACGTGCGGGGTCGGCCACGACATACCGCATGGCTCCAGGGGTGGCCGGTGAGCTATGCTCCAGGGTTCACATATGACCGGGCGGCTTGCTGTCTCAGTCACAGTGGACCGGGCCGAGAGCTACTCCGTACTGCTCGGTTGTAGGTCTGTCAGGAACGCACCAGCAGGTCCTCGCAAGGACGGGTAAGTATGGTTCCTCCTACTTCGGTGGGATGAAACAGCTGGGCATTCCTACGAGGGTCGTTAGGGGTTCTCCTGCCCTCCCTCTCTCCCTCTGTCACCCCTTTTTCCTCCTCCCCTTGCGGGGCTCGCTGCGACCGGGGAATATCTTTTAGGGGGGCTCCAGGTCGTAGTAAATTTTTGGAAGCCTCCGCTGCTGGCCTTCTCGTTCACCTCGCTTGCTGGGCGCCATTTTTTGAAGCACTGGGGCCATCTTTCTTGGGCCTGTGCATTGCATTGCAAAACCCATTGGTGCCCATTTTGCCGTGGCCGCGCTATGATGCAGGTTTGCAATTGCGTGCGGCAATTTTCTTGTGGTCCGCGCGCTTTCTCTGAGGCACCCGGCGGCCATTTTGGAGTGGGCCTCTAGTACTGGCTGGCTTCCTGAACAGTGTGAATGGCGCTATTCACCTTTACACAGTTCCTCAGTCACATGCGGTGTGCGGATGGAGAGCGGGCAGCGGCGCTGAACAGTCTCTGGCTAGGAGGTGAGTCCCCTGGGTATCCCCCCTCGGTCAGTGCAGCAAGGAGGGTGGACAAAATTGTGTGTCAGATATCTTGACTAAGTCCCTAAGGGCTGTCAGTGGGCAATATGGAGTCAGAAGCTGGCGATTTTCCCCAAACATTCCAGAGGCAGCAACCGGTGCCTCTGCACCTGCAGTTTCCATGGACGCTTTGTCGGCAGTCCTGGAGTCATTTGTTGCCAAGGTGGAAGCGGCGTGCAGGCGTAAGGGGGGTTCTAAGCGCCCCCTCCCCCGCCATCTCCTGGGGAATGTTCTGACTCAGACTCGGGCCTGGCTGCAGATCAGGACCCCGGTTCTGGTATGTCAGAAGAGGCGGACAAGGACCTTCCCTGTGAGGAGGACCCCTCGTCCGGGTCAGCTCAAGATAGGGCACTTGTAAAGTGCACAATGCTGTGAGGGACACTCTCAAGCTGGAAGATACAGCTGGGACTTCCACTGCAGGGTCTGTCTCTTTTGGGTCGCACAAACCGACCCGCTCTGTTAGGGTTTTTCCTTATGTTGATTTCTTTGACTAGTTCATACATAAGGAATGGGAATGGCCGCAGAGGCCCTTTGCGGTCCCTCAGCGCATGGAGGTCCATTACCCATTTGATGGGATGGAAAATGGTGGAATCGGTATGATAGAAGAAAGTGTGGGGATGTGTGGACCGATCACAAAAAAAAAGCCCCTAGGGATTACCAAGAAAGGTGTAGGGAGGGGTGGGGAGGAGGGAGGGAGAATATAAGGAGGGATAGGGTGGTAAGATATCAAAGTATGTTATTACAAGGGACACTAAAGGGTTTGAATTTAATAAAGGTTAAAACTCACACACATATATCCGGCACATTTTGTATTAAAAGAAAAATTTACATATACACATATAGTATATTTCATAGGAAAATGTATAGTTACTTCACAAAGCAATGGTAGAACAATTAAGTAAATTAAATACAAAGGGGGGGGGGGGGGAATCACATATTTACACTTCTCAAGTTAAAGAAAAATAACATTTTGGCACTATGTGGTATGAGGAGAAGACAAAAGTTTTAATTACAGAGTATTATTATGGGAGTTTTGAGATTTACTTGGGAAAGCCCCTGATTTATGTGGGTTTTTTTTTCCCTTTTAAATGTTTGGATTTTGATATGCTGTCTAGAGTAATGAAAATAGGGTCTTGGAATGTTTGTGGGTTGGGTACCCCTGCTAAGAGAGCCGTAGTGTTTGACATGCTAGAAACGTATGAGGTGGGACTGATCTGCCTTCAGGAGACACACCTGACTAAAATCACTAAGCAACAAATTCAAAGTAGGAAATTTCAACAGCAATACCACTCGGTGCACACCTCCTATTCAAGAGGTGTGTCTGTACTAGTCAAGAGGGGGGGCGATGTTCACCTGTAGGCAGATCAGTATTGATGAAGAGGGGTGGTATATTTTTCTTCATTGTGCAATAGAGAATAGAGAATATGTTATTGCTAATATCTATACCCCCCCCCCCCCTTTAAACCAAAGGGTTATCTATAAATTAGTAGAGTTCATCTTGGATAAAACTGGGATACCAGTTATAGCAGTAAGGGACTATAATGAGGTTATAAATAAAAAATTGGATAGATTTCCAGGGAGAAGAGAGCAGAATGCCTCAGAGTCGGCTGCATCAGATCTTACAGGAAACTGGGTTATTTGCTATGTGGAGGTTGAGGAACCCGGACGTGTTACAATACTCTTGTTTTTCCAGCTCCTACTCAACACTCTCTAGGATAGACTTAGTCCTGGGTAATGTGGAAGCATCCCATATAATAAAGAACATAGTATATCAGCCTAGAGGGGTGTCGGATCACTCATTGGTGACGGCCTCGGTAAATTTAGAAGGGGATAGATCTATTAGCGTATGGAAGATGAATCCTTTATGGTTTGAAGTAATTGGGAATCCAGAGGAGATACTATCTAAATTAAAAGAATTCATAGAATTTAACAAGGGAACTGTCACACGGGGAGTGATGTGGGATACACTAAAGGCATTCCTCAGGGGTATATGTATCCAACAAGTGGCTAAAATTAAAAAGGTGTCAAGAGAGTGGGAGAATAGGATTAGGAAGGAATACGTTGAAAATTCAACACCAGAGAAACAAAGAACATGGCTGAATAAGCAAGAGGAATATAAAGTAGTAATGACAAAAAAAATCTGAGAATAAGAGATTAATCCAGAAGCAGGTTGCATTCGGGGAGGGAGAAAAGGTTGGAAGAATGTTAGCACACCTGGTGAGAACTAATTCCTCCCCCTCCGCAGTACCTGCGATAAGAATATCGAGTGGAGAGATCTCAACCCGGGTGTCAGTGATTACACATTTAGAGAATATTATAAAAATTAATCTAAGTCGCAGGGGGCAGCGGGAGAGAATGAATTGGAAACTTTTTTTAGGAGCATAAAAATGCAGACTCTCACTGAAGCAGAGAAGGAGGGAATTGAGGCCCGATAACTCTTTAAGAAATACAGTTAGCAGTTACAGAGATGGCTAATCAGAAATCGCCCGGACCTGACGTTCTCCCTGTAGAGACCTATAAATATTACGGAAAAGTGTTACTTCCAGAATTACTTAAAGTGTTGAATTGGGCAAGGGAAGAGGGAAAATTGCCTATATCAATGACAGAGGCAACAATTATATTTTTACAACAGTGGGGAAAGACCCATTGGAAACTACATCATATAGACCTACTTCTCTCTTTTGTTCAGACGCCAAAATACTGGCCAAAATAATGGCAGCTAGGCTAAATAAAATTATCGCAAGACTTATACACCAGGACCAAACTGGGTTTATTCCCAGCAGCTCAACTAGCATGAATATCAGAAGGGTATTTCTCAATTTACAAACCCCAACAGAGAATACTGGTACAAGAGCAGTGACTTCCTTAGATGTGGTTAAGGCCTTTGATAGCCTGGAGTGGGGGTATATCTGGCATGTTTTAGGAGCATTTGGCTTCGGCCCAGTGTTTATTAGATGGAAAGAATATTGTACAGGGATCCTAGTGCGAGAATTCGAGTGAACAATGATTATTCAGACAAGATTTAATTAGAGAGAGACACAAGGCAGGGGTGTCCACTGTCCCCCCCTGCTTTTTGCATTAGCAATGGAGCCATTGGCGGCTGCAATAAAAGTAAATACAAAAATGGAGGGATTTGTGAGACCAACTGGGGAGGAGAGAATCGCGCTTTACGCAGATGATGTTCTCCTTTTCCTTGGGGACACAGATTACTCGCTCAAGCAGGCAATGAGTATTTTTAGAGAATTTGGAAGACTCTCAGGATTGATTATAAATTGGGAGAAATCAGCTTTGATGCCGGTGGACCCGATTGTAAAACAAACCTTAGTAGAAACCCCTCAATTGGAAATAGTTGATACAATGAAATACTTGGGAATATATATAACGACCGATCCTAATAAATACATAGATAATAACATAGTTCCCCTCCTGTCTAAATTTAAAAATAAAATCCAAATATGGCGGCGTCTCCCATTATCAGTTGCAGGGAGATGTAACCTGATTAAAATGCTGTGGATGCCACAGTTACTGTACTTTTTGCATAATACGCCAATATGGATACATAAGAAATGGTTCAAGAAAATCGATACATTATTTAGAGAACTAATATGGAAGGGAGGTCAGTCTAGGATAAGGTTGCAAACCCTACAGCTATCAACAAGGGAGGGAGGTATGGCGGTGCCACACCCTCGGAGTTACTTTCTGGCAGCACAATTGCAGCATATAGGAGGAAGATCAGAGCCAGGAGGAGATATAAATGGGGGATTAATGACTGACAGTGGGGGCACCCCATAAAATAATGACGGAGGTACTGGAGGCCAATTCATTTGCCTATAGATCCCCTACGGCTAAGATGGCCATAAAAGTATGGAAAGCAGTAAAAGCAATAGGGGGACAAGGTCGAGTAACAGAATACGTGCCTCTCTGGGACAATAGGAATCTTCAGGAGTTGGAGGCGGTGGGGAAAATTAAGGAATAGGAAGTAAAGGGGATAGTTAGGCTAGCCCAGTTGTATGAGGGAAGTACCCTAAAAACCTTCACTGAACTGAGAGAGGAATATGATGTTCCTAGATACACATTTTATAGATATCTTCAAATTAGACACGCTTTAAATGTTCAGTTTGACAGGACGGGGCCAGCCTGGTGTAAATCTCCTATTCTCCAGAGATTGTGTAATCAGAGTAGGACTGGGGGCTTTATTTCTGAAATCTATCCACATATATGTAAAGGAAGTATTGAGGGCCCCGAACTCCTCAAAAGTAAGGACAAATGGGAAGAAGACCTAGGGCCCATATCAGAGGGGCAATGGAAGAAGATATTAGAGAGGGGACACCTGGTAACAATTTCACCAGCACAAAAGTTCTCATATCTGATGCTGCTACATAGGACGTACTATACACCAAAAAGGCTGTTTAGGTTTGGGTGGAGGATAGATGCAGGGTGTCCCAGGTGTCGGGGCACGGGGGACTTGTTGCATATGATATGGAGGTGCCCAAAATTATTCAGATATTGGTCAGAGGTCCTTAACACCATAAATAGGATATATAAAATAACATTAGAAAGGGAACCTAGACTGTGTATCCTGGGATTAGGGGAGGGAATAAGCAGGGAGGCTAGTACAATAAAAGCAGTGCTCAGGTGTCTCTTCCATGCAAGAAAATTAATTGCGCAAAGATGGCAAGCAGAGAGACCGCCGTCGGTAAAAGATTGGGTTAATGTGGTCACGGAAACAATATGGAAGGAGAAAGTAGCCTACACTAAGAGAAGGAATATTAGAGAGTTCGAAAAAGTGTGGAAACCATGGTTAGAAAGTATGGGGTACCCCTTGTAAAATAGAAGTAATGCAGTAAGTAGAAGAAGGAAAAAAAATTATAATAAAATACAAAATAAATAATGTGTGAAAAAGGAAAGAAGATAGAAACCCTAGTACGAGAAACCATAGAGCCGGGGGGAGGGGGGAGGGAGGGGGAAAAAGGTTTAATAGAAAGGAAAAGGTGTTAATTATATAAATGCGTGTTATTATTATTATCTTGTCTATATAGGGGATGAAAATTATTAAAGCATATGTATGTTCACTGTTATTTATAACGTTGAAGAAAATCAATAAAGAATATATAAACAAAAAAAAAAGGACCCTACTGATAGGAGGTCCAAAGCGGTGAGCCGCTCCATGTTCAGCATGCTGCGGTCAGCATTGCGGCCTATATTGGCTGCTACCTTGGTGTCCCAGACACTCACGGAGTGGGCAAAAATATTGCACCAGACTGTGGAGGAGCATCAGCCATCTCCAGAATGCGTGTCACTGGCCGAACAGTTGGTACAGGGACTCGTGTACGTCTGTGATGCAACCCTGGGTGCAGCCCCCTTGATCTCCAGGGCCTCCGCATCTGCGGTGGTGTTGCGCCGTCCTATATGGCTGAAATGCTGGTCCGCTGACCAAGCTTCTAAGAAAACTCTGGCAGATTTGCCTTTCAAAGGTGGGAGGCTTTTTGGTCCCTCACTGGACGACATCATTTAGGATGTCACTGGAGGTAAGAGCACACTTCTCCCTCAGTCCACTAAAGGGAAGGAGCCGCGCTGTATACCGGGGCCCTCCTTTCCCACACAGAAGCGGTATTTTCATCAGTCAGGACCTGCCGGCAGACCCTTCCAAGCGGACAAAGGTCCAGCTGGGGGACAGTAGCATCCCTGGGTGTGCAAGCCCACCAAGCCAGCAAACAAGCCTGCTACCGCATGAAGTTTTGCCCCCGCCCGACTCCAGGGTGGGGGGGATGGCTTTGCAGGTTTGTAGCTCGGTGGACCTCCCTGCTGTCCGACCAGTGGGTCTGTGAGGTGGTCACCTCCTGGTTACAAGATAGAGTTCCTTTCTTGTCCACCAAACAGATTTTTTTCCCTCAAATCTGCCTCTCCTTACGGCTCGTTGGGCTGCCCTCCAGGGGGCAGTGCAAGACTTGTTGAGGTGCGGGGTGATCATACCCGTACCACCACAGGACAGGTTTCAGGGTTTCTACTCAAATCTGTTGTGGTCCCAAGGGGGGCGGAGTCCGGCCAATCTTGGACCTCAAGGTCCTCAATGCCTTTATAAAGATTCAAAAATTCCGGATGGAATCGATTCGTTCAGTGGTGGCTGCGCTCCGCTCCATCCGGGGGACTTCCTGGCGTCCTTGGATATTAAGGACGCATACTTGCATGTCCCCGTCTGCGTCAGGCATCAGAGGTTCCTGCGCTTTGCGATTGGCGAAGACCACTATCAATTTGTGGCTCTTCCTTTTGGCCTAACAAACATCGGCACCAAGAGTTTTCACCAAGGTGCTCGCCCCGAGTCTAGCTTTGCTGAGACTGCGCGGCATTGCTATCGTGGGCTACTTGGACGACCTTCTTCTGAGAGCTGTCTTAAGCTCAGAATTGGAGGAGGACGTGTCTATAGCCAGTCAGACCCTCCGGGAGTTTGGTTGGGTACTGAACCTCCAGAAGTCGGTGTTAGTACCGACCCAGCGCCTAGAGTACCTGGTGTTGGTTCTGGACTCCTCGGAGGCCAGAGTCTTTCTTCCTTTGGAAAAGTTGCAGACACTCCAGACTGCGGTGAGGTTGGTGACTTCCCGCAAATGGTCGTCTCTCTGTTTTTGCATGCGAGTCCTGGGCCTCATGGTAGCCTCTTTCGAGGCAGTGCCGTTTGCCCAATTCCAAACTCGGGCCTTGCAAATGGAGATTCTCTCCAAATGGAACAAATCTCTGTTGTTTCTGAATCGTCAGATTCAGTTAAGTCATCTAGTCAGGGCCTCTCTGAGTTGGTGGCTGAGATCCCCGGCTCTTCGGTCCGGGAAGTCGTTCCTCCCCTTCCATTGGACTGTTATCACGACGGACGCCAGTCTGATCTCCAGGTGGTCTCAGACTAAGAGGACGTCCAGTCAGGATCCAGTCAGACAACGCCACGGCTGTGGCATACGTCAACCATCAAGGAGGAATAAGAAGCTCGGCTGCAGCGTTGGAGGTCGCTCACATCCTATGGTGGGCGGAAAGGAGCGTGCCGGCCCTGTCGGCAGTTTACGTTCCGGGTGTGGAAACTGGCAGGCGAACTATCTGAGTCGCCAGATGCTGGACCACGGGGAATGGTCGTCCCATCCGGAGGTTTTTCAACTCCTTTGCCGGAGATGGGGCACGCCAGACGTGGATCTCCTGGCTTCTCGACTCAACCGCAAGTGTCGAGGTTCGTGGCCAAGTCCAGAGATCCCTGGGTAGACGCGTCAGATGCGTTGGTGGCCCCGTGGGGTCAGTATCGGCTAATTTATGCCTTTCCCCCACTGAAGTTGCTTCCTCGTCTGCTCCGCAGAGTAGAGACAGAGGGGATTCAGGTGATTCTAATCACCCCAGATTGGCCCAGGCCTCCCTGGTACGCCGACATCGTGCGGCTGGTGGCGGATGTGCCCTGGCAACTGTCATGAGGGAGGACCTTCTCTCGCAAGGTCCCTTTCTTCATCCTGCTTTACAGTCGCTGGCTTTAACGGCATGGCTATTGAAAGCCAGGTAATAAGGGACCGAGGCCTGTCGGATTCGGTCCTTTCAACCATGTTGAGGGCACCGAAATCTTCTTCTAGGAAGATCTACCATCGCACATGGAGAGCCTATGTCTCTATGTGTGAGGAGATGGAATGGTGTCCACGGATTTTATTTGGTTTCCAGGATCCTGCTTTTTTTTTACAGCACAGAGTAGATCAGAAACTTGCCTTAAGCACCATTAAGGGGCAGATTTCAGCCTTGGCTGTTTTCTTTCAGCGACCCCTGGCGGCTCATTCACTGGTGAGTACGTTTGTGCAAGGGGTCTGACATGTAGCTCCTCCGGTGCGACCACCACTACCTCTGTGGGATTTGAATCTGGTGCTCTCGGCGCTTCAGAAACCTTCTTTTGAGAACATCAGGGAAATTCCTTTTTTGACGCTCTCTCAGAAGGTGGCCTTCCTGGTAGCCATCACATCCGTCAGGAGGGTTTCTGAAATGGCGGCCTTGTCTTGCAAGTCCCCATATTTGTTCCTCCATAAGGACAAAGCGGTGCTACACCTGCAGCCTTCTTTTCTTCAGAAGGTGGTTTCGGCCTTTCACCTGAATGAGGTCATTGTACTTCCATCCTTGTGTCCTCCGGCCATCGCATTCCAAGGTGGTTGCGCTACATTCTTTAGACGTGGTACGTGCCTTGCGGGTGTACCTGTCTGCTACGGCTCCGTTCCGGAGGTCTGACTCACTGTTTGTGTCGGTGTCTGGTCCGCAGAAGGGCCTGGCGGTCTCGTCGGCCACCATTTCTCGGTGGATCAGGCAGACCGTCATCCAGGCCTATGCCCTTAAGGGGCATGCGTCTCCCTTTCCTGTCAGGGCACATTTGACCGGGGCTATTGGTGCCTCTTGGGCTTTCCGACATCAAGCGTCTGTATCACAAGTGTGTAAGGCGGCAACCTGGTCGTCCGTTCACACTTTTTCAAAGTTTTACAAGGTTGATGTGAGTGCATCTTCGGATGCTAGCTTCGGCCGCAAAGTTTTGCAGGTGGCTGTTTGAGGTTGCAACTCCTCCGTTGAGGAGCTCTGCTTGTTTGGGGGTGAAAATTGTTTTTTTGATTACTGTGCCCACCCCTTGTTTTTTGACACTGCTTTGGGACTTCACAATGGTCAAGATTTAAGGAGCTGTGTCTGTCCATGGATGAAAAGAGAAAATAGGATTTTTTGTACTCACCGTAAAATCCTTTTCTCTGTTGTCCATGGATGGACACAGCACCCACCCCTCCTTTTTAAGTTTGTACTGCTTTTCTACGAACTGAGGCTGCTGACTGCAGGGTGGAGGGCTATGTACGGAGGGACCGCCCCCTGGGCGGGGCTGTTCAACTCTGTTAAAGTAACATGTATTAAATATCTAACATGTTCTGCCTAGTCCTCTCCTATAGAACAGGAACATAACCTAATGGTCAAGATTTAGGGAGCTGTGTCCGTCCATGGACGACAGAGAAAAGGATTTTACGGTGAGTACAAAAAATCCTATTTTTCACTATTTCGATTTTTCAAACTAGTGTAATTGGATCACCTTCTGTCCAAGGTTGACTGCACCTAGTTTAGCGTTTTAGAAAATCAGAGGTGGATCAAATTTGAGCAAGTTAATAAAACATAATGGAAGGACTGGACACATTTGAAGGGAGGCTTGATATAAAATGTCCCACTCCAAGGACATACTTGATAAACATTGGGTTTTCAAAGTTGATACATAGTTTAGTAATGCTATTTTGCCATTAAATACGCCCCATGTTAAACACATATGCATTAATATCTAAAAAAGGTGCACATAAACTATAGGGGCCCACAAGTGCACTTCTCGGCGCCAAGGGGAACGGTTTACCAGTTAACTTATTCTGAGATCAGAATAATAATAGAGTGAAAAGATATCATACAGATATATATATATATATATAAAATTAGATATAACCAATATCACATAAATGATAAAAGGTGTTCTTATAGGAAATAGCAGCAGCTGTTTAAAATTATAGATGAAAGAAACTGACACCCATAAAACAGTAAATATATAAAATGTATCAAAAAATTAAGAACAGAGTCTATTTGATAAAACAGCGCTTAGTATTGGATAATGTCCAACTTCAAAAAATATGCGGTATGGTGGAAAAGAAATAAAATCAAAAAGGATGCAGTAAAGTCACAGTTCTTAGTGTGGTAGGTGTTTCTAAAAGATGGATGAATCGTGCACCCTACACCAGCTCCCAATCTTCACCACAGATGTGATATAAGGTCCCCCGCTGGGGTTCAAACTCACCAGAACAGAAAATCAAATGAGCCTTGCAAGATAAATTCCTCCTAATTCAAACTTCCATCACCACCTCAGGAATCGGTATGGGTTAAAACTCCATTCGAGGTACATATAAAACACAAATTCACTGACATAGTGTAATCCTGCTTTATTTTAAATTAACCCATATAAAACATATCCCCGCTTCCAATACACGTACAATAGTTCAACTTGTAAATGACATATAGGAATGAAACATAATCACCGCTCTCCTCCGAACACAGGGGCCGCACTCGTGCTGCAAGCGCAAAACTACAGACACTTCCTGGTTACGTTCTGGTTAGCGGTGGAACGCACACTCCTCACTTCCTGGATACGCCGTTGTAGCCACGCCCTGACGCGTTTCGTCACTTCCGACTTCAACAGAGGGCGTGGCTACTCGGCGTAAACACGGACCTTATATTATCCCTCCTCCACGGCCATTGGATAGGACAGCCCTACTCATCCGCTCCTATTGGTACAGAGCCCGAGCGGAAGACGAGACGGACGTCGGCCGTGTTGAGTCACAGGGAATGCATAAATGCATAAACAAGCTCCGTGACATAATGTGGCTTAAGAACATACCGAAAGGTCAACTAATGCGAGTTCGTCGAAATTGCACTAACGATGAAGATTACAAGTCCCAAGCACTGACCCTAAAAGGAAAATTCATAGAAAAGGGCTACAAAGAAATATACATTGATACAACTATAAGTGACCTCCTAAAAATACCTAGAAGAGTTTGTCTAATGGATACCGCACCTCTGCATAACAAAAATATACATGAGTGGAGCTTCATTTCTGGATATCACTCACAATATAAAGAAGTTGAAAAGATCTTTTCCTCTCACTGGCACATCCTTTTACTTGATAAAGTACTCAGGAATGTTATTCCACTGAAACCAGGTTTTATCTACAGAAAAGCTCCAAATTATGGAGACAGAATAGTTAAAAAGGTATTAGACCCCCCAAAAAAACCTCCATCTTTCTGGGATAGAGATGGGTTCTTCTCTTGTCGGAAATGTCGCCCATGTAGAGAAGTTGAAAGACCTCTAAGAGCTATTGAGACCTTTGTCTCTACCTCTAATAATTCTGAGTTCCAAATAAATGATTTTATTACATGTAACACAACCTATGTGGTCTACATCCTGGAATGCCCATGCAAACTTATGTATGTAGGTCGCACTAAAAGAGCACTCAAAATAAGGATAGCTGAACACGTAGCAAATATCAAACTAGGTTATAAAGACCATAACGTGTCCTTACACTTCAAGCTCTTTCATGATCAAAATCCAGCAGGCCTAAAATTTTGGGGGGTTGATCACCTTAAACCTCCATGGAGGGGGGCAAACCTTGTAAGAGAACTTTCCAAACTAGAAACTCAATGGATATTTTCAGTTGATACATTGGCACCGAGGGGGTTAAACGTTGATTTAGATATCAACTGCTTTATCAGTGATTATTAAAGCATTTGTGCCCCCTCTTATATTATCAACTGTTATCCACGAATATACAAATATCTATTATTATTTTATTTTATTTTTAAAGTGATGTCATTTTTTAGATATTTGAGGTTCTCTGTTTTCATTTTATTTCTCATCGTATTTTTATTAAGGATTTTAATTGTGGATTATCACCTTTGAACGATTTTATCAAAATCCAGTCTTATATATACGGTTCATTTTACTCCAAGCCTTGTCTATTTTATTTTATTTTATTTTATTTAATATATGTTTTTTTATTCTCCATTACTTTTCATACATGTAATGCTTATTGAGATTTAACATTGTATTTATTTTATCTGCTATATTTATATAGTAGCAGATCCTCCAGTTTTGATTATATTCCCATCGTTGTTTTATGTATTAATTCTACTGTCAGTGATTAGTGGGTTAAACACTGGGGATATGGACATATATAAAAAACTTGGGTGTCCATTTCTCATTAACCCACTGAAATCACGGAAACCTAATTGGCCCTCTGTGACCGACAGTCAGACATTCATTTTAATGATCATTAAGGCACACTTTTTAATATATTATACATATGGGGCTGTGGCATCGCAACCCCCCTGTTTGTAATAGAGTGATTAGTAGTGTTCGAAATGTGGCACATTTATTATATTGAAAATAAACTGTTAGGTGAAAACCAAATATTTTTCATAGTGTAAACAAACCGCATTTCACCGGTTATTATTATTTTTTGAAAAAGTGCAGTCTTTATGTCACGGAGCTTGTTTATGCATTTATGCATTCCCTGTGACTCAACACGGCCGACGTCCGTCTCGTCTTCCGCTCGGGCTCTGTACCAATAGGAGCGGACGAGTAGGGCTGTCCTATCCAATGGCCGTGGAGGAGGGATAATATAAGGTCCGTGTTTACGCCGAGTAGCCACGCCCTCTGTTGAAGTCGGAAGTGACGAAACGCGTCAGGGCGTGGCTACAACGGCGTATCCAGGAAGTGAGGAGTGTGCGTTCCACCGCTAACCAGAACGTAACCAGGAAGTGTCTGTAGTTTTGCGCTTGCAGCACGAGTGCGGCCCCTGTGTTCGGAGGAGAGCGGTGATTATGTTTCATTCCTATATGTCATTTACAAGTTGAACTATTGTACGTGTATTGGAAGCGGGGATATGTTTTATATGGGTTAATTTAAAATAAAGCAGGATTACACTATGTCAGTGAATTTGTGTTTTATATGTACCTCGAATGGAGTTTTAACCCATACCGATTCCTGAGGTGGTGATGGAAGTTTGAATTAGGAGGAATTTATCTTGCAAGGCTCATTTGATTTTCTGTTCTGGTGAGTTTGAACCCACATCTGTGGTGAAGATTGGGAGCTGGTGTAGGGTGCACGATTCATCCATCTTTTAGAAACACCTACCACACTAAGAACTGTGACTTTACTGCATCCTTTTTGATTTTATTTCTTTTCCACCATACCGCATATTTTTTGAAGTTGGACATTATCCAATACTAAGCGCTGTTTTATCAAATAGACTCTGTTCTTAATTTTTTGATACATTTTATATATGCATTAATATACCTGAGATCGGGATATTTCAGCTGTGGCAGAATCCTCAACTTTTCCATTGTAGAAGAAATGGCCATTACCTAAAATAAAACAAAAACACTTAGTTCAAATATGTGTGAAAATATTCTGTTTCTACTCTATTCTTTTCAAGTATCGCTTTCCTGTAACAAAAATACAGGTATGGAAAACTTGGAAATGGAAAAGATGAATAACAAATGTTAGTAACAGAAAACAAAATAAATACAGGAAATAATATAAAATATCCATTCAGGTCAAACAATAGAAATTTTACATGACTGTAGACAAGTACATGTAACAAAGGTGATATGTATAAAACGTTTGCCTTTTACAGGACAGTATACTAAGAAAATTTACTGGGAGCAAATATGTACAGTCCATTCAAATACCATACTGACCGTTATAAAGTACTGTAAAATATTTAATATCTGCTAAACTAAAGAAAATGTCTAAAAGTTTTTTTAATAATATTTTTGGTGAGAAGCACGGAGTGCGGTAACAAAGAGTTGCTAGAAAACAGAGGAAAACATATGCATAATATACATCCAAAGCACATTGTTCATCATATTTCTATATCAAATGTTTGATTTATAAAGACTTAAGCCCCGTACACACGATCGGTTTGACTGATGAAAACCGTCCGATGGATGGTTTTCATCAGACCAACCGATCGTGTATGGTACCCATCAGTCTTTTTTCCATGGGTTGGAAAAAATAGAACATGTTTTAAATTTTTCCGATGGATAAAAAACCGATCGAAAACTCAGATCGTCTATGGGCAAGTCCATCAGATCAAAAACCCACGCATGCTCAGAATCAAGTCGACGCATGCTCAGAAGCATTAAACTTCATTTTTCTCGGCTCATCGGAGTGTTTTACGTCACCGCGTTTGGAACGGTCGGTTTTTGGACTGATGGTGTGTGGGCAAGACTGATGAAAAACAGTTTCATCGGATTTCCGATGGACAAATCCATCGGACGAAAATCCATAGGTTATCCGATCGTGTGTACGGGGCTTTACAGTAGATATGGGATTGAATATATCCCAGGAGTTGCCAAAGAATCTTCCCCCACTGCGATCATACAAAGAATGAGCACAAGATGGTAATCACCGGATAAATGCACACACTAGGGGTACACCCTGAGATATATTCTCTCATGTCTACTGTAAGTCTTTATAAATCAAACATTTGATATAGAAATGTATGATGAACGATATGCTTTGGATGTATATTATGTATGTTTTCTAGCAACTCTTTCTTACCGCACTACTCTGAACCCTTGAAGAAGCCGACAAGACGAAATGCTTCAGGATTGTGATAACTCTCCCTAATGTGATATTTCCATGCTCATTACCTTCTGTCATTTTGGTTGTATTACAATACTTTGTTAATGTTATATACACAGGGGGAGGAATCACTACCTTCAGGGGTTTTAAAAATGAGTTGAGATAGACCTCTTTGGTTTTAAGGGATGTTTATCCCCAACATATTTTTATTGAATTTTGTAACCTTTCAGACAATCATACTGAAAGGAGGTTCAACACCTTTTAAAGTCCCACATTTTTTCTAATGTTTGTATCTGATGTTTTGAGTGTTGATTCTACATGCAGTACAGGTAAAGGTTTAAATGATTTGCTAAAAAAAGATCTACCTATTTAGATTCACGTTTTCAAGCTGCTGAGATTTTACCTTTAAGCCAGGCATCAATGAACAGAATGCCAACAGCTATGTTATACTTTAGACCAAACAAAGTAACTCCACCCTAAAGAAAAGAAAGGAAATGTTCATATTAAAAACTAGATTTATAATTGACATTATTGATACACAATATTCTACAGCTGACTCTTACAGGCTCCGTCTAATATTTGTCATTTGAAGATTCCTGATCATTGATTTTATAAATGACCTGGCTCTTGATTCTTTTGAACTAATCTTACTTGCTTCTGCCATACACACTGCACTATTTAGTTTAAAATATTCATTTTGCATATGAAAAAAACCAAATAACAAACAGACTACCCTTTTGAAGTTACCTGCCCAGCATACTCGATTAGTGGGCTGGTGTCAAGGTCACCTGTGGCCAGGTGACAGATGCACACCGTAGGGGGACAGGAGTGTACCGCGAGGTAGTGAACCCTATGGCTGGCTTCTGCGGATAGGAAACTGGGTGGTTGTGGAAAGCGGGACCAGAGGAGCACAACCGGGATCCAAACGGAAGCTAGAGCCAAGATTCCCCAGGGCGCGGAGTCTAAGACCCAGCTGGTCTTCTCCAGGGCCTCTAGTGGTGAGGATGTTAGCTGCAGGCTGGGACCAGGTCGCGGCCCCTGGAGTTTCCTAGCTCACGCCCCGTAGGATAAGGGGAAAAGAGGGGAAGCAGCAGCACACGATAAGAGAGAACCGAATAACAAGCTGAAGGTCAGGGGCCACAAGCAGACAAGGATAACGAAGAACGAGCCGAAGGTCAAGGGTCACGAGCAGACAGGGATAGTCGGGGACAAGCCAATAACGTAACAGAGAGACAGACGTAGCACACGGCAGGCAGGAACCCAAACACACAATGCCTAACAAACACGTTGATCAGCAAAGCAGGCTTGCAGTGCACAGGTTAATATAGTGTTCTGTGATAGGGCCTGGGGTGGAGTCTGGCTGGGAGGAGATTATAAAGGAAGCCAGGTGAAAGGGCTCAGGCCTCTAAGATGAACACATAGGAAGGAAGGTAAGCTGACAGACAAACACTACTGCATATCCATGACAGTACCCTCCCTCTTATGGGCCCTCCCCCGCCTGGACCCAGGCTTAAAGGGAAATCTCTGATGAAACCTTCTCAACAGATGAGGTGCAGCGACATCAGACGCAGCGATCCAAGAAACCTCCTCAGGACCAAAAACTCTCCAATGCACAAGGTACTGAAGAATGCCTCTGCAGAGCCGAGAATCCAGAACTTGTCTAACCTCGTACTTAAGATTATCCTCAGAGACCGAAAATGAGGTAGGGAGATGACAAGAAGATCTATTGAGGACCAAAGGCTCTCTAGGAATAAGCAAGGGCATGAGAGGATCAACAGGAATCTGAGGAGGGTCCCCTAGACCCTTAAAGGGGAACTGGTCATCTTGCACAGGACCATCAGACTGGGCAGATGTCAGTGGAACCCTGAAGTCAGGTTGGTTAGAAGGTGACATGTCGCCGGAGTCAAGCTGAATAGCTGAAGGACAAGCAGAATGTCCCGAACAAGAAAAAGTAGGAGGCTCACTGGGCATGGGCTGGACTGGCATAACTAGTACAGAGGCAGAGTGAATAGCTGAGTCAGGTGTAGCGACTACCTGAATCGCATCGCAAGACGTAGCGACTGCAGGACTTGTAGACAAGCTAGCCTGGCTGTGCGTCCAAGGGTGGTTAGGGACAGAGAAATGTAAATGGTTATGCAACCTGGAATGAATGACCGGCTCAGATTCACAGGGGGCAACCTTGGGTAGGCAGGACGAGGAACAGGAGGGACCCCAAGCCAGGATCTGTCCAGTAGTCCAGTCCACATGAGGAGAATGGAGCTGTAACCATGGGAGACCCAAAATTATAGGCGTTGAGGCCTTGGGTAAGATAAGGAAGGATATCCACTCCTGGTGGAGTGTCCCTACCGACATCTTAACAGGGAGGGTCTGGAAGCGGATAGGTCCCCCTGGGAGAACAGTACCATCAATCGCCAAGACCACCAATGGCGTGGTGAGGGGCAAAAGAGTAAGTCTCATGGACGATGCGATTTCCCAGTCCATGAAATTACCAGCGGCTCCGGAATCCAGATATGCTGAGACCGAATGAGAAGAAGCACCAACATGAAGGAACACAGAAAGCAGAAGACGAGAAGGGGAAGGTGATATTTCTGGGTCCAATACTCCACTTTCCAGATGAAGTGGACCCGAACGTTTTTCTGGACAAAGAGAGCAAGTGTCACGAAAATGACCTTTGCCCCCACAGTAAAGACATAGACCAAGAGTTCTGCGCCTAGCACGTTCCTCGGGGGATAGCCTGGTCCGACCCAGCTGCATGGGTTCCTCAGCTGGTAGGAGATGCTCTACGGGTCGAAGAGGGGAGCTCAGGCTGACTAAGAACCAAGGAGTGCTGGCGTTGCTTTTCTAAGGTCCTCTCCTGAAAGCGAATATCGATCTGGTTACACAAGGAGATAACGCCGGCCAGATCAGTGGGGATGGTTCTTCCTGCTAATTCATCCTTCACTCTATCAGACAGGCCATGCAAAAAGGTTGCGACTAAGGCCTCATTGTTCCAGCTCAACTCAGCCGACAGTATGCGGAAATGAAGGGCATACTGTCCCACTGAAGCAGACTCTTGGCGGAGACGTAGAAGGGCGCTGGCCGCTGAAGAGACACGAGCCGGTTCTTCAAAGATATTCCTAAAAAGTTTCAAGAAGCCAGACAGGCTAGAAACCACTGGATCATTCAGTTCCCACAGAGGGGCTGCCCAGGCTAAAGCTTCACCAGAGAGGAGGGAAATGATATAGGCTACCTTAGCCCGATCAGACAGGAAGTTTTGGGGCTGGAGCTCAAAATGAATTGTGCATTGGCTAAGGAACCCCCTGCAAGCCTTGGAGTCCCCAGAGAAACGGGACGGAGCTGGCAGTTGTAGCGAGTGTGTGGCTGCGACTGGTGCAATAGGTGCAGCCGCTGATTGTATTTGAGGTTGCGGATTCAGGGTTCCCAAGGAGGCCTGAAGCTGCTCGAAGCGAGAAGCCAGATCCTGGAGGAATCGCATCACCTGAGTCTGATTCGATTCCTGGGTTTCAAGTCTGCAAACTATGCCCTGCAATGGATCATCCACGGGTAACGGGATGTCAGCCGGGTTCATGGCTGATCAAACTGTCAAGGTCACCTGTGGCCAGGTGACAGATGCACACCGTAGGGGGACAGGAGTGCACCGCGAGGTAGTGAACCCTATGGCTGGCTTCTGCGGATAGGAAACTGGGTGGTTGTGGAAAGCGGGACCAGAGGAGCACAACCGGGATCCAAACGGAAGCTAGAGCCAAGATTCCCCAGGGCGCGGAGTCTAAGACCCAGCTGGTCTTCTCCAGGGCCTCTAGTGGTGAGGATGTTAGCTGCAGGCTGGGACCAGGTCGCGGCCCCTGGAGTTTCCTAGCTCACGCCCCGTAGGATAAGGGGAAAAGAGGGGAAGCAGCAGCACACGATAAGAGAGAACCGAATAACAAGCTGAAGGTCAGGGGCCACAAGCAGACAAGGATAACGAAGAACGAGCCGAAGGTCAAGGGTCACGAGCAGACAGGGATAGTCGGGGACAAGCCAATAACGTAACAGAGAGACAGACGTAGCACACGGCAGGCAGGAACCCAAACACACAATGCCTAACAAACACGTTGATCAGCAAAGCAGGCTTGCAGTGCACAGGTTAATATAGTGTTCTGTGATAGGGCCTGGGGTGGAGTCTGGCTGGGAGGAGATTATAAAGGAAGCCAGGTGAAAGGGCTCAGGCCTCTAAGATGAACACATAGGAAGGAAGGTAAGCTGACAGACAAACACTACTGCATATCCATGACAGCTGGTATCCCCATGGCAAGAAAGCCATGATCCTGTGGCTCCCTGCCATGCTGATACCAGCCTACACGCCCTTCATCTTTTGGGGTGCTTTAAGAAAAGTCCCCAATATAAAGGATCCCACTTAAAGCACACATACCTGATGCCTGGTCTCTTCAACAGGATGACTGTGAAAGGGGCTAGCATGAGGGGAAGTTGTGTGGAACCGACCTGCCCCCATGGTGGCTTGTAGGTTGCCACCAGCCTGGTGAATAGATAATGGAACTTTGCAATGTTTTTACCCATTCACTGCATTCACCACATAGAGATAGATGGAATACAGCAATTGTGATAGCATTTGTCAGCTTACCACTGGAAAGTATTATGAGCATGTTAATGTACTAAGGTTAATATGCCGCCAGAATAAGATGAAAACTACACTAGTGGAGTAGGCATGATCAGGAGATCAAGTTTAATTCATAGGAGCCTTTGAAAAACTCCTAGTTCCACCAGACATGGATAAAATAAAAATATTTAATTATGTCAGAGCCTGTCATCTTTCCCAAGCATACGCTTTTGATTTAGAGCTTTTCTCCTTTTTACATCCATAGAAGGTATTATGACCTGAAACAATGAAGGCAGAAAGTAGTGTAAAAAACGTCTTTTACTTCAGATATGTACCTGTACAGTGCCTTGAAAAAATACCCATTGAAATTTTCCACATTTTGTCATGTTACAACCAAAATGTATTTTATTGGGATTTTATGTGATAGGCCGACACAAAGTGGCACATAATTGTCAAGTTGAAGCAAAATGATAAATGTGTGAAAAGTGTGGCGTGCATTTGTATTCAGCCCCCTTTACTCTGATACCCCTAACTAAAATCTAGTGGAACCAATTGCCTTCAGAAGTCACCTAATTAGTAAATAGAGTCCACCTGTGTGCAATTTAACCACTTTCCACCCACCCACCGTCAAATGATGGAGGAACAGTGCGGCTCTCGTTCTGGGTGTACTTCATATGACGGCGCCCAGAATGGCCGCTCTCGTGCACCCACGGAGGCATGCAGCGTGGCAGCTGCACCGTGTTGCTAAGACACGACGCAACCTCGATCTCTGTAAAGAGCCGATCACGCGGCTCTTTAACCGTGTGATCGGCTGTGTCCAATGAAAGCCGGTCACTTGTAAATGCAGAAGTGCCGGTGATCGGCTCTCATTGCCTCACACTGACAGAGTGTGTGGCAAGGAGAGCCGATCAGCGGCATCTCCTCGCAGGGAACACCCAGACATGTAATCAGGGCACTGATCATTAGTGCCTTGATTACAGTAAAGCCCCCCAGTGCCACCAATCAGTGCCCATCAGTGATGCCAGTCACTGCTGCCTTTAAGTGCCTGCTCATCATTGCCGCCCATCAGTGCTCATCAGTGCCACATATCAGTGCCCACTAGTGCGGCATATTAGTGCCGCCTCATCAGTGCCCATAAATGCTGCCTCATCAATGCCTATTAGTGCAGCCTCATCAGCACCCATCAGTGAATGAGAAAAATTACTTATTTACAAAATTTACTGACAGAAAAACGTTTTTTTTTCTCCCAAAATTTTTGGTATTTTTTCTTTTTTTTGTAAAAAATTAAAAACCCAGCAGTAATTAAATACCACCAAAAGAAAGCTCTATTTGTGTGAAGAAAATGATTAAAAATAATTTGGGTACAGTGTTACATGACCGAGCAATTGTCATTTAAGTGCTGAAAGCTGAAAAATTACCTTGGCAGGAAGGGGGTGAAAGTGCTCTGTAGGCAAGTGGTTAATCTCAGTATAAACCTAGCTGTTCTGTGAAGCCCTCAGAGGTTTGTTAAAGTCTAACCTTAGTGAACAAACAGCATCATGAAGGCCAAGGAACACACCAGACAGGTCAGGGATAAAGTTGTGGAGAAGTTTAAAGCAGGGTTAGCTTATAAAAAACATCCCAAGCTTTGAACATTTCACAGAGCACTGTTCAATCCATCATCCAAAAACGGAAAGGAGTATGGCACAACTGCAAACTTACCAAGACATGACCGTCCACCTAAACTGACAGGCCGGGTAAGGAGAGCATTAATCAGAGAAGCAGCCAAGAGGCCCATGGTAACTTTGGAGGAGCTGCAGAGATCCACAGCTAAGGTGGGAGAATCTGTCCACAGGACAACTATAAGGCCCCATGCACACGAGACGCCGGTGCAAACTCTGCTGAACGCACGTTTTTAAAGGCTCAAACCGGCATTTAGAAATGCCCGCTTTGCCGCAATTTTAGCGGCGTTTTACCGCGTTTGCGTCTATAAGCATTTAGTTAAACATCATAAGACCCTCCCTAAGCTCAAAAACAATATTATTTAACCATTTCAGCCATTTTGTGAGACCAGCGTGAGTAGCAGCAGTGTACTTGTATTTAGCGTGTCACTTGCCACATCACCTGCCACAAGCTGTGGATTGTCCACTTGCCACATCACCTGCCCACGTAACCTGCCACGTCACCCGGCCACGTTACCTGCCACAAGTTGTGGATTGTCCACTTGCCACATCACCTGGCCACGTCACCTGCCACGTCACCTGGCCACGTCACCTGCCACAAGTTGTGGATTGTCCACTAGCCACGTCACCTGCCACAAGTTGTGGATTGTCCACTTGCCACGTCACCTGCCACAAGTTGTGAATTGTCCACTTGCCACGTCACCTGGCCACGTCACCTGCCACAAGTTGTGAATTGTACACTGGCCACCTCACCGCCCACGTCACCGGCCACGTCACCTGCCACAAGTTGTGGATTGTCCACAATGCAATGCAAGCAATTACAGTTTTTTTTATATTTTTTAATGGTTTTTCATCATTTGCCATCATTTTTGAGATTTCTAATGTAAAAAAATAGGTCACCTTTAAAAACGCTTATAAACTAAATTGCGGCAAAACGCCAGTACCACGTTTAGCCACGTTTAGCTGTGTTTTGCGTCTGAACCTTGGAAATTTTTGCATCTGAACCCATTTTTTTGCTTTCAGAAAAACGAGGTTAAACGCAACTGCATATAAACGGCAATAAACGAGACAGTGTACATGATCACATAGGATAACATTGAATGGGTTCAGGAGCAGTTGAAAAAAGTGTCCAACTGCCTCTGAATGCGCGTTTACCAGCATCTCGTGTGCGTGGGGCCTTAGTCGGGCACTCCACAAATCTGACCTTTATGGACGAGTGACAAGAAGAAAGCCATTGTTGAAAGAAAGCCATAACAAGTCCCGTTTGCAATTTTGCGAGAAGGCATGTGGGAGACACAAACATGTGGAAGAAGGTGCTCTGGTCAGATGAGACCAAAAACAAACTTTTTGGCCTAAAAGCAAAACACTATGTGTGGCGGAAAACTAATACTGAACATCACTCTGAACACACCATCCCCACCGTGAAACATGGTGGTGGCAGCATCATGTGGGGTGCTTTTCTTCAATAGGGACAGGGAATCTGGTCAGAGTTGATGGGAAGATGAATGGAGCCAAATACAGGGCAATATGAGAAGAAAAACTGTTATGCCTTGTACACACGGTCGGATTTTCCGTTGGGATAAACTCAGATGGATTTTTCTGACGGAATTCCGTTCAAGCTGTCTTGCATACACACTGTCACACCAAACTCCGACCGTCAAGAATGCGGTGATGTAAAACACTTTGATGAGCCGAGAAAAATTAAGTTCAATGCTTCCGAGCATGCATCAACTTGATTCTTAGCATGCATGTTTTTTTCTCCGTCGGAGTTCCATACAGATGAACGGAATTGCCAATAGAATTTTTTTTAACTTTGTCGGAATTTCCGACGGAAAAAGTCCGATGGGGCATACACACGGTCGGAATGTCCGATGAAAAAATTCCATCTGACTTTTTTTTCCTCGGAAATTCCGACCATGTGTACGCGGCATAACTGTATTGATGTGGAATCAAGTGATTTTCTTTCTTGTGTGGGAAAGAAAGAAAATCGAATCATCTACACTACAGTATGTGCTGCCTTAGTGACTAAAACATTGTTCCAGATTTATTCCAACTCATTTCATAATTACTTGTGATTTTTGAGTCTGACAGAAACCCAATCTGTATTTTTTTTTAAATAAACAAAGTAAGAGGTTGTTCAACTTACAGCAGGCATAGTAAGTAAGTCTGATTTCGTGATCTTTACAGCTGGAATAATATGTAACTGGTTTGGTCCATCTGTGTGCTCCTGGAAAAGCTAAACAATATGAGAACATACAGGAATAAGAAATGTCCGCAACAGGATTATTTCTCAACAAGATCACTGTATATGATTTAACGGCTTGCGGACCGGCCCACACACATATACTGCGGCAGGGCAGCCGCTCTGTGCCAGATAATGTACCTAGTATGTGATCTCACATGTCTGGGTCTGGGGCGGGTGCGTGCGGCTGGCGACAGCCCGCTCCCGCTGTGATTGACCTCACAAATGCGCTTCTGGAAGACTGGTCAAACATTCCCATAGACACACTCCTAAACCTTATAGACAGCCTTCCCAGAAGAGTTGAAGCTGTTATAGCTGCAAAGGGTGGGCCAATTCAATATTGAACCCTACGGACTAAGACTGGGATGCCATTAAAGTTCATGTGCGTGTAAAGGTAGGCGTCCCAATACTTTTGGTAGTATAATGTATGAATATACCATGCCAGTGTCCTTGGATGTTGGAAAGCACTGAAGTAGTCACCACCACTACTCCGGTAATCTCCATTTGCTCCCGGGTCTCGTGCTGAACGGCTGGCTTGCTGTATTCTGAACACAGGAGGATGGATGCTCAGCACAGGCACCATTTGCATCCTCTGAATAAATGCAAAGCGTCCTCTGATTGGACAAGGCAGAGAGGAGGGGCAGTGACACTTTTGAAATCGGTGATATCCAGCATTCTCAGTTCTGCCATTGAGCAATGCAAGCAAAGCAAAAAAAAGGCTCAAAATGTTGTTTCTTCCTACCTGTGTGTGTGCTGGAATGGCGATCAACAGCAAGCAAATGGAACAGTCTACAATAGCAACATCTAATTTTATGAAGTTTGTTTTACCTTTTTTAGGTTTATTTTACCTTCTGCATTGGCAACACCAGATCAATGTCATAAACCATAAATCCATCCACTCCAGCATTGATTTCAAAAAGCTTTAACCTAAAATGAAGATTTATGTCAACAAATTATGTTTCTAGGAAAACATATATTATATACTGTATATTATCTAGCTCTAGCTTTGAATTCTGGATTGTTAAAACAAAAAACAAAAAAAAACACTTTCTTGTCCCAGACTTTTAGGAAGGATTGGCAGGAACCGTGTTCTTTGATGGATGGTCATTTCTGGGTAGCAAGTCAAAAACTGTGCCAATAAAAGTTCATAATAATACTTTTGCATTTAAAGCAAAAAAAATATTTTTAATGTGTCTTGAAAATGTCTTAATCATGTTTTTATGGCAGTATATTTCCAGTATTAGCATTAAAATCCATGTAAAATACACATAGACGCACTGATTCATCAAGCAGCACTTCAAGCTAACCATATACTATACAATGTAGCTATACGATCTTTGTAAAAAAAACTTGAAATGAGCATAAACCTAAGCAATCCAATCTTTTTGTATCGAATCACACAGGCCCTTTCACAACATAGCTGATAGTAGATCAATAGGACATTGTAAAATCAGCTTGTATTGTGTATTGTCAGCTTAAAGGGGTTGTAAAGTCAGAAGGTTTTTTATCTTAATGCATTCTATTCATTAAGATAAAAATACCTCGAGGGGGCGTGGCCGGAACCTGACCTGAATGGCAGCATAGCCTTGCAGCTCTCTCTCAGCCCGCAGCTAAAAATAAAAAAAAAGGGTGCCATACCTCTCCAAAATGGGTGGATCCAGAACGACCCGCTCCACGAAGCCCCGGGGGTCATCGCAACCCCCCCGGGCTCGTCATCCGACCTCCGGGACTACTTTAACCACCCCGATCTCTTGCCCAGCAGAATGACCAAGATGGCGCCGGCCGGCGTCACGGAGCAGGCCGCAGCTCTCCATCCGGACTCCATCCCGGCCTCCCAGCAACATCGGGATCCCCTGAACCCGGGCACCTCTCAGCAGACGACCGGGGAGTCGTTCCGGGCCCAAGGAGCGGTGAGTCCCCCCCCCCGGGCCAATGCTTCATCCCGCAGCCAGCCGCCCCTCATCTCCGGCGGCCATCTTGGGACTCCCCACGAGGCCTCAGCCATACACCCAGTGCTCTGGGGCCTTCCCGCAGCTGCTCCGTACCGCCTCAGATCCAGGCCTAACAGAGACAGCAGCCAGCTCGCAGCCCTATACTGGAGGGGAAGAAGGCCATCCATCCCTGCCAAGCCTGCCACACACATTCCCGATCTGCAGATCGCCGGGAACTTTTACCCCCACTGAGACCACCGTACCGGACCCCTATCACCCGGGGTACAGAAGCAATCCAGGTCGAGGGCCCCTCCTCCACAAGGCCCACACGCAGCACCAGCCCTCTCATATGCCCAGGCAGCAAGCCCCCCACTCCCTCCTCACTCCCCGAAGTCCCCTGACAGGAATCTCCCACCCCCGCAAAGCCCGGACTGGAGTGACCTGTGGGAATACCAGACTGTCCATCAAACCTCACCAAATCCCCTCTGGGGAGCCAGCCTATACCCCCACTATCCCCATGATCAACCTGACAACAACCCCAGGGCACTGGGACATGAGCACCCCCCCCAGATACCCCCGCCGTGGCAGGCATATCTCCAAGCAATGCCGACTAAGGACGATTTCAGACAACTTGTCGAGGAAGTGAAGTCCACCTGCAGATCAGAGATTCAAGCCCTCCAATCGGGGCTCAAGCACCTAGCAGACAGGGTGGAGATGGCTGAGGAGGAAATCCAAGAAACCAAAATTGCAATACATAGGACCCAAGTTCAGGGTTCGGAACACCGTATCCTCCTCCGGGACATGCAGCGCCACGTAGAGGACCTGGACAACAGGGGTCGCAGGAACAACATCCGGGTCCGGGGGGTCCCAGAAGCAGAGGGCCCGGAGGATGTCCAGAACACGCTACAAACTCTCTTTAATGACCTTATTGGGGCGGCCCCAAACCACACTGTCTAAATCGACAGAGCGCACCGAGCACTACGGCCCAAGGGCACCGCTGCCAGACCCCGAGATATCATTTGCAGGCTGTCATCGTTCCCCTTGAAAGAGGATATCATGAGGCAAGCCCGCCTAGCACGCAAAGTAACCCTAGGAGACCACCACATCCAACTATTCCCGGACTTGTCCTGGATCACTTTGCAGAAACGACGGCTTCTCCAACCGCTGCTACGCGTGCTCCAGGATGAGAACATACCTTACCGATGGGGATTCCCCTTCAGCCTCACAGCCAAACATCAGGGCAAGACGGCGACCCTGAGGTACCCGGAGGACCTCGAGCCTTTTTGCAACACCCTGGAACTTAGAGCACCCCAGCTTCCCGAGTGGGACCTCATAGCCACCCCGCCCCCACCGCCCACAGTGTGGCAGACGGTCCCTCCACCTAAGCGCTCCAGAGGACCGGAGAGATCCCCGAGGGGTCGGGGTTCACACCAGAGAAGACCATGAGCAAGTCACCCCACTAACTCATTGCATGCTTGAAGGACCGTTCCTTCACCCCTTTCCCTTTTTATTGTACCCCCAGGCGGAGCATTCCTGGCATCAGGCTGTTCACCAATCCACCTTTGGCACCCTAGCTATACCCAGATTGACACTGTGAGTCTCTGTCAGAGTTACCCCTGCCTCCCCCCCTTTTTTTTTTCTTTTTTTTTTAGATTACTGGAATACCAGAGCAAGCGGGTTTACAATGTCTTGCATGTTGGACTTTGGATTCCCCTGGGTCTCCCTGGCTCACCCTGCCGGGGTGGGGGCGGGGAGACCCACGGGAAGCCTTCTGGACCTGGGCCGGCTGGTCTTCTTAGGTCTGATAATGTTGTTTTTTGTGTTTATACATAGATTTGTTGCACTAATTACTCTTCTCCTTTTCTTAGCTATTCTTAACCCCTTCCCTTCCTCCGTCGTCACCTGGCTCCCCCGCCGAGGTCACCGATACTCCCGGATCTTCTCCGGTGCAAAACCAGCTCCCATCCATGGCAGTCCGGAACATCTCCGCCTCTACCAGATGAGTATATACACCCCCCACCCGAACACTCATGGCTAAGATACTATCCTTAAATGTCCATGGCCTGAACTCTAATCGTAAGAGACATCTGGCATTGAAGGAGTTTAGGCAGTCAGGGGCGAGTGTTGTAATGGTACAGGAAACCCATTTTGACAAAGAGGGCACCTTCGCGTTCGCCTCCAGGTATTACCCACAGGTTTATCTATCCTCAGGGCCCCACAAGAGAGCGGGTGTGGCCATCCTGATCAAACAGGGGTCCCCCTTTAGATACTCATCCCACTATAGTGATCCTCAGGGCCACTTCCTTATCCTCCGGGGCCTGTGGCTGGACAGGGAAATCACGTTCTGTGTAGTCTATGTCCCAAATGTCAGGCAGACGGGATTCCTTACAAAGGCGCTAGCTCGCCTCTTCCGCTCGGACCATGGAATGCTAGTGGTGGGGGGGACTTTAACCTAACCCACTCGGAGCTGGCAGATCGCCGGGGGATGGGCCCCAGGGCGCCTACAGCTCGAGCACTTAGAGACTCAAGGCTCTTCTGCCAAATAACCAGAAAGTACGCCCTCTTTGACGCCTGGCGGGCCCTCCACCCTGGTGACCGACAGTACACTTTCTATTCTGCCCCACACAGAACGCATTCCCGCATAGACTACATCTTTGTAAATAATGCCACCCTGTGCATGGCCCGAACCGCACAGATTTTGCCAATCTCGTGGTCGGATCACGCCCCGGTGGTGCTGACCCTAGACTTAGGCGCCCCGACGCGAGGACCATGCACCTGGCGACTAAACACATTCCTGCTGCAACACCTCCCCTCGAAAATGGAATTGACCTCCACACTACAACATTATTTGGCAGAAAACAACACGGGGGATGTTACTGCATCCACTCTTTGGGAAGCCCATAAAGCGGTGATGAGGGGCAGATGTTTGGCTCTCTCCTCTGCTATGAAAAGGGACGCGCAGGCCTTGCAGACCCAGACAGAAAAAGAGCTTAGAACCCTTGAAAAACAACTTCAATCCAACCCCACTCTGACTCTCCTGAAAAAAATTACGTCCCTTAGGGCAACGTTAGGTGACCTGGCCCTGGGTCGAGTTGAGAAAGCCCTAATCAAACTAAAACAGAAGTTCTACGACAAGGGTAACAAAGCCCATACACTGCTGGCCCGGAAGCTCCGTGACAACACCCAGGCGTCGACCCCGCATCAGATTCAAAACAGTTCAGGCGCCCTGGTTTCCCGCCCTACTGACGTGGCACAATCCTTTGCAGTATTCTACGAGGCCCTGTATAACAATCCTGATATTTCCGCAGACCCCCCCACGCCCGAAATGGCCACACGTATCCAGCACTACCTGGACCATAGTGGAATATCGCAACTCCGAACCACAGATCTTGACTCCCTGAACGCCCCGATAACACACGAGGAAATAGAACAGACAGTCAAATCCCTACCCAATCGTAAAGCCCTAGGCCCGGATGGCTTTCCTTACGAGTACTACAAGGAATTTCTCCCGCTCCTGCTCCCCTCTATGAGCAGACTCTTTAATGCTTTCCTACTTGACTCCCCGATCCCGAGGGACATGCAGAGTTCCTTTATCACAGTGATCCCCAAGCCCGGGAAAGACCCCTCCCTCTGTGCCAATTATAGGCCAATTGCCCTACTCAATTCGGACTTTAAAATATTCACCAAACTCTTGTCTATACGCTTGAACACGGTCTTGCCCTCCCTGATCCATAAGGATCAGGTGGGCTTCGTCCCCCTCCGCCAGGCAGGAGACAACACCAGGAAGATCATAGACTTGGTGGAGGTGGCGAACAGGGAGCGCACACAAGCCCTGTTACTGAGTCTAGACGCGGAAAAGGCGTTCGACCGCCTGGGGTGGCCCTTCTTGTTTGCCACACTCCGCCACTTGGGATTTAGGGGACCCTTTTATAGAGCCATACAACACCTATACTCAAACCCTTTCTCCGAAGTCAGGACCCCCTTCGCCCTCTCAGCTCCACTACCGGTGCGAAATGGCACCAGACAGGGGTGTCCGCTTTCACCCCTGCTATTTGCACTGTGTGTGGAACCCCTAGCAGCCACAATTCGTAATAACCCGGACATTAAGGGCATAAAGGTACGGGACAGGGAGTTTAAAATCTCCCTGTTCGCAGACGACATTATTCTCTCATTAACCCAACCCAGAACCTCCCTTCCAAATCTCCACACAGAACTAGACCGATATGGGGCTCTATCGGGATATAAAATTAATACCTCTAAGTCGGAGGCCCTTCCAATCAACACACCGGGGGAGGAGGTAGCACACCTGAAAGCCAATTTCCCCTATAGTTGGAAAACCACTGCCCTAAAATACCTAGGAATTAATATCACCCCACAATATGCTACCCTTTACCGGGAGAACTTTCCTCCTCTTTTCCACAATCTTAGAACCCTTCTCCGACAATGGAAAAAACACCACATCTCCCTGCTTGGACGGATCGAGTTGGTGAAGATGACGATCCTCCCAAAGTTATTGTACCCCTTCCAGACCCTACCTATCCCTGTTCCCTACGGCCAACTGAAACACTTACAAGCTGACCTACTGCAATTCACATGGAACTACGGGAGGCACAGGATCCCACGTTCCGTACTGCAGGCGGCTAGATCTGACGGGGGCCTGGCCTTCCCTAGCCTTGTTAAATACTACCAGGTGGCACAACTGAGGGCGATAACTTCCTGGTTCACACTCCGCTCTTATAATAAATGGATGGAGATAGAGAAATTGTGGTTGGCCCCGATACACCCAAACAACCTGTTGTGGAGCGCGAACGCGGAGGTGGACCCTGCCCGATTGCTAGGCCCGATGGCACAGCTCAGGAGGCTATGGCGTAAACTGACACGACAACACAAACTGTCCTCAGACAGCTCGCTCCTGACCTCTTTTGCTTGTAACCCCGACATGCCAGATAGCTTAACCCACCAAATGTCCTCCCCCTGGACGACGAGAAATCTTTTCCACTATGGAAATTTGATAAATTCACGCACCCGTAAGCTGCGCTCTTTTGAAGACTTGCAGTCACAATATGACCTCCCTAAGCAGGCTTTCTACGGGTATCTCCAAATCCGCCACTATGCCCTAACGTTTGCTCCAACCCTGCATTTCTCCCCACCTACCCCTTTTGAACGCCTTATTCTGGCAGGATCAGCTCAGAGAGGCCTGATTTCAGATATATACAAAATATTGAACAAGAGTTCCCTTGATTTAATGGGCAAACACAAATATATGATTAAATGGGAGAAGGCTTTGGGTGAGGAGATACCCGTGGACCAATGGCGGGCCATTTGGACCCAGGCGTCCAAGACATCGCTATGCACGCTTTACAAAGAAAATATCTACAAAATACTGTACTTCTGGTACATGACTCCTGATGTTCTCCATGCCATCCACCCGGCCAGCTCAGACCGCTGCTGGGCGATGCATGGGGGCAAAGGGGACACTATATCATATTTACTGGGAGTGCCCACTGATAGCCCCCTTCTGGACTTCTGTACACCAACTACTAATTTGTCTCCTTGAGACGGAGGTCCCCTTGACCCCTACATTTTTCATACTGGGTCTGATGTCTGTGAAGGCCCCACGGCCACATAAGAAGCTAGCTAGTCATGTCCTTACGGCAGCTCGCTGCCTAGTGGCACTGAACTGGAAGCGCAGCTCCCCTCCTCCGGAGGGAGCGCTGTATGCCAGGATTAGAGATGTAGAAGTAATGGAGAGGATGACGCAAGAGTTCAGGATCGTCTGGACGCGCATAACATGGTTTGGGAGCTCTGGCACCGAAGGGAGGAACGCAGTGACTTGGAGCCAGGTATAACTTGACGACCCCCCCCACCCCCTCTACCCTCACCCTTCTACTTTCTCTTCTCCCCCTCCCCTTTTCATTCTTCTGTTTCTCTTTATTATTCTTCCCCTGTTTATGGGAGTCCCTCTGGGACCCTTGCACTAATGTACATAACTATATTGGCTCAAAATTTGGTCGATAGCATTTCATGTACTTGTTGTGATAACCTGATAGGATTAGATAACAAAGCAGATAACAGAAATACAGTGGTTACACGTTCAGGGACTGTTACGACCCTATACTCAGATGTGTTAGCGTTAATCCTGCTGGTTGTACAACTATTGTATTTGAATTGTACCTGATGTGACTTTCAATAAAAACAGTTATTGACAAAAAAAAAAGATAAAAATACCTCTGTGTGCAGCAGCCCTCCTCAGCCCCTCTAATACTTACCTAAGGTCCCTTTCAATCCAGCGATGTATACAAGTGTCTCAGCTGTTTGGGACTCTCCCTCCTGATTGGTTGAGACACAGCAGCAGTGCCATTGGCTCCTGCTGCTGTCAATCAAAATCAGTTAGCCAATTAGTAGAGAGAGAGGGGGCGAGGCCGAACCACAGCTCTGTGTCTGAATGGACACACACGGAGCTGAAGCTCAGCTTGAGTACCCCCATAGCAAGCTGCTTGCTGTGGGGGCACTCAACGGGAGCAGTGTTGCCAATCTACCAGATTGAAATTTACTGACACGACATCCAAATTATACTGGAATGGCCATGTTTTTACGGGCATTTCCAAAAGTTACAAAAGTACAGTTTTCAGTGCAAATTTTAGCAGTTAGGCTACAAACAAATACAATATGCAATTAGCAATGTGATTTAAGGTAGATATTTTCGATGTAGTAAGTAATTAGCTCAGGGACAGGACTCAGGAAGGCAAGAAACCAGAATGAATGGGCACCTCCCAACTGGCACGGATTGTGCGGGTTTTACCCGCTTCCCGCACTCCTGCGAGACTATCATGTTTCCCGCACAGCAGGAAACATGAACAGAAGAAGAGGAGCAGCAGCAGCAGTTAAGCACCCCCCTAGTATGCACCCCCCCGATCGCCGGCCCCCCGCCGCGCCCCAAAACCCCCCGCTCAACAACTTTTTTTTTTTTTCCAAGTCCATTTTTCTTTTTTTTTTAAATATTCTGGCGGCAACCATCACTAACCCCAACCCCCCCCCCCCCCCGCTCAACAACTCTGGTTGGCAGGGGAGAGGGGACATCAGAATGTCCCGCGAAGGCACTTTACAAAGTTGGGAGGTATGGGCACATACACATGAAATTGACTCTCACAGTGACACTGACAGCCCTGAGCTCTGACTGCTGCCTGGATGAGCTCTGCGCTCGGCTGCTCATGCCTGCCTCATTTTCAAGTTTTCAGGGTATGGTAACAAAGAGTGGCTCCTCCAGTAGTGAGCTGTGCATAGTCAGCCCAGTCGTGTCCTGTCCCCAGGAGGATGTACCTGGAGGATGCTACATCTCCATTCATTCCCATAATCCCCTGTTATAATTTAACTGGCTGGATGACTAAATAACAGCGTTCCTGGACTGCTTCTCTGCCAAGCTCCAAATGAGGTGGCTATAGGAGCTATTATCATCCTACTGGGTTCATTAGATGCGGTTTGAGGTCCTCCGTAACAGAGGACCAACTAGCTCTGGTAGGCTGCTGACCTTTTTATAGTGGTGGATGTCACTCTTCAGACAACACGTTGGAATCTGGAATCTGGAATTTTATTTAATTTCTTGCACGGGTGTTTATATCACAGTAATTATTTGGAATTCAACACTGTTTTTGCACATATGGACTGACGCCTTGGTGTGTCACATTTGGAAGTCATTCACAGATGTTTGTTCATTAATTTTTTTGTAAATACTTGCATGTATATCATATTTTACTTAATTTGATTATTAGGTTTAGGTTTGTTCACAATCACTTATCAGTTTATGTGTTACTATCATTGGATTCATGCACTGTATATGTGTGGTGAATCAAGTACGACACATTAACTTTTTGCTGTTTAATTTAGTTTGAGTTTAGCGCTACTATTAATTTTTTTCTTCAGCAGTGTGCAGCAGCAGCAGCAGCTCTTTACACAGATCGGGGTCGCGCCGTGTCCTAGCAACATGGCGCGGCTGCAATCGCCGCGCTGCGTGCCCCCGGGGGCGCGCAAGAGCAGTCGTTCTGGGTGGCTGTCATATGACGTCCACCCAGAACGAGAGCGGCACCGCCCAGCCGACATTTGACGGTGGGCGGGTGGCAAGTGGTTAAGCAGGCCATCGATTAACCAATTTTCTTTCCTTTAAACATGGGTTGATGGAAAGAAAATTGCTCAATTACATCATGAACACATTCAGTGTTGATGGGGGAATCTTTCCCGTGGAGCTATTGTATTCTTACAGTGTGAGGTTTCATCAGAATACAATGATCACTGCTTGTGGCTATAGTGATCGCAAGAAAAAAAAAATCCCGAAAGGCTGGTTGTACTGAAGTCGATCGATGGATCAACTTCCGTACAACCAGCCTGCACATACATGGATCTAAAATTGTTCATTTTCGACTGAACTGGCCGAATATCGATCCATCTATGGGCCAGCTATAGACTTCTTAAAGTAAGCCTAAAATTCAGACACATAAAAGACAAATTCTTGCAGCTTTTTATTAATTAATATATCATTCAATGTATTTTTTTTTTAAAACAAGCAGTGCAAGTACCTGAATTTGACCCATCATCTGGCGCTTGGCTTCCAATGTACTGTATATCAGCACTCAGACTGGAAGAGGGAGAAGCATAACAAGGAGTTGTGCTGCAGTGCAAAGAACATACTGATAAGAGAAAGCACAGGGACAGAGAGATGAGCTCATCAGCCTGCTGCTTCTCCTTTCACTGCCCATTTAAAGGTTGGGGAAGGGACAAGTGTTACTTCACCGCAGCAGAGAAAAACAATCAGGTGTTCTGCCCTGCCAGACAGGACTACCTGTGACAGAGCTATGTGAACTTTAGGACTGGATGGTATACAGTGGTCATCTGAGACTACTGTATATGTAGAATCTCATTTGCAGCAGCTTACTATCAAAAAAGACACCAAGAATGCACCAGTTGGCTTCTGAACAACCTTATCTCCACATCATAGGCTTTTGCATACAAATATTCTGCTGGACTAACATATTGCTAATATTTTACGTCAAACTATATGAAATCATTTAATAAAAACCGGAGTAAAATTCATTTTTTAGTTGTAGCACCAGATGCTGAGCTTTACTTTGTAGCAAGTATGGCAGTATAGAGTGTTCTAGATGAGTGGGTTAGATATTTGTTGTTCACCTTTTGACAGCTTCCATGACACTGTTATATTCCTCACTTTCTTTGTCCTCGGGGAGCAGCAGGGCAGCCATACCACCTGTAGCCAGGGCTCCTCGCCGATGACATGTCTGGACCAGTAAATCCATGTAGCTTTTGAGGAACCTTTTCTCCATGTTTACATACTTACTGCGATCTGGCAGTAAGAACTCCAATCTATGTCCTAAAATTATGGGAAAAAAATCATAAATATAAACATAGAAAAATTCATTTTAATGTTTTAGAAGCAATGGAAGAAGTAGCAAATGTTACATAAAATTATATTTTTTCCAACACACAACTCATCCCACTAAATGGCTGGGTTCACACGATCACATGTGATTCGCACTGCATTGCTGTGCAGATCACATGCAGTGTCTGTGTAATGCAAATTCATCCATTCAGGACCCTTTTTTTGGTCCACATTGGAATCGGATCGCATGGGTGTTCACACCCATGCGATACGATTCCTGCACCATTTGACAGTTCGCACTGTGATCTATGAACCGATCTGGGGGTGTCATTAACTTTACATTGACACCCCCAGCGGTTCACAGATGTCAGTGTGAATCAGTGTGTGATTCAGGTGCGAACCAGAACTGAATCGCAGGGTTTACCACATTGTACCAGTGGGAGCCGGGACAACTTCAGAAGCAGAACACAAACTGGGGTTTGCATATAGAACCTGGCCATCTATCAAATAAAAGAACAAGCAATTATTCAAAGATAGATGGCTGAACAGAGATTGATAAAAGTAGAACTTGCCCTACATTTTTCTGTCAATTTCCAGACGTATAATTGACTAGCAGTCATAAGGGTAGGAGACTGATGTTGCACAACATTCAACAATCCTAACAATAAAAAATATTATTAATAATAATAATAATATTAATAATAATAATAATAATACATTTAATTAATTCAACCCTAACCCCTAACTCTAACCCTACCCCACCCCCCCTCATAAATAATAAATAAACGCAGATGAAAAAGCTAAAAAACATAGCAAAAAAAAATTCGCCATTTGATGGTATTTTTCTCTATTAACAAAAAAAAAAAAGTGGCAAAGCTCAAAAATGCTTTAAAATAGCTGTAGAAAAACATGCAAAAAACCCCTCAAAAGCACAGAAAAACAAGCAACAGAACGCCCCCAAAAAAACGCTTTTTCATTGTCATAGGGGTTAACTATGTAGCGCCCTGCTCCCAATGACTGGGCGCTATGTTCAATTTAGAGGGTATCTAAGCCAATAGTTAGGCTCAGATGTAAATAATTAATGTTAAATTAGCCTCTGTTCCGGCTATGTCTGTGTTGAAAAACTTCCCACTGTTTGCCTGTAGGTGGCGTTACCACCTCAGGCCAGTGTGGAAGATTGGCAGGCCAGAGTGCATTGGGTACCTTCCCCCGGGTACAGTTCAGTGGGCGTGGTCTACCCGCTGAGCATGCTGGGGAAGGGTACTTAAGGGGCAGACGCCATCTTTTGGGGTCCTTCATCCCCTCGCAGCCCTCCTGGCGTGAGGGGTGCATTGTGTGATGTTTGGCCTCGGAACCATGCTGGTCCGAGGCTGCAACTCCAACAAGTAGGCCCAGTTAGCCTGACTAGGTCTGCACTTTGAAGGTGATCCTGTGCTGTCCGTCCTGAGGGAGGAAGCCACTCAATGGAGGAAACCAGGGGAGGACCTGTCCTGGAAAAGACCAAGCGGAAGGCTGGTGTCTTGAGCAGGGCCTGGTAATTCTATTGAAGGATGCACCGCAACTAAAGTTTACCTTGTAGTCTGCCGGGTCGGCTTAAAGGCTCTTGATTGCTTGGCTGGAAGTTTGGGTGTTAAGTCCTGTGGCAGAGGATCCCGGATTATCCAATTCTGTGTACCACCAGTCTGTGGCAGAGACTGGTCCTGATTATTGATCGTGCATTATATCGGCTGCTAGGCCAGGTGAGAGGGGCCTATCCGGGTGAGCAATATACCCACTTCAGGAAGAGTGGTGAATGACTGAATAGTTGAGGAGTTTTCCCCAGTGATCTGTAAGGTGTACCTGAACCTACCCCTTCCCTTCTCTCTTCTACTACTTTTCAAATGTTTATGCAAATGGAAAATAAAACCTAACTGCCTAAGGTTTTACATCTTGTGTGGACATTGGAATTTCTACAGACTTTCTTCCCCTAGACAACGAATACTGAGGTAACGTGCAAGGCCCAAAATGTAAACCAGCAGCTCCTACAAGGGTGTGCTACAACTAGAAAAGTTCATTGCGCCTAAGCAGCACATTGAAAAATCTACCTTTTTATCTTGCATTCCTCTTGAAAATTAGCAGTGTGTTTCCTATGCCTATGTACTCCTGTGCCTACAGTCTTATAGCTGTATACCTGTAGTGTGAGATCACCTAAAGCACTTGCTGCCTCCAACTCCTAGTCTTACGAGATTTGGAGTGAGATTTGGAGATGTGACATTGATGCGGCTTGCTGGAAAGGGCACAGTGTACCTGTGGATCTGCAGTACAAGGATCTCCCTGCTTCTGCTTTATTTATTCTGTGGACCTGTGCTTTCTGCACCTCCCCTCCGCTGCTTCTTAAATACTCCCCACCAGTTATCAGATCACCAAACAACATAGGGGCAACTTCGTCATAAGAAAGCAAATTCATGTTCCTCTACCAAGATGTCTATCTCTACACAGAGACTGAGACACACAATGCAGAACAAGCTATGATAAATCAGTAACCGGAATGCAATCAAATACAGGGAGCTCATAGGCCATACTAATAACTAGTCTTTTGTTCTCTGCTTGCCTTTTTTGTCTGTTCAGTTATTTTTTACATTTGCAGAGGAAAACAAAGTGAAAAGAAAATATATTCTTGTGTAGGTGTCCCAATAACCTTCTAATTACTTAGGCCCCTTTCACACTGAGGCGCTGAAAAAACGCAAAAAAATGATGACATTTTTTACCGCGATTTTACCGCGTTTTTACCACGTTCGCGGTAAAAATAGCGCTACGGCTATGCGTTTTTACCGCGCTTTTGCGGTAAAAAGGATTATTTGGTATCCCACAATCCTCCACTCTACTGCGGTCATGTGACCTTCCCACAGCTTCTGGGTGTTTTTTACCGCTTTTTTACCGCGTTTTTACAGCGGTACTCATTCATTTCAATGGGGATAGGCGTTTTTACAGCGCTATTTTATGCGCCACAAAGATGCTCCAGAAAAGCCGTTTGCAGGATTTTTTCCAACGCACAGCCAGCAAAACGCCTCAGTGTGAAAGCCCTCTGGGCTTTCACATTGAGAATGATGGGGCAGGATTATTTCAGGCATTTTTACAGCTCTGTTTTTACCGCAAAAACGTGGTAAAAACGCCTCAGTGTGAAAGGGGGCTTAGGTGCCCTACTAACTGCAACCATTTGGCATGCAATAAGTAAGTTAAATTGTATTAATTACCAAACTTGTTAACAAAAGATGCAGCGTAATCCCAGATGCCACAGTTCAGCCCAGCAGAATGTTGTCTTAGCTCATACAGGATTTCTTCCATTTCAAAGGAAGCCAACACACTTTCGATTAGCACTGTAGCCTTTATGCTTCCCAAAGGTAGGTTAAGCTACATAGGAAAAAAAAACTGAATCAACTAGTGTATACAATCAGGAATTATCAATGTTTAAACAAGTCACTCCTTTTTAAGCCTTTCAATAGTGGGAATAGGAATATATACAGCATGGATATGAAATTAGCGGACCTCCAGCTGTTGCAAAACTACAAGTCCCATCATGCCTCTGCCTCTGGGTGTCATGCTTGCTGCTGTCAGAGTCTTGCTATGCCTCATGGGACTTGTAGTATGAACAGCATGTAATACAGCATTTATTGATTGCCAACAGCTGGAGGTCTCTGTGTACTCGGTCAGATACTCACCTGTACTTCGCAGTTTGCACAAACTGAGAGCAGAAAGGAGACACAGAGGATGACGAAGGCACGTAAGCTGACCACTGTGTCAGGGCTCAGCAGCCATAATAAACCGTGGTCAGTTTACAGGGGGGAGGACAGAAACTGGCAGGATCAGCCAGGTTTTTTTTACAGTTTCCAGAGGGGCAGGTTAGACAGCACAAGCACTGTACTGTTTAAACTGCTATAAAGAAACAGGATCTCAATTTTTTTAAAAATTTTTTTGGGGGGGGGGAGAACCACCAACTTTAAAGTGTCACTAAACCCACATCATAAGAAACTATCAATAAATGCTGTATTACATGCTGTTCGTACTCAGTCAGTCACTATGGGATTTCTGTATTCTTCAAAAAACAACTTGGTTGATACTGCTGCTCTCTATCTCCTCCTTCTGTCCAAGTCCCCAATGCAGTTGGGGATTTTGCAGAGCAGTGTTGGCAGCTAGTGTACATGCTCAGGTTTCAGTGAGTCTCAATGCTGAGCATTTCTCCCTATCACATCTCAGCAGCGCATGTTATGATAGAGTCACACATGTGGGTGTATATTATTACGTAGGCAGTCTCTCATTTAACTGAACGTATGATAGCTCAACCTTCTTTTCAATCTGGTACTCAATGGGGTTCCAGTCAGTATACCATTTCCTGACCCTAGAAGGCATTAAAGGATAACTAAACCCAAAAACAAAAATGTAATATATGGCAGCTTACCGTCCACAATTGTGGTGGCTGCATTTGTTTTCTTTTTTTTTCCAGCTAAAAATAATTTCAGCAAAAAAAGAATATAACTGTTGATCTTGCAAGAAATGCAGCGTCCTTGTCACTTCCTGTTAACTGTAATATGTTCCTTGCTAAGTATTTACTGTAAACTGCCTCTCAGGTAATGGAGAAAAAGCGATGTGGACATGTAGCCCATAACTGGGAAGCAGCCCAGGGTGACAACCTTGGCTCCCTCTATAAATACATGGAAGAGTGATGTAGCCACCCAGGGACAGTATGCTAGTTGCAGGATTAGTTGCAGGGGAGTATGTTAGTTGCAGGATTTCCAGACAAAAACAAAGCAAAAAGAAGCTTAAAAGAAGAAAATAAAAAAAGGGACCAGTAAGCCACCAGGGACTAGTAAGCTGTAATATATATACAGTTGTAGCACACGGACCCCTTTCTCTTGCCTACCTTCTCTTTTCAGGGATAAAGGCACACCATACCACATGCCTGTATCCTCCTGGTATAAGAGGTTGAGCGGTGTTCTTACAATTTTGGGTCCTGCAGCGAGTTACCTCCCTCCGTTGGTTCTCGTCCCTAGAATGTAAGGAAGAGTCTATCCTTTTCCCCGAAAGAAGGCCAATGTCCAGACAATGTTTAAACTCCAAACAGACGAGTTTATTTTCTCTTGCTTGAAACAGGTTTAAAGATAGGTTGAAAACAGCAATAGAGGTAGGTAGGGATATATGTTCAGGCATGCGGCACCCAATCACCCCATTCTCCACTCAAGCCTGAGTGTGAATTGCTCACCCGGATAGATCCCTCTCACAGTTCTAGCAGCCGCAGTGAAGCATGAACAGTTTCCTTAATTTAGTCCCCTTCACGGACAATGTCCAAGAGATCCTCTGCCACAGAATCCTTTCGTTACAAAATTGGAATGTTGAAACCCCTTTTAGATTAATAGAGACCATAGGTGTCAGTGGGACACACTACAGGAGCTATACTGCAACTCACGAATCCTTCCCTCTGATAGGCAACCAGGCCTCTCCTTCACCGTGAATCCCTTCACCGGTTCGTCAGACAGGTCCTCCCCTGGTTTCCTCTCTTTCAGAGCGGGCTACCCTCACTCAGGTTCCCTGGGACTCCAGTGGGTTGCTTGTAGACCCAGTTGAAGGTACTGGGTCTACCTGGAACTCTGTAGCCTCGGGCAAAAGGTGCCCGAGACTCCTCAGCCAGTTCACGCACCCCCATGGGGCACACTCCGCTGGGCACACTCCCCTAGGGCACACTTTTCTAGATCATGGCGTCTGCCCTTTATGTACCCTCTCCCGGCATGCACAGCAGGCAAAACCCGCCCACCGCACGGTAGGCGAGAGAGGACACCCAATCACACCACAATGCCACCCGTGGTTCAACCCAAGACCTGGGCAACAGCGCCACCACAGGCCAAAGGGAACTATACACCAGGAAACACCATAGCAGAGCAAAGTCCAAACTAAGCAGAATTGGAGAATCTGAGCCATACTATTGCTCAGCTGCCCCTAAATGTATAGCATAGCGACCCCGTTTTTGGGGGTCCCGCTACACAGTATATATTTTTTTTGTTTTGGGTTTAAATAAGCTTTAGTCCTCGTGAACACTGGACGATTTTTCAGCTGCTCCTAAGGGCGCCTGCCGTTTTTTCCCCCTGCCTCTAAACACCCCTGCATGTTAGCCAATGTCTCCATGCACACATCGGCTTTTAGAGGAGCTAAGTGGCATAGGCGTTTAGAGGCAGGAAAAAAAACAAAACACTGCTAGTGTGTCCAGGACTAGTACTGATTGGACCTTGTAGAAGGGGGGTACACCTCAAAAGCTTGTCTGGAAAATCTGGATGTTAGTGCAAATGAAAAAAAAAACAGCATAAAAACATCACAGACCGTACTCAGTTATTTCAGTATCCACCTAAAGCTGAAATATTTGTATGGGTTGAAATGGCCTTTTAAAATATTGTAGATATCAGATGTAGCAAAAGATGTGTCTGAGTGTCAAAATCATAGAAGAGATAGATAATTTTTTTAAATCCCCTTTAAATATTATTTGATAATTATGTATACTGCAGACCTACCGCATAGTGCACATTGCAATAATACTCTGATTATAAAGCACAGAAATATAACAGCTTTACCAGAATGCAATACAATTATCATATCACCTTGTCCTCGGTCCATACAAATATCTGATTCCACAGTCTGGACTCGTGGTAACTTTCCACCTGAAATAAATAAAAATTCTGTTACATATTATTTGCATGTAAAATTTTACACTTTGCACTCAGGGATTAACAATGTTTTGACCAACTTGGCTTTCAGAGGCAAACTGCGTCTGAATTTGCACGAGGCAGTTCCTGAGAAAGTCAGACAACGCAACCGGTTGAACTGTGCCTGAATTAAACTGATATAATTACTTTGAATTAAAAAAAAAAATAATGTTTTTGTTTTATGTTTTAGGTATATACTTCTGTAGCAAGGTCCAGCTCCTCTAGAGGCCTAATGGTGACCTCCACAGTCCGGGAGAGCTGACATCCTTCTTGGTAGAGTGGGTTACAAGGCAGGGTGGGTGTAATTCAAGTTGAAGTGATGGGCGCCAGACACTTTTTGAATGCAAAGAGACTTATTGTCTCTTAAACAAGAACTGTGGGAGAGAGGGTCAGGGCCAGGACACCCTTAAGTCGATGAAATGATAATTGGCAGACAGCTATACAGGGGAAGGCATCCACCTCTGTGAAGATAGGACCGCTGTCTCCTATGGCAACAGATCTTGTAACAATCATTAACGGTATTTGTATTTAACTATTGGTAACACAGATAGTTCTCCTCACACGCTACAGTCTCTCACTGTAGGTCTTCACTCACTGAGCTCTCAGTCTATTACTAGACTCTCAGACCCAATCGCCACTGGATCTATTGAGCTCTTCCACTTTCATTACTCAGTATCTTCCTCAAGCTTGGCACTCACTGATGCTCCTTAAGCGTCACCTTTCCTGTCCCGCAGAGTCCCTGACTTGGCACTTGCTAAAGTTTTCCCACTTCTTCACCGTCCCTGGCTGATGAGAAGACTGCTCTGGTACTGGCTCCAGCTCACTCACAGTGGTCTCCGGTAACAAGGTGGATGGTCCCTTAGTGGCGACAGCTTCCCCTCTACCTCCGTCCTCAACTGGTTCCCCTTCCAGCTGAACCGTTACTCTCAGTTGGACTCCAATCCTGCAGGCCCAACCCTGCGCTGCTTCTCCTGCTCCTGGATAGGCCCTCAGACAGCCTAGCAGCCAGATGTCCCCGGGATAGGCCTCAGGATTCCGGCCTAGCAGCCTGGGGCAGCATAACGCACATCCACCCAGACAGTTATCCAGTGGGCACAGAACCCAGATCACATGAATACACACGAATAAATAGGCTATCCCAGCAGGCCGAGGGGCTTAAAGGAACCCCTGCCCATTGGCTATGACACTCCATCTATTCGTAACCTGACCTATCTAATGTCACCAGCATAACGCCACCTAGTGACAGAAGAGAGAAGGTGCAGCAAGTCCAGAACTAGAGAGAAATCAGTGGATCTACTAACAATCAAGCAGGGCAACTACTGCCTCGCATACTAAATTTACTAGCAAGCCTGCCCTAAACACCAGGATGCTACACTTCTACATAGAGAGAAGCTCTTTTATGTGATTTCTCTCCCCTCCTTTGGCACTCTGAGAGTTGCCGGGAACCTGTAAACACAGAGCAACAGCAGTCAACCTTAATGCAGAGTCAGGATCCAGCCAGAAGTCTTTGCACATTGGAAGCTGCTGGGTTTGATTAAAAAAAATCACATGCAGACTTACACTTGTATGGTCATATCTATTTGATAAGTATATATTGCTTTGGGTACTCAGTGGTGGGTTGTAGTATTTGGTGTGGTGTGGAGCAGCTTCCATGTTTGAATGTTTGGTTCTATGTGTAACTGGTGTACACTTGAGAAGCATCCTAGAAACCACATCTGACTACTAGGAGTAACTGGACACCCCTCTTGTGTGAATGGTGCAAATGGTGCAAAATAAAATGTTTACAGGCTATTTCCTATACAGAAAATGTGGAAAAGGGGTGGTGGGACTTTAAATGAAGCACATAGGTATACAAAAGTAGTTAATAACAATATTCTGGTACATGGTAATAAACATGATGCATAATGGAATCAATAGAGTCAATATATATATATTGTGACAGCAGGAAGGTAAAGTCACCTGGTTGCATCCAGGGGGGTAGATATATTTCGCCCAGATTCAGGCTTTACGCTGACTTATACAACTAGGTGGAGAGTTGTATAAGCCCAGCTAAGGCTAGTGGGCTCATGGATGACTCATACCTCTAGGGAGAGTGTGGGGCGTCGTGCAGACAGAGATGAGGAGACCAGCTGAACCTTGTCAGCTCATTTAGGCCTCTATAAGAACTCCCAGCTTCATTAGATGTTAGCTCATGCCTGGAACCAGACCTGTGTGGACTGTCTAGGGAGAGTGAACCCCTGTGCGGTGAGGCAAAGCCTGTGTGGCTATTTGTTTGGACTTTTACTAAACCAGGGACTTAGGGACTAGGACAGCACTAGGCTGATCCCAGTTGTTAGTTAGGAAACCTGTATGTTTAGTCAGAGGTCAACTTGACCAGGATTTATTTTGGTTATGTTTCTTTTGCTTTGCTGTGTTTTGTCACTGTAAATAGAAAATAAACCGCACCTTTTTGATTTTGAAAACCACAACCTCCGTTTGCTGGGCCTGTTTTGTGTGGGGAGCCCATCCCGGGGGTCACACACACCCGCTGCCGAGCTAACCCCCTCACAGTTGGTGGAGAACCAGTGGCAGTTTTTTTTTTAAGCCAGCATGGAGGAGATACTGAAGCAGCTGGCTCTAGCAAATGCCAATCAACAGCAGACAAATGCAGGTTTGCAAAAGAGCCTTGCAGCTCAACAACAGAGCCTTGCAGCCCAGCAGCAGACAAACGCAACTTTGCAACAGAGTCTGGAGGCTCAGCAACGAGCCCAGCAGCAATCTGAGGCCCGCTTCATAGACCTGTTGCAGAAGCAAGAGCAGAGACTACAACAACAGATGGAAGCAGTAATGCAGCAACGTCCGCAGACCAGTGAGGAAAGCCGTCCCACTAATACCGCGTCCTTTGGGGTGAGTCGTTTATTGACAAAAATGACTGGAGAGGATGATCCAGAGGTATTTTTGACCACATTTGAAAGGACCGCTGAAAGAGAAAAGTGGCCTGAGGAGCAGTGGGCTGGACTGGTGGCTCCTCTGTTAACTGGTGAATCGCAGAAAGCTTACTATGACCTAGAGCCTAACCAAGCAAAAGACTATGTGATGCTAAAAGCTGAAATATTGGCAAGGCTGGGTGTCACCCAGGCTGTCCGGGCTCAGCGTGTGCATAACTGGACTTTCCAGCTTGGAAAACCCCCCAGGTCTCAAATGTATGATCTCATTCACCTGAAAAGAAAGTGGCTACAGCCAGAGACTTTGTCCGCACCAAAGATTGTGGAACGTGTTGTAATGGATCGGTTTTTGAGAGCTCTTCCTACTGCCATCCAAAAGTGGGTAAGCCATGGAGACCCAGAGACGGCCGATGGTCTTGTGGATCGTGTGGAGAAATACTTGGCTACAGAGAACCTGACGGCCTCTTCCAGAGACACTCAGACTTTCCACCCTAAGACCAGACCATCCCCAGGGGCGGATAAGAGGATTCCAAGGGGTGAGGGTGGAGAGAGTGAGAGGGTGGGAGCTCTACCCCAAGTTTGGCGAGAACAGCCTGGGAAATCAGCGGCTCAAGAGGCGGCAAGAAGGATCGTTTGCTACCGCTGCCGGCAAGCGGGACATATTGCAGCCAATTGCCCGGTTGTGGAGGAACCCATGCAGTGTGACTTTCTGACGGGCAGACGTCAGTCGCTGTGTGCGACAGTCGCATGCACTGCCATTCGAGGAACTGAGAAACATTTATGCAAAATGTGTGTTAATGGTAGAAATGTTGTGGTATTGCTGGATTCAGGTAGCCTTGTGACCCTGATAAAGGCTGAGTTAGTTAAAACAGAGGTCTCTGGGAATAGCAAGGTAGCTGTTATTTGTGTGCATGGGGACACCCGAGAGTATCCAGTGACTACAGTGTGTTTCGAGACCCCCAAAGGTACCCTCTCTCATCCAGTGGGCTTAGTATCTCAGTTACCGCATGACGCCATTGTGGGAAGGGATTTTCCGAAGTTCTGGGAACTGTGGGATGATCCTGAGCCCCTCACTGGTGCCCCTATGTACCAGGAATGTGATAGCCAGAACTCCCCTGAGAGTGGTGAGGACTCTCCGGAATTTCCCTTATCAGTATTGGCAGGGGAGACTCAAGAAACTGGAGAGGAGCCCACCTCCTCAGACGAAAACCTACCGTCTGTGGAGTTTTCTGATCTTGAGGTTCACAGGGAAAACTTTGCCACAGAACAGTTGAAAGACCCCGCCCTAATAAAGGCACGGGAAAACGTAGTGAAAATAGATGGCGAGTTAGTGAACCCAGATAATACCTGCACTTACCCATACTTCAGCGTAGAGAAGGACCTACTGTATCGGGTGGCAAAAAGGGCCGAAGAAACCGTTGAGCAGCTTGTGGTGCCCAAACCTTACAGGAAGTTGGTGTTGGAGTTGGCCCATGGGCACATTCTTGGAGGTCATCTGGGGACAGAGAAAACCCGAGAGAGGGTATTACAGAGATTCTATTGGCCGGGGGTGATGAAGGACGTAGAAAATTATTGTTCCTCCTGCCCTGTGTGTCAGAGGTTGGCCCCGATGCCACATTTCCGTAGCCCGCTGGTCCCTCTACCCATCATTGAGGTCCCGTTTGAGAGGATCGCCATGGATTTGGTAGGTCCTATAATCAAGTCCGCTAGGGGGCACCAGTACATATTAGTTATAATGGACTATGCCACCCGTTATCCAGAAGCGATCCCTCTCCGAAATACCTCGGCCAAAACCATAGCCAAAGAGCTATCTCTTGTTTTTAGCCGGGTGGGTTTTTGTAAAGAACTGCTTACGGACCAAGGTACACCCTTTATGTCCCGGGTTATGAAAGAGCTGTGTAAATTGTTCAAAGTGACGCAATTGCGTACGTCTGTGTATCACCCCCAAACCGATGGGCTGGTTGAAAGATTCAACAAAACCCTAAAACAAATGTTGAAGAAAGTGGTGGATAGAGATGGAAAGGATTGGGACTGTTTACTTCCTTATTTGATGTTTGCTATTAGGGAGGTGCCCCAATCCTCTACGGGATTCTCCCCCTTTGAGTTACTGTATGGGAGACACCCAAGAGGGCTGTTGGATATTGCCAAGGAAACTTGGGAAAGTGAGAGTTCTCCCCACAGGAGTGTGATTGAGCATGTCGCCCTGATGCAAGATCGAATTGCACAGGTAATGCCCATCGTGAAGGAACATTTGGCCCAAGCGCAGTTGGCACAGCAGAGAGTGTACAACCGTGGAGCCAAGACCCGTACCTTTTCCCCGGGGGATAGGATATTGGTACTTGTCCCTACGGTTGAAAGTAAATTCCTTGCCAAATGGCAAGGCCCCTACGAGATAATGGAAAAAGTGAGCGAAGTGAATTACAAGGTCAGACAACCAGGAAGGCGAAAGCCCGAACAGATCTATCACGTTAATCTGTTGAAAGCCTGGAGGGATAGAGAGTCCCTAGTCGCAGACACTTGGTCACCAGCTCAAACTGGTTGCGTGATTCCTGAGGTTGGAATAGCAGCCACCTTGTCACAACCCCAACAACAGGAGGTTAAGGAGTTTGTGCTTCGCAACAAGGAGGTATTCTCTGAGCTGCCGGGACAAACATCTGGGGTAGAGCATGACATCATTACCCCGCCCGGTGAAAGGGTGAAGTTAAAACCCTATCGGATCCCAGAGGCTCGACGGGAGGCAATACGGGAGGAAGTACAGAAAATGCTGAACTTAGGGGTGATAGAGGAGTCCCAAAGTGATTGGTCTAGTCCCATCGTGTTGGTGCCTAAACCGGATGGGAGCTGGCGATTTTGTAACGATTTTCGTCAGTTGAACAAAGTTACAAAATTTGACACCTACCCCATGCCACGTATAGATGAGTTGATCGACCGGCTGGGAACAGCCCGATACATGACGACTCTTGACCTCACAAAAGGGTATTGGCAAATCCCCCTGGCCAAGTCGGCCAAAGAGAAAACCGCATTTGTAACCCCAGACGGGGCGTTCCAATATAAAAGAATGCCGTTCGGGTTACAGAATGCGCCGGCCACATTCCAGCGGAAAATGGACCAGATGCTGAGGCCCCATCGGAAGTATGCTGCGGCTTACCTGGATGACGTAATTGTCCATAGCACAGATTGGGCCTCACATCTGCCAAAAGTGCAAGCAGTCCTGGACTCTGTTCGGGAAGCGGGGTTTACGGCTAACCCCAAGAAGTGTACCATTGGGCAGGAGGAGGCCAAATATCTTGGGTACACCATTGGGAGGGGAGTAATAAAACCCCAACTCAACAAAGTCGAGGCCATCCAGAGTTGGCCACGTCCCAACAGCAAGAAGCAGGTACGAGCCTTTCTGGGAATCGCTGGGTATTATCGGCGATTCATTCCCCACTTTGCTTCTAAGGCTGTGCCCCTAACCAACCTGACGAAGGGGAAAGGGTCGGTCATGATTAAATGGACCCCCGAGGCTGAGGCAGCATTCCAATTCTTGAAACAAGCCTTATGTAGCCAGCCAGTGTTGTACTCACCCGACTTCTCTAAAGACTTTGTCGTACAAAGTGATGCGTCAGATGTGGGGTTAGGAGCAGTATTGTCCCAGGTCTGGAACGGGGAAGAGCACCCAGTCATTTACCTCAGCAGGAAATTGAAGTCCCATGAGGTAAATTACGCCACCGTTGAAAAGGAGTGTTTAGCGGTGAAGTGGGCTCTAGATTCCCTTCGGTACTACCTGCTAGGTAGGCACTTTGACATGGTTACGGATCACGCTCCGTTAAAGTGGATGGCTCAAAACAAGGAAACAAATAGAAGAGTGAATAGGTGGTTCCTGGCCCTCCAGGAATTCAACTTCACAGTAAAGCATCGCCCTGGCGTTCAAATGGGGAATGTGGATGCTTTGTCTCGAGTACATGAATGCCTGATTGCTGGTGTTCCAACCCCGAGGTTAAAACAAGAGGGGGGGGTATGTGACAGCAGGAAGGTAAAGTCACCTGGTTGCATCCAGGGGGGTAGATATATTTCGCCCAGATTCAGGCTTTACGCTGACTTATACAACTAGGTGGAGAGTTGTATAAGCCCAGCTAAGGCTAGTGGGCTCATGGATGACTCATACCTCTAGGGAGAGTGTGGGGCGTCGTGCAGACAGAGATGAGGAGACCAGCTGAACCTTGTCAGCTCATTTAGGCCTCTATAAGAACTCCCAGCTTCATTAGATGTTAGCTCATGCCTGGAACCAGACCTGTGTGGACTGTCTAGGGAGAGTGAACCCCTGTGCGGTGAGGCAAAGCCTGTGTGGCTATTTGTTTGGACTTTTACTAAACCAGGGACTTAGGGACTAGGACAGCACTAGGCTGATCCCAGTTGTTAGTTAGGAAACCTGTATGTTTAGTCAGAGGTCAACTTGACCAGGATTTATTTTGGTTATGTTTCTTTTGCTTTGCTGTGTTTTGTCACTGTAAATAGAAAATAAACCGCACCTTTTTGATTTTGAAAACCACAACCTCCGTTTGCTGGGCCTGTTTTGTGTGGGGAGCCCATCCCGGGGGTCACACACACCCGCTGCCGAGCTAACCCCCTCACAATATATATATATTGTGACAGCAGGAAGGTAAAGTCACCTGGTTGCATCCAGGGGGGTAGATATATTTTGCCCAGATTCAGGCTTTACGCCGACTTATACAACTAGGTGGAGAGTTGTATAAGGCTAGTGGGCTCATGGATGACTCATACCTCTAGGGAGAGTGTGGGGCGTCGTGCAGACAGGGAGTTGATGAGACCAGCTGAAGCTTGTCAGCTCATTTAGGCCTCTATAAGAACTCCCAGCTTCATTAGATGTTAGCTCATGCCTGGAACCAGACCTGTGTGGACTGTCTAGGGAGAGTGAACCCCTGTGCGGTGAGACAAAGCCTGTGTGGCTATTTGTTTGGACATTTACTAAACCAGGGACTTAGGGACTAGGACAGCACTAGGCTGATCCCAGTTGTTAGTTAGGAAACCTGTATGTTTAGTCAGAGGTCAAGTTGACCAGGATTTATTTTGTTTATGTTTCTTTTGCTTTGCTGTGTTTTGTCACTGTAAATAGAAAATAAACCGCACCTTTTTGATTTTGAAAACCACAACCTCCGTTTGCTGGGCCTGTTTTTGTGTGGGGAGCCCATCTCGGGGGTCACACACACCCGCTGCCGAGCTAACCCCCTCACAATATATATATATATATATATATATATATATATATATACACAAGTTTGCATGTAGTAGAAAAAAGTAATCACATAAAAAATAAGTAGTTGATATCGCATAATGCATGTATAAAAGGTATACAGGCATACCCCACTTTTAAGTACACAATGTTTTTTTTTTTACTAAAGCTAGAAAGCGTGAAATTAAGCTCACTTCTGCATAGAAACCAATGAGCTTCTAACCCCCAGCTTGTTCAATTAAGCTTTGGTAATAAAACCTTGAAGCTCATTGGTTTCTATGCAAAAGTGAGCCTCATTTTGCGCTTTCCAGCTTTAGTAAATAAATCCCATTGTGTACTTAAAAGTGGGGTATTCCTGTAGTAAGTAGAGACACGGCATTAGATAGCTCTACGCGTTTCATGGATTGATATATTTTCTTTATTTTCTATACAGGCTGAATATTATTTATTCTTAAAAAAAGAGTGGTTCAGGAAAATACGACATTTTACCCACTAAATGGAGCTAAGGATCATAAGAACTAAGTATTTGTTTCCTATGACCCTCTTTCTAAGTGTTCTGATTTTATGATTGTTCCAGGTCAATTAAAATACTTAAGCCAGAGACAGCTAGGCAATAATAGGATTTTTTGTACTCACCGTAAAATCCTTTTCTCTGACATCCATGGACTGACACGGCGTCTCTTTACACTTTACACGTGGGTTTATGTCCCTGCCTGCAGGAGAAGACCTAGGCAGAATGTGAAATGTTATACATACATTCTAAAAGCCAGAGCTGAACAGCCCCACCCAGGGGGCCGTCCCTCCGGACATAACCCTCCCACTACAGTCAGCAGACTTCAGTTCGTAATAAAGCAGTACAAACTTAAAAGGAAGGGTGGGTGCCGTGTCAGTCCATGGATGTCAGAGAAAAGGATTTTACGGTGAGTACAAAAAATCCTATTTTCTCTTACCATCCATGGACTGACACGGCGTCTCTTTACACGTGGGATGTCCCAAAGCAGTGTCAAGAGGGATGGGAGCAGTATAAATGGAAAAACCAAAACTTCACTCCAATAAGGCAGAGCTCCTCAACGGAGGAGTCGCAACTTTAAACAGCGGCCTGCAGCACCCTGCGGCCGAAGGAAGCATCCGGAGATGCAGCCACATTAACCTTATAAAACTTAGAAAAGGTATGAACAGACGACCAGGTCGCCACCTTGCACACTTGTGCAACCGACGCTTGATGTCGGGAAACCCAGGAAGCACCAATTGTCCTGGTGGAATGCGCCGTAACTGGAAAGGGAGGCGCCCGCCCTTTGAGAGCATAGGCTTGAATGACGGTTTGTCTGATTCCCCTAAAAATGATGGCAGACGAAACCGCTTGGCCCTGTTATGGACCAGAGACAGTCACAAATAGTGAGTCGGACTTCCGAATAGAAGCAGTAGCAGACAGGTACACCCGTAAGGCTCGTACCACCTCCAATATGTGCAGCGCAAACTCTCTGGGATGCGATGGGTGAGGACACAAGGACGGGAGGGCAATGTCCTCATGTAGGTGAAAGGTCGACACCACCTTTGGCAAAAAAGGAAGGTCACGGATGCAACACCGCCTTATCCTTATGAATGACTAAATATGGCGACTTGCAGGACAAAGCCGCCAACTCAGACACTCGTCAAACAGAAGTGATTGCCACTAAAAAGGCCACCTTCTGAGACAAGACAAGAGGGGAATATCCCGGATATTCCCAAAAGGAGGTTCCTGGAGGACCGAGAGCACCAAATTCAGATCCCACGGTGGGAGAGGAGGCTTGACAGGAGGGAGCACATGGCGAACCCCCAACACAAGGTGCTAACCAAGAAAATGACCCGCTAGAGGTCGCTGAAAGACGGCCAAGGCCGAAATCTGATCCTTGATGGTACTCAAAGCAAGCTTTTGGGTCACTCCACACTGCAGAGGACGCAGGATTCTGGGGACGGAATACGTCCGAGGACGCCAGTCCAGCGCTTCGCACATGGCGATATAAGCTTTCCAGGTACGGTGATAGATCTGCCTGGGAGGAAGACTTCCGTGTCCTTAACATGGTCAAAATGACCGAGTCCGAGAGACCTCGGTCCCTCAGCACCTGGCTTTTAACAGCCCTGCCGTTAAAGCCAGAGACTGTAAGCCGGATGAAACATAGGACCTTGAGACTGAAGGTCCTCCCTCATCGGCAACTGCCAGGGAACGTCCGCGACGAGACGTACCAGATCAGCGTACCAGTGATGCTGAGGCCAATCCAGAACAATTAGGATCGCTGGAGTTTATATCAGGCGATAAGGACCCTATGGGGCCACCAACGCATCCGAGGCATCGCCCAAGGATCCCTGGATCTGGCCACAACCTCGACCCTTGCGATTGAGTCGAGAGGCCATCAGGTCCACATCCGGCGTGCCCCACCGTTGGTAAAGGAGTTGAAATATGCAAGGACCACTCTTCTTGGTCCGGTGTCTGGCGATTGGCGACTCAGATAGTCCGCCTGCCCATTGTCTATGCCCAGAATGTAAAATGGCCTACAGAGCCGGCACGTTTCTTCTGGCCCACTTCAGGATACGGGCTACCTCGGAAGCCGCAGCTGAGCTCCCCCTTGATGGTTTACATACGCCACCGCCGTGGCGGTGTCCGACTGGCTCCTGATGGAGCGACCCCGTACTCTCTCTGAACTGAGGAGAGACACAGTCCGATGGCCCATATTACCAGAACAGTGATTGGTAAACGGGCTCGTCCAGAGTCCAAGGCCTGAGCCGACAGGATTCCCCAGACTCCACCCCAGCCCGTCAGGCTGGTGTCCATCATGAGTGCCGTCCATTGGATGGGAGGGGAACGACTTTCCGGACCGAAGAGCCGAGGATCTCAACCACCATGTCAGGGGCGCCCTGACCAGGTGAATCACCTGGATCTGAAGATCCAAGGACAACGGGGATTTGTCCCAGGTGGACAAGATCTTCTTCTGCAATGCCCTGGTGTGTGATTGGGCATACGGAACGGCCGCGAGTCTCGGGACTCTCATGCAAAAAACGGATTGACAACCATTTTTGGGATGTCAGCACCCGCACCGCAGACTGAAGTGTCAGCAACTTCTCCAGAGGTAGGATACCTTTGCCTCCAAGGAGTCCAGAATCAGAACTAGATACTCCAGACACTGAGTCGGGACCAGGACTGACTCCTGAATGTTCAGGAACCACCCGAGTCCCTGAGGGTCTAATTGACGATAGTCACCTTTCCTCTAAGTCTGATCCACTTTCTGCTCTTAGCAGAAGATCGTCCAGATAGCCCACGACAGCAATACCTCGCTGTAACAGAAGGCTAGAACCGGAGCAAGCACCTTGGTGAACACCCTTGGTGCCGAGGCTAGGCCGAAAGGAAGAGCCACAATCGATAGTGGACTTCGCTGATCGCAAAGCGCAGAAACTTCTGGTGACTTGCGCAGATCGGAACATGCAAGTAGGCGTCCTTGAAGTCCAAGGACGCCAGAAGAAAATCCCTTTGGTGGAGTGTAGCGATCACCGTGCGAATAGATTCCATGCGGAATTTCTGCACCTTCTCGAACACATTCAGGGCCTTGAGGTCCAGGATAGGTCAAACCACGTCCTATTTTTGGGACGACAAACAGATTCGAGTAGAATCCCTGAAAACTCTCCTGTGACGGAACCGGCACAATCACTCCGGACCTGATCAAATCCTGTACAGCCCCCAAGAGGGCTGCCCGACAGGTAGGAAGGAGAGGAAGATTTGAGGGAAAGAATCTGTCTGGGGGCCAGGATCGGAATACTATCCTGTATCCTGAGGTGACCTCCTCGCACACCCACCAGTCGGAGATTCGGGAGGACCACCGATTCGTGACCTGCGAAGTCGTCCCCCCACCCCAGAGTCGGGCGGAGGCAAGACTTCACGCGGAGGCGGGCTTGGGAGCCGCATGTTCGGCTTACGCACCCAGGGGCACTTGTGCCCACCAGCCGCACTGCCGTCAGTCTGAGAGGGCCTACCCGTGGACTCTGACTGACGAAAAAAAAACCTTTTGCTGGAAAGGAAGGCCCCTGTTTGCGGCGGGCCTCCTCACCCTTGCTAGTCTAAGGAAGAAGAGTGCTTTTACCTCCCATGACATCCATGACGATGTCATCCAGAGCAGCACCGAAAGGTCTACCACCTTTAAATGGTAGATCCGTCAGGAGCTTCCTAAGGCTAGGTCAGCAGACCAGCACTTCAACCAGATAAGACGACGCAATACCACCGCCGAGACAGAGGCCCTGGATATTAAAGGGGTCGCGTCCAACGTGGCGTCGCACACATAAACCAGGCCCTGAACCAGTTGGTGGGCCAAAGCAACTGTGTCTGGAGGAAGATTATGCTCCTGTACAGCTAGGTGCAACATTTTTGCCCAACCTGTAAGTGTTTAAGACACAAGGGTCCCCGCTACCACAGGCCATAGGGCGGATCCCAACAAGGCAAACATGGCTCTGCTCACCACTTCTGACCTCCTGTCAGTGGGGTCCTCAAATGCAGGAGTCCCCTCCATCGGGAGAGTGATGGCCTTGTTCAACCGGGCGACTGGAGGGTCGACCCTGGGGGAGAAGCCCACTTTTTAAGTAGGGCATCTTCAAGGGGTATCTGATAGACAAACGCCGCGGGACCATAAAAAAATTCTTCTGCGGCTTTTCCCAGACCTTATCAATGAACTGGTCAAAGAAAGTACATATGGAAAAACCTCTTTAGAAGGCCTGGCCTTAAAAGAACCAAAGGAGACTGTATCCGCCTGAGGTTCTGCATCCGCAGCATTTTAGCTTGAGAGTGTCCCTTACCGCAGTCATGAGTACACTAACAAGCGCCCTGTCATTTACTGACTCAGAACTGGAGTTTTCCTCATAAGGAATGTCCTGTTCAAAACCATCCAATACATTCAGAACTAGGGTCCTGAGCGGTAGTGGCTAGGCCCATATCTGAATCAGCGCACTGCCCTCATGAAGTAAAGTGGGGAGAGGGCGCTTTTTTGCTCCCTTGCGCTTGCACACAGCTCCCATCCTGGTCAGAAATTATTCCAGGACTGCCCACAACTGGTCCCTAGAGACCGCAGGTGCTGAAGCACTGCCTGTTGTCCACTGACATTTAGGGGAAGCTGGTGACAGAGACTCCATATTGCCCCCCTCTGAGACTCCTCAGATAAAAAGTCCACCCACAGGCTGTGCTGACTGAGGAGGGGGCGCCCAGGGGACTCACCAAACCGGACCAGGGACCGCTCAGTTCCGCTGTCTGTACAGCGCTGTGTCAGCGCTGGTGAGCTGTGAGGAGATTGTGAGGAGATTCGCGCTGTTACAGCAGCGCTAGAGGCCAAAACTAGTGCTGAAGAGCGCACGGGCTACAAGAAAATGGCCGCCGCACTTCACTGAGGCGATCCGCGGCAAGATGGCCGCCATGACTCAGCAAAAGTGAAAAAAACAGCACACACACAGCACCACTCGGCGTTCAGGCCCCAAAACACACAAAAAAAGGCCCCAAGCATATCTGCAGACCAGCATTAGCCCCTCCAAGAACAGTGTGACCCCCAGGCACCCCACACAACACAGCACCAGCAATGGTGACAGAGAGTGACAATGAAATACAGGGGGAGACAGGGAAAATCCCCCACAGAGAAACACACAGCCTTTTGTACTCACCTGCAGGCAGGAGAGACTACTTACCCGTCCCCTGAGGGACCCACTGGTGTGTTTCTGACAGGACTATCACAGTGCAGTACTGAGTAGCTGTCGGCCCGGTCCACCGCGAGAGATACAGTCAGTCAGGAACTGTTCAGTCTTGAGAGGACTGTGGGAGCATGAAAGCAAACCCGGCCACCCCTGGAGTCATGGGGCCTGTCGTGAACTGAGTCTCACGCACACAAGGCGAGGATCAGCACGCTCGATGGTCGGACAGGGAAGACTACGAGGATATCTTGTACCCAACCTGTTGCCCAGCCGACAGTTGATAGAAAATTCTCAAAAATAAAATAAAAAAGAATTCCAGAAAAGGAATAAAAATAGGTCAGGAGACTGGCTCCTGAGAGAGCCACGTCTTCTCCTTCTGCTAGGCAGAAAAAAACTGAAGTCTGCTGACTGTAGTGGGAGGGTTATGTCCGGAGGGACGGCCCCCTGGGTGGGGCTGTTCAGCTCTGGCTTTTAGAATGTATGTATAACATTTCACATTCTGCCTAGGTCTTCTCCTGCAGGCAGGGACATAAACCCACGTGTAAAGTGTAAAGAGACGCCGTGTCAGTCCATGGATGGTAAGAGAAAGTATTTTTTATAGGGGGGCAAAAATGTGAGCCCCCATATTCTATCACTACGGGTTTCCTCTAACCATGTGAATAAAAGGTAGCACCCCCAGTATAGTTTGTCCTCACCTCTGTCATGTCATCTTTCAACTGTCAGATCATCTGTAAATTTCCAACTGCTATAAATTGTCTATGCTATCCCATAAATTATATTTCATTTAACAAACCAAATGAATATTAAAATCATTTACATTAATTTACAACTTACAAGAGAATGTGTCAAAAATGCTGTTCCTCAACCAATGGCTTATAAACTCATAAACAACACGTATCTTGATGTTGCTACTCTTGAGATGGCTCTCAGGGCCTCTAGATGGGCCCTTTGCAGTATCTGACTTTTACTGCAGAACCTGGCCTAAGAGCTGACATATATTTTACCTTTGATAAATAGAAAAAGGGTCCACTTTTACTTTCATAAAGTCTTCTTCCCGTATGGTATATCAGTAGACCAAAATCAAAGAGAGGACCAGGGATCTCCCTGCCTTTTACCTGTAAAGAAGTTATTCGAGTCAGTAACACTATTTCCAGAGCCTATTATGTACACACTGGACATTATAATGATAAATCTTTTTTTTTTTGTGACTGAGCAATAATTAATTACAGCAGTAATCCCTGTCCAAAACTTGCCATAGACATTAGACGATGTTCACCTGTGAATACATGATGAAAAAGACCAACAACGGTTTTCACAAAGGTTCACCGCCGAAACATGCACTCATGCATTTGTAGGCATTGTAGGAGACTGTACAGTAGGCAACCCTGATCCCAGATTTATCTCAGAGGACAAACAATAGCACTTAGGAGAAAAATATCCAACTAATCCCAAGTATGATTGCCATGAGGTCTTCTGGAGTCCACAAGTAAAACAGCTGATTCAATAAATTAAAGGTGATCTTGTTAAATTTACTAAGAAGTAATGGCCTAAGAGTGTCACATGACTATGCAGCATGTATTGTATGGTAGATGAGGTAGCGCCATTTCATACAATTCTGGTAAGGTTTAATTAGCAAATAATAGATTCAATGTGCATTGTCATCACAAATTACCAGCATGTTGTGCTCCACCATGTTCCAGGCTCTTGGTCTAAGCATTAACACTGGGGCCTCTGAGATTGGTGGTATACCTGTAGGTAGATTAACACACATACAATGAGATACAGATACTGTGTGTAATTTATTTCATGTTGTTCAGTAGCATATGTGCAGTATGTTACCTGGTACCTTGTTATAAACAACTTGGTAGACATTAAAAATTCCCTTTATCTGATTGACAAATGTTGGACAATTTCCATCATCAAAGTCCACCTAAGTAAAAAAATGTAAAATAAGAATCCATTGGATTAGCTGCCATCATATAATAACTGATTACTAAATGTTCAGCTTGGGTTTAATCAATATGCATAATAAGTATGTTGTAATCTTGAGTGGTTATTAAAGTGGTTGTTAAGCCACTCTAACCTGTATACACCAGCAGCACTGCCTCTTATTGTAGTATCCCCCTCTGTGTATGATTTATAAAAAGAAATGCTACAAATACCTAATTTCACTGCCGAGATTGCAATCTCTTTTCCTCCTCTGAGAGATGCAGTGGGCGGGGCTGAGATTCCCCCGCTGATGTCAGTCTAGAGGGGAGGAGAGAGCTGGCTGGTCATGTGATTGCAATCTCAGCTCTTAAATTAGGTATTTACAGTATTTATATTTATAAATCATTCACAGAGGGGGACACTGCAATAGGAGGCAGTGATGGTGGTGTATACAGGTTAGTGTTATGAGAGTAGCAGGAGGGGGATAGAGCAGCTCACACACAGACAGAGATGGGAGGGGGAGAGGACACAGGAGCAGAGAGGAGAGCAGATAGAAGGCTGTTGATGGCAGAGACACATAAACTGACCATGGTGTCTGGTCTCAGCAGCCATGATACACCGTGGTCAGTTTACAGAGGGGTGGGGAGAAACTGGCATGATCAGCCAGGTTTTTTAGGTGTTACAGGGGGCCAAATGTGAAAGGGCAAGCACTGTGTCATATAACATGCTTTAAAGGGACAGGATCCATTTTTTTGGGGTTAACAAACGCTTTAACTCAGGGGTAGTAACAATTTTAGTGAGATCCTGCCAGTTCGAACTTCATTTTAGGGCTGGTCGGCCCACTTTTATTAAACATGACAGTAAAAAAAAACACAAAAATAATACAAAGAAACCTGGCTCCCTCTTCAGCAGCATGGCTGCTTATTTCACTGGTTCCCCAAACTGTCCCACACTGCTCCCCTGGCTTTCTGGGCCCTCCTGGCTCACTCGGCTTGTAGTTACAGCAGCCTACTGCACGGGCAAACTTCCAGGCCTCTCAACAGTGGATCTCTTGGCACCCCAGGCTCTCTCTCTCCTCTAAGACCTCTAGATTCCCTTAGTTCCCTGGACTCACCTAGCCACCCTGGCTCTCCCAGACTCCCAGACTCGCTTAGCCGCCTCAACCCTCTCAGCCAGATGGACATGGAATCTCTCCTCCAGCATAGAGTGCTGTTCCTTGAGTTGAGCAGACCCCTGTCTCCAGATAGGAGCTCTGAACAATGCCCAAGTCCTTTATTTTAGGAGCTGTATGCACCTCCACTCACAGCCTGCTGGTCTCATACAAGACATGGACAGTAGGTTGGAGATTTCTTCCCTCCCAAAACTCTTTTGAAGTCTCCAAACTCTGAACCTAATCCGGGAATGCCAAAACCTGGAGAAAGCTGTAAAAACTATTTTATCCACTCATAATTGATACTCTGGAGTCTCTCACTCTACATATATGCATAATCTGTGTCATTTATATTTCCATTTTCACAACAGCAGGGCCCCGCATTGTCACAATGTACATAAAACTTTATATACTACAGATTTTTAACTACTTATAACTAGATTTCCGTTCAAAGAAAGCAGAATTTAAAAGCTATCAAAAACTGTTTCCTACTCACATATATCAGATCTGAAAATGACTAGAAGTTTTTTTTTTTAAATAACAAACATGTCATACTTACCTCGAACAGCCCCAATCCTCCTCTTCTGCGGTGCCCACTCCTCACTCCTGCCCAGTGCCTTCATAGTAAGCCAATTGCTATGGGGACACTTGTGCAGGCTTGATTCTGAGTCGCACTCTGTGTGTCCATAGATGCAAGGGGTTTCCACTATCAAAAGAAGTAGCACAAAAATAATGCTTTCAATTGAAACAGCCCCCCCATCCTTTCAATTTATCTAAAACTGACCTGTTTTGGAAATTACAAGCCTTAAGCAGACCATACACGGTCGAATTTCGTACAAATTTTCTTTTCAAAATCAGGAAGTTCGTTTTTTTTTGTGATCCGACGATGCCTCCATTGATTTTCGAAATTCGGCCGGGAATATTCTTTTCTCTCCGGGAATATTCTTTTCTCTCCGGGAATTTTCTTTTCTTGCACATGCGCATTTCTTTTTCTATTATATTTCTCACATGGTTCTCCCATCATTGATTAGAAAATCGTTAGTTTTTCAAAAAATTTCCAACATGTCCGATTCCTCAAATTTGATTGCCGCACGAAAATCGGCTGTTGCTGCAGCCCACTAACGGCGCGAAATTCGTGCGAAAATTCTTTGATACGATTTTCAAAAGAATATTCTTTCGAAATTCGAACCGTGTATGGCCGGCTTTACTGTATTTAGTAATATACATGTCCAAATTGGTACCCTCCATTCATAACGTTCATAACAGCATTTAACGAGATGAAGGTAAAAAAGGGGTTTGATGTAACATAAAAGATTTTCTGCACGCTGACCACTAGTATAAACTGTACCTGAATTCCTTGGGCAGACGACAGTAGGGCTCGGTGAAAACGTTCAGTCTGACAAGGTGCTGTATCACCAATATCCACATGTCTGTTCTGCAGTCTTTGGGGAACAGCTGCAACCCTCCAGTGTGGATCATCTCGAATGTGAGTGTTTTCCAGAGGGAAGTCTGGATAACCATTTTTCATGTCAAGCTCAACTTTCCGTGCTGCTCGTTGCCACAAAATCTGCAAATGTGTCATAACACCAACACAAACATAAAATTAGGTTGACGATTCGTAATAAACAGACAGAGGAAGCTTTGGACCCATAATATAGCTTTAAAATACATTTATTCTGTGTGCCCTAATAATATGTTTACTGTGAGTTGTCTGGTTAGGCAAATATGGGATCAGAAGGTTAGGTTTATTACCTAATGAGGAAACACCAAAAATGTAAAATATTGCATGTTATTCCACTGCTTATGCCTGCTGGTAGGACACTAAGCACCAAACTTTGCCTTGTGCATTATCAAAAATGAGGAATAAGCGGTACTTTAAAGGCGGTGATGGTAGTCGATGAGAGGGTAAATTTAAGGCATGCCTTTGGTGCAGAGGCGTAACTAGAAACTTCAGAGCCCCAGTGCAAGTAACCATAAAGGGCCCCCCTAGTTCCGCCACTGGTGTCAGTATTTTTTTTATTATTATTATTTTTTTCTTTACCATATTTTTTTACAATATTTTTTTTACAATTATTTTAAGAAGCCCAGTTGAGGGGCTTTGGTGAAATATCAGAGGTCTAAACAGACCTTTTATGTTTCACCTTTGAGACAGAGAAAGGAGATTGAGGACACAACCCTCAATCCCCATCTCTGCAGCCTCAGCTACACAGAATGTAATGGGTAGGAATAGCTCTGTACAGAGCTTTCTGCCCATGCATAAACGGAAGCATAGTAAACATAGTCTACTATTGCTCAGTTATGGATGAACAGAGTCAGTGATTGGTACGGATCACTGACTCTGTTCATTCAGACAAGGAAGGGGCCAGTAAAATTACAGGAAGATGGGGGGAATCGGTTCCTCTACATCAGTGGTTCTCAACCTCAGTCCTCAAGTACCACCAATGGGCCATGTTTATGTTTTCATGTTTTCCTTTACTTTGCACTGCTGTTTTAAATCAATATCAATGACATGGTATTAATGAGCTATTTTATCTAAGGGAAGTTCCCAAAACATGGCCCGTTGGGGGTACTTGAGGACAAATGTTGAGAACCACTGCTATACATGCTGCTACAGGCGGTATACAGGTGGGGCTGCAAGGGCCCCCAGGAGTACGGGGCCTGGGTCGCAATTATGACCTCTGTAGCTATGTCCCTGCCTGTGCTTTTGTCAGTTCTTAACCAAACTTTTGAGCCCTCAATGGGCTGGAGATAATATGTGCAACACCAGCCAACTGCAGATAAAACAGGGGTCAAGATGGCACTGTCTTATGCTGGCCATACACTATATGAAAAATCTGCAGAAATTCGGTCATTTAGACAGTTTGTTCATTTTTTGGACAGTTAATGGGCACAAACTCGATAATCGTTGGGACATTTTTGAGCCGAAAAAATGAAGGACAAGTTTGGAAATTTTCTGCCGAACGAACGATAAATTGAAAGGTTAAAGTGGTTGTAAACCCAGAAAAACATAAAAAAACCTGCAAGACAAAGGCATAATGAGCTAGTATGACTAGCATACTAGCTCATTATGAATTACTTACCTTAGATCGAAGCCCCCAAAGCAACCCTTGTTCCTCTCCTCCGCCGCCGCCATGATTCCCAGAGTGACTTCCGGGTATCACCGCTCCGGCGCTGTGACTGGCCGAAACGGCAATGACGTCACTCCCGAGCACGGAACCCGGCACGATCCCGCGCATGCGCGTGTTTCCGTCACTTTCCAGAAATTTCTCATTCAAGACCAGGCACGTTCAGTGCGCTTGCGCCGTTGTCTACGGCGCACATGCGCCGTAGAAATCGGTGCCCGATTTTCTGCAAATATCTCCTTAACCAAGTAAGTTAAGGAGATATTGCAAGCACCTAGAGGTAAGCCTTAATGTAGGCATACCTGTAGGTGCAAATAGTATCAGAGGGTTTACAACCACTTTAATGTGTTTCCCGTCTGAACTGTTTGCACTAGGTATATGTAAAAAACAAACAAAAAATGTATTAATTTATGTCCACTGAACGATTTATCGGTCATTACATGATGGCACTATCGTTTGCGTTCACGGCCGAATGTTCGTTTTTCGAAAATGGGTTAGACCGATTTTTCATATAGTGTATGGCCAGCATTAGGCTAAAAGAAAAGAAGGGTTTAGCTTCTTGTTAAAACATTTACTGCATTTTACATGATATTTGAAAAAAATATTGATTTCGGTTCACGCATTCTAATTTATCATGGATGAATTTAAAAGGGTGTAAAACGAAATCCAACACAAGAACATTTTTTAGTTACTGCATAGAAGGTCAAATTATAACAACACACAAAAAAACAAGAAAATAAATTACATGAAGAAAGAAAGAAAATTGCCATATCATGCCCAATAGTGTAGCCAGTAAGGACCATTCACACCAACCTCAATGTGTTGTGATATATTACAGCACATTGGAACATGCTGCCAAAGAATACAACATGTCCTGCTTTTTTCAGTGCACAACAAAACTGTGTATTGGTGTGAACAGCAGCAATAGGGCAGACGGCAAACAGCCTTGTTCTTGTTTTTGGACTGCGTTGGACAAGAAAGTCCAACGCTGTTAGGCCCCATGCACATGGGATGCTGTTAAACTCGCGTTCAGAGGCAGTTGGAAACTTTTTCAACTGCCCCTGAACTCATTCAATGTTATCCTATGTGACCATGTACACTGTCTCATTTATTGCCGTTTATATGCAGTTGCGTTTAACCTAATTTTTCTGAAAGCAAAAAAATTGGTTCAGACGCAAAAATTTCCACATTTCAGACGCAAAATGCGGCTAAACGCGGCTAAACGCGGTATCAGCGTTTTGCCGCGATTTAGTTTATAAGCTTTTCTAAAGGTGACCTATTTTTTTACATTAGAAATCTCAAAAATGATGGCAAATGATGAAAAACCATACAAAAAAAAACTGTAATTGCTTGCATTGCATTGTGGACAATCCACAACTTGTGGCAGGTGACGTGGCAAGTGGACAATCCACAACTTGTGGCAAGTGGACAATGCACAACTTGTGGCAGGTGACGTGGCAAGTGGACAATGCACAACTTGTGGCAGGTGACGTGGCAAGTGGACAATCCACAACTTGTGGCAGGTTACGTGGCCAGGTGACGTGGCCAGGTGACATGGCAAATGGACAATCCACAACTTGTGGCAGGTGACGTGGACATGATTAATCATGATTAAGCGCTGAAGTTCAGTGCGAAACGCGTCAGTTCACATTAGCTGTTTTCCTTTGATGTGCCATAAACTTGTTGTTTTTGTTTTAAATAAAAGAACAAAATATATTTTTTTGGAGTGCGGCAGTCCAAGGTCTCTCATCATTTTTGCATTTCTACATGCATTGGCTGCACCCTTGGTCCTGGATCCTGTGAGGAGATCATCAGCTGCACCTGAGCGGTAACCTCCCCACAACTTGTGGCAGGTGACGTGGCCAGGTGATGTGGCAGGAGATGTGGCCAGTGGACAATCAGCAACTTGTGGCAGGTAACGTGGCCAGGTGATGTGGCAGGTGACATGGCCAGGTGACATGGCAACTTGTGGCCAGGTGATGTGGCAGGTAACGTGGCCAGGTGACTTGGCAAGTGGACAATCCACAACTTGTGGCAGGTGACGTGGCCAGGTGACGTGGCAAGTGGACAATCCACAACTTGTGGCAGGTGACGTGGCCAGGTGACGTGGCAAGTGGACAATCCACAACTTGTGGCAGGTGACGTGGCCAGGTGACGTGGCCAGATGATGTTGGCAAGTGGACAATCCACAACTTGTGGCAGGTGACGTGGCCAGGTGACGTGGCCAGGTAACGTGGCAAGTGGACAATCCACAACTTGTGGCAAGTGACGTGGCCAGGTGACGTGGCAGGTGACATGGCCAGGTGACGTGGCAAGTGAACAATCCACAGCTTGTGGCAGGTGACGTGGCCAGGTGACGTGGCTGGTGATGTGGCCAGGTGGCGTGGCAAGTGGACAATCCACAACTTGTGGCCAGGTGACGTGGCCAGTGAACAATCCACAACTTGTGGCAGGTGACGTGGCAGGTGACGTGGGCAGGTGACGTGGCAAGTGGACAATCCACAACTTGTGGCAGGTGACGTGGCCAGGTGACGTCGCAAGTGGAAAATCCACAACTTGTGGCAGGTGAAGTGGCCAGGTGACGTGGCAGGTGACGTGGCCAGGTGATGTGGCAAGTGGACAATCCACAACTTGTGGCAGGTGACGTGGCAGGTGACATGGCCAGGTGACGTGGCAAGTGGACAATCCACAGCTTGTGGCCAGGTGACGTGGCCAGTGAACAATCCACAACTTGTGGCAGGTGACGTGGCAGGTGACGTGGGCAGGTGACGTGGCAAGTGGACAATCCACAACTTGTGGCAGGTGACGTGGCCAGGTGACGTGGCTGGTGATGTGGCCAGGTGGCGTGGCAAGTGGACAATCCACAACTTGTGGCCAGGTGACGTGGCCAGTGAACAATCCACAACTTGTGGCAGGTGACGTGGCAGGTGACGTGGGCAGGTGACGTGGCAAGTGGACAATCCACAACTTGTGGCAGGTGACGTGGCCAGGTGACGTCGCAAGTGGAAAATCCACAACTTGTGGCAGGTGAAGTGGCCAGGTGACGTGGCAGGTGACGTGGCCAGGTGATGTGGCAAGTGGACAATCCACAACTTGTGGCAGGTGACGTGGCAGGTGACATGGCCAGGTGACGTGGCAAGTGGACAATCCACAGCTTGTGGCAGGTGATGTGGCAAGTGGACAATCCACAGCTTGTGGCAAGTGGATTGTCCACTTGCAGACAGGTGACAACTTGTGGCAAGTGACGTGGCCAGTGGACAATCCACAACTTGTGGCAGGTGACGTGGCCAGGTGACATGGCAGGTGACGTGGCCAGGTGTCGTGGCAAGTGGACAATCCACAACTTGTGGCAGGTGACGTGGCCAGGTGACGTGGCAGGTGACGTGGCAAGTGGATAATTCACAACTTGTGGCAGGTGACGTGGCCAGGTGGACAATCCACAACTTGTGGCAGGTGACGTGGCAAGTGGACAAACCACAGCTTGTGGCAGGTGATGTGGCAAGTGACACGCTAAATACAAGTACACTGCTGCTCTTTCAGCTGCTGCTACTCACTCTGGTCTCTCAAAATGGCTGAAATGGTTAAATAATACTGTTTTTTGAGCTTAGGGAGGGTCTTATGATGTTTCTTAACTAAACGCTTATAGACGCAAACGCAGTAAAACGCCGCTAAAATCGCGGCAAAGCGGGCGTTTCTAAATGCCGGTTTGAGCCTTTAAAAACGTGCGTTCAGCAGAGTTTGCACCGGCGTCTCGTGTGCATGGGGCCTTATAGTTGTCCTGTGGACAGATTCTCCCACCTTAGCTGTGGATCTCTGCAGCTCCTCCAGCGTTACCATGGGCCTCTTGGCTGCTTCTCTGATTAATGCTCTCCTTGCCCGGCCTGTCAGTTTAGGTGGATGGCATGCCTTGGTAGGTTTGCAGTTGTGCCATACTCCTTTCCGTTTTTGGATGATGGATTGAACAGTGCTCTGTGAAATGTTCAAAGCTTGGGATGTTTTTTTATAAGCTAACCCTGCTTTAAACTTCTCCACAACTTTATCCCTGACCTGTCTGTTGTGTTCCTTGGCCTTCATGATGCTGTTTTTTCACTAAGGTTAGACTTTAACAAACCTCTGAGGGCTTCACAGAACAGCTAGGTTTATACTGAAATTAACCACTTGCCTACAGATCACTTTCACCCCCTTCCTGCCCAGGTAATTTTTCAGCTTTCAGCACTTAAATGACAATTGCTCGGTCATGTAACACTGTACCCAAATAATTTTTAATCATTTTCTTCACACAAATAGAGCTTTCTTTTGGTGGTATTTAATTACTGCTGGGTTTTAAATTTTTTACAAAAAAAAGAAAAAATACCAAAAATTTTGGGAGAAAAAAACGTTTTTCTGTCAGTAAATTTTGTAAATAAGTAATTTTTCTCATTCACTGATGGGCGCTGATGAGGCTGCACTAATAGGCATTGATGAGGCAGCATTTATGGGAACTGATGAGGCGGCACTAATATGCCGCACTAGTGTGCACTGATATGTGGCACTGATGAGCACTGATGGGCAGCAATGATGAGCAGGCACTTAAAGGCAATCCACAACTTGTGGCAGGTGACGTGGCCACGTGACGTGGCCATGTGACGTCGCAAGTGGAAAATCCACAACTTGTGGCAGGTGACATGGCCAGGTGATGTGGCAAGTGGACAATCCACAACTTGTGGCAGGTGACATGGCCAGGTGACGTGGCAAGTGGACAATCCACAGCTTGTGGCAGGTGGACAATCCACAGCTTGTGGAAAGTGGATTGTCCACTTGCAGGCAGGTGACAACTTGTGGCAAGTGACGTGGCCAGTGGACAATCCACAACTTGTGGCAGGTGACGTGGCCAGGTGACATGGCAGGTAACATGGCCAGGTGTCGTGGCAAGTGGACAATCCACAACTTGTGGCAGGTGACGTGGCCAGGTGACGTGGCAGGTGACGTGGCAAGTGGATAATTCACAACTTGTGGCAGGTGACGTGGCCAGGTGGACAATCCACAACTTGTGGCAGGTGACGTGGCCAGGTGGACAATCCACAACTTGTGGCAGGTGATGTGGCAAGTGACACGCTAAATACAAGTACACTGCTGCTCTTTTAGCTGCTGCTACTCACTCTGGTCTCTCAAAATGGCTGAAATGGTTAAATAATACTGTTTTTTGAGCTTAGGGAGGGTCTTATGATGTTTCTTAACTAAACGCTTATAGATGCAAACGCGGTAAAACGCCACTAAACGCGGATGATGTAATCGCGGCAAAACAGGCGTTTCTAAACGCCGGTTTCAGCCTTTAAAAACATGCGTTCAGCGGAGTTTGCACCCGCGTCTCGTGTGCATGGGGCCTTAGTGTGAATGGTAAGCAGTGTATTTATTATAAAGTAAAAAAAAATCTCAACAGGGTATAATGTACGTGTGAAAGATATTGAATGGCAGGAAAAAAAAGATGCAAGCACACCAGCCCACATGTACAGTATATGGTCGGACATTTTTACTGAACCTGCTTTACTTGAAAGGACCCATTCAGACCTTTGGCTTTCTGGTTAACTGTGTTAATGCACATGTTAAGGTGGTGAAGTGACTAGCCTCAGCAGAGAGAAATGACACTTAGTGCTCTTAATTGAGTCAAGTACACATTATAGAGGGATATGCTTTGTTCATATTTCATGTCTGAGGTTTACAACCACTTTAAGGCACATGCGTTAATGTGTGTTGCATTAAAGCAGGCCATTCAAATTAACTAGTTAAGCCCGGGCCATAGACGAATGACGGCCACAAGGTGGCTCTAGAAATCCGGGAGGCCGTCAATAGACGGCCTCGGCTCCTCCAGCCACTGGGCGGTGCATGCCCGGCGCGGCACTGAGATGCCGATGCGCGTGCCTGGCGGCCGCGATGTCCACCAGGTACCCACGATCGGCCGGTACACAGACAAGGACGTGGATCTGTGTGTGTAAACACACAGATCCACGTCCTGTCATGGAGAGGAGACCGATGGTGTGTCCCTTGTACATAGGGACACAGATCGGTCACCTCCCCCAGTCAGTCTCCTCCCCCCACAGTAATAATCACTACTAGGGAACACATTTAGCCCCTTCCTCGCCCCCTAGTGTTAACCCGTTCCCTGCCAGTCACATTTATACAGTAATCGGTGCATATTTATAGCACTAATCGCTGTATAAATGTGAGTGGTCCCAAAAATGTGTGAAAAGTGTCCGATGTGTCCGCCGCAATGTCACAGTCCCAATAAAAATCGCAGATCGCCGACATTGCTAGTAAAAAAAATAATAATAAAAAAAAAATTCATAATTCTATCCCCTATTTTGTAGGCTCTATAACTTTTGCGCAAACCAATCACTATACGATTATTGCGATTTTTTTTTACCAAAAATATGTAGAAGAATACATATCGGCCTAAACTGAGAAACATTTTTTTATTTATTTTTTTAAATTGGGATATTTATTATAGCAAAAAGTTAAAAATATTGTGTTTTTTTCAAAATTGTCAGTCTCTTTTTGTTTATAGCGCAAAAAATAAAAACCGCAGAGGTGAACAAATACCACCAAAAGAAAGCTCTATTTGTGGGGAAAAAAAAGACGTCAATTTTGTTTGGGAGCTACGTCGCACAACCGCGCAATTGTCAGTTAAAGCGACACAGTGCCGAAAGCTGAAATTTCGCCTGGGCAGGAAGGGGGTATATTTGCCCAGTAAGCAAGTGGTTAAAGGACTAAAAATGCACCAAAATGTACAAATAAGGACATGCACCAATTCTGGCAATGCAGCATACCATAACGCATGTATTGGAGCTGTCTTGCTTTAGTGTATTGAGGCGCTATTCAAAATGGTAAGGTACATATGTTAACGTGAGTTGCGCTAATGCACATAAGGTGTCTTACATAGTTGCCAACAGTCCCGTTTTTCCCGGGACAATCACGGATTTGGGACCCTCGTCCCGTATTTATTTTGTCCCGCCTATTTTCCCGGATTTTTGCCTTCGTCCCGGCCGCCGGGAAAATCGTGAATGTTTGGGTAAAACGGCGGGCTATAAAAAGATGGCCGCCGCTGCAGACACGAGGATTATTTCCTCTTGTGTTCAGTGGCAAGGGGAGGAGCAGCCAATCGGCTTCTCCCCTCTCTGTGTTCACACATGAGAAAGCGAGGCGGGGCGGTATTAGGAGCATCGTGAGGGAGCGGCAATGTACAGGGCTGGGGAGGCGGAGTTTCGATAGGAGCCGAGAGCCAGGGGGAACAGAATCCGGCGGGGGAACCATTCTCGGCACGACACCGGGAAATTATCATGGACCATGGAGCTGCCGCTGCCTCTGCCTCTGCCTCCAGCACACACACACGAAGACGCCGGTAGGTGAGAGCATCTGCTCCCCGGGGCCAGTAAAAGATTCTGTGTAAATATGGCACTCAGCATAGATATCCCCCTGAACTCCGCTGTACTCGTGTCGCTCTCTACTCCTGCCCAGTGGCTGCCGCTGCTAGGGGACACAGTCAGACCTGTAAGGAGGGCTCCGCTGCTGGGGGACACAGTCAGGCCTGTAAGGAGGGCTCCGCTGCTGGGGGACACAGGCCTGTAAGGAGGGCTCCGCTGCTGGGGGACACAGACCTGTAAGGAGGGCTCCGCTGCTGGGAGACACCAGATGTAAAGGAGGGCTCCGCTGCTGGGGACACCAAAGGAGGGCTCCGCTGTTGGGGGACACCAGATGTAAAGGAGGGCTCCGCTGCTGGGGACACCAGATGTAAATGAGAGCTCTGCTGCCGGGGACACCGAATGTAAAGGAGGGCTCCGCTGCTGCCAGCTGCTGGGGACACTGAAGTAAGGAGGGCTCTGTTGCTGGGGGACACAGATCTGTAAAGAGGGGCTCTGCTTCTGGGGGCACCTGATGTAAGGACGGACTGCTGGGGAGGCACCTGATGCAAGGACAGACTGCTGGGGAGGCATCTGGTGACAGGCGACGTGACAGGTGACACGCTTCCACTGATTCGGCGTTATGGTGAGTTGAATGATTTAATTTTATATTACAATGTAATAATAGAAATAATGCGCTTCAATCACCCTGACACCATAACAAACATGGTGTCGGGATGATTGAAGCGCCAACAGGTGTTTTGGAGTATACTTATCTGCCAATTTTGTTACACATTTCTATTGTGGTGTAGGATCTGGCTTCTTTCTTTCCATTTCTTTCTCTCACCTCGGACTGTAGCCACACCCCTTTGAACCACGCCCATTTAAGCCACACCCACTATCGCACGTAAACCACGCCCATTTTTCGTCGCGGCGTGCTTCGCGCGACACATTTTTCATTTCAGCATGACACGCCTACAAACGAATGCCCCGCCCCCTAATTATAGCAAGGCTCCGCCTCAATACAAAAAAGTGTCCCAGATGTTTTTTTTGCAATGTTGGCAACTATGGTCTTACCATACATTGGGGTTGATTTACTGAAGGCAAATCCACTCTGCACTACAAGTGCACCGCACGTGCAATTGAAATTGCACTGAAAGTGCAGTCGTTGTAGATCTGAGGGGAAGCTCTGCTGATTTTATCATCCAATCATGTGCAAGCTAAAATGCTGTTTTTTATTTTCCTTACATGTCCCCCTCAGATCTACAGCGACTGCACTTCCAAGTGCACTTGTAGTGCAAAGTGGATTTGCCTTTAGTAAATAACCCCCATTGTGTTGTTACTGTACATTGCAGTAACATATGCATTACTGAGATACACCGAACTGAAAAGGTGTTCAGGTGTTCATATTACTAGTCATTCATGAAACTGTAGTGTGAACCACATGGAACCACAGAAAAAATATGCTACTTTATTATATATTCAGATAAAATAAGCTTTATTATTTTTGTCAGACAAGTTTGCTCACTTTGTAAAAAATACTCACTCTATCAACATCATTATTAAAAGCTGTAGTAAGCTCAGCCAGAAAATGAATTGCATCAGGTGTCAGTAGTGTATGGAACTCGTTTTCCAGACCAGCTGGTGGGTCACTCAGATCTACGTTATCCATTGCCTGTAAAACAGTGAAAGTATTTGTAAACCCTGAAAACATTTTCTTTAATATGTAGCCCCCTCTACCATAGGTAGGTGCTAGAGTGAGGATTTTTTTGTGGTAGCTGCCAGAGCAGGTAAATTTAGGCAGGCCTATGCTTCAGGCTAGGCCTGCTTGTTTTGATCTGGGGGCAGGGAGTGGTTAGTGTAGCAGTGGGTGTGACCACCTGTGCTTTAGTTCTTGGGTGCCCACATTTCCAAACTGCCATTCGCGCCAGCCCAAAAAAATATGATTTTTCATAAATTTGTTTGCCAATTTTTGGAAAAACAAAAGCAAACAGTGGTCACCAGTTTAGAAAGGTGGTATACATTTTCTACATATATATTTTTTATTGCCCCCACTTGTCAGCTTCATGTTTTATTGCCCCCACTAGTCAGCTTCATGTTTTATTGCCCCCACTTGTCAGCTTCATTTTTTATTGCCCCCCACTTGTAAGCCTCATTTTTTTTATTGCTCCCACTTGTCAGCCTCATTTTTTTTATTGCCCCCCACTTGTCAGCCTCATTTCTTATTGCCCCCCAGGGCAGGGCCTCACTTTGTCAGCCTCATTTATTACTGTACTGTCCCCGACTTCTCCTCCTCCCGCCCGCGGCTCGAGCCGACCAACTGCCTGAGGGGGGCCCCCCAGCCTGAACCAGCGAACAAAGACCAGCGTTCAACCACTCACCACACCAGACCAGTCCAGATTAGAAGGTGAGCAAATGGAACCTGTTTGGAGCAGGTCAGATGACAAGTCGGGGCACTGGGGCTGGGATTATTCAGAGTGATCTCTTTTGTAAAGTGAAGATGATGGGACAGGAAGACTAATAGTTTACAGTGGAAGTTTTGTGCAGGAGGAGAGAAGTCCTGGGAGTAACAGTCTGCAGGAGTTGATGCAGAGGAGGAGCAATAGTCTGCATGGGTTATGCAGGGGAAGTGACTGTAAATGTTAGAGTCCATCAGTTCTTCAAGGCTCAACCTATTCTACCAATTCTTTAAATATGATGGCAAAGTAAACCGTTCTATGGGCATCCTATATTCCCTTTCCCCCAACCAAGTTATATCTCCCAATAAACAAAAACAAAACAACGCAAATGACTGTTCATTGTCTCTGAGAGTGATATTTGGAAGTCTGGCAGCAGGGTGATATGATGGCTGTTAGTAACTAGTAGCAACATCCACTACAAAAAAAATAGGATTTTTAAAACAGCTTACCTGTAAAATCCTTTTCTTGGAGTACATCACGGGACACAGAGCGGCATAGTCATTACTATGTGGGTTATATAGAATTACCTTCAGGTGCTGGCACTGGCAACTTCCAAAACAGGAAGTACCCTCCCCTATATAAGCCCCTCCCATCCGGGAGTACCTCAGTTTTGTAGCAAAGCAATACGTGTCCCCAAAAGAGGGGTGGGAGCTCTGTGTCCCGTGATGTACTCCAAGAAAAGGATTTTACAGGTAAGCTGTTTTAAAAATCCTATTTTCTTGTTCATACATCACGGGACACAGAGCGGCATAGTCATTACTATGTGGGACGTCCCAAAGCAATGCCAAATGAGGGGGGGGGGATACACCATACATAAGCTGGGCGCCATCAGGCATGAGGATCTTTTGCGGCCTGCAACACACTGCGCCCAAAGGCGATATCCTCCTGACTTCTAATGTCCACCTGGTAGAACCTAGTAAACGTGTGTACTGAAGACCATGTTGCGGCCTTACAAATTTGAGCCAGGGAGGCCTGGTGATGCACTGCCCATGAAGTTCCAACTGCTCTCGTGGAGTGCGCCCTAACTTTGAACGGAGGCGGTCTACTTCTCAAGCCATAGGCTTGTATTATGACCTGTCGAATCCACTTGGCTAAAGTAGATTTTGATGCTGCCTGACCCTTTCTGGGGCCTTCCGGCAGAACAAACAAAGAATCCGTTCTACGAATCTGAGCAGTGGCTTTTAGATAAGCTTTAACTGCTCTTACTACATCCAAAGAATGCAATAACTTTTCCTCTACCGAGCTTGGTTTGGGGAAAAAAGAAGGAAGAACCACATCCTGGTTCAAGTGAAACCTCGATACCACCTTAGGAAGAAAGGCTGGGTGAGGACGTAATACTACTCTGTCGTTATGAATAACCAGATATGGCTCTTTACAGGACATGGCGGCTAATTCCGACACTCTTCTAGCCGAGCATATGGGTACTAAAAATATCAATTTTCTGGTGAGTAGACCCAAGGAAATGTGCCGCAAAGGTTCAAATGGCTGCTTCTGCAAAACCCGACAGAACCAAATTTAGATCCCATGGGCATATGGGAGCTTTAATCGGTGGAATAATACGAGTCACCCCTTGCATAAAGGATTTGACAAGTGAATGCATAGCCAGGGGCCTTTGAAATAGTATTGATAAGGCCGAAACCTGACCCCTGATAGTACTTAAGGCAAACTTCCTGTCTACAGCCCACTGTAGGAAGTCCAGAATTCTGCCTATAACGTACTTACGTGGATGCCATTTTCTGGCCTCGCACCAAGTGATGTACGCCTTCCAAACTCTATAGTAGATCTGCCTGGATACAGGCTTCCTGGCATTGATTATAGTTGATACCACAGAGTTAGAGAGACCTCTCTTCTTTAGGATGTGGGATTCAATAGCCAGGCCGTTAAACTTAGAGTTAGTAAGGAAGGGTGGTATATCGGTCCTTGCGAAAGCAGGTCCGGACGACGTGGAAGGGTCCAAGGACTCCCCACAGACATTTTGATGATCTCCGCGTACCAGGCCCTTCGGGGCCACGCTGGAGCCACCAGGATCACCGGCTTCTTTTCCAACCTGACTCTGCGAAGGAGTTGAGGCAACAATTGTAGCGGAGGGAATGCATATATCAGTCTGAACTGATCCCAAGGGAACACCAGAGCATCCGAGCCGCAAGCGAGGGGATCCCTTGTCCGGGAGACAAATCTGTCCACCTTTGCGTTGAATCTGGATGCTAGTAGATCTACATCCGGTGTTCCCCACCGCTGACATATTGCTCGGAAGACCTCGGGATGAAGGGACCATTCCCCTGGGCATAACTGTTGGCGACTCAGAAAGTCCGCCTTCCAATTCTCCACCCCTGGAATGAAGACAGCTGATATACATGGGACATGCTTTTCTGCCCATTCCAGGATGTGACTTACTTCCCTCTGGGCTGCACGACTCCTGGTGCCTCCCTGATGATTGATATATGCCACTGCTGTGGCATTGTCTGATTGAATTCTGACAGGGGACCCTTGGAGTCTGGATGTCCAGGCTACTAGGGCATACCGGGCTGCTCGTATCTCTAAGAGATTGATGGGCAGGGTTTTTACTACATTTGACCATTTGCCCTGGAGAGACCATTGCTCCAGTACTGCCCCCCAGCCTATAAGGCTGGCATCTGTAGTGACCACCTTCCAGGATATCGGACTGAAGGGTTTTCCCTTCTGGAGATTCTGGGGGATCAACCACCAGCAGAGACTCTTCCGAACGGAAGGGGACAAAGCCATCGGGAAGTCTAGAGCCTTAATTTTTTCCTTTCCAGGCTGACAATATGACCCTCTGTAAATTCCTTGAGTGGAATTGGGCGTATGGCACAGCTTCGAATGATGCTACCATCTTTCCTAGCAGCCTCATGCACAGGCGTATGGACGGCTGTCTTTTTGCACAAAGCAGACGGACCAAGCTCCTTAAAGAGGATACCTTGTCTAGAGGTAAGAAAATCTTCCTCTGGTCTGAATCCAGCCATAGCCCTAGATATACCAGGTTTTTCACTGGCTGTAGGGCTGACTTGTCCAGGTTGATGACCCAACCGTGAGATTCTAGATACTTGATTGTATCGACAACTACCACTTCTAGCTTGGCAACTGAGTGGTCCATCAACAACAGGTCGTCTAGGTATGCCATTATCGTTACACCTCGTGTTCTTAGATCGGCCAACAGTGGAGCCAGAATTTTTGTGAACACTCGTGGTGCTGTGGCCAGACCGAATGGTAAGGCTCTGAACTGAAAATGGCGCCCTTCTACTGCAAAGCGTAGAAATTTTTGATGACCTGGAAAGATGGGAACATGCAAGTAAGCATCTTTGATGTCGATTGAGGCTAACCATTCCTCCCCCTGTAGGGCAGCGGTGACCGATCGGATCGACTCCATCCGGAAGGACCGGACGTTTAGAAATTTGTTTAGACTCTTTAGGTCCAATATGGGTCTTATGTCCCCGTTTGGTTTCGGGACTGTGAAAAGGTTTGAGTAGAAACCCAACCCGCACTCTTCCATAGGAACCTCCATAATTACTCCTTGGAGCAATAGTTGTTCTAACGCCAATAGGAGAGACCCTCTTTTCAGAGGGTCTTTTGGCATGCCTGACCACATAAAATGGGAAGGAGGAGACTCTTTTAACTCCAACTTGTATCCCAGAGTTACTGCGGAGAGCACCCATCTGTCTTTGATCGTCTCCCGCCAGGTCTCTGCGAACAACTGAAGTCTTCCCCCCACCCGTTTGAGTGGGGGCAGCCCTTCATAGGCTTGACTTGGAGGCTGGTTTAGTACCCCTTCGGATCCAGGGTTTCTTATTACCCTGTGACTGTCCCTGATTTTTACCCCCTGAGTTTGATCAAGGAGGCCGTCGGAACTGCTTAGTAGCAGACGTCCCAGGGATAGGAGAGGTAGTCCTCTTAAAAGATGGACCCCTAGACCTCTTTTTACTCGGTAAGAGAGTACTTTTACCACTGGAAATCTTCTGGATATACTTATCCAGGTCTTCGCCAAAAAGGCGTTCCCCATGAAATGGGAAGCTAACTAAGAGCTTCTTACAGGGAGCTTCAGCAGACCAGTTCTTGAGCCACAGAAGCCTACGCATATGTACCAAAGACAGCGTGAGGCGGGAGGCCTGATGGATGGAATCCTTGATGGCGTCAACCGCAAAGCATAATGCTCTAGGCAGATCAGCCAGAGCCTGGGCCTGCTGGTCTGGCAAATCCCTCAGGACCATTTTCATCTGATCCTTTAAAGCTTGGCAGACCCCAATAGCTGCCACTGCTGGCTGTGTAACAGCCCCTGCTGTGGAAAAAGCAGATTTTAATAAAGATTCCAATTTTTTATCTACTGGATCTTTGAACATTTGAACATTATCTACTGGGCATGTCAGTGATTTGTTCACAGAAGAGATGGCTGCATCCACCGTAGGAACATTCCATCTCTGGGTGAACTTTTCCTCCATGGGATAGATCACCGGAAATTTCTTAGGCGGAACAAATAGTTTATCAGGATGTTCCCAGTCCTGGTATATAAGTCCTTCCAATAATGGATGTATTGGAAAGGAGCAATTAATCTGGGGAGCTTTTAGCGACCCCAATGAGGAGACAGCAGTAGTTGATGGTTCAACAAGAGGCATTTTAAATGCAGATCGAACCATGTCAGTTAGGGTCTGGACCCACAATCTTTCAGTCTGTGATGCTGAAAATGGTTCATCTACTGTCGATTCCTCAAAAACAGAGTTAACCTCCTCCTGATCCCCTTCACGTAGGTCAGTCCCTTCCTGGGACTGCTGCTCTGCCAACAGGCACTCTAATGGAGGTGATGGAGATCTGGCGCGCTTTCTTTCCTGTAGAGAAGAAGCGAGCAATGCTGCCAATCTCTGCTCCAATCCCTCCAGAGTTGAGGCAAAAACCTCCTCTGTTATATATGCAGGAGCAGGTGGACTGAGGACAGCCGCAGTACCTGGCACTCCCGGGGGTTCCTTATGGGTATTAACCTCTGATTTCTCAGGGGAGGGGAAGGTGCAGATGACTGCTCCAGATCCTCAGAGCCCGATGGAGACCCCCTACACTTCCTGAGAGGTATATCCCAGAGTTTTTTAGGCGGCATATTCCTTAGTTCAAAGCTGAGGTATTCCAGCCGCAATACACCCCTTTACTGAAATAGTCTAATGCAATTTGCTGCTATGTACATCAGTGGGTGTCTACTAATGCGTCTTTCTGGGGATGCCTGTATCAACCGCCCGCTGTAAGCCCCTATACCATGCTACCAGCTCCTTTTCATGCTCTGTGTCCATAGCAAGCAGCGTGGACTGAGTCCTATTATCTTGCTGGGACGCCCGCACATGCGCAGAAGCGCTAGGCGCACAGAGCGCATCATCCGCCAGGCTCCGCCCCCTTTTTTGAAGCTAAATCTATAAAAGAAAGCGTGTGCGCGCGCACGCGTGCGCGTGCACGTGTGCGCTCTTGGCGCCATGTAGGGAGAGGAGCCAGGGTCCCTGTTTCACCAGGACTCGGGGATGGAAGGAAACTACTTGGCAGTATGACAGAGGAATGCAGCTTCCCTGATAGAGAGCTCACTCGTCTGCCTGGACTTTCACCATGGAAGGAATAGTCCCAAGAAAAAAAGACGTTCCACAGCGGCCTCTAGTGGACAAACACAGGTACCGCACTTTTGTCTTTTTTTTTTTTTTTTTTAAACCTCCTTTATGAAAAACATTTCCAGGTTTACAGTTTTTTTTTTTTTTTTTTTTTTAAACTTCCTTTATGAAAAGACATTTCTAGGATTTCTTAGGCATATACAGCTATTAGCGGGAATACCTTTAGGTAACAGGCAGAAAGACATATTAGGCTTGGGGGTCCCCTCAATAGAACCAAGTTCCTGAGGGGCCCCCACTTACCTTTTCCCCGCCGCAGGACTTTGTTTGGTCCACAGAAGCCCAAACTTCACCTCTCACGGCAGGCATTGTACTAGACCTTCAGGGACCGGGTTCCCAAGGATTCCACTCCCCTGGACCTGTATAGCACCCTGCACAGATAGCCTCTTGGTTTTGGGTATGACCAGAGCTCTGGATCCCAGGGTCCAGCCCTCCTAAGAGAGGCATTACAGGCAAAACCTTGCTCTTCTCTGCAAGGCCCGGGTACCGACCGTTTAGCTATGACCTTTTTTTGTCGGATCCGGAATAGCTTGCTAAGGCCCAGAGAACCTGTACACAAGCCCAGATGAATACATGTTAACCTTGGCCAACACCTTAGACACTGGCAAAAAACTGAGGTACTCCCGGATGGGAGGGGCTTATATAGGGGAGGGTACTTCCTGTTTTGGAAGTTGCCAGTGCCAGCACCTGAAGGTAATTCTATATAACCCACATAGTAATGACTATGCCGCTCTGTGTCCCGTGATGTATGAACAAGAAATACTTGTTTTCTCTTTTTTTCACCCTTTGTTGCTTTCTGTCTAAATGCATGCATTGCAGTGATGGCTGAATAGTATTTCTCATGGTGGGTTTCCAGATGGTAAGAGCAGTGGACCATACCACTTTTTATCAGCACAACCAGGAAAATAATTAAGACAAAGACAGAACGTCGTTATCCTATAACAGTGAGGCCTCCTTTATATGGCTGTTTAGCAGCATACACTGGATTCCAGTGGCAAAAATCACCAGATTCTTGTGGCCGGAATGACAGGTGCGTGCAAATAGCAGCGGACCCTCAGCCTGTACAAAGTATTGACAGGCAGACAGTAGCCTGGTCATACAGGTTAAAAAAATTACAATATTTCACTATTTTATCCTCACAGAATTTTGCACATTATGACTTCTTTACCTGCAATTTATACTTTCCAACTACTTTACACAATCTAATATTTCATAACAAATGTGAGCAATTTGGACATCTCTACCAATAATCAGACACAACCTAGATTATTAGTATTTGAAAAGCTTCCTGCACTGTTCCAAAGAAATCAGTTAGATTTAAATCTTCTCTCATATCACAGAAGTTTAGATCTATGTGGCCAACCCAAAGTTTTCACTAAGAAAGATAACAAACTTGATCACTTTTATGATCTGCTAAAAGAGGCCACAAAAAAACAAGGATCTCCAGGTTATAAAACAAGTAGCAAGTAGTTACTCACAGTGTTTCCGGAAGAAATGCGTACAGTATATCTGCAAATCTTTATTTAAGGAGTTGGAAAATGGGATTACGCAGAGTAAGTACGTTCCTATCAATATTTAACAATGATGTCCTCAGACTTTGATCTGTAACTTTAAACATTCCACAAAAGTAAGATTATTTCTCATGCATATCTGGTTAACAGAATTAGTGAGGCATTTTAATTTTTAAAGCTTAATTGATGAGAAAAAAAAGATAGACAACCTAAATTGCAACTTGGACCACTAATACCCCATACACACGATCGTTTTTCTTGCCATTTTTTTTCTTGCCGTTTTTCACGTCGTTTTTTTTCATGTTTCCTCTCAAGCCTGTCTTGCGTACACACGATCATTTTAAAAAACGATCAAGCAAAGCGCAGTGACGTATACCACGTACGACGGCACTATAAAGGGGAAGTTCGGCTCGAATGGCGCCACCCTTCATGTTAGTAAAGTTTGTTGAGCAACGATTCGCGCTTTTCAGCCTCGTGCTTTTCAGTCCGTTACAGCGTGATGAATGTGCTATCTCCATTACGAACGCTAGTTTTACCAGAACGAGCGCTCCCGTCTCATACTTGATTCTGAGCATGCGCGGTTTTTTTCACGTCGTTAAAGCATACACACTATCGTTTTTCACGTCGTTAAAAAAAACGACATGAAAAACGACGTGAAAAATAAGAGCATGTTTGAAATTTTTAATGGCCGTTTTTCACGTCGTTAAAAATGCTCTGGAGCATACACACGATCATTTTTAATGGCCATTTTTAAAAATGGCATTTTTAACGGCATGAAAAACGATCTTGTGTATGGGGCATAAGAATTGTAATATATAAATGCTGTAAATTAGGAATACTTTCAAAATAGAGGTGTTAATAGTTTATTTTTATCAATTAACAAAATGTAAAGTAAATGAGCAGAAGAGAAATCCGCATCAAATCAATATTTGGTGTGATCGCCTTTTGCCTTCAAAACAGCATCAATTCTTCTAGGTACACTTGCTCACAGTTTATGAAGGAACTCATCAGGTAGGTCATTCCAAACATCTTGGAGAACCAACCACACATCTTCTGCCTCAAATCCTGTCTCTTCATGTTATGGGTTGATTTACTAAAGGCAAATCCACTTTGCACTACAAGTGCACTGTACGTTGGTATAAGTTTGAACACACATACAAGTGGCCATCCCACTAAAATTTACAGATTTTAATATTCCTGTACTTTGTATGCTAAATGACCAGCCTTCTTTCTCCAATTCCATCGATCACACTTTTTTTTTTTTAAGGCAAGGCATGGCTGTGTGTAGAGTTATTTAACCACTTCAATACCAGGCACTTACACCCCCTTCCTGCCCAAGCCAATTTTCAGCATTCACCGCTGTAGCTGTTTAAATGACAATTGCGCGGTCATGCTACACTGTTCCCAAACAGAATTTTTATGATTTTGTTCCCACAAATAAAGCTTTCTTTTGGTGGTATTTGATCACCTCTGCGGTTTTTATTTTTTGCAAAACAAATAAAAAAAGACCGATTTATTTTTTTTCTTTAGTTTCTGTTATAAAATTTTGTAAATAAGTTTGTTTTCTCCTTCACTGATGGGCACTGATAAGGCGGCACTGACGGGCACTGACAAGGTGGCAACGATGAGGTGGCACCAATGAGGTGGCACTGATAATGGGCACTGATAGGCGGCACTGATGGGCACTGGTAGACGGCACTGATATGCAGCACTGATGGGCATTGATAGGCGACACTGATGGGCACTCATGGGTGGCACTGGTGGGCACTGATGGGCATTGATAGGCGACACTGTTGGGCACTGAAAGGCTGCACTGATGGGTACTGATAGGCGGCACTGATATGCGGCACTGATAGGCATCACTGATGGTGTTTCGTCAGATTTGTCAGATTCGGCATATTGTTACACCCACCGGACTTTTTGCATTTTACACTTATTTTTAACAGGAAAGTGAGTTATATAGTGATATACAGTACTTCGAACTCCGTGTGACTGGTTAGATGTTGAATTTTAAAAGCAGCAAACTTCTGTCAGATTAGCAAACCTGTGAGATGAGCAGGCTTGCCACTGCTTTTAAAATTCAACATTATAATAGTCAGACGGAGTTCTAAGTACTGGATTTCAGTATATAAACTCACTTTACTGTTAAATATAAGTGTAAAATGCAAAAGTCCGGTGGGTGTAACAACATGTCAGTTTTTCCCCTTCTCTGTGTATCCTTACTATGGCGGAGTGTGGGGTATAGCAAGATGGCGGCGACGGAACGTCACTTCCGTTACCAATTCTGACGGGTCGCCATATCTGACGAAACAATGGCACTGGCAGGCATTGCTGATGTGCACTGATTGGCAGCTGCCTGGGCATTCATTGGCATATCCCTGGTGGTCTAGGGTGGCATACCTGGTGGTCCAGTGTGATGGCCATCCCTGGTGGTCCTGGCGGCATCCTGGTGGTCCTGGGCGGGCATCTGAGGGGGGCTGCGCTGATAAACAATCAGCACAGACCCCCCCTGTCAGGAGAGCAGCCGATCCTCTCTCCTCTGCTTGCGTCTTTCAGATGCGAGTGAGGAAAAGCCGATCAACGGCTCTTCCTGTTTACATCGTGATCAGCCGTGATTGGACATGGCTGATCACCTGGTAAAGAGCCTTTGTCAGAGGCTCTTTACCGAGATCAGTGTAGCGGTGTGTCAGACTGACACGCCGCACCACCGATCATGGATCACACGGTCAAAGAGCTGCGGCCGTGGCTCTTTACAGAGATCGGTGTTGCGCCATGTCCTAGCAACATGACGCGGCCACGATCGCAGCACTGCATGCCCCCGCGGGCGCGTGACAGCGGCCATTCTGGGGCGCCGTCACATGACGTCCACCCAAAATAAGAGCCACACTGTCCATCCATCATTTGACGATGGGCGGGCGGCAAGTAGTTAATGGCATCCCAGTCTTAGTCCGTAGGGTTAAAAATTGAGTTGGCCCACCCTTTGCAGCTATAAGAGCTTCAACTCCTCTGGGAAGGCTGTCCACAAGATTTAGGAGTGTGTCTATGGGAATGTTTGGGCATTCTTCCAGAAGTGCATTTGTGAGATCAGACACTGATGTGGATGAGAAGGCCTGGCTCGCAGTCTCCGCTCTAATTCATCCCAAAGGTGTCTATCGGGTATAAAAGGTATGGGAGTTAAAATGAGAGTAGTTTGCAGGTCTGAGCATGCTCAGTTGTGCTGGCACCTAGTTGTAAAGAGCTAGGGAATTTATCTCTTCTATGACTTTTAAAGATTTTTCAGTGTATATAACACTTTTTAACACAGTTTAAAAGCAGATTACCATTATGATCTTTAAACAATATACCACATATTTCAGTACTATTTAGGCAATCATATCATGCTCTAAACATTATTTCCATGTACAATACTCCAGGTCCTGGCAAGAGTAGGGGTTTTGGCGCTATCTGTTGTCTGGGCGCTATAGTCTCTCGTAAGTCCTTCATTTACTTCAGTCATTTCTATATTGTCTTGAAGCCTCACACTCACATCCATGATTGCTCCTTTAACCACTTGCCGACCGCTCACGGCATATATACGTCGGCAGAATGGCTCGTACAGGCACAATCACTTACCTGTACGTGGCCCTTTAACTGCCGATATCGGGATCGCGCTCGCGCCCCCCCTGCCTTCCCCGTGAGAGGGACCGTGGGTCCCGCGGACTCGATCGCCGCGGGGATCCCCGCGATCGTCTCACGGAGGCTCGGAGCGGGGAGATGTGTGTGTAAACACAGCATCTCCCCGCTCCTCTACTGACACTGTCAGCGATCTCTGCTCTGTGTAATCAGAGCGGAAATCGGTGACGTGTCAGTCATAGCCACGCCCCCCCTCAGTTAGTAACACGCCCCTAGGCACACTTAACCCCTTCAGCGCCCCTAGTGGTTAACCCCTTTACTGCCAGTGTAATTTTCACAGTAACCAGTGCATTTTTATTGCACTGATCGCTGTGAAAATGACAATGGTCCCAAAAATGTGTCAAAAGTGTCCAATGTGTCCGCCATAATGTCGCAGCCATGAAAAAAATTGCTGATCGCCGCCATTACTAGTAAAAAAAAAAAAAATAATAAAAATGCCTTAAAACTATACCCTATTTTGTAAACGCTATAATTTTTGCGCAAACGAATCAATAAACGCTGATTGCGATTTTTTTTACAAAAAATATGTAGAAGAATACGTATCGGCCTAAACAGAGGAAAAAAAATGTTTTTTTATATATTTTGGGGGATATTTATTATAGAAAAAAGTAAAAAATATGTAATTTTTTTCTAAATTTTCGCTCTATTTTTGTTTATAGCGCAAAAAATAAAAACCGCAGAGGTGATCAAATGCCACCAAAAGAAAGCTCTATTTGTTGGAAAAAAGGACGCCAATTTTGTTTGGGAGCCACGTCGCACGACCGCGCAATTGTCAGTTAAAGCGACGTTGTGCCGAATCGCAAAAAGGGGCCTGGTCATAATGGCCCGTATTGGTCCGGGGCTTAAGTGGTTAAAATGTTCAACTCTGGGATCGTTTCATTCGGATGCCGCCACCCTTTGGGCTGCTTTTGCTGATCCTTGTGTTAGTAAAGTTTGGTGAGAGACGTTTCGCGCTTTTCAGCCTCGTGCTCTTCAGTCGGTTACAACGTGACGAATGTGCTATCTCCATTATGAACACTAGTTTTACCAGAACGAGCGCTCCTGTCTCATCACTTGCTTCTGAGCATGCACGTTTTTTTTACGTCGTTAAAGCCTACACACGGCCGTTTTTCATGACGATAAAAATGACGATGTGAAAAACAACGAGAAAAATTAGAGCATGTTCCAAATTTTTAATGCCAATTTTTCACGTTGTGAAAAATGCTCTGAAGCCCACACACGATCGTTTTTAATTACCATTTTAAAAAATTGCATTTTTCTCGTCATGAAAAACGGTTGTGTGTACGCGGCATAAGAAGAAAAAATGAGAACCGGCGCCAATAACTAATTCTAGAATATTCTAGTGCCGCTCCAAAAATTTGTGATAACCAATAAAACATATTACAAGAGTGAAGGGCGCAATAAAAATGGTGCTAAATTCAATATTAACCACTTCACGCCCAAGGTACGTCCATGGACGTCCTTGACTTTGAGCGGGGATATCTGAATGATGCCTGCAGCTACAGGCATCATTCAGATATCGTCTTTTAGAGCCGGCGATTCTGTGCACTGTAAGAACAATCATAGCGGCTGTTCCACCGCTTGATCGTTCTTACGGGCGGCGAGAGGGGACACCCCCCTCCCGCCGCCCTCCGGTGCTTCTACCAACTCACCGCTGCGATCGGTGAGTTGGAGAACAGATCCGCCGACCCCGGATGCCTACCATAGAGATTTCCGGTGGACCAGACAGTCGCCAGAGTCTCTATGATCGTTCGGAGGCCAGGCGCATTGTTATGACGTCACGCCCGGCCTCTGCATTCAAAAAACGTTGCCGCCTCGGCTGGGAAGCCAGGATCGTTTTTTATTTTATTTCAGGCTTCCCAGCCTAGAGGTGAGATGTGGGGTCTTATTGACCCCATATCTCACTGTAAAGAGGACCTGTCATGCTTATTCCTATTACAAGGGATATTCTTCCCCAGTGGATTGCCTTGCAGCCAGGTACATGATCTCAGCCACACTTTTCCTCAATAACCAGTCTAAGGGTGTTGTTTTTATTCTTGGAGAACTTGGATAGGGTTGAGGTAATTGAGTGGGATACTCCAAAAACAGAAACTATGTACAGGTTGAGGAAGGTCAACTAATTTTGGTAAAACTGAAGCAGAATCCCTTGCATACAGTCAGTGCCCGAGTTACATACATCCGACTTGCATACAGCTCATACTTACAAACGGAGGGAGACAACAGGAAGTGAGTGGAAATCTACCCCTAGGAAGAGAAATTCACTCCTGTGAGAGTTATCATGGGAAAAAGGTGTCTCTACTGAAGCTTTATGACCAATCCTTGTTTCTACGACAACCAAAAATGTTCAAAATACAATTGTCACAGGGACAGAAAGTGAGGTGAAATCTTCTGAACATGGTCACAGACAGCAAAATGAACATTAGAGGGGTGTTAACACTTCCCTATCTATCCAAAAAGCGTATAAAATATTTTTTGGGCTGGAGTTACACTTAAATAATTTACCCGTTTCAACTTACATACAAATTCAACCTAATTAAAGCGGGATTCCACCCGCGATTTTTTTTTTTTAAAGTCAGCAGCTACTAACAGTGTAGCTGCTGACTTTTAATAAGGACACTTACCTGTCCTACTCGCCCACGATGTCGGTCCCCCGACGGCGATCGATCGCTGCTGGCAGGTCCCGGCTCCTCCATCCTGACTAAGGGAAACAGGTAGTGAAGACTTACGGCTTCACTGCCCGTTTCCTACTGCGCATGCGCCACTCGCACAGCGCTTTGTGAATGGGCGGCTTGCCTCCTGGGATACACACAGTTCTCAGAAGGCAGCACGCCCCATTCACAAGAAGAGGAAGCGGAAGGACATAATCTGAGGCAAAGGAAGAGGCAGATTAGGGGACTTCTGCATAGCAACGGGCATTTCGGGTGAGTATAAAAAAAAAAAATTCTATTAATTTTTTTCTCTTTTTTCTAGGAATTTTAGTGTAATTTTTTTTTGGGTTGACCTCCCCTTTAAGAACAAACCTACAGACCCTATCTTGTTTGTAACCCGAGGACTGCCTGTATAGCATACTGTGAACTTGGCTTGGAGTAGAAACAGTTAGAGCCGGTTCACACCAGGGCGGCGCGACACGGCATGACTTGTGGGGGCGACCTCGGCGGCGCGATATCAAGACGACTTGAGATGCCCGCCGAGGCGATTTGCATAAGACTTCTGTATAGAAGTCAATGCAGGTCGCCCCCAAAAGTAGTACAGGAACCTTTTTCTAAGTCGGAGTGACCTGAGTCGCTCTTACTTAGAACGGTTCCATTGAAAATCGTGGGGCGTGACTTGTCAGGCGCCTGAGTCGCCTGACGAGTCGCCCTGGTGTGAACCGGCTCTTAAGGTAACGCTGAAGCAGAAGTCCTTGCATATAGAAAACTGTGGACTTGGCTTTGTAGTAGAAGAAGTTAAAAGCAGGCTTCTTTCTTTAGAGCAATAAGGACATAGTCCCTTCACAAGGAATGAAATAAACTAAGCTTTTTAGGACACCAGCCGATGCCCCCTTAAACAAACACACAGCCGACTCTCTAGCACAAGAGGGGTGGCAGCAGCCAGAAAGTCCCTAAGATCTCTCACAGCAGTCTGTACTCACAAAATGTCCAGGGACAGTTGATTACCTCCTCCCAATATCAGTGACAACAGAATAGATCTCCAGACGACAGCCCCTTAGTCAGCTCTCTGTAGCTTCAGCATCCAGGCAAGCACATGGCAGCATTGCCCTGGAGGATACCAGCCCTCTAGGCTTGACTGATTTTCTGCAGGTAAAAGTCCCATGCTCTGTGTCTCAGAGCATTTTATACAGACTCCCAGCAGCCTTCAGGGCCTTGCTCATGGGGATTGGCCAGGGCTGTATAAATATTCATACTGCCATCTGCATAGCTCCACAACTATCTTCCAGAGAATTCTACCACTCTCTGGAAAGCAGAGTAAAGCCTCGTACACACGGCCGGTTATCTCCACAAGAAAACTGCTGGAAGAGCTTTTTGCCAAGAAAACCGGCTGTGTGTATGGTTTCTCATTGGGAAAACTGCCGGGAATCTCGACGAGAAAAATAGAGAACCTGCTCTCTATTTTCTCGTCGGCATTCTCGTCAGCCTGTTTCCCGACGAGAAAACCGTGCGTGTGTATGCTTACCTGTCTCCAGGTAAACCTGCGCATGCTCAATGAGACTTCGACACATGCGCGGTAGCTTACAAGGGTAGTGTAGGGTGAAGCAAGATGGCGGCGACGGCATAAAATGTGACGAGCGCATGCTCGTCGTAGTCAATGATGTCACTGCGTTCTTGCCATTCAAAAGAACGGCGGTTCTTTTGAATGTGCCGTGTGTACACTCAGCGAGCAAGAAAAGCTTGCCAGGAATCCCGTCAGGAAAACCGATGTTTTTTTCCTGACGGGATTCCCGGCCGTGTGTACAGGGCTAAAGAGTAAAAAGACTAGCAGCAGCTGAGAACACTGAACTGACCTAATTAATTTGCAGCACTGGATACAGTGATCCCTGATACAGTCAGCCCAGCTAGATTTGCCTGACAAAACAGATGCAGCCACACTGATTACAGTGAGGCAAGCTACATTCCACTAATAAAAACACACACACACAGATCCACTGAACACAGAGAGTGATCACCAAATCTATTCATTTCTAGCACCCATCTATGAACTCTCCTTACCGTAAACCTCCAAGTCATCCTCCCGAGTCGCCTCTAGTAAGCCTTGGATCCTTAAGTTGTTACATCTATTTCTATTATCTTGTTCCTCTATCATATAGCACAGATTTCTAATTTCAATCTGATCTGATCTTTTTCGGTTTCGTTATTGTTTGTTATGTTCATCTAGATCAGTGGTTCTCAACCTGGGGGTCGGGACCCCCTCGGGGGTCAAATGACGATTTGCCAGGGGTCACCGAATCCTGGACTGTTCCTGAAGCCCGCACCGCTCTCCCAGCCTTTCTGCAGCCCCCTAGCTGGGCTGTTCCTGGAGCCCGCGGCCGCCCATTCAGTTCACGGCATGGCTAGGGGGCAGAAACTAGAGGTCAGCTGACTGGTGAGAAAAGTGAAGTGGGAAATGCTGGAGGAGACCCTATCTCCTGATTTTGGCATAGGTGTCACTGCCCGAGACACCAAAGTCGGAGACACAGTGAAGCCGGAGACACAGTAAGTAACACTACCTGTGTTTATAGTTGCCATTAAAAGTCCCCACTACAGTTCTCAGATCAGCAGATTACCTTGATCAAGAGCACCTAAGTTGGCTGATCAGAACTCCCCCCAGCACTGCCACTCATCCCAACTCCCCGCCAGCATTACCACTCATCCCATTTCCCCCACCAAGGAGTAAGAGAAGGAATAAAACGAGAGAATACATGGAAGGGAGAGGAAAAGAGGGGGAGGAACAAAGAAAAAGGGAGAGAAAGAATAAGAGAAAGAACAAGAAAGATAGCTAGAGAGAGGAATGGGGGGGGGGGGAAAGAAAATAAATTAGGATAGAGAGAGAAAAAAGGGAAAGAATCGAGAACAAAGAGAAAGCATGGTACATCCTAAAATGTACCATAAGGGGATTTAATACAGTACAAGTGGAAGGGACTCAGGGAGCGCTAAATGTCTGTGGGTTAGGGGCGCAAATTACCTGTCTTGCCTTGGTTGCTGACAACCCATGCTACAAAAATAATTTTACTGTTAGGGGTCCCCACAACTTGGGAAATTTTATCAAGGTGTCACGGCACTAGTAAGGTTGAGAACCAATGATCTAGATCAGGGTTCCCCAACCCCCGGTCCGCGGCCCACTGCCGGGCCGTGGCCTATTTGCAGATGGGCCGCGAAGGCTGCACTGTGTGAGGTGCGGCAGCGGGCAAGCAGAGAGATGACATCTCTCACCGCCCGCCCGGATCACGGCACTTCCGCCCACACAGCGGGGCTCCTACTGCGGTGAGGCGCGGGAGCAGAGAGATGAGATCATCTCTCGCCGCCCGCCCGGAACGCGGCACTTCCGCCCACACAGCCGGGCTCCTATACTGCGGTGAGGCGAGGAAGCAGAGAGATCATCTCTCGGCGCCCGCCCATAACGCGGCACTTCCGCCCACACAGCGGGGCTGCTATACTGCAGCGAGGCGCGGGAGCAGAGAGATCATCTCTCACCGCCCGCCCCGCATTACCGCTGTTCTCCCTCACCTGCCTGTGCTGCCACCACGGCAGGTGACAAAAAAATCTACTGGCAGGTGGCAAACCACCTCTGGTGGCAGGTGGCAATCCACACCTGGTGGCAGGTGACATGGCAAGTAGCAATCCACATCTGGTGGTAGGTGACGTGGCAATCCACACCCGGTGGCAGGTGAGGTGGCAATCCACACCTGGTGGCAGGTGACGTGGCAAGTGGCAATCCGCACCTGGTGACAGGCGACGTGGCAATCCGCACCTGGTGGCAGGCGACATGGCAATCCACACCTGGTGGCAGGTGTTGTGGCAAGCGACAATCCACATCTGGTGGCAGGCGAGGTGGCAAGCGACAATCCACATCTGGTGGCAGGCGACGTGGCAATCCACATCTGGTGGCAGGTGACGTGGCAAGCAACAATCCACACCTGGTGGCAGGTGACGTAGCAAGTGGCAATCCGCACCTGGTGGCAGGCGACGTGGCAATCCGCACCTGGTGGCAGGCGACATGGCAATCCACACCTGGTGGCAGATGTTGTGGCAAGCGACAATCCACATCTGGTGGCAGGCGTGGTGGCAATCCACATCTGGTGGCAGGTGACGTGGCAAGCAACAATCCACACCTGGTGGCAGGTGACGTGGCAAGCAACAATCCACACCTGGTGGAAGGCGACGTGGCAAGTGACAAACCGCATCTGGTGGCAGATTCTGCATTATGGTGAGTTTGAACTATTTCATTTTATATTACAATGCAATGACAGAAATAATGCGCTTCAATCATCCCAACACCATATCAGCCATTGTTCTGTGATGATTGAGGCGCTAACACCAGCCATTTCCCCGACAAACTGCCCGCGAAAAGCTACATAACAATCCAACACCCCCCCCCCCCCCCCGGGCCTTGGCACGATTCTATTTCACAACGCCGGTCCTCGGTGCCAAAAAGGTTGGGGACCACTGATCTAGATACTTCCCTGCCTCCTCCACTATATGCAGCACAATTCTGATATCTGTTCTCAGTGCGTTTAAGTCATCTTTTTTTATTTGCTCAAGATGATTCATCAATTCATCATGTCGACCATATCTTGTTTAATAAGCAGCGCTTGTTTTCCTCCAGGTTCTGCCCCTGTTGCTTGCTGCAGCTCCAACAGGAGACTGGTATGCACTTTTGGGGACCCATGGTATGGGGGTTATGTCTGTGCTAGTGACTGCGAGCTCTGCAAATGAGTAGCAGCCCCTTGATGTGAATGGTTAAAGTGGAATTAAAGCCACCGATTTAACAGTTTCAAAAAACAGTTACATTCCCGGCACATGCCAGGAATGTGCAGTGCCTTGAAAAAGTATTCACTCCCCTTGAAATTTTCCACAATTTGCCATCTTACAACCAAAAACATAAATGTATTTTATTGGAATTTTATGTGATAGACCAACACAAAGTGGCACATAATTGTGAAGTGAAAGGAAAATGATAAATAGTTGTAAAAATTTTTTTTAACAAATAAATGTGTGAAAAGTGTGGTATGTATTTTTATTCAGCCCCCCTGAGTCAATACTTTGTAGAACCACCTTTCGCTGCAATTACAGCTGCAAGTCTTTTTGGGGATGTCTCTACCAGCTTTGTACATCTAGAGAGTGAAATTTTTGCCCATTCTTCTTTGCAAAATAGCTCAAGCTCTGTCAGATTGGATGGAGAGCGTCTGTGAACAGCAATTTTCAAGTCTTGTCTTGCCACAGATTCTCAGTCGGATTTAGGTCTGTACTTTTACTGGGCTATTCTAACACATGAATATGCTTTGATCTAAACCATTCCATTGTGGCTCTGGCTGTATGTTTAGGGACGTTGTCCTGCTGGATGGTGAACCTTCGCCCCAGTCTCAAGTCTTTTGCAGACTTGCCGTGTATTTGGCTCCATCCATCTTCCCATCAACTCTGACCAGCTTCCCTGTCCCTGCTGAAGAAAAGCATCCCCACAACATGATGCTGCCACCACCATGTTTCACGTGGGGATGGTGTGTTCAGGGTGATGTGCAGTGTTAGTTTTCCGCCACACATAGCTTTTAGGCCAAAAAAATAAATTTTGGTCTCACATGACAAAAGCACCTTCTTCCACGTGTTTGCTGTGTTCCCCACATGGCTTCTTGCTAACTGCAAACGGGACTTTTTATGGCTTTCTTTCAACAATGGCTTTCTTCTTGCAACTCTTCCATAAAGGCCAGATTTATGGAGTGCACGACTAATAGTTGTCCTGTGGGCAGATTCTCCCAGCTGAGTTGTGGATCTCTGTAGCTCCTCCAGAGTTACCATGGGCCTCTTGGCTGCTTCTCGGATTAATGCTCTCCTTGCCTGGCCTGTCAGTTTAGGTGGACAGTCTTGGTAGGTTTGCAGTTATGCCATACTCTTTCCATTTTCGGATGATAGATTGAACAGTGCTCCATGAGATGTTCAAGGCTTGGGATATATTTTTAGAATCAACTCTGCTTTAAACTGCAGAACTATTATTGTTGCCTCTGTCATTGATGTGGGCAGTTTCCCCTCCACCTCCACCCAGTTCAACACTTTAACCACTTAAGGACCGGACCAATACGGACCATAATGACCAGAGGTGATTTCACAATTTGGCACTGCGCTGCTTTAACTGGAAATTGTGCGGACATGCAATGTTGTACCCAAACGAAATGTGTGTCCTTTTCTTCCCACAAATAGAGCTTTCTTTTGATGGTATTTGATTGCCTCTGCGATTTTTTTTTTTGCGATATAAACGGAAAAAGACCAAAAATTTTGAAAAAAAAAGATATTTTCTACTTTTTGTTATAAGAAAAATCGAATAAACTCAATTGTAGTCATACATTTAGGCCAAAATGTATTCAGCCACATGTCTTTAGTAAAAAAAATGTCAATAAGCGTATATTTATTGGTTTGCGCAAAAGTTATAGGGTCTACAATCTAGGGTACATTTTCTGTAATTTACACAGTTTTTTATTTATGACTGCCTATCTCATTTCTTGAGGTGCTAAAATGGCAGGGCAGTACAAAACCCCCCCAAATGACCCTATTTTGGAAAGTAGACACCCCAAGGAAATTGCTGAGAGGCATGTTGAGCCCATTGAATATTTTTTTTTTGTCCCAAGTGATTGAATAATGACAAAAAATAAAAATAAAAATTACAAAAAGTTGTCACTAAATGATATATTGCTCACACATGCCATGGTTATATGTGGAATTGCACCCCAAAATACATTTTGCTGCTTCTCCTGAGTACGGGGATACCACATGTGTGGGACTTTTTAGGAGCCTAGCCGCGTACGGGACCCCGAAAACCAAGCACCGCCTTCAGGATTTCTAAGGGCACAGATTTTTGATTTCACTCCTCACTACCTATCAGTTTCGAAGGCCATAAAATGCCAAAATAGCACAACCCCCCCCCAAATGACCCCATTTTGGAAAGTAGACACCCCAAGCTATTTGCTGAGAGGCATGGTGAGTATTTTACAGCTCTCATTTGTTTTTGAAAATGAAGAAAGAAAATATTTTTTTTTTTTCTTTTTTCAATTTTCAAAACTTTGTGACAAAAAGCGAGATCTGCAAAATACTCACCATACCTCTCAGCAAATAGCTTGTGGTGTCTACTTTCCAAAATGGGGTCATTTGGGGGGGTTTTGTGCCATTTTGGGCATTCCATGGTCTCTGAAACTGTGATAGGCAGTGAGGAGTGAAATCCAAAATTTACACCCTTAGAAAGCCTGAAGGCGGTGCTTGGTTTTTGGGGTCCCGTACGCGGCTAGGCTCCCAAAAAGTCTCACACATGTGGTATCCCCGTACTCAGGAGAAGCAACAGAATGTATTTTGGGATGTAATTCCACATATGCCCATGGCATGTTTGAGCAATATATCATTTAGTGACAACTTTGTGCAAAAAAATAAAAGATTAAAAAAAGAATTGTATTTTTTCCGCAACTTGTGTCAACATATAAAATATTCCATGGACTCGACATGCCTCTCAGCAAATAGCTTGGGGTGTCTATTTTCCAAAATGGGGTCATTTGGGGGGGGGGGTTTTGAACTGTCCTGGCATTTTATACACAACATTAGGAAGCTTACATCCACTCTTCTAACCACTTGAAGACAAAGCCCTTTCTTACACTTTTTGTTTACATGAAAACATATTTTTTTTTTTTGCAAGAAAATTACGTTGAACCCCCAAACATTATATATATTTTTTAAAGCAAAGGCCCTACAGATTAAAATGGTGGGTGTTGCATTTTTTTTCCACACAGTATTTGCGCAGCGATTTTTCAAACGCATTTTTTTGGGAAAAAATACACTTTTTTTAATTTTAATGCACTAAAACACACTATTTAGCCCAAATGTTTGATGAAATAAAAAAGATGATCTTAGACCGAGTACATGGATACCAAACACGACATGCTTTAAAATTTCGCACAAACGCGCAGTGGCGACAAACTACATACATTTTTAAAAGCCTTTAAAAGCCTTTACAGGTTACCACATTAGATTTACAGAGGAGGTCTACTGCTAAAATTACTGCCCTCGATCTGACCTTCGCGGTGATACCTCACATGCATGATGTAATTGCTGTTTACATATGACGCCAGACCGACGCTTGCGTTCGCCTTTGTGCAAGAGCAGGGCGGGACAGGGGTGCTTTTTTTTTATTATTAATTTTCCTTTTTTATTTTATTTTTAAACTGTTCCTTCCATATTTTTTTATTTTATTATTTTTTATTGTTATCTCAGGGAATGTAAATATCCCCTATGATAGCAATAGGTAGTGACAGGTACTCTTTTTTTGAAAAAAATGGGGTCTATTAGACCCTAGATCTTTCCTCTGCCCTCAAAGCATCTGACCACACCAAGATCAGTGTGATAAAATGCTTTCCCAATTTTCCAATGGCGCTTTTTATATCCGGGGGGGGGGGCATTCCCTCCCACTGCTTGTAAAAGCAGTCCAGAGGCTAATTAGCCGCTAGGATTGCTTTTACATGAAAGCCGGCCGCTGGCTGAAAAGAATGATACCAAGATGATACCTAAACCCGCAGGCATCATTCTGGTATAACCATTCAAAGTCCAGCAACATACCAGTACGTTGCTGGTCCTTGTTGGACATGTATTGTAATCTTTTTCTTCATGCAGCCTGTTGGCCCACCATTAGAATACCTCCCTTCATTCCCCCACTTCTAATGATGGGCATACATGCATCATCTATATATGCCGAAGCATGGGGGCATCATCCCGCAAAAGTTATGCCGCGTACACACGGTCTGACTTTTCCACGGGCAAGCCTCCGTCGGAATTTCGACCGTATGTACGCGGCATTAGGAGCAAAATCGCTCCTCCGCCCCTGCTGCCCCCATGCTTCGGCATATATGCTCTTTTTTTTAACTGTGGTGGTGAAATCACCTCCTACAGCACTGGAGTCGCAGGGATCAGGCCTGTCTCTGCGAACGCTGCAGTTATGTGTGTTGTGTTTTGTAAGTGACAGTGATCGATCGATACTGCACTTGGGTTGCCTGGGCTGGACGGAGGGGCAAAACGCAGGTACTAGCAGGTATCTGGGCTGATCCCGCTAACACTGCGTTTTTGGGAACCCTAAACTGCTGGGGACGCTAGTATAGATCTGATCAGATACTATACCACTAAGGGAGGTGTATGCTTCACGCGTGGGTGTTAGCGCTACTGGCACTATCCTGACGCTGCCTGGGGCGACGCAGACCCTCTCTGACGCTAAAACCTAATTGATATCACCCGCCGGGCGATCAGGGGGTTAAACCTTTATTGGGTTATATACGGCGGGTGCCCTGACACTATAAAAAGCAAACTAACTAACCAGCGTCACCCGTAACACTTATACGGTGATCACTGGTGAAAGGGTTACTAGGGGCAATCAGGGGGTTAAAACCTTTATTAGATAATATATGGGGGTACCTGACGCTATAAAAACCTGGCGGCGAACCTAAAAAAATAACTGACTACCTAGCGGCACCAGCATAACTAATACAGCGATCAGAAAAACGATTGCTTAGTGACACTGGCAAAAGGGGGTGAAAGGGTTACCTGGGGGGCGATCAAGGGGTTAAACCTTTATTAGGTAATATATGGGGGTACCTGACGCTATAAAAACCTGGCGGCGAACATAAAAAAAATAACTGACTACCTAGCGGCATCACCGACACTAATACACCAATCAGAAAAACGATTGCTTAGTGACAGTGGTGCTAGGGGCTGAAAGGGTAACCTGGGGGCGATCAAGGGGTTAAACCTTTATTAGGTAATATATATGGGGGTACCTGACGGTATAAAAACCTGGCGGCGAACATAAAAAAATAACTGACTACCTAGCGGCATCACGACACTAATACACCGATCAGAAAAACGATCGCTTAGTGACAGTGGTGCTAGGGGGTGAAAGGGTTACCTGGGGGGCGATCAGGGGGTTAAACCTTTATTAGGTAATATATGGGGGTACCTGACGCTATTAAAAACTGGCGGCGAACATAAAAAAATAACTGACTACCTAGCGGCATCACCGACACTAATACACTGATCAGAAAAACGATCTATTAGTGACAGTGGTGCTAGGGGCTGAAAGGGTTACCTGGGGGGTGATCAAGGGGTTAAACCTTTATTAGAGGGGGGGTTGGGGGGCTACCCTGGGCCTAAGGGACCTAACACTAACTGCCCTGACACTTTTACAGTTACAAATGTCACTGATTGCAGTGATCAGTAAATAAATGATCACTGCAATCGGTGACACTGTGACTGGGGGGTGATCTGGGGGGGGGGCGATCGTGTGCCTATGTGTCCAGGTGTCAGTGTACTGCTTGTGCACTAACCTGATGTCTTCTCTCCACGGCGCTCCGGTATATGTGGGTGCCGCAGGAGAGATGACATCACTTCCTGCTGCTTCCTCTCTGCCTGTGTTTACATAACACAGGTAGAGGAAGCATTTGATTCGCCGGGAGCGATCGCGAGGGGGTGGCCAGAAACCAATGGCCGCCCCCTCATCACGGATCGCTCCCAGAGCGATCCCGACTGCTCACTGTAGGCAGGCACGTACAGCATACCTCCCAACCCGCACGGATTCTGCGGGTTTCTCCCGCAGGGACACCATTTTCCTGCGTTCCCGCATAGACCCACAGGGTGGAGGAGGTTAAGGGTCAGTCCGCCAGTGCGCCAGGCAGGGAAGCCAGGCGGGACTCAGAGCGGCAGCGATAACCAGGTATGTCGGGTGGGCGGGCGGAAGTATCTGTGTTTGCGGTGCCCCCCCCCCCCCGCTCAACAACTTTGAAACCCACGTCCCTACAACTTTGATGAGAGGGGACAAAAATATGAATGAATGTCCCGCAGTGGACATTAGAAAAGTTGGGAGGTATGCGTACAGGTACGTGATTGTGCCTCCAGGTGCCATTCTGCCGACGTATATGTACAGTGAGCGGTCGTTAAGTGGTTAAGAAGCTCCGGGAGCAATACTTTCCCATAATATTTATAGGTTTCTGCTGGGAGACCAGGGGATTTCTAATTAGCCATCTCTGCAACTGCTAGCTGTATTTCCTCCAGGGTTATCAGGGCCTCTATTCCCTCTTTATCTGCTTCTGTAAGGACGGGTATCTCTATATTCCTAAAAAAATTATCCAATTCCTCCCCTCCTGCAGCCCCCTGCGATCTATACAAATTATCATAATATTCTCTAAATGTGTCTGTAATCTCTGACACCTGAGATGAGATTTCGCCCTTCACTGTCCTAATCGCGGGTAATGCTGAGGGGGAGTTAGTTCTCACTAGGTGAGCTAGCATCCGTCCAACATTTTCCCCCTCCCCAAATGCGACTTGCTTCTGGAATAGTCGCTTATTCTCTGATTTCCTAGTTACTACAACTTTATATTCCTGTTGCTTATTCAGCCATACTCTTTGATTCACTGGGGATGGGTCTTTCACATATTCCTTTTCTGCATTCACTAGCTCCTTCCTGATCCTGTTTTCCCACTCCCTTGATGCCTTTTTAATTTTTGCCACCTGTTGAATGAATATACCCCTGAGGAATGCCTTCAGTGCGTCCCACAAAACTCCCCTTGTCACTGTACCTTCGTTAAACTCTAAGAACTCTTTTAACTTAAGTAGTACCTCGTCTGAGTCCCCCATTAATTCAAACCATTCAAACCATCTTCCATACCCTGAGAGGTCTTTTCCCTTCCAAGTTCACCGAAACTGTCATCAGTGAATGATCCGACACCCCCCTAGGTTGGTATACTATATCCTTTATTATCTGAAATGCTTCCCCGTTACCCAGGGCCAGGTCTATCCTGGAGAGTGTGGAATAGGCACTTGAGAAGCATGAGTATTGCAGTGCATCTTGGTTCTGCACTCTCCACATATCAAATTACCCTGCTTCTTGTAGGAACTGGTACAGCTGACTTTCAGACACACTCTGTTCTTGTGTTCCTGATGGGAACCTGTCCAGTTTTTTACTTATGACCTTGCTGAAGTCCAGCACTGCTATAACTGGTATCCCAGTTTTATTCATCATAAATTCCATTAGTCTATACATGACTTCTAGTTTAAAGTGGTTGTAAACCCACTTTTTCAACTTGCACCTACAGGTAAGCCTAGATTAAGGCTTACCTGTAGGTGCAAGAAATATCTCCTAAACCTACACGGTTTAGGAGATATTTACTAAAATGTCAAGCGCCGCTATCTACGGCGCATGCGCACCGTAGACAACGGCGCATTTATGGGGTTAATCCCATTCACATACTCGGCTACTTCCCAGCAATCGCTGGGCGTAGCCGAGTGGGACGCCTCCCGCGCGCATGCGCAGAGTGACGTCTCCGCCGCTCTGGCCAATCACAGCGCCGGAGCGGCGCTGTGATTGGCTGGTGCGGCGATACCCGGAAGTAACATTCCGGCTATCGCCGCAGTGATGTCTGCGTCTGCAGTGAGGGACGAGGACGGCTTCGGGGGCCCTGATCTAAGGTAAGTGGAACATAATGAGCTATTATGCTAGTCATAATAGCTCATTATGCCTTTCTCTTGCAGGTGGGACAAAAAAAAAAAGTGGGTTTACAACCACTTTAAAAGGTGGAGGAATATAAATATTTGCAAGGACATACTCCCTATTTTCTATTACACAATAAAGAAAAATATACCGCCCTGCCTCATCTATACTGCTCTGCCTGCAGGTGAACGCCACTCCTCTTCTTACCAACACAGTCACTCCCCTTGAATAAGAGGTGTGCACTAAGTGATATTGATATTGAAACTTCTTGCTTCGAAATTGTAACTTAGTGGCTTTAGTTAGATGTGTTTCTTGCAGGCAGACCAGTCCTACCTCATGCGTTTCCAACGCATCAACCACTTCTCAGCCCCCAACTCCCCCCAGCTTACATCACCCCCAGACATCACTCAGAGCTGCTTTCTAGCCCCCAGCTGATGGACATCATTCCATAGTCACCCCACAGACACTGCAAGAAATCCCTCCCCATACTGCCCCCATCATGCCCTCCGCACTCCTCTCCCATACATACTGCCTCCATCATACCCTCCGCACTCCTATCCCGTACACACTGCCCCCATCATACCCTCCACACTCCTCTCCCGTACATACTGCCCCCAGCATAACCTCCGCACTTCTCTCCCGTACATACTGCCCCCATCATACCCTCCGCACTTCTCTCCCGTACATAGTGCCCCCATCATAGCCTCCGCACTCCTCTCCTGCACATACTGTCCCATCATCCCCTCCACACTCCTCTCCCGCACATACCGCCCCATTATACCCTCCGCACTCCTCTCCCGCACATACTGCCCCCATCATAGCCTCCGCACTCTTCTCCTGCACATACTGCCCCATCATACCCTCCGCACTCCTCTCCCGCACATACTGCCCCCATCATAGCCTCCGCACTCTTCTCCTGCACATACCGCCCCATCATACCCTCCGCACTCCTCTCCCGCACATACTGCCCCCATCATAGCCTCCGCACTCTTCTCCTGCACATACCGCCCCATCATCCCCTCCGCACTCCTCTCCCACACATACCGCCCCATCATACCCTCCGCACTCCTCTCCCGCCCATACTGCCCCCATCATACCCTCCGCACTCCTCTCCTGCACATACCGTCCCCATCATACCCTCCGCACTCCTCTCCCGCACATACTGCCCCTATCATACCCTCCGCACTCCTCTCCTGCACATTCCGCCCCCATCATACCCTCCGCACTCCTCTCCCGCACATACTGCCCCCATCATAGCCTCCGCACTCTTCTCCTGCACATACCGCCCCATCATCCCCTCCGCACTCCTCTCCCGCCCATACTGCCCCCATCATACCCTCCGCACTCCTCTCCTGCACATACCGCCCCCATCATACCCTCCGCACTCCTCTCCCGTACACACTGCCCCCATCATAGCCTCCGCACTTCTCTCCCGTACATACTGCCCCCATCATAACCTCCGCACTTCTCTCCCGTACATACTGCCCCCATCATACCCTCCGCACTTCTCTCCCGTACATAGTGCCCCCATCATAGCCTCCGCACTCCTCTCCTGCACATACTGTCCCATCATCCCCTCCGTCTTCCTCTCCCGCACATACCGCCCCATTATACCCTCCGCACTCCTCTCCCGCACATACTGCCCCCATCAGAGCCTCCGCACTCTTCTCCTGCACATACCGCCCCATCATCCCCTCTGCACTCCTCTCCCACACATACCGCCCCATCATACCCTCCGCACTCCTCTCCCGCCCATACTGCCCCCATCATACCCTCCGCACTCCTCTCCTGCACATACCGCCCCCATCATACCCTCCGCACTCCTCTCCCGCCCATACTGCCCCCATCATACCCTCCGCACTCCTCTCCCGCCCATACTGCCCCCATCATACCCTCCACACTCCTCTCCTGCACATACCGCCCCCATCATACCCTCCGCACTCCTCTCCCGCACATACTGCCCCCATCATACCCTCCGCACTCCTCTCCCGCACATACTGCCCCCATCATACCCTCCACACTCCTCTCCCGCACATACCGCCCCCATCATACCCTCCGCACTCCTCTCCTGTACACACTGCCCCCATCATACCCTCCGCACTCCTCTCTCGCACATAATAGATTTAATGTACTACAACAAAAAAAAATATTTGCCGTGCGCTGCTAAAGTGTTTGGGTTTGGCTTGAAGAAAAGGTGGCAACCCTACCACTAGTGCCGCCTCATCATTATTTTTTTTAAATTTTCGGTCTTTTTGTTTTTTATTTAGTAAAAAATAAAAAACCCAGTGGTGATTAAATACCACCAAAAGAAAGCCATATGTGTGTGAAAAAAAATTATAAAAATGTCTAATGGGTACAGTGTTGCATAATCGTGCAATTGTCATTCAAAGTGTGAGAGAAATTTGGCCTGGTCACGATGGGGGGGGGTAAATCTTCCAGTGTCAAGTGATTAAAGCCCATTCCTTTGGCACTGCACATATACAGTATGTCAGGTGGTAACGCTGTGCTTTATTTAATTCCTCTTTTCAATCCTGAAGCAGTCAGGCATATACTTATAGGGGGTGAGCTCTGGCAATCCCCCTAATTCTCTCCTTATAGTCCAGTATACACTTTATTGGTACACGTGTTTATCAGCTGCTGCAAAGAGCTGCCCCTTGAGGCAGCGTTTTGATGACGCACGCTTCACTGCGGCCATCTATCCTGAGGGCGATTAAACGCTGATTCCCTTTTTTCCATTGCCCGGATCTAATATGGCGTCGCTCCCGCAGCCAGGGAGGGGGCAGTAGGTGGTACCAGGCGGGAGAGGGATGAAAGTGGCAGCTCACCAGCAGGGGCAGTAATAAGCCTGAGTAGTGTTTACACGGCGGCTTCTCCCATCACGACCCGCATTCACACCGGCTCCAGGGTGTGCTGGCCTGCTAGTTCGTGGCTCCTGGACGCCGCTCGGTCGCTGCTTGGTGAGTAGAACTTGCTGTGCGCCCGCTTTTCCGTTTCGCGTGCACGCGCACTCCCTCCAGCTGTGTGCCCGTCCTGGTGTTCCCGGGCCGCCCCACTTGTTGTGTGCACACATCCTATGTCTGCGGCTGCCATTCCTTCCCATAACCAGTCCACCCCACTAATGGACAGGAGATCTCAATGTGCAGCCATTGGGTGGTGAAAATAAAATCTCTTGTCTGAGATCTGAGAACACCACACAAATATTGGGGACACGTTAGGGAAAATATTTCTGCAGGCCAGAGGTGGACAAATGAACCCCTTCATACCACCTTCCTGCGGGTTTTAAAGTGGAACTAAAATCACAGAAATTCCAGCAATGCAAGCGTTAAACCCCTCACCGTTTAGTTGCATTTGTGGGTTCTGAGCCTCTTGATTGGCTGTTCAGAGAATGACATCACCCTGCGCGTGCACGCGGCATTCTGTCATTCCTGTGTTCTCCAAAACTCCAACTATTTCACTTCTGGTGACTCTGCAGCACCAATAATTGGAGATTTGGACAAGTTGGCTGTTTTCACAGAACAACGGCAGCGTATACACTCCGGTACACCATATCATGAGGGGACGTTATTAGTCTGCCTGATACCAACATGGCCACCTCAAAGGCGGCAACAACTTTTTTCCTCCTTACCTGGTGTTCTGTCAAAACGGCCAACTCCTCGTGTACCGTAGTGTATAGGCTGCCGGTGTTCTGACCAGTCCTACCTCATGTGTTTTCCAACACATCAACCACTTCAGCTCTCCTAATAACTGGGGTACCCATCCCTCGGACGTTCCAAGAACCTATATTCAGTACTCTAGACCAGTGGTCCCCAACCTTTTTGGCACCGGGGACCGGCATTGTGGATAAAAATGTCTGGGTGACAATGCAGTTTTTCGCGACCAAGTTGTCAGGAAATGGCTGGTGTTAGCGCTTCAATCATCACAACACCATGGTTAATATGGTGCCCGGATGACTGAAGCACATTATTTTTATTATTATATTGTAATATAAAATTAAATAGTTAAACTCACCATAATGCTGAATCTGCCACCAGATGCAGCTTGTCACGGTGCCTGCCACCAGATTGCCACTTGCCAAATTGCCTGTCACCAGAGGAAGATTGCCACAGTCACTTGCCACCAGATGCAGATTATCACAGTCACTTGCCACATGCCACCAGATGCAGATTATCACAGTCACTTGCCACATGCCCCCAGATATAGATTGCCACAGTCACTTGCCACAGTCACTTGCCACATGCCACCAGATGCAGATTACACTTGCCACTGTCTCCTGCCTCCTTGATGCAAATTGTCACTAAGCACAGTGAGTTCCGCGTGAGAGAGAACACTGGTGATGCGAGTGGGCGATGATGTCATCTCTCTGCTCGCCTGCTTCACCCCTAACAGTGTAGCAGGGGGGCTGTGTGGGCCGAAGTGTGGCGATGGTGGCGATCTCTCTGCTCGCCCGCCGCCGCACCTCAGCGCAGACTTCGCGGCCCGCCAGTAAACAGGCTGCAACCCGGTAGTGGGCCGGGGGTTGGAGACCCCTGCCGTAGTGTATAGGCTGCCAGTGTTCTGTCAAAACGGCCAACTCCTCGTGTACCGTAGTGTATAGGCTGCCGGTGTTCTGTCAAAACGGCCAACTCGTCGAAATCTCCAATTATTGCTGCTGGAGAGTCCACCGGGAGTGACGTGGTTGGAGTTTTCGGCAGAACACCGGCACAGTCAGTGTGCCAGGAATGCATGCTTGGCTGTGCATTCAATAGAAGACTGTGAGCAGGCAGAAGAGGCGTAGCATGTCTCTTCTGTAATAAAGAGCTGTCTGCTTGTGGTTTTGTTATTGCATGTGACTGCTGTGATTGGGAGCCCATCCTCCTGGATCCTGACCGTAAGCCACGATGGAGAATAGTCGGAGAGCGCTCAGTCAGAGTGCTGGGAACAGTCTCTCAACACAGAACCTCAAGCCACCACAAAACTTTATGTGCGGCAGCTGGGCCTTACCGCCCACTTTTTTTTTTTTTCTTTTTCTTTGCTCCTGTACGCCAATATGGAAATCGGGAGCCAGTCTGTGCAATAGGCTACTTGGACGACCTTCTGCTGAAGGCCCCTTCAAGCTCAGAATTAGAGGTAAGCGTGTCCATTACCTGTCAGACTCTTCGAGACTATGGTTGGATACTAAACACGCAAAAGTCAGTATTGGTGCCCACTCAACGCCTAGTGTACCTGGGGTTGATTCTGGATTCCTCAGAGGCAAAGGTATTCCTCCCTGTGGAGAAGTTGCAGACCCTCCGGGCTGCAGTACGGCAGCTGACTTCCAGGAATTGGTCGTCACTCCGTTTTTTGCATGCGAGTGTTGGGCCTCAGGGTAGCCTCCTTCGAGGCGGTTCCATATGCTCAATACCACACTCGAGTGTTACAGAAGGAAATTCTGTCCAGATGGAACAGATGTCCATCATCTCTGGATTATCAAATCCGAGTGAGCCCACATAGTCAGGAGATCCCTGGTATGGTGGCTGACAGCACCGGCTCTAATGGCCGGGAAGTCATTTCTTCCGGTTTACTGGATAGTGATCACGACGGACGCCAGCCTTACAGGTTGGGGGGGAGTCTGGGGTGTTCAGTTGGCGCAAGGTCGCTGGACCCCAGAGGAAGCCCTCCTGCCGATCAATGTCCTGGTAATCCGGGCGATCAGGCTGTGCCTCTTCAAATGGTCTCAGAGGCTGCAAGGGCGTCCAGTCAGGATCCAGTCAGACAACGCCACAGCAGTGGCATATGTCAATCATCAAGGAGGAACAAGAAGCTCAGCTGCAACATCGGAGATCGCTCGCATCCTGAAGTGGGCAGAGAGGAGCGTACCGGCACTGTCGGCCGTGTACATTCCGGGTGTGGAAAACTGGCAGGCGGACTACCTGAGCCGCCAGATGCTGGACCAGGGAGAAGGGTCCTTACGCCCGGAGGTGTTCCAACTCCTCTGCCAAAGATGGGGAACACCAGACGTAGGTCTTCTGGCTTCCCGACTCAGTCGGAAGGTATTGAGATTTGTGGCCCGGTCAAGAGACCCATGGGCAGACGCAACGGACGCGTTGGTAGCATCGTGGGGTCAGTATCGGCTAATCTATGCCTTCCCTCCCTTAAGGCTTCTTCCTCTTCTGCTCCGCAGAGTGGAGGTAGAGGGAATTCCAATGATCCTAATCGCTCCAGATTGGCCTCAGCGTCCTTGGTACGCCAATCTAGTACGTCTGGTAGCAGACGTCCCCTGGCGCCTACCACTATGGAAGGACCTGCTATCGCAAGGTCCCATATTCCATCCTGCTTTACAGTCATTGGCTTTAATGGCATGGCTGTTGAGAACCAGGTACTGAGAGACCGGGGCCTGTCAGACTCAGTAATCTCTACTATGCGAAGTGCTCGAAAACCGTCCTCTAGGAAGGTCTATCACCGCACTTGGAGGGCCTACATCTCCATGTGTAATGAAATGGCATCCGCGTACCTATTTGGTTTCCAGAATCCTGCTGTTTTTACAGCATGGGGTGGACCAAGGGCTTGCCCTAAGTACGATTTAAGGGACAGATATCTGCCCTGGCTGTCTTTTTTCAGCGACCCCTGGCGACTCACTCTCTCGTGAGTACATTTGTGCAAGGGGTCCGACATGTGGCCCCTCCGGTCCGTCCCCCGTTACCTCCATGGGACTTGAACCTGGTCCTCTCGGTGCTTCAGAAGGCACCGTTTGAGAATATTAGAGATATTCCCCTGTTGACACTTTCTCAGAAAGTGGTCTTTTTGGTGGCTGTTACGTCAGTTAGACGAGTCTCTGAGCTGGCAGCCTTGTCCTGCAAGGCTCCCTATTTGATTTTCCACAAGGATAAGGTGGTGCTGCGGCCGCAGCCTTCCTTTCTTCCGAAAGTCGTTTCGGCTTTTCATCTCAACGAAGACATTGTACTTCCATCCTTGTGTCCTCAGCCGTCGAATCCTAAGGAGTCGGCGTTGCATTCCTTGGACGTTGTCCGAGCTTTGAGAGTATACCTATCTGCTTCTTCCCTGTTCCGGAAGTCAGACTCACTGTTTGTTTCGGTGGCTGGTCCCAAGAAGGGCCAAGCAGTCTCATCGGCCACCATCTCTAGGTGGATCCGACAGATAGTAATCCAGGCTTACGCCTTAAAGGGTCAGGCGCCCCCCTTTCCTATCACGGCGCATTCGACCAGGGCAATAGGTGCCTCTTGGGCTTTCCGACATCAAGCGTCTGTTTCCCAATTATGTAAAGCGGCGACTTGGTCGTCCGCTCACACTTTCACAAAATTCTACAAAATTGATGTAGGTGCATCTTCGGATGCCTCTTTTGGCCGCAAGGTTTTGCAAGCGGCTGTTTAGAGTTGCAACTCCTCCGTTGGAGTGCTGTTTTGTGTTTGGGGTGAAGTTTATTTTTATGCTGTTACCACCCCTCATTTTTTCTCTGACACTGCTTTGGGACGTCCCACTTTGTCAATAGAGAAGCTGTGTCGGTCCATGGACGAAAGAGTAAATAGGACTTTTTACTCACCGTAAAATCCTTTTCTCTGAGTCCATGGACCGACACAGCACCCACCCCTCCTTTTAAGTTTGTACTGCTTTTTGACGAACTGATCTGCGAAGATGCAGACTGAGAGGGTATACCCAGAGGGTCCGCCCCCTGGGCGGTACTGTAGAAGGTGTGATGCAACACTTTTTACAAGTTTTTCTGCCTAGTCACTCCTAATTAACGGATAATACCCACTTTGTCAATAGAGAAGCTGTGTCGGTCCATGGACTCAGAGAAAAGGATTTTACGGTGAGTAAAAAATCCTATTTTTCCCAAAAAAGTGCGCTTGTAAGACCGCTGCGCAAATACGGTGTGACAAAGTATTGCAACGTCCGCCATTTTATTCTCTAGGGTGTTAGAATAAAAAATATATATAATGTTTGGGGGTTCTAATTAGAGGGAAGGAGATGGCAGTGAAAACATTAGCATTGCTGGTTGTCTTGTCATACCAACGGCCACCACAAGATGGCGCCATATCACAGAAGGAAGCATTGGCCTGCAGAAGGCCGCAAAGCCGCTGCCCCAATTACCGGCCGGCGCGGCCCGACGCGATCGTGCGGCGGGGAGGGGGTGCACGGAGACACAGGATACCCCAGCTGTGCCCCCCAGGCACCAGGTCGCTAATTCTTTTTTTTTTAAATTTATGTTTATTGATTTTTCCATTGAACAGAGAAAAATTACAGAGCATATCAACATATACGCTTACACATTATTTTCTTGTATTCAGTAGCAATATACCAGTATTACACCGTGAAGCGGGAGCATAAACAATATAGTCTCGAAATAACATTCAAGCCTAATAAGGCCTACAGCTTGTGGCCACATGGCCACATAGGTGTCCCAGTTCCTCAACGGAGGAGAAGAAAAAAAAAGGAAACACAAAACCCTAATACCAAAGGTGTATCGAGAGTATTTAACTGTGATTTTCACAGGACTCATTCGGTTATCCTTATTCAGTAATACTTAAGTGCTTGCATTCACTCACACAACACTCATACCCATTCACCCAGCACTTCCACCCATTTCCCCAGCCGAAACTACAGCTGGGTGGGGGCACTCCTCCTACTCCCCCCCCCCCCCACATTTATGTGGGATATGCTTCATGTCCCCAGCTTCTTTATTTAGGATAGGAGGTAGTTCTCCCCCCCCCCCATCAAACAGGAGGGGCTGAATCAGGGCCCACTACTGCTGAGACAGAGGGGTATCCTTCCAAAAGGAGCTGTCTATATCCAGCCAAGGTTGCCAGATCTTGTAGAATTTCTGTATACAGGCCCTTCCTTTATAGATTAGTTTAAAGGTTGGTACGACTTTGTTTATCATGCGGTACAGCAGTTGGATGTTGGGAGCAGATTCACACTTCCATTGTAGTAATATCAGTTTTCTGGCATAAAAGAGTATCAAGCGGACTAGGGTCCGTTCGTGGGTTCTGGGTATGTGGTCATTAAGGATGCCCAGGAGCCCCACTTCAACAGTGTGGGGGGTCACTAGGCATAGATTGTTTTCAAAAAAAGAGAATAGGTCCACCCAGAACCCCAAGAGGGCCGGGCAGGACCAAAACATGTGTACATAACCAGCATTGGTGCACTTACATCTAGGGCAGAGGGCCCCTGAAACATAACCCATGCGAGCCAGACGGGCCGGCGTGTAATGCAGTTGATGAATAAATTTGAACTGTATATATTGGTCGTTAGACCCAACAATATCCAAGAAACAGGCCCCAGAGGCCTCCTCCCACCCCTCCTCTGAAAGCCCAGGGATGTCGACCATCCACTTCCGCTGTGCAGCACGGAAGGGAGAACTCCCACCCGTCTGCAGTCGGGAGTAAATGGTCGTGGCTAATTTCGTAATGCCAGAACACGACATCAATGCCTCAAGCGGGGATTCAGCGAGCTCAAGAGTCAGGCCATGAAACTGCGCACGGACAGCGTGTCGTATGAGAAGATATTTAAAATAGAATTTATTTGATAATCCACTTGTAGCTTTTAGGACTTCGAAAGAGATAAATTCACCATTGAGAAAAATGTGGGCAGCGTGGGTAATGCCCAGCCGTGTCCACCACAATGCATCGGGGTGACCCATGAGCTCCAGAAGATTGGGGTTATGCCATAGGGGGGTTTTCGGTGAGACCCCCCCCCAATTCTGAAATCGTCTTATTCCCTTCATGCCAGGCCAACCAACTCACTTCTATCGGGGAGCCGCGGGAGCATCGTTTTGGTAAAGATCTATGCATAATATCTACCAATGGGGTCTCTAGGCCAGCAAGTGCCTGCAGTAGATAGGTAGAGCAGGATGCGGAGGCCCCCTGGAACCATTCATAGACATAGGTTAATTGGGCTGCTATAAAATAGTGTTGCAAGTTGGGGCAGGCCAGTCCCCCATCACCCTTAGAGGCCTGGAGGGAAGCCTTCGCTATTCTGGGATTGGTCCCCTGCCATAGGAAGGAGGATAATAACGAGTCTATTCTTTTGAAGAGCTTTTTGTAGAGAAAAATAGGGGATGCCCTAAAGGCATATAAAAATTTAGGTAGGTATATCATTTTAAATATGTTCACCCGCCCTATCAAATTCAAAGGTAATGAGGCCCAAGTTTGCAACCTGGTCTCCATGTGTGTAACAACTGGGGCAATGTTAAGAGATTCAAAGAGGGCCAGGTCTGCATTAATGTGAATGCCCAAATATTTAAATGTGGATCTGACTGACAGGTTAGAGTGAGATAAGTAAGTATAATCCTGTTTGGGGCCTATGGGAAAAGCAACAGACTTGTCCCAGCCCACCTTTAGTCCCGAGACCCTCCCGAACTCCTCCACCACTTCCATTAAAGATTTAAAGGACTGTTCTATGCCATCAAGGTATATTAATGCGTCATCAGCATATAATGAGATCTTCTCTGTAAGATTACCATAACATATGCCGCCCACCGACGCCGTCTGTCGCACCGCCAGAGCCAAAGGCTCTATGGCAAGTGCGAACAGGAGTGGCGAGAGCGGGCAGCCCTGCCGTGTTCCCCTGTGTAAAGAAAAGACATCCGATACATCCTTGTTAGTACATATTCTTGCCCTGGGATTGATATATAGCAGGCGAACCCATTTTATAAATTGGTGACTAAAACCCATTCGGTGCATGACTTCCCACAAAAAGGTCCATTTCACAGTATCAAAGGCCTTCATCACATCCAGGGACAACACCAGGCCACTTTTATGCTCAGTGTCAGCTCTATGGATATGTATGAACAATCGTCTAATGTTGTCATATGTACTCTTTCCAGGCATGAATCCAGTTTGGTCCCTATGGATAAGGTGTAGGATAATCTTTTGTAGTCTCACTGCCAGTACCTTGGCCAGTATCTTAACATCGCTATTGAGTAAGGAGATTGGACGGTATGAGCCACATAGCGTTGGATCTTTATCAGGCTTGGGGATCACCACAATCAGGGCCTCACACATGGAGGAGGGGAGAACGCCCTCCTCCATTGCCTGCCCAAACTGAGAGTGCAACCTCTGTGCCAAGTCCCCAGCATAGTGTTTGTACCATTCAGCGGGCAAACCGTCCAATCCAGGAGTTTTGTTCGGGGGGAGTGAGTATATGGCAGTGGTAATTTCTTCTACCGTCAAAGGTTCATTTAAGATGGATCTGTGTGAGTCCTCCAGTACAGGGAACCGGAGAGACTCGAAGAAACCCATAGTTTCCCATTCAGGTGGAGAGGGCTGGGACGAATATAGGTCCTCATAGAAGGATTTAAAAGTTAGATTAATGGTCCTAGGGTCTGAAGCGATGGAGCCATCCGGCACCTGGATTTGCGGAATAGTCCTATCAACACAGTCCATGCGGGAGAGATATGCCAACATCTTGCCATTTTTCCCACTGTGTTCAAGCAGCCTGGCCGTCAGATATCTCTGTTGTTTCTGCGTTACATCCACCCTGTGGAGGTCCAGGGCCCTATGCGCCCCCACCAGGACCCCGTGGGAGTCCGGGGTGGGGGACGCAGAATACTGGGCCCTCGCAATCTCCAAGGAGGACTCTAGGGCTAAAAGAGTGGCCTGGAGGTTTTTTTTATGTCTGGTAGTGTTAGAGATGTATGAACCCCGCACAGTCGCCTTAAAGGCGTCCCATGTGGGGCCAGGGGAGGCAGATCCTTCATTATCCGCCCAAAAGTGGGACATGTCCTGTCCCACCGGGTCCTGTATTTCGGGGGTGGAGATCCAGCAAGGGCTGAGCCTCCACTGCCGAAAAGAGGGTCGGTGACCCATCACCAACTCTATCTTAAGGGCCGAATGGTCTGAGATTGTCTGCGAGATGTATGCGACCGACTTAACATAAGGGACCATATCAGAGGTTCCCAGGGCATAATCCAGCCTGGAAAGAGTACCATATGTTCTGGATTGACAGGAGTATTCTTTTATCAGTGGATGGCCACGCCGCCAAAGGTCGACGTAACCAAAGGAGACACACCAGTGGCTAAATAGCTTGGATTCATATTGGAGGGGCCTCAACCTGTCCAGACCTGGGTCCAGGACAGAATTGAAATCCCCCAGCACGAGGGTAGGCAGACCCGGCAATTTAGAAAACTGTAAACTTAAGTCAGTGAAGATTGCAGCCGTGACAGGGGGGGGGGGGCATACACCACCACCAAGAGCAATGGGGTGGCGTGGATTTTACACAGTAAAAAAACGTACCGACCCATTGGGTCAATAACTACCTGGTCACAGGAGAAAGGGAGTCCCTTCCTTATGAGGACAGAGACTCCCCTAGCATAATTTGAGTACGTGGAATGATACCCCTGTGACACCCAGTGTTTTTTCAAAGCAAGTATTTTGGAGCCTAGGAGATGTGTCTCCTGTAGGCATAGTATCTGTGGCCTATGTGGCTTGAGAAATTCAAATAAGGATGCTCTTTTAAATTTAGAATTTAACCCCCGGACATTCCAGGAGATGCATGTGATTATAGACATGGCGGGGGGTTAAAAAGGGGCCCATATATGGTAATACAAATCAGACACTTGTCACCGGCGCGGCTGCAATCCAACACTGGGGGGGAGCAGGAGAAAAGGAGTACCCATGAACACATCCACACAACCACCATCCATGCAAACACACAAACCATTACACATACATTACCAGTTGAAATCCACATTGATTTCGTTACTACCCCTGCCGTACCCCAAGAACAAGGGGCCGGCTTTGTCCCAAAACTGCTAGTAGACACTAGGAACATGGCCAATACAGGCAAGTCAGCAAACTATTTCGATCAGTCAATGATCAGAGAACAAAAAAAGAAAAAAAGAAAACCAAAGGGGAAAGAAAAAGGAAAACAACTGCAGCATCCCAATCTTCCCCTTAAAGATCCATAGCCTCTTGTCGAGCTGTAGAATAAGGTACCCGCCATAGGCACAAAGAGCCCCCGATTGGGGCGAGAAAAAGAAAATGAAGTGGCTTTGTAGCCTGTGCGGGGGGGATACCCCGATCAGGTTGCAGGTGGTCGGTCAGATGCGCGGCCGGGTTTGGACAGGGATTCATACCAGGAAAGCGCAGTAGCAGGGTTCTGAAAAGTGCACTTGGTCCTGGTGGACGACTCTCAGCGTCGCGGGAAATTGCATGGAGTATTGTATGGTCTGTTCTCTCAACTTCTGTTTAACATGTTGATACTTGGCTCTCGCAGCACGAACTGCTGGGGAGTAATCTGGGTAGAGGGAGACCGATGCGTTGTTGATTTTCAGGCTTCCCTTTATGCGGGCAGCCCTCAGGATAGCGTCCCTGTCCCTATAATTTAGGAGACGGATAACCATGGTGCGAGGGGGGGTTTCCAGCAGGGAGCGGTCTCCCAGGGACCCTGTGGGCCCGTTCGATCACAAAACATGGGGACAGGCAGTCTTTGCCAAATTCCTGGGTAAACCAGCATTCAAGGAAGGATACCGGGTCTGCACCCTCGACCCGTTCTGGGAGGCCCACCAGGCGCAGGTTATTCCTACGTAAACGATTTTCCAAATCGTCGATCTTATCTGCCAACGATTGAATTCTGTTGCCATGGGTTTTCAGCACAGGCAGGGCCGGGCCTACAGTGTCTTCCAGGTCACTAATGCGGCGTTCTGTCTCAGCGACCCGGTCCCTGACCTTATGCATGTCCTGGCGCATTATAGTAATGTCCAGCTTTAGTTCCTCCACCTTCCCCATAATATCAGAATGATTTACCTTCAGGATTTTGAGAACATCCAGCAAGGTGGGCTCCGGTTCCGGCCCCTCCTCGAGACCGTCATCACTCGGAGCGGGGTGGGCCAGGGGTATTGAAGGGGCTGAAGCCCCAGGGGATGGTGGTAGTGAGGGGTCCAGATCGTCACCGAAGAGTTCCGGTGTAGATGAGAGAGGCACATGTAGCATGGTGGAGCGGCGGCCATCTTGGGAGGACCGAGTGGTAATATTCATCCTGACCGGGGGCTGTTTTCTCCCTTTTCTTCCTCCCATCCACCAAAATTCTTCCGTGGATGAGTAGCAGGGTCCCTCTTGGGTGTCTGGAGAAAGTTTTGGGCCGATTGGTTTGGCAGGTTAGCAGGATTGCGAAGGATTGTGCAGAGGGATCTTGGAGCTGCAGAGAGGAACGTCTGCTCACATGCTGCGTCAGGCCACGCCCCCCAGGTCGCTAATTCTAGTCGCAATGGCGATCTGGCGCCCGGGGTTTGTCGAGCCCTGTTTTAGGCGTTTCTGAATGAATAGCATTGATGGTCAGGCTGACTTAAAAACAAAGTGTGAGTTTGTCTCACAGTTGGCATGTTTTGAGTTACAGAGGGGGTCTAGGGCTTGAATTATTGCTCTCGCTCTAACGATCGCGGTGATACCTCACATGTGTGGTTTGAATACCGTTTTCACATGTGGGCATTACTCGCGTTTGCTTCTGCATACGAGCTCGGCGGGATTGAGCGCCTTAAATTTCTTTTATTATTTTTATCACTGTTCTTTTAAAAAAAAAAAAAATCACTTTTATTCCTATTTAAAGGAATGTAAACATCCCTTGTAATAGAAAAAAGCATGACAGGACCTCCTAAATGAGATTTGAGGTCAAAAAGACCTGAGATCTCATATTTACACTAATTTTTAATAATAAAAAAAGGTCCCTTTTTAGGAGCTATAGGCGGAAGTGACGTTTTGACGTCGCTTCTGTCCTGCAATGGTATGGAGCCGGGTGGGGACCATCTTCCCCTCACTCGGCAGCCAGCCAAGCAGGGGACAGGATCCGATTGCCGGTGGCTCCAGTAAGCGGTGGAGGGCACTGGAGCATGGCGAGAGGGCCACTCTCCCGCCACCGATAAAACTGATCTTGCGGCGAATCTGCCGCTGAGACCACTTTTATATGAAAGCGGAAGCCCGCTGAAGAAGTGGATACCGGGGGTTTTATATATATATGTATATTCCACTTCAAAGAGCCGCCGTATAATGACGGCGGGTGGTCCATAAGTTGTTAATATATTTAAAGAATTTTTTGGGGTTTGTCCTATCTTTTGCAATCTGTCGTTCGTTTTATATTTTTGGGTCCTTGATTTCCTTTTTACATATTCTGTTTATATTTTTTGTAACATTTAAATGGTGATAGTGTTCGTTAATTTTTATATTTTTAAAAGCTCTTTTTTTATTATTTATAGTCCTTTTTAACTTTGGCCGTGAGCCACATAGGTTTTATTTTTATAAAACAAAAATAGCTAGTTATAAAGCTGTGACAAGCTTATGGAAGCTTACATATGCTTCATGGCTGTGTATTTTATTTTATGTGCTTCTCCTTAATGCAATCTGAGTCTTCCAAGACAGCTGGAGGAAGTGATGTAGGATAAGGTTACTCTGAAAGAGAACCGACCACCTGTCTAGCACTTGTCAAGGGGTATATGGATAGACGTTTGTGTGTGTCTGAAGAATGAGGATTGGTCAGCCTTCCCCGGTGTGTGTGTGTGTCTGACTATCAAAGTCTTGGCTTTATGTGTTGCATGTGGACACGTGTAAGGCCCCTTTCACACTGGGGCGTATTGGCGCTAAAAATAGCGCCTGAAAAAATCCTGCCCTGCGGTCTTCAATGTGAAAGCCCGAAGGCTTTCACACTGAATCGTTGCGCTAGCAGGACCGCTCCAAAAGTCCTGCTAGCCGCATCTTTGGAGCGGTGTGTTTACCGCTGCTGCCCATTGAAATCAATGGGACAGCACGGTTTTAACCCTTTCTGGGCCGCTGGCGGGGGTTAAAACCGCACCACTAGCGGCCGAATGTCGCGGCAAAAACGACGGTATAGCAGCGCTAAAAATAGCGCAGCTATACCGCCAGCGCACCTTCCCGCCCCAGTGTGAAAGGGGCCTTACACTCTATTCTTGTTTTATAATGTGCTGATCATGTTGTATACCAGTTTTAAAAAAAACATTAAGTAAATTCCTTCAAATACTAATGATTATAAGCCCTGGTTCACACTGGTGCGTTTTGACATGCGATTTGGCATGTCAAATCACATGTCAAAATGGCGGTATTTGACGCAAATGGCTGGCAATGGCACCATCCTAATCGGTGCGGCGCTGCACAGATTTCAAAAAGTAGTTTTTCTGTACTACTTTTAGCAATTTTGGCCCCTCGATTTACATTGACAACTGTGCAGAAATCTGCACAGATGTCTCTGTAATTGCGGCCGAAATCGGGACTGACCAGCGAGAGTGAAATTGTGTGAGTTCAGCTGAACTCGCACGGCTTCCCACTCGCAGCACAGTGTGAACCTGGGCTAACGGAGATTGCACTAATCCCAATTTAACAGTATTTAAACAAGTATTATTCCTCTAATTGCATATATCCTGTCTAGGGCCGAAACAACTAATCGATTACTATTTTCATAATCGATTGATCGGCCAATAACATAATGGGGTTAAAAAAAACTAAAATGAGTCCTTTATAGTTCAAAAATAGCAAATCGCTACTGTAAATATTAATTTCACTGTCCCACAGTAAAAAATTAACCCCTTACAGTAGCGATTTATTTGCTCTTTTTGTACCATTTTTAGTTTTTTTTAACCCCATTATGTTACTAAACATCTCAGGCCTGGGTCACTCCTCTGTTTTTTTTGGTGCTTTTTGCAGAAACACTACAGGTCATTTACATGGTTTCCTATGGGACACGTTCACATCCATGATTTTTTAAGCTGCTGCATATTTGGAAAGGGCAAGGACTTTTTTTTAATGCAAAACGGTGCAATTTTTTGTTTTTTTGGTTCAATATACTTCAATGGAGAAGCTGCAGAAAAGCATGTAATGCGTTTTTGCGGCAATTTGTGTTTTAATCTGCCCAACAACAAATTGGGCAAAAAAAAAATGTAAAAATGCAAATCGCAACAAAATCACTTTTTTTTTTTTTTTTTTTAAGGTTATTAACTGATTAATCGACAAAATAATCGTTAGTTGCAGTCCTAATCCTGTCTTTTCTTGATTTCCCATGACATTCTATACCAAGATGCCGGATACCTTTTTTATATGTGTTCTCTTCCAGCTAGTTGCATACACCAGATATATCTAGCATATTACTGACTCGGCTGCAGCTGAAGGTCTATTTTACCAAACCTCTGATCAAGGCCATTCACGCATACTGTATTAATTATTATAGATCCAAATATATATTTTGCAAGCTTGCTATGAACATAACACCTATAAGTACCAAATTATGAATTTGGAATAATATTCTAACATGGAGCTGCATGGACTCACAGGCAACCTGCATTGTGATTTATTTAATTTTTTTCCCCTCTTCAATACAGTTTTACTTGAAGGTTAAATTAATAGATGGTAGACACTACAAAATGCCAGATTGTGCCTTTTTTCATTACAGCATCCTCCAGGACTTGCTAGATTCCTATGAAATTTCTGTGCACTCTAAAAGTCAAAATTTGCATGAACATTAGCACACCTACGTATGGCAATGCTTTGTCCTGGACGATTGCTCACTCAGGCAGAGGATTGCATTGTGGGATCATGGATGGCAAAGGTGTGTCTGCTATCCTCCACATAACCACAGAAATCAGGATAGGTAAGTAGGTGGGTGAGGTGGATTCCTAATGGAAGAAGAAATGTAGTCTGGCACTTGCCAGTTTTACTAGCCTGTTGTTGTTTCTCCATTATTTTCATTCTATTTCTTCTTTTTTTTAGGGTTGGTGTGTTGGCTAACATGTCTTCGGCCACTGGTGGAGATAGAGGATTGGAGTCCTCTTTGGAAGCTAGTATGAGCAGTACCTGCTCTTATGGATCCACGCGGGCCAGGATCTTTAAGATCATTGTGATTGGTGATTCCAATGTGGGAAAGACTTGCTTGACTTATCGTTTCTGTACCAGCTACTTCCCTGATCGGACTGAGGCCACAATAGGTGTAGACTTTCGAGAGAGGAGCGTAGAGATTGATGGAGAGAAGATTAAGGTAAAGAAACTGTCAATATTGATTGTGAATTATTTGCAGGCATTAAGCAGTATTATATGTTAATAATTTTTGTAATGTTGTGTTGGTGTTCTGGTTCAACTATTTTTAGCAGCATGCGGTCTTGAACTAATTATTGCTAAAGTCCAGATCCTCACTAGAAAGCGCAATGTCTATCAGCTGTACAATTAGGCCAGATTCAAATCTTCATGTTGCAGAAAACCAGGTCAGTGCACATTATGGCGACCTGTGTTTTAGCACACTACTATGCACAAATGTGAACCATCTGTGGAAGAAAAGTGCTGGTTCATCATAAACCTGCACTGCCTTGCTTTTACAGCCCGTCCAAAATAAATGCGTTCTCTTACACAACATGGGTTAATGCATGATGTTTGTATAATAACACATTGCAGAAGTATGAATCCGGTCTTAACATGAAAGGTTTCTTAGGGAAAAAGATGAAGACATCTTAGTTTCCGTTGACAGTCTGTCCTTTTTCAGAATTGGTCTCACTGATTTAACCACTTCAGCCCCGAAAGATTTGGCTGCTCAATGACCGGGCCATTTATTGCGATACGGCACTGCGTTGCTTTAACTGACAATTGCGCGGTTGTGAGACATTGTACCCAAACAAAATTGATGTAATTTTTTCCCACAAATAGAGCTTTCTTTTGGTGGTATTTGATCATCTCTGCGGTTTTTATTTTTTGCGCTACAAATAAAAAAAGAGCAACTATTTTGAAAAAAACACAATTTCTCTTATCCATGGACTGACACGGCGTCTTTTTGCACTTTACACGTGGGTTATGTCCCTGCTTGCAGGAGAAGACCTAGGCAGAATGTGAGATGTTATACATACATTCTAAAAGCCAGAGCTGAACAGCCCCACCCAGGGGGCGGTCCCTCCGGACATAACCCTCCCACTGCAGTCAGCAGACCTCAGTTTTTTTCTGCCTAGCAGAAGGAGAAGACATGGCTCTCTCAGGAGCCAGTCTCCTGACCTATTTTTATTCCTTTTTTGGAATTATTTTTTATTTTATTTTTGAGAATCTTCTATCAACTGTCGGCTGGGCAACAGGTTGGGTACAAGATATCCTCGTAGTCTTCCCTGTCTGACCATCGAGCGTGCTGATCCTCGCCTTGTGTGCGTGAGACTCAGTTCACGACATACCCCATGACTCCAGGGGTGGCCGGGTTTGTCTTCATGCTCCCACGGTCCTCTCAAGACTGAACAGTTCCTGACTGACTGTATCTTTTGCGGTGGACCGGGCCGACAGCTACTCAGTACTGCACTGTGATAGTCCTGTCAGAAACACACCAGTGGGTCCCTCAGGGGCCGGGTAAGTAGTCTCTCCTGCCTGCAGGTGAGTACAAAAGGCTGTGTGTTTCTCTGTGGGGGATTTTCCCTGTCTCCCCCTGTATTTTATTGTCACTCTCTGTCACCATTGCTGGCGCTGTACTGTGTGGGGTGCCTGGGGGTCACACTGTTCTTGGGGGGGGGGGGGGGCTCATGCTGGTCTGCATATATGCTTGGGGCCTTTTGTGTTTTGGGGCCTGAGCGGCGCTGTGTGTGTGCTGTTTTCACATTAACTAACTGCGTCATGGCGGCCATCTTGCCGCGGATCGCCTCAGTGAAGTGCGGCTGCCATTTTCTTGTAGCCCGCGCGCTTTTCAGCACTAGTTTTGGCCTCTAGTGCTGCTGTAACAGCGCAAATCTCCTCACAATCCCCTCACAGCTCACCAGCGCTGACACAGCACGGTACAGACAGCGGAACTGAGCGGTCCCTGGTCCGGTTTGGTGAGTCCCCTAGGCACCCCCTCCTCAGTCAGCACAGCCTGTGGGTGGACTTTTTATCTGAGGAGTCTCAGAGGGGGACAATATGGAGTCTGTGTCACCAGCTTCCCCTAACATGTCAGTGGACAACAGGCAGTGCTTCAGCACCTGCGGTCCCTTTTGGCCAGTTGTGGGCAGTCCTGGAATCATTCTGACCAGGATGGGAGCTGTGTGCGAGCGCAAGGGAGCCCCACTTTATCTACACAAGGGCATTGCGCTGATTCAGATATGGGCCTAGCCACTACCGCTCAGGACCCTAGCTCTGAATGTATTGGATGGTTTTGAACAGGACATTCCTTATGAGGAAGACTCCCTTATCTGTGTCAGTAAATGACAGGGCGCTTGTTAGTGTACCCATGACTGCGGTGAGGGACACTCCCAGGCTAAATGCTGCGGATGCAGAACCTCAGGCGTATACAGTCTCCTTTTTGGTTCTTTTAAGGCCAGGCCTTCTAAAGAGGTTTTTCCATATTTAACTTTCTTTGACCAGCTCATTGATAAGGTCTGGGAAAAGCCACAGAAGATTTTTATGGTCCCGCGGCGTTTGTCTATCAGATACCCCTTTGAAGATTCCCTACTTAAAAAGTGGGCTTCTCCCCCAGTGGTTGACCCTCCAGTCGCCCGGTTGAACAAGGCCATCACTCTCCCGATGGAGGGGACTCCTGCATTTGAGGACCCCACTGACAGGAGGTCAGAAGTGGTGAGCAGACCATGTTGCCTTGTTGGGGTCTGCCCTACGGCCTGTGGTAGCGGCGACCCTTGTGTCTTAAACATTTACAGGTTGGGCAAAAATGTTGCGCCTAGCTGTACAGGAGCATAATCTTCCTCCAGACATAGTTGCTCTGGCCCACCAACTGGTGCAGGGCTTGGTTTATGTGTGCGACGCCACGATGGACGCGGCCCCTTTAATATCCAGGGCCGCTGTCTCGGCGGTGGTATTGCGTCATCTTATCTGGTTGATATGCTGGTCTGCTGACCTAGCCTCTAAGAAGCTCCTGACGGATCTACCATTTAAAGGTGGTAGACCTTTCGGTGCTGCTCTGGATGACATCGTCAAGGATGTCATGGGAGGTAAGAGCACTCTTCTTCCTTAGACTAGCAAGGGTAAGGGGGCCCGCCGCAAACGGGGTCCTTCCTTTCCAGCAAAAAGGTTTTTTTTTCGTCAGTCGGAGTCCACGGGTAGGCCCTCCCAGACTGATGGCAGAGCGGCTGGGGGCACAAGCGCCCCTGGGTGCGTGAGCCAAACAAGCGACTCCCAAGCCCGCCTCCGCGTGAAGTCTTGCCCCCGCTCGACTCTGGGGTGGGGGGACGACTTTGCAGGTCACGAATCGGTGGACCTCCCGAATCTCCGACTGGTGGGTGTGCGAGGTGGTCACCTCAGGATACAGGATAGTATTCTGATCCTGGCCCCCAGACAGATTCTTTCCCTCGAATCTTCCTCTTCTTCCTACCAGTCGGGCAGCCCTCTTGGGGGCTGTACAGAATTTGATCAGGTCCGGAGTGATTGTGCCGGTTCCGTCACAGGAGAGTTTTCAGGGATTCTACTCGAATCTGTTTGTCGTCCCAAAAAAGGACGTGGTTCCGACCTATCCTGGACCTCAAGGCCCTGAATGCCTTTGAGAAGGTGCAGAAATTCCGCATGGCATCCATTCGCACGGTGATCGCTACACTCCACCAAGGGGATTTTCTTCTGGCGTCCTTGGACTTCAAGAACGCCTACTTGCATGTTCCAATCTGCGCAAGTCACCAGAAGTTTCTGCGCTTTGCGATCAGCGGAGTCCACTATCAATTTGTGGCTCTTCCTTTCGGCCTAGCCTCGGCACCGAGGGTGTTCACCAAGGTGCTTGCTCCGGTTCTAGCTTTACTGAGACAGCGAGGCATTGCTGTCATGGGCTAAGAGCAGAAAGTGTCTCAGAATTGGAAGCAAGTGTGACTATCGTCAATTAGACCCTCAGGGACTTTGGGTGGTTCCTGAACATTCAGAAGTCAGTCCTGGTCCCGACCCGGCGTCTGGAGTATCTGGGTCTGATTCTGGACTCCTTGGAGGCAAAGGTATCCTACCTCTGGAGAAGTTCCTGACACTTCAGTCTGCAGTGCGGGTGCTGACGTCCCGAAAATGGTCGTCGATCTGTTTTTGCATTAGAGTCCCGGGACTCGTGGCCTCCTTCGCAGCCGTTCCGTATGCCCTATCACACACCAGGGCATTGCAGAAGGAGATCTTGTCCACCTGGGGCGAATCCCCGTTGTCTTTGGATCTTCAGATCCAGGTGAGTCACCTGGTCAGGGCGTCCCTAACATGGTGGTTGAGATCCCTGGCTCTTCGGTCCGAAAAGTCGTTCCTCCCCATCCAATGGACGGTACTCACGACAGACGCCAGCCTGATGGGCTGGGGTGGAGTCTGGGGAGTCCTGTCGGCCCAAGGGCTTTGGACTCCGGACGAAGCCCGTTTGCCCGTACTTCCAGAGCAGCGATTGGTAATCGGACTGTGCCTCTCCTCATGGTCGGAGAGATTACAGGGTCGCTCCATCAGGATCCAGTCAGACAACACCACGGCGGTGGTGTATGTAAACCATCAAAGGGGAGACTCGGAGCTCAGCTGCGGCTTCCGAGGTAGCCCGTATCCTGAAGTGGGCCAAAAGAAACGTGACGGCTCTGTCGGCCGTTTACATTCCGGGCATAGGCAATGGGCAGGCGGACTATCTGAGTCGCCAGATGCTAGACCAAGGAGAGTGGTCCTTGCATATTTCAACTCCTTTGCCGACGGTGGGGCACGCCGGATGTGGACCTGATGGCCTCTCGACTCAATCACAAGTTGTCGGTTTGTGGCCAGATCTAGGGATCCTTGGGCAGATGCCTCAGATGCGTTGGTGGCCCCATGTGGTCATTATCACCTGATGTACGTTTATCCTCCGCTGCAGTCTCTCCCTCGGCTGCTGTGCAGGGTGGCGACCGAGGGAATTCCGGTGATCCTCATTGCTCCGGATTGGCCTCGGCGTCACTGGTACGCCGATCTGGTACGTCTCGTCGCGGACGTTCCTTGGCGGTTGCCGATAAGGGAGGACCTTCTGTCTCAAGGTCCTAAATTTCATCCTGCTTTAACATACAGTCTCTGACTTTAACGGCATGGCTGTTGAAAGCCAGGTATTAAGGGACCGAGGTCTCTCGGACTCGGTCATTTTGACCATGTTAAGGGCACGGAAGTCTTCCTCCAGAAAGATCTATCACTGTACCTGGAAAGCTTACATCACCATGTGCGAAGAGCTGGACTGGCGTCCTCGGACGTATTCCGTCCCCAGAATCCTGCGTCTTCTGCAGCGTGGAGTGACCCAAAAGCTTGCTTTGAGTACCATTAAGGGTCAGATCGGATTATCCAACGGGAATTGTGTGATGGCTGTTGTCGGAAAGTCCGACCGTTTGTATGCTCCATCGGACAATTGACGGATTTTCCGCCAACAAATGTGGGATAGCATGCTTTAAAATTGTCAACAAATGTGTGTTGTCGGATTATCTGATTGTGTGTACACTAGTCCATCAGCCAAAACTCCAAAGTAAAAAACACGCATGCTCGGAAGCAATGCTTAACCATAACACAACATTAGCAGAAGTTGCCCAAAGGGTGGCGCTAAAGATATGAAAAAAACACGTAGTTTCGTGTTTGTTGGCCGACAATTCTTATCATCTTCTTTTTTTTTTTTTATGGCCAACACCCTTCGGACAAAAGTTCTACGATTTGTCCGCAGAAAATCCGATCGTGTGTACCAGGCTAAAGTGTGTCAGTGCTGAAAGCTGGCCTTTGCAGGAAAGGGGTAAAAGTGCCCAGTACTGAAGTGGTTAAGAATATTACAAGCATCCCAAAACCATTTTATTTTCTATAAAATACGCTTTCAACATTAATCTAACCATCATGTTTTCTATGTCTGTCTTCTCTAGATTCAGCTATGGGACACTGCAGGACAGGAGCGTTTCCGTAAGAGTATGGTGCAACACTATTACAGAAATGTGCATGCTGTGGTTTTTGTGTATGATATCACAAACATGGCCAGTTTCCAGAGTCTACCAGCCTGGATAGAGGAGTGTAAGCAACATTTGCTCACAAACGACGTGCCCCGCATTCTGGTTGGAAATAAATGTGACCTAAAGGACTCAATTCAAGTGCCCACTGATCTGGCTCAGAAGTTTGCCGATGCTCACAGCATGCCAATGTTTGAGACCTCTGCCAAGAATACCAATGACCATGTGGAAGCCATTTTTATGACTCTGGCACACAAGCTCAAAAGTCACAAGCCATTAGTTTTGAGTCAGCCTCCAGAGAGCACAGTGGAGCTGAATTCCGTGCCAAAGACCTCTTTTCCCTGTGGATGCTAGATGTCTGTTTTGTTGGACTAGAATGCAGTGGGCATTTTACAAGTGGAATTCATAGAAAATTTGGTTACATTGGGCACCAGAAAAGATGCATGGTTTCATGGAGGCCTAAGGCATGTGCTGTTCAGGGTGTTTTTTTTTTTTTTTTTTTTTCATTGAACCTCAAGATGTAACTGTTGATCAAGCGTCAGTTTACTTGCATTGTGACTGAGAACTGTCCATCCTTTTATTTTTTACATTTACATTCACTCCGTCTGAAAAGACACATACCTTTTGGCAAGTGCAATTTTAAAATAGAAGGAAGATAACATTAATGTGGTTTATCAATATGCATTACCTTAACCTGTTCTACCACCTCTCCTCTGTATTTTATGGTTGACATTATGTTTTCCAGATGTGTATTTGTGCTGATCATCTTTCCTACCTAGCTGCTCTCTTTGATTATTGGACTGGTTCTTAGCACACAATTGACTGGCAGTGCCTTGCTAGATTGATCCCTGGCACTGATACAGGTATCTATGGAAGCGTCTATCTGAGACCATATTGCTGCTGCCAGAGAATGTCAAGAAAAAAGATGTCGTTAAAAGATGTCGTTAAAAGATGTCATTGGTTTTGAAATAATGCTTTAGGAAGTCATTGTGAAGCCCATTACATTTCCTTCTGTAGTTAAACTAGATTTAATAATCCCTTCTCTCTTGCTGATGCGTGCGCACACAAAGCAAATGTGTGACATTCAGCCTTTCAACTTCAGCCGTCAAAGCATAATACAGTGGTTCTCAACTCCTGTCCTCAGGGCCCACTAACAGGCCAGATTTGAAATATTACCTTGGGGAGATGCAGGCTGGAATACTGCAATCACTGAGCAGCAAATGATATCACCTGTGATGTATTTCAGTTATCTTGCAAACCTGGCCTGTTAGTGGGCCCTGAGGACAGGACCTTTTTTGTGTCCTTTTTTATATTCATTCCATTAAGCTCCTGCTTATTAATTTGCCTTTATCTTGTTGGAAGCAAGCACAATTTTAAATGTGATTTTTAGCAGTTAGATGTTATAGAAACTTTAAAATTTTGCACATGGATTTATTTTGGTGCCAACTAACAGATTTGTTAATATGAAATATTTATTATTTTGTTATTAGGGAAATAAAGGGAATGATGGCTTAGTTGCAAGTGTCTTCTAGCCAAGTACTGACCTTTTTGCAGTCCAACCAAGAAACGTAAAGAGCAGAGCTATCCTGATTTATATTTGTATGATTTTATTGCTGTCTAAAATATTCCATAAAGCTCAGTTGTACTGTTTTCTAAAACTATGAATAGATCAAACTACAAGGAATAGATCTTGCCATTCAGCTCTGGGCCAATAATGACCATTATGGCTGCAGGAGTGCTGGCCGCTGTGTCCTTTCCAGTGGACCGACCCACCCTCTGCACAGTAATTTTCTAAAATCTGGGATATTCACGCTCCCTGCTGATGGCAGCATTCCTTATCGTCACCCTGTGGCAAGGATTGTTGCTCCTAGGGCCAGCACTGGAGAGCAGGTATACAAAAAAAATAACACATAAAAGACACTGTGTTGCACCCTGTTTTGAGTTTTATTTTTTTCTAAACAAGCATAAATGGGCTTTACATTGTAATTCAACCTCCTGATGATTTTTTTTTTATTGTAAGGCAGGGAAGTGAGTAATAAATTATATGTAAATATTATTCAGTACCTTATCCATGTTATCCTTTAGGCCCCTTCCACATAAGGGCGAACTCCGCTAGGTGTCTGCCTGCTCAACGGGGAATCTGTCTGCTGATCCCCACTGAGCAGGTGAATGACTGGTCCGTTTCCACACACGCAGCCCACTCTCCTCTATGGGCAGTGGGATGTCAACGGACCGCCTGTCTGCTTACACCCAACTGCCAGTCGATCCACTAGACCAGTGGTCTCCAAATTGCAGCCCGGGGGTCGGATGTGGCCCCTTGCTTGCCTTTATCTGGCCCTTTGCGCTGTTCTCCCACTGACGCCAACAGTGCACTATTCCTCCCACTGACATCAATGACAAGGCACTATTCTTCCCACTATTACCAATTATGGGGCACTATTTTTCCCCACTAATGCCAACAATGGGGCATTGTTTACTCTCACTGGCAACAGTCTAGCCGCCCTTCAAAGTCTGAAGGACAGTAAACTGGTCCTTTTTGTTTGGAAAATTTGGAGACCCCTGCTCTAGACAGATGGGGAATGGATCCTTGTCCTTTTTTTAACAGATTGGATGTCAGCAGGTGTAAACGGACACATGTCCATTTACACCTGCCATTCCATAGAGAAGAATGGAGGGTTCAATTGGGTCCATCTGAAAAACTGACAGGCAGGCCCGAAGGACCTTACAGGCTTTTCAAGTGTGTGCCCAAAGGGAAATGTTCAACATTAATCCACGTTTAAATGCCTACAGCTGTTTACAACTGGCAATGGAATGTCATTACCTAGAGCAGTCATTCTCAATCTTTTTACTGAGGAACCTTTAATACAATATTTAGGTCTCGGGGAACTCCTGCTTAAATAAAATATTCAGGGGTTAGTGGGAAGAATGCCCCTTACAGTGATGGTCAGTGAGAAGAGGGCCCCAACAGAATGCCAGCTTCACAAATGGCTAGAAAGCTATTTAGTATCATGCTACTGGCTCTGCCAAATGGCGTTGGACCAGGAACTACCGGTATGTAGGCACCATTAGATGAGAGGTCAACCAGCCACAGCGCAAGGAGCCCCCAGCAACCTCTGTTGGAACCACAGTCTTCCACAGAATCCTGGTTGAGAATGGCTAATCTAATGGAATTACCTTGTCGACAGTATTCCCATGCAGATGTAAGCAAAGACTGATGGGCACAGAGGATGCTTTAATGGGCCTGCCTAAGCCTCCTAAAAGAATATAATTTAATGTCATTGCCCTGTCAATGTATGTGCAGCCAGATTGAAGATGGACCAAATGTGTATCAAATGATGCAGCTTCTGTTCCAAGAGGAATGATATTGCTGTGGTCATTGGTAGGACAAACAAACACACCAAACACTGGCTGTTTCTACTATAAAAGATAAATGTATATATTGCTGTTTTGTATTCACTAGCGATGACTGGGTATTTATATGTGACTAGAACATCAGTGTCTACAGAACTCATGACATCACTGCCAGGAAAGGCATATTTGACTTATCTACTAGTAAATCATTTAAGCATGCATTATTCTGATCTTTCTGGTTATTTGGGCACTCGCTCTGTACACTTTTAATTGAGCAAAGCTTCTAACTGAGCCATGCTAAAGCTCCATCTGCCTGTGTATTTGTCAGGCGTAATACCTCAATCCTTGGATGTAGAGGATTTTTAGACACCTTTTTGGCAGGGCTCCCTGGGGGAAGGATAGACATAGTACCCACAAGATGTTGTGGTTACTTTTAGCCAGCTACAAACATTATTCAGGCGAACGTGTGCTCAAGTGTACATCTCCATAATGGTATTCTTAGTAGACTGTAACCTTAAAGGAGTAGTAAAGTTACATGTTTTTTCACCTTAATGCATCCTATGCATTAAGGTGAAAAAACATTCGACAATACCGCCCCCCCCCCGAGCCCCCGTTTTTCTTACCTGGCCCCTCGAAAGTCCCATGCTCGTCCCCGTCATCCTCTTCGTTTTTCTGCCTGGCCGCCGATTGGCTACACTGGATAGATTGAAAGCAGCGCAGCCATTGGCTGGCGCTGCTGTCAATCACATCCAATGACGTGGCACGCCGGGGGGCGGGGCCGAGTGATACAGTCGGCGGCTATGGCCGCCGCTGTATCACGGGAGCGCGCCCGCAATCACTCCACACCATGCGAGCTCACTCGCATTAAGGTGTGGAGTCCTTGCGGGGAGGAGCCAAGACAGCCGCCGAGGGACCCCAGAAGACCAGGATCGGGGCCACTGTGTGCAAAACGAGCTGCACAGTGGAGGTAAGTATAACATGTTTGTTATTTTTAAGCAAAAAAAAAAAAAGCTTTAGTGCTCCTTTAAGGAGAATATATTACTGTTGGTTTTGATGCTTGATACTTTGTGATAGTTTGAAATGGTTTGTCACTGATATCATTGGAAAGATCAAGTTCATTGAAGTTAACCCTCCCTCTATCCAAAAAAAAAAAGAAAATGCCTTTAGTTAAACTTTGAGCTTCTAAAACCCCTTCATCTTCAGAGCATTGGTAAGTTCATTGACTTATGTGGATGCTGCCATGTTAAAGGGTGACACCAGGCCATGGGGAAGACTCTGTTGGGTGGGCTGAGAGCCAAGTATTACTCCACAGGCTCTTCAGTGCTCCTGACATACAACCCAGTGATGGATCACAGATCATGAAGGGAACAGAAAACAGACTATAATGGGTGTACACCTTCACTCTAGCTGAGGCTGGTGTTTCTACATTGTATTGTGTAGCAGAACAGTTTGTATAAAAGGGAGTCATTTGGTATCCAAATAAAGGGAAAATGCTATCTACAGGAGATCCCTTCAATGCTTCTTTGTCATCTGCGTCACGGGTTGTCTCGGCTAACCGTCCTCCAAGTTCTTCACTAGGTTGTATGTACATTTGATGCAGAAACATTTTGCACCTTACAGAAGACCACGAACAAATAAAATTGTTGTACATCAGTAGTGGTGCTTAAAGGCTAAGTTCATCTTTAACATAAACTGGGCCATAGCAGTTAAATCTTGTTTAATGCAAATGCCATACCTGCAAGTCTTTTCTGTCACCCATGAAGTCTAACGGAAGTACTTTCCATTGTTTCATTTCCTACATTGTAGCTTATTTCCAGGACATGAAAGGTGGCTGTGTGGTTTCCCCCAGCATTGTAGGGTGGGCACATTTCCTAATTCAAGTCGTGCTTTTGCAGTGTGCCATCGTAGTAGGGACTCACACATCCCCACCAGGATTTGACACTGCTTTAACTCCTTTCAGTCTCATATTCTGGGCTACAACAAAATGGCCACAAGCCTCTTCTTTGACAACTAAAGAGATTAACACTTTTTAGTTGTCCTTAAGAAGGCTCAGTGACCAATTGGAAAAAAGTCATGATTTTCATGGGTGACAGAAATGACTTACCGGTATGGCATTTGCAATAAATATTATTTTTACCAACTGCACACTGTATTTTATACTACTTGGCCTTTTCTTTCTATTTACCCGTTTATGTAAAAGATTAATTTTATCCTTTAAATATAGCTAAAACCCATGTCACAGGATGAAAATCCTAGGTGTCACCATTTTACAGAGAAGTTTATACTTGCCTTGAGTATGCCCCTGGTCAGCATTGTGTACATGTAAAGGATAAGTTTGATCATACAAAATCATCAGGTCCCAAAAATCAGCATAGATGTACTCTCATTAATGCTCTAGGCCCTTCTTAAAGTGATACTAAACGCACACTGTTTAATTTACATTATCCCTACTGTTTTTGTGTATGCATGACACTGTATTTTTTTTTATTTAATTTTTTTAAATAAATTAAAATACCTTTTGTTTACTAGTTGATATACAGCTGTCGTATGACCCAGATCTTTCCAAGCCTGTCTGCAGGGAAACGTAAGCAGCGGGAGCTTCTAGTCCTCTGCTGCTGGTCACATGTTCAAAAACGGAAAAAAAAAGCTTTTGGAATACAGAGAAAAAAATAAATAAGATCAATAAACTGTTTTATATTGTCAAATATATATATTTGAAATCAAATCTTTATTTTCTGGCAATAACCTGGTGTGGGCAGATTTCTGCCAGTCACAGGCTGTGTCACGCCTCTCCAGTCTGTGTCTTAGAATAAGAGGAGCATGAAGGCTCCATCAATCCTACATGTAATATCTCTCCCCAATTGTGTTTTAGCTGGTTATTGGGCTGTCATTTACCGTTGTGTATACTCCCACATGTGTAACTATAGTCACATGGACTGCTGACTGCTCAGATGTGATGGGGGGGAAATGCTCAGCTTAGGAGCTCACTGAAAACTGAGCATGTGCAGAGCTGCCAACACTGCGCTGCAAAATCCCCAACAGCATTGGGGACTTGGACATAAGGGGAGACAGAACAGCAGGATCAACCAGTTTGTTTGTTTTTTCTATTGCAGAAAACATCTCATAATGACTTGGTTTGAGCAGCATGTAATACACAATTTTATTCATAGTTTTTTTTTTAATTATGTGGGTTTAGTGACACAAGGATCGGTTTGAACATAAAATAACTGGTAATTATCAGGTCCTAAAAAGCAGCATAGATGTTGTATGCTCCTGGCCCTTGGCTTTGCTTATAGAATTTGTTGTTTGAATGTTAGTGTGAGACAACCTTTTAGAGGCCATTCAGTATTGTGTAAATGTATGGAATTTCAAATCTAGCTAAATGTAACAATTGTGGTACCACTCCATTGGAAGTATTAACAAGGGCCTTAGCAACAACTTGCTGCATTCTGCTACTTTTGACTTGGAGTCATCAATTGATAAAATTTGATTACAGTTTAGCCGAAACATTGGTTGACCACAGCTCAGATGAACAAATCCAGTAAACTTTACAAATGCACTCAGTCTATTTGGAATTAAACACGTGAGCCTCTTAGAATATTGGTACGTAAAAAGCCAAAGCAGCCCATCGGAAAGCTTTCATTAGTCGTGGAGGGCTGTAGTTTGAACATTCCTGGTTTAATGTATGCTGTTACTCTTTGCACTATATTATTAAAGGGACATTCCATTTTAAATGAACTGCTCTTTTTTTTTTTTTTCTTTTAATACAGTTCTTAAAATTATTAATAAACGGTGTAATTAAATATTTATTTTGTTTTGGAAACCAGGAGAGCTTCTAATAGGCACAATAGCCAAAATTGTTTACTATATACCCTTTAATTGTCTTTGTACACTCCTCTCTGTAAGTAGAAAATGCAGTGTCTGTTCCTTCTCCTAACATACTATTATAATGGCTGTAATACAGGACCTGGAACATTAGGAAGGTAAGCCCCTTCTGCCTTCATAGGAGGTTTTAGGCGTAATTCTCTTGGCTCTTTCTTCTATCTGGGCGACTGGTATTTTCAGATCTCTTTTAGACTTGGCTTAAAATGTATTATTTTTTTATAACGAGTTTGCTTATTTTGATTGGCTCTGTGAATTCAGCCTAAAAGAGTTATCATTTTTTCCAAAACTGCAAGGGGGCTGTTAACCATTTTAGATGTAAATATTGCTTAGAGTTCTACTCTAATTAGCTCCTTGATGTTGCTTGATTGCAGAGATTTCTCAAGATTCTACAGTCTTTTGACTTTGCTATGGGAAGTTGTACAGCAGTGGTTCTCAACCTCAGTCCTCAAGTACCTCCAACAGGCCATGTTTGATTTAAAGCACCTGTGCAAGATAAAGGAACACCTGCAGTCAATGGCTTGGTATTTTGGAAAGCTAATTTATCTAAGAAATTCCCAAAACATGGCTTGTTTGGGGGTACTTGAGGACCACTGCTGTACACTATGCTAGAATAAATTGTAAAGTTGTCTTGGAGTTGCAGGAAACTCCCAAGGCAGCAGGTGGTTACCCTCCACTTAAATGTGCTAAAGTTAGCCATATACCATATATTTTCTTGCTGAACAAAAATTCAAACAGATTCTTCCTCCATTCTACTGCATGGATGGCCTGATGAGCAGTGCCAGCTATTGTATGCACCTGAATAGCAGCTATGCTTGATTGGATGCAACCGCTGTTTGGCCAACAATTTACCACCTGGCGCCATTGATTTGTCAGTTGAAGGATGTCAGGTGAGAGGGGCCAAGATGTTCACCTACAAAGCAAATTTCCTCAAGTTCATCTGGAATTGGAAAAATATTTGCTCCGTGTATGGCCAGCTTAAGCAATAAAGTAAATCTCAAAACCTGTGCTTTGTATCGCTGTACCGTGCCAATAACTGTCCGCATTTACTAGCTAAAAAAAAAAAAAGAACTAGGCTGTAATTGCTGGCCAATCAAAAGCTTAACTTCTGCTTGTTTCAGATTGTGACTGAGAAATGACTGAAGCAAGAGGTTTTTCATTATGGCCAAGCGGCTAGTACTTTCAGAAAGAAGTCCGCAATGGGTACTTGTTTTCCTTAGGACAGGTTTCCTTTTGAGGAGCGAGCAGTTTCATTGTTATTCACACAAATATTTTGTTCCGTTTTTGTTGCTTTTTATATTTCAAATCAGTATTTTTTTATTTGCAATTGGTACATTTAACTATGCAATGTCTTTTATATTCTCTTTGCTCATAGTTGTGTTTTGTTTTTTGTTTTGTCTTTTTTATGTCAGAATGGTTGCAGGTTTGTTTTAGTGTGAAATATGAAGTCTTTTCTCTAGCTTCCTGATAACGGCTTACACTTTTAAACCATGGCAATGCTGCTTTGTAAAAATAATTTCCTTCTATACTGTCCTGATTTCTAATGTAAACTTCCTACCTATTCATGTGATATTAGCTTTGATCCTAGTTTCCAATAAATATTGCTGATAATCACAAGACTTGTCATTATTTTTAAAGCAAATATTCTACAGGTCACTGCATCATTAATTACTTTGGTCACCTTTTACTTTAAAAGGAATGCGATGCTTACTTCGTACTTCAGAACTTTTCATAGGATTGAATTAGAGTGCATCAAGCACACACACAAGCCTGGTACTGAAGATCAAGAAGCTGATCTATCAGCTGGGATCTTGCTGGAACAAGGACAGGTTAGTATATAACTGGAGTAGGGGAGAGTGGTTAAGAAAAGTGATTTGAAGTAAATTTCCAGTAGCAAAGAGATTGAAAGATTTTAGCCTTAAAAGAGAATAATGCGCCTGGGTTTTATTTTATATAATCATACCTACCTAGGTGGATGCAGCATCAAGCTGATCTCTGTCCCCACCACTCTAAAGGTGAGAACTGAGCAATCAAACACCGCTGATCGCTCAGTGTTCCCCACCGCCCTGAGCTGAGCTGGGGACTGTCAGTTATCGCTGTCTGCTCTGTGTCCCAAACCCCCCCTGCACTCACTGGGTGGATTCCGACCATATGATCACAATCTTTCTCCAGCCAGGACTGGTTCTGTGGCTTTAGCCCCTCCTGTAGGCTGAAAACGGGTCACAGGAGTGCAGAACAAACTGCACTCCTGTGATCCACAGGAGAAGTGCAGCCAAACAAGCTTTGGCTGTACTTCTCCTTTTAAACAGGGTATATACAGACCGAAAATTGGACAGTTCAGCAGGAACTGTCTGACACAAGCCAGGCATTAAACTGTCTTCGGTTGAACAAACAGTCCTGCTGGAAAATTAACATTTAGTTAGTGCATGCAGCCAATGCTGATCTGTGTATTCTGACAGGGGTTGGGGGGGGGGTATTCTTTTTTTTTTTTTTCCATCCATTTAATTCACTGGTGGGGGTAAAAAAAAAAAAATCCTATATCCTGCTTTAGCCCATCAAACTGATCACCCTCCCAGATCTGTAAAAACATTTTTCTATGCAAGAGCCCATATAGCCATTGCTTAGCTTGCAAGTGCTACTCTTAAAGCCTCTGGCTTTAGCAACACTTTACAGTATTTGTGGAACTCTAGCCAAATCACTAGAAGGTTGAAATACATACAGTCCTGCCATTGTGCTCTTGCTGGGTGTCTAATATGAGTTGGCTCCCTCCAAGTATACTTGCCCTTTTATAGCGAGTTGTAAACTAATAGGATCAGGTGAAATATAAAAAACAAAAACTTGCAAGTCCTAAAGTGGTGGCTGCCTAAGTTACAAGATGTACACTGCTCAACAAAAATTTAAGGAACACTTTGAAAACACACTTTAGATCTCAATAGGGGAAAATAAAATGCTGGATATCTATACTGATATGGAATGGGTAATGTGTTTGGAACAAAAGGATGCCACATCATTTGATGGAAATGAAAATATCAACCTACAAGGGGCTTAATTCAAAGACACTCAGAACATCAAAGTGAAAAAATGATGCAGCAGTCTAGTCCATTCTACTGAAATTTTCATTGCAGCAACTCAAAATGGTACTCAGTAGTTTGTATGGCCCCGATTTGCTTGTATGCAGGCCTGACAACTTCGGGGCATGCTCCTAATGACATGACATGATGGATGGTGTCCTGGGGTATTTCCTCCCAGATCTGGACCAGGGAATCACTGCACTCCTAAACATAGGGTCCAGGTATTGCCTCATGCTTCTAGTAGTAACACTGACCCTAGCCAAGTGAAAAACAGATTTTTTTCCAGAGCCGCTAACATTCGTTGCATCTCCGTTTTCGTTGGAGGAGGTTCTGGGTTTAGAGATTCCCTTGCTCTTCTCTGTTCATGACCATCATCCAGGTCTAACTCTATTCTGGGCTCTAATATCGTATCCGTCTCTACTTTTTATTCTGACCCTTTTTCTTCTCCTTTCCCTCCATTTGACTAGCCTTCGGCCCTTGTTTTTCCATTTGCCTGTTTCTCTCCGTTTCCGCCATGTGTAACATATTTGTTCATTGGCCTGGGATCGGTGGGAGACTTAAATGGGGTGATTTTGGGGTTGCTCCCCCTCTTCCCGACCTTCCCCCCCTCTTCATCTTTTTTGCTGGATGGTCTCCCTGCTCTCCTCTTTTTCCTCTGTCTGCTCTTCCTGCCTCCCCTTACCCTTGCCCTTTGAGTCTGCTGACCTCTCTTTTCCTTAGGCCAAGAAGAAGAAAGAAAAAAAAAATTAATGCTGTGCCTCTCTTCTGTTAGCTTAATATGGCAGTCCTGGGTGCTGTGCTGACCCTAGTCCACCGTTCCCGGCCAGCCAGGTACAGGAAAAAAAAAAATAGGCGGGTAAAAAGTAAATAACTTTGATATTCCCTATTAGTATACAGTTCTGGTTCAGCACAGAAATATAGGCAAGCGGAAAAAGCAATTGTAATAGCAAGTTTTCTGTACTTTTATACTACTCAATAGCCCACAGTTCTTTTTCAAAGCTGTACGGAAGGTGAAAGCAAGTAGAGGTGACCGGCACAACTGGGTACAGCTTCCTCTCGGGAATTTCTTTTTTTTTTTTTTCCCCTTTTCCTTCCCTTCTCTTCCTTCTTGATGTCAACTGTCAACACACAACTTCAGTTCAGCACAATGGGGTCAAAGACAGTCATTATTGATCCATTTGCTATTAACAGTTCACACATTTCAGGGGGATACAGACTTCAGGCTAGTATTAATCCCATTTTCCAAGGCGTTCAGTACTCGCCCATATTGCATTTGGAGGAGGAGAGGTCAATGCAGGTAGGTGATGGCAAGAGGAGTTTGTGGAGAGGAGCGCCCGTGTGTTCCTCCTATATGTGAAGAAAGGGACTAATGGAGAAAAAAATGGGACTTTAAATGAAACAAAACACTAGGGGCAAGTTGAATCAATCAATGAAATAAAATATAGTATTTATTATTGACATATTTGGATATAGTATATTGCAGGTATACATAGTGAACCAATAAGTATGTTACAGTGTATAATAGAGACATAATTGGTGAAACCATATATTGTTCTAATAGTAACATGATAAACATAGTAACACATGGTGGACAATGAACCCGTTCCAACAGTATATCCAAAGTAATAAAAAGTCATAGTATATAATAAATTACAATTCATGATTAAAAACAACATCAAGTCCATGGTAGTATGCATGATTACTGTGACAACATCGGTAAAGTAAGCTCGACGCGTTTCGTGGAATATATCCACTCATCAGGAGCATCTAGGAACTGGGGGTACCTATAATGAATAATAAATTACTAATTAATGATAATTAATTAGAAAGGGAAGAGAGGGAGCACAGCTTAGTGGTCCTAGCACTCTTACCTAGGATTAATGGGTAAAGCATGGTAGATAATAATGATGTTGGTGGGAGGCATTAGGAGGGAAGGGAAGAATCTCCCCGGGAGCTGAAGTGGAAGCAGAGTGGCGGCGGGGAGGCCCAATCTTAGGGTAATACGATAAGAATTGTGAAATAGTGGGTGCCTTTTCTACAGCTGCAGTGGTAGGTATGAGCCCAAGGGGTTTCTGTAACAAATAATGTAAAATACTAAGCATTAAAATAAGCTGAGCTGATAAAAAACAGAGCCATAGAGGTGAAGCATTAAGTGTGTAAAGAAAGAAGTAGTATACATTAGTGAACAATATGTGTGTAAGTAGAGCATAGAAGATAATGCATGGTGTGTCAATTCATATTGAAATTGATAAGAACGTATACCTGAAGTAGGAACACAAGGCCGTGGTAAGGCAGAGTGTTGATGTGTCCAGATAAATAAAAGTGAGTTTAGGTGGCCGTGGACAGTGGTAAAAAGAAGGGGCAGCCCGCCCGCCAACCAGAGCCCCACTGAACGTCACGCTGTGCGTGCTGGAGAGGAGCGGCGAACACACGTGGGCAGCGATTGCCTATATATGGACGCTCCAACTCCTCCCCTATGACGCACGCAGATGGAAAGGTAGCACGTCAGCACGTGACGTCAATGCTGACGTCGGTCGTGCGGGCGTGTAAAGGCGTGGCGTCGACCTATATGTGTTGTCCTTCGGTGACCAGCTCAAGGCTTTGGCTCCTTCCAGGTCCGGTACTCACTCCCTCTTGTCACAGTGCATGCCACAATCTCCGGGACCGAGGTCCTATGTGTTATCTCAACTCAGTGCTGCGGGTCACGGAGGGGACTTCTCCCTGCTGGGGAGCCTGGGAGTACAACACAGATCACTGTGTGGTTGCGATGGACGGCCACACGGCTCAGTGTCGGGCTCACACCATCCCGCCCTGCTCGCTCCTCCTTCACTGCCGGAGGAGGGTGGGGGAGACTCTCACCGCTGCTTGTCCACAGGTTCAGGCACAACGCTGGGCTATGTCTTGGTGGGTGAAAGGGGGGGCGGAAGCCGGTCAGGCGGGTAGTGTGCTCAGCATCATCGTACGAGGTGGGAGATTAAACTTCCCGCTGCATGCTCAGGTAGCCTCCAGCGCCATTACTAGACTCCTCCCTCCTGACTGACAGGTCGTCAATTACATGATGGATGGTGTCCTGGGGTATTTCCTTCCAGATCTGGACCAGGGAATCACTGCGCTCCTGAACATAGGGTCCAGGTATCGCCTCATGCTTCCAGTAGTGACACTGACCCTATCCAAGTGAAAAAGTCAGAGTAAGGAAAAAAGAGTCGGTGACCGCCACCTGTAAAACCATTCCTGTTTTGGAGGGCATCTAATTTTTGCCCATATAGTGCACCTGTTAATCCGTTTCAGCTGCTTTGGTGTTAAATTTACAATCCCCTCTTCTACTTAACTGACCAGATCAATACCACAGGAGTTTAATTGACTTGATGCTATACTCTAAATAAAATGTGTTCCTTTCGGGTTTTTTTGAGCAGTGTATTGCATTTTTAATTTAATTATTCTTTAAATAATGCCTTTGTGTTAAGTGTCTAAGAGAGCCTTACTGTCAGAAGACACGTAGGCTTGATGGTTTTTTTTTTTTTTTTTATCTTAGTTAAGTAAATAAATATGGCATAGTATTCTGTATTACCCTTTTTAGCCAGGTGGAGCTTTTCTGATACAGTTCTGAAAGAAGCATGTTTACAGCGCTCAATGTGTTATCAGAACAATTTCTCATCCCACCCTTCAGTGCAGGTTTTAATGGAGCTACGGTGTCTAAGTAAGCTATAGTGCTTTGGGAATCCTTTGTTAGATCTATTTCTAAAACTATATCAGTACTAGACATGTACAAGTTAAAATGGTTTAAAAATGTTATTTTCCAATTCACAGCCTGAAATAAAATTAATACCAACTTCTAAACCTAGTATAGACACCAGGTCAAAAGTAATTTTCTATTAGTGATTCAAGTGGCTTACATTTAAAAATACATTAACAATTTTTATTCAAAAAAATCAACCTATCAAAATAACAACCCCAATACTCCGTTATAATTTGACAATGTTTTTAGACATCACAAGGGCGCTAATGGTAATCATACTAGTACCAAATGCTATTAATTGCACCCCTGTGAATAGCCACCCTAGATCTGATAGACTATATGAACGGTTTCAATTGTTTTACATAAAACCTTTTTAAATTATATTTAAGTCTGTACAATCAAACTGCAACGTGTGGCCAGATTTACAGCATGAACAATCAACATCATTAAGTTTAGGGTAGTAGAGGAAAATAATTTCCCCCCCCAAAAAAAAAAAATTCAACATGTAATTTATGAAAATTGGAATCCCTGATGCCTGTGCTGTGTAACTTTTACACTTTCTGATTCTTGAATCACATTACATTCAGTCTGCCAAGGCAGGTGAGTCTCACTGGTAGTTATGAGATGCAGAAAACAGCCTGTTCCAAGATTACCAAATGAACGTCACTTCCACTAGCCCCCCTGATCGCAGCACGATCTTGCCAGAATTGTCGCCCGATGAAACGTGGTAAAATCGCACATACAGAATCGTGTACTTTTGGGCGACAGGCGTCCCGCGATTCTGCTTGCACGAGTTTACCGTGATTTGTTGGGCGTCAATCGTGGTAAAATCATGCTGCAATCAGAGTGCCAATGGAAGTGACGGGGATCTCAAAGGCGTCCTGCGATTTGGGATCGCGGCCGGAATCGTGATTCTGCCGGTGATCTGGGATGCCTAGATGTGAACGAAGCCTAATACTTGCTTAAGCCCGATCCAGGGATGTGCACAAGAAGCGAGGCCCCCCAGGGTCTCTCGCTCCTTATTGATTGTCCATAAGACAATGGCTCCAGCTGCTGGATCTCAGAGTGTGGCTTGGGAGCGAAAATGCACGATTTGACCAGGGAGTGGGCGGACATGATACAGGAGTTGGTCAGAGTGTGCCAACTCATGATACAGGAGGCTAAGTCTCTGTTTACACCTTGGCGTTGCAGATCCCAGGTAGAATCGCTGTGATTCCTGAAAAACGCAGAATGTACTTGCAATCCCGTTACTTTCAATGGCGATGCAATTTTGCCATGATTCTAAACCACAAAATTGCACAAATAAAATTGCGGGATGTGTGTTGCCGAAAAAGAAGTTCTGGTATTGAGGTGACGTGTGCCTGTTTTTTTGTTTGCGTGATTTATTGGGCGACAATCTTGGCAAAATTGCACCGCCATTGAAAGTAAAAGGGTTGCAAGTGCACCCTGTGTTTTGAGGCAATTCGGGAATCACAGGCAGAATAATGGCGATTCTACCTGCGAAATGGAGGTGTGAATGGCTGAGTGGACAATGAGGATCATATAACACAGATTCTTGAATCGGGAAGACTGTGGCAGCAACAATACTCTTGTGTGAAATTGGCATTAAAAGAAAAAAGAAAAAAAAGGACTTGTGAGGGGTGTGATCAAGTGCTTCACCATTTTCTCTCTGAGGTGAAATAATTAGCTCTCATGCCTCGTACACACGACCGGTTTTCCCGGCAGGAAAACTGCCATGACAGTTTTTCGCCAGGAAAAAAGGCAGTGTGTATGCTAAATTGCATTTTTCCTGGCAGTAAAACCGCCGGGAATCCTGGCGGGATTCCCGGCGTTTGTTTTTTTTGGCAGTTCTTCAATGTTAAATACTGCGAAGCAGTGCCGATGGAGCATACACACTGCTGGGATTCCCGACCAAAGCTCTCAATGGCAGTTTTCCTGTCGGGGAAACCCGGCCGTGTGTAGGGGGAATAAAGCAATCGAGCAGGTTCTCGGTTTTCCCATTCGTTTTCCCGGTGGACTTTTTACCGCTGGGAAAACCGATCGTGTGTACTAGGCATTAGTCTCTCACAGCTACACAGCCACAACAAATCCTCCCACTCCAGCCATCAACCAGCGTATACAGGAGCGTATCATGAAATCAGTATGCCTGTGTGCAAGATAAAAAGTGCGATGAGTCCAGCCCTTGGCTGGGAAATGTGGGTGTGGCTTAAAGGGGTGTGGTTTAATAGAGTGACATGACATGCAGAATGTGGTAATGTTAAATAGGGAATGTGTACGATGGTGGGTAGTATATGCAGAACAGGGGTGTTGAGTGTATGCAGGTGAGTAGTATGTGCAGGAGAGGAGTGTAGTGGGTAGGGGTGCAATGGATCAAAAAACTCATGGATCGGATCAGCAAAAAAAAAGACAAGACACAAAACGGAGCTTATATGCTTAAAAACAGTATTTGTAAATCTGACGGACTGTTTACATGTTACATTTTAAAAGCAGCAGCAAACCTGCTGACCTTACATGGTTGCGAATGTGACAGAACACCTCTGATTTTCACATTTAACTAAATGGTAAATGTGAAAATCAGAGGTGTTCTGTCACATTAGCAATCGTGTAAGGTTTGCTACTGCTTTTAAAATTTAACATGTAAACAGTCTGTTGGATTTCCAAATACTGTATTTAAGCATGTAAGCTCCGTTTTGTGTTTGAAAATAACTGTGAAATCTAAAACTCCGTCGGGTGTAACAAGATGTCCGCTTGCCCACTTCTCATTACTGTGTGGGGTGGAGCAAGATGGCGGCGACGAAACGTCACTTCCTGACGAGACAGCCGCCGCCGGGTGTACCAAGATGGCCGCCACTCCGGAGCTAGGTCGAAGCCGGGGCCTTTCCTATGGCCGAGGCTGCGGAGCGCTCCGCGGATCGCGTGGTGTGCCGATCAGAACAGGGTGACCCGTTCAGGTCACGGATCGTCACCGATCCATTGCACCACTAGCGGTGGATACTATGTGCAGGAGAGGACTGCGGAGTGTATGGAGGTGGGTAGAATGTGCAGGTGAGGAATGCGGAGTGTACAGTGGTGGGTAGTACCGGTATGCGCAGGATGGTGTCAGTAGTTTATTCAAAATATATATTTTTGCTCCCTAATGGCTTTGAATACTGTGCAAGAATGTGCTGAGTTTCTTTTGTATTGTTTTGAAAATCTTTAATAAACATTATTGAAACAAAATATATATATATTTTTTTAATGCTTTTTTGGTACCAGTGGATGGTGTCTTGTCAATAGAGCAATGGACAGTGTAAATTTTTTTTATTATTATTTTTTACAATTTTATTTTGAATTTTTTTTTTTGTACTTTTTTTTTCCACAATGATGGGAGGGGTTATTTTTTTGGGGGAAGGGGGTGGAGGTATGGGGCAGTGGACGGTGTAATTTTTTAATTTATTTTTTACAATTTCATTTGCTTTGGTTTGCATTTTATTTCACATTCCTTTGGAGGGGGGGGGCTTGGGGCTCTGGACTGTATCGGAAGGGTTCGGTCAGTCGGTTTTTTTATTGTTTACAATTTAATTCTGTAATATTTATTGTTTTTATTTATTTTTTAATCATCCCTTTGGGGGGGGGGATCTTTAGTGAGATATCAGGGGTCTACACGACCCCTGATAGTCCCTTTTTCTGTCTCAAAGGGGAGATGAGGACACAGATTCTCCAGTCCCTTTCTCAGCAGCACTGAAGATGAATGGACAGGAGACAGAGGCTCTTGTTCATAAACTGAAGCAGAGTAACACACAGGTTACTCTGTTAAGTTATTACCGGACACAGGAGCGATCGGTAGCGAACGCTCACTGGGTCCAGTTCAGACAAATTACACATTTTCCAATCCCTTCCTCTGCTTTCCATCCTGACAGATCCCCCGTGGGAGAGGAGGGAAGCTGGCTGAGGGGGAACAGAGAAGGAGGACATGGGGCTAGAGAAGAAGGGGGGGCAGAGGAGAACACGGTGGCTGAAGGAGGAGTAAGACACCGAGGATGATCGGTGCGGCGGGGGACAGTTGCTCCCTGTATAGCTTTTCATCAGCCGCTTCTCCTTCTCTCGTGGCTGTCAGCTGAAAAGCCATGCAGGGAGATCGGTGCTCACAGCTGTCCCCTGCCGCACCGATCATCCCCGACTGTCAAGGGACAATCATCCATGTGTGTAGGGTGTATAGCACATGCGCAGGAGTGACGGGGCCGTGACCTCGCTCTGCTTCTCCTGTGTGCGCACTTTTCACTCCCCAGGCGCAAGGTTTGGCCTTATGACGCTGCCTGGCCAAGGGGAGTATAGAGGTGGGTGGGGGGGGGGCCCTATTGATGTCACAACTCCACCCATCAAATGCCAGAAAATAGACCCACCGACCAATTCTGGAGTTTTGCTGGGCTCCATCTGCAGAAGGGGGCAACATTTCTAAGGTAGGGTTACACGCAGGAGGCATGTATATACAGTTGTGCGCATTAGTTTACAATTTAGGATTTCTTGGCCATTTTTCAGAGAATATGAATGATAACACAAAAACTTTTCTTTCACTCATGGTTAGTGTTTGGCTAAAGCCATTTTTTTTATCAATCAACTGTTTTTACTCTTTTTAAATCATGACAACAGAAACTACCCAAATGACCCTGATAAAAAGTTTACATACCCCAATTCCTAATACTGTGTATTGCCTCCTTTAACATCAATGACAGCTTGAAGCCTTTTGTGGTATTTGTGGATGAGGCTCTTTATCTTCTCAGATAGTAAAGCTGCCCATTCCTCTTGGCAAAAAGCCTCCAGTTCCTGTAAATTCTTGGGCTGTCTGCTATGAACTGCACATTTGAGATCTCCTCCGAGTGGCTCGATGATATTGAGGTCAGGAGACTGAGATGGCCACTCCAGAACCTTCACTTTATTCTGCTGTAGCCAATGACAGGTCGACTTGGCCTTGTGTTTTGGATCATTGTCATGTTGGAATATCCAAGTACGTGCCATGCGCAGCTTCCTGGCTGATGAATGCAAATGTGCCTCCAGTATTTTTTAAATACCATACTGCATTTATCTTGCCATCAATTTTGACCAAATTTCCTGTGCCTTTGTAGCTCACACATCCCCAAAACATCAGCGATCCACCTCCGTGTTTCACAGTAGGAATGGTGTACCTTTCATCATAGGCCTTACTGACTCCTCTCCAAATGTAGCGTTTATGGTTGTTGGCCAAAAAGCTAAATTTTTGGTCTCATCACTCCAAATGACTTTGTGCCAGAAGGTGTGAGGCTTGTCTCTGTGCTGTTTGGCATATTGTAAGTAGGATACTTTGTGGCATTTGCGTAGTAATGGCTTTCTTCTGGCGACTCGACCATGCACCCCATCTTTCTTCAAGTGCCTCCTTATTGTGCATCTTGAAACAGCCACACCACATGTTTCAGAGTCCTGTATTTCACCTGAAGTTATTCGTGGGTTTTTCTTTGCATCTCAAACAATTTTTCTGGCAGTTGTGGCAGAAATTTTAGTTGGTCTACCTGACAGTGGTTTGGTTTCAACAGAACCCCTCAGTTTCCACTTCTTGATTAGAGTTTGAACACTGCTGATTGGCATTCTCAATTCCTTGGATATCTTTTTATATCCCTTTCCTGTTTTATGCAGTTCAACTACCTTTTCCCGCAGATCCTTTGCAGCACTGGATGAAAGATGCAAGGGTCTGTCAGGAGTCCAGAAACTCATTGAGACAGACAGATCACAGGTGAGAATGGTTACCTTTAATAGCCATTCAAACCCCTTTGTGTCAACTTGTGTGCATGTTATCATGCCAAAATCACCAGAATATGTAAACTTTTGATCAGGGTCATTTGGGTAGTTTCTGTTGGGATTATGATTTTAAAAGAGTAAACAGTTAATTTATAATAAAATGGCTTTAGTCAAACGCTAAGCATGAGTGAAAGAAAGGTTTTTGTGTTATTCAGTCTCTGAAAAATGGCCAAGAAATCATAGATTCTGCCAGAGTATGTAAATTTGTGCGTACAACTGTAGATATAGATTAAGAGTATGCCATTGGTTTATAAATGATGTGTGGCTTTACATCCATTTGCCTATTTTATATTTGTTTTACATTTTTCATTACCAGTGTTAATTTTGGATTTTAGTTTTGACTAAAATGCCATTTAGTTTTAGTCAACTAAATCTATAGTAATTTATTCAACTAAAATGTAAAACCGAGATTACATACTTGTAGGGTTGCCACTTGTCTGGGTTTTTACCCAGACAGTCCAGGTTCAGAGTTGGGTGCCCAGGTCTCAGCGCGCCTGAAACCCAGACACCCAACTGCAACCTTTAATAAATGGCCGTACTGATGTGCATTCAGTGTGGCTAGTCTTTGCCAAACGGCATGGCTGCCCGTAACAGGTGTGTGCATTGTGCTAGCGCACGCAGTCCGTGACCCCCTCTGGCCCAAAGTTGCCCCGTTCCTGACTGAGTCGGTGTCCAGGAGTTTCAGGCAGGCTAAGACCCGGGCACCCGACCCTCCGGGTAAAAACCCTACAAGTATGTAATCTCTGTATTACATTTGTTTAAAAAAATAAATAAAAAATTATATGTGTGTGTGTATATATATATATGTGTGTGTATGTATGTATATTATATATAGAGTTTGTGTGTGTGTGTGTGTGCACGCACACACACACACACACAGATTTAGTCTACTAAAATCCTGTTATTTTAACAACTAAAACTAGACTATAACTAAAATATGACAAACTAAATGGCATTTTACTCAAAACTAAATCAAAATTTGCAGTGAAAATTAACACTGGTTTTGAAAAAAAAAAAGTATAAAAAAATAGGCAAGAAAAAATAAATAAAAAATAACAGGGTACTGAAAAAAAAGTTTGTAGCAGTAAATCAGCCAGTTCTACAGAAATTGAACAGATAGAATATAAGTTCAGCCACATCATCTCTGGCATAAAACCATTAGACTTATGAAATGTAAATATTGTAAGATATCATAGAGGGGGTGTATGTGTAAAAACAACTTTGTAATCATTAGTATATATATATATATATATATATATATATATATATATATAATAATTTTACATATTGCACCATCTCCTTTATCTCTTCTGAATATCCAACCAAAAAACTTGTCAGACAGCCTGACCACTGATTTGGAACTGTTTGATGGCCTGACTCTGTACTACCTTACTGCTTTTCTCCACCTTCAAAACGGCATGCAGAGGTAAGTGGAGGGATTACATCACCACTTGCTTGATTTTAAAGGATAGGCTCACCTTTTGTCAACATGTTCCTGCTCTCGCAGACCCTCCCCCATTCATACCCCCAGCCCCCCCCCCCCCCGAAACCAGAAAGACAATCTTCTCCACCGCAGCCGTTGTCACTATTTAAAAGCAGCATGGCCGCATCATTCATTCACAGAGTTCTGTAAATGAATGAACTACAAGTACCGACATTACCAGTGCACTGTTGATCACTCTAGATAGTTCATGGATGCTTCCTGTCATTGTTTAACTGCCTGCTTGTACGAGGAGACAGCTTACACAGACAGTCTGCAGGAGACCTGCACTGCACCTGCGATCTGCTCATCACGTCTTCAGGGTGGACACCCAACTACACTATAAAAATAATCTGACACAATATAATGAAAAAGTTTTATTTAAAAATACATAGTATATTAGAATTAACATGTAAACAACAGTAATGAAAAAAGTAGCAGAAGAGTGTATTATATACCTGGTCTTTACATCACATAGCACAAATAGTCTTTAGCATCGCTGCATGGGCTATTTTTGTTTCACGAAAATGCCTGGAGGAATGTTTGCATCCATACTGCATATTAGCCACCAGTTTGCTCAGTGATAAAGTTAAACAGTGGACCATGCTTGCATACTGCGCATTGAAAATGTCACTTATAACTGAGTTACAGAAAATGACAGCAGTACAGAATTATCTTCTTGATGATAACTGCTACAGCCGTAGCACATGTTGAAAACTAAAAGGTTTTAACTGGGGATTCGGAAAACAAAAAAAATGCTGCTCTTATGTAGTGTGGCCACCCCCGAACTGCAAGGGATAAATGCCACCAGTGGGCATAGAACTGCTGTCTCACTGGCTCTCTAGAGTCAGGGTGTCTTTGGAACTCTAGGGTTCCTCCTGAGGTTTCTAGGGGTTCCTTTCACAGTGAACAATAGGGGAATAATCTCCTACCAACACTTAACAATGCAAGGGAGTAATTTTCCACTGAGCACCAGTATAAGGGGGGGGGGGGGGGCGTCATTTCTACACTGACCACACAATTTGTATGGTCTGCCTTTTTTTCTGCAGCTATTTTTTTCCAAGATCACTGAAAATACATTTTGTAAGAATTGGTAAAAAAAATTCTGCTCAGGTGTCAAAGATGCTAGGTACATCACATTACTTTCTTCAATTTATTGATCACGCTAATGTACCTTGAACTGTAGGTACAACCTTTTTAAAGCAGGGGTTCACTAAACCTAAAAAAAATTATAATATTTCAAGGGTTCTTTAGGGACAGCAGAAAGGAAGGGATGGACAGCCGCACTCCAAAAAAAAACATAAAAGGTTGCTTTTATTGTAAAAAAGATAAAACACATGCACCACAGGTCACAGCAAGGCAGGGATCAGCTGACTTGTTTCACACTACAAATGTTAGTGCTTACTCATAGCTATGTGCTTACTATGAGTAAGCACTAACATTTGTAGTGTGAAACACGTCAGCTGATCCCTGCCTTGCTGTGACCTGTGGTGCATGCGTTTTATCTTTTTTACAATAAAAGCAACCTTTAAGGTTTTTTTTGGAGTGCGGCTGTCCATCCCTTCCTTTCTGCTGTTCCCGTTTGCCTTGTGCATTGCCAGCACCCATGGTTTCCTGATTGTTGAAGGATTAACAGAACTCACTCACCTGGAGTGGTAATTTTCTCTCTTCATTTGTTCAAGGGTTCTTTAGGGGTCAGAAGGTTAAGAAATGCTGCTCTAGGGACTTCCTAGGGGGTATATCAAGAATGCACCTCAGCTGAGCAGGCATGCCAGGGGTGGGGAAAGATCTTCCTTCCAGGGTTTAGACCTGGCAGGGACTAAATCCTGACCAAAAATAACTGAGCATTTGAAATGCAGGTAGATTCTAAAAATGTTTAACATTCACCAAGATGAAAAATTAGGTTGCATCAGTCAAGGATCAGTTAACACCACTGTAATATGTACAGTCTATTTACAAAATGCAGTGACCTCTCAGCAAGCAATCCATTGCCAGATGAGTTGAAGGGACAGAACAGCTCATCAGGAATCATCCCTGTTCTCCAGAATGGTACACTTTTAGGTCATGGCCACACCCCCACTGACACCTTTCCTACCTGTCCGTCCTTACAAAACGCAAAACTAAATCCACGTGTTACTGTGGTATAATCCATTTTGCACAAATGTCTGTCAAAAAAATAATAATATTATATATATATATATATATATATCCCATTTGCAGTCAAAACTATTTTTTGGGGATAGAAAACGGTCAGGTTTTCATTCTTGTCTGGGTCCCCTTCACTTCTTGTACTGGAACAAAGGTGTTCAAAAGGACAGAAAGTGATGGGAAACAAAACCGATAAAAACACACATTGCCTGCCGCTGTCCACTCGCATGCTACCATGGATTGGTGCCAGGGAAAGAAAAAAAAGTATTTGATATAATATTCTGTTTTCTTGGAACCACCATGGCAACATACATGTGGATTGGCACTAGGAAAGGAAAATCACGGTAAGTATTTGACACAATTTTCCATTTTATTTTATTTATTTATTTCCACAAAAGTGTATTTTATTAAGGCAAAAACAAGGTTACAATTCAATACGGTTTTCAAGGTTATCATGAACAGAAATGAGGAAGACTCGGGTCTTCTTCGGTAAATAACAACGTTAGATATATTGCATAGTGTGTTATAACAAACAAATGGTGAAGAGAGTAACACATTTGGGTAATTGTATTGACATAGAGATCTATTCAGCATATAGGTTGAACAAGAACAACGAGCATATCAGCCACTTTAGGGAAGAGCACCCCATTCATGTCAAGTCGTATCATATTTGTAGGCATTACCACAAAGGCCAATCTCTACAGGCCCAATCGTGGCACTTCGATGCCTGAATGGGATGGGCATAACTTAGTGATTATGTCGGGGCTTCCATTTAGATAGAGGTTCATTGTCGTTGTGTGGTTTAAGGGGAAGGGGGGGGAAATGGGGATGAGAAGGGGAGATAATTAATGAGAAAGTGGGAGTTTGGGGGGAATGTAAGAGTGTGAAGGTAAGAAGGGGTAAAAGAAAGAGAAAGACAAAGAGGTAAGAGAAAGGAAGAGACAGGCGCCGCTCCTCGCCCCCGTCCCCCCGAGTCGTCTTAAATCGTGGGCCATACCGAATTCAAGGCAGGGAGTTCTTCCAGGTAGATAGGTTTTGTAGTGGTCTGACGTTTTGAAGTGATACCAGCATGCCCATGTTTGCATAAAATTCTGTATGCGTTCCTGAGAGGAGAATATCAGTTCCTCCATTTCTTCTATCTTTGCTATCCTAAGCAGCCATTCTCTGATGGTGGGTGCCTCTGTAGAGCGCCAGTGTACAGGTATGCATAATCGAGCTGCATTGACCATGTGCATGGCCAATGATTTAAAGTAGGTTAGTTTAGAAAGGGTTGTGTGATGTAAGAGGTATTGTGCAGGGTTGTAATCCAGCTCATAAGTGGTCACGTGTTTGATAATGGCGTGGACCTCAGTCCAGAAAGGTAAGATGGAGCCACACTCCCACCAAATATGGATCATGGAGCCTATTGCTTCCTTGCATCTCCAGCAGATGTTTGAAATTGAGGGTGTGAATTTGTGTAGGCGTGAGGGAGTCCTGTACCATTTAGTTATGATCTTATACCCATTTTCTTGGATTGCTGTATTCATCGATCCTTTATGGGCGTGTGTAAAGATTGTTTCCCACTCCAGTCAGTCAGAGTCAGGTTCAGGTCTTTTTCCCACGAGGTACGTGTGGGTGTAGTCGCTGGATGGAGGGCGTCCTCCTGGAGAAGAGTGTATATGTAGGATATGAGATGTCTTTCTGGTGCGTTACGTAAGCAGAGTGCTTCATATGGAGTAGGTTGTCTGGACCACGGCGCACTTGGAGTTTTAGATGTGAAGAAGTGTCTCAATTGTCTGTAAGACCAAAAAGGGAACGAGTGTGTGCGCGATTCGGACAATAAGTCCTCATACGCTCCAATAGCACCTTCCCGGAAAAAATGTTGCCATTCTTTCTGGAGGAACGTAGGGTCCCCAGGAGGGAAATCCGGGTTCCCTCTCAGGGGGGTCATTGGTCCCAGATATGAGGAAAGTTTGTGGATCGAAATTGCTTTGTCAAGGGCCTTTAAGGAGGGGTATATGAGCGGGTGTGTCTTAACTGCGAGGGGCCACAGACGGGGTGGGAGCCAGGGGAGTACATGAGTAGATGTTTGTATGAAATGCTTTTCTAAGGTCACCCAGGTCTTTCCCCGGTAGTGTACCCTCCAATCCACGATTCTAGTCAGGTGACACGCAAGATAGTATTTTTGGAGATCTGGTAGGCCAATGCCACCCATGGTCTTTGGGAGGGTCAGGCGAGAATATTTAATACGCGGGAGAGTGTTCTTCCATAGGAAAGTTGTGCAGGCTTTCCTATAGGTAGCAAAGAAGGAAGGGGGTAAATGAATTGGGATTGTCTGCATCAGGTATAACAAGCGAGGGAGTACCACCATTTTGATTATGGCTGCACGGCCGAACCAGGATACATTCATATTAGTCCATTCTTTAAGGTGGGTCTGTATTTTAGAAAGGGCAGCTAAGAAATTATGGCTATAAAGGTTGATAATTTTCCTCGTAATTTGGACACCTAAATATGTTAGGGCTACAGTCTTCCACTGAAATGGGAAGAATTGTTGGCAGTGTTCTACTTCCTGCGGGGGTAGAGAGATATTTAACGCCTGAGACTTTGAGTAGTTAATTTTGAGATTTGAAATCTCGCCAAAGTGTTGTATGTCCTTCAGTAAGTTGGGTAGGGAGGTTCGGGGAGATTGTAAGGAGAGTAAGATGTCATCTGCAAAGGCAGCCACTTTGAATTCTCTGCGTGCTATGTTGATGCCCTTGACGTCTGCATTGCTGCGCAGTCTGTTTAAGAGGGGTTCTAGTGTCAGAACAAAGATTAAGGGGGATAGAGGGCACCCCTGTCGTGTGCCGTTGCTGATAGAGAAGGCGTTTGAGAGGAGGCCATTGGTCCTCACCCTTGCCGAGGGATTAGTATAAAGGGCGTTAATGTGCGTGAACATGCGGGGTAGGAGGCCTATTCCCTTCAGGACCTCCTGCATGTAGTCCCAAGCCACCCTATCAAACGCCTTCTCAGCATCTAGGGATAAAAGAAAGCCTTTGGATCCTGAGGAGTGTAACCAGTGTTGTATGTTCAGGGTGCGTATGGTGTTATCCCTGGCCTCCCTGCCCGGGATGAAACCCACCTGGTCGGCTGTTATGAGGTCAGGGATAAGAGGTAATAATCTGTTGGCTAGGATTTTCGCGTACAATTTGATATCTACATTGAGTAGGGAGATAGGTCTGTAGCTTGAGGCTAGTGTGGGGTCTTTTCCATCTTTTGGGATGACTGTTATGTGGGCTTCTAATAGTCTACCTGTTGATGTATGAGGATCAGCTAGAGCGTTACACATTTTAAGTATCTCGGGAGTCAGTATATCCTGAAAGGATTTATAATATATTAGTGGGAGACCATCAGGGCCGGGACTTTTTCCTACCTTCATTTGTTTTATAGCTAGATGGAGTTCCTCTTTGGAAAATGGAGTTTCCATGGCCTCCGCCTGCTGTGGGGAGATAGGTTTGGGGCAGTATTGGGCTAAAAAGTCCTTTATTTGGGAGGTACGTTGGGCTGCCCTAGTCCCTCCTACGCCGTGTTGGGGCAAGTTGTACAGTTTGGAGTAGAAGTGCTCGAAGTGATTGGCTATCTCCTCATTTCTAGAGAGGAGTGTGCCGTGGGTATCTCGTACTTCGTGGATTCTAGATGTGAGCCTAGCTGCTTGTATAGTGCGTGCCAGTAATCTACCACTCTTGTTGCCGTGTTCATAGAACACCTTTTGTTGGAGGACATAGCATCTCCTTGTGCGTTTTCCTAGTTCATCTAGAAGTACTGATCTAGCATGTAGTAGGTCTTGCAGCGTGGATTGCGAGGTCGATTGTTTGTGTGCATTTTCAAGTCTGTGAATTGTGTCGAGTGATCCAATTTGCTCTTGGTGTCTCTTTTTGGCGTTAGTTGCTAAGGAGATAAGTTTCCCCCTCACCACGCACTTGTGAGCCTCCCATAGTGTGACTGGGGAAATATCTGGGGTGGAATTTTCTTGGAAATAGAGTTGGATATGGGATCTCATCTGGTTGATGATATCTGGATCTTTTAGTAGGGTGGAATTCAGGCGCCATGATTTAGAAGTCTTGGTCAGTTCAGGGAATATGAGTGTCACGGATATTGGGTGGTGGTCGGATAAGAACATTGGTTCTATGGTGGCCTGAGTAAGAAAAGATAAGTCTGTCTGGGAGAGAAAAAAGTAGTCGATCCTAGAATATTTTTGGTGTGGGGGAGAGAAGAAGGTATAGTCTTTGTCGTTTGGAAAAAGGGTGCGCCAGGTATCATGGAGAGTCAGGTGTTGGAGCTGAAGTTTAATCTGGCGGAGCGCTTGGTAGGATAGCGCAGATTTACCTGACGAGGTGTCCAGTGCGGGGTTCAGTGGTACGTTAAAGTCCCCGCCCAGGATCAGTATGCCTTCCTGAAAGGTAGTAAGAAGGTCACCTACTTTTCTAAAGAATCTGACTTGATGTTCGTTGGGACTGTAAATGTTTGCCAGGGTTATTGGTTTGGAGGCATATGTACCCTTAAGAAAGATGTATCTGCCCCCGGGGTCAACCAAAGAGTCTGCTAATTGAAAATCTGCTTGCTTAGAAATAAGAATGGAGACTCCCTTAGTTTTAGAGTCTGGGCTTGTGGAGTGCAGTGCTTATCTGTAGAGATGATTTGCTAATTTAGGGATGGCATCTGACCGGAAATGTGTTTCCTGAAGTAGCAGAAAGTGTGCTTTGTGTTTAGACAGGGCAGAGAGAACCGGAGATCTTTTTTCTGGGAGGTTTAAACCTTTAACATTTAGCGACACACATTTAAGGGATAATTGCCTGTGTTTGGACAGCCGGTCAGGTAGCATTTTGTGGGGTATTGGGTTAGGTTGCCTCAAGACGGTCGGTTAACGAGGCTTACTATGTAGATACAATGACCCACGCAGGGGGGAACGAGAGTGAGGAGGGGCGCTCTCCAAAAACGATCAGAAAAGAGAGAAAGAGAAGAGAGAAACAGGGGTAGGGAGAAAAAATAAATAAATAAAAGGGGGGGGGGGAGTAGAAAAGAAGGAGTGAACAGAAAGAGAAGAGAGGTATAGGTTAGAGCTTGGGGTGCAGAACTTCGGGTAGTAGGATCTCAAGGGGGTAGATGGAATCTGACCGTAGTGTGGACTCTACTAGTCCTATGTAGAGGGTCTCCGGAGGTGAAACTAGGTATACCTAATCACCTAAAGAAAGAAGTCCGGGGTTCCAGCTATAGTCCTACTGGACCGCTGTGTGTGGGCAGTAAACTGGGAAGGGGTCAAGAGGCGGGCATTAGAGAGGACCATGAGTGCATAAGGATGCGGAATGGGGGAGAGTCAATTACTTGTAGAGCGTGGGCTCTGAGATCAAAATATGTAGGATATCCTCAATGGGGAGAACCGAGGTAAGGTAATCAAGCAATACATTTAAGCAAAGCGCGGAGAGGCAAGACTGATAGTCAACATCCCATATTGTTATAGAACTTATACCCTGTACTGAATGTTCAGTTATATGATAACTTATAACTCACCACAAGGGGGCTGCGTTTAAAGAACACTGACTAAACCTAGGTAGTATTAGAGCATACAGGGTTCTTAGGTGTTTCATCGCAGTTATCTCCTCCCTACTCCACCTCTCCAGCCAGGGTAATGTGTATAGATATTTACGGGTTAGATTTGTGTTGCATCCGCCGCTGTATATCCCTAAGAATAGGAGGGGTCTTATCAGGTTGCTTCCATGGAGTGACCTGTGGGGTTTGCAGATGCGTGGGTTTGAGGTCGTGTGAGGTTTAGTTGACAGGGGTGTGTCATACGTGAAGGCTGGTTTACATCGGAAGCCTAAAAGTAAGAACCATATTCGTGATGTCACAGACATCGATCTGGTGGTGAGGCTTTGGTTTAGTATGGTAGGGGCCTACCCACGTATGTACGCCCAGATATTTTACCCGTCTGGTTCTGTTTTCTTATTCTCTTTCCTTCCCTTCAGCTATAGAGGCTACTCGTTTAAGTGAGTATCAGGAAGGATATTAAGCTAGGTGGGTTAGCAGCCTGTCTTCCAAATAACTACTAGTCAGGTGTGGTTATCTGTCTATCCTTAGCTGCTAGGTTAGGAACACCGCTTACAAACATAGATAAAGCGTATACAGTGAGGCCTACAGAGAGATTCAGCTAGACGATCTAGACATAGTAACATATAACCAGCATCACCAGACCTAAAAAAAAAAAAAAGAAGAAGGAAGGGGGGGGGGGGTGGGGGTTAAGTCAAAGCATGGGAGTACTTGGATCTTGTGACCCATCCTTTGGCTTTAGCACATGGATTCGACACTTAACACCAAGTGGGGGTGTTAAAAAGCCAAAGGGGTGAAATAGGGCTCATCATGGAGCACAGCATCAGCAACCATAGCTCATTAGGTGCAGATCCAGCCGGATGTGGGCCTAAGGTAAAATGAAAGCAGTACCTGGATGAGAGTAGGTTGTGGGAAAGGTCCTTGATCCTGGCGGAGAGACAGGAGGAAGGAGTCATTACGCCGCGACCAAAGTCCCCGGGTGTTCGTTGTGGTGCGGGGATGGAAAAACAAATGGACAAAAGTTACAAGTGAGTAAAGAAAAGCCTAACTCAACTTACTGACCCCTGGGTCAACCATCACATATCAGGTAGGTCACATGTCTCGGTCTCTCCTACGTGGGGTGTCGGCATTCCCAGGAGGGTGTGAGGAGAGATCTCGGCGAGAGAGACGTTCTCCTGGCGAAGTGGGGTCTAGCCTGCGGCGTCTGGATTTTTGTCGCTGCGCTTTGGGTGATGACACGTGTGAGACTGGCTTCCAGGGTTCTGTGGGGAAGTAGAACGAGTGCCAGTCAGGAATGTCTACAGGTGGTAGATCAAGTTGCTCGCAGAAGTTAGGGAGGTCTTCCGGTGTCCGGAGGAGTGCCGTGCGTCCTCTGGCGGTTGCTGACAAGCAAAATGGGAATTTCCACCTGTATTGGATGTTACGGGAGCGCAATGCATCCAGCAGGGGGCGCAAGGTGCGCCTATTTTGTAATGTTATCTGGGATAGGTCCTGGAAAAGCTTAATATCGGTGCCATTGTGAGAGATGCGTCCCCTCTCTCTCGCTTTCCTGAGTATCTCCTCTTTCAGGGGGAAGTTTACGATGCAGCAAACCACGTCCCTGGGGGGTTCAGCATCTCTAGGAGGGGGTCTGAGGGCACGGTGCAATCTCTCCATCCCTATGGGGGAGTCTGCGGGTCTATCGAGCAGGTCATTAAAGATGACGCATAATGTCTGTGATAGGGAGGCCTGTTCAATGCTCTCGGGTACCCCCCTAATCCTTATATTGTGCCTGCGTCCCCTATTGTCCAATTCTTCCACTTGTCTGTGCAGTTCAAACATGTATGGTAGGTGCATATCGTATGTCTTTTGCACTTGCCTGATCGCTGCAGCTTGGAGCTGTGTGGATTCTTCGACTTCAATCAGGCGGTTATTCATCCCCTGCAATTACGTCTTAAGGTCAGATATGGCAGTTGTCAGGGTGTGTTTAATGTCCAGGGAGATTAGCTGCAGGTCTCTCTGCAAGTCCAGGAGGCTCTTGTTCGCGGCTCTATTGACATCCATGAGCAGCTTGGTGGAGTCTAGGCGAGCTCGGGGATGAGGCCTGTGAAGCCAGCATCTCCGCGTGATGCGTTGCGGCCCGGAACATCTCCGGTATGTTGCCGCTGACTTGCGTTCCGGAGTCCTTGAGGGAGCGGGGGGGTCGAGGTGCTTCTGTGCGTTCTGCCCATTCTTAACCGAGCATGGAAATCCCCCAAAAATAGCTTCAAAGGTCCTCAGAGTGCCGGAGCTCTCAGATCATGCGGCCATCTCGCGTCCCCAATTTTCCATTTTATTTGTCCTGCCACTGCCATGAAATAAGAGGAAATCTGAAATTTTAGGTGATCAGAAAGAGAGAAAATGTTCCAATGGGGACACCTGTTCTAGGCCAACGGTCTAAAAGTTCCCTCACTGGAAAGTTTTCCCACTTCCTTTGTTGGGTCCAAAGGACGTGAGGAAACTCCCCAATGCCACACAGGTTTTAAACATTCCTTACTATATCCAAAACAAGAAAAAAAAAAAAAAGTTAGCTTTAACACTAAAATACTTTAACACCCATTCCTTAAATTTTGTCCCTCGGTGTCTCGGGTACAGAAAATTTGAAAAAAAATTTCAAGGTGTCACACATAGCAATAATAAATAACTTTAATAAATCTTATCAAACATTTGGAATTGTGAGATCACATTTGTACTATGCTTGCATTTAAAAGTAGCTAATGGCTAAACTCTCATTCAGGCACCTTTTTAATTATTCAGAAACATAATGATTATTGATGGCAAGTGCTTAAATAGGCCATTAGTGGGTCCTATAAGTGATAAACAGAATACACAAACAAAAAGCCTATAAAATGTGTCAGCTGGAATATAAAACAGGGTTAGGGCTTTAAAACATACAGCACTGGATGGAGAAAGAACATAAAATATTAGTAGTAGAACACTCATCAATACTGCAACACCTCTGAGATATACAGTCTTCATAGTACAAATTCCTAATGGAGCATATACTGCAACAAAAGATCAAGTTAAAGTGGTGACCACATTAAGCTCCTACGCAGATTTAAACTGCCAAGAGCTTTGGAGACTATCTATACGCCAGACTGCACGACTGCTAGAACTAGCATATAATCAAGTAGGTAATATAAATCCAATAATACAGCAAGTATGGGGTTGATTTACGAACACTAAAGAGTGCAAAACCTGGTGCAGCTGTACATGGTAGCCAACCAGCTTCCAACTTCAGCTTGTTTAACTAACAAAAAAAACCCAAAAAAACAAACAAAAAACAAACAAACTTAAAGCCGATTGGTTTCTATTCAGAGCTTCACCAGATTTTGCACTCTCCAGTCTTAGCAAATCAACCCCACTTGCTGGAAATTAAGTGGTTGCGTTTGGTTCCTATTAACAGAACACACTTTTGTAATGGTGTCTACTGTTGTGTATTTCCCTTACCCTTATGCCACGTACACACGGTCGGAATTTTCGACAGAAAAAGTCCGATGGGAGCTTTTCGTTGGATATTCCGACCGTGTGTATGCCCCATCTGACTTTTTCTGTCGGAATTTGATAGAGAGCAGGTGCTCTATTTTTCCGTCGGAAATTCCGACAGAGGTTTGCCCGTTGGAAAGTCCGACCGTGTGTACGCGGCATTAGGCCTCATTCACACCCGAGCATTGTGTAGTTTGAAGCTCAAAGCTTCAAAACTCTTAAACAAAATCCTGTGTAATTAAATGGTGGTGGTAGTTTACCCATGTATGCTCAAGCACCTGTAGCTCCACACAATGATCCAGAAGCCATTTGAGGCAGATTTGTTTTTTTTGGCCCCATAGACTTCAATGGGAACACTTGTAAATACTTGAATCAAGCATGTTTAAGGCATTTTTTTTAGCCTGTAAGAACTGGTCTCCTCCCAAGTGATTTCCATTGGCTAAAAATGCCTGAATACACATGTAAAAAACACCTGAAATACACTTCCAAAAGGATTGTATGGATGCACAAAATCACTCAAATAAAACCACTTGAAGATTGCTCTGTTTAAGTATGGATGCAGCCCTATAGTGTGATCTATGATCCATAAGTCCCTTAATCTAACAGTGCAGTATCAATTTGTTCTCCAAACCTTGACATTATGAACAGAATGAGACATGAACGCACAAATTAGTCAGAGCATACTTCAAAGAAATGTCTTGACTGACAACGTTAAAGCAGTCTCAACAAACTCATTGATCCTGGCTTCACCCATGAATGATGCATGCCATGCAATGCAATGCAATGAAAACAAAGAGATGGACAGGGGTGAGACAATGTAACATCATAAAATCTGCATCTATGATGGGGATGCTGCTTTATGGTGTGCATCATTTAGATGTCGTAAGGCACTGCAAACAAAATATACTTTTAGTGCAAATAAAAAAAAAAAAAAAAAAAAAAAACGCTGTTGTATAAAAATAGAAAACAAAAATTAAATTACTGTTCAGGTTCCATTAAAATTTTATGACGGCAAACATTATGAGACTAAAACAGGCCTCATACAGAAGGCCTCATTAGGAAAGTCCTCATATTCTTGACAGTCCTTATTTGTTCAGGAAAATCTGAGGTATGGGGGTGGCTGTGAAAATGCCTCTTCTGTTTCTACACTGATTTCTGTGAACTGTGCTGGAGAATTAAATATCCGCTCATCTCCTGAAAAAGATAAAAAAAAAAAAAAAAAAATCAATTATGAAAAGAATCCAACGTTCAGTAGACTGGGCTAGGAAATTGACTGAAATACAGTGCATAGTGCAACTAAAATGGTAACCTGTATTCCCTATATTGTATGTAAAATGTTTGCGATCTAGGACTGATGTCTAGTCTACTACACTGCCGACCCACCACAGTACATATACTGCGACGGAGCGAAATGTGCAAACACCATCACATAAATCATGTCTGCCAGACACAGAGGATGGCTGGGATGAGAAACAGAGTTCATTCTCTGTACAGAGCTGTGTGTTGATTGTCAACACAGAGCTCTGGGCTGTGATTGTAGATAGCCGATCACTTTGCTTACATTGGCCGCCCGTCCACAGTACATAGAGGGCGGGCGGGGAAGTGGGTATTCTAGCTAGTACACTGTCTATGTGATGCATATGTACATTGAGATTCATTACTTATTGCAGCCATCTGACCTTACCAAACAAATGATTGTACTTTTGTTTATTGTAAAATAAGAAATCGTTACAACTATGCTTTTTTTTTTTTTTTTTTTTTTTTTTTTTTATAGCTTTGCTCACCATGGAAAGTGCATACCAGTTCTATAGTCTGAGACGGCTCATGTTCAGGATGTAACCATTCCTAAAAAGAGATAGGACAGCGCAATAGAAAAGACAATATACAGTCAGATTACAGAAGCATTAAAAGGCTCTCTCTCATTATATATATATATATATATATATATATATATATATATATATATGCCCATGTGTCCATGTCCACATAGGCTTTTAGCAGAGTTTAGGATTTGCTACGTTTAGATGAGGTTAAACCTTCCACTCCTAAACACGAAAGAATCGCGTTCAGGAAAGGAACATTTTGACCGCCGGCCGGGGAAAAAAAAACAAAAAACAAAAAAAAAAAAAACAAAATCACATCAAGAACATGGTTTGCATTTTCCCATGGCTGTGGTCAGGGTAGTCTAGTGTACATGTAGCCCAAGGCAAGGCAGAGGTGAATGGCCAATCAAATCATCTTGCAATGTCTTTTCTCTTTATGGCCAACTTACTCCTGTCACACAAGTGTTCCAGCAATAGAGAAGCCACAAAAAATGCATTCCTAACACCTTTTCTTAGGGAGCTGGAAACAATTCCGGCAAAGTTTCTAATCATTTGGAGCGGTTGTCCCACTTTGACTAATGTTCTATAGGTAACCAAGTTATGTGTCAGGAGATGAGCAGGCACATTGAACAGTATTAGTATAGAAGCACTGAAAACAAAGTGGTTTATTTAAAAGAGCTGTTAATAAATAAACCCATGGAAGTTACAGAGCCATATATTAAAGCATGCATTAGTACTCTTTAGTCCCCATGCACACAGGGCGTTTTTACAGCATTGAGTGTTTTTTTGGTAAAGCGGTGCTTTACCGTTGTTTTTGCTGTGCTATCCAGCTGCTAGCGGGGCGCTTTTAACCCCGGCTAGCGGCCGAAAAAGGGTTAAAACCCCTGGCAGTGCTGCCCATTGATTTCAATGGGCAGGGGCGCTTTGGGAGCGGCTCAAAGATGCGGCTAGCAGGACGTTTTTTACCATCCTGCCAGCGCACCGCTCCAGTGTGAAAGGAGAGGCTCTTTCAAGGTGCTTTGCAGCCGCTATCTTTAGCGCTATAGCGCCTGCAAAGCACCTCAGTGTACTAGCTCATTATGCAATACTCACTTGAGAACAAAGTTCCCCCGCTGCAGTCCCTGTACACAGCACCGGCTGGCGACATCCCTCCCCGGAGTTACTTCCGGGTATCGCGGGCTCTGTCACTCCCGTGCATGGGCACAGCCGGTAACGGCACACTCACTGAAGCAACGGCACGTACGTTCCATTGCTTCAGTGCGCATGTGCTGATGACATGGGCAGGTACAGGTGCAGGGGATATCTCCTAAACCAGGTTTAGGAGATATACAGGGTAGCTACAGGTAAGACTCATAGGCTTACCTGTAGAAAAAGTGGATTGTAAGGGTTTACAACCACTTTAAAGAGGAAGTAAACCCTGGGAAAAAAAAAAAAAACCCTGCAAAAGAAAGCCATAATGAGCTAGTATGCATAGCATACTAGCTCATTATGAATGACTTACCTGAGAATAAAGCCCTCGCAGCGGTCCTCGGTCACCTCCACCGCCATCTTGCCTCGATGTCCCGTCACGGGTGTCAATGTATCACCGCTCCGGCGCTGTGATTGGCCAGAGCGGCGATGACGTCACACGTATGTGCGCTCGGGTCGGCAAGAACCCATTCAGAAAACTGGCAATAAAGTTGGCCCGCTAGTGTGCATGATGTCATCGATTTATAGTAAATATCTCCTTAACCATGTAGCTTAAGGAGATATTTCTAGCACCTACAGGTAAGCCTTAATCTAGGTTTAAATGTAGGAGCAAGTTGTCTTAAGCCTCATACACACGGTCGGACTTCAAACAAACTTTTCCGTGGATTTTTGTCCGAAGAGAGTTGGCCGGGCACACCCATGGCATACACAAGCTCGGACTTTTCTGCAAACTTTCCCAAAATCACGTGGTTTTTCTACTCTTTACCGCCACCCTTTGGTCAACTTCTGCTATTGTTGGTTGATTTTAACATTGGTTCTGGGCATGCGTATTTGTACCTCGGACAAAAGTCCGATGGATTTCTGTACACACGATAGGACTGTGCGCCATCGGACTTTTGTTGCCGAAAAGTATATTCGTTTGCAGAGCGAACTTTTGTCCGATGAAAACCGAAAAAGTTTGTCCAATGGAGCGTACACACGGTCTGATTTTTTGAAAGACTTGCTCATTTTGAAGTTTGTTGGCAAAAAGTCAGACCGTGTGTAAGTGGATTTACAACCACATTAAGCTGCAAGTGGCATAGGCATTTCAAGCTGAAAAAAAAACAAAAAAAAAAAAAAAACACGCCACATACAATTTATGATTTCTTAATGTGATGTTCATAACTGCGCAGTAGCATATTGGCATTACAAGTTTGAAGAAAGAATAGAAAATAAAGAATAAAAAAGACAGACATATACACATATAAATAAAATCTCTCAGTTGTGCTCATAAGTTTACATACCCTGGCAGAATTTATGGATTTCTTGGCAATTTTTTCTGAGAATATGAATGATAACACAAAAACATTTTTCACTCATGGTTAGTGTTTGGCTGAAGCCATTTATTATCAATCAACTGTGTTTACTCTTATTAAATCATAATCACAAACAGAAACTAGCCAAATGACCCTGATCAAAAGTTTACATACCCTGGTGATTTTGGCCTGATAACATGCACACAAGTTTACACAAAGGGGTTTGAATGGCCAATAAAAAAAAAAAAAAAAAAAAAAAAAAAAGTAACCATCCTCACCTGTGATCCATTTGCTTGTAGTGTGTGTGTGTGTGTGTGTGTGTGTGTGTGTGTGTGTGTGTGTGTGTGTGTGTGTGTGTGTGTGTGTGTGTGTGTGTGTGTGTGTGTGTGTGTGTGTGTATATATATGTATATAAAAGGTCAAATGAGTTTCTGGACTCCTGACAGACCCTTGCATCTTTCATCCAGTGCTGCACTGACGTTTCTGGATTCTGAGTCATGGGGAAAGCAAAAGAATTGTCAAAGGATCTGCAGGAAAAGGTAGTTGAACTGTATAAAACAGGAAAGGGATATATAAAAAAAAAAAAAAAAAAAAAAAAAAAAAAAAGCTATCCAAGGAATTAAGAATGCCAATCAGCAGTGTTCAAACTCTAATCCCGAGGAAAATGAGGGGTTCTGTTGAAACCAAACCACGGTCAGGTAGCCCAACTAAAATTTCAGCCACAACTGCCAGGAAAATTATTCCGGATGCAAAACAACCCCACAAATAACTTCAGGTGAAATACAGGACTCTGAAAACATGTGGTGTGAAGGTTTCAAGATGCACAATAAGGAGGCACATGAAGAAAGATGGGATGCATGATCAAGTCGCCAGAAGAAAGCCATTACTACGCAAATGCCACAAAGTATCCTGCTTACAATACGCCAAACAGCACAGAGACAAGCCTCACACCTTCTGGCACAAAGTCATTTGGAGTGATGAGACCAAAAATTTAGCTTTTTGGCTTCAACCATAAATGCTACATTTGGAGAGGAGTCAACAAGGCCCATAATGAAAGGTACACCATTCCTACTGTGAAACACGGAGGTGGATCGCTGATGTTTCGGGGATGTGTAAGCTACAAAGGCACAGGAAATTTGGTCAAAATTGATGGCAAGATGAATGCAGTATGTTATCAAAAAATACTGGAGGAACATTTACCTTCATCAGCCAGGAAGCTGTGCATGGGACGTACTTGGACATTCCAACATGACAATGATCCAAAACACAAGGCCAAGTCGACCTGTCATTGGCTACAGCAGAATAAAGTGAAGGTTCAGAAGTGGCCATCTCAGTCTCCTGACCTCAATATCATTGAGCCACTCTGGGGAAATCTCAAATGTGCAGTTCATACAAGACAGCCCAAGAATTTACAGGAACTGGGAGGCTTTTTGCCAAGAGGAATGGGCAGCTTTACCATCTGAGAAGATAAAGAGCCTCATCCACAAATACCACAAAAGAGTTTAAGCTGTCATTGATGTTAAAGGGGTATGTAAACTTTTGATCAGGGTCATTTGGGTAGTTTCTGTTGCCATTAGGATTTAAAGAGTAAACACAGTTGATTGATAATAAAAGGCTTCAACCAAACACTAACCATGAGTGAAAGAAAAACTTTTGTGTTATCATTCATAGTCTCTGAAAAATGGCCAAAAATGGAAAATAATCTATCCTGCTTTAAATTTTATCACCCATGCGGTCAAAAAATGACTCTCAATCTGACCCCAATAAACCGTTGGGGGGAGAAAAAAAAAAAAAAAGTATGTTCCTGAAGCAAAAGTAACAATTTTTTTTCTAGTGCAGCCGTTTTCAACCAGAGTGCCCAGGAACCATGGGGTGCCTTGGCAAACTGCCTAAAAATTGCCCAAAAGTTGTATACAAGTCAGCAGGTGGATCAAGCCTGCCTTTTAGTTACACAAAGTCGCATTGTGCACCATTGCAACCGTCTAGCTGCCAGTGTTCAAACAACCAATGATTTCATTCGTTGATAAAGAGGATATTGGGCACACCCACAGCATGCCCTCTTCGCTGTATTTGCTTTAAAGGAATAAAACACCTCCAACGTTGGGTGTCCTACAGTGCCTTGCAAAAGTATTCACCCCCCCCCCCCCCGGCATTTTTCGTGTTTTGTTGCCTCACAACCTGGAATTGACATGGATTTTTTGAGGATTTGCATCATTTAATTTAAAGAACATGCCCACAACTTTGAAGATTTTTTATTTTACTTTTTATTGTGAAGCAAACAAATCGTTAATTTGTAAAAAATAATAAATAAAAAACAAAACTAAAAAAATAAAGAATTGTATAGGATAAAAAGGGTCTAATCCAGGGGTCTCAAACTGGCGGCCCTCCAGCTGTTGCAAAACTACAAGTCCCATGAGGCATTGCAAGGCTGACAGTTACAAGCATGACTCTCACAGGCAGAGGCATGATGGGACTTGTAGTTTTGCAACACCTGGAGGGCCGCCCGTTTGACACCCCTGGTCTAATCCCACCTATCCCTATTTTTTTTTCTAATTAAAATCAAATGGAAATGTATCAAGACGCATACATATGGCAAAAGCTGAAGCGTGTTATGAAAAGTATTAAGGGTTAAATACAAAGTGCACTGCAACACACGTTAAATGTCAGAGTAAGCTGACATTTTTTTACATGGTTGTTTGATGCGCTTCTGTTGATTACAATGGAAGACACTGTTGGGGTTATTTACTAAAATTGGGAGTTTGCAAAATCAGGCTCACTTCTACAGAGAAACCAATCGGCTTCCAGGTTTTATTGCCAAAGCTTAAAGCGGAGCTCCGCCAAAAAAAAAATAATTAAAAGCCAGCAGCTACAGCAGCTGCTGACTTTTAATATTTAGACACTTACCTGTCCTGGAGTCCAGCGACATCCGCAGCAGAGGACGAGCGATCGCTCGTCACTCTGCTGCCCCCCTGCCATCCTCGCTGAGGGAACCAGAAAGTGAAGCCTTGCGGCTTCACTGCCCGGTTCCTACGGCGCATGCGCGAGTCGCACTGCGCCGTTCTGATTGGTCCTCCTGTGTTTTGGGAGCCGAGCGTCTCCCAGAACTCTGGGGGGAGTGATGTCACTCCCGCAGATTCCCGAAGAGAGGACTCCCGGATGTGGGTGAAAATACCTGTCTTAGACAGGTATCTTCACCCCCCCTTCCTCCTGAAAGGTGTCAATTGTGAGGGGGGGGGGGGGGTTCTGATTAGCAGAAGTGCAAATTTAGGGTGGAGCTCCACTTTAATTGAACAAGCTGAGGTTAGAAGCGATTGGCTACCATGCACAGCTGCACCAGATTCTGAGTGCATCCGTTTTTGTAAATTGACCCCATTGCGAGAAAAAAAAAAAAAAAAAGGCATGGGTGTAAATGGGCTCTGACATGGATTTAAAAGGATCAGCTATATTTAGGGATAGGCAATTAGCGGCCCTCCAGCTGTTGCAGAACTACAAGTCCCATGAGGCATAGCAAGACTGACAGCCACAAGCATGACACCCAGAGGCAGAGGCATGATGGGACTTATAGTTTTGCAACAGCTGGAGGTCCACTAATTGCATATCCCTGAGCTATAAGTTTATTTATGTCAAATATTTTTTTAAAAACCTGACCAAAAAGGACCTGAAGGTAATAGTGAGGATTTGTAGAATTACATGTGACCAGATTGGAAACGTCCGATTATGCCATGGGTGCCTAGTGTAGAGACTGAACAGTTCATTTTATCGAAAATAAAACCGCAGCATAGAGTTTTTTTTTCCCTTAAAAAAAAAAAAAAAAAAAAAGATGATATCATTGAAAGCTTGGCAATATACCAACATTAGAAACTACTGTCACACATTTACAGATGTTAAAAATCTAGCAGTGTAATTATATTTGTTGGAAAGTCTTAAAGCAGAACTTCAAAAAGGGAAGTTCTACTTTTAACATCTCCTTCCCCTTTCCTCTCCCACTTTGAGTCTTTTTTTGCTTAGGGAGCGGGTACCTGGTTTTGGCAAGCACCCACTTCCTCTTCCGCCCGCCTAGGTGATTGCAGTGGAAATTCTTCCCCCTCCCCACAACCTTCTGGGACACGTCACGGGGTGCAGAGAAGGCTGCAGGCCCATTCACAAAACGTAGTACGACTCGCACATGTGCGGTGGGAAGCCGGCTGTGAAGTCACTAGTAAACATGCCGTTGCCAGGGACCCAAAGGCCAGTCCCGGAGATGACATCTTTGGAACCTTACACAAAAGTGAATATCCTTATTTAAAAAGTCATACTGTAGCCGACTTGTTTTTTTTGTTAAAACTGAAGAACTGTTTTGAGAAAACTGAGGCTTCAGGCTCTGTTCACACTGATGTGGTGTGGGATTCGCAGCGTTTCCTGTGTGTTTCCCGCACCGTATCACAATTGCACACCATTCATTCAAACCGCTGCTGGTGTCAATGTTAAGTTAGAGACACCCCAAAAACAGGTTGCAAAACACAGTGCGATTGGCTGAATTGGATCGCATGGGTGTGAGCACCCATGTGATCCGATTCAAAGAAAGGTGCATGCACCTTATGTGCGGCTGTGGTGCGATTTAAAACCATGAACGAAATGAATGGGCTCAAATCGCACTGCAAAGAATTGCATGTGAATTGAACACGAATGCGGTGCGATTCTTATCTGAATCACATGCAGCTTCCTGCACCGCATCAGTGTGAACTGAGTTTTAATGTCTTTTTAAGCATCAAAGGCATACAAGTACAAAGACTAGAAGTCCTGAGTTTCCAAGCATAGGAAGAAGAAACATAATATACATTTACTCCAGGGCCAGCTTTTCACACCTACTGATACCTCACCTTACAATTAAAGCACAAACTCCCTATTCTCCAGATCTGACAAGCTGGTCTAGTGATCCCCGTCTACAGTACTGATCGTGTGTGCGTTTTCAGAAACGTTTTTACATACAGTGACAAAAATGTAACATGCCTTTGTATCCACATACTCACCATTCCAGTCAGGTTGTCATAGCACATACAGTATGGTACACTTCGGCAACCTAGGTATGCTATGCAAAGGACAACACAAATGCTGACCAGAGATGCTACAAGCATTGCTATGTTTGCACCCTGAACAAGTCGATTAAGGATAAACTTCTAGAAAGAATGAATGAAACAGGTAAAAGTCAGATGTGAACTATAAAAGTTAAAATACATAGTCATTTTTTCACTACAAGACACGAAGGGCTCATTCACACCGGAAACTGCAGGTCTATTGTGCATTTTTCATGCACATTTGCATGCATTTGAAATGTGATTTTCCATCCACATATGTCCTTAGGTCACTTCTTTCTTTGAGGCTTTTATGTGCCATGTGATGCATTTGCACACTTGCGGTGCAGAAAAATTGCAGCATGCTGTACTTTTTTGCATTGCACTGAAATGGTGTGACCTATGTCCATAAGATAACCTGGATTTTGGACTGTATGCAGTAGGAATGCAGTCAAAAATGCATCCAACTGCATCTGGTGTGAATGGGCCCTACATGAACATGGGCTTCCTGCAGGATAGTCAGATCCAGCTACAAAACTATACTGAAGTCTTTGTTAGATTGAAACCAATCAATGAGCTGCATTTTCCACCCAACATAACAAAATCATTGTGAAGTTGACCTTAACCACTTCAGCCCTGGAAGGAATTACCCCATTTCTGAGCAGACCATTTTTTGAAATACGGCACTGCGTTGTTTTAACAGACAATCGCGTGGTCATGCGACTTTGTACCCAAACAAAATGTAAGTCGTCCCCCCCCCCCACAAATAGAGATTTCTTTTGGGGGTATTTGATCACCTCTATGGTTTAATATTCTCTCCCCCTCTCATACACACATATATATATATATATATATATATATATATATATATATATATATATACACACACATACACATTCTATATCACCAATAAGAGTATATGGATTGGTTTGCGCAAAAGTTATAGCGTCTGCAAAATAGAAGATAGATTAAAGGCTTAATTTTTTTTATTGTTTTTACTGGTAATGGCGGTGATCTGCGTTTTTTTGCGGGACTGCAAAATTGCGGCGGACAAATTTGACCCCAAGTGACACTTTTTATGGACCAGTGACACCAATACAGCAATCAGTGCTATAAAAATGCACGGATACCTGTATAAAATAGCCCTGGCAGGGAAGGGGTCAACACTAGGGGCGATCAAGGAGTTAACTGTGTTCCCTGGGAGGCGTTTCTAAATGTATGGGGGATGGGCTGCCTGGGAGAAGATCACTAGGAACAGCTGATCTCTCTCCTCCCGTCAGAACGGGGATCTGTTTGTTTACATTGATCCCTTTTTGGCTCTTTCCCCACAATCGCGGGTGGCCCGCCAAAAAAGTCCACCGTACCCATGGGCACGCACCAGCAAAAGCCACTGCACGAACTGACGTACCAGTGCGTCAATTCACGCAGCCGAGCCAACTTGCCGCAGTATAACTGCGGAGGCTGGTCGGCAACTGGTGAAAGTAGATGTTAACCCTCACATATACCCAGTGAAGTGAACAGCCTCAGATGATAGAGAGGAAACAAATCTCCCTACATAAGTTTTACATGTATATCGGCTGTCTTCAGCTTTATATACACCATTTCGAAAAAAAGTGCACGTCCTGTTAGAATTTTCTCTTCCTGGTTCCCCTGTAGGTGTGGATACTTGCTATACACTGGGGAGAGGGTGTGTGCCTTTCCTACAATCAGCTATCTCACACACATGCAGAGCGTGCCTGTGACTAGTTTAGCAGTCTGCTAATCTATAGCAACCTCCCCCGACACACAGATCCATCTCCCGTCTCAGAGAGCTGATAAGAAGTTCTCAGGCTGATAACAGACTAAAAGAGCAGGACAAAGCTCTGGGACACAGTGCTTTGAAGAGAGAACAAAACACTGTGTGTGCGCATAATATATATATATATATATACACACACATACACACACACACACACACACACATATATACATACATACATACACACCTTAAATTTCATGAAAATCGGGTTTACATAGACTAAGTCCCCATTCCCCAATTTGGGATTGCGAGTAAGAATGCCTTCCATTCTGTCCACAATCCCAAATTGCATGGCAATCGCAGCACACTGCACGCGATTGGGTGCCATTATCCTTCAGCCTAGGTTCACACTGGGAACCACATGTGAATCGCACAGGAATCACATTCCTGTGCGGTGCAATTTGAGCCCATTCATTTTTAATGGCTCAAATTTAACCGCCTCAAAAAAGGTGTAGGCACCTTTTTTTGCCGCACTGGAATCAGATCGCATGGGTGTTTATACCCACGTGATCCGTTTCAGGCAAACGCGCTGCGTTTGCAACTTGCTTTTGAGGCATCGATAACTTTTAAATTGACACACGCAGCAGATCGCAGAACATAGTGCGATTGGGTGCGGGAAACACACAGGATTCACTACGTTTCCTGCACATGCAGATCACAGAAAATAGTGCGTTTGCAATGGGGTGCAGGAGACGCACAGGATTCACTGCTTTTCCTGCATTGTACATCAGGGCTCAACGGCACCCAAAACACTATGCTATTCTGCCGCGACTGTCACGCTGCAAACCACGCTTCACAAATTGCATGAAGCTCGTCCCCTGAAAAGAAACGGGAGGTTCTTTTCAGGCGACAAATGTGTATAGGGCAGCCCATTCAAGTGAATGAGCTGCCCTATGCGGTGTGAAAATTGCATGTCAAAATGACGTAGTGGAAATGCTCGTTCCTACTACTTGATAATGTGAACAGGGCCTAATCAAATTTTGTTTTGCATTCCACAACAGCAAGAATCCAGAGAGCACCTAATATGTTGATTGGAAGCATACTTCCTGAAGCCTGTGCAACATTCTCCATCTCCTTTCTGTGGAACCAATCACATTTAATCCTCCAAGATTGGTAACCGTAATAAAACTTCTTAGTGCCAGCAAATTTTAAATTTCTGTATGTGGGAGACTGCAGTAAGCCTGTAGTGAGTGAGATATTGCACTACAGAATGATCTGGCTGAAAAACTACCCCCATTTTTAATTTGGACAAGGGTCCCAGTAACAATCTATTGGTTAAATACTGCCATTCATATTACATACTTATGGAAGGTACTTACTGTGTGTACAATGTGTACAGGTGTATGAGAGAAAACTTCATCATCATCCTCCCCATATGCCAGAGTCAGACAAGCATAAACTATAAGGATTAATGTGGTGAAACAGGAAAACACAGAGACCACAATAAGTGCATTCACCTGTAGACAAGGAGAGAGTGGTCACCAAGGCTTGCATTTATGGGTACTGCAGCAGGAAATCAAGACACACAACTGGATTATAAAACAGATAAAAAAAATAAAAATAAATAAATAAAAAAGTAAAAAAAAGGGATTTAAAATGCGACATCATTAAAAACATAAAAGCAGTCTTACAAGAACAGGATTCTTCTTCTGTGATGAAAATAAGGCCATCAAACCAGGAACAGCCATGATCTAGAAACAAAGGCAAGTGATTGAAATCAAACAGCAAGCAACACTGATTTGTGTCTAGTATATTCTGTGCAAATGGCATTATAATAGTAATATTACTATTATTATTATTAATAATCAGAAAACTAAAGTCACTATGGAATTTATTTACCCTAGTAGATCAAGTATAGTAGAATACATTTGTTGCAAAGAAGTGGTACCAAAAACCTAAAGCCTCGTACACAGGGGCCCAATATCTGCCAATATCAGCCGGTTCATCAGAAGCCCGTCTGTATGGCAGGCTGTCCAGCGTCTGTTGAAGGGGCATGACCGAAAAACATCTGCAGATCGGCATCTGATTGGCGCTCTCAGCCAATGGCTGACTGGTGTGTTCTGGTAGGGAAGGCGGTTCCGCTGTCCGAACACAAAATCTCAGCGGGGGAGATCAATGTACTAACATCCGATAGTTAGTACAGTGAGCTCCTCTGGGTTTTTTTTCTGTTCAGCCGCTGGGTTGAACGAAAAAAATCTGATAGTGTGTACATATTGATAGTGGCGGTACCTATTGTTCTGTTTCAGAGCAAATCAGATAAATCCAGACTATCTGGACAGTATTGTCATCTGCTGACTTGCCACCATCCACATTCTGCTTAAAGAGGAAGTAAAGTCTTCCTCTTTAATTGTACCTTACTATAGGCTTACCTGTAGGTACTGTAAATATATCTCCTAAACTTGCAGCGTTTAGTAGATATTTACTATATACGCTGCCGCCGAGATCATTGGCGCATGCGCACGGAAGGAACGGCCCACTCATGCAATTTCTTCAGGGCTCGTGCCGTGACCGGCGGCACCCGCATACATGAGCGGGAGTGATGTCATCGCGGCTCCAGTCAGAGTGGCGGAGACCTGCAAACCTAGAAAAAAAAGCAAGTCCGGGAAAGATGTCGGCCGTGTCAGCGGTGTGCCGGCGCCCGTGCAGGGCATCGTTCTAAAGGTAAGCATTTCATAATGGAGTTTTTGGAGGTTTACAACCTCTAACTGTTGATTCGCAGAAGTTGAATCCAATGCAAAAATGTAATATGCAGTAATGCAGCCTGGGTGGACGAGTAACAGACACCATTAGACAAAAGCAATGTCAGTCTGGCACATGCATTGGGCTGGGTGAGTGGCGTCTTATACTTTTTAAACTGGTGAAGGGGGGTGTTAGTTCATCTAACAGATTTAAATCTAACAAACTGAACTCCAGTTCACACATTTTATGTAGTTACAGCAAATAGTTTTGTTCCTTTTGGAACAGGGGTCTCCAAACATTCTAAACAAAGGGCCAGTTTATTGTCCTTCAGACACTTGGAGGGCCAGACTTTGGCCAGCGGGGGGTGGAAAATTTCCTAGCATCAGTGGGACTAAACATTTGGTATTAGGGGGGAGAAATAGTGCCCCACCTTTGGTATCATAGGGAGAAATAGTGCCCCATTAGTGGTGTCATTGGGAGAAATGGTGCTCCACTGTCGGTGTCAGAATAGTGTCTTGTATCAGTGGGAGGGATACTGGCCCAAGGGCCGGATAAAGGCAAGCAAAGGGCCGCATTCGGCCCTCGGGCCGCAGTTTGGAGACCACCGTTTTGGAATAAAGGTTTTATATAAATAAATAAAAGCCGACCATTATAAGCACCCACGTCCGTGTTAAAGGGTTTGTCCCAAACCTTGAACTGCTAATATCAGCAGAACAGTGTGTCCTATTGAATAAGAACAGACTTGCTGGCTGAATCACCAGGTAAAAATAGAAGAAAGCCAAAAAATAAATAAAAAAATCTAAGGATTGGTCATTGATGGTACACAGCTGGGTTTAGCCTACAACAGGATCATAAGAGGCTCACAGAAGACAACATTAAGACCACTTTCACACTGAGGCGCTTTCATGCTAAAAAAAAGCACCTGAAAAGCTTAAGAAAACTTTATTTGCATTAAAATCAATGAATGCTTTCACGCTGGGGCAGTGCGCAGACAGAGCGGTGAAAAAAAACGCCCCTCTCCATTGAAATGAATTGAAAGCTCTTCAAAAGCGCTCAGTGTTTTACTGGCAGTTTTTCAAGCGCCTCAGTGAGAAAGAGGCCTCATGCCGCGTACACACGATTATTCACGGCGGTTAAAAAACCCGCCGTGAATAATGACATTTTAAACGAGGGAACAGCTTGTTCCCCACACACGGTCATTTTTCTCGTCATTTTTTAAAATGACGAGAAAAACGATAGTCTATAGGCTCCGCGGCAGTGTTTTCCTATGGGAAACACTGCCGCAGAAGAAATGTCAGGAAAAACGACGAGAAAAATTAGAACATGTTCTAATTTTTCTCGTCGTTTTTAATGCCGTTTTTCACATCGAGAAAAACGACATAAAGCCCACAGAAAAACGGTCGTGTGTACGCGGCATTATACTTTAGATGCATGTGCTGCCTGAAAGCTGCCAGTAAGAATCTTTTCCAAGTGTATACAATTTTTAAAGCACCTTTAGGATGCTTTTTAACCCATGGATAGAATTGCCTCTACTGTGGCACTTAGTGGCCATTTGAAAGTGGCCTGTCTTAATCAGATTTCCTGAACAACAAGTAATCAGAGATCCAGGGAAATATGCAAAGGGGACTTTCCAGAGGTTTAGGGCTGGTTTACATTGGTCAGGTTATGCTGTCCTTTGCCACATGCGTAAGGTACACGTAATCTAAAAACAGATCAGGCTTTTTTATAACACACACACACACACACACACACACACGATCAACTTTCTACCATTTGAGTGCCTTTAGTGCACTGTATTTACTTGCAATGTGCTAGGCTGCCCATTTATTTAGGGTGGGTAAAGGCTAAAATCTTCTTGGTTTTTACTGAAGTCTGTTACAGATTTCCCTTCCCCTCCCTTCTGGTCACAGAGACCCAAATCAAAGTGAGATTAATGCTCTCTAAAGTATGGACAAATTCCACTTTGATAGTGGTCAACAGAAAATGTGCCCCATTAAATTTCTTCTAACCTTGTGCTCCAGTGTCAAAAATGTCACATTTTGGATTACTTATCACTTTCAAACTAGTGAAACACTGCCATCAGTACGGATAAAATGTCTCCATTGTAACAGAGACTTAAATCCGATAGCGCTTCCAAGCATTGCAACATCTAGACTACGTTTTCATTTACCTGAGGTTGTAATAGCATTGCGACACTTAAAGCGGAGTTCCACCCAAAAAATGGAACTTCCACTTTAAGTGTAGGTGACCCCCTGACATGCCACATTTGGCATGTAATTTTTTGGGGGGGAGGAGCGGGTGCCCTGGTTTTAGAGGCACCCAGCTCCCACTTCCTCCCTGGCACCGGAAGGAAGATCACCACTCCTCCCTGCAATCATCTGGGACACGTCACAGGTCCCAGAAGGCCCGGCCAAGCTACACTTTTTGTAGCTGCTGCCTTTTAAAATGGGTGGAACTCGACTTTATGATCTACAGTGCTTTTTGTAGGATTTGATTTCATAACTTGTTCTACCTATGAGAATTGTGGCATGTTCTTCCTGCTGCTTATAATTTGTACAACCTCTTGATGTATGTGATGTTGCCCTCTTAAATTCACAATGTGATAACGCTGTTCCAATCCTTCCTTAATAAAACAATAACAATCTCCTGCGCTTGGGTGTTTTAGCTATGCACAGGTGGTGTGGTCCACTCTTTGGATTTAGGCAAAGTCTATAGTAGAGGTCGACCGATATGGGTTTTACTCTGGCCGATGCCGATATTTAGAAATCGCTGCGGCCGATGGCCGATATATGATGCCGATTTTTTTGGGCCGATATGTTAGATTTTATGAGATGAAGGGAAAAAAAAAAAATTAACAGTTGGACCCCTTTCACACTGGGGCGTTTTTCAGGCACTTTTGGGCTAAAAAATAGGATTTTTTACTCACCGTAAAATCCTTTTCTCTGAGTCCATGGACCGACACAGCTTCTCTATTGACAAAGTGGGTATTATCCGTTAATTAGGAGTGACTAGGCAGAAAAACTTGTAAAAAGTGTTGCATCACACCTTCTACAGTACCGCCCAGGGGGCGGACCCTCCGGGTATAACCTCTCAGTCTGCATCTTCGCAGATCAGTTCGTCAAAAAGCAGTACAAACTTAAAAGGAGGGGTGGGTGCTGTGTCGGTCCATGGACTCAGAGAAAAGGATTTTACGGTGAGTAAAAAAATCCTATTTACTCTTTCGTCCATGGACCGACACAGCTTCTCTATTGACAAAGTGGGACGTCCCAAAGCAGTGTCAGAGAAAAAACGAGGGGTGGTAACAGCATAAAAATAAACTTCACCCCAAACACAAAACAGCACTCCAATGGAGGAGCTGCAACTCTAAACAGCCGCTTGTAAAACCTTGCGGCCGAAAGAGGCATCCGAAGATGCACCTACATCAATTTTGTAGAATCTTGTGAAAGTGTGAGCGGACGACCAAGTCGCCGCTTTACATGAATCGGGAAACAGACGCTTGATGTCGGAAAGCCCAAGAGGCACCTATTGCCCTGGTCGAATGCGCCGTGACCGGGAAGGGGGGCGCTTGACCCTTTAAGGCGTAAGCCTGGATTACTATCTGTCGGATCCACCTAGAGATGGTGGCCGATGAGACTGCTTGGCCCTTCTTGGGACCAGCCACCGAAACAAACAGTGAGTCTGACTTCCGGAACCGGGAAGTAGCAGATAGGTATACTCTCAAAGCTCGGACAACGTCCAAGGAATGCAACGCCGACTCCTTAGGATTTGACGGCTGAGGACACAAGGATGGAAGTACAATGTCTTCATTGAGATAAAAAGCCGAAACGACTTTTGAAAGGAAGGCTACGGCCGCACCACCACCTTATCCTTGTGGAAAATCAAATAGGGAGCCTTGCAGGACAAGGCTGCCAGCTCAGAGACTCGTCTAACTGACGTGACAGCCACCAAAAAGACCACTTTCTGAGAAAGTGTCAACAGGGGAATATCTCTAATATTCTCAAATGGTGCCTTCTGAAGCACCGAGAGGACCAGGTTCAAGTCCCACGGAAGTAACGGGGGACGGACCGGAGGGGCCACATGTCGAACCCCCTGCACAAATGTACTCACGAGAGAGTGAGCCGCCAGGGGTCGCTGAAAAAAAAGACAGCCAGGGCAGATATCTGTCCCTTAAATCGTACTTAGGGCAAGCCTTTGGTCCACCCCATGCTGTAAAACCAGAAGGATTCTGGAAACCAAATAAGTACGCGGATGCCATTTCATTTCCTCACACATGGAGATGTGGGCCTTCCAAGTGTGGTGATAAACCTTCCTAGAGGACGGTTTCCGAGCACTTCTCATAGTATAGATTACTGAATCTGACAGGCCCCGGTCTCTCAGTACCTGGTTCTCAATAGCCATGCCGTTAAAGCCAGTGACCGTAAAGCAGGATGGAGTATGGGACCTTGCGATAGCAGGTCCTTCCGTAGTGGTAGGCGCCAGGGGACGTCTGCTACCAGACGTACTAGATCGGCGTACCAAGGACGCCGAGACCAATCTGGAGCGATTAGGATCATTGGAATTCCCTCTGCCTCCACTCTGCGGAGCAGAAGAGGAAGAAGCCTTAAGGGAGGGAAGGCATAGATTAGCCGATACTGACCCCACGATGCTACCAACGCGTCCGTTGCGTCTGCCCATGGGTCTCTTGACCGGGCCACAAATCTCAATACCTTCCGATTGAGTCGGGAAGCCAGAAGATCTACGTCTGGTGTGCCCCATCTTTGGCAGAGGAGTTGGAACACCTCCGGGTGTAAGGACCATTCTCCCTGGTCCAGCATCTGGCGGCTTAGGTAGTCCGCCTGCCAGCTTTCCACGCCCGGAATGTACACGGCCGATAGTGCCGGTACGCTCTTCTCTGCCCACTTCAGGATGCGAGCAACCTCCGATGCTGCAGCTGAGCTTCTTGTTCCTCCTTGATTGACATATGCCACCGCTGTGGCGTTGTCTGACTGGATCCTGACTGGACGCCCTTGCAGCCTCTGAGACCATTTGAAGAGGCACAGCTTGATCGCCCGGATCTCCAGGACATTGATCGGCAGGAGGGCTTCCTCTGGGGTCCAGCGACCTTGCGCCGACTGGACACCCCAGACTCCCCCCCCCCCAACCTGTAAGGCTGGCGTCCGTCGTGATCTCTATCCAGTAAACCGGAAGAAATGACTTCCCGGCCATTAGAGCCGGTGCTGTCAGCCACCATACCAGGGATCTCCTGACTAGGTGGCTCACTCGGATTTGATAATCCAGAGATGAAGGGCATCTGTTCCATCTGGACAGAACTTCCTTCTGTAACACTTGAGTGTGGTATTGAACATATGGGACCGCCTCGAAGAAGGCTACCATGAGGCCCAACACTCGCATGCAAAAACCAATTCCTGGAAGTCAGCTGCCGTACTGCAGCCCGGAGGGTCTGCAACTTCTCCACAGGGGGAATACCTTTGCCTCTGAGGAATCCAGAATCAATCCCAGGTACACTAGGCGTTGAGTGGGCACCAATACTGACTTTTGCGTGTTTAGTATCCAACCACAGTCTCGAAGAGTCTGACAGGTAATGGACACGCTTACCTCTAATTCTGAGCTTGAAGGGGCCTTCAGCAGAAGGTCGTCCAAGTAGCCTATGATAGCGATACCCCGCTGTCTTAGAAGTGCCAGAATCGGAGCGAGCACCTTGGTGAATGTCCTGGGTGCTGAGGCAAGGCCAAACGGGAGGGCCACAAACTGGTAGTGGTCCTTCCCGATAGCAAATCGCAGAAACCTCTGGTGTCTGGAGCATATGGGGACATGCAGGTATGCATCCTTGATGTCCAAGGAGGCCAGAAAGTCCCCCGGATGGAGAGCCGTGACTACAGATCGAACCGACTCCATCCGAAATCTTTGTACCTTCACAAAGCAACTGAGGGCTCTGAGATCCAAGCTTGGACAAACCCCCTCCTTCTTCGGCACAAAGAACAGATTTGAGTAAAAACCCCGTTCCAGTTCTGGAACTGGAATAACTACCCCGCCCTATACAGGGCCTCCCGACGGGTCGGTAGTAGCTGGAGATTGGAGGTGTTGAATCTGTCCAGTGGACAAGAGAGAAACTATCTTGTAGCCTGAGGAGATTACTTCGCAAACCCACCTGTCGGAGATTAGAGCTGTCCACTGAGTCGCGAATTTGTGAAGACGTCCCCCCACCCGAGAGCTGGGTGGGGGTGGACCTTCATGCGGACGCAAATTTGTCCGCAGGCTTCTTGGGTATGCGGGACCAAGGACGCTTTTGTCCTTGGGCAGGCGCTTTATCGGCCTGGGGTCTTTTCCCTGTCGCCCTAGGGGGACGAAAAAAACACTTGCGTGCAGTAAAGGAGAGCCCTTGCCTCTTGGCGTGGCCCCTTACCCTTGCTAATTTGGGGAAGCAAAGTGCTTTTACTTCCTGTGGCATCCTTGATGATGTCATCCAGAGAAGCCCCAAAAAGTCTGTCGCCCTTAAAAGGCAGATCCAACAGGGCTTTCTTGGAAGTCTGGTCCGCAGACCAGCCTTTTAGCCAGATCAGGCGGCGTATTGCTACTGCATAAACCAAAGTTTTAGACAGAAGGGGAATAGTATTCATGTCTGACTCGCAGACAAACCTAAGGCCCTGGACCAACTGGTTGGCCAATGTTATCTCATCGGGAGGAGCATCTCGCTCCTTAACCCCTGGAGTAGCAATCTTGCCCATTCAGTAAGTGTGTGAGACACTAGGGCCCCCGCCAATGCCGGGCGTACTGCCGAGCCTACCACTGAGTATAGGTAGCAAGCGAGTGCTTCAGCCTTCTTATCCACAGGGTCCTTAAAAACAGGAGCCGCTTCTACAGGAATTGTGGTGGCTATTAAATCTGGACACTGGAGGGTCCACTATAGGGGGAGAGGTCCATTTCTTCAGAAAACTCTCCTCAAAGGGGTACCGTACCGCAAACCTCTTTGGGGCTGTAAAGACCCTCACTGGGTTCTCCCATTCCTTGTATAAGAGTTTATCAAAAGACACACAAGGGAACACCTTAGCAGTGCGGGCAGGTCTATGAAACCCAAGTGGACCGGAGTCTCTGCTGCTTCTGCAGTATTTTCCAACTTTAGCATATCCCGCACTGCAGTAATAAGGTCAGATACCAAAGCCGTCTTGCGTACTGACCTGGACTTGGAGTCATCCTCACTGTCCGGTCACGGTCTGCAGTCTGATGCGTCAGAATCTGGGCCCCGAGCCGTAGCTGGACCTGGTTCTGCATCAGAATTATCCCCAGAAGCTTGCAGGGGACTGGGTGTTTACTACCCCCTGTATTCCCGTGTGCTGCTTCCACCCTGGCAGCAAACTCCTCTAGGATTGCCGTCATAGCGTTCATAGACACCTCAGGGGCACCAGCTGCTAAATCTGGTGTTTCAGGGAAGAAGACATCTGGCTCAGATGCCATGCTGACCACACGCTGACACTCACAGGGCTCCAGGCAAGATATAAATAGGCCACCCTCCTGTGCTGCAGAGAGGCTGGGTCACCCAGAGGACTCACCACCCTGGATAGGTACTGCTATGCTGCCGTGTGCTGTGCCTGTGATGCTGTCCCCCTGCTGCTGTGTCAGCCTGCTTCTTTTATCAGCATTTCCTGTGTGAATTTTCGCACCAGTGTAATGCACCCTAGAGGCTGGAGGCTCTCGCAAAATGGTTGCCAAAAACGTCTGTATGGAAGATAATGTGGGCTCTAAGAAAATGGCCGCCGACCGAAGATAGAGGTCAAGCAGCCATAGCCCACAAAAAGATGGCCGCCGAACGGCAATATATGCATACAGGGTGGACAAACATGGCCGCCGATCAGCTGATAGGGGCCAGTGGGTGTGGCCGAACCACAGGAAGATGGCCGCCGGGCAGTCACAAGAGGCCGAACTCGGCATGGACCACCTCAAAATGGCCGCCGACAGCATGGAGGAGGAAGCACACAAACACGGGTAAGCAGAAATGACATTTCTTTTAAATGTTAGTTACAGCCAGCCCCGCTCCAGTGGAACCCCCTAGGTGACCCCCAGCACCCAGCAACCTTTAGCTAGAAGCCCAGGGAGGAGGGAAAGGCAGGGAGAGAGGGAAGAAAGGGGCCACAACCACTTACTTGATCTCTCCAGGAATGTCCAGCTAAATCACCCAGCCGAGGCAGGGGAGTTTTACTTACCTATCCGGCATGTATTATGCTGGAAGACATTCCAAACAGGTCATCGTCCGCGCACGGAAGGTGACTGTTGGCCAGGCATGCTGTGATTGGACCCAAAAGGGACGATCATATGTATGCCCTGGAGCGTGACGCTCACCGGACAGGGTGCTGCGACTCGGCCGTAAGGTCAGCCGAAGCTGAGCGGTCCGATGCAAGCCTTGGAGCGTAAGCTCACCGGCCAGGCTGCTGCGACTCGGCCGTAAGGTCAGCCGAAGCTGAGCGGTCCGATGCAGGCCCTGGAGCGTAGGCTCACCGGCCACCCGTGGAGCGACGGGCATGTTGTGGAAAACCCAGCGCGTAGCTAGGGTCGGCACACGCTTGATGGCCGAAACTGGGGAGACTACAAGGATCGAGGATCCAGCCTGTCACCCAGTCGGCAGTTGATTGAAGATCGCAGGAAGCAAAAAAAAAAAATATAAATATACAGTGCCTTGCGAAAGTATTCGGCCCCCTTGAACTTTTCATCCTTTTGCCACATTTCAGGCTTCAAACATAAAGATATAAAATTTAAATTTTTTGTGAAGAATCACCAACAAGTGGGACACAATTGTGAAGTGGAACGAAATCTATTGGATATTTTAAACTTTTTTAGCAAATAAAAAACTGAAAAGTGGTGCGTGCAAAATTATTCGGCCCCTTTACTTTCAGTGCAGCAAACTCACTCCAGAAGTTCAGCGAGGATCTCTTAATGATCCAATGTTGTCCTAAATGACTGATGGTGATAAATAGAATCCACCTGTGTGTAATCAAGTCTCTGTATAAATGCACCTGCTCTGTGATAGTCTCAGGGTTCTGTTGAAAGCGCAGAGAGCATCATGAAGACCAAGGAACACACCAGGCAGGTCCGTAATACTGTTGTGGAGAAGTTTAAAGCCGGATTTGGATACAAAAAGATTTCCCAAGCTTTAAACATCCCAAGGAGCACTGTGCAAGCGATCATTTTGAAATGGGAGTATCAGACCACTGCAAATCTATCAAGACCTGGCTGTCCCTCTAAACTTTCAGCTCAGACAAGGAGAAGACTGATCAGAGATGCAGCCAGGAGGCCCATGATCACTCTGGATGAACTGCAGAGAACTACAGCTGAGGTGGGAGAGTCTGTCCACAGGACAACAATCAGTCGTACACTGCACAAATCTGGCCTTTATGGAAGAGTGGCAAGAAGAAAGCCATTTCTCAAAGATATTCATAAAAAGTCTTGTCTAAAGTTTGCCACAAGCCACCTGGGAGACACACCAAACATGTGGAAGAAGGTGCTCTGGTCCGATGAAACCAAAATCGAACTTTTTGGCCACAATGCAAAACGATATGTTTGGCGTAAAAGCAACACAGCTCATCACCCTCAACACACCATCCCCACTGTCAAACATGGTGGTGGCAGCATCATGGTTTGGGCCTGCTTTTCTTCAGCAGGGACAGGGAAGATGGTTAAAATTGAGGGGAAGATGGATGCAGCCAAATACAGGACCATTCTGGATGAAAACCTGTTGGAGTCTGCAAAAGACCTGAGACTGGGACGGAGATTTATCTTCCAACAAGACAATGATCCCAAACATACAGCAAAATCTACAAAGGAATGGTTCACAAATAAACGTATCCAGGTGTTAGAATGGCCAAGTCAAAGTCCAGACCTAAATCCAATCGAGAATCTGTGGAAAGAGCTGAAAACTTCTGTTCACAAACGCTCTCCATCCAACCTCACTGAGCTCGAGCTGTTTTGCAAGGAAGAATGGGCAAGAATTTAAGTCTCTCGATGTGCAAAACTGATAGAGACATACCCCAAGCGACTTGCAGCTGTAATCGCAGCAAAAGGTGGCTCTACAAAGTATTAACACAAGGGGGCCGAATAATTTTGCACGCCCCACTTTTCATTTTTTTCTTAGTTAAAAAGGTTTCAAAAATACAATAGATTTCGTTCCACTTCACAATTGTGTCCCACTTGTTGGTGATTCTTCACAAAAAATTAAAATTTTATATCTTTATGTTTGAAGCCTGAAATGTGGCAAAAGGATGAAAAGTTCAAGGGGGCCGAATACTTTCGCAAGGCACTGTGTATATATATATTATATATATATATATATTTTTTTTTTCCCCCGGACCAATGGGCCCGAAGGGAGCCATGTCCTACTCCTTGCTAGACAGAAAAAAACTGATCCGCGAAGATGCAGACTGAGAGGTTATACCCGGAGGGTCCGCCCCCTGGGCGGTACTGTAGAAGGTGCGATGCAACACTTTTTACAAGTTTTTCTGCCTAGTCACTCCTAATTAACGGATAATACCCACTTTGTCAATAGAGAAGCTGTGTCGGTCCATGGACGAAAGAGTAATAGCACCTGTAAAAATGGCTGCAAAACAGCTCCCCTGCAGTCTCAGAGTGAAAGCCTGAGTGCTTTCACACTGAGGTGGTGCGCTGGCAGGACGTTAAAAAAAAGTCCTGCAAGCAGCATCTTTGAAGCAGTGTATACCGCTCCTCCACCACTACTGCCCATTGAAATGAATGGGCACTGCTGCCGAAGCGCCTGCAAAGCGCTTCTGCAGTGGTGCTACACGGGCGCATTTAACCTCTTCATCGGCCGCTAGCTGGGTTATAGGCGCCCTGCTAGCAGCCGAATATCGCCGCTAAAATGATGGTAAAGCGCAGCTAAAACTAGCTGCGTTTTACCGCCAACGCCTGCCCGCTCCAGTGTGAAAGCAGCGGAGTTCCACCAAAAAAAAAAAAAATAATAATATTAAAAGTCAGCAGCTACAAATACTGCAGCTGCTGACTTTTAATACATGGACACTTACTTGTCCTGGGCGCCCGCGATGTCGGCACCCGAAGCCGATCTCTCTCTCGGCTCTCGCGTGCTGCCGCCGCCATCTTCAGTAAGGGAATCAGGCACAAAAACAGGTAATCAAAACTTTGACGGAAAAAAAAATAAAAAAAAAAGTTTAGTTTTATTTAACATTCATTAAAGTGTATTTTTTCCCAAAAAATTGCGTTTTAAAGACCGCTGCGCAAATACCGTGCGACATAAAATATTGTAACAACCGCCATTTTATTCACTAGGGTCTCTGCTAAAAAAAAACCATATATAAAGTTTGGGGGTTCCAAGTGATTTTCTAGCAGAAAATACAGGATTTTTACTTGTAAGCCACAAGTGTCAGAAAAGATTTAGCCTTTAAATGGTTAAACTGAGAACTTCTACACACAGAGTTCAGTTCATTGATAAGAAGAAACAGTGTAACTCTTTTCTCTCACTTGGCAGGCTGCCCAGACATGAGTCACTCCACCTCCACAGGAAACTTCAGGCAACTTGCATTGACTTCTATGAAAGATGTTGTTATTTGCAAGCTGCGCTGAAGTTTTTTTTATATCGGCTTTTGTTTCAGAATAATCGGTCGATGCCGAATTAATTAAAAAGTGCCAAAAATCGGCCGATATATCAGCCGACCGATATATAGGTCGACCTCTACTCTTGCAGCCCTCCTTAGAACAATGGGTATTCTTTGGAACTAGAAAAAGGGAAACTGACCGTCTAGGCTCTGAGGAAAAGGGTACGCCCTTGAAACGTGTCAGTACTTTGGGGTACCACCTGATCCACTCTACATCAGGTCCTGTCTGCAGATGTCAAGGGACTCAGTCCGATTAATTGACAAGCCTTGTTTTTTTGCTTGTTTGAGTATATATATTGGTTTTACGTTTAGAAAAAAATATTTTGCCACTGGTAATGCACTAGGTCGGTCTTACCCTTCCTTACCATTTTCAAAACGAAACTACCAGTTTGGCTGGAATTTTACTTACATTTTTGTATTTGAAGACTTATTGCTTAGCCAATAAAATTGTGCACTCTACGGCCAACTTGGAGACCACTGTGACCATTATCACTAGTTTGGGTGTGAAAGTAGGTGGTGCATGTGAAGTGGAGCCAGCATTAAAATATAGTCGCACTGGTTTATCATCTATGATCTGTACTTATATTTGAGCCATCATGCTTTAAGCCCTACTGTCCTTGATGTCCGGCTATTTGGGATTATGTACCACCCCCCCCCAGGATGTGTACCTACATTTCTTTAGTTCATTTTGGTTTCTTTGCTTATTATTAAACTTTTTTGTGGTTTTTTTTTTTATTGTACATTTGTGGATGTATTCCATTTTCCTTGTTATGGTTTGTGAGGTAATAATTACATTTCCATAAAATCTATGTAAAAAAAAAACTTAAACTTCCAAAAACAAACCCAGCTATGCAAAAATAATTACCATTCCTGCCCAAAGAGGAACCTTGGATTTCCCCAATGCGGATTCTTTCCGAAAAGCACCATCCATGAGACCACAGATTACGGAGATGGCAGTACATGCTATCTGGAGGATTCCAAGTACCACCATACTCCGCTGGTTGAATATAAAGTAACGGTAGCGATCCATCATGAACCAGAAACTGGTCACAAGATCCGTGAGGTGGCTCCAAATCTTCTAGCCTAGAACAAAGCAGCAAGTTAATAGGTTTATGACATCTTTATACAGCCTGATCAGAATATAAAAAGCCCACTAATCAAATACTAATTTTCATATTCCACAAGTGAAGGAAAGCTAGATCTGCCATAATTTCCCATGGCAATAAACCTTTCTTTAGGCTTTGGATAGCATTACTCAATAAGCAATATTTAGCCAAATACCGCAAACTTTAAGTGATATTAAAGTCTTGTTTTTTTTTTTTTAAATAACAAACATGTTATACTTACTGGCTCTGTGTAGTGGTTTTGCACAGAGCAGCTCAGATCCTCCCCTTTTCGTGTCCCACACCAGTGCTCCTGGCCCCTCCCTCCTGCCGCGTTCCCCCGGAGCAAGCAGCTTGCACACTGGACGTTTTTGGACTTTTTTTGTTACAGCTGTTTTTTTCTTCAGATGCTTTTTTCTACAGTCAATAAACCCTCCAGCATGTTATCCTATGTGTCCATGCACATATAGGCTGTTATCCACCGTTTTTGGCTGTAAAAAAAAAAAAAAACCACCAACCAAACTAGTGGGTTCTGAGAGGAGTTTTTTAGCTGTAAAAAACACTTGAACGTCAAAAAAACACAGATAAAACGCTCAAAAACACGGATCACCAGCGTTGAACGTTTTTTTTTTTTTCAATGGGATCAAAAACCCTGCTTAAAAATGCCAATGCTGAAAAACGCAAAAAAATAAAAATAAATCACTGCATAGCTACTGCCATTTTTATAATGTTATTATAACGACCAGTGTGCACAAGGCCTAAAAACTTCAATACATCTCCACAGGAAGCTTGCTTGATTGAAATAGTTTCTATATTACTTTCGGTTCTCTTTTAAAACTGAGAAGACATTTTTAGGACTGAATATCTCTGCTTGTCCACCATTGCGACCAGTAGTGTATTTAGGTTTTGTGCTGCCCTAGGCCTGACTAAACTCGTGCACCCCATAATTTAAATATGACCCACCCCTTTCTGTCAAGGCCACACCTCTTGCTGTTTAAGACCCGCCCTGAAATTTTCGCGTGGGGACACTAGTTCTGAGGGCCTGGGGGCAATGAATTCCCTTAATTTGTATACATTTCCTCTCACTTCCTGTTTGGCTATGGGGCAGGAAGTGAAGGGAAATCTCTGCAATGGGACAGGGATGGTAAAAAATAAACTGACAAGGGCTATAACCCTCCCTTAGACCACTTTCACGCAAAAAAAAGCGCCTGAAAACTTATTTCCATTAAAATCAATGAATCCTTTCACACTGGGGCAGTGTGCTGAAAAAACGCCCCTCTTCATTGAAATGAATTGAAAGCGCTTCAAAAGCGCCTGAAAAGCGCTTCAAAAGCGCTCAGTGTTTTACTGGCAGTTTTTCAAGCGCCTTAGTGTGAAAGTGGCCTTACTCTATCCAAAATGAAAAAAAATTAAATAAAAATAAATAAATAAAAAAAGTGTTGCCCATAGTTCTACTTTAAGCACTGATAATTTTATGGAGAGGACAAAGAAGATATGACATTGCCAATGGTGCAGCAGAAACATATAGCACAGTGAGGAAGGTTTGTGGTCCAGGATGATAGGACAGTCAAAATAAGAAGCAGCGCCCCCCCCATCCCCCACAGATGCGGAATGCCGGACGCCTGCATACCAGAAGCAGTGCGGTCGCTTTATGGGGGTGCTAGACTAATTTGCCTCTCAGCCCAGTCCGTCCCATAAGACTGGCGCTACACTAACAGTGTAGCACAAGCCGGCGGGGACTCTTTCCACGCTGCCCTAGGCCTGGGCCTTATTGGCCTAGGCCAGGATACAGCATTGATTGTGACTGGCTGCCTTGGATGGCAAGCAACGGAGATAACTATCCCCTTTTTATAGGCTATGTTATCTGTAGCATATCCATTTTAACCACTTTAGCTCCGGAAGGTTTACCACTCTTCATGACCAGGCCATTTTTAGAGGAGAATAGAGGTTCTGATCTGGTCCACCTGAAAAACTGACAGGTGGACCGAATCGAAACATTTGTGTGAAAGGAGCCAAAAGAAAGTTTGTTTTTCTAGGTCATTAGTGGGATAAAAAAAAAAAAAAAAAAAAAAAATCGACCATCGTTTTCGACTACAGTGAAAGGAGCAGGATCTCAAACTAACAAATTTCTAACAGTGTATGTGTTTTTTTTCAGTAAAGTCCATTAATTCCAAAATCAAATGTTAAAAGCAAACAACATTTTTCTAACATTCAAATGTCTTGAGAATTTTTCATGAATTTTCTTAAGACTTTTCCTAGAAATCATATCCCTCTATGGCCAGCTTTAAAAGGAACACTAAAAAAGGTTCCCGTTTTTTTTTTTTTTTAAATAACAAACATGTTATACTTACCTCCACTGCACACAGTGGCCCCAATCCTGGTCTTCTGGGGTCCCTCGGCGGCTGTTTCAGCTCCTCCCCGCAAGGACTCCACACCATAAAGCTCGCATGGTGTGGAGTTACTGCGGGCGCGCTCCCGTGATACAGCGGCCATGTATCACTCGGCCCCGCCCCCCGGCACGCCGCATCATTGGATGTGATTGACAGCAGCGCCAGCCAATGACTGCGCTGCTTTCAATCCATCCAGTGTAGCCAATCAACGGCCGGGCTCAGGAACTCGAAGGATGATGGGAGCGACTGTGGGACTTTCGAGGGGCCAGGTAAGTAAAACGGGGGCTCGGGGGGTGGCGGTATTGTCAAATGTTTTTTCACCTTAATGCATAGGATGCATTAAGGTGAAAAAACATGAGGGTTTACAACCCCTTTAAGACCGGTGCAAACTGGCTGACTATCGGCCAGTTCAACAAAAATTGTCCGACATTCATCCAGCCGGCCTAATGTCTGGTTTTGTCAAACAGGCATGCTGGAAAACCAGCAACTAATCGGCATCCAAACGGCACTGGCAGCGAGTGCCGATTGGCGTGTTCTGGCAGGGAGGGTGCAGTCCTCCTGTCAGAACACAATAGCTCAGCGGGGGAAATCGCTGTACTAAAATCTCGTAGTAAGTACAGCGAGCTACTCAGTGTTTTTTTTTTTTTTTATCAGCCACCCACTGGGTTAAATGACCAAAAAACTGCCAGTGTGTGCCAGGCAATACACTGGCTTGATTCTTTGGTCAGTTAGATTAGCTCACCTGTATTATATTACTAATTGAGCACTTTGCTCAACATGGCAAAGATCAAAGGCTCTCGTCACTTCTGCTACCAACAGATTCTTCTGTATATAACACTCAGCACTGTGTAAATGACCTCAGAGGCGGGATTCTATTTGTCTTTTGACTACCTGGCTAGAATTGGCATTAGAACAGTCATGGTTAGAATTAGCACTTTTTCCTCCGTGTATTTAATTGTTTTACAATACACGTGTGTACAAGAAACGTTTTAGGCCCCTTGTACACGTAGGTGTCTAGCTAGCTGTGCATGTCTCAGCATTTTAAGCAGGCCGTACATGGGTCAAATTCCAAACGATTTGTCGATCGAAAATTTGAGTTTTGTAATCTGATGGTGCCACCATTCATTTTGAAATTCGACCAACCAAGCCTTCAAATTTCACCTTATGTTGTTCTTACGGAAAAGAAAAATTTATGGCCGGTAATTTTTTCTTTCCAGGTCACAGCTCATGCACATTTCTTTTTCAATTATAGTTCTCGCATGATTCTCCCAACACCAATTAGAAACTCGTTAGTTTTCATTGCACGAAAATCGCTCGTTCATTTAAGTTTACGGGGCTAAAAGCACTATTACAACAAAAGACAGCACCCTTTCCCAAATAACACAGAAGATTGTTGCACTGGTGTCCCCATTGACAATAATGGGATTCCTCGGCCGGTTGCTCCAGCCATCATCTCTGATCACCACCACAGCAGTACAAAGTCACCAGACTAGTGCTACCAGTCACACTGTCCCTGATCACCGCCACCACCAGTCACACTGTCCCTGATCACCGCCACCACCAGTCACACTGTCCCTACAAAGTTTTGTAACAAAAAAAAAAACAAGTTTTTCTCCAAATTTTCTGTCTGTTTGTAGCGCAAAAGATAAGGAGGTGATCAATTACCACCAAAAGAAAGCACTTTTTGGAGGAACAAAATGATTAAAAAAAATTTGTTTGGGTAGTGTTGTATGACCGCGCAATTGTCATTCAAAATGCGACAGCACTGAAAGCTGAAAAATAGTCTGGGCGGGGGGTTCGTTTTGTTTTTGTTTTTTTTACCAAAGAAATGTAGCCGAATACATTTTGGCCTAAACTTATGAAGAAAGATTTGCTAAATTTTACACCCCAAAACTAAGAAAAAAACTTGGACCCCCCCCCACAAGAAAAATACAAGTTTTTTTTTCTTATATCTCAGAAAATAAAAAACCCAGTGGTGATTAAATACCACCAAAAAAACTGTATAAAAATTTAATTTGGGTACAGTGTTGCATGGCCGAGAATGGTCATTTAACCACTTCAGCCCCGGACCATTTTGGCTGGTTAAAGACAAGGCCCCTTTTTGAGATTCGGCACTGCGTCGCTTTAACTGACAATTGTGCGACGTGTTTTCCAAACAAAATTGACGTCCTTTTTTTCCCCACAAATAGAGCTTTCTTTTGGTGGTATTTGATCACCTCTGCGTTTTTTTTTTTTTCCCCGCTATAAACAAAAATAGAGCAACGATTTTGAAAAAAAATTTTTTTTTTACTTTTTGCTATAATAAATATCCCCAAAAAATATCTAAAAAACATTTTTTTCTCCGCAGTTTAGGCCGATACGTATTCTTCTACATATTTTTGTTTAAAAAAAAATAATCAATCAATAAGCGTTTATTGGTTTGCGCAAGAGTTATAGTGTCTACAAAATAGAGGGTAGTTTTATGGCGATCTTTATCGTAACTGCGACATTATGGCAGACACTTTTGAAATGTTTGTGACCATTGTCATTTTTACAGCGATCAGTGCTAGAAAAATGCACTGATTACTGTGAAAATTACACTGGCAATGAAGGGTTTAACCTCTAGGTGGCACTGTAGGGGTTAAATGTGACCTAATGAGTGATTCTTACTGTAGGGGGGCGTGGCTTGGCGTGTGACGTCACTGATTGTCATTCCCTATGACAGGGAACAGACGATCAGTGACATGCCACTAGGAAGAACGGGGAAAAGTTTGTTTACACTTACCTCTAAAAATAGCGGCGCTTTACCGCCGACGCCCCCACTGCCCCAGTGTGAAAGGGGCCTTAGTGATCAGTAGGGTGAGCTTAGGAACATTTAGGCTGGGTTCACACTTATGCAAATTGGACAGGAGACTGACCGTCTCTCAATGAAGCCAGATCACATATTTGCGGAGCAGATTGCACAGGGGTTCTGTGCATCTTTGGCTCAGTTTCAGGTCCAATTTCAGGCAAAAATTCGGGCCCGATTCCTCCCTGAAACAGAGATCAGGAACGTACCAGACTCCTGCTGTGAGTCACATCCGTTTTCAGTGTGAACTCAGTCCAAGTCTAAATTCACCTGAGTGAGCCCACCAAGAATGTGTCGCCATGTACAAGACCAGTCATTTGTGGCATTCCCCATGCTCATTTTAAATGTGTGGCTCTGGGGCAGGGGATGATTGGCAGAGTACCAGCTTCCTGGTGGGCTCACTCAGGTGGGCTTAGACTGAGGCCTAGTACACACAGGCTGAACGGCGGGAGACATCGGCCTGTTCAATAAAAGCCGTCTGACATTCGGCTCGTGTGTATGGCAGCTGGACCGACAGAAGCCGACCATTTGGCCAGCTTCTGTTGGACGAGCACGCTGGAAATCCGTCAGCCGACCGGCTCACGATCAGCGCTTTCCGCCAATGGCCTGACCAGAGTGTTCTGGTGGAGGGGCCATCCCACTGTCAGAACACAATAACTCAGCGAGGAGAGACCGCTGTACTAACGTCAGACTGTTTGGCAGCTCCGTTCGGAGCCACTGTACTGTTTTTTTTCCGTTCAACCCCAAAAAAAAAAAAGAAGATTAGTGTGTAGCAGGCTTAAACTTGAGCTCATTCCTACTGATCAGCTATGCTACATTGTAGAACTGCTTCATCAGTGGTACTACATAATCCATGTCAACAGGTATGCGGCGTTACTGAACGCACTAATAAATCCAGGGTTTAAAAGTATAAATAGGGCAAACGTTTTGTTTTAAATATCTTTGGATAGAATGGAGAGGGCTTAGATCACCTGACAGTTTTTTCTTTTATTGCCATGTGTCCCTGTAAGACAGATCCCCCCTCTCCATTTGTCAGGTTTACCTTATCACTGAGGCCGCATTCACACTTCAGTGGGCAGATTTGCCACGTTTTGAAAGCGCCAATGTGTGAATGAAAAATCGCGGGACTCACATTTGAAATACCATTCTTTTGAATGACACCTAGGGTTCCGTTCACATCTTGGCATTCTGAATCGTCGTGATTCAAAATGGCTGCAAATCGCGGGACGCCCGTGCGTTCCCTGTCACTTCCAATAGCACCCCAATCGCAGTGCGATTTTGCCACCATTCGTGGGGGGGGGGGGGGGGCAATCGTAAAATCGCACCAACAGAATTACGGGACGCCTGTCACGCAAAAAATTACAAGAGCTTCTTCTGGGCGATAGGCGTCCCGCAATTCTGTTTGTGCGATTTTACCGAGATTGTCGCCTGATGAATTGTGGCAAAATCATGCCACCATCGGGATGCTATTGGAAGAAATAGGAAACGCACAGGTGTCCTGCGATTTGCGGCTCTTTGGAATTGTGGGCGGAATCACGGTGATATCAGAACGCCAAGATGTGAACAGAGCCTAAAATCGCAGTGCGGGTCTGCCGTGATAAACCACGCTGCAATTGCAGCAACCTGCATCGCCTGAAGCATGCCGCTTAGGAGCTATTTTTGGATACATAGTTGCCTCGATTTTGCCGATTTTAGGTGTCATTCAGCCCTTGTTGAGACTGAAGGCGGGTTTGAAATCGTTGCGACTGCAACTGAACTTGCACAAATTTCAAACCCGCGTTTCAGTGCGAGTTTAGGGGCGATTTGAAAGACATTTTTTCTATGCGATTTGAAAGACATGTGTGCGAGTTCATGCACAGATGTCTATTTAAATCCCCCTTTGAAGTCGCCAAAAGTAGTGCAGGAACTACTTTTGGAAAGCTTTTGACATCGGACAGTGCCGTTGTCGGCAATAGGCTGCGATTTGACATGTCAAATCACTTCGAGTTGAACGGGAGCTCAAAAGATTGGCATCTCAAATGTGAGTACTACAATTTATCATTCACACTTAAGTGCTTTCAAATCGCGGGCAGAATCGCGACAAATCTGCTCACGATTCAAACCGCTGAAGCGCGAATGCAGCCTGAGAGTTTGAAGCCCAGGTTCACACTGAGCTGCGGGAGTAAAGCCGGGCGAGTTCAGCTGAACTCGCACGATTTCACTCCCGCTGGTCAGTCCCGATTTCAGCTGTGATTACAAAGACATCTGTGCAGGTTTCTGCACAGATGTCAATGTAAATCGCGGCCGAAATCGCAAAAAGTAGTACAGAAACTACTTTTTGAAATCGGTGCAGCGCCGCAGATGCGGCGTCGCACCGATTAGGACTGTGCCATTGCTGGCAATTACCGCCGTTTTGACATGCGATTTGACATGCCAAATCGCACGTGGAAGAAAAAAAAAAAAAAAAAAAAAAAAAAAACCCCACACAACATTTTGGGTTACCAAAACAGGAATAGAGAGGAAATCTTTCAATGGGGACACCAGTTCTGTTGCAGCTAATAGACGGGAAGTGAAGGGAAATCTCCCGCTTTGGACAAAAATAGGGAAAGGGGGGGGGGGGGGGTGGGAAGGGGTTTAATTATATAACAGAAATACAAATACATGTATTATCACCAACATTAGGATTATTATACTCGCTCCTGGTAAAACCTACATTAGAAAACACATCTATCCAACTCCATCCCACACAAGCAGGAAATAGGCGGAGCAGCAGCATGTGCACAAAGGACGATCACATCGGTGACAACAAACCAGAGAAAGGAGCCAGCAGCCCTTCTCCATCTACAGGGCGAGGGGACAGATATACCGAGCCAGGCACACACACACACAACCATAGAGCGGTCAATACAGTGCTAGACAACACATGGGTGATCGGTTCAGAATAAAGTGTCAGCAGATCATAGATGGGAAATAGAAGAACTCTGATCTGACCTGAGAGCCTCACTGCAGCGCCTCTGTCCTCCCACTGACAGATTGATCAACTCCACTCTGATCTGTCCCCGCACACACCTCCCTGCGATGCCGCTGTGCTCCGCCCCCTGACAGGTGAACGCGCTTCCCAGCCTTCTACGCCCCGCGCTCTGACAGGTGAAGCCTCTTTTGCGCCCCGCCCCTTGACTGGTGAAAGGCTCTCCCAGGCTTCCGCGCCCCGCCTCCCACCAGGTGAAAAGACATTCTCTGCCTTCTGCGCCCCGCCCCCGATATGTGAAAATACATTCTCTGCCTTATGCGCACCGCCCCCTGGCAGGTAACGAGATTATGCGGCTCCTCTGCGTGCCCCGCCCCTTCCCAGGAGTATGAGGTGGAGGAGAGTACCGTGGTTGATGTTTATAAATATCGGCTGTAAAACGTGTTGCTATTTCAAGCTTTATTAGTAGCACTATAACAGAACATGCAGAATCACTCAGTTTTCCTGGCCCAAACAGGGTGGAGAGAAGAGCATTTGTCACCCACTCAGAAGGTGTATGAGGTACTTTGTTGGGCGTGGGGCAGCCCATGGTAGGCAGCTCAGTGTACAGGGGTGGACAGGCAGGTAAGTAACTTTTAATGCACAAGAGCCATAGCCATAGGTGTGCGCAGCCTTAGGGTGTGCACCCCAAAGCTCAAACATGTGTGTGTGTGTGTGTGTATATAGAATTTTTTTTAAATGTATTAAAACATGGACGTGTCAGTAGGGAAGAGATTGGTGTCAGTAGAGCAGTGGACGTGTCAGTAGGGAAGAGATTGGTGTCAGTAGGGCAGTGGACGTGTCAGTAGGGAAGAGATTGGTGTCAGTAGAGCAGTGGACGTGTCAGTAGGGAAGAGATTGGTGTCAGTAGAGCAGTGGACATGTCAGTAGGGAAGAGATTGGTGTCAGTAGAGCAGTGGACGTGTCAGTAGGGAAGAGATTGGTGTCAGTAGAGCAGTGGACATGTCAGTAGGGAAGAGATTGGTGTCAGTAGAGCAGTGGACGTGTCAGTAGGGAAGAGATTGGTGTCAGTAGAGCAGTGGACATGTCAGTAGGGAAGAGATTGGTGTCAGTAGAGCAGTGGACATGTCAGTAGGGAAGAGATTGGTGTCAGTAGAGCAGTGGACATGTCAGTAGGGAAGAGATTGGTGTCAGTAGAGCAGTGGACATGTCAGTAGGGAAGAGATTGGTGTCAGTAGGGCAGTGGACGTGTCAGTAGGGAAGAGATTGGTGTCAGTAGAGCAGTGGACATGTCAGTAGGGAAGAGATTGGTGTCAGTAGGGAAGAGATTGGTGTCAGTAGGGCAGTGGACGTGTCAGTAGGGAAGAGATTGGTGTCAGTAGAGCAGTGGACATGTCAGTAGGGAAGAGATTGGTGTCAGTAGGGCAGTGGACATGTCAGTAGGGAAGAGATTGGTGTCAGTAGAGCAGTGGACATGTCAGTAGGGAAGAGATTGGTGTCAGTAGGGCAGTGGACATGTCAGTAGGGAAGAGATTGGTGTCAGTAGGGCAGTGGACATGTCAGTAGGGAAGAGATTGGTGTCAGTAGGGCAGTGGACATGTCAGTAGGGAAGAGATTGGTGTCAGTAGGGCAGTGGACATGTCAGTAGGGAAGAGATTGGTGTCAGTAGAGCAGTGGACATGTCAGTAGGGAAGAGATTGGTGTCAGTAGGGCAGTGGACATGTCAGTAGGGAAGAGATTGGTGTCAGTAGGGCAGTGGACATGTCAGTAGGGAAGAGATTGGTGTCAGTAGGGCAGTGGACATGTCAGTAGGGAAGAGATTGGTGTCAGTAGGGCAGTGGACATGTCAGTAGGGAAGAGATTGGTGTCAGTAGGGCAGTGTCAGTAGTTTTTTATTTATATTATTTTACAATTTTTTTTATTATAAAAAAAATTAAAAATTAAGAACCCCATTGAAAGGGCTTTGGTGAAATATCAGAAGGGGGAATCTGCGCTGCATAGGATGATTAGGGTGTGCCCAGGCACACCCCCTGCACACACCTATGGCCATAGCACATCTTGCTCATCTTCAATGTTGGGACTCTAAAGTCAACCCCCCCTCCTATTACCTGCTGTCATCTAAAGACATCTTACCAGCATGTCAGTGCTGGGTGTTAGAAAGCAGTGTGTTCAAGCACCTGGCACCCTGCTGCTACCCTACAAATTCCAAGTATCCTGGGTTCTGCAGGAAAGCTCACGAGAAAGCCAGGATCTGGTACACAGTTCTACAGGTGATGCAGAGGTTCTTGATGCCATGAGTGACAGCAGACAGACAAAAATCCAATTTGGGGAAAGACAGACAGGATCTTAAAGCAAAATTGAAAGTTTTCCAAACCATTAAAGGTATGCTATGAATGAAGTTGCTTGTGCTTTCAATTATATATATGTAGCGGGTAGGTACTTTTCAGTATGTTGATTCGGGTGGAGACATCAGTGATGTCCTTTTCCCTGCGGCCCAGCAGGTGGCGCTGTCACTTTGGGCCGGGGGTGAACCATCGCTGGAGTGCCGTACCCTTTTTGGTCTCTCGCAGCGGTTGTACGGCGGGGTGGGGAACCCGCTGTGCTGGCTGGGAGAGGCTATAAAGGGGGCGGACATCTTCGCCACGAGGTCCGAGTCCCAGGCACCTTTAGCCTGAGGGCTGCTGTCCAGCGGTCGGGGGCCAGGCGGCCTAGGCCTGGACACGTGGAGTCACCCCAGACACCCTTAGTCTGGGGTGAGGTGCATCGTTCAGGCCTGGGGCCCAGCTTCTTCCACTGGGATCCGCCCAGGAGGAACCATCCTAAGGCACCCACAGAATCGGGTGTCTGAATCCAGGCGTAAGGGACCGCGCAGGTGACCTTCCCATAGATCTGGTGCAGCAGATTGCCAGTGCCGGGACAGGGCCTCCGGAGACTGTCGGGATGGATGTCCTCGCCAAACAGAGGCCATATTCACATGGAAGGTGGTCCATGTTCTGAGGTCAGTGGCAGAGACCGTTACTTAGGCCCGTGACAGGGGCTCCAAACAGTTCACCCAGTAGGTGGCAGCTACCAACTTCACGGTCGGTGGCAGAGACCGTGCGCCAGGCCTATCCGCACGAGGAAGGGATAGGAGAGTTCATTGTGCCTGGGCCTACTCATATCCACACCCCTGTCTGTCTGTTATGGAAGTTCAACTGATTATGTTCATTCTGGCATTGAAAAAATAAAGGAGTGTTGAACTTTTAATGGTGTGGGGCTCTATTACTGGCAGATACACCTCCACGGAAGAAGCGAAGGCTCCATATGTAGGATGCAGACCCGAAGGTAATTTAAAAAAAGACTTTGCTCAAACCTCACATACACGAAGGGTGAGAGCTTGGCGTAGTGACCTGCACTCTCTCCTCCAGAGTATCCCTAGACAACAGCCACAAACAACCAATACGAGAGAGAGAGAGAGAGAGAGTGTGAGGCCGCTACATATAGGATATACTGCGCTGTGCAATAAGTGAACACAAAAATTAGCTGCTAACACAGCTGTAACAAAGCAAGAACTAGTGAATATGGCTGGGTTCACACTTGTCCGACAAACACTCCGACATTGGGAGCTCATGTCGCATAACGTGTGAAAATCAATGTTTCCCTATGAGAGCTGTCTTAACTGGTTCGACACATGTCGGTCCGACTTTGAAGATGCTCCCTGTACTACTTTGATCCTACTTCAGCCCATTGACTATCATTGAAGTCGGATAAAAGTCGGACCGTGTTCTTGCATGATCCGACTTTGGCATGCGACTTGTGCTCTGCTGATCTTGAGGGGAAACTCCACGCCAAATTTTAAATAAAAAACCGGCATGGGTTCCCGCTCCAAGAGCATACCAGGCCCATTGGTCTGGATTTTAAGGGGACCCCCTGCGTCGAAAAAATGGCGTGGGGTCCTGCCCAAAAATCCATACCAGACCCTTATCTGAGCACGCAACCTGGCAGGCCGCAGGAAAAGAGGGGGGGGGGACGAGAGAGCGCTCCCCCTCCCTCTGGAACCGTACCAGGCCGCATGCCCTCAACATGGGGGGTTTGGGAACTGCAGCCCCCCCACCCCAAAGCACCCTGCCCCCATGTTGATAGGGACAAGGGCCTCTTCCCGACAACCCTGGCCGTTGGTTGTCGGGGTCTGCGGGCGGGGGGGGCTTATCGGAATCCGGGAGCCCCCTTTAATAAGGGGCCCCCCAGATCCCGCCCCCCCACCCTATGTGAATGAGTATGGGGTACATCGTACCCCTAACCATTCACCTGGTGGAAAAAAAATGTCAATAAAAAAACACACACAGGTTTTTAAAGTAATTTATTAGGCAGCTCCGGGGGTCTTCTTCTGACTTCGGGGGTCTCTTCTTCCGACTTTGAGGGTCTTCTTCTGCTCTCCGGTGCCTTTTTCCTTCTTCCAGCTCTTGGGCTTGTGGAGAGGCCCAGTCTTCCCCGTTGTCTCCTCCCGCTCTCCATTGTCCTTCTGCCAGGCTGCTCCACTATCTTCCCTTCAGCTCTTTTGCTAGTGGAGGTGCCCGGTCTTCCCGTCTTCTTCCCTCTTCTCCTCTTCGATGTTGACACGTTGCTTTCTTTCTCCCGCTGTAACGCCGGGTGTGCGGTGCGCAACGATTTAGATAGGCCTCTCATGACGTCACAGTTACATGCTCCGGGTGGCCCCGGAGCATGTGACTGTGACGTCATGGGAGTATGTGGCCACCCGGAGCATGTGACTGTGACGTCATGAGAGGCCTATATAAATCGCTGCGGACCGCACACCCAGCATTACAGTGGCAGGAAGCGAGGAGTGAACATCGAGGAGGAGAAGAGGGAAGAAGGCGACGAAGAAGACCGCCCCCCGCTAGAAAAAGAGCTGGAAGAAGATAGCGAAGGCGCCCAGCAGAAGTCGGAAGAAGACCCCCGGAGCTGTGTAATAAATTACTTTAAAAACCTGTGTAGTGTTTTTTATTGGCATTTTTTCCACCAGGTGAATGGGTAGGGGTACGATGTACCCCATACTCATTCACATATGGTGGGGGGCTGGGATCTGGGGGCCCCCTTATTAAAGGGGGCTCCTGGATTCCGATAAGCCCCCCGCCCGCAGACCCCGACAACCAACGGCCAGGGTTGTCGGGAAGAGGCCCTTGTCCCCATCAACATGGGGGCAGGGTGCTTTGGGGTGGGGGGGCGCAGGTCGCCCCCCTGCCCGAAAGCACCAAACCCCCCATGTTGAGTGCATGCGGCCTGGTACGGTTCCGGAGGGAGGGGGCGCTCTCTCATCCCCCCTCTTTTCCTGCGGCCTGCCAGGTTGTGTGCTCGGATAAGGGTCTGGTTTGGATTTTGAGGGGGACCCCCACGCCGTTTTTTTGGCTTAGGGGGGTTCCCCCTAAAATCCATACCAGACCAAAGGGCCTGGTATGCTCCTGGAGGGGAACCCATGCCGTTTTTTTTATTTAAAATTTGGCGTGGAGTTTCCCCTCAAGATTCATGCCAAACACAGTGCCTGGTATTGGCGGGGATCCAAGTCGGATCCCCGTTCATTGAAAGTCGGACGCATGTCGGCTTCAAGTCGCAGGGAAAAGTCGGATCCAAAGTAGGACGGCTGTCGTGTCGCACAAGTGTGAACCCAGCCTATGCACAAAAATAAGCGCTACACTTTTTTCATAAGTCAGTTGTCAACACATGTCAAATGTTGCAAACATATATATATATATATATATATATATATATACACACATACATATATATACACATACATACATATACATATACATACACACACACACACATGAAATCTTAGTTTCAATGACACCAAGTGACTGAGTGTGATCCGTGATTTTTTATTTTTTTTTGTAAAGGAGTGTTCAACCTGAGTAGTACTATTTTAACACATGAAAAAAAGATTGTTCTAGACAAAGGTCTCAAATTCGCTCCCCCGCGGAGGTTGAACAAATTTGACACCTTTGTCGACATTCATAAGTACATTAGGAAGATTAACATACAGCGCTATATTACTTCCAATCCCACTAGAAGTATAGCGAGGGCAGCCACGTCAGGTACTGTCCATTCAGGTTTATCCAACCCATCGACCTATCTATTTTTAGCAGATAGACCCCAGAGAGAAAGAGAAGACAATTTCAGATGGTCTTTTCTTACAGCCTTTTCTACCCAACATAAGCAAATCAAGGCCATTTTTGAACAACATTGGGGTATCTTGAGGAATGATCGAATCCTCTGTACACTTTTACCAGAAAGACCTAAAGTGATATACCGAGGAATGCTCTCACTTAAAAGTAAAATTGCACCAACCATCATTAATCCTCCGATTAGGCCAACATTTTTCCATAACTGGACAGGCTACCACCCCTGCAAAAAATGCCTTGTATGCCAGTATAACACCTGTGGGAGAAAGGCTAGTAAGGAATTTAGGTCCACAGCGACTAATCGGGTCTATCCAATCCATTTTGTACATGCGCAACCATTAATGTCGTATTTACTGACATGTCCATGTGGTAAACGATATGCTGGGCAGACCATTAGGTCATTCACGACCAGGGTAACCGAACATATTAACTTAATCAAGTTTGGGAGTGTTAAACACACGGTCCTTCTGCATTATCGGCAACACCATGCCCATGCGGCAACAGGGACCCAATTCCTGATTATTGACCGTTATGTTGCTCCATGGAGGGGTGGGGCTAACACTAGAGGAGTTTCCAGACTCAAAACTTTCTGGATTTACGAGTTACAGACTCGCCACCCACAGGGGCTAAATGTGGAGAGGGATTTTAACGCTTTTATTAATAGATCTTGACTCAAAGGATGATTTTTCATATATATTTTGTAGTATTTTTATCCTTTTATATCATCATATATTTTTTATTACTCATTTATTAAAGTAATTTGTATCCGTTAACCATCTAGCTGCCATTTATATGGCTAGTTTGTGTTTGACAGTTGAATTTATGTCGGATTTGAACTATTAACCAATATTAGCATCCTAGATTGTTAGGGATGACCCCAGTATTATGACTATAGCATCAGTGATTATGTGGACTTGAGGAATTTTATATTTCATTTTAATAATTTATTTAATATATGTCCTGTCCCTTTTAATGATGTGGCCTGGCTGAACTTTCTTTGCTTACTGCCGATTTGATAGCTATTAATATCCTCCAGCTTAGGTCACCAGGCTTCACTTTGATGGCGGGGTTTGGTTGCTATTATGACCCTAATGCGTGTCAAGTCTCGCTTTCATGGTGAGGTTTGGGCAGCACATTGTGATCTCTGGGCCCCGCTTTGGGAGCGAGGCTTGAAGTTCATTTTAATGTTCTTCTGTCCTTAGCGAGGCTTGGTGCAGTGATTTCACCATGCCTCACTTTGATAGTGAGGCTTGGGGACCCTTTCCTGTTTAGAGCGGAAGTGATGTCATCCAGCCTTGTCTTCATAGAGAGGCTTGGATGGCGCTTCTCATTCTAGATGGCTGATATAGAAGTTCTGGCCATGTTTATATTGCCTATTCATCCAGTGGTGGTGCGTCCATAGTGGGCGCAGGAGTGCCGCCCCCTCTCTCCCCTGCACCGTCAACAATACATACATTGCACGAATGTATGTATTGGCGCCGCTGCCGCCCACTATTCAGATGGCCGGCCCCCTGGCGAGCGCCGGCCATCTGAATACCAGCAGTTGGTCTTTGGAAGTGTCTATCAGAGCCAACGGCTCTGATATGTTTCCCTGTAATCGGCTTCCAAATAGTTAACTAGGGGACACACGGGCTGTGCATTCCCTGGTTAACACTGACACGCGTCTCAGGCAATCAGGTTCACCGAGTCTGGTTACTGGTAACCTGATTGGCTAAAGCGACATCGAGGACGGAAGAAGACATGAGGGAGCATGGAGGAGGACAGTGCTGACCCGAGGAAGGTAAGTGCAGGGCTGGGGGCATTCTGGCTGCATTTGAGGGGGCAAACTGGCTGCATTTGAGGGGGCAAACTCATGGCGTTTGGGCACAGTGGCTGCGTTTAATGGGCACAGTGGCGGCAATTGATGTTTTTTTTTTTCAGTTTGTTTGCACCCCCCAAAAATTTTTGAGCACCAGCCGCCACTGTATTCATCTAATATTTGTTGGCAATATTATTCTATTGGTGATCTCCGGGCCCCGCTTTGAGAGCGAGGCTTGGGGTTCATTTCAATGTTCTTCTGTCCATGTCTTGGTGCAGTGATTTCACCATGCCTCGCTTTGATCATGAGGTTTGGTGATCCTTTCCAATGTTCCTGTGTAGAGCGGAAGTGATGTCATCCAGCCTCATCTTCATAGAGAGGCTTGGATGGCGCTTCTCGTTCTATATGGCTGATATAGAAGTTCTGGCCATGTTTATAATGCCTATTCATCTAATATTTGTTGGCAATATTATTCTATTCTATTGGTAAGACTTTTTGGAATCTAAATGGAACGTTTAAAATAGCGGCCGCCACTTCCTGTTTACCAACAGGCAGTGATGTCACTCCAGCTGGGGTCATTCCATCTATAAATAGCGGTGTTGTTGTGGGGGTCCACACCCCAGATGATGATTTAGTTGAAACGCATCAGTTGGACCCATTCACATACATCGCTCTTGCACTTTGTGATATGCCTATGACATTCTTCCAAATAAGAGTGTTAATTTTTAATAAATACTACCTTGTACGGTATCACACTATGAGTTTTTTTCCCATTACGCATGTTATGTGGTTACCGTATCTCTGGCTCCAACAAGACTACATGTATTTTATACTTCCTGATATTTATTGGAATTTGCAGTGCCAACTGACATGTAGATTCAGAACCAGCTGGATACATCTTGCTGACTGATTATACAAGCCTGTTTTGACACAATGTGCGGCACCATGCCAACTGCAGATCATACAGGGGGCCAAGTTTCCTTAGCTGTGAAGGATAGGAGGGTTTAGTTCCACCAGAAGTAGATCTAACCCTTCAGGAATACCAATTGTGAGCAGGAAGCATTGTGTTGCAGAAAACACACACAAGGGGGGGGGGGGTTTATTTAGGAAAAGACAAATCCACTTTGCACTGAAAGTGCACTTGCTGTAGATCCGAGGGGGACATGCAAGAAAAAAAAAAAACGCATTTTAACTTGCACATGATTTGATAATAAAATCAGCAGAGCTTCCCCTCAAAGTTACAGTGACTGCACTTCCAAGTGCACTTTGCACGTGTAGTTTGCACTTGTAGTGCAAAGTGGATTTGCCTTTTGTAAATAACCCCGAATGTCTGTGTGTTCACAATCTTCTACTGAATTACACTGCTGAACATGTGGAGCTCAGCATACATTCTCGGCACAGTCTAAAAACAATACACAAACTTAAGACTTATGCTGGCCATACACTATACGAAAAATCGGCCGAACCCATTTTTTTTCCACTAGTGGTAGTTTTTTGTATCAATTAATTTAATCATTTTCATTAAAGTTGTTTCTTAAGTCCAGAGTGTTCCTTAACCACTTTGCGCCCGTCATACGACTAATGACGGCCGCAAAGTGGTTCTTAAATGCCGGGAGGCCGTCATTATACGGCCTCCGCTCCTTCGGCCACTGGGGGGCGCGCGCGTGCCCGGCGCATCACTGAGATGCCGATGCGCGTGCCTGGCGGCCGCGATGTCCGCCAGGCACCCACGATCGGTCTGTACACAGACAAGGACATGGATCTGTGTGTGTAAACACACATCCATGTCCTGTCAGGGAGAGGAGACTGATGCTGTGTTCCTTGTACATAGGGACACAGATCGGTCACCTCCCCCAGTCAGTTCCCTCCCCCCACAGTAACAATCACTCATAGGGCACACATTTAACCCCTTCCTCGCCCCCTAGTGTAAACCCCTTCCCTGCCAGTCACATTTATACAGTAATCAGTGCATTTTTATAGCACCAATCGCTGTATAAATGTGAATGGTCCCAAAAATGTGTCAGATGTGTCCGCCGCAATATCGCATTCATGATAAAAATCGCTGATCGCCGCCATTACTAGTAAAAAAAAGAATAAAAAAAATGTCAGAATTCTATCCCCTATTTTGTAGGCGCTATAACTTTTGCGCAAACCAATCACTATACGCTTATTGCGATTTTTTTTTTAACCAAAAATATGTAGAAGAATACGTATCGGCCTAAACTGAGGAAAAAAAAAATTTGGGATATTTATTATAGCAAAAATCAAAAAAGTGTTTTTTTTTTTAAATTGTCGCTCTTTTTTGGTTTATAGCGCAAAAAATAAAAACCGCAGAAGTGATCAAATACCACCAAAAGAAAGCTCTATTTGTGGGAAAAAAAGGACGTCAATTTTGTTTGGGAGCCACGTCGCACGACCGCGCAATTGTCAGATAAATCCCCATATTTTCAGTTTATGCACGACCTTAAGGAACCACACCTGTTAATTTAGGTAGGGGCCCCAGCATACGGATACAGTTCTGACCTTAAAGCACCCTGTGCATCAACTAATTATCGGTCTGCCCGTGTGTCTTTTTATAATTTTTGAGAAGCTGGAGTGGGGGGCAGGCCGCAATGCGTTTCTGAGGCCTTAATACTAGCCTAATGGAAAGGCACTCTTTTTCCTCTTCTTACGTACCACACTGATGGTCCCTACCTGAGCACATTGCGGTCTTGATTATGTGTCAGGAAGTTCATATTGGAACAAGGATGTCAGTACCGCACAGAAAGTAAAATGAAAGCCTCAGAGAAATAAGCAAACCAATCAGACTTGTGCCAAAATCACCTCCCTTCTCCCCCCCCCCCCCCCCATTCATCTGCAGCATAAGACAAAACATGATGTTTTCAGTGCAAAACTCATCTCGTATGTGTGAGCCTGGACATGCCATAACAAAAATGTCTGCCACATGAGGTCCTCTGCACAGTGCATACGTGGACGCCATAGGCGGCCCAGAGATCAGAAAAAGCCACAAAACCTGGACCACGTAGTGCACGCATGCTGGTCCCAGAAAAAGCCACAGGTGAAAAGAAAAAACTCCAGGACAAAAAGAATCGCTCCAATAAAGGAAAAATGACAAAGCATAATGAAGGTAGAGGCAAGGGAGGAAAAACAAAAAGGATAGCACAAACCTGTGTGAGAAAAGAAAATGCAGCACTAACTCCAGCACCAGGATTTAGCTCAGGTATGCAAAGAAACTCATGCAGCTTGGACTCCAGCAACCAAACGCCAGCTCAGGTGCACCACGAGGTTCTGACATCTCTAGTTAGGGAACTCCTCAGCCCCAAAAGACCACCAGAAGGGGGCTTCCCAACTTGTTGATGCATTTGGCAATTTAATATGTGGCACTGCACCTGGGAGAGGCTGAACCCAGATGGACTCCGACTTGGTCTTCAGGTAGGGACTTATAACATCATGGTCTAACGGGTGTTGATCTTGAGGACAAAAAGGAGACTGGGGAGGTTACTCTAGCTTTCCTTTTATACATTTTAACAGGTCCTATGGGGTGGATATAGGGGCAGCGCTATATCACATTTATGCTGCCATGTTAAAATTCTCAGTTACAACTCTAGGAGTCCATAAAACCCAAAAGGGCTTGTGTGTTAAAATGGTCGTACACCCTGTACAACCACTTTTACCTACAGGCAAGCCTAGATTAAGGCTTACCTGTAGGTGCTTGAAATATCTCCCAAACCCATGTGGGCTAGATCCCAAGCTGCATTTTGTGCCTCTCTTAACACACATAATGAGGCTTGGCCCTGCCCTGCCCCGCCCCCTCTCCCTCATCACTGGATTTAATTAAAAGTAGCAGGGACCATTGGCTCTCAGAGTCCTGTAAAGAGGGAGAGAGCTGCTGCTCTTGTGCACAGCACTGGACCAAGATCTTCTCGGGTACAGTGAGTATTTAGGGGGGGGGGGAAATTGCACCTAAAAAGGGTATTCATTCTCAATGCAGAGAATGCATTAAAAGAGAAGTATGGGTTTTAGTTTTTTTCTAATCATACTTACCTCGTGGATGGAGCATCAGAGCGATGTTCCATCAGTCCCCCGGCATCTGTGCACTGAGAACCGAACACCGCTGTTGGCTCGGTTCTCACACATCCCGAGAAGAAAGCTGCTGGCTATCAGTCAGCGTCTTTCCTCTCTGCTTCTCCACGCTCATTGGAGCGCTGAGCAGTGGAGGGGCAGGGAAAGGCTGTCTCAGCAGCTCGCTGCTACTGCCATCAATCAGGGCAGCTGGCGGATCCTAACTTGGAAGTCGTGATGACTCGCTGCCCCAACTGATGGCAGTGACGTCAGCGGAGAGCAGACTTCAGACCGCTCTCCACTGAAAACGGGTTACAGGAGTGCAAAACCAATTGCGCTCCTGTGACCCAGAGGAGAAGCCCAGCCTAAAAAGGTCAGGCTGGACTTCTCCTTTAAGGCAGGGTTTGACAAATTTGCTTTGTCGAAGGTGAACCTCTCCTTTAAACTTTTTGCTGCCAGAACAGCTTTTTTTGCACACGTTTAAATTATTGTAGGCCTGAAGATTATATAAAACCCCTAAAATATATTTTTTTTCTGAAAGCAGACACCCAAGAAAATAAAATAGTTGCAATTCCAATTTAAGTCACACGATACTACCACAAAGTTAATAGGGCACCAAAAAAATGCAATAAGTTACCCAAAATTTGGGAAAAATATAAAAACAGGAGGTTGCACTAATTAAATAGATACCCACCCTGTAAAACCTTAAAATTTGTGTGCACCTGTGAAATGGCAGCAAACTTAAGTACCCAATATTTTCCATAGGGGATGCTTTAAAAGCCCCCCTATAGGTCATCAGTTTAGTGTTACGAAGGAGGTTTGGTGCTAGAATTGTTGCTCTAATTCCAGGTTGTGAAGTTTCCCCCCGAAACATGCTTTCACGTTTGAACGTGTGTGTGTGGATGGGAGGGTGCCTTTAGTTTTGGGGGATGTGCTTGGTTGTAACAAATTTTTTACAATGAAAAAAACATTTTTTTTTTCCCCCATCGCATTTTGTCCCCTATGTGATGATTTTTTTGGTGACAGGTTCTCTTTATTGAGACATACTGGGTCTAAAATACCCTGCATCTGTCCCCTAAGCACATTGCACTGCTGGCCAGGAAAACTGTCATCCGCTCACCTCTCTCCCCAGCAGCATCCGCTATGTCAGTCCCGGGGCAAGTGAAGCCTGGAATACAAAGTGGGAGGTGCACAGGGTGTGTGGAAGCATTCGGGCGGTAGCCCAGATGCAATTTCTGGGCTTCGCCAAGCCCTGCATTAAAGTGGAGTTCCACCCAAAAAAAACAACTATATCCCATCACATGCATAACACTACCAACAAGTTCAATAGCCACATTAAAAAAAAAATTAAAAGTGTAAATACCGTAGAATAGCTTTTTTTTTTTTTTTTTTTAACTGCGACTTCCGGGTTTTCCCTCCCACAGGAGTAGGCGTTCCTACTCTTTTCCCCGGCGCCGCGATGTCATCTGGGAGCAGTGTCATGCTTCCCAAGAGACAATGCAGAACGCTGTCCTGCAAAATCTCCCGAGATTTCACATAAGAAGTGACGCGTATTGTTGTGAATACCATCACAATGGGGCGTGAACTTTCAATGACGCCACCCGTTGTGATGGCAACCAATAAGTTTACGCGCTACTCGCCGTAAACACTGCGCATACGTGAGAGCGCGGTGAATGCTGGGAGATGAGCATTCACCGCTTCTAGGAAATCATTGCTTGTGGGCTTCACAATGCCCACAAGCAAAATGGAAACTGCCTAGAACGGATTTTAAAAGTTCTACTTTTACTTGAAAAAAAGACAGGGGATGTTTGAAGACTCCAAAGCAGTGAGTATTACTTTGTAATGTAAAAACCTATTGAATGCACCAAAAAAAACAATGATTGGCCACGGAACCTCCACTTTAAGGTTAAAAGCAACCACACACCCCTTTAGCCTTTTGAACCACTAACAGTTAGGGTGCATGTCTTTACAACTGTAAAGCATGCTAGATTCTCTAATAAGAAACCCCAGAATTGCCTGTCTGCTTGTCAGCAGGGTTTCCATATGTGAGTAAACCAAACAATCCTTTCTTTGCTAGGAGAGAAGGGTGTAAGTGTGCGTAATATAATCTATTTTGCGCTTCATGCTTATTTATTTCGCAGAAGAACGGTGTCCGAAGTTGTTGATCTTGGAGTTTGTTCTTATTTATCCGCTTAAAGAATTACACAATTTTATTTAAAATACAAATGGAAACTGGATTATGAAGTTGAAGCTGGTGGTAATTAAACAAATTTTGTATTATTGGCAAAGGCTACACAGGGTAACTGCACATAAGCAACATACAGTATGAACTGTGCCATTTTTTGGTACTCTGCCATGAAGCAAAACTCCAATATGATTAAGCTCAATTGAATGCAATAATTACCCAAGTCACATGCCACAGTATAGGTTCAGGTCTGGCTAGTCACATGAGAGTCTAAGCACAAAGGTGATTAAAAATCAAACAGGTTTCTGGAACTCTGCTGCTCTTGAATGACTTCCTTCGATGTGTGTACATATCTCATTTGTCAAATCCATAGTCTGATGGCTATTATAGAATTATTGAAATAAACACAGGCATAAGATCAGTACTTTAATGCATTGTTTAATACAGATAAATATACCTTAGTAATCCTAAAATGTAAAATCGCATTCACTACAAATACCAAGGTTGTTTTAGAGTACATTTGCTTCTCTATTATAGACTTGTAAGACAAATAAAAGTGTATTTTTCCTGGTAAGCCATCTTAAAAATATGCCCTGCATATCTGGGGTCATGTACAAAAGATGTGCAGTCAGTTCAAGTCTTACTACAGAAATCATCACAAATCTGCACTGTCAGTATTACCGCCCTGTAGTTTACAAGTGAATCAGCCAGGATGAAGTGAAAAGACCAAGGATATATAGATCTTCATTTTATATTAACTCATATCTACCAAATTTACACAAAACTCTGCTGTGCACTGAAAAGTATTTGTTAAAAAAAAAATGATTCACAAGCTACACACAAAAGATGAATGCAGAGAAGTGGCTGGTGTTTTCTCCATGGGAGATCTAGTCCATGCCTACCATCTACACCCTCAGGCCTATTCAAGTAAAACTGTCACATGGAGAAAACTGCTACATTACTCATAGAAATTGACAATTTTTAACTGAACTTTAGAAATGCAATTTCTGATCAGGTGCTCTGAGGAGTCATGTACTCTGTGAAAATGAGCTCATACATGCAGTTAAGGCTCGGTTTACATTGCCGTGACTTGGGATCCGACTTGTGAGGACCCCCCCCCCAAGTCGCGTGACATGTGAAATCCCATGTTAGTCAATAATGGCTGTCTTAGTTAGCACTACTGAAGTCGCTCCGATTTTAGAGAAGGTTTCTGTACTACTTCAAGGAGACTTCTATCCGACTTGTGCCCATAGACTTTAATATAAGTCGCCTCCAAGTCAGATCCTCACCTATAATTGATGTGATTTAGATCTGACATTACAGGAAGATTAACAAGGCATTCCCTGAAAGCTGCATGAAGTAGGACTCAAGTCGCCAGGAAGTCACCTGGCAAAGTCGCACGACTTTCAGGTCACGGCAGTGTGAACCAAGCCGAAGTTATAACATTGAACACCTTGAGAGAGATTTACAAAATCTGGTGCAGCTATGCACAGTAACCAATCAGCTTCTAGGTTTTATTGTCAAAGCTTAATTGAACAAGCTTAAGTTAAAAGCGGATTGGTTACTATGCACAGCTGCTTCAGATTCTGTGTGCACCAATTTTAGTAAATCCCCCCCCATTGCTCCTTGCAAGGTTTACTGAACAAGCTTGCATGAGTGCAAACAATTGTTGACAGCAGTTGAAAAAAATGCTAATTATTCTTGTATTGCACTGACAGGGTAAACTAATCTTTATCCATTAGGTGCTAGAGAAGAAAACCCTCTTACAAAAAAGGTACCAAAGAACCTACAAGTAACAAAACATAAAATATTACAGCTTTTGGCAGTTCAAATAAAATGACTGACATTATTAGCTAGTTTAAAATGGTACTATATAAAAAGGTTGCGTGTTCTACTGACCAGAATGATCACATCATGTTCTCTACTGCAAGATTAAAAAAAAAAAACCCACACAGCGCTCTTACCAACCTGTTTTCATATCCTAAATCAATCATTCACATGCAAAATACAGTAAACAGACCCTGAAACTTGTGAACATTTGTCACTTTAAAAGGCACATTTTCACAAAACCAAGTTTATCCACCTTTACTTAGAGATAGTTCTTGGTAAAAACGTATGTGCGGTTTCAAAGTATCTAAAATGTGATACATCACCTTTCTACAGGCCAGTGTTACCCAGTAATTTAAACCACTTTCCATTTTGATACATGGGCCAAGTCGTTCACTTGCTCCTGAGATTTCTGGCCACACATACTAATATTTTAGAGACTAAACAATTAAATTCTATCATTTTAATCAACTGGTAAAGCAAATTGTATATTTGCATTAATTCAATTGCTTTCAAATGTAAGGAGGTTTTCTGGGAAAAAGGTAAAAAAAAAAAAAATGTAATACATTTCAGAATTGCTTGATTTTATCATATTCAACACAACTATTGTCACAAATAATTTGAGTTTTCTACCCATCTAATCACTTAACTATCCTTATTAAAAAGAAAAAATCTCTAAAGCAAGCAAAATGGTAGCAAAAAACTGATCAATAATTCCTAGATATTGTCAGCATTTTATAAATATAGTTACACTGCACAATCAGATCATGTGCATTGCCATCATTAGAAGCTCCAGTGGCAAGATATACCATAGTTACCCTTCCCACCTCAATCCCAAAATCTCCAGGATATGGGAACCAAATATACAGGTAAAAGTCACTGCAGGTGAGCAGACTTGGAACACAAGAACAAAATTCCCCATCGCTGATTACTCCAGGAGCTATAAGAAACTAGCCGTTAGCAAATCCAGCAACAACTCTACCAAAACTGAAATTCAATTTGTAGGAGAACAGACCCTTTTCTTTTTAATGCAGACTTTAATTTCAGACTAGTGGTCAATTGAAAGGCATTAAAAGTGCCACCAAATATAAAACACAAGCTACCTTAAAAGGCCAAGTTCACCTTTTTGTTAACTTTTTTTCTTCTATAAATTCCAGCTCCCCAATGTACCATTCATTTACTTATTTTGCAAAAATAAAACAGCTTTCCATTAATTCTACACCAGCTTACCGAACTCTCTTAATAGCTGTTAAACACTGCTCGATTACTTCTGCCTTACTGCCTGGTCAGACTAGAGGTCACGACACAGGAAGGGGTTGACCAGCTGAGGGTAGATGATGCAAGGTGTGTGCTAATGAGATCAACTGGTGAACATGATTTGTATGGAAATAAAATGCACATCTTGAACCACCCAAACTAAAAAAATAAAAATAATCAATCAGTTTGATGTGAATGAGCTCCTAATGGCGAACATCTTCACCCTGCACTGTTATTGAGAGCCTATTTCGTCTGTGTGGTGGATTTAGTATCACCAAAATGCACAAGAAAAAGTTGTACACCACAATACATGGCAGTGCATCAACATGCACTGCAATACATGTGCTTTGGGGTACCAATCAAAATGAATGGCACTGCAGAGCACTAACATGCATACCATGTCATTGGTAACAGTACAGAATAAATCTTTATTAGAGCTGCACGATTCTGGATAAAATGAGAATCGCAATTCTTTTGCTTAGAATAAAGATCACGATTCTCGGCATAACATCTTTCACATTAATCAATAAAATTGGGTTAACTTTGTCGTTTACTTTTCTTTAATTCATTGAAGTGTATCCCCCCCCCAAAAAAATGCATTTGAAAGACTGCTGCGCAAATACAGTGCGACATAAAATATTGCAACGACCACCATTTTATTCTCTAGGGTCTCTGCTAAATAAATAAATATATATAATTTGTTTTATGTTTGGGGGTTCCAAGTAATTTTCTAAATTTTCTAGCAAAAAAATATACTGATTTTAACTTTTAAGCAACAAGAGTCAGTAAAAGGAATGGTCTTTTAAGTGGTTAAACTGTCCTTGTTTGCAGATCAAAGTTCTTCCCTTTGATCTAAAATAACTAAGAGCCCCATTCACACAGGGATGACTTTGGATCCGACTTAAAGTCGCCCCTGCATGAGAAAATCAATGTAAGTGAATGGAGCCGTCTTAATGTACACTACTGCAGTCGCTCCGGCTTAAAAAAATGTTCCTGTACTATTTCAATCCGACTTCTAGGCGACTTGTACCCATTGATTTCAATGGAAGTCGCCTCAGAAGTCGGATCACTGTCTTAACAGAAGCAACTTTCCAGGAAGAGAACATACATTTCTCAGGCAAACCCCTCCCTCCCACAGAGCTGTTTCTTGTTTGATTGGCCACTGGAAAGCCTCCTGTCCTGGAGGCGACTTCAGTCGTTTTGTAAGTTGGCCCAAGTCGCGCTGGAGTCGCCCCAAGTCACGCTGTGATTCAAACTCGTGTTAAAGTTGCCTCCCAAAGTCGCGCTGGAAGTCGTGTTGCCCCTGTGTGAATGGGGCCTAAGAGCCCATTCACACTGGGGCAACACGACTTCCATTGCGATTTTATGAGGCAACTCAGACACGATTTTATGAGGCAACTCAGCGCGACCTGGAGCTATTTACAAGGCAACTCCAAGTTGCCTGCAGGACAGGAGACATTCCAGTGGCCAATCAAACAAGAATCAGCTCTGTGGGAGGGAGGGGGGGAGAGAGAGTTTTGCAGGAGAAATGTATGTTATCTTCCTGGAGAGTCGCTCCTATTAAGACAGTGAGAGGCGACTCCCATTGAAATGAATGGTTACAGGTCGCCTAGGAGTCGGATTGAAGTAGTACAGGGACCTTTTTTGAAGTCGGAGCGACTGCAGTAGTGTGCATAAGGACGGCTCCATTAACTTACATTGATTTCTTCAGCCAGCGCGACCTGAGGCGACTAGGGGCGACCTCAGGCGATTTGGAGTCGGATCCAAAGACGCCCCTGTGTGAATGGGCTCTAAATGTTACAATGTTTATAGTTCTCTCCCAGCACTGAGAAATATTGATAAACATTTGCCAGAGTTTTTTTTTTTGACAGCGGTGAGTGAGCAGAGAATGGCTCTGCACTGTTTACATAGAATCCTGGAAATGCCAGAATAGGATCGTGAGAGGGTTAAATCAAGATCGCAATTTTTTTAACGATTAATCATGCAGCTCTAATCTTTACATAAACCAGTTTACAAAAAGGATGCAATTTGAAGTATTAATTTTTGAACATGTTTTGTGCAGGGTTTTAAATTTACATTCTGTCTACGATCACATGAACACTGTGGTTATAACTGTCCCAGTTCTCAACCAATCTTTCAAGTCCTCAAATGGCTAGTGCAGTGGTTGTCAACTTACACAGTATAGGGGCAAAATGGTTGCCGGCTTAGCGTGCAAAGCCGATATTCCACCATTACAAAAAAAAAAGTTTGGTAAAAAGACCCAGTAACCAACTTAAAAAATGCAGCTAGAAGTGAAGAATAAAAAAGTATTTGAAATAAATACTTCCTTTCTATAAATGCTTTTTTTCCCACTTGCAACCTGCCTCACCTTTACACATGCATAGTTCTTTTTTCTGCGATGATCCAAGACACTCCATCTGGGTTCTGCCTCTCCTGTAAAAATGAGTCAAGTATAATTCCTAATGGCGGCACTGGCCACCAATGTTATTGTATGGTGGGGACTCGCGCTCTCTCTCTCATTTCACGCAATTCTGCACTTTCGCCTACAGGGGGCACGTGCGTGCACCAGCAGACCGCTTCTGATGTGAATCTTCACAGCAGAAGCCATTTTGTCGGTGCTGCAAAGCAGGGAATAAAATCTCTCTCTTCCCCTAGTAGAAGCACCTCACACAGTTCACGTAAATACTGGCTAGGCACACAGTTAATCCTTTGATCGCCCTAGATGTTTAACCCCCTTCCAAGCCAGTGTCATTAGTACAGTGACAATGCATATTTTTAGCACTGATCACTATTAGTGTCACTGGTTGCGGCAAAGTGTCAAAAGTGGCAGTTAGTCCGATTGTTCGCCGCAAAATTGCAGTCTCGCTACAAGTCTCTGACCACCGCCATTACTAGTATAAAAAATAAAATAAAAATTCAAGACATATGTACCCTAGTAGACGCTATAATATTCACGTTAACCAGTCTATATACGCTTATTGGGATTTATTTTAACAAAAACATGTAGCAGAATACATATTGGCCTAAATTTATGAAGAAATTCGATTTTTTTTAAAATGTGTTTTTATTGGATATGTTTTATAGCAGCAAAAAAAAAAAAGTAATTTTGAAAAATTTGTAAAAAAATTGTGTTTATAGCGCAAAAAACCCACAAAAAAAACACAGTGGTGATCAGATAGCACCAAATAAATAAAACTATTTATGGAGGGGAAAAAAACAAACAAATGCATCAATTTTATTTAGGTACAGCGTTGCATGACTGCACAATAGTCAGCTATGGTAATGCAGTGCCGTATCGCAAAAAAATGGCCTGGTCATGGGAGAGGGGGTAAATATTCCAGAGGTCAAGTGGTTATGCTTTAAAATCGGCAAGTGGTTAATCATAATCCAAAATTGAAATATCTTTTTCCGATTAAGCCGACTAACCTGTAAGCTGTTCTATACCTCATTTCATTATTTGCCTCAAAGCCTACAGCCTTTCATGGACTGGATTTTGACTGGTTCCACAAAATATAACCTTCCCAATTTGTCTAACCTAAACAACCTTTCTGCAATCTACAGAATCACTTGCAACTGATGTATAAACTGTGAAAAAAAACAGATGGTGCTTAAAATGAAACATCATAAAATGCGGATTTATTTAAAAAAAAAACAAAAAAAAAAAAAACACACGTATGCAAATCCCAGCATGTAAAAGTGTTTTGAGAACTGTGTAAACCTGCTTGAATTTAATTTTTTTACGATTTATCCCTCCTGTACTTGCAAGCTTATAACAGGCTCTCTTACAGTACAGAGCTTAAAGTGGTTGTAAACCCTTTTGTGTTTTTTTTTTTTTTTTTCTAACCTGCAAGACAAAGCTATAATGAGCTAGTATGACTAGCATACTAGCTCATTATGTACCACTTACCTTCGATCGGGGCCCCCGAAGTCGTCCGTGTCCCTCCTCTAGCCGCATCCATCGCTGCGGCGATAGCCGGAATGTTACTTCCGGGTATCGCCGTTGCAGCCAATCACAGCGCCGCTCCGGCGCTGTGATTGGCCGGAGCGGCGAAGACGTGACTCCGCGCATGCGCGCGTGAGCTGTCAAATTCGGCTACGTCGTCGAATGTTGCGACCTAGCTGAATTTGTGAATGGGGTGACGTCAGCGTCGCCGCATTTACATACAAATATCTCCTTAACCGTGTACCGTGTACCACTTCCCATTTTTCAACCAGAAATTAGCAGCTGTAAACAGTGTAAGGCTCCTTTCACACATGTGGACCGTTCAGGTCTGCCTGTCCGTTTTTCACATGTCTGCTGACCTCCACGCCGCTAAATCCAGACGGATGGAAACCCTATTCTCCATCCATCTGGCAGATCAGATGAAAAACGGACAGGTGGATCAGTTTTCATCCGATCCCCCATAGAGGAGAGTGGAGATCTGACAGGTCTGTCTCCTGCAGAGACAGACCTGTCATCTGCCGGCTCAGCAGGGATCAACTGAGTGATCCCTGCTGAGCAAGCGGAGTTCGTGAAAAAACGGATATTAAAGTGTGAAAGGGGCCTTAGGCTAATGTGTAAACCGCACATTGCTTATGTATGGAGAAAATCATGAATCTAAGCCCTCTTCATAACTCAGTTCATATAGAACATATATGAACAAAAGATGAATATACCATGCTGGCATGAAGAATTTTTAAAAATTGTAAACAGGCAGAAACGTTTTTACAGAATGCATCAAAATGGTTATCCTGCCTCTGTACGAAGAGATGAGATGCAAATGAAACACTGCTCTCTTTTAAAAGCACCAGTAAACCTAAAACACAATTAGCTTTAAAGTGTAAATTCACCTGTACAGAAAATTGTATAGGTGATTAAGCTCCTCACTACCTCATGTTTCTTATGTACATGATGACATTGCAGAGTAGAAGCCTAATGGGAATAGTGGTTCAGTGTGGAAGAAGCCTGCAAGAGTGAGGAAGAGTCAATCCTTCCCCCCGTAGACCAGGGGTGTCAATGTCAATATCATTAGGGGCCACATCAGCAGTATGGCTGTCTTCCAAAGAGCTGGTTGTATCTGGGGTGCGCTATGTACAGAGTGCAGGAGCACGTTACGTACAAAGTGCAGTTCCAGGGGTGCCCTATGCATGGAGTGCAGAGTTCAGGGGTGCACGATCTACAGAGTGCAGGGTTTAGGGGTGCGCTATGCACAGTGTGCAACCCCAAGCTTAAACCCCCCCCCAAAGATTCCTTGTGTATATCTCTCCCTCTCCTACCTGGCCCAAGTACCTCCCCCTGTGTAGTCGTCTTTGCCTCGCAGGGAGATCGTTCTGTTGCTCAGATTCTGGAGATCTGTCCCTGCCGCTGTTAGTCCCAGGAGCCGCTGAGAGTAAAGACGTCCCTTGTAAATAAAGGCGGCTTCTGTGTTTACAAGTAACAGTGGACAGCGGAGGGTGAGAGCTGGCTGAAAAACTGGGTGCAAGGGCCACATAAGGCCTGGTGGGCTGGATGGGACCTGTGGGCTTTGTGTTTGACATATGTGCTCTAGACGAACCAAACATTTAACTCTTGTTATCTGGAAAGGTGCACAACATACTGATTTTTACTGCAGACTGGATTTCAGTTTTAGAAGTATTATTAATATAGTTTATAAATATCAATGTAAAAGTGCTAAATTGTGTACAGTAAGCTTTGGGACTGTAAAACACATTTTGATTTTAATTCAAGTGCAGTTTAATTTTTGTGCTTTCAGCAAATTTAGGTTCTATTTTTGTCCCTGTTGTGACTGATCAAAAACTTGTCATGAGACACTTTCATCTCATGTACATTATAAGCAGGTGTGCTAGAAACAGGCAGTGTCTTTCCATAGTTTTAAGTTACACAAAAACTAAGAGGATCTTCAGTCCCCCTCAAAAAAAATTAAGTCCGCAACTACAAATACTGTAGCTGCCAAAATTTAATAAAGGACACTTATTTGTCCAGGGATCCAGCGCTGTCCTCACCCGGGTCGGTTTATTTCACATGAGCAAGCCACGCTATGTGAATGGCTCTGCAGCCTTCTGGGATCTGCAATGTGTCCCAGAAGGCTGTGGGCAGAGCATGGGAAGAACTTGGATCGTCAAATCCATGTACCTGCCCCCGCCCTCAAAAAAAAGGGGTGTCCAAAAGGTGGTGGTGTTTGGGTGGGGCAGTTGGAGATGGCTGAGCAGAACTCCCCCTTCTGGGTCAAGTTCCACTTTAAAAATGTATGGGCCAACTCTCCACCCATATTAAAAACTTTATTACATTCATCAGTTCTATTTTAACACATCTATGCTTTTATCTATGAACTGACATTTACATGCTATATGCCATACCTTTAACCAAAGTATTGTACGTTTAAACAAAATCTTAGGTTTACTGGCCCTTTCAATGTAAAATACCTGGTTTCTGTTTTCCATGGACAGAGGATTATTTTACATCCATGAGAAATAGGAGCAGTAGGTTTTACTGTAAATTGTAATTGTATTAGCAGTTCTGCAGCAATTCTTGGATGCTGACTCACTTAAAGACTAAAATGTGTTAAAAACAATATATGTCCAGTGTTACGCTATATTTTCCATTTCAAACCCTTCAGTATTGCTAGCTACACATGCAGTGTCTGGAGACTTCCCACAGTAACCTAAGCTATTAAGCTCTGTTTTGCCCACTGCATGGTAAATAACAGCTTGTATAAGCATCAGAATAAGAGCTGCATAAAACAGCATACAAAAACATTTCTACAGCATATTGCGATACACCAATGTTAAACCATCATCCCCAGATGAATGCATCTGCTATCTTTTACTCTAAATAAACATTACTCGTACACAGGCCACAGCCAAAATGAATGCCAGTCTAGAATGCCAAACATCTAGATCTTTGCAAATCGCCATAATATAGCTTCATCACAGCATCTTCTTTGTTTACTTTACCAGTTAAAAGCAGTAAATCAAGACTGCTGCTCCTGTCTGCGGAAGAACTGGGGTGACAATGCCTTCTTCAGCTGGGTCTGTTTTTCTTCGCAGACCCTCAAGACACCATATAGGATTGTTTGATTTTCAGTGTGCACTTTCTTTGATTATTAGCGCTGCACTAATTTCCCACACCATATAGCAGGGATATGCAATTAGCGGACCTCCAGATGTTGCCAAACTACAAGTCCCATGAGGCATAGCGAGACTCTGACAGTATCAAGCATGACACCCAGAAGCAGAGGCATGATGGGACTTGTAGTTTGGCAACAGCTGGAGGTCCGCTAATTGCATATCCCTGCCATATAGGATACTTAATAGTAATACAAGTAGTATTCAGCATCTACAAGGCCCATAAGCAATAAACTAATAATATAACATATACCAATACACCATAAAATGGCATCTTGTGGTGTATTGGTATAATACAAAAAGGCTTAGCTTATGGTAGCTAGGCCTCAATAATAACTATGTACTATATATGAAACCACTGCAGATACAGACTGCATAGTGAAGTTATTTTCATATGCAGCAGCATTCAGTTATACACTAGGTGACAGTGTAGCGAGGACATCCTAGAAAACAGAGGTAATAAGTGCTTTGCTATCCAGGCTTTACCTAGCTGTGCCTCAACATATGGTATGACAGCAGATTTACATCCACAAATATATAGCCAGTTTTTCTCTAACCTAGGAAAAAGAAACCTGGAATCCAAATGGTTGGTACAGGCAACAGCCACTGCTTCTATAAATCCACTCAAAATTAGGTTTAGAATCTCCCAGTGTTGCACTTAAAATGGACTCCATGTTATTGACTGGATTAGAATTGCATTAAAGTAAATCAATAGCAACTTGGAGAAAAATTATAGCTATGTTACGTCAATTCTAAGAACAGCAAACGATATACTAGATATTGCACAATATCAAAGTCTAGTTACCTTGTAACCAATTCAAAAGGCATGTACACAGAAAGGTCTATTTTGAGCTCTATTATGCATACATCTCAAAAGGAAAATCAGCCAACTTGGCTTATCTCCTTATATTTGGTGCTTGTGAAAAGGAACATAAAAAATAAATAAATAAAAGACTTCTACCTGATCACTATCCATTTCCCTACTTGTTAAATAGAAGTGTCCTGTTTTATACAACATAGCCACAATACTAAGGTTTAATAACTACAAGGCAAATTACCAGCAAGAAAAATTATATAATATGGAGTTAGGTCTGCGCTTGAGCAGTCTCTGAATATTCAGAAATCTTCAGTAGAAACATTATGCATAGATCCAGTTACCCAAAGCACAGAAAAAAGGTGAAATAGTGCTGCTGATCACATCTGCTGAGACACCTGAAATTCCTTCAACTGCTGCTGGTACCATTCTGGTGCCTCAGGACCATTTTGCCCTGTAGCGTTGTGGTCGTAGCCATAGGCCACAGTAAGTTCCTCATCCTTTGCTACAGCCGAAACGGTTCGGATACACTTAATAGGTCCAAATCTTGGGTGGACAAACCTTAAAAAGAAAAAAAAAAAAAGAAAAAAAAAAACAAAAACACAACAATTAGACTATTTCTGTAAATATAATCCGATACTTTAAGGTACAGGTGTCAAACACACAGCCCTCCAGGCCATTTCATGTGGCCCTCGCACCCCTCCAGACCCTATACTTTCAAGCAATGCATCCATCTTCTTCCCAGCAGCAGCATAAGGTAAGGGGGGTGCACTATGATGTAAGGGAGGGTGGGGGACTCAACTTCTGATGGTGGGATGGCGCTTGACATCTAAATGTAAGGGGAGGGGATGCGCTGGACATCTAATCTTACAGTTACAACCGGCCCTTTTGAGGGCAATCATAATGCTGATGCGGCCCACGATGAAATGGACTTTGACACCCCTGCTTTAAGGGGTCAAGCCTTTAAAATTTGGCCAGCATTTAGACAGATCTTGCCGAGCGTGAAGACTGCTAAAAAAAAAAATACTGCTATCTGCACTAAGTGTAAACTACCTAGATACCTAAATCTTTGACGTTAATACCAAAAAAAAAATGTATAAAAAAAAAAAAAAAAAAAGTGTTGCACTGTCATTACTGGTGCTTTAAATGCTTAAATTAAAATCACATGGAAATAGTGAATATATATATATATTACACATATATATATACATACACACACACACACACACAATCAAATTGATAATTTTACATTGGCGTGAAGCATGATGATTGGGTGATCACCTGGAGCACGAATTAATATTTTTGGATTTTGCACAATATTTCTTGCAAGAAAGCAAAAATTTTATGAACTTTGTTTTTTATTTATGCATTTATTATCATCAATTTGATGATTTTTTTTGTGGTATATATACAAATGATGGATTGTTCTTTATGAAATTTCTTAAGCACTTGCATGCACTTTATGGTTATTGGTGTTATGACAACACTTAATGTCATTATTTATTTTTTAATCAAGTGTGAAGACTTATTGGGTTGTTGGAGGTCCCATTGCAGAGATTTCTTCCTCTACCCCCAGTGCAAGCAGCCATGGTGTAATATCAAATTTTATACAAAGCAAAGCTTTAGATAATGCCAGCACTACAGTGAAGGGTCTAAGTAAACCCTACTGTATTGCTCACTTAATTGGTATACTTGGACAAGCGAGGAAACAATGCCAAGCACATATCAGCAGGCCATGACTAGATCTGTCCAACTGTACACTGTTGTTATCCTGGCTAATAATTGCTCAACAAACAAAAATTACACCTCTCTACTCGCCCAGCTAGAAGAATGGAATGCGTATAGAATTTCATAATTTGGCCGAAACAACTCTAAAAATGAATTCTCTCACACATTCTGTATCCGTTTAGTCTCATACCCTAGTGAATCCAGAACATTTCTCACTTGTTTTAGGTTGTGTCCTTACACTTACTTTTGGTGGCCTTACACTTTAACAGTAATGAACGTGTAATGTAAAACAAAACAAAACAAAACAAAACAAAACAAAACAAAACAAAAAAAAAAAACACACCACACACATAAAACACTGATACAAATTGTATAAATTACCTTTCTAATGATATTAAGATTCAGAGAAAAATTTACTCGAACCTCCTCCTCAAATACATCCCCATTTATACCCCTAAACATTGCTGGTTAGAAGTGGGTGGCCTATAATGCACCCCCTATTTACACTACCTCAAATTTTTGGTCAGAGGTGAGCAACCTAAGATGCACCCCTTATTAATACCCTTTAAGTGTATAAGCAACATTTAAAATCATATTTCCACATTGTTTTTAATTTGTAGCCTACTCCTATTAATCTGAACAAATCTTGAAGCTTATCAACTTAGTTTTTGAAGAATCCAAAACATTTACTTCATCTACTATTCAGTATGCCCTATGAATATAAAATGCTGTGTCGCACATTTCACAGATCCCCTGAGGATGTGTGTGTCAGGAGGAATAGTGCCCCAAGGGCCAGACAAAGGCAAGCAAAGGGCCACATCTGGCCCGCGGGCCACAGTTTGGAGACCATTGCTCTAGACCAGGGGTCTCCAAACTTTGGCCCTCCAGTTGTTTAGGAACTACAATTCCCATCATGCCCAGTCATGTCTGTGAATGTCAGTTTTACAATGCCTCATGGGATGTGTAGTTCCGCAACAGCTGGAAGGCCATAGTTTGGAGATCCTTGCTCTAGACCATAGATGCACGCAAAGCTGCTCAGAGACTTCAAGTGATACTAAAGGTTTGAATTTATTAAAAATAACAAACATGTCATACTTGCCTCCACTGTGCAGTTCATTTTGCACAGAGTGGCCCCGAACACCATCTTCTGGGGTTCCCCGGTGGTTCTCCTGGCTCCTCAGATAACCCCTTAGGAGAAGCACTCTCCGGGGGGTTACCTTGCGGGCGCGCTCCAGTGTCCAGCATTTGGCATTCATAGCCACTGAATGCAGGACTCGGCCCCGCCCCCTGGCGCCCGCTACATTGGATTTGACAGCAGGGGGAGCCAATGGCTACGCTGCTATCAATCTATCCAATCAAGAGCCGAGAACCCCGGGCAGAGAGACGGCGCGTCCTCGCCGTGGGCTTGGGGGCCTGTGACTGACAGTTGTTTTTTCACCTTAATGCATAGGATGCATTAGGGTGAAAAAACAGGAGGGTTTACAACCCCTTTCACTTTCTTATGAGTCACTGCTGTGCAAGGAGATGGGCTCCTCCTTTGTGGTCAGGGGAAACTAAGCTGGGTTGAGTGGATCAGTGTGTAATCAATGCCTGGTAAATTCTGCACTTCTAAATTCCCTGAACCAGCAACTTTACATTTCTTTTTCAGATGGATATAGACTGGGCCTGCCACTGTCCCCAGGGCCCCAAAGCAGGCACATTGGCAAAATAAGTGGAGAAAATAGCATAGAAGCAAAACTAATACATGGCTTGTATAAAAACGGTCATATTTTACTGTTCCAAACTACAAAGTTCGAAATAATTGCACATTTGTGCAATATATGCCTTAAGCTAGCCACACAGACTTTTTGTTTAGCCTACAAGCTAAAAAAACAAAAAATATATCGATATCCACACATACAGGCAAAATGCACTGGGAACACTACATTGTTTATTCCAAATCAAAACATGAAGAAAAAAAATGTTCAAATAGGTTACTACTTTACAGAGAAAACAAAAAACAAAAACAAAAACAAAAAAAAGGTATTTTCCACCCAAAATAGCAGTGTTTGCTGGACTGCTATTATTTTGAACACAACTGTACAAAACACACATCCTCCGCTGCAGCCAATGTATTCTGACAGATGCCAGTGGCAGCTGTCAAAATACCCGAACAGTGGCTGCATCCAATTGGTTCGGCTGACAATCTTCTGTCTGGCTCTTTCAATCTCAGTCGAAGGATGTGGGGTGGGGGACATGGCCATCCATGGAGTGAATTTTGGCCAGTTCCTGAAAAATGTAAATAGTGTATTGCCAGTTTTTAAGGGTGTATGATAAAAATTCCAACAGAGGTATCACAATCTTCTTCTAATCAACACAGAGAAAATACTTACATGTCATACATACAGTTGGGGGTGAAGGAGTGGTTGGCTTTGTGCCCTAGAGAGGCACAATATTTAGCAATCCTTTTGAAGGGCTCTGGTACATCAATTACAGTTTCTTCATCTAAAGAAATGGTATTGCCATTCAAAGACCAATCTCTGCTATCCACCTAGGGATAAAGCCAGAAAAAGTTTAGACATTTCCTCAAGAGTCTCATCCTGTCTTAATGTGAAGAGTCAACCTATTTAAATGCAATATTTCATATTTATGTGACAAAAAGTAAAAATAAATGTATGTTACGTTTTGAATTGAGGAAAACGTATAGATAAGGTACATTTGTTGGAAAACACCAAAGATACAGCAAGCAGAATTTATTTTGTAGTACACTGCATCAATACAGAGATGTTAATGCAGCCTTATAGGTGAGAAGAAAAAAAAAAAAACTGCCCGTCTTCCTATCATTATTATAAACACAACATGCCACATGTATTATGCAGTCACTCTGACAAGGATAGCAACAATGGTTAGCACTTCTGCCTTGCAGCTCTAGGATTCTCTGTTCAAATCCCAAACCGGGCACTATCCGCATGGAGTTTGCATGGGTTTGCTCCCACACTTACAAAAGATATGCTATTAGGATAACGGTCTCTTATCTAATTTGACCAAAGTATATATATGCATGTGAGATAGGACTTTAGACTGTAAAGGGCAGGAAGTGATGTGAAAGCACAAATTTATATTATATATATATATATATATATATATATATATATATATATATATATATATATATATATATAATGTCAAGCGTTGAGAAAATTGTTGGCACTTAATCGATATCTGTACTAAATAAATAAAAATGAACCAAGCCATTAATGGTCAAGTTTGTCAGTTAGCTCCTACCTCCTGATGTGTAATCCGAACTCCATTGTAAAAGGACATCACAGTATTGGGGCCAGCAGCTATTTTAGCATAGAGACCTTCTCCAGCATTGGAAATAAGCGAGTCTGCTACATACACTCTAAAAGCAAGAAGACCAGAAACGTATAAACTAGATGACACTGCATGCCTCGCAGATTCATCTACATAGACATACCTCATGTATGTACAACAATACATGCATTTTTGTTCTCAAATATACAGCTGTGGATAACATTTGTTGGTTCCCTTACAGCTCATTAAAACAATGTGTTATTCCTCCAGAAATAGGATACAATTAGACTCCATTCACACAGGGGCAACACGACTTCCAGCGCGACTATGGGAGACAACTTGAGCATGAATCAAAGCGCGGCATGGGGCAACTTACAAGGCAGCTTCAAGTTGCCTCCAGGACAGGAAGCTTTCCAGTGGCCAATCAAACAAGAATCAGCTCTGTGGGAGGGAGGGGTTTGCCTGAGAAATGTATGTTCTCTTCCTGTATTGTTGCTTCTTTTAAGACAGTGATCCGACTTCTGAGGCGACTTCCATTGAAATCAATGGGTACAAGTTGCATAAAAGTCACCTAGAAGTCGGATTAAAGTAGTACAGGAACCTTTTCTGAAGTCCGAGCGACTGCAGTAGTGTGCATTAAGACGGCTCCATTCACTTACATTGATTTTCTCATGCATCGCGACTTGAGGCGACTTGTAGTCGGATCCAAAGTCATCCCTGTGTGAATGGGCTCCTAAAAGCAGTTGTCTCATGTATACTTAATTGCCTTTGGTATGTCAGAGTAAAGCAAATTGTGTGAAAAGAGAAACTATTGCTTATTCTACAAAGATATTCTATAATGTCCTGGACAGATTTGTTCATATACAGTAAGTCATAAAATGTAATGATATTGATATATCAAAGTATTGGTTTTCTGGTATTCGTATCATGTGTATCTTTACTTTCAAAATATTTTATTTTTCAAATAAAAGCATAAAGTAAATCATAAGACATTGCATTACATAAATGGCGCATGCCAGAGGATGATGTAGGAAAGACATTTAAATATCCTAATCAAAATAATAAGAAGAGAGGATCTTCTAAATTATAACTTAATAACATTAAATACTCTGAAAATTATTTGTAAGGTTAGGCTACGTCGGGGAGGCCTTTTAAACCGCACTTTAAAAGAATGAAGATCCATATTTCTCCGTGACACCCCTAAAGGGATCATGCTGTGCCCGAAGAGGAAATCTCCAGTCTATTTCATGGGCCCACAGTGCAGTTCCCAGAGACTCTCTTCATGAAAGATATAAATCAATTAAATAGGATTATAACTCGTCTAGTCTATAATGTAACTATCCAATATTAGATAATTAATATACAAATATGTTCCTTAAAAACATCTCCAGGAATCCCTATCAAAAAATAAATAAGGAAAGAAGAGAACTGGGCATAGAAAGGGAAAAGAAAAAAGGAAAGAGGGTAGGGTACATGCCTAACTTAATGCAGTTGGGTGATGAGAGAACGATAGAACATCTTGATTACCCAAGTGAAATCCCAACATTTTTTCAAAATTTCGGGATTGCGTTATTAAGGATACTAGCTCATTTTTCTTGGGTCATTATCCAAGATATTTTTCATTTGACATCTGAAAGGAAGGGTTTTGGTTTCTTCCACGCCCTAGCTAAAGTTATCTTGGCTCCTGTGAGAATAAAATGGATTAATGTTTGCGTAGTCTTAGGGAAATGAGGTATATGAGCATTAAGAAGAGCTACAGACGGAGATCTGGAAACCTGACAGTCAGTTACCCGTTAGTTAAACTTTGCTCCAAAAGGGACGAATCCTAGGACATTCCCACCAAATGTGGGCCATAGATCCTGAAAGTTGGCATCCTCTAAAGCAAGAAGGGTCTATGGCAGCTAATTTACTGGGGGTAAGATACCATCTGGTTAGAACCTTGATATTAGCTTCCATTAGATAAACGTTCAGAATACCTTTAAAGGACTTTGAGCAAGCTTTATGCCAGGTATCCAGGTCCCAGTTGCAGTGGAAGTCTGTTTCCCAAGCAGTCATATAAGAGGTCTTCACTGTAGAGTGAGTGAGGGACGAGTATATCACTGAAATGCCTCCCCTTGGCTCCATAGCTTGACCACACCATGTTTCATATTTTGTAAATTGGAGCGGTAATGGTTTATCCTTCCACAAGGTGATTTAAGAATTGTAAAATTTGACGGAAATGCAACCTTTCAGCGTCCGGGAGTTTTAATATTTTGATGCAGTGGTTAAGGGTTATAGGAACCCCTGAAGTAAAGAAATTTCCTATACGGTATAGTCCCCTATCCATCCACCATTTGAATGCCTCAACATCTAGACCCGGGGGAAAATCCGGGTTATTGAATAGAGGTGTTAGAGGGTGTCCTGTAGAGATAAGATCAGGATTATTCCAAAATCTGTCCAAAAGTGCAAAAGATTGACAAAGGGTAGGAGCCATTATAGGTGGTCGTTTCTTGGGTGGACACCATAAAAGATAATTAAGGGAAAAGCAGGGTATTGCCTGATTTTCTATTTTGATCCAATCCAGTTGTTCAGACATTGAGTACATCGAGGGCTAATCTTGCTGCTATATAGTATTTGTGTAAATCTGGGAGACCCAGACCTCCGTGTCTGAATAAATAGCGTGTTCTGGGATAGTATCATGTGCATCTTAAGTTAGTCAGCCTATTTAAATAGAAAGCAGCAATCACTCTGCTGTTTGGTATATTTGCTTGGACCACATTGAACATGGACCAGAGAAAGCAAAGGATAGAGTTGTCTGAGGAGATGAGAAAGAAAATTGAAGACCAGCATGTCAAACGTAACAGCTATAGACCATCTTCAAGCAGCTTGATGTTCTTGCGACTACATTTGTAAATATTAAAAAAAGTTTAAAGTGGTTGTAAACCCACTTATGCAACTTGCACCTACAGGTAAGCCTAGATTAAGGTTTACCTGTAGGTGTTTGCAATATCTCCTAAACCTACACGGTTTAGGAGATATTTTCCAAAAAAGAATGCACCGTTGTCTATGGCGCACGCGCGCCATAGACAACGGCGCTGCCGCACTGTCAATGCCCGTTTTATCAATGGATAATGCCGGCTTTGACGGCTCCCGCACACATGTGCAGTGACGTCATCGCCACTCTGGCCAGAGCGCGATACCCGGAAGTAACCTTTCAGAGCGTTGTTTGCGTCCGGAGGGGGAGACGAGGACGGGTACGATCTAAGGTAAGTAATGCATAATGAGCTAGTATGCTAGTCATACTAGCTCATTATGCCCTTCTCTTGCAGGTTATTCTTTTTAAAAAAAAATATGGATTTTTTTGTACTCACCGTAAAATCATTTTCTCTGTCGTCCATGGACGGACACAGCTCCATAAATCTTGACATGTGGGTTATGTTCCTGTTCATAGGGGAGGACTAGGCAGAACATGTTAGTTATCTTAAAACATGTAACTTTAAAGGGGTTGTAAAGGTTCGTGTTTTTTTTTCTAAATAGGTTCCTTTAAGCTAGTGCATTGTTGGTTCACTTACTTTTTCCTTTGATTTACCTTCTAAATGTTTTTTTTCTTTGTCTGAATTTCTCCTCACTATACTTCACACCATCATCTGAGTGGTGTGGAGTCAGCCAGAACAGCTTACTGAGGAGGAACAGGAAGTGAGAAATTCAGACAAAAAAAAAAAAAGAAGAAAGAAAACATTTAGAAGGAAAATCTAAGGAAAAGGTAAGTGAACCAACAATGCACTAGCTTAAAGGAACCCATTTAGAAAATAAAAAACAAACCTTTACAACCCCTTTAACCCTTTCCTGCCGAGCGTACGCACATATGCGGCCTCGGCTTTCGGGGGTTATACCGGGATGATGCCCGCAGCTCTTTTAGAGCGGGCGATTGGCTTTCCAGGGATAAACAACCGATGTGGCTAAAAGCCGCTCAGTTGTTATCCCGGAGGACATCCACCCCCTCCCGCCGCTCTTACCTGGCCTCCCGTCCCACCGGGAGACCCGATCCACGATGCGCCACCTCCGGCGCCTAGAGAGAGACTGAAACGAAGCCGCGAACGGCTTTGATTCAGTCTCTTCAAAGTAAACACGGAAGCAACGTCATGTCCGGGTTACTCTGCTGCCAATGGCGCTGGATTTAAAAAAAAAAAATACACAGTATTCAGAATTGCCGTTTTCGGCAATCTGAATACTTTGAAGTGCAAAAGGAGGGATTGGGGGTCTTTAAGACCCCCGATCCCTCCATAAAGAGTACCTGTCACCACTTATTACTGTCACAAGGGATGTTTACATTCCTTGTGACAGCAATAAAAGTGATCAAAATTTTTATATTTTTAAAAAACACAATTTTATATTATAAAAATAAATAAGAAAAATATAATAGTTTTTAAAGCACCCCTATCCCCGCGTGCTCACGCAGCAAAGAAAAAACGCATACGGAAGTCGCGCCCGCATATGTAAACGGTGTTCAAATCACACACGTGAGGTATCTCCGCGATCGTCAGAGCGAGAGCAATAATTCTAGCCGTAGACACCCTCTGTAACTCTAACCTGGTAACCGTAAAAAAAAGTTAAAGCGTCGCCTATGGAGATTTTTAGGTACCGTAGTTTGTCGCCATTCCACGAGTGCGTGCAATTATAAAGCATGACATGTTTGGTATCTATTTATTCGGCGTAACATCATCTTTCACAATTATAAAAAAAAAAAATTGGGCCAACTTCACTTTCATTTTTTTAAAATTCATTAAAGTAAATTTTTCCAAAAAAGTTGCGTTTAAAACACCGCTGCACAAATACCGTGTGACATAAAATATTGCAACAATCGCTATTTCATTCTCTAGATTCTCTACTAAAAAAAAATATAATGTTTGGGGGTTCCAAGTAATTTTCTAGCAAAAAATACGGATTTTAACTTGTAAACACCAAATGTCAGAAATAGGCTAAAGCCCTGTACACACGATCGGATTTCCTATGGATTTTAAACCGATGGATTTTTCCCATCGGAAATCCGATGAAGCTGACTTCCATCAGTCTTGCCTACACACCATCAGTCAAAAAACCGATCGTCCCAAACATCGTGACATAAAACACTCAGAGCCAAGAAAAATTAAGTTCTATGCTTCTGAGCATGCGTCGACTTGATTCTGAGCATGCGTGGGTTTTTATCTGATGGAGTTCCCCACAGACGATAGTAATTTGCTATCGTTTTTTTTCCCATCGGATAAATTTAAAACATGTTCTATTTTTTAACAACGATGGAAAAAAAGACCGATGGGGCCCATACACGATCAGTTTGTCCGATGAAAAAAGTCCATCGGACTGTTTTCATCGGTAAAACCGATAGTGTGTACAGGGCTTTAGTCATGAAAGGGTTTTAACAGAGTTGAACAGCCCCGCCCAGGGGCGGTCCATCCGTACATAAAATGAAAATAGATATACTAAAGCGCTATGAAATAAACAGTGAAAATACAATAAAAAGATGACCAAATGGTGACAGCTGCAAACAAAGTGAAAATATTCTGTGACCATAAAGTGATTGTTAGGAAAATTATGTTGCGCTAATCACCAACCTAATTATAGTGCTCTAATTGACAATGTGTACCTCTTGGTGCTCAAAACCAACTAAGTGAACCATAGAGATGATATATGCCAAACATAAACATCACACAATGCTTATATGTACAATGTTCCACAAAGCAGCATGGATTCCACTGTGGGCTGTGTTGAATCCTTTAAAAACACTGTGTCCCCATACAGTGCTTAGTTATCCACTGACCAATGAATTCAGAAAACCATTCACACCGCTAGTGTGATATGCTATCTCCCATCCAAACGGGCTGCTTTTCATATGCTCCAGGTCTCAGGACAATTCCAAATGCATATATATGGAAAGAAAGGACAAAAGACAGATCATTGCGCAGTAAGTCTTCCCAAGACACAACCTGTCACAGCCGTGACTTGCACTCACATAACCTCAGCGATAATCAGCGTGCGGTCAGCTCAGTAGTTCCTGTTCTCAGTTGATCCCACCACTGACACAGGAGATCTAGACACAATTTTCTGAAAATTTGGCCACCTGATGGAAAAAAAGGTGAGCTTGTGGTGGGATATTATTTCCCACGAACAATATATAAAAGAAGGTCTAGTCCCCAGAAGAGACTCAGGTGGGATGTGCCCATGATGGGTTATTGGATAAGGATTAAGTGGAGGAATGGTTCCAATTTTTCAACAAAAAGGGAATAGAAGTATTACAATTCCTCCTCAAAAGGAAACAGAAGAGACTGATAGCCATTAATAAAGAAATTGCAGATAGTAAAGTAACCTTGGATGGTTATAAGGAATCTGAATCCTTTATAACACTCACTAATCAATTAGGTAAAGTCCTAGAACAAAAGGATATTGACATAAAACAAAGGAAGAAAAGGAAATATCTGAGGGACACGAATGATTACAAGCAAGAACAGGCATATAAATGGCAATTGAATTTAAGAAGTGGTAAATTAGGGTCCACTATATCATCTCCAGGCAGAGGGGTGCGGATTATATCCCCAGAGCGAAGTGGTAGATTAAGATCACCGGTCAGATCTAGACACCCTAGGAGAATATAACGATGAATATGAGAGACCATCGAGAGATAATGATAGTAATTATGGAAGACAGGGGAGGGAGGAGGTAAACGAACCGAGAACCCCAAAACCCTGGTGGAGAAACAAGAATAACCATAAAGGTGGGTCTAAATCCCCTAAAAAAACCTTTCTGGAAAAATAAGAATAATCAAAAACCAAATAATTACCATGATCGTCCGTATGAACAACAGGGACATTATGGGAATCAGGGTCAACAAACCTCAGAAAGGAGGGAGGAAAGGGAAAATATTACATACCCAGCCCAATACTACCCATACCAAGGCAGTCAAAATCACTGACATCCACAAGAAGGGAGTCATTATGAGTATGATCGGCACCCCTATGATAATAGGAGGGAGTCCAATAAAAACTCAGAATAAATATGAACCGTTAAGAAAGTATGGAGATGAGGAGGAACCAAACACCTCTTCTTTTTTAGGGAATCGCAGGAGCGAGAGGTCTCCACCCAGGTACGAGCATATGACGCATACCAGAAGCCCAAATGTAAGAGGGGAACCCGAGGTGGATACAAGATCCAAAAAAGGAAGATGGAAATAGGTGAGGGGATACTGAACATAAGTGGAGTAGTTTTGACTAAAACTGAACTCCAAACCCTAGATAAGGGATTAAAGTATGCACCAAAAAAGGAACCTCAATAAATTCGAGGCATATGTGGACATCCTAAAATACACAAGGAACCTGAATATTAAGAAATATTTAATGAATACACCATTGCAGCAGAGCAATAAAGTATATATACCAGGAAGAGTGCAACATAGTGAATTGCGGAATAAATAACTATTCAATCCACAGGTATCAAACAACCAACATGTGGAGGTATTCAACAAAATGGTGACACAAGACTTGGAGAAATTAAAAGACTACCTGGACCACAGGCCATAAACAGAGAAATAAAAGAATTAGAAAAGAATAAACAGGTAGTAATAAGACCTGCTGATAAAGGGGGGGCCATTGTGGTGCTATCAAAGGAGTACTACCATCAAGAATTAATGGGGCAATTAAATGACACCAGCACATATATAAAATTAAGGAGTAACCCCACCAGTGAATATAAAGAAGAACTACTGGAATTGATTGAGAGGGGAAGAATGAAGAACATATTATCCAAGAGAGAGGAGAAATACCTGGTACCGGATATGTGCAGAGTTCCGGTTATATACACAGCACCGAAGGTACACAAAGATGTAAATAATCCTTCGGGAAGGCCGATTATTAATGGCATACAATCTCTCAATTCAAGACTGGGGGAGTATGTTGATCGTTTTATGCAACCGTTGGTGCCTCGAACTTGTGCGTATTTGAGAGATACAAAACATCTCTTACAACTCTTGGAGAAGGTTGAATTAAATCCACAACAGCAATATTTGATGGCTACGGCGGATGTTGTTTCGCTCTACACGAACATAGAGCATGAGCAGGCTATAAAAGCCTCCAGATGGGCATTGGATGGCTTCAGCAACATAGCGTCGAAACAGAAAAGATTCATTTTAAGAAGTCTGGCCTTCGGATTACAACATAACTATTTCTGGTACGGATCCGAGTACTACAGACAACTGAATGGAATTGGGATGGGGGCCAAATATGCCCCTAGTGTTGCAAACATCTTTATGTCCGAATGGGAAGAAGAGGCTATATATATATATATATATATATATATCTCAATGAACCGGAACATCTAATTCTATATAAACGGTTCATTGATGATTGTATCGTGTTATGGAGTGGAAATGAGAGTACTCTAATTGAATTTTTTCAAAAATTAAATGTGAATCAAAGAAATATTAAATTAACCTATTTAATAAGTGACAAAGCCATACAATTTTTGGATTTGAACATATCCATAGAGAATAACCAAATAATAACAAAAACGCACTTTAAACCAGTGGAAAGAAACAGCTATATACCAACAGATAGTTGTCACTATGATCCCTGGTTGATCAACATACCGAAGGGTCAATTGGTTAGGTTACGTAGGAATTGCTCAGATGGAAATGTGTATTTAGAACAAGCAAATGAAATTGGCAATAAATTCATCTCCAAGGGATATAATGAAGATTTTATCCATGACAAAATCAGAGAGGTATACGAAATCCCCAGAAATCAGCTTATAAAAGATAAAGTGAAAATTAATAACAATTCCCAAGAGGTAGCACTCATCATGGATTACAATATTCAGCACAAACAATTAGAAAAAATATTTAGGAAACACTGGCCGATCTTAAAAGCAGACAAACAGTTACAAACTGTTTTATCAGATACACCAAGGGTAATATATAGAAGAGCACCGACTTTGAGGGACCTAGTGGTGAAAAATATCCCTGATCCACCCACTAAAACAAACACTCTTACCTTCTTTCAGGGTAAGGGCTTCTACCCGTGTAAACGTTGTTACGCATGTAGAGAAACAGGCCTTAAGGGGGTTAAATGTTCCAGTTTCAAATCTAATACCACCACCAAGGAGTACAATATTAAAGATTTTATTACGTGTAGAACAGAAGGGGTGGTATACATGTTAGAATGTACTTGCTCATTACAGTATATAGGAAGAACGAAAAGACCCCTCTGGAAAAGATTAAGAGAGCATGTACAAAACATCAAGGCAGGTTTTCCAAAACACAATGTCTCCAAACATTTTGACCTATGCCATAAAAGGAATCTGGCAGATTTAAAGTTCTGGGCTATAGAGAAATTTAAACCACATTGGAGGGGAAGCCATAAGGTGAGGGAAATTAGTAAGAGCGAATCCCGATGGATTTATGAAATTTGCACCATATCGCCTTATGGTTTAAATATAGATTTTGACCTTAATTGTTTTATTTCTGATTATTTAGAAGTTTGGCCTACACGGAATGGTTATGGGTCATACATTATAATTTTGGCTCCTTGGCCCTGAGTGAGCCTATTCTGCCTTGAGTATCCTCAGTTAGTAAGTGGGGATTGCGAATGACCCTAAGGGGCATGCATATGCACATATATCTATGTGCAACAGTAGCATAAGAGTTATGTGCATAAACTGACTGGTTATGGAAGTTCTACACATTATATAATATCAATTTCAATTTTAATAATTTTAACATATTGATTGTAATGTGAGCAGCATTGATTTGGAGAACGAATGCTGCATCTTATGGAATATGAGGAGTGTGGTGTTTATTATATATATATTTTTTATATATTTTTTTTATATACCCCATATTTAACAATATTCTCTTTTTTATATTTATTTTTATTTCTATCTTATCACCATTATATATTACTTCGGTTTGGTCCTAGTAATGTATTATATGATGGCAACAGTTTCAAGTTCCGCCACTAGGGGGACTAGTGCATCATTTGTGGTAATGTTTGTATTTAGAATGTCAGATGGTCGCATTAGGATGTTTTTAAGATTTTAAATAAGATTGTAGTAGCCTTAACCTATTGTTTATAGGTATGGCACATATGCACTGTATTAATAAAATTGTAAAATGGTGTGTCTGCTAATAGATGATAATCAGCGTCTGTAGCGATGATGTGTTGCAAGTTCGAACTATCACTATGGCAACGAGTGTATACTTCCTGTTTGCTTTCCACAAAAGGGCATGTGGATGCAACAGACGTTACCCATGATTAAATCACGTGTCTGTGACGTAACGCGTAGGGGGAGGAGCCTAAGTGACGCTCAAGCGGCAGCCCGAGTGAGGAACACAGGAACTACTGAGCTGACCGCACGCTGATTATCGCTGAGGTTATGTGAGTGCAAGTCACGGCTGTGACAGGTTGTGTCTTGGGAAGACTTACTGCACAATGATCTGTCTTTTGTCCTTTCTTTCCATATATATGCATTTGGAATTGTCCTGAGACCTGGAGCATATGAAAAGCAGCCCGTTTGGATGGGAGATAGCATATCACACTAGCGGTGTGAATGGTTTTCTGAATTCATTGGTCAGTGGATAACTAAGCACTGTATGGGGACACAGTGTTTTAAAGGATTCAACACAGCCCACAGTGGAATCCATGCTGCTTTGTGGAACATTGTACATATAAGCATTGTGTGATGTGTATGTTTGGCATATATCATCTCTATGTTTGGTTGGTTTTGAGCACCAAGAGGTACACATTGTCAATTAGAGCACTATAATTAGGTTGGTGATTAGCGCAACATAATTTTCCTAACCATCCGTACATAACCCTCCACCCTGCAGTCAGCAGCCTCAGTTCGTAGAAAAGCAGTACAAACTAAAAAAAGGAGGGGTGGGTGCTGTGTCCGTCCATGGACGACAGAGAAAAGGATTTTACGGCGAGTACAAAAAAAATCCTATTTTCTCTTTTCGTCTATGGACGGACACAGCTCCATAAATCTTGACATGTGGGACGTCCCCAAGCAGTGTCAGAAAAAACGAGGGGTGGGAACAGCAATCAAAAGAAGACGTAACTTCACCCCAAAGAAACAGAGTTGCAACCTCAAAACAGCCGCCTACAAAACCTTGCGGCCAAAGGAAGCATCCAAAGATGCACTCACATCAACCTTGTAACACTTTGAGAAAGTGTGAACAGACGACCAGGTCGCCGTCTTACACACCTGTGAGACAGATGCTAGATGTCGGAAAGCCCCGGAGGCACCAATTGCCCTGATTGAATGCGCCGTGGCAGGAAAGGGAGGCGCCCACCCCTTAAGGGCATAGGTCTGGATGACGGTCTGCCTGACCCACCTAGAAAATGGTGGCTAACGAGACCGCCAGGCCCTTCTGTGGACCAGACACCGACACGAACAGTGAGTCAGAACTCCGGAGTAGTAGTAGTAGTAGTAGACGACAGGTACACCCGTAGGGCACGTACCACGTCCAAGGTATGTAGCGCAGCCTCCTTGGGATACGACGGCCAGAGGACACAAGGATGGAAGGACAAAGTCCTCGTGTAGGTGAAAAGCCAAAACTACCTTAGTAAGGAATGAAGGCTGCGAGTGTAGTACCGCTTTATCCTTATGGAGGACCAAGTAAGGTGACTTGCAAGACAAGGCCGCCAATTCAGAAACTCTGACCGATGTAATGGCAACTAGAAAGGCATCTTTCTGAGAAAGTGGTAAGAGGAATCTCCCTGATGCTCCCAAAGGGAGGCTCCTGGAGTACCTAGAGTGCCAGATTCAAGTCCCACGGAGGAATCGATGGTTGTGTTGCTATGGCAATTTCTATGGTGACTTTATAATAATAATATAGAGTTTAGGTAGTAACAGGATATGTGTAAAGAGCCCCTTCCCTCCCCCTCCATTGATACTGCTGGAAATGGGTGGGAGGGGCCCCTCCCTCTCCATTGATCAGGAAACAGGAAATGGGGAGGGGGGCTAGGAGTTGGTGTTTGGAAGGAGAAAGGAAGAAGGCATGCCTGCCTGAAGATGGATAACTTTGAAGACGCTTTTGGGAGTTGGACTGAGCAAGGAACTATGGACATTACATCTTGACCTCTAAGTTGAGTAATTATTTAGTTTACTTAATGTATACGGTACATGTTGTACATGCTTATATATATTTTGTAAGCTATAAGTTGTGTTATATTGTGCATCCTACAGTTGTATGTGCAGATTTTTCCTTGTTTAGTAAAGCATTGATACACTACAGAAGTTTAAGTTTCCTTGATTTTACCACAAGAACTTTAATAGATAGACGCAAAAGCAAAACAATGGTCCAATCGGGGGAACCACGTGCCGGACCCTCTGTACAAACGTACTTACCAGTGAGTGAGCCAGGGATCGTTGGAAGAAGACAGCCAAGGCTGAAATCTGTCCCCCCCAATAGTGCTTAAGGCAAGTTTCAGATCAACTCCGAGCTGTAAGAATAGCAGGATCCGAGAAACCGAATATGCCCGTGGGCGCCAAGCTATCTCTACACATAGAGATGTAAGCCTTCCAAGTGCAATGGTAGATCGGTCGGGGGAAGAAGATTTCCGGGCCCTCAACATGGTGGAGATTACCGAATCTGACAGACCACGGTCCCTTAGTACATGGCTTTCAATAGCCATGCCGGTAAAGGCAGCGACTGTAAAGTAGGCAGCCACCAGGGAGCATCTACTACCAGTCTCACAAGGTCAGCGTACCAGGGACGCTGGGGCGATTAGAATCACCATGATCCCCTCGGCCTCCATTCTGCGGAGCAGACAAGGACGCAATTTCATCGGGAGAAAGGCATAAATTTACCTGATACTGACCCCATGGAGCCACCAACGCGTCTGCCCAGGGATCCCTGGACCTGGCCACAAACCTCGACACTTTGCGATTGAGTCGAGAGACCAGGAGATCCACAACTGGTGTGCCCCATTGCTGACAAAGGAGTTGAAACACCTCCGGGTGTAACGACCATTCCCCTTGGTCCAGCATCTGGCGACTCATTCCGCCTGCCAGGATCTACGCCCGGAATGTAAACAGCCGATAGAGCTGGTAGGCTCATCTTAGGATGTGAGCGACTTCTGACGCTGCGGCCGAGCTACTTGTTCCTCCCTGATGGTTAACAGAAGCCTCCACCGTGGCGTTGTCCGACTGGATCCTGACCGGACGCCCTTGAAGTCTCTATGACCACTTGGAGAGGCACAGTCTGATCGCTCCAAGTTCGAGGACATTGATCGGCAGGCGAAATTTGTCCGGAGTCCGGCAACCCTGGGCCGACTGGACCCCCCAGACTCCCCCCCCAACCTGTGAGGCTGGCGTCCGTCGTGATCACAGTTCAATGGACAGGAAGGAAGGAAGGAACGACCTCCCGGACTGAAGAGCCGGGGATCTCAGCCACCCTCTCAGGGAAGCCTTGACCAGGTGACTTACCTGAATCCAGAGACCATGGAGATCTGTTCCATTTGGACAGGATCTCCTTCTGCAATACTCGAGTGTGGAATTGGGCATACAATACTGCCTCGAAGGAGGCCACCATGAGGCCCAGAACTCGCATGCAAAAAACGGAGAGACGATCATTTGCGGGATGCTAACAATTTCCCCGCCGACCGGAGCGTCTGCAGCTGCTCCAAAGGAAGGAAGACCTTCACCTCCAAGGAGTCCAGGATCAAACCTAGGTACTCCAGACGCTGAGTCGGTACCAACACCTACTTCTGTATGTTCAGTACCCAACCAATTTCCCAGAGGGTCTGACTGGCTATAGACATGTCCTCCTCTAATTCTGAGCCAGAAGCAGCTCCCAGAAGAAGATCGTCCAAGTAGCCCACGATAGCAATGCCTCGCTGTCTCAGCAAAGCCAGATCAGGGCGAGCACCTTGTTAAAAACTTTTGGTGCCGACGCTATGCCAAAAACACAAAGCGCAGAAACCTCTGATGGCTGTTGCAGATGGGGACATTCAAGTATGCGTCCTTGACGTCCAGGGACACCAGAAAATCCCCCGGCTGGAGCGCAGCAACTTCCGAACGAATGGATTCCATCCTGAACTTTCACACCCTCACAAAAAGGTATTCAGGGCCCTGAGGTCCGAGATTGGACGGACACCGATTCGAATAGAATCCCTGAAACCTTTCCTCCAGGGGCACAGGTAAAATTACTCCACACCTGAGCAAGTCTCGTACTGTTCCCATCAAAGCAGACCGACGAGCCGGAAGGAGAGGAAGATTAGGAGGGAAAGATCTGTTTGGTGGACAAGAAAGAAAAACTCCATCTTGTACACCGAAGGGACCACTTCGCAGACCCACTGGTCAGAGAATATGGAGGTCCACAGAGCTGTAAACTCGCAAAGCTGTCCCCCCACCCTTGAGTCGGGCGGGGGCAAAATTTCATGCTGTAGCAGGTTTGTTAGCCAGCTTGTTCAGGTTCCACACCCAGGGACGCTTCTGTCCCCCAGCTGGAGCCTTGTCAGTCTGGGAGGATCTCTGACTGACGAAAATACTGCTTGTGCGCAGAATAGGAGGGCCCCGGCCAACGGCGCAGCTCCTTCCCCTTAGAGTACAGCGGGAGAAGTGTGCTCTTACCTCCAGTGACATCCTTAATAACGTCGTTCAGGGAGGTACCAAAAAGCCTCTAAAAGACAGACAGACAGACAATCTGCCAGAGCTCTCTTGGATGCTTGTTCAGCGGACCAGCATTCCAGCCAAATCAGGCGGCGCAGTACCACCGCAGATACAGAGGCTCTGGAAACCATTTTACATACACACACCGAGTATGTATTGGTGTATATGTTTTTACTGTGGCGCAGAAGGCACGCATGTCTTTGGAGTGTGGGAGGAAACCGGAGTACCCGGAGGAAACCCACGCAGACACAGGGAGAACATGCAAACTCCAGGCAGATGGTGACGGGGTCCGGGTGCGAACCAGTGACCCCCTTGCTGCCAGGTGAGGGAGATAACCACTACACCACTGTGCTGCCCTCCATTCAGTGAATGTCTGAGACACCAAAGTCGCAGCCAATATAGGTCGCAACGCTGACCCCCAGCATGGTGAACCTGGAGCGGGTCACCGCTTCGGACCTCCTATCAGTAGGGTCCTTAACCACTTAAGCCCCGGACCATTTGGTAGCTAAAGGACCAGAGGTGAATTCAGAATTTTGCACTGCGCTGCTTTAACTGTAAATTGTGCGGACATGCAATGTTGTACCTAAACGAAATTTGCGTCCTTTTCTTCCCACAAATAGAGCTTTCTTTTAATGGTATTTGATTGCCTCTGCGATTTTTATTTTTTGCGATATAAACGGAAAAAGACCGAAAATTTTGAAAAAAAAATGATATTTTCTACTTTTTGTTATAAGAAAAATCGAATAAACTCAATTTTAGTCATACATTTAGGCCAAAATGTATTCAGACACATGTCTTTAGTAAAAAAAAATTCAATAAGCGTATATTTATTGGTTTGCGCATAAGTTATAGCGTTTACAAACTAGGGTACATTTTCTGGAATTTACACAGCTTTAAATTTATGACTGCCTATCTCATTTCTTGAGGTGCTAAAATGGCAGGGCAGTACAAAACCCCCCCAAATGACCCCATTTTAGAAAGTAGACACCCCAAGGAAATTGCTGAGAGGCATGTTGAGCCCATTGAATATTTTTTTTTTTGTCCCAAGTGATTGAATAATGACAAAAAAAAAAAAAAAAAAAAATTACAAAAAGTTGTCACTAAATGATATATTGCTCACACATGCCATGGTTATATGTGGAATTGCACCCCAAAATAAATTTTGCTGCTTCTCCTGAGTACGGGGATACCACGTGTGGGACTTTTTAGGAGCCTAGCCGCGTACGGGACCCCGAAAACCAATCACCGCCTTCAGGATTTCTAGGCACAAATTTTTGATTTGACTCCTCACTACCTATCACAGTTTCGAAGGCCATAAAATGCCAAAATAGCACAAAACCCCCCCAAATGACCCCATTTTGGAAAGTAGACACCCCAAGCTGTTTGCTGAGAGGCATGGTGAGTATTTTACAGCTCTCATTTGTTTTTGAAAATGAAGAAAGAACATTTATTTTTTTTCAATTTTCAAAACTTTGTGACAAAAAGCGAGATCTGCAAAATACTCACAATACCTCTCAGCAAATAGCTTGGGGTGTCTACTTTCCAAAATGGGGTCATTTGGGGGGGTTTTGTGCCATCTGGGCATTCCATGGCCCCCGAAACTGTGATAGGCAGTGAGAAGTGAAATCAAAAATTGACACCCTTAGAAAGCCTGAAGGCGGTGCTTGGTTTTTGGGGTCCCGTACGCGGCTAGGCTCCCAAAAAGTCTCACACATGTGGTATCCCCGTACTCAGGAGAAGCAACAGAATGTATTTTGGGGTGTAATTCCACATATGCCCATGGCATGTTTGAGCAATATATCATTTAGTGACAACTTTGTGCAAAAAAAAAAAAATTGTCTTTTTTCCGCAACTTGTGTCAACATATAAAATATTCCATGGACTCGACATGCCTCTCAGTATATAGCTTGGGGTGTCTACTTTTCAAAATGGGATCATTTGGGGGGGTTTTGAACTGTTCTGCCATTTTATACACAACATTAGGAAGCTTACATCCACTCTTCTAACCACTTGAAGACAAAGCCCTTTTTGACACTTTTAGTTTACATGAAAACATTTTTTTTTTTGCAAGAAAATTATGTTGAACCCCCAAACATTATATATATTTTTAAAGCAAAGGCCCTACAGAATAAAATGGTGGGTGTTGCATTTTTTTTTTCTACACAGTATTTGCGCAGCGATTTTTCAAACGCATTTTTTGGGGAAAAAATACACTTTTTTTAATTTTAATGCACTAAAACACAATATATTGCCCAAATGTTTGATGAAATAAAAAAGATGATCTTAGGCCGAGTACATAGATACCAAACACGTCATGCTTTAAAATTTCGCACAAACGCGCATTGGCGACAAACTACATACATTTTTAAAAGCCTTTAAAAGCCTTTACAGGTTACCCCGTTAGATTTACAGAGGAGGTCTACTGCTAAAATTACTGCCCTCGATCTGACCTTCGCGGTGATACCTCACATGCATGGTGCAATTGCTGTTTACATATGACGCCAGACCGACGCTTGCGTTCGCCATTGGGCAAGAGCAGGGCAGGACAGGGGTGCTTTTTTTTTTTTATTATTAATTTTGCTTTATTATTTTATTTTTAAACTGTTGCTTCCATATTTATTTATTTTTTATCATTTTTATTGTTATCTCAGGGAATGTAAATATCCCCTATGATAGCAATAGGTAATGACAGGTACTCTTTTTTTGAAAAAACTGGGGTCTATTGGACCCTAGATCTTTCCTCTGCCCTCAAAGCATCTGATCACACCAAGATCGGTGTGATAAAATGCTTTCCCAATTTCCCAATGGCGCTTTTTATATCCGGGGGGGGGGGGGGGGACATTCCCTCCCACTGCTTGTAAAAGCAGTCCAGAGGCTAATTAGCCACTAGGATTGCTTTTACATGAAAGCCAGCCGCTGGCTGAAAAGAATGATACCAAGATGATACCTAAACCCGCAGGCATCATTCTGGTATAAACATTCAAAGTCCAGCAACATACCAGTACGTTGCTGGTCCTTGTTAGACATGTATTGTAATCTTTTTTTTCCATGCAGCCTGTTGGCTGAACGGAAAAAAAAAAGATTGATCGGTGGGTATGCCCACCATTAGAATACCGCCCTTCATCCACCCACTTATAAATGGTGCATGTATGCCCATCATTAGATATGCCGAAGCATGGGGGCATCTTCCCGCAAAAGTTATGCCGCGTACACATGGTCAGACTTTTCCACGGGCAAGCCTCCGTCGGAATTTCGACCGTATGTACGCGGCATTAGGAGCAAAATTGCTCCTCCGCCCCTGCTGCCCCAATGCTTCGGCATATATGCTTTTTTTTTTTTTAACTGTGGTGGTGAAATCCCCTCCTACAGCACTGGAGTCGCAGGGATCAGGCCTGTCTCTGCGAACGCTGCAGTTATGTGTGTTGTGTTTTGTAAGTGACAGTGATCGATCGATACTGCACTTGGGTGGCCAGGGCTGGATGGAGGGGCAAAACGCAGGTGCTAGCAGGTATCTGGGCTGATCCCGCTAACACTGCGTTTTTGGGAACTCTAAACTGCTGGGGACGCTAGTATAGATCTGATCAGTTCAGATATTGAGCTGATCAGATACTATACCACTAAGGGGGGTGTATGCTTAACGCGTGGGTGTTAGCGCTACTGGCACTAACCTGACGCTGCCTGGGGTGTGACGCAGACCCTCTCTGACGCTAAAACCTAATTGATATCACCCGCCGGGCGATCAGGGGGTTAAACCTTTATTGGGTTATATATACGGCGGGTGCCCTGACATTATAAAAAGCAAACTAACTAACCAGCGTCACCCGTAACACTTATATGATGATCACTGGTGAAAGGGTTAACTAGGGGCAATTAGGGGGTTAAAACCTTTATTAGGTAATATATGGGGGTACCTGACGCTATAAAAACCTGCGGCGAACCTAAAAAAAAATTACTGGCTACCTATCGGCATCACCGACACCAAGACAACGATCATAAAAACGATCGCTTAGCGACAGTGGTGATAGGGGGTGAAAGGGTTACCTGGGGGGCGATCAAGGGGGTTAAACCTTTATTAGGTAATATATGGGGGTACCCGACGCTATAAAAACCTGCGGCGAACCTAAAAAAAATTACTGGCTACCGATCAGCATCACCGACGCTAAGACATCGATCAGAAAAATGATCGCTTAGCGACGGCGGTGCTAGGGGGTGAAAGGGTTATCTGGGGGGTGATCAGGGGGTTAAACCTTTATTAGGGGGGGTTAGGGGGCTACACTGGACCTAAAACTAAATGTAGCGACACTTTTACAGTCACAAATGTCACTGATTGCAGTGATCACTAAATAAATGGTCACTGCAATCAGTGACACTGTGACTGGGGGCTGGGGGGTGATCTGGGGGGGCAATTTATGTGCCTATGTGTCCTGGTGTCAGTGTGCTGTTTTGTGTACTAACCTGCATCTTCTCCTGTGCGGCGCTCGGTATATGTGAGCGCCGCAGGAGAGATGACATCACTTCCTCCTGCCTGGCAGGCAGGGGAAGCTCTCTCATTCGCCGGGAGCGATCGAGAGGGGGGGGCCGGAATCGAACGGCCGTCCCCTCATGCCGGATCGCTCCCGAAGGTAAAACGACCACCCACTGTAAAGAAGGGGGGTCCGATCGGACCCTCCAACTATACAAAGGCAATCACGTATATGTACGTGATTCTGCCTGTCGGTGCCATTCTGCCGACGTATATTTACAGTGGGCGGTCGTTCAGTGGTTAAAGGGGTTGTAAAGGTTCGTTTTTTATTTTCTAGATAGGTTCCTTTAAGCTAGTGCATTGTTGGTTCACTTACCTTTTCCTTTGATTTCCCTTCTAAATATTTTTTCTTTGTCTGAATTTCTCACTTCCTGTTCCTCCTCAGTAAGCTGTTCAGTAAGCTGTTCTGGCTGACTCCACACCGCTCGGATGATGGTGTGAAGTTTAGTGAGGAGAAACGGGAAGTGAGAAATTCAGACAAAGAAAAAAACATTTAGAAGGTAAATCAAAGGGAAAAGGTAAGTGAAGCAACAATGCACTAGCTTAAAAGGAACCTATTTAGAAAATAAAAAACGAACCTTTACAACCCCTTTAAGAATAACGGACCGCCATGCGCTGGGGGCCCACAAAAAGGGACCACTGAAGCCGTTCCCATTCCTTATCTATGAACTTATCAAAGAAAGTAACATAAGGAAAAACTCTCACAAAAGCGGTCAGAATTGTGTGACCCAAAAGGAGACAGACTCATCTGCGGAAGTCCCAGCTGCATCTACCAGCTGGAGAGTGTCCCGCACAGCATCATAAGTGCACTCATAAGTGCCCTGTCTAGCATTCCCCAGAAGATGGCGGGGGGCGCTTTTTTACCTCCCTTACGCCCGCACGCAGTTACTACCCTGGCAACAAAATGATTCCAGGACTGTCGACAGCGTATCCATGGAAACCGCAGGTGCAGGGGCACCATTAGCAGCCTCTAGCAATTCAGGGGAAGAAAGGTCACATACTGACTCCATGAACACCCACTGACAGCCCTCAGGGACCCAGTGAAAAACACTTAAGAGTCCACCCTTCTTGCTGCATTGACCGGAGGGGGGAAACCCAGGGGACTCACCACCCAGAGGGAGACCGCTCAGCACCGCTGCCCGCCTTGTATACACAGCGTGTGTGTGATGAAAATACTGAGAACGAGCCATGCGCCGTTCAGAAAGTCAGTGCTAGAGGCCAAAACCCACTCCAAAATGGCCGCCAGACGCCTTAGATAAAAAGAGCGCGGACCACAAGATAATGGCCGCCTGCAATACCGACCTGCACCACAGCGCGGCCACGACAAAATTGCCACCAATGGGAATTTTAATAGAGAAAAAAGCACACTAAAAAGGGCGTTGGCACAGCAAAAAATGGCGCCCGAGCCCCAGGATGTGGACAAGAAGGCCGTGCAGAGACTTCCCAGGAGACAGACCCAAGCGCCCCACGGTCCCCCACAGGGACCCGGAGCCCCGCCTCAGGTACACCCCGGTCGCAGCGGGCCCTAGGGCAGGAGGGGAAAGGGCGACAGAGCAGGGAAAGGGAGGACAGGAGAACCCCTTAATCCCGGGAATGTCCAGCTGTTCCATCCTGCCGAGACAGGAGGAACCGTACTTACCCGTCCTTGCGAGGACATGCTGGCGTGTCCCTGACAGACCCACAACCGATGATACGGAAAAGCTGTCGGCCCGGTCCACTGAGTGAGACAACAAGCAGCCCAGTCATATGTGGACCCCCGAGCATGTGCTCACCGGCCACCCCTGAAGCCATGGGGTACATCGTGGCAGAACCAGCGGGAAGCTAAGGACTGGCACGCTCGATGGCAGGAACTGGGAAGAAAAAAAACTGAGGCTGCTGACTGCAGGGTGGAGGGTTATGTACGGAGGAACCGCCCCCTGGGCGGGGCTGTTAAACTCTGTTAAATTTACGTTTTAAGATAACCAACATGTTCTGCCTAGTCCTCTCCAATGAACAGGAACATAACCCACATGTCGAGATTTATGGAGCTGTGTCCGTCCATGGACGAAAAAAGAGAAATATATATATTTGGGTTTACAACCACTTTAAAGGTTCATCTGAATGTAGCCATCTCCCTGGCTGTGGCTGCAAGAGGAAAAAGAAAGAAAAAAAACCAAACAAAACAAAAAAGAAAAAAAGAAAAAAAAAAAAAAAAACAGAACCCAGATGGAAGGATAGTGCAAACTATAGCCAAAAATCCAAGGAAAATATCCAAAGAGATCTAAGCTGAATCTCAAGGTCAAATTAACCACTTCAAGAGAGGGCACTTCCCCCCCTTCCTGTCCAGGCCAAATTTTCAGCTGTCGCATTTTAAATAACAATTGCACAGTCATGCAACACTGTACCCAAACAAAATTTTTATAATTTTGTTCCCACAAATAGAGCTTTCTTTTGGTGGTAACTATTTGATCACCACTGGGTTTTTTATTTTTTTTAGAAAATAATAAAAGACAGAAAATGTTGATAAAAAAAAAAAAAAAAAAAGTTTGTTTTGGTTCTAGAATTTTGTAAATAAGTACGTTTTCTCCTTCACCGATGGGCACTGATGAGGCTGCACTGACGGGCATGGATAAGGCGGCACTGATGAGGTTGCACCAATGAGGTGACACTTATAAGGCACCAATATGCAGCACTGATATCCACTTACCGGTGGCACTGATGAGGAGGCACTGGCAGGCATTACTGATGGGCACCGATTCGCTTCCCTGGTGGTCATCCTCATGCTGAGCTGCGCCGATATTCAGTGCAGAAACCCCCCCCCCCCCCCCGTCAGGAGAGCAGCCAATCAGCTCTCTACTCGTGTCTGTCAGTGAGAGTGGAGGAAAAGCTGATACACTGCTCTTCCTGTTTACGCTGTGATTGGACACAGCTGATCACATGGTATAGGGCCTACGTCAGATCGGTGATCAGTGTCAGACTGACACACCAACGATTAATACGCTGTGCACGATCGCGGCTTATCCTGCTGGACGTCAGGATAACAACCACTTTTCGCATGTCATTCTGTTATATGGCGGGCGAAAAGTGGTTAAAGTGGAGGTGCAGCCAGTTTAAAAAAAAAAGTCAGCAGCTACTAACAGTGTAGTTGCTGACTTTTAATAAGGACACTTACCTGTCCTACTCGCCGGTAATGTCCCTGATATTCTCAAAGGGAGGTTCCGGGAGAACCGAGAGCACCAATTCAGATCCCACGGGGGGAGAGGAGGCTTGACAGGAGGGAGCACATGGCGGACCCCCTGCACAAAAGGTGCTAACCAAGGAATGACCCGCTAGTGGTCGCTGAAAGAAGATGGCCAAGGCCGAAATCTGACCCTTAAATGGTACTCAAAGCGAGCTTTTGGGCCACTCCACACTGCAGAAAACTCAGGATTCTAGGAACAGAATACGTCCGAGGACTCCAGTCCAGCTCTTCACACATGGCGATGTAAGCCTTCCACGTACGGTGATAGATCATTCTGGAGGAAGACTTCCGTGCCCTTAACATGGTCGAAATGACCGAGTCCGAGAGACCTCAGTCTCTCAACAGCCATGCCGTTAAAGCCAGAGACTGTAAAGCAGGATGAAATATAGGACCTTGAGACAGAAGGTCCTCCCTTATTGGCAACCGCCAGGGAACGTCCGCGAGGAGACATACCAGATCGGCGTACCAGTGACGCCAAGGCCAATCCGGAGCAATGAGGATCACCGGAATTCCCTTGGTCGCCACCCTGCGCAGCAGGCGAGGGAGCAACTGCAGCGGAGGATAAAACGTATATCAGGTGATAATGACCCCATGGGGCCACTAACGCATCCAAGGCATCCACCAAGGATCCCTGGATCTGGCCACAAACCTCGACACCTTGCGATTGAGTCGAGAGGCCATCAGGTCCACATCCGGCGTGCCCCACCGTCGGCAAAGGAGTTGAAATACCTCCAGGTGCAAGGACCACTCTCCCTGGTCCAGCGTCTGGCGACTCAAATAGTCCGCCTGCCAATTGTCTATGCCCGGAATGTAAAACGGCCGACAGAGCCGGCATGCTCTTTTAGTCCACTTCAGGGTACGGGCGACCTCGGAAGCCGCAGCTGAGCTCCGAGTCCCCTCTTTGATGGTTGACATACGCCACCGCCGTGACGTTGTCCGACTGGATCCTAATGGAGCGATCCTGTAATCCCTCAGACCACGAGGAGAGGCACAGTCTGATGGCCCGTATTTCCAGAACATTGATCGTAAACGGGCTTCGTCCGATCGCAAGCGCAGAAACTTCTGGTGACTTGCGCAGATCGGAACATGCAAGTAGGCGTCCTTGGTGTCCAAGGCCGCCAGAAAATCCCCTTGACGGAGTGTATCGATCACCGTGCGAATAGATTCCATGAGGAATTTTTGCACCTTCACGAAGGCATTCAGGGCCTTGAGGTCCAGGATAGGCCGAACCCCGTCCTTTTTTGGGACGACAAACGGATTTGAGTAGAATCCCTGAAACCTCTCCTGCGACGGAATCGGCACAATCACTCCGGACCTGATCAAATCCTGAACAGCCCCCATAGGGCTGCCCGACGGGCAGGAAGGAGAGGAAGATTCGAGGGAAGAATCTGTCTGGGACCAGGAATGGAACTCTATCCTGTAGCCTAATGTGACCACCTCGCACAGCCACCGGTAGGAGATCCAGGAGGTCCACAAATTCGTAAAACCTGCAAAGTCGTCCCCCCACTCCAGAGTCGGGTGGGGGCAAGACTTCACGCAGAGGCGGGCTTGGGAGCTGGCTTGTTTGGCTTACGCACCCAGGGGCGCATGTGTCCACCAGCCGCACTGCTGTCAGTCTGGGAGGGCCTACCCTTGGACTCTGACGAAAAAAAAAACCTTTTTGCTGGAAAGGAAGGACCCGGCTTACGGCGGGTCTCCTTACCCTTGCTAGAATGAGGAAGAAGAGTGCTTTTACCTCCCGTGACATCCTTGAAGATGTCATCCAGCGCAGCACCAAAAAGCCTACCAACTTTAAATGGTAGATCCGTCAGAAGCTTCTTAGAGGCTAGGTCAGCAGACCAGCATTTCAACCAGATAAGACGACGCAATACCACCGCCGAGACAGAGGCGCTGGATATTAAGGGGCTGCGTCTAACGTGGCGTCGCACACATAAACCAGGCCCTGCACCATTTGGTGGGCCAGAGCAATAGTGTCTGGAGGAAAATTATGCTCCTGTACAGTTTGGTGCAAATTTTTTGCCCATCCCGTAGGTGTCTGAGACACAAGGGTCGCCGCTACCACAGGCCGTAGGGCGGACCCCAACAAGGCAAACATGGCTCTGCTCACCACTTCTGACGACCTGTCAGTGGGGTCCTTAAATGCAGGAGTCCCCTCCATCGGGAGAGTGGTGGCCTTGTTCAACCGGGCGACTGGAGGGTCGACCACTGGGGGAGAAGCCCACGTTTTAAGTAGGGCATCTTCAAAGGGGTATCTGATAGACAAAACGCCGCAGGACCATAAAAGTCCTCTGCGGCTTTTTCCCAGACTTTATCAAGGAGCTGGTCAAAGAAAGGTACATATGGAAAAAAACTTTAGAAGGCCCGGCCTTAAAAGAACCAAAGGAGGCAGTCCGCCTGAGGTTCTGCATCCACAGCATTCAGCTTGAGAGTGTCCTTCACCGCAGCAATGAGTTCACTAACAAGCGCCCTGTCATTTACAGACTCAGAACTGGAGTCTTCCTCGCAAGGAATTTCCTGTTCAAAACCATCAAAATATTCAGAGCTAGGGCCCTGAGCGGTAGTGGCTAGGCCCATATCTGAATCAGGGCATACCCCCTTTTTTTTTTTTTGGAAATAAAGTGGGGAGAGGGGCTTTTTTTGCTCCTTTGCGCTCGCACACCGCTTCCCTCCTGGTCAGAAATGATTCCAGGACTGCCGACAACTGGTCCATAGGGACCGCAGGTGCTAGAGCACTGCCTGTTGCCTCAAACATGTAAGGAAAAGCTGTGACACGGACTCCAAATTGCCCCTCTCAGACTCCTCAGATGAAAAAGTCCACCCACAGGCTGTGCTGACTGAGGAGGGGGCGCTCAGGGGACTCACCAGACTGGACCAGGACCGCTCAGATACGCTGTCTGTACCGCGCTGTGTCAGCGCGAGTGAGCTGTGAGGAGATTTGCGCTGTTACAGCTGCGATAGAGGCCAAACTAGTGCTGAAAAGCGCGCGGGCTACAAGAAAATGGCCGCCGCACTTAACTGAGTCGATCCGTGGCAAAATGGCCTCCATGCGCAGTTAAAATGAAAAAATTTAAAACGGCACACACACAGCGCCAAACGGCCCCCGGGCCCCAAAATCACACAAAAGGCCCCCAGCGATCTGCAGACCAGCATGAGCCCCCCCCCCCCCCGGGATATTATGACCCCCCCAGGCAAACCCCCACAGCAATGGTGACAGAGTGACAATAAAACACAGGGGGAGACAGGGAAAATCCCCCACAGAGAAACGCACACAGCATTTTGTACTCACCTGCAGGCAGGAGAGACTACTTACACCAGTGGGTCCCTCAGGGGACGGGTGTTTCTGACAGACCTATCACAGAGTAGTACTGCGTAGCTGTCGGCCCGGTCCACCGCGAGAGATGCAGTCCGTCAGGTACTGTTCAATCTTGAGAGGACCGCGGGAGCATGAAAGCAACCCAGCCACCCCTGGAGTCATGGGGCATGTCGTGAACCGAGTCTCACGCACACAAGGCGAGGATCAGCACGCTCGATGGTCGGACAGTAAAATCTTCCAGGAGACTGGCTCCTGAGAGAGCCACGTCTTCTCCTTCTGCTATGCAGAAAAAAACTGAGGTCTGCTGACTGCAGGGGGTGGGTTATGTCCGGAGGGACCGCCCCCCTGGGCGGGGCTGTTTTAGAATGTATGTATGTATAACATCTCACATTCTGCCTAGGTCTTCTCCTGCAAGCAGGGACATAACCCACGTGTACAGTGTATAAGAGACGCCGTGTCAGTCCATGGATAGAAGAATTTTTTTTTTTTTTTCTATAAATTTTTTTCTTTTTTTGGGGGATTTTTAAAGTATAATTTTTTTCTGGGTGGACCTCCACTTTAATATATTCAATTGTTCATTAGATTCTTCATATAAATTTATATGCACAGCACTACAATTTTTTTTCTTAAAACAAGGACAAGATTGTTTTGAGCCCATGGCCTCTTCTTACCAAGGTAATTTGACAGGAAAAAAGAGGTGGGACTTTGATTGAAGCATACATCCCAGATGGTTGTTATAATTTATGTAATATCCAATTTTTGACCACTATACCAGGTATATTGTGTTACTATTGTATTTGCTATATTTTATATATGATTAAATAACTGACTGCCAATTGTTGTCATGCAATGCTTTCATGTTATGTGCTTAGTTCTACCATATTAGTTACCTGCCATATTCATTTGTCATCGTGCAACCTCCTGGGATGCATGCTTCAATCAAAGTCCCACCTGTTTTTTTCCTGTCAAATTACCGGGGATGGAAGTGCTCGGCTATATGCCCTGCGCCTCATTTAAAGTCCCACCTTCTTAGTTTTTTTTATATACATCCTCTTCTTACCAAGGTTTTTTATTGTTCTGCCATCTCTCGGTCCGTCTAAACATCCTAAGGAGACTTACCTCCATTGTCTGGATATGCATGTGCTGTTCGAGTTTCCCCAACTCCTTTTCAACAGTCCAACTCTGTAGTTTTCGAAGGGCCTCATAGGGGGACAGCCGGCCTCTTGTTCCACTACTGGCAAGTGGAGTCGACAGCTCCTCATTCAATCTTTAGGACCTAATTTTCCATATCAGGCATCAGTTTCTCAGATTTTGCAAGCCTTTTCCCTGGTCTTCTGTTCACACATTTAGGACCGCTGATCGACAACGTTTTTTTTTCCCCCTCAATATTCCCATTCGACAGATGTTAAAATCGACAGATGTTAAATTGTTAGATCCATTTGTTGAGTGGGAATGGTGTTAGATGGATTGAAATGCGTGTGGTCCCTGCTAAAAACTGGACCAATTGCAATCCATCTAGGGCCATCTTGCGTTTTACCAGGTGGATGTCCAGTCCTTGATTTTATAGTTCAAGCGACTCTGTAGGCTCTGTTGAGCCATCGGTTAACCTTTTGATTTTTGTGGGCCCGTTTTGCCTTTGTTTGCCCTGTTGCCCACCCCTCCGTTGAACTGCTTTTGGACTACCCAATGTACCCCAGTATTCTATCCATCATAATGTATGAGGAGGAAAAACTGTTGCTGTAACTACTTAAAGCAGAGCCCTTGCCATAAAACAAAATAAATAAGTCAAGGTGGATGTAAACCCAATTCATGAAATTTGAGCTGTGCAAGTATCTGGTCTAACCTAGGGTGCAAAATAGTCTAGCACCGGCCCTGGTTTCTATGCAGAGCTGCACCAAATTTTGCACCATGCAGTTTTAGTAAATAACCCCCCCCCCCCATGTGTCTTCCACACAGAATGCCATTTTAAACATCCCTAATCCCATGCTGTGGCTATAATTCACTATTCAATGTAAGTAAGCAGTAAATTGAGAGTTTCAGGTGTCCACACCCTTCACCAAATTTAACCTTTAACTTGATGAAGAAGAGGGAACACCTGAAACTGTCTTAACCACTAGTTTACTGGGCACTTAAATCCCCCCCCCCAATATTCAGCTTTCAGCACTGTCGCACTTTGACATTTGCGCGGTGATGCAACGCTGTACCCAAATTCAATTTTTATCATTTTTTTTCACAAATAGAGCTTTCGTTTGGTGGTATTTGATCACCTCTGGGGGGGGGGTTTATTTTTTGCTAAACAAGCAAAGACTGAAAAAAAAAAAAAAAAAAAAAAAAATCAAGTTTCATAGTTTGTTATAAAATTTAGCAAACAGGTCATTTTTCTCCTTCATTGGCATGCGCTGATGAGGCTGCACTGATAGGCACAGATAAGGCACCAATTAGTGACATCGATAGGTGGCACTGTCGGCACAGATGACTCCGCGGCTGCTCTCCTTGATCGGGACCGATGTCCTGACAGCCGCAGGTGATCGGCTTTTTTTCTCCTCACGCCATCAGCGCGAGGAGAAAAAATATCCGATTACCCGCTTTGTTTACATCACATGATCAGCCGCCACTGGCCCATCGGAGTAAGGGATCGACCCCTTACTCCGATCTGTGATCAACCGAGTCTCAGACTCGCTGATCACAGGGCACTTGAGCACGGAAGGACGTCTATTGACGCCCTCCCGGCAAAGTAGGTCCGCGCTGTAGCAGCCATTTGGCTATATCACGGATGGGAAAGGGTTAAACTTGTATGTTCCTATGTACTGTTTACTTTTGGTATTAAAAAAGGAGTTCAGTGCGCTTGGCAATATATTTATACAGTAGAAAAGAGTTTAATATGAGAATTATTTTATTTTATTTTTTATAAAATAACAAAACCAAAGATTTAAAAAATAAATAAATACATTTTTAAAACCATGTAACTGGGAAAAATTTTAACACATTTGCATTATACACCACCATATTGGATAGATCGGTTACTAATGAATTAGAGGTAAAATTATGTCTGACTATTCAACAGATCTCTAGAAGAGCTTGCCATTCTACATGTGAGGATTTCTTTTAGTAATCTTAATTTAGCACTAAACTGTTTTGCATAACCTGTGTCAGACATATAGTATACACTGTTGCATTCAACAACATTAATTCCCCCCCCCCCTCCCCACCCTGCACCCCTTCAAACTGGCGCGGGCATCTTCCCATAACAAAACTTGTACTGTCATCCAAAAAAAAGGTGGTGTGAGACATAAGGAGAAGAGTGAGCCAGCAAAGCCTCTGCAGACCCACCACACAGCAGGGCATCATACAATACAGACAAAAGAGCACATTATATAGCATAGTACTGTATCCCCAGATGTGTATATGTGAGGTGGCGCAGGAGTCTCCGCTGTGTCTCCAGGGAGTTTGTCTATGTTCCCTGGATGGGCATGGGGAAAAGTCTTGCTGCACTGTACATGCGGTTGGTAGAACTGTTACTGTCCCAAGGCTCCTGCTACCTTTGTAGCATAGGATGTAGATGAGCCCCCAATGGGGCGTCAGGAGTGCATTCAATATCATAGTCAAGTAGTATACCACAGGTTCTGGTTCGGACATAACTTTTGCTGGCAAGAAAGGTGTGGCAGAGTGTGGCGCCAAAGTGTTAGGCCCAATAAAGTTCCACAACGAGAACAACAGGTGGGAGCCTGGGCAAAAGTGGCTAGGATGTTAACAACTAGGCTGGCCATATGTCTCTGCATAAATTAATTGCTGGGCAGTTTGTGCAAATAAAAGGAGAACAAGTATCATACTCACAAAGTCATCAGTTCTCATTCCCCGGAGCAGCACGGCCTTCTAGCCAGGTATTTGCATCATCAGGGTCTTCAAAGAAGGACACTTTCCCATCATGTTCCACCCTGAGCCGGGCGGGGAACAGCATGGCGTATTTGTAGTTATGGATCCGCAATCTGCGCTTGGCCTCCATGAAGTTCTGGTGACGACGCTGGACCTCCGAAGAAAAATCAGGAAATAGTGCGATTTTGAAGTTTCCAAGAGCAATGTTACCCTTTATCCTGGCCATTCTGAGGGCTACATATCGGTCCTTGTAGTTGAGCATTTTCGCTATGAATGTGCGCGGCAGGGCTCCCTGTGGCGTGGCCTGGCCGGCATGCGGTGGGCCCTCTCAACTGTCAGCATGGGGGAAAAGGCCTCCCTCCCATAGGTTGTGATGAGTAGCTGTTCAAGGAACGTGGTGGGGTCCTTGCCCTCTGCCCCCTCCGGGAGGCCGATCAGTCGCAGGTTGCATCTCCTGAGCCTGTTCTCCATCTCATCCTGCTTGGAGAACAGCTGATGGATCTGTTGTTGCATGCGGTCAGCCCTCGTCTGCAATGGCGGGGGTGCATCCTCTACAGTGCTCAGGCGAGTCTCCGTGGTCTTCACCCGGTCGCGGAGGTTTTGCAGATCCTCTCTGATGTGGGAGATGTCCACCTTTACCTTCTCTATCTGTGTGGTCAGGGATGTGCGGCAGAGCGTCATCGCTTCCTGGAGCTTGGCCGTGTCTCCCGCCATTCTCTTCCCCCTTATTTACCGCACCGCCATCTTCCTCAGGCTCCCCTGGATCTTGGTGACGATATTGTGCTAGCTTCGCCGCGGCGGATTTCTGCGATTAGACGGCGAGATGGTGTCCGGAGCTCAAGGCTTCTGGATAGGTGAGTGTGATGCTTAGATGCGGGCTGTGGATCACAGGATACGTTGGATTGTAGGATCAATGGCCGGAGCTCCTCGGAAAGCTCCTACTCCATGTACCGTCAGGCCACGCCCCCTACATGTGAGGATTTTAACTACACTACTAAAACTACTCCTTTTACATTAACAGGTATTTAAAAACTCACCTTTCATATTCATAGAGGTCAGGAAGCAATGGACTTGTGGAAATACAGGATGACGTTGATTTATCAAAAGAATAAACTTTACCTTGAAGATGGAAATAAAAAAACAAAAAAACAAAAGAAAACTGTGAGAATGATAAACTGAATGATAAATTGAGCTGATAATCTGAATTCTGCAACAAAACAGGCGTATGGGTATTTGGTCTTACAGTCCGTGGGTTCAGAACCAACAGTGCTGGTGTGTGGAAAGAGGTCTGGTCTGCTCATATTACCTCTGTTCGTTCAACAGACCGGGTATAAAAGGAAGGTTTTTTGGCTTAGAAACTACTGGATAGATGAGTTACAAGTTAAAAAGACTTTCTTCCTAAACATGTCCATCATAAAGCCAGTAATAAAATGAGATTAGGTCCACATCCAGCTGGGGGGGTATGTTTGCCGCTAACTGATTTTTTATTTTATAAATCAACAAAATGACGGCCTTCTGCACACAGACCCCGACTCCCTGTTGAATAAATTGTGAATAAAATACAAATAAAAACTGACCCAAAACCAGTGTGGTATTGCAGAACACCAAAATGTAATTATGTACAGAGGGAGTGTCAGAAAATATTATATATCATGCCCCTTGGATGCTTCAGTTCGCTTTGATATTGGGATTTCGGAGTGAGCATCACCACTCTGAAGTGTGGTTTGCATGTCAGGGAACCCTGACTTTTAGTCCTTGGCATCACAGTGTAAATGGAAACATATACACTACATAATTAAAAAAAATTATATACTTGCACATGCCTTAAACAATAAAAATAAAAACAGCTCAAATGCCCCCCCCCCCCCCCCAAACCTGTATTAGTCAGATAAGCATGTGAATAGACTGGTACAGGGGAACGGCTTGTCAGGCTCTAGTAGACTTCAACAAAATAGCGGCTGTCTGCCACTAGGATTAGGCCCCAAAAAGTGTGACTTATACTTTCCTATCTGGCTGTTTTTTTCCCCTGCAAAACAGGCAGGTCACGGTTCCCTGTACACAGAATTCTGCGTTTTGTAAACACAGAACTCTGTGTGTGATTGGACACTGACGATCAGCTGATTTCAGACAAAATCATTTGCTGAAACCAGCTGCCAAACTCATGCCGCATTCAATCACAGCACTGGTACGATCTACAGAAGAAATGTCTGCAAATACACAGCTACAATTTATTTAATTTATTATTTTAATTAGGAGGATTGGTTTCATCACCTTAACCACTTACGGACTGCCCGCCGTCGGTATACGTCGGTACTTTGAACAGGGAAAAAAAAGGGTTAAATAAATAATAATAATAAAAATAATAATAATAATAATATTATATATTTTTTTTTATTTATTATTTTACACACACACACTTTATTTTTTAAATGCACCCTGTCCCGCTGAGCTCACGTGCAGAAGCGAAAGCATTCGAAAGCGGTGTTCAAACCACACGTGAGGTATCGTCGTGATAGTTAGAGTGAGAGCAATAACGCTAGCCCTGTAACTCAAAACATGCAACCTGTACAATTTTTTAAACATCGCCTATGGAGATTTAAGGGTAAAAGTTTGTCACCATTCCAATAGTGGGTGTAATGTTGAAGCGTGACATGTTGGGTATCAATTTACTCGGCGTAACATTCTTTCACAATATAAAAAAATTGTGCCAACTTAACGTTTTTTTTATAAAAAAATAAATAAAAAAAAGTAAACAACTGCATTTTTTCCAAACAAAGTGCGCGTGCAAGACCGCTGCGCAAATGCGGTGTGACAGAAAGTATTGCAATGACCGCCATTTTATTCTCTAGGGCAGCAGTCATTAAATGGCGGCACGCGGTCCGGGCACGGACCGAGCGACGCTCTTACCCTGACCGCCAGTGTAGTAGCAGTCACTGGTTTGCTGGGACTGCGGGTTTCCCAGCAATCAGCGCCGCCGCGTGTGTGCGCCCCGCCTCCCAACCGTGGCTCTTGGCCCTCGTCTTCTGTCACAAGAGCGCCTGGCCGGGCGTGACCTCACGTACATGCTCCGCCCCACCCCCTGCTACTCGCAGCTCCCGGTCTTCTGTTACAAGAGCGTCCAGCCGGGCGTGACGTCACCTGCGTGCTCCGCCCCCTGCTACTCACGGTTTATGGCTCCCTGCTCCCGATTACCACTTGCGAGATATATCTTGCAGATTCCGCCCAACTGCAGCTTGTGCCGACTACTCCTGCTCATGGTATGTGGGGCACATTTTGGTAAGGGGCACTCTGATGGCCATATTTTGGTAAGGGGCACTCCGCGTGCCCATCAGCATGCAATCTTAGTTTATCTTAAGGGTCACGCTGATGGGCACATTTTATGTTAAGGGGCACAACAAAATATGGCCATCTGCGTATCCCTTAACATAAAATTTTCCCCATCGGGTGTTACTCTTAAAATAAAATATGGCCATCAGAGTGCCCGTTAACATAAAATATACCCATCAGCATGACCCTTAACATAAAATAAGTAGCATGTTGATGGGCACATTTTATGTTAAGGGGCACTCTGCTAGCCATATTTTATTTTATTATAAGAGCAACACTGATGGACACATTTTATGTTAAGGGGACACTGACAGGAATGCCTGATGTAAGGTGGCACTGTGATAGGGACAACTGATGTAAAGGGGCACTCTGATGGGCACACCCGATGTAAAGAGGCACTCTTATGGTGAAAACTACTCTAAGACCCCTTTCACACGTTTTTCAGGCGATTTGGCGTTAAAAAAAAAAAGAGCATGTAAAGCGCCTGAAAGAAGCCTCATCTGCAATCCCAATATGAAAGCCTGAGTACTTTCAGAGCCCTTTCACACTGCCAGCGCCCGAAAAACGCTGGTAAAGCTCCGCTAAGACCCCTTTCAAACTGGGGTGTTTTTCAGGCGCTTTGGCGTTAAACAAGTGTCTCAATGGGAAGGTGTATTCAACGCTCCTAAAGCGCTGCAAAGAAGCAGCGCCTCAGTGTGAAAGTACTCGGGCTTTCACATTGGAATGGCAGATGAGGCTTATTTCAGGTGCTTTTTTTTTTTTTTTTAACGCCAAGACCCCTTTCACACTGGGGCATTTTTCAGGCACTTTAGTGTGAAAGCACTTGGGCTTTCACATTGGGATTGCAGATGCAGCTTCTTTCAAGCACTTTTTTTAACGCTAAAGCGCCTGAAAAACGCCCCAGTGTGAAAGGGGTCTAAAGGGGGCACTGACAAGGACACCCTATGCAAGGGGGCACTGTGATGGGGGGAACCTTATATAATGGGGCACTCTGATGGGGACAAATAATGACTTGAGATTCGGACCTCAGCCCGAAGAAAATTTTAGCGACCGGTCCTCCTTGAAATTATATATTATATATTACACACACACACACACACACACACACACACACACACTCTCTATGTTTGGGGGTTCCAAGTAATTTTCTAGCAAAAAAAAAAAAAAAGTTTTTAACTTGTAAACACCAAATCTCAAAAACGAGGCTCGGGGCTGAAGTGGTTAATGTTATTCCTATCACTGGGTAAATTGTAAGGGCTTACAACCACTTTAAATGGTGAAGATTACTGAAGCCTGCTAGCAGCTTGTGTTAAGTGACAATCAGCACTACCTCTAAGATCTGTGTTTAACATTTCCAAAATGAAACTTAGTGGTACTTTTAAAGCTTCAACAATGCCTGCTGAAAATCTGCTTCCTTTCTCTACCACATGTGTGTGTGTGTGAGATAGATTATATATATATATATATATATATACACACACACAGGTCCTTCTCAAAAAATTAGCATATTGTGATAAAGTTCATTATTTTCTGTAATGTACTGATAAACATTAGACTTTCATATATTTTAGATTCATTACACACAACTGAAGTAGTTCAAGCCTTTTCTTGTTTTAATATTGATGATTTTGGCATACAGCTCATGACAACCCAAAATTCCTATCTCAAAAAATTAGCATATCATGAAAAGGTTCTCTAAACGAGCTATTAACCTAATCATCTGAATCAACTAATTAACTCTAAACACCTGCAAAAGATTCCTGAGGCTTTTAAAAACTCCCAGCCTGGTTCATTACTCAAAACCGCAATCATGGGTAAGACTGCCGACCTGACTGCTGTCCAGAAGGCCATCATTGACACCCTCAAGCAAGAGGGTAAGACACAGAAAGAAATTTCTGAACGAATAGGCTGTTCCCAGAGTGCTGTATCAAGGCACCTCAGTGGGAAGTCTGTGGGAAGGAAAAAGTGTGGCAGAAAACGCTGCACAACGAGAAGAGGTGACCGGACCCTGAAGAAGATTGTGGAGAAGGACCGATTCCAGACCTTGGAGGACCTGCGGAAGCAGTGGACTGAGTCTGGAGTAGAAACATCCAGAGCCACCGTGAACAGGCGTGTGCAGGAAATGGGCTGCAGGTGCCGCATTCCCCAGGTCAAGCCACTTTTGAACCAGAAACAGCGGCAGAAGCGCCTGACCTGGGCTACAGAGAAGCAGCACTGGACTGTTGCTCAGTGGTCCAAAGTACTTTTTTCGGATGAAAGCAAATTTTGCATGTCATTCGGAAATCAAGGTGCCAGAGTCTGGAGGAAGACTGGGGAGAGGGAAATGCCAAAATGCCTGAAGTCCAGTGTCAAGTACCCACAGTCAGTGATGGTCTGGGGTGCCATGTCAGCTGCTGGTGTTGGTCCACTGTGTTTTATCAAGGGCAGGGTCAATGCAGCTAGCTATCAGGAGATTTTGGAGCACTTCATGCTTCCATCTGCTGAAAAGCTTTATGGAGATGAAGATTTCATTTTTCAGCACGACCTGGCACCTGCTCACAGTGCCAAAACCACTGGTAAATGGTTTACTGACCATGGTATTACTGTGCTCAATTGGCCTGCCAACTCTCCTGACCTGAACCCCATAGAGAATCTGTGGGATATTGGGAAGAGAAAGTTGAGACGCAAGACCCAACACTCTGGATGGGCTTAAGGCCGCTATCGAAGCATCCTGGGCCTCCATAACACCTCAGCAGTGCCACAGGCTGGTTGCCTCCATGCCACGCCGCATTGAAGCAGTCATTTCTGCAAAAGGATTCCCGACCAAGTATTGAGTGCATAACTGAACATAATTATTTGAAGGTTGACTTTTTTTGTATTAAAAACACTTTTCTTTTATTGGTCGGATGAAATATGCTATTTTTTTGAGATAGGATTTTGGGGTTTTCATGAGCTGTATGCCAAAATCATCAATATTAAAACAAGAAAAGGCTTGAACTACTTCAGTTGTGTGTAATGAATCTAAAATATATGAAAGTCTAATGTTTATCAGTACATTACAGAAAATAATGAACTTTATCACAATATGCTAATTTTTTGAGAAGGACCTGTATATATATATATATATATATTGTGACAGCAGGAAGGTAAAGTCACCTGGTTGCATCCAGGGGGGTAGATATATTTCGCCCAGATTTAGGCTTTACGCCGACTTATACAACTAGGTGGAGAGTTGTATAAGCCCAGCTAAGGCTAGTGGGCTCATGGATGACTCATACCTCTAGGGAGAGTGTGGGGCGTCGTACAGACAGGGAGTTGAAGAGACCAGCTGAAGCTTGTCAGCTCATTTAGGCCTCTATAAGAACTCCCAGCTTCATTAGATGTTAGCTCATGCCTGGAACCAGACCTGTGTGGACTGTCTAGGGAGAGTGAACCCCTGTGCGGTGAGGCAAAGCCTGTGTGGCTATTTGTTTGGACTTTTACTAAACCAGGGACTTAGGGACTAGGACAGCACCAGGCTGATCCCAGTTGTTAGTTTAGGAAACCTGCATGTTTAGTCAGAGGTCAACTTGACCAGGATTTATTTTGGTTATGTTTCTTTTGCTTTGCTGTGTTTTGTCACTGTAAATAGAAAATAAACCGCACCTTTTTGATTTTGAAAACAACAACCTCCGTTTGCTGGGCCTGTTTTGTGTGGGGAGCCCATCCCGGGGGTCACACACACCCGCTGCCGAGCTAACCCCCTCACAGTTGGTGGAGAACCAGTGGCAGTTTTTTTTAAGCCAGCATGGAGGAGATACTGAAACAGCTGGCTCTAGCAAATGCCAATCAACAGCAGACAAATGCAGGTTTGCAAAGGAGCCTTGCAGCCCAGCAGCAAGCTCATCAACAGAGCCTTGCAGCCCAGCAGCAAGCTCACCAACAGAGTCTGGAAGCTCAGCAACAAGCCCTGCAGCAATCTGAGGCCCGCTTCATAGACCTGTTACAGAAGCAAGAGCAGAGATTACAACAAATGGAAGCAGTAGTGCAGCAACGTCCGCAGACCAGTGAGGGAAGCCGTCCCACTAATACCGCGTCCTTTGGGGTGAGTCGTTTATTGACAAAAATGACTGGAGAGGATGATCCAGAGGTATTTTTGACCACATTTGAAAGGACTGCTGAAAGAGAAAAGTGGCCTGAGGAGCAGTGGGCTGGACTGGTGGCTCCTCTGTTAACTGGTGAATCGCAGAAGGCTTACTATGACCTAGAGCATGACCAAGCAAAAGACTATGTGATGCTAAAAGCTGAAATATTGGCAAGGCTGGGTGTCACCCTGGCTGTCCGGGCTCAGCGTGTGCATAACTGGACTTTCCAGCTTGGAAAACCCCCCAGGTCTCAAATGTATGATCTCATTCACCTGAGCAGAAAGTGGCTACAGCCAGAGACTTTGTCCGCACCAAAGATTGTGGAACGTGTTGTAATGGATCGGTTTTTGAGAGCTCTTCCTACTGCCATCCAAAAGTGGGTAAGCCATGGAGACCCAGAGACGGCCGATGGTCTTGTGGATCGTGTGGAGAAATACTTGGCTACAGAGAACCTGACGGCCTCTTCCAGAGACACTCGGACTTTCCACCCTAAGACCAGACCATCCCCAGGGGCGGATAAGATGATTCCAAGGGGTAAGGGTGGAGAGAGTGAGAGGGTGGGAGCTCTACCCCAAGTTTGGCGAGAACAGCCTGGGAAATCAGCGGCTCAAGAGGCGGCAAGAAGGATCGTTTGCTACCGCTGCCGGCAAGCGGGACATATTGCAGCAAATTGCCCGGTTGTGGAGGAACCCATGCAGTGTGACTTTCTGACGGGCAGACGTCAGTCGCTGTGTGCGACAGTCGCATGCACTGCCATTCGGGGAACTGAGAAACATTTATGCAAAATGTGTATTAATGGTAGAAATGTTGTGGTATTGCTGGATTCAGGTAGCCTTGTGACCCTGATAAAGGCTGAATTAGTTAAAACAGAGGTCTCTGGGAATAGCAAGGTAGCTGTTATTTGTGTGCATGGGGACACCCGAGAGTATCCAGTGACTACAGTGTGTTTCGAGACCCCCAAAGGTACCCTCTCTCATCCAGTGGGCTTAGTATCTCAGTTACCGCATGACGCCATTGTGGGAAGGGATTTTCCGAAGTTCTGGGAACTGTGGGATGATCCTGAGCCCCCCACTGGTGCCCCTATGTACCAGGAATGTGATAGCCAGAACTCCCCTGAGAGTGGTGAGGACTCTCCGGAATTTCCCTTGTCAGTATTGGCAGGGGAGACTCAAGAAACTGGAGAGGAGCCCACCTCCTCAGACGAAAACCTACCGTCTGTGGAGTTTTCTGATCTTGAGGTTCACAGGGAAAACTTTGCCACAGAACAGTTGAAAGACCCCGCCCTAATAAAGGCACGGGAAAACGTAGTGAAAATAGATGGCGAGTTAGTGAACCCAGATAATACCTGCACTTACCCATACTTCAGCGTAGAGAAGGACCTACTGTATCGGGTGGCAAAAAGGGCAGAAGAAACCGTTGAGCAGCTTGTGGTGCCCAAACCTTACAGGAAGTTGGTGTTGGAGTTGGCCCATGGGCACATTCTTGGAGGTCATCTGGGGACAGAGAAAACCCGAGAGAGGGTATTACAGAGATTCTATTGGCCGGGGGTGATGAAGGACATAGAAAATTATTGTTCCTCCTGCCCTGTGTGTCAGAGGTCGGCCCCGATGCCACATTTCCGTAGCCCGCTGGTCCCTCTACCCATCATTGAGGTCCCGTTTGAGAGGATCGCCATGGATTTGGTAGGGCCTATAATCAAGTCCGCTAGGGGGCACCAGTACATATTAGTTATAATGGACTATGCCACCCGTTATCCAGAAGCGATCCCTCTCCGAAATACCTCGGCCAAAACCATAGCCAAAGAGCTATCTCTTGTGTTTAGCCGGGTGGGTATTTGTAAAGAACTGCTTACGGACCAAGGTACACCCTTTATGTCCCGGGTTATGAAGGAGCTATGTAAATTGTTCAAAGTGACGCAATTACGTACATCTGTGTATCACCCCCAAACCGATGGGCTGGTTGAAAGATTCAACAAAACCCTAAAACAAATGTTGAAGAAAGTGGTGGATAGAGATGGAAAGGATTGGGACTGTCTACTTCCTTATCTGATGTTTGCTATTAGGGAGGTGCCCCAATCCTCTACGGGATTCTCCCCCTTTGAGTTACTGTATGGGAGACACCCAAGAGGGCTGTTGGATATTGCCAAGGAAACTTGGGAAAGTGAGAGTTCTCCCCACAGGAGTGTGATTGAGCATGTCGCCCTGATGCAAGACCGAATTGCACAGGTAATGCCCATCGTGAAGGAACATTTGGCCCAAGCGCAGTTAGCACAGCAGAGAGTGTACAACCGTGGAGCCAAGACCCGTACCTTTTCCCCGGGGGATAGGATACTGGTACTTGTCCCTACGGTTGAAAGTAAATTCCTTGCCAAATGGCAAGGCCCCTACGAGATAATGGAAAAAGTGAGCGAAGTGAATTACAAGGTCAGACAACCAGGAAGGCGAAAGCCCGAACAGATCTATCACGTTAATCTGTTGAAAGCCTGGAGGGATAGAGAGTCCCTAGTCGCAGACACTTGGTCACCAGCTCAAACTGGTTGCGTGATTCCTGAGGTTGGAATAGCAGCCACCTTGTCACAACCCCAACAACAGGAGGTTAAGGAGTTTGTGCTTCGCAACAAGGAGGTATTCTCTGAGCTGCCGGGACAAACATCTGGGGTAGAGCATGACATCATTACCCCGCCCGGTGAAAGGGTGAAGTTAAAACCCTATCGGATCCCAGAGGCCCGACGGGAGGCAATACGGGAGCAAGTACAGAAAATGCTGAACTTAGGGGTGATAGAGGAGTCCCAAAGTGATTGGTCTAGTCCCATTGTGTTGGTGCCTAAACCGGATGGGAGCTGGCGATTTTGTAACGATTTTCGTCAGTTGAACAAAGTTACAAAATTTGACACCTACCCCATGCCACGTATAGATGAGTTGATCGACCGGCTGGGAACAGCCCGATACATGACGACTCTTGACCTCACAAAAGGGTATTGGCAAATCCCCCTGGCCAAGTCGGCCAAAGAGAAAACCGCATTTGTAACCCCAGACGGGGCGTTCCAATATAAAAGAATGCCGTTCGGGTTACAGAATGCGCCGGCCACATTCCAGCGGAAAATGGACCAGATGCTGAGGCCCCATCGGAAGTATGCTGCGGCTTACCTGGATGACGTAATTGTCCATAGCACAGATTGGGCCTCACATCTGCCAAAAGTGCAAGCAGTCCTGGACTCTGTTCGGGAAGCGGGGTTTACGGCTAACCAAGAAGTGTACCATTGGGCAGGAGGAGGCCAAATATCTTGGGTACACCATTGGGAGGGGAGTAATAAAACCCCAACTCAACAAAGTCGAGGCCATCCAGAGTTGGCCACGTCCCAACAGCAAGAAGCAGGTACGAGCCTTTCTGGGAATCGCTGGGTATTATCGGCGATTCATTCCCCACTTTGCTTCTAAGGCTGTGCCCCTAACCAACCTGACGAAGGGGAAAGGGTCGGTCATGATTAAATGGACCCCCGAGGCTGAGGCAGCATTCCAATTCTTGAAACAAGCCTTATGTAGCCAGCCAGTGTTGTACTCACCCGACTTCTCTAAAGACTTTGTCGTACAAAGTGATGCGTCAGATGTGGGGTTAGGAGCAGTATTGTCCCAGGTCTGGAACGGGGAAGAGCACCCAGTCATTTACCTCAGCAGGAAGTTGAAGTCCCATGAGGTAAATTACGCCACCGTTGAAAAGGAGTGTTTAGCGGTGAAGTGGGCTCTAGATTCCCTTCGGTACTACCTGCTAGGTAGGCACTTTGACATGGTTACGGATCACGCTCCGTTAAAGTGGATGGCTCAAAACAAGGAAACAAATAGAAGAGTGAATAGGTGGTTCCTGGCCCTCCAGGAATTCAACTTCACAGTAAAGCATCGCCCTGGCGTTCAAATGGGGAATGTGGATGCTTTGTCTCGAGTACATGAATGCCTGATTGCTGGTGTTCCAACCCCGAGGTTAAAACAAGAGGGGGGGGTATGTGACAGCAGGAAGGTAAAGTCACCTGGTTGCATCCAGGGGGGTAGATATATTTCGCCCAGATTTAGGCTTTACGCCGACTTATACAACTAGGTGGAGAGTTGTATAAGCCCAGCTAAGGCTAGTGGGCTCATGGATGACTCATACCTCTAGGGAGAGTGTGGGGCGTCGTACAGACAGGGAGTTGAAGAGACCAGCTGAAGCTTGTCAGCTCATTTAGGCCTCTATAAGAACTCCCAGCTTCATTAGATGTTAGCTCATGCCTGGAACCAGACCTGTGTGGACTGTCTAGGGAGAGTGAACCCCTGTGCGGTGAGGCAAAGCCTGTGTGGCTATTTGTTTGGACTTTTACTAAACCAGGGACTTAGGGACTAGGACAGCACCAGGCTGATCCCAGTTGTTAGTTTAGGAAACCTGCATGTTTAGTCAGAGGTCAACTTGACCAGGATTTATTTTGGTTATGTTTCTTTTGCTTTGCTGTGTTTTGTCACTGTAAATAGAAAATAAACCGCACCTTTTTGATTTTGAAAACAACAACCTCCGTTTGCTGGGCCTGTTTTGTGTGGGGAGCCCATCCCGGGGGTCACACACACCCGCTGCCGAGCTAACCCCCTCACAATATATATATATAAAAAGATGTTTGGATGCTGCTATTCAACGCCATAAACATTAAATGTTTTTCTCTGCATGGCAGTAAAGCTAGTCTGCTAAAATTATAATATTAAACCTGTGGCTTCATCTGCTGGCTAGAAAAGGGTGACGCAATAAGAAATTATATCCCAAAAAATACATAAGCATTTTTGTAATATATTTAATGTAGTGAACATAACAAATTACAGAAATAACAAACCAAACAGTTAAGTTTTTTTGGGCGTTACATTCTTGACTCTTATTCCGAATGTCAAACTGTTTGCAGATAGAACATTAGGTAAACACTTACCGTCATGGACAATTTCAAAATCTGGCCATCCTTCTTCAACAGATGTGACAAAAGCCAGCTTTCCTTCCAGCATTTCTCCATCAATGAATTTCCCATACAGGGCTGTACTTCCATCAGGATAGACATAGGCAATCTTATTTCCAGTCATTTCCCCATCTTCATTCACCTCTCCCACAAGACCGCCTCCATCCTGTAAGGGAAAACAACCAACACCTGCTTTTGTCAAAGTAGTTCAGAAAAAAAAAACATTATGGTATTTTTTTCTGTGACCCCAGTCACTGTGTGCATCTCAGCTACATGAAGGATCTTTGGATGGTCAAGCTGCTTTCTGGCCCATAATGAAAATGTATATGGGCAATTATGTTCTTAAACTGAATGTTTAAAAATTATAAAAAAGGCATGAACACAGTGTCCTGCCAGACTGTAAAGCAATAAAACATGACAGTTTTAAACCATTACAACTTTATCTGAAAAATAAATAAATAAAATAAAGTCTTTGGTTTAAATACATTTTATCTTTTTAATTAGATTTTACTTGAAACATGGTACTTCAAATCAGATTGGACCTGTGAGTACTTGCAAACTTCAAGAATTAAAACACACTATCAAATTGGTATCCCTGATTTATTTAGCAAATAACTTATTCAAGCGGAACTTCTCTCAAATCAACTGTGACTATTTATCGAAGTATATCATATTTACTTGTTTTAAACTTTTTTTGTTAAAATTTCTTCAGTTACTTCCTGGTTCCAGGCTGTGACAGGAGTGACTTTGGGTAGGATGCCCGAGAACTCCATTCCGATCTGTACTAGACGGACTCTATTTACAACCATGCTGGAACCTTGTAAAATGCATATATTGTGTATCGCATGCTATTGGACTATTTTGTTGAGATCATCTGCGGTGTTTTTACTCCATTGGTTTATTGTCTCTGTCTGCTCTGGCTGTAGGGGGAATTGTTCCAACCGCTCTCCTTGCTGATTGGACAATTTACCCCACCCTGAATTCCAAAAGGGAGGGGTGATGGTCCCGAGAGGGATAGCCATTGTGTTCATGTGTGAAAAATAATAGGATTTTTATAACAGCTTACCTGTAAAATCCTTTTCTTGGAGTACATCACGGGACACAGAGCGACATAGTCATTACTATGTGGGTTATATAGATACCTTCAGGTGCTGGCACTGGCAACTTCCAAAACCGGAAGTACAATCCCCTATTTAAGCCCCTCCCATCCGGGAGTACCTCAGTTTTGTAGCAAAGCAATAAGTGTCCCCAAAAGAGGGGTGGGAGCTCTGTGTCACGTGATGTACTCCAAGAAAAGGATTTTACAGGTAAGCTGTTAAAAAATCCTATTTTCTTTCTCGTACATCACGGGACACAGAGCGACATAGTCATTACTATGTGGGACGTCCCAAAGCAATGCCAAATGAGGGGGGGATACACCATACATAAGCTGGGCGCTATCAGACATGAGGATCTTTTGCGGCCTGCAACACACTGCGCCCAAAGGCGACATCCTCCTGACTTCTAACGTCCACCTGGTAGAACCTAGTAAACGTGTTTACTGAAGACCATGTTGCGGCCTTACAGATTTGAGCCAGGGAGGCCTGGTGATGCACTGCCCATGAAGTTCCAACTGCTCTCGTGGAGTGCGCCCTAACTTTGAACGGAGGCGGTCTCCTTCTCAAGCCATAGGCTTGTATTATGACCTTTCGAATCCACTTGGCTAAAGTAGATTTTGCCGCTGCCTGACCCTTTCTGGGGACTTCCGGCAGAATAAACAAAGTATCCGTTCTACGAATCTGAGCAGTGGCTTTTAGATAAGCTTTAACTGCTCTTACTACATCCAAAGAATGTAATAACTTTTCCTCTACCGAGCTAGGTTTGGGGAAAAAGGAAGGAAGAACCACATCTTGGTTCAAATGAAACCTCGATACCACCTTAGGAAGAAAGGCTGGATGAGGACGTAACACTACTCTGTCCTTCTGGATAACCAGATATGGCTCCCTACAGGACATAGCGGCCAATTCCGACACTCTTTTAGCCGAACATATGGCTACTAAAAAAATCAATTTCCTGGTGAGAAGAACCAAGGAAATGTGCTGTAATGGTTCAAATGGTTGTTTCTGTAGAACCGATAGAACCAGGTTTAGGTCCCATGGACATATGGGAATTTTAACCGGAGGGCTAATACGCATCACTCCTTGTGTAAAAGTTTTGACTAGTGAATGTGAAGCCAGGGGCCTTTGAAAAAATATTGACAAGGCCGAAATCTGACCCTTGATAGTACTCAAGGCAAACTTCCTATCTACAGCCCACTGTAGGAAGTCCAGAATCCTACCTATTACGTACTTACGTGGATGCCATTTCTTGGCCTCACACCACGCGATGTACGCCTTCCAGATTCTATAGTAAATCTGCCTGGATACCGGCTTCCTGGCATTGATCATGGTAGATACCACAGGATTAGAGAGACCTCTCTTTTTTAGAATGTGGGCTTCAATAGCCAGGCCGTCAAACCTAGGGCTAGTAAGGAAGGGTGGTATATCGGTCCTTGCGAAAGCAGGTCCGGACGATGTGGAAGGGTCCAAGGACTACCCACAGACATTTTTACAATCTCTGCGTACCATGCTCTTCGGGGCCACGCTGGAGCCACCAGAATCACTGGTTTCTTTTCTACCCTGATTCTGCAGAGTAATCGAGGCAACAATTGTGGCGGTGGAAATGCATATATCAGCTTGAACTGATCCCAAGGGAACACTAGAGCATCCGAGCCGCAAGCTAGGGGATCCCTTGTCCGAGAGACAAATCTGTCCACCTTTGCGTTGAATCTGGATACTAGCAGATCTACATCCGGTGCCCCCCACCGCTGACATATTGCCCGGAAAACCTCGGGGTGAAGGGACCATTCCCCTGGGCATAATTGTTGGCGACTTAGAAAGTCCCCCTTCCAATTCTCCACCCCTGAAATGAAGACCGCGGATATGGCTGGGACATACATTTCTGCCCATTTCAGGATGCAATTTACTTCCCTCTGGGCTGCACGACTCCTGGTGCCCCCCTGATGATTGATATATGCCACTGCCGTGGCATTGTCTGATTGAATTCTGACAGGGGACCCTTGGAGTTTGGATGTCCATGCTACTAGGGCATACCAGGCTGCTCGTATCTCTAAGAGATTGATGGGCAGAGCCTTCTCTGCATCCGACCATCTGCCCTGGAGAGACCATTGCTCCAGTACTGCCCCCCCCCAGCCTAAAAGGCTGGCATCAGTAGTGACCACCTTCCAAGAAATCGGACTGAAGGATTTCCCTTTTTCCAGATTCTGGGGAACCAACCACCAACGGAGGCTTTTGCGAACGGAAGGGGACAAGGACATTGGTAAGTCTAGGGCCTGAACTTTTTTGTTCCAGGCTGACAGTATGGCCCTTTGCAAATTCCTTGAATGGAATTGACCGTAGGGCACCGCTTCGAATGATGCCACCATTTTTCCCAGCAGCCTCATGCACAGGCGTATGGACGGCTGTCTTTTTGTACCCACCAGGTGGATCAAATCTCTCAGAGAAGACACTTTTTCTTGAGGCAAGAAAATCTTCCTCTGGTCTGAATCCAGCCTTAGCCCCAAGTATTCCAGACTTTTGACTGGTTTTAGGGCTGACTTGTCTCGGTTGATGATCCAACCCTGAGATTCCAGATACTTGATTGTCTCGTGAACAACCATTTCTAGTTTTTCCACTGAGTGGTCCATCAGCAACAAGTCGTCTAGATATGCCATTATCGTCACACCTCGTGTTCTTAGATTGGCCAATAGTGGGGCCAGAATTTTTGTGAACACTCGTGGTGCTGTGGCCAGACCGAAGGGTAAGGCTCTGAACTGAAAATGGCGCCCTTCTACTGCAAAGCGTAGACATTTTTGGTGGACTGGAAAGATGGGAATGTGCAAATAAGCATCTTTGATGTCGATCGAGGCTAACCATTCCTCCCCTTGTAGGGCAGTGGCCACCGATCGGATCGACTCCATCCGGAAAGTCCTGATATGTAGGAATTGGTTTAGCCCTTTTAGATTTAATATGGGCCTTACGTCCCCGTTTGGCTTCGGGACTGTAAAGAGGTTTGAGTAAAACCCGAACCCGCATTCTTCCAGGGGAACCTCCATAATTACTCCTTGGAGCAATAGTTGTTCTAGCGCCGACAGGAGGGATCCTCTCTTCCGGGGATCTCTTGGCATGTTTGACCACATAAAATGGGAAGGAGGAGAGTCTCAACTCCAGCTTGTATCCCAGACTTACTGCGGAGAGCACCCATCTGTCTCTGATCGTGTCCCGCCAGGTCTCTGCGAACAACTGAAGTCTTCCCCCCACCCGATTGAGTGGAGGCAACCCTTCATAAATTTGACTTGGGGGGAGGTTTTGTACCTCTCCTGACCCAGGGTTTTTTGTTACCCTGTGATTGTCCCTGATTCTTACCCCCGGGATTTGACCGAGGAGGCCGTCGGAACTGCTTCACAGCAGATGTCCCAGGGACTGGAGAGGCAGGCCTCTTAAAAGAGGGACCTCTAAATCTCTTTTTAACCGGCAAGAGTGTACTTTTACCGCTGGAAATTTTCTGGATATATTTGTCCAGGTCTTCCCCGAATAAGCGTTCACCATGAAATGGGAAGCCAACCAGCAATCTTTTACAGGGAGCTTCAGCAGACCAGTTCTTGAGCCATAGAAGCCTACGCATATGTACTACAGACAGCGTAAGGCGGGAGGCCTGATGGATTGAATCCTTGATGGCGTCAACCGCAAAGCATAAGGCTCTAGGCAGATCAGCTAGGGCAAGGGCCTGCTGATCCGGCAAGTCCCTTAAGACCTGTTTTAACTGATCCTTCACCGCTTGGCAGACCCCAATAGCTGCTACTGCTGGTTGTGTCACCAAGCTTGCTGTAGTAAAAGCAGATTTTAATAAGGACTCCAATTTTTTATCTATTGGGTCCTTGAACATTTGAACATGATCTACTGGACATGTCAGTGATTTGTTCACACAAGAGATGGCTGCGTCCACTGTAGGCACCCTCCATTTTCGGATGAACTTATTCTCCATGGGATAGACCACCGGAAATCTCTTAGGGGGAGTAAATATTTTATCAGGATGTTCCCAATCCTGGTAAATGAGTCCTTCCAGTAAAGGATGGATTGGAAAGGAACAAACAGTCTGGGGAGCTTTTAGCGACCCCAACGAGGAGACAGAAGTGGTTGATGGTTCCGCAAGGGGCATTTTAAATGCTGGATCGGACCATATCAGTCAGGGACTGAACCCATAATCTTTCAGTATGTGATGCTGAAAATGGCTCTTCCACTGTCGATTCCTCTAGAACAGAATCAACCTCATCCTGATCCCCTTCAGGTAGGTCGATCCCTGTATGGGACTGTTGCTCCGCTAACAGGTACTCTGAGGGAGGAGACGGAGATCGGGGCGCACTTTCCCTCTGACAGGGAAGCAGCGATCGATGTTATCAATCTTTCTTCCAGTCCTCCCAGAGCTGAGGAAAAAACCTCCTCTGTTACATACACAGGAGCAGGTGAACTGAGGACAGCCACAGTACCAGGTACTCCTGAGGGTTCTCTACGGGCACCAACCTCTGATTTTTCAGGGGAGACTGGTGCAGCCAAAGCATGCCCAAGATCCTCAGAGCCCGACGGAGACCCCCTTTGCTTCCTGGGAGTCTTAGTCCCGGAGACTTTGGACAGCATATTCCTAAGCCCAAAGCGGAGGTATTCCAGCCGTAATACACCACTTACTGAAAATAGTCTAGCACAATTGCTGCTATATAAACAGTTGGTGTCTACTAATGTGCCTTTCTATGGGGATGCCTGCATCAACCGCCTGCTGTATGCCTTTTTTAAATGTTACCAGCTCCGTCTCTGCACTCCATAGCCAGCTCACAACAAATAATTGTGCCTTTTGACATGCTGGGACGCCCGCACATGCGCAGAAGCGCGCACAGAGCGTCATCTGCCAAGCTCCGCCCCCTTTTCAAGCTCACCTCTATATATAGAGGCGCGGGCACGTGCGCCTTCGGTGCCTCTTTTTTAAAAAAGACTAGGGAGAGGAGCCAGGGTCCCTGTTTGCAGCAGGGCCCGGGGATGGACGAGCATTGCAACATGACAGAGGAAGCAGTTTCCCTAAAGAGAACTCACCATCTGCCTGGACTTGACCTCAGAAGGAAACAGTCCAGAAAAAAAATGACGTTCCACAGCGGCCTCTAGTGGTTTAACACAGGTACCGCGGTTTGTCCATTTTTTTTTTTCTTGACCACTATTTAAAAAATTACATTTTCTAGCAGTTTCAGGCATGCACAGATATTTAGCGGGAATACCGTTAGGTAACAGGCAGAAAGACATATTAGGCTTGGGGGTCCCCTCAATAGAACCAAGTTCCTGAGGGGCCCCCACTTACCTTTTCCCCGCCGGACTCTGTTTGGTCACAGGAGCCCAAACTTCACCTCTCACGGCAGGCAATGTACGTAGACCTTCAGGGACCGGGTTCCCAAAGATTCCACTCCCCTGGACCTGTATAGCACCCTGCACAGATAACATCTTGGTCGTGAGTATGACCAGAGCTCTGGATCCCAGGGTCCAGCCCTCCTAAGAGAGGCATTACAGGCAAAACCTTGCTCTTCTCTGCAAGGCCCGGGTACCGACCGTTTAGCTATGAAGCTTTTTTGGTCGGATCCGGAATAGCTTGCTGAGGCCCAAAAGAACCTGTACACAAGCCCAGATGAAAAAACATGTTAACCTTTGGCCAACACCTTAGACACTGGCAAAAAACTGAGGTACTCCCGGATGGGAGGGGCTTATATAGGGGAGGGTACTTCCGGTTTTGGAAGTTGCCAGTGCCAGCACCTGAAGGTATCTATATAACCCTTGGACAAAAGACAAAAAGAAAGGAAAAACAAATCCCTAAAGTGCATTTTCTCCAGTCCTAATTTAAATAATATAAGTCTAAATACCATTGGTCAATAGTGGGACCATTGTTGTAGCAAAAGAGGCTAGGCAAAAAAGAAGGGGAACACCCCAAGATGTATAAAGGGGTGTAAAAGTTGCTACTTAATACAATGGTAGGTATAGACTGAGACTGGGGGAAATGATTAAATAATTTATTATAGTCAAAAAGGAATACTCAGAAAATTTCAATTGGCATTAAAAATAACACAGATAACTGCTACCACAGACTACTGACGATCACCGATGGTGATCTCAGTAGGGGGGGGGGGGTGGTCAAACAAGACAGGACATGTCAATTCTAATGATTGGGAAACCCCAAATAAAACTACTAAGGCGTATCCAGCTCCACTGCGAATTACCCCGGGGAGATACCATCAAACAAATGCCAATCCTAACATCTAGACACTGGTCCCAAGGTAATATTCAATATCAGAAAAAATTATTATTGATATATTGGCCAAAATTGCCAAAAACAGGGGACCTTAGTAGGCAAAAAATGTCAGGGTTCATCCACAAAGGACTGCGGAACAATTTTCAAGATAATCAGTAGATAGTAGTGGTTATCCTATCCTTTTTCCCACTGTTTGGAGACCAGCGGGTGGCTGAAGATTTTAGTATCTACTTTGTAACTGATTGAGCCGCCAGCTGCTGTATCTCAAAGTGGTACGGAATCAATGTTCATTCAGGGGAATAGAGCCACATTCAAAGATATCTGTGCATCAGCGAACTGTTCCTTAAGCATAGGTCTGTGGTGATCAAGTTAGTTGAGCCCTGCAACTATATAGTGATGGCCTGTGGAGCCTGTTTCATACGTTACCATCCCGGGAGCGTTCATATATTGTGGTGGGCACCTGTGATGTTGCAGCTCTTCCCGGTACTGGTGAATGAGTAGTTTGGATTTACTCAGTCCGTTATCATCTGCTGCTATTTCAGGAGCCTTCTCCGCTCACCTGGGTGGATCACGTACTTGTGCTGACAGCGTCTGCGGAGATATCAATCTCTATGCTAAAGACGCCGCTCTCGGCTTCACGGCTATGCTGGGCGGGGATTGCGTTGCCGACGTCACGTGACCGATGTGACGTCAACGCGATTCGCTATCTGGATAGCGTAGCTTCGTCTGGACTGGGTGGTGGGGCGGCTCCTGGCGGTTCTATTTATGGACATTGTCCTTCCGACAGGCCGCCCTCTTGTGAGAAAAAAAGGAGTAGGCATGTAGTTCTCCCATTCTTAGTGGATGACCACAACAAATAAAAACTAACATACGAGGGAAGAAAATTGGCCAGTGTAGCCACGGCTTTGGTTCGCATATACTATACTGTAATTAGGAGGAATAATATAGCTACGGTATTTTGTTCATACTACTGCAACTAGTCATGGAATTTATATATATATATATATATATATATATATATATATATTTTAATCAACATAAATCATGTACCAATAATTAGTATTCATTTCACATATTGTTACTTAAATCCATCATTCCCGTTAGGGAATGGAGATGACTCGATGGTAGACCCATGTCAGACAGCTGTAGATATGAATAATACCAATCAGAGACTTCGAAATTTAGAGTCTATCTATAACTCAATTTCGATGTGTTGGGATGCGCTGGGGTCTAAGCCAGATGGCTTAAGCTTGGTAAATCACATAACCAAGACATCATGATTTATTTCATATATTGATCTTCGCATACTCCCAGGTGTGGCCCAGCGTCCACTCAGTCAATTTCCCTAGTAGTACCCAGGTTTGCAAGAATATAGCCAGCATCTCACCTTAATATATGGATATACCCATAAAGGATTAGGGGTATGGACAGCGAGTCGCACCCAGGAAGCAATGCAGATATTAACCCCCCCCAGGGCAGCCCACACATCAAACAAGATCGGAGTCCATGATTAAGCCATACTCAAGCGTGCCTAGTTAATACTAGAGATGGATTTACCAGAGGAGATCAAGCAAGAGGAGGTGATTAAATCAATATCACCTATTTTTGATTTTTTTGAAAAAGTTTTTTTAGGAACACAAGAGATAAAGTTATGGGATAAGGGGAATGATGTTGGGAAGAGGGAGGGGGAAGAATACATTTTTGGTCAAGTGTCTAAAAAGACCTGAAGATTGAGTTCAGTGTTTAACCCCATAGGGGCCAATGAGCCTAGGCGGAAAATCCACCATTTTTCCTTCTGAAGGAGAATGCGATTAAAATCACCCCTTCTTTTGGGCAATTTAAGTACATAGATGCCTTTGATTTTTATACCATCTATCTTGCCATCATGGCACAGGGCAAAATGTTTAGCCAGTGGTTTTTCCTGACTTTTTTCCGGGTCCCTCTCTCTCTCCTTTTTAATGTCACAAAGATGCTCCCCTATCCTAACTTTTAGGGGCCTTTTGGTCTTACCTATATACATCTTCGGACATGAACACGTGATCATATATATCACCCTGCTTGTAGAGCAGTTGATAAGATCACGTATTTCAAAGGTTTCCCGACCGAGTGCATCCATGAAGGATGCAGTTCGGTCCACTAAAGGACATACTTGGCATCTATTACAAGGGAACATGCCTTTACTTCTGGGGTACTCTGAAAGCCAGCTGATACTAGGTTCCTTGGTAAATTTGGAATGAATTAACATATCCCCAAGATTCTTGGCCCTCCTTGCCACCAATTTGGGTGCATTTCCTACAATGTCCTGCATCCCAGGGCAATTGAGGAGAATGCCCCAATGTTTTTCCAGCACTCGTCTAACTTGGTCCCACTGGGCTCCATACGGGGTAATCACCCTCACCGGCTCTGAGTTTTTATTTTTAATATTTTTTATTTTAGAGTTGGCATTAAGATCAACAGAGAGGAGACTTTTTCTATCTTGGCAGGCTGCACGCTGTTTGGCCTTTCTAATCTGCCGATGCGAGTACCCCCTTTCCCGAAATCTTTTGTAGAGCTCAGCATTTTCCCTCCTAAGATCTTCCCTCTTTGTACAGTTTCTTTTAATCCTTAGAAACTGTCCAATTGGGATTCCATCCTTGAGGGACTGAGGATGGTGACTATCAGCTCTAAGGAGGGTATTAGCTGCTGTCTCTTTCCTGTAAGTACGGGTACATAGTTTGCCCTCCTCTACATATATCCAAAGGTCGAGGAAGGAGATCTGTTCATCTACCGTGAAAGTAAGGCGGATATTGCGGTCATTACTGTTCAATTGACCAATAAAATGGACCCACTGGTCCCTACTACCACGCCATATCACCAAAACGTCGTCAATGTATCTCAACCATGCATGCACATGGCTAGTATACATTGGCGACGTGTAGACCTCCTCCTCCTCCCATAAACCTAGATGGAGGCAAGCATAGGCAGGTCCCCACGCTGCCCCCATTGAAGTACCTCTAATTTGGCCAAATTTTCTTACCTCGTATGTTAGTTTTTATTTGTTGTGGTCATCCACTAAGGATGGGAGAACTACATGCCTACTCCTTTTTTCTCACAAGAGGGCGGCCTGTCGGAAGGACAATGTCCATAAATAGAACCGCCAGGAGCCGCCCCACCACCCAGTCCAGACGAAGCTACGCTATCCAGATAGCGAAACGCATTGACATCACAGCGGTCACGTGACGTCGGCAACGCAATCCCCGCCCAGCATAGCCGTGAAGCCGAGAGCGGCGTCTTTAGCATAGAGATTGATATCTCCGCAGACGCTGTCAGCACAAGTACGTGATCCACCCAGGTGAGCGGAGAAGGCTCCTGAAATAGCAGCAGATAACGGACTGAGTAAATCCAAACTACACATTCACCAGTACCGGGAAGAGCTGCAACATCACAGTTGCCCACCACAATATATGAACGCTCCCGGGATGGTAACGTATGAAACAGGCTCCACAGGCCATCACTATATTGTTGCAGGGCTCAACTAACTTGATCACCACAGACCTATGCTTAAGGAACAGTTCGCTGATGCACAGATATCTTTGAATGTGGCTCTATTCCCCTGAATGAACATTGATTCCGTACCACTTTGAGATACAGCAGCTGGCGGCTCAATCAGTTACAAAGTAGATACTAAAATCTTCAGCCACCCGCTGGTCTCCAAACAGTGGGAAAAAGGATAGGATAACCACTACTATCTACTGATTATCTTGAAAATTGTTCCGCAGTCCTTTGTGGATGAACCCTGACATTTTTTGCCTACTGAGGTCCCCTGTTTTTGGCAATTTTGGCCAATATATCAATAATAATTTTTTCTGATATTGAATATTACCTTGGGACCAGTGTCTAGATGTTAGGATTGGCATTTGTTTGATGGTATCACCCCGGGGTAATTCGCAGTGGAGCTGGATACGCCTTAGTAGTTTTATTTGGGGTTTCCCAATCATTAGAATTGACATCTCAGGCTATCATTAGCGTTATTCAGCTGCACTCCGAATTTTATGCCGATGTCCGGACTTTCTGTGTTGTGCGTTCCCTTATTTTGTTATTTGTCATGTCTGTTAGTCCTGTCCTGTCTTGTTTGACCACCCCCCCCCCTACTGAGATCACCATCGGTGATCGTCAGTAGTCTGTGGTAGCAGTTATCTGTTTTATTTTTAATGCCAATTGAAATTTTCTGAGTATTCCTTTTTGACTATAATAAATTATTTAATCATTTCCCCCAGTCTCAGTCTATACCTACCATTGTATTAAGTAGCAACTTTTACACCTCTTTATACATCTTGGGGTGTTCCCCTTTTTTTTTGCCTATCTATATAACCCACATAGTAATGACTATGTCGCTCTGTGTCCCGTGATGTACGAGAAAGAAAAAGCAGTTTGTGTTTGCCACTCTACAGTGAGGTGTTGTCTGTTGATTGGGGGCTAAAAGATCTTAGATCGTGTGGTGCCAAACAGAGGAAGCATTGACGGCGGACCTGGATCTGTTTGAGGACAGAGGGTTTGTCACAACTGGTAGGCAGCAGTGGGATCGTGCTTCCTAGCTGTGAAGACGTCCACCTGGATCCAAGATCGGATAGCAGCCTTCAGTCACCCCAGCGGAGGTATGGATCTGGCATCAGAGTATCACCATTGGACAGCAAGCAGTCGCCAAGAAAGAGCCAGAATGTTGGGTCTCAACCACAGGGGACTGAGTAAGGACCAGCTGGTCCAGTTGCTGGAGGAAAACAGTCAGTGGGAGGAGTCGACCACAGATGGGGGTCAGGCACTTCCCAGCGAAGACAGAGCAGAGCCTCCCAGCCCAGGCAGCAGGAGCCCTTGGGTTGTGTGGTATGAGGAAGAGATGGCCATTCTGGGGAAGGACGCCACTACCGAAAGAAAGCTTGCAGCCATTGAAAAAGGCACAAAAAAGACAAAAGGAATGAGGGACTGCAAAAAAAAAAAAAAAACGAGCCACCACCCCTGTGTCTCTCTCCCTGCTGTATGGGAGACCCGAAGAATTTCCAGGAAGGACTTTAAGCCCTACCAAGACAATACAGGGGATGTGGATGGGTTCTTTCAGGACTTTGAACATCAATGCAAACTACTGTGGGTCCCGCCCGCAGACTGGACCCGCCATGTAGCAGGACTACTGGAAGGGGGGGCCGTTGAGGCTCATCGAATGATGGACCCTCTCAAGAAACGTAGCTATGGAGGACCTAAAACGGGCAGTACTGGACTATTACGCTGTATCGCCAAAGGCGTATCGTGCCCAGTTCCGGACTACCCCTCGGGTCCCCGAGACCTCCTTCAAAATGTTTGCGCACAAGCTGTCCGTAGCACGCCGCCGATGGCTGGAAGGGGAGAAGGCCAACTCCCCCGAGGGGATCATGCAGGCTGTCCCTGAAGGAACAATTATTTTTCAAGTGCCCCCCTGAGCTCCGACAGTGGGTGTGGGAGCGAAAACCTGCCACCCTAGAGGAAGCTGCAGCATTAGCGGATGAGGCCCTCTTGATCAACACACAATGGCGGAAGCCTCCCGCTGAGGCACCCCGAGTTCCCAAGGTGTCCAGCCCCACCTCTGGGCCCTACAGGCCTCCCCATCATCGAATGAACCCACAGGCAGCACCAACCCCTCGGGTCCCGCTACCACACCACCCGATTTCCCCACAGTGGACCGCAAGACCCACCTTGGAAAGGCGCTGTTTTGGCTGTGGGCAGCCTGGTCACTATCAGGCCAGCTGCCCTGCCAGAACCAAGACTCTCAGACATAGCCCTGGTAGGCCAGTACATTATGTGGAATGGTACCAAGCTCCTGAGGATCTGCCGCCACCCCCTCCAGACTGGTGTTCCTCTTCTGCCGACTGGGACACCCTTCCAGGAGTCATTGGCCTACAATCTGCTGAGGCCCCTACATTGCTTCTCCAAGGAAAGCACCTACAAGAGGTCACCGTGGATGGTCAAAAGGCGGTGGGATTCCGAGATTCGGGTGCGTTCCTCACTATTGTGGACCCACGAATTGTGAGCCCTGGTGCTCTCCAGCCTGGCCCAGGAATAGTGATCCGATTGGCAGGCAGCACAAAACGATTCATTCCCCTCGCTACTGTCACCCTGGACTATGGACTGGGGCCCAAGCGCTGTGATGTCGGAGTAATGGGAGGATTACTTGCAGATGTGCTTCTTGGGAATGATGTCGGTGACCTACAATGCCACTTTGTCAGGGCCGTCACGAGAAATCAAGCCCGCCGGGAAGCTACCCAGCTGCACGAGGAGCTCCAGCACCTGGATAGAAATCTGCCACCTGCGGTGAGTGACCCTTCCCCAACGCCTGCCACTAGCGGAGTAACCTGGGATCGGGACCAGTTTAAACAGGACTTAGCCGCTGACCGGCTTCTGGACCCGGGTAGGGCTGTCAGGTTTGGGAGCGGGTGGCAAGTGCAGGAAAACGGATTATTATACTGAATTGTAGAAATCGCTCCCGTGGGCGGAATCCAGACCATTACCAAGCAGCTGATAGTGCCCCAGCAGTTCCGGGCCCAACGGCTACCCCTGGCCCACGACATTGCCATGGCGGGGCATCAAGGGGAGTTACAGACAGAAAAACGGTTAGCCCAGGCCTTCTATTGGCCGGGATGTCCCAAGCAGTAGCACACTATTGTCGCACCTGCGATACATGTCAGAGACATGGGACGGGTGGCCAACGAGCCCCCTGCAACCCTTGCCCATCATTGAGGAGCCATTCCAGCGGATAGCTATCGACATCCTGGGACCCTTGGCTCGCCCCAGCAAAACTGGAAAGCGGTACATCCTGACCATAGTGGATTATGCTACCCGTTATCCCGAAACAGTGGCCCTTTCCAACATCACAGCTCCCAAAGTCGCAGAAGCCCTAGTTACGGTGTTCACGCGAGTGGGCTTTCCATCCAAAATTCTGTCAGACCAGGGTACACAGTTTATGTCTGATCTGATTCAGTACCTCTGGTAGACCTGTGGAGTGAGGGCCATCCGGACCACCCCCAAATCAACGGACTGTGTGAGCATTTCAACGGGACCCTGAAGGCCATGCTCCGTGCCTTTATCGACCAGGAACCAGACTGGGAGCGATACCTTCCCCACATGCTCTTCGCCTACCGGGAGGTCCCGCAGGAATCTACTGGGTTCTCCCCGTTTGAGCTGCTGTATGGGAGGAAGGTCCGAGGCCCCCTGACCCTGCTGAAAGAATACTGGGATTGTCAACTACACGATACTGGTGTTCCTGTGGTCCCCTACGTCCTAGAACTGCGTGAACGAATGGGACAACTTGCTGGGCTCGCGGCGGACCATCTCAAGGCTGCCCAATCCCGCCAAAAGACATGGTATGACCGCAAAGCTCGAACCCGCAAGTTTGCGGAGAGCCAACAGGTCCTCATGATAGTCCCAAATCCCCAAAACAAATTAAGCCCCATACACACGGTCGGACTTTTGGCCAACAAACTTCATTTTGAGCAAGTTGGACCAACAATCCGACCGTGTGTACGCTACATCGGACAAACTTTTTTGGTTTTTATTTTGTTTTCATCGGACAAAAGTTGGGTCTGCAAACGGACAAACTTTTTGCCAACAAAAGTCCGATGGAGCAAAGTCCGACCGTGTGTACAGAAAACCATCGGACTTTTGTCCGATGGACAAAACAACTAATGTTAAAATCAACCAACAATAGCAGAAGTTGACCAAAGGGTGGCAGTAAAGAGCAGAAAAACCATGTGATGTTGCAAAAAGTTTTTTGAAAGTTTGCAGAAAAGTCTGAGCGTGTGTATGCTATGGGTGTTCCCGACCAACTCCGTTCGGACAAAAAAAACACGGAAAAGTCAGATGGAAGTCCGATCGTGTGTACGGGGCTTTACAATCTACATGGGAGGGACCCTTTCGAATCATCAAGAAGTTAAATGAGACCAACTATGTTCTCGCTCTGGATGATTGGGGGAAGCAGCAAAAGACCGTGCATGTCAATATGATCAAGGAATACCATGACAGAACCCTTCCCGTCCTGGCGGTCTGCCCCCTACCCTCTGAAGAAGACGACAAAGTCATGCTTGATCTCCTGGAGGTAGCGTGCCACTCGGCTGACGTACACCAGGTACCCCTGGGCCCGCAGCTCAGCCAGGAGCAACAGGTGTCCATGAAGACCGTTGTGCAGCACCGCCATCCCATATTTTCCTCTCAGCCCGGAAGGTAGGGCTGGGCGATTTTCCCCCCCAAAAAAATCTGCGATTTTTTTTATAAAAAACTCGATTTACGATTCGATTTTTTTTTTTTTTTATTATTATATTAAAGTGCATCAACAAACAAAATTGCAAAGGCAAACCCTTTCTCTAACTGCAAAGTCAGTGTGCAACAAAGATTGTTAAACATCCAAATTATTAATACTGTATTTGGATTTAGCTAATAAAACAACAAAAAATCTTGGTTACTCTTAGTTGAATTGAACTGTGCCCGTGCCTCACTGCGCCCGTGCCTCACTGTGCCCATTCTTCACTGTGCCCGTGTCTCACTGTGTCCATGCCTCACTGTGCCCATGTCTCACTGTGCCCAATGCCTCACTGTGCCTATGCTTCAATCACTGTGCCCATACCTGATGCAGATTTTCATGGGATACGGATTTTACTGCTACACCGGCGGCCGTTCCAGTATTCAAAAGCCGCGCCTCGTTTCCCTGCATTCAGTGTTCCGCCTATCATGGACATCCGCTCATCCTCATAACACAGACGAGGATGAGAGGATGTCCGTGATAGGCTGAACACTGCCTGCTGTGAAATTGAGTGTTCCGCCTATCACAGACGACGAGGACTCGGGAGGCGCGGCTTTTGAACACTGCAATGGCCGCCATCTGTCTTGCATGACACGCTGATCAGGTAGGCAGACAGCGGCTTGTGGTTAGTGTTACATTACATCTACTCGTGGCGGCTGCGGCGAGTAGATGTAATTGGGGTAACGCCGCTCAGTGCCATTCCGGATACGCCCCCTGGAGCCCTGCTATGGAAACTCTGAAGGAAATTTTTTTTTTTTTAAAAATCGATTTTCTTCAAATCTGAATCGATTTGAACTCAAAACTCGATTCAAGATTAAAATCGATTTTTTTCCCAGCCCTACCGGAAGGACGACCCTCACCACTCATGTGGAAACCTTACAAACCCGGCCCATCCAACAAGCCCCTTACAGAGTTCCAGAAGCCGTCCGGAACACCATAAAACAAGAACTGAACGAAATGTTGGACCTGGGAATTATCCAAACCTCCCAGAGCCCCTGGGCCTCACCTGTTGTTCTTGAACCCAAGAAAGATGGCACCATTCGATTCTTTGTAGACTATCGACATCTTAATGACCACACTGTTAGCAACGCCTACCCGATGCCCCGTATAGATGACCTGCTGGACCATCTGGCTGGGGCCCGCTATGTCACTACACTGGACTTGAGCAAGGGTTACTGGCAAATTCCCTTAACCGAGGAAGGGAGGGAACATTCCGCCTTCATCACCCCCTTCGGGCTGTTTGAATTTCTCAGCATGCCCTTTGGGATGAAGAATGCCCCTGCCACCTTCCAGCGCATGGTGGATCAGTTGCTGCAGGGCTGTCAAGACTTTGCGCCTACCTCGATGACATTGCCATCTTCAGTGAAACGTGGGAAGACCACCTCTGGCATGTGGGTACTGTCCTAGACCTAATTACAGGGGCCAAACTCACTATCCGGCCCGATAAGTGCCAGATGGGAATGGCCGAGGTCCAATACTTGGGACACCGGGTGGGGGGGGAGGCAGACTGTGCCCCGAACCAGCTAAAATTGAAGCCATTAGGGACTGGCCCACTCCTCAATAAAAAAAAAACAGGTTATGGCCTTTTTGGGCACTGCAAACTATCATCGCAAATTTGTTCCCCATTTCAGCACAATTGCCAAGCCACCGACAGACCTGACCAAGAAGACCATGTCAAGGACGGTGACATAGACCCCGGCCTGCCAGACCACCTTTGACCAGCTAAAAGAGGCCCTCTCCCGCGACCCCGTCCTGGCAGCTCCAAACTACAAGCGAAGGTTCATTGTACAGACAGATGCCTCCACATATGGGCTGGGGGCTGTCCTCAGCTAGGTGAATGAGGAGGGGGAACACCACCCGGTGGTCTTCCTTAGCAGAAAGTTGATTGACAGGGAGATGGCCTATGCCACCATCGAAAAGGAGTGCCTGGCTATAGCATGGGCCCTGAAAAAACTGCAACCCTATTTGTACGGCAGAGAGTTCACCATTCTCACAGACCACAACCCCCTCGTCTGGCTGAATCGGGTCTCCGGGGATAACGGCCGCCTGCTAAGGTGGAGTTTGGCCTTCCAACCGTATAACTTTACTATTCAGTACCGAAGGGGGAGCCAACACCAAAATGCAGATGGACTGTCAAGATTCCCAGTAAAGCCCAGTCACCCTGTCTTCTCTCCAGCGTTGAAAGGACTCCAGGGAGAAGGGCCAGTGCAGGCCTATGTTTGGGACAATTATTTGGGGTACTGTGGAGATCACGCATTGGGAACTGGAACTACTGACTAACTTTGGAGTCAACCCGTTTGGGGTCTCCTCCGGTGTTAGTCTCCTGCCGAAAGAGGAGATGTGTGACAGGAGTGACTTTGGGTAGGATGCCCGAGAACTCCATTCCGATCTGTACTAGACAGACTCCATTTACAGCCATGCTGGAACCTTGTAAAATGTATATATTGTGCATCGCATGCTGTTGGACTCTCTTGCTGAGATCATTTGATTTGTGGTGTTGTTTTTACTCCATTGGTTTATTGTCTCTGTCTGTGGGGGGTGGGGGGGTGGGGGTTGTTTCAACCGCTCTCCTTGCTGATTGGACAATTTACCCCACCCTGAATCCCAGAATTCCAAAAAGGGAGGGGTGATGGTCCAGAGAGTGATTGCTTTATTTTTCACACATGAACACAATAGCTGTTTGTTTTGCCCTACTCTGAGGTGTGTTGTCTGTGGACTGGGGAGCTAAAGAAGCTTGGACGGTGCTGGATCTGAACAGAGGAAGCATTGACAGCGGACCTAGATCTGTTTGAGGACAGAGGGTTCATCACACAGGCCTAGGAAAAATGATGTCATACATCCCAGGAGTCTACAGGAGAGGAGGAGAGGTTTTCTCAGCTAAGCACCCCCCCCAGACTGCATGTCTGGTCTAAGGGCAGATGGATTCCAGATGGATTCCAGGAAGAACATTCTACAGGATTCATCTGCTCTTACTCAAGATGGCCAGGGCCAGAAATGCTAGGGGTGTGTGGTCTGCAGGGCTCACATGCAGTGGAGTTCTGCTTCAAAATAAATAAAATTGCGTTTGAAGAGACCTATTTCAGAGTGTCATGGCACACATCGAAAATTTAGATTAACTAAAAGTTTAGGTACAAGATTTTTCTGCATAGTTACAAATGGTCCAGTTTTGACCAAAGTAAGTATGCATATCACACATCTGACCTATCCCTATGTAAGCTGATAGCAGCAGTCTTCCGGGTCCAGTGCCAAGCAGGTGCAAGGCTGTATAGTAACCACGAGAGGGTGTCACTTGCTCTGCACAGCCGCCATTCAGAGAATGCCTGGTATTTTTTTCAGTGACTACAAGACATTCTTTGACAGTCCTGCCACCTTGTCCAAATCAGAGAGCATCTTGTATTCACTGAAAAAAAATACTGCTATGCAGAAGGGCAGCCTCGACACTGAACCAGGAAGGCTGGTGCCATCACTATGGTAGCAGCAACTACTACAATGATTTGCAGCTTACATAGGGATTGGTCAGGTATGACACATGAATACTTACATTGGTCCAGGTTGGACAAATGTATCTATTCAAAAAAAACAAACAAAAAAAAAAAAAACCCTAAACTTCAGCTTTAACAAATTTTATCATCATGTTCATTCTCTAATGTTCAAGTGACAGAATGCTAAAATGTGATCTCTATGGAATACAGCGCTTTACAAAGCCTTCCTAAAAAGGAGTCTGCTGCATGTTCATATTTTCTATGAAGTCAAGGTTAAAAAGTGAAATGTAAATATTATCTTACTGGGTAGTAAGTCCAGCAGATGCCATGTCGAATGTTGTCTTTATATTGACCTTTGAATATCAACTTTCCATCCGTGTCAAACTCCTGTGCTGGTCCATTCAGCTCCCCATCCACATATGTGCCATGTAGGACACCTCCATCCTCATATGTATACACTCCTTGTCCTTGCAAGGCATCGTCAACATAAAAACCTTCCAAAGCACTGAAAAAGATTACATTACAATTACCGGTACACAACTGAAACCCAAACACAGTGCATTATATTCAAGTCATATTATTATACACACACACACACACACACACACACACACACACACACACACACACACACACACACACACACACTAAAATTACTTTAATTTTCCTGTTTAACGTAGAATTCCAGTTTTCTTATCACTTTAAATAGTTTGTGTGGACCAAAGATAATACCAAACAAACTATTTCCATTACATAATGATATGGTCGATGTGTGTTCTGTAATATACAGTTGTGGGATTAGCTACATACAGTAAGTGGCGCTGTGTTCCGGAAGCAGTATGGGCATCTTCCCATCTGCTGCTGGAATTGAATAGTCGGGCTAAGTGTTTAGCTATTCAGAAGAAGCTGTGTATTTAAAAAAAAAAAAAAAAAAAAAAACTTCACTTCAATTTATAACCAGTGAGACAGGCTCTCACACAGTTGTTGGTAAATTTGAAGCAGATTGCAATGTATGGGACCAACGTAAAAGGCATTTTGCTTCATGATAGGTTTCTTTACTAAACCACAGATTAAGTGCAGCTGGTAGTACCTAGCTGCATGCAAGGTGCCTTTCTGAAAAATCTTCTCTACACAAATACCAGCCATGCCAAATACTTAGGGGAGCTTCACATTGCCCCAGCATGGTCCCACTGTGCTTTGTGTGCAGCATATGTGTGTTAGCTGTGCTTTCACATAGGCTTTTATGAATTTAGGATAATTGGAACAGCAATTGCATGGTGCCTTATTGGAACTCTTTCACACTAGTAGCTAGTTTTAGCTGCGCTTTTCGGTCGCTAGCGGGGCGCTTTTAACCCCCTCTGGCGGCCAAAGAAAGGGTTTAAATGCGCCCGAAGAGCGCCGCTGCGCTTTCTCAGACTTTTATCATGTCCCGTGCTTTTGGTGCGGTTTCAGAAAGCACACCAAAAGATGCAGCATGAGTTTTGGTGCACCTTCTGAAATTGCAGGAGAAGTTTACCTTTGGGAACAGGTTACATGTTCCACCAATTTTTAGGGTGGAACATGTAACATGCTGCAGCCACTACCACTGTGCTTTGAAGTGCCATGGTAGTTCATCGATTCTTCCAGTCAGTGCATCTGTGTGCCTGCACGGGATGTACAGGCACACAGATACACTGACAGAGCTGCAGGAGACCTGCAGGGCAGCAGCGCTTTACGGGTTAAAAAAATAAATAAAGTTAATAAATGCACTTTTTGTAACCTGCTAAAAGAAAAATGTGCATTATTTTTTTTTATTTTTTTAAAGTAAACTTATCCTTTGAAGAAATGTCTATGCAAAAAGTGCAGCAAACCCGCAGGAAAACCACAAAAGTGCAGCAGTTTGTACTTTTAAAACAATGCAAAAATAGGATTTTTGTACTCACCGTAAAATCCTTTTCTCTGAGTCCATGGACGGATACAGCAGCAATCTAGACAAAGTGGGTATTCAGCCTTCAATCAGGAGAGGACGAGGCAGAAACAGGTTAAATGTTTAAACACATCAAAAAAACTGCACAGTACCGCCCCGGGGGCGGTCCCTCTAGGTACATCCCTCTCCCTGCATCATGCAGCTCAGTTCGCCAAAAAAGCAGTACAAACATAGAAAAGGAGGGGTGGGTGCTGTGTCCATCCAAGAACTCAGAGAAAGGGATTTTACGGCGAGTACAAAAATCCTATTTTCGCTTTCATTTATGGACAGACACAGCAGCAATCTTGACAAAAGTGGGACGTCCCAAAGCAGTGTCAAAAAACGAGGGGTGGGAACAGCATTAAAACAAACTTCACCCCAAAACAAAAAACAGAGCTCCTCAACGGAGGAGTTGCAACTTTTAAACAGCCGCCTGCAAAACCCTGCAAAAGGGAGGAAAGGCATAAATTAGCTGATACTGACCCCACGGTGCCCCCAACGCGTCTGTCGCGTCTGCCCAGGGGTCGTTTGACCTGGCCACAAACCTCAATACTTTCCGATTGAGACGAGAAGCCATGATGTCCACGTCTGGCGTGCCCCATCTCCGGTGAATGAGATGAAACACATCCGGGTGTAGAGACCATTCTCCCTTGTCCAGCACCTGGCGACTCAGGTAGTCCGCTTGCCAGTTTTCCACGCCCAGAATGTATACGGCCGAGAGAGCCGGCACGCTCAGTTCTGCCCACCGCAGGAAGTGAGTGACCACTGAAGCTGCCGCAGCACTTCTTGTTCCGCCTTGATGGTTGACATACACCACCGCCGTGGCGTTGTCCGACTGGATGCGCTTGTAGCCTCTGAGACCACGCGGAGAGGTACAGCCTGATCACCCGGAGTTCCAGGACATTGATCGGCAGGCAGGATTCCTCCAGAGTCCAGCGACCCTGGGTCGACTGAACCCCCCAGACTCCCCCCCAACCGGTAAGGCTGGCGACTGTCGTGATCGCCGTTCAGTGAAAAGGAAGGAAGGAACGACTTCCCAAACAGAAGTGCCGGTGATGTCAGCCACCAAACCAGGGAAGATCCGACCAGGTGGCTCATCCAGATTTGACAATCCAGGGACGATGGGCACTTGTCCCATCTGGACAGAATTTCCTTCTGCAACACTCGCGTGTGAACTTCAGCATACAGTACCGCCTCGAAGGAGACTACCGTGAGACCCAGGACCCGCATGCAAGAATGGAGTGACGACCAACTCTGGGATGTCAATTGCCGCACCGCAGTCCGAAGAGTCTGTAGCGCTATCACCAGGAGAAACACCCTCACCACTGAGGAGTCCAGAATCAACCCCAGGAATTACAGATGTTGAGTCGGTACCAAAACCGACTTCTGGGTGTTCAACACCCAACCAAAGTCTCGGAGGGTCTGGCAGGCCATAGACATACCCCCACTAATTCTGAGCTTGAAGCAGCCCTCAGAAGAAGATCGTCCAAGTAGTCCACGATAGCGATCCCACGCTGCCTTAGCAGGGCCAGAATCGTAGCGAGCACCAGGGTGACGATGCCAAGCGGAAAGGGGGAGCCCAGACCGCAAAAATCTGATGCCTGCCACATATGGGGACATGCAAGTATGCGTCCTTGATATCCAAGGACGTCAGGAAAACCCCCGGATGGAGAGCAGCAACCACAGAGTGAACTGACTCCATCCTGAATCTTTGTACTTTCACAAAGCAATTGAGGGCCTTGAGGTCCAGGAAAGGACGGACCCCATCCTTCTTTGGCACTACGAATAGATTTGAGTAAAAAACCCCGAAACCGTTCCTGCAACGGAACAGGTATGATCACCCCGCGAGTCAGCAGATCCTGAACCGCCCCAAACAGGGCTTCCCGACGGGCCGGCTGAAGCTGGAGGGAAAAAAAAAAAATCGGTTTGGTGGACAAGAGAGAAACTCTTCTTGTACCCAGAGGGAATTACCTCGCAAACCCACCGGTCGGGGATCAGAGCTGTCCACCGAGCAACGAATTCGCGAAGACGTCCCCCCGCCGAGAGATGTCCGGGGGCAGACCTATATGCGGACACGGAATTGTCCGCAGGCTTGTTGGGTTTGCGAAACCAGGGACGCTTCTGTCCCTCAGCAGGTGCTTTATCGGCCTGGGGACGTTTACATGCAGCACTGGGCGGACGAAAAAAAACACTTGTGTGCGGTGAAGAAGGGCCCTTGCCTACGGCGAGGCTCCTTACTCTTTTTGGTTTGTGGGAGCAGCGTGCTCTTACCTCCTGTGGCATCCTTGATAATGTCATCCAGAGAGGCACCAAAAAATCTGTCGCCCACAGACAGTAAATCCATCAGGACCATCTCGGAAGATTGGTCCGCAGACCAACACTTTTAGCCAGATCAGGCGGCGTAACACCACACCGCATAGACCGAGGCTCTGGACAGCAAGGGAATCGTATCCAAGTCTGACTCGCAGACAAACTTAAGGCCTTGTACCAACTGGTCGGCCAGAGTCACCTCGTTCGGGGGAGCCTGATGTGCCTTTAACCCTTGGAGCAGCATTTTTGCCCACTCCGTATATGTCTGAGACACCAGGGCCCCAGCCACCGCTGGACGCACTGCTGAGCCCACCACCGTGTATAGGTAGCGGGCGATTGCCTCAGCTTTGTCCGCAGGATCCTTGAAAGCAGGAGCCCCTTCCACCGGAATAGTGGTCACCTTGTTAAGTCTGGACACAGGAGAGTCCACTATTGTGGGAGAGGTCCATCTTTTTTTATTTTTTTTTTAACACGAACTCTCCTTAAAAGGGCAACGGACCGCCAAATTTTTTGGGCCCGAAAAAAACCTTCTGTGGTTTTTCCCAATCCTTGTACAAAAGCTTATCATCAGGATAAGATCCACAAGGAAACACCTTGGCAGTGCGGGCCGGCTTACGGAACCCAAAGGGGACCGATATCTCTGATGCATCCGCAGAATCCTCCATCTTTAGCATATCATGCACTGCGGTGATCAGATCACTTACCAGAGCCATTTTTTGCGTGCTGACCCGGACCTGGAGACATCCTCACTGTCTGACCGGGTGCGGTCCTCGTCCCCTGGGCATCAGAACCAGGGCCATCAGCCGTAGCTGGGCCTGGCTCCGCCTCAGAGTTGTCCCCGCAAGATGGCGGGGGAGGGGGCGTTTTTTTACCCCCCATTTGCCCACGCGCCGCTTCCACCCTGGCAACAAAAGCTTCCAGGATTGCTGACATAGCGTCCACTGACACAGCAGGTGCAGGGGCACCGGTTGCCAACTCAGGTGTTACTGGGGAGGAGGCGTCCGCTTCTGACGCCATGTTGACCCACCTCGCCCGACACCCCCGGGGATTTAATGGCAGGGTACACAGCCCACCCTCCTAGCTGCCGCAGAAAGAATGAGGGCGGGCGCCCCCCCCCCCCCAGAGGACTCACCACCCAAACGGTACTGCCCAGCTGCCATCCGTCTCCCGCCTGAGGTGCTTCTCCCACCGCTGCCCGTGTCACACTGCCTCACTGTATCGTGGCTGCGCCGTTCACGCCATAATACAGACACCAGAGGCCAAAAGTACTCCTCCAAAATGGCCGCCGAGCGGCCGCACTGTAAAGAGGCGCACGGCCACAAGAAAATGGCCGCCGTGAAAACAGAGCACAAAGCGGCGCCAAAATGGCCGCATGTAGAAAAGTCACGCAGCAGGCCGCAAACACCCGGGGCCTCCGCACAGAGGCCCCCCCCAAGAATGACAGCCGAAACAGCACCCCAGGAGGCCGGAGCAGCAGCGCAGCCCCCGCTAATGGATAGAGCCCCCCGAGCGGACCCCCAGCACATGCAGCCAGCCTAGCTCAAGGGCCCTGGTAGGAGGGAAGGGAGGGAGGAAAGGTAGGGTGGTACCCCCTAATCGACCCCCCCCCCCAGGAATGTCCAGCCAAGTCCGCCTGCCGAGGCAGGGGAGCTACTACTCACCCGTCCTGTGTGGGTACGCTGGAAGGCATTCCTGACAGGTCCATCTCCCGCGCGGTTACGGGGGTGGCTGTCGGCCCGGCACACTGTGATTCAAGCATGGAGCCCGGTCATATGTGTGCCCCGGAGCATGTAGCTCGCCGGCCGCCCCTGGAGTAACGGGGCATGTCGTGGACAACCCAGCGCGTAGCTAAAGGTCGGCACACGCTCGATGGCCGAAACTGGGGGGACTGCAAGGATCTGGGATCCAGCCTGCCGCCCAATCGGCCGTTGATAGATTCTTAGGAACAAAAAGGTAGAGAAAAAGAGAGAAAAATAGGAGGAGAAAAAAGAGATAAATAGAGAAAAATAGGATTTTATAACAGCTTACCTGTAAAATCCTTTTCTTGGAGTACATCACGGGACACAGAGCGACATAGTCATTACTATGTGGGTTATATAGATACCTTCAGGTGCTGGCACTGGCAACTTCCAAAACCGGAAGTACCCTCCCCTATATAAGCCCCTCCCATCCGGGAGTACCTCAGTTTTGTAGCAAAGCAATAAGTGTCCCCAAAAGAGGGGTGGGAGCTCTGTGTCCCGTGATGTACTCCAAGAAAAGGATTTTACAGGTAAGCTGTTATAAAATCCTATTTTCTTTCTCGTACATCACGGGACACAGAGCGACATAGTCATTACTATGTGGGACGTCCCAAAGCAATGCCAAATGAGGGGGGGGGAATACACCATACATAAGCTGGGCGCTATCAGACATGAGGATCTTTTGCGGCCTGCAACACACTGCGCCCAAAGGCGACATCCTCCTGACTTCTAACGTCCACCTGGTAGAACCTAGTAAACGTGTGTACTGAAGACCATGTTGCGGCCTTACAGATTTGAGCCAGGGAGGCCTGGTGATGCACTGCCCATGAAGTTCCAACTGCTCTCGTGGAGTGCGCCCTAACTTTGAACGGAGGCGGTCTCCTTCTCAAGCCATAGGCTTGTATTATGACCCGTCGAATACACTTGGCTAAAAAGTAGATTTTGACGCTGCCTGACCCTTTCTGGGGCCTTCCGGCAGAATAAACAAAGTATCCGTTCTACGAATCTGAGCAGTGGCTTTTAGATAAGCTTTAACTGCTCTTACTACATCCAAAGAATGTAATAACTTTTCCTCTACCGAGCTAGGTTTGGGGAAAAAGGAAGGAAGAACCACATCTTGGTTCAAATGAAACCTCGATACCACCTTGGGAAGAAAGGCTGGATGAGGACGTAACACTACTCTGTCCTTATGGATAACCAGATATGGCTCCTTACAGGACATAGGGGCCAATTCCGACACTCTTTTAGCCGAACATATGGCTACTAAAAAAAAAAATCAATTTCCTGGTGAGAAGAACCAAGGAAATGTGCTGTAATGGTTCAAATGGTTGTTTCTGTAGAACCGATAGAACCAGGTTTAGGTCCCATGGACATATGGGAATTTTAACCGGAGGGCTAATACGCATCACTCCTTGTGTAAAAGTTTTGACTAGTGAATGCGAAGCCAGGGGCCTTTGAAAAAATATTGACAAGGCCGAAATCTGACCCTTGATAGTACTCAAGGCAAACTTCCTATCTACAGCCCACTGTAGGAAGTCCAGAATCCTACCTATTATTACGTACTTACGTGGATGCCATTTCTTGGCCTCACACCACGCGATGTACGCCTTCCAGATTCTATAGTAAATCTGCCTGGATACCGGCTTCCTGGCATTGATCATGGTAGATACCACAGGATTAGAGAGCCCTCTCTTTTTTAGAATGTGGGCTTCAATAGCCAGGCCGTCAAACCTAGGGCTAGTAAGGAAGGGTGGTATATCGGTCCTTGCGAAAGCAGGTCCGGACGATGTGGAAGGGTCCAAGGACTCCCCACAGACATTTTTACAATCTCTGCGTACCATGCTCTTCGGGGCCACGCTGGAGCCACCAGAATCACTGGTTTCTTTTCTACCCTGATTCTGCAGAGTAATCGAGGCAACAATTGTGGCGGTGGTTATAAAAAGTAAAAATTTGCGCTAGGTGCAAAGTGATTTAAAAAAATATATAAATGAATATGTCCCTTAAGGAAACCTGCTGCTAAACACCAAAAAAACCTTTAATATAAAAAGGTACAAACAAAATGAGTATACAAAAATAGTGTAGCGCTGGAAAGAACTGTATATATCTATACAGTTAAAATTAAATACGTGAAAAAAGTATCAAAAACACTAATAAAACAATGCAAATAGACCAATCAAGTTCATAAGTGCCCGTGAAGAAAGAAGATTATCAAATAAATGTGTAGAGGATTTCCTCTATATTGATGATAAGAGTTCCACAGAGAAGATATCCGATGAAGCTGGTAAGTGCTATTCCAACAATAAGTGAAGATCCCGCCACCAAAGTGAGAAATGAAGGCTTACCAAACAGCCTGCGACCGCCCTTCTCAGGGGGGTCAAAACAAGCTTAGTAGAGCGATGTTCACTCCATGGAAGGCAGAGAAATTCCAGTGAAGACACTTCATCCACAATAGGCGAGTCTCCAGAGACGTGTCTGGAGACTCGCCTATTGTGGATGAAGTGTCTTCACTGGAATTTCTCTGCCTTCCATGGAGTGAACATCGCTCTACTAAGCTTGTTTTGACCCCCCTGAGAAGGGCAGTCGCAGGCTGTTTGGTAAGCCTTCATTTCTCACTTTGGTGGCGGGATCTTCACTTATTGTTGGAATAGCACTTACCAGCTTCATCGGATATCTTCTCTGTGGAACTCTTATCATCAATATAGAGGAAATCCTCTACACATTTATTTGATAATCTTCTTTCTTCACGGGCACTTATGAACTTGATTGGTTTATTTGCATTGTTTTATTAGTGTTTTTGATACTTTTTTCACGCATTTAAATTGTGGCGGTGGAAATGCATATATCAGCTTGAACTGATCCCAAGGGAACACTAGAGCATCCGAGCCGCAAGCTAGGGGATCCCTTGTCCGAGAGACAAATCTGTCCACCTTTGCGTTGAATCTGGATGCTAGCAGATCTACATCCGGTGCTGCCCACCGCTGACATATTGTCCGGAAAACCTCGGGGTGAAGGGACCATTCCCCTGGGCATAATTGTTGGCGACTTAGAAAGTCCGCCTTCCAATTCTCCACCCCTGAAATGAAGACGCGGATATGGCTGGGACATATATCTTTCTGCCCATTTCAGGATGCGATTTACTTCCCTCTGGGCTGCACGACTCCTGGTGCCCCCCTGATGATTGATATATGCCACTGCCGTGGCATTGTCTGATTGAATTCTGACAGGGGACCCTTGGAGTTTGGATTAGAGGTCGACCGATATGGGTTTTTCTCTGGCCGATGCCGATGCCGATATTTAGAAATCGCTGTGGCCGATATATGATGCCGATTTTTTTGGGCCGATATGTTAGGCCGATGAAGGGGAAAAAAAAAAAACTAACAGTTGGACCCCTTTCACACTGGGGTGTTTTTCAGGCACTTTTGGGCTAAAAATAGCACCTGTAAAAATGGCTGCAAAACAGCTCCCCTGCAGTCTCAGTGTGAAAGCCTGAGTGCTTTCACACTGAGGCGGTGCGCTGGCAGGACGTTAAAAAAAAGTCCTGCAAGCAGCATCTTTGGAGCGGTGTATACCGCTCCTCCATCACTACTGCCTATTGAAATTAATGGGCACTGCTGCTGAAGCGCCTGCAAAGCGCTTCTGCAGCGGTGCTACACGGGCGCATTTAACCTCTTCATCGGCCGCTAGCTGGGTTATAATCACCCCGCTAGCAGCCGAATATCGCCGCTAAAATTATGGTAAAGCGCAGCTAAAACTAGCTGCATTTTACCGCCAACGCCTGCCCGCTCCAGTGTGAAAGCAGCTGAGTTCCGCCAAAAAAAAAAAAATATATTAAAAGTCAGCAGCTACAAATACTGCAGCTGCTGACTTTTAATATATGGACACTTACTTGTCCTGGGCGCCCGCGATGTCGGCACCCGAAGCCGATCTCTCTCTCGGCTGCTGCCGCCGCCATCTTCGGTAAGGGAATCAGGAAGCAGGCACAAAAACAGGTAATCAAAACTTTGACGAAAAAAAAAGTTTAGTTTTATTTAACATTCATTAAAGTGTATTTTTTTCCCAAAGAATTGCGTTTGAAAGACCGCTGCGCAAATACCGTGTGACATAAAATATTGCAACAACCGCCATTTTATTTCCTAGGGTCTCTGCAAAAAAAAAAATATATAATGTTTGGGGGTTCCAAGTGATTTTCTAGCAGAAAAGACAGGATTTTTACTTGTAAGCTACAAGTGTCAGAAAAGATTTAGCCTTTAAATGGTTAAACTGAGAACTTCTACTCACAAGTTCAGTTCATTGATAAGAAGAAACATTTGTAACTTTTCTCTCTCACTTGGCAGGCTGCCCAAAGATGAGTCACTGCACGGGAAACTTCAGGCAACTTGTATTGACTTCTATGAGAGATGTCATTTCCAAGCCGCGCTGAAGTTTTTTTTTTTTTTTAATATCGGCTTCTGTTCTCAGAATATCGGCCAAAGCCGATTAATGAAAAAATGCCAAAAATCGGCCGATATATCGGCCGACCGATATATCGGTCGACCTCTAGTTTGGATGTCCATGCTACTAGGGCATACCGGGCTGCTCGTATCTCTAAGAGATTGATGGGCAGGGCCTTCTCTGCATCCGACCATCTGCCCTGGAGAGACCATTGCTCCAGTACTGCCCCCCAGCCTATAAGGCTGGCATCTGTAGTGACCACCTTCCAAGAAATCGGACTGAAGGATTTTCCTTTTTTCAGATTCTGGGGAACCAACCACCAACGGAGGCTTTTGCGAACGGAAGGGGACAAGGACATTGGTAAGTCTAGGGCCTGAACTTTTTTGTTCCAGGCCGACTGTATGGCCCTTTGCAAATTCCTTGAATGGAACTGACCGTAGGGCACCGCTTCGAATGATGCCACCATTTTTCCCAGCAGCCTCATGCACAGGCGTATGGACGGCTGTCTTTTTGTACCCACCAGGTGGATCAAATCGCTCAGAAGACACTTTTTCTTGAGGCAAGAAAATCTTCCTCTGGTCTGAATCCAGCCTTAGCCCCAAGCATTCCAGACTTTTGACTGGTTTTAGGGCTGACTTGTCTCGGTTGATGATCCAACCGTGAGATTCCAGATACTTGATTGTCTCGTGAACAACCATTTCTAGTTTTTCCACTGAGTGGTCCATCAGCAACAAGTCGTCTAGATATGCCATTATCGTCACACCTCGTGTTCTTAGATTGGCCAATAGTGGGGCCAGAAGTTTTGTGAACACTCGTGGTGCTGTGGCCAGACCGAAGGGTAAGGCTCTGAACTGAAAATGGCGCCCTTCTACTGCAAAGCGTAGACATTTTTGGTGGACTGGAAAGATGGGAATGTGCAAATAAGCATCTTTGATGTAGATCCAGGCTAACCATTCCTCCCCTTGTAGGGCAGTGGCCACCGATCGGATCGACTCCATCCGGAAAGTCCTGATATGTAGGAATTGGTTTAGCCCTTTTAGATTTAATATGGGCCTTACGTCCCCGTTTGGCTTCGGGACTGTAAAGAGGTTTGAGTAAAACCCGAACCCGCATTCTTCCAGGGGAACCTCCATAATTACTCCTTGGAGCAATAGTTGTTCTAGTGCCGACAGGAGGGATCCTCTCTTCCGGGGATCTCTTGGCACGTTTGACCACATAAAATGGGAAGGAGGAGAGTCTTAACTCCAGCTTGTATCCCAGACTTACTGCAGAGAGCACCCATCTGTCTCTGATCGTGTCCCGCCAGGTCTCTGTGAACAACTGAAGTCTTCCCCCCACCCGATTGAGTGGAGGCAACCCTTCATAAATTTGACTTGGGGGGAGGTTTTGTACCTCTCCTGACCCAGGGTTTTTTGTTACCCTGTGATTGTCCCTGATTCTTACCCCCGGGATTTGACCGAGGAGGCCGTCGGAACTGCTTCACAGCAGATGTCCCAGGGACTGGAGAGGCAGGCCTCTTAAAAGAGGGACCTCTAAATCTCTTTTTAACCGGCAAGAGTGTACTTTTACCGCTGGAAATTTTCTGGATATATTTGTCCAGGTCTTCCCCGAATAAGCGTTCACCATGAAATGGGAAGCCAACCAGCAATCTTTTACAGGGAGCTTCAGCAGACCAGTTCTTGAGCCATAGAAGCCTACGCATATGTACTACCGACAGCGTAAGGCCTGATGGATTGAATCCTTGATGGCGTCAACCGCAAAGCATAAGGCAGATCAGCTAGGGCAAGGGCCTGCTGATCCGGCAAGTCCCTTAAGACCTGTTTTAACTGATCCTTCACCGCTTGGCAGACCCCAATAGCTGCTACTGCTGGTTGTGTCACCAAGCTTGCTGTAGTAAAAGCAGATTTTAATAAGGACTCCAATTTTTTATCTATTGGGTCCTTGAACATTTGAACATTATCTACTGGACATGTCAGCGATTTGTTCACACAAGAGATGGCTGCGTCCACTGTAGGCACCTTCCATTTTCGGATGAACTTATCCTCCATGGGATAGACCACCGGAAATCTCTTAGGGGGAGTAAATATTTTATCAAGATGTTCCCAATCCTGGTAAGAGAGTCCTTCCAGTAAAGGATGGATGGGAAAGGAACAAACAGTCTGGGGAGCTTTTAGCGACCCCAACGAGGAGACAGAAGTGGTTGATGGTTCCGCAAGGGGCATTTTAAATGCTGATCGGACCATATCAGTCAGGAACTGAACCCATAATCTTTCAGCATGTGATGCTGAAAATGGCTCTTCCACTGTTGATTCCTGTAGAACAGAATCAACCTCATCCTGATCCCCTTCAGGTAGGTCGATCCCTGTATGGAACTGTTGTTCCGCTAACAGGTACTCTGAGGGAGGAGACGGAGATTGGGCGCGCTTTCCCTCTGACAGGGAAGCATCGATCAATGTTGTCAATCTCTCTTCCAGTCCTCCCAGAGCTGAGGAAAAAACCTCCTCTGTTACATACACAGGAGCAGGTGAACTGAGGACAGCCACAGTACCAGGTACTCCTGAGGGTTCTCTACGGGCACCAACCTCTGATTTTTCAGGGGAGACTGGTGCAGCCAAAGCATGCCCAAGATCCTCAGAGCCCGACGGAGACCCCCTTTGCTTCCTGGGAGTCTTAGTCCCGGAGACTTTGGACGGCATATTCCTAAGCCCAAAGCTGAGGTATTCCAGCCGTAATACACCACTTACTGAAAATAGTCTAGCACAATTGCTGCTATATAAACAGTTGGCGTCTACTAATGTGCCTTTCTATGGGGTTGTCTGCATCAACCGCCTGCTGTATGCCTTTTTTAAATGTTACCAGCTCCGTCTCTGCACTCCATAGCCAGCTCACAACAAAAAAATTGTGCCTTTTGACATGCTGGGACGCCCGCACATGCGCAGAAGCGCTGCGGCGCGCACAGAGCGTCATCCGCCCAAGCTCCGCCCCCTTTCAAGCTCACCTCTATATATAGAGGCGCGTGCACGTGCGCCTTCGGCGCTTCTTTTTGAAAAAGACTAGGGAGAGGAGCCAGGGTCCCTGTTTGCAGCAGGGCCCGGGGATGGACGAGCATTTGCAACATGACAGAGGGAGCAGTTTCCCTAAAGAGACTTCACCATCTGCCTGGACTTGACCTCAAAGGAAACAGTCCATAGAAAAAAACGACGTTCCACAGCGGCCTCTAGTGGTTTAAACACAGGTACTGCGGTTTGTCTTTTTTTTTTTCCTGACCACTATTAAAAATATAACATTTTCTAGCAGTTTCAGGCATGCACAGATATTTAGCGGGAATACCGTTAGGTAACAGGCAGAAAGACATATTAGGCTTGGGGGTCCCCTCAATAGAACCAAGTTCCTGAGGGGCCCCCACTTACCTTTTCCCCGCCGCAGGACTCTGTTTGGTCCACAGGAGCCCAAACTTCACCTATCACGGCAGGCATTGTACGTAGACCTTCAGGGACCGGGTTCCCAAGGATTCCACTCCCCTGGACCTGTATAGCACCCTGCACAGACAACATCTTGGTCGTGGGTATGACCAGAGCTCTGGATCCCAGGGTCCAGCCCTCCTAAGAGAGGCATTACAGGCAAAACCTCGCTCTTCTCTGCAAGGCCCGGGTACCGACCGTTTAGCTATGAAGCTTTTTTGGTCGGATCCGGATCAGCTTGCTGAGGCCCAAAAGAACCTGTACACAAGCCCAGATGAAAAAAAATTTTTAACCTTTGGCCAACACCTTAGACTAGGGTTGTCCTGATACCACTTTTTTAAGACCGAGTACAAGTACCGATACTTTTTTTCATGTGTCAGTATTTTTTTATTTTTACAATTTTTTTTTTATTTTTTTTTACAATTTTTTGTCATGTTTTTTTACAATGCTTTGTTGGGGTGGGGGGAGGGGGGGATGATCTCAGTGTATTTATTTTTTACAATTTATTTTTTTATTATTTATTGCAATTTATTTTTTTATTTTTAGCCCTGTTGGGGGGCTTTGGTGAGATATCAGGGGTCTTAACAGACCTCTGACATCTCCCGTTTGAGACAGAGAAAGGGACTAGGGAAACAGATTCCCCAGTCCCTTTCTCAGCTGCACTGAAAATGAATGGAGAGGAAACAACGGCTCCTCTCCATTCATAAACTGAAGCATCGTAAACACACAGGTTACAATGTTTCAGTTATATGAATGGACAGAGTCAGTTACTGACTCTGTACATTCGGAAAAGGTAGGAGCCGGGTTTAGCGGCTCCTACCTCCGCTCTCCATCCTGACAGAGGGAAGCGGAGGAGGATATGGAGGGTGGCACAGAGCTGAGGACAGCAGCAGCGCGGAGGGGGAGAGCAAAATAACAGAGGACAGCAGCAGCATGGAGGGGGGACATGGAGCGCGGGGGGGGAGCAGAAAGACGAAGGACATCAGCAGCATGGAGGGGCAGACACGGAGCGTGAAGGGGGAGAGCAGCACGGATGGGGGAACTGGAGGAGGATACAGGGACAGTCAGCGGTGATCGGTGCGGCTTTGGAGGGAGTTACAAGCACCGATCACCGCTGTATAGATTTCACTAAAACAGCTGAAAAGAAGGGGGGGGGGGGTCGGGAGAAGCTGTCGGGCTGTATTGAAATCTATACAGCGGTGATCAGTGCTTGTAACTCCCCCCGCCGCACCGATCATCACTGACTGCCCAAGTATCGGCTGAAGCATCGGAGCATTTTCCCCGAGTACAAGTACTCAGGGAAATGCCTGGTATCGGTAACGGATACCAATACTAGTATTGGTATCGGGACATCCCTACCTTAGACACTGGCAAAAAACTGAGGTACTCCCGGATGGGAGGGCCTTATATAGGGGAGGGTACTTCCGGTTTTGGAAGTTGCCAGTGCCAGCACCTGAAGGTATCTATATAACCCACATAGTAATGACTATGTCGCTCTGTGTCCCGTGATGTACGAGAAAGAAAAGAGAACAATTCAGGAGCCATGTCCTTCTACACTAGGCAGAAAAAAAACGGAGCTGCATGATGCAGGGAGAGGGGTTGTACCTAGAGGGACCGCCCCCGGGGCGGTACTGTACAGTTTTTTTAATGTGTTTAAACATTTAACCTGTTTCTGCCTAGTCCTCTCCTGATTGAAGGCTGAAGGCTGAATACCCACTTTGTCAAGATTGCTGCTGTGTCCGTTCATGAACGAAAGAGAAATTTTATGTTGAAAACTAGCTATAAATGCTATAAACTACAATAAACAAATACTTAGGCCAGTTGTACATGGATGTAATAATTTATTCTTGGGATCTTGTTGACAGAAAGATCCTGAGTAAAACGTTCCTCAAAATGTAAAATCTATTTTTGTTTTACCATTCTGTACTTCTCGCTGTATTACTGTTCTGTACACAGCTGTGCGCAATATCCCATAGACAACAATGCATCTACTGTATAGTGTAAATAAGGTAGTAGCGCGCTGCCACCTAGTGATAGAAATAAAATGCCCTGAAAAAAGTACTCACACCCCTTGCATGTTACAACCAAAAAGGTAATTGTATTTTATTGGGATATTATGCGATAGACCAACACAAAGTGGCACATAATTGTGAAGTGGAAGGAAAATGATCAATGGTTTTCAAAAAATTTTAAAAATAAAAATATGTGAAAAAAGTGTGGCGTGCATTTGTATTCAGCCCCCCTGAGTCAATACTTTTTAGAACCCCCTTTCGCTGCAATTACAGCTGCAAGCATTTTTGGGGATGTCTCCACCAGCTTTGCACATCTAGAGAGTGACATTTTTGTTCATTCTTCTTTGCAAAATAGCTGAAGCTCTGTCAGATTAGATAGAGAGCGTCTGAACAGCAATTTTCAAGTCTTGCCACATATTCTCAATTGGATTTAGGTCTGGACTTTGACTTGGCCATGCTAACACATGAATATGTTTTGATCAAAACCATTCCATTGTAGCTCTGGCTGTATGTTTAGGGTCATTGTCTTGCTGGAACCTCCACCCCAGTCTCAAGTTATTTGCAGATATATCAGGTTTTCTTCTAAGATTGCCTTGTATTTAGCTCCATCCATTTCCCATCAACTTTGACCAGCTTCCCCGTCTCGGCTGAAGAAACGTATCCCCACAACATGATGCTGCCACCACGTTTCACGATGGAGATGGTGTGTTCAGGGTGATGTGCAGTGTTAAGCCTCGTACACACAATCGGATTTTCATCAGGCAAAGCGTAGGACTTTTGTCTGAAGGGCGTTGGCCAGGAACTGAAAGAGTCGCTGCTCACACTCGTGTGTGAAAGCCCGAGGGCCTTCACACTGGAGTGGTGCGCTGGCAGGACGCTAAAAAAAGTCCTGCTAGCCGCATCTTTAGAGCGGTGAGTGTACCGCTCCTCCACCGCTACTGCCCATTGAAATCAATGGGCACCGCGGCTATACCGCTAACAAAGCGCCGCTGCAGCAGCGCTTTGCAGGTGGTTTTAACCCTTTTTCGGCCGCTAGCAGGGGTTAAAAGCACCCCGCTAGCGGCCGAATAGCGCAGTGAAATTGACGGTAAAGCGCGCGAAAAAATAGCAGCGCTTTACTGCCGACGCACCCACCGCCCCAGTGTGAAAGGGGCATAATGGAGACAAAACAAAAACCTGACAGGTGTTCAAATCCCTATAAAACAAAAAGTTTTGTCTTTAGTTCTAATTTAATATTGAACAATTCTAGGAAGCCATCCAAAAGAACAAGAGTCAAGGCTTCCATCTCTTGCTCTGGGTGGCTTGTTATGATATCACATATATTTTACCCCAGGCTTATTCATGACACAAATTAAAATGCATTTATATAAATCTTTCAAAACACAAGTTTATAACAGGGTGTAATACATTTTGTCATTATGATGTGCATGTCTGCAGCCTTTCATTCACACAAAGCCTGCAATTCAGCAGTTTCAGCTCCCCAGGCAGTAGGCCAAACAACTGCATGTCGATCAGAAAAGTCAGTGGCAATGTTCCCACAAGCAATACATACAAGTCCATCCTGTTTTTCCCCCCCATTAGTCCTGCTAGGGTCTACTAGTCCATGCTTTGCTTTCATCATGCCATTGCATAAAAGGACAAACCATGCACAAGTCACTAAGTGTGTGTGAATAGAGATGGATACATACGCAGTATCTCACAAAAGGGAGTACACCCCTCACATTTTTTTAAATATTTTATTATATCTTTTCATGGGACAACACTGAAGAAATGATACTTTGCTACAATGTAAAGTAGTGAGTGTACAGCTTGTATAAGGCTCACACTGGTACGACACGACAGTCATATGACTGTGGATCCAACTTTGCCCATCCGTCCGACTTCAATGAACATGGATCAGACTTTGATCCCAGACAATACCAGACACTGTGTCTGGTATGAATCTTTAGGGGGAACTCCACGGAATAAATAAATAAATCCATACCAGACCCTTATCCAAGCACGCAGCCCGGCAGGTCAGGAAAGGGGGTGGGGACAAGAGAGCGGCACCCGGAGGCTCAGCCCCTTGTGACCTCACCGCCCAGGGTATGATGGGGCGGTAACGTCATAAGTGGCTGGGCCTCCGGGTCACCAGGTGACCCCGCCCTATGCCAATACAAGTAGTGGCACACCACGCACCCAGCATTAGAGCGTTATGGTCTTGGAGGGGGAACCCATGTAGTTTTTTTTAAATTTGGCGTGGAGTTCCTCTTCAAGATCATCAGAGCACTAGTCGCATGCCAAAGACGGATTAGTTAATATGGCGATCTGACTTTGATCCCACTTCAGCCCATTGAATATCACTGAAGTCGGATCAAAGTCGGACCAAAGTAGTGCAGGGAGCATTTTCGGACCAGTTAAGACGGCTCTCAGGAAAAAAAAAAAAAAAAAAAAAAAAAAAAAAAAAAAAAATCACACATCATGCAGCATGAGCTCCCAATGTCGGAGCATTTGTCATACCAGTGTGAACCCGACCTTACAGTGCAAATTTTCTGTCCCCTCAAAATAACTCAACACACAGCCATTAATGTCTAAACCGCTGGCAACGAGTACAACCCTAAGTGAAAATGTCCAAATTGGGCCCAATTAGCCATTTTCTCTCCCTGGTGTCATGTGACTTGTTCATTAATGGGGAGCAGGTGTGTTAAATTTGGGGTTATCGCTCTCACTCTCTCAAACTGGTCACTGGAAGTTCAACATGGTACCTCATGGCAAAGAACTCCAAGGATCTGAAAAAAAGAATTGTTGCTCTACATAACGATGGCCCAGGCTATAAGAAGATTGCCAAGACCCTGAAACCGAGCTGCAGCACGGTGGCCAAGACCATACAGTGGTTTAATAGGACAGGTTGCACTCAGAAAAGGGTTCAGCATAGTCGACCAAAGAAGTTGAGTGCATGTGCTCAGCGTCATATCCAGAGGAAGACGTATGAGTGCTGCCAGCATTGTTGCAGAGGTTGAAGGGGTGGGGGGTCAGCCTGTCAGTGCTCAGACCATACGCCGCACACTGCATCAAATTGGTCTGCATGGCTGTCATCCCAGAAGGAAGCCTCTTCTAAAGATGATGCACAAGAAAGCCCACAAAGTTTGCTGAAGACAAGCAGACTAAGGACATGGATTACTGTAAACATGTCCTTTGGTCTGATGAGACCAAGATAAAAACTTATTTGGTTCAGATGGGGTCAAGCGTGTGTGGCGGCAACCAGGTGAGGAGTACAAAGAAATAAAAGTGTGTCTTGCCTATAGTCAAGCATGGTGGTGGAAGTGTCATGGTCTGGGGCTGCATGAGTGCTGTCGGCACTGGGGAGCTACAGTTCATTGAGGGAACCATGAATGCCAATATTTACTGTGACATACTGAAGCAGAGCATGATCCTCTCCCTTGGGAGACTGGGCCGCAGGGCAGTATTCCAACATGATAACGACCCCAAACACACCTCCAAGACAGCCACTGCCTTGCTAAAGAAGCAGAGGGTAAAGGTGATGTACCGGCCAAGCATGTCTCCAGACCTAAACCCTATTGCGCATCTGTGGGGCATCCTCAAAACAGAAGATGGAGGAGCGCAAGGTCTCTAACATCCACCAGCTCTGTGATGTCATCATGGAGGAGTGGAAGAGGACTCCAGTTGAAACCTGGGAGACTCTGGTGAACTCCATGCCCAAGAAAGTTAAGGCAGTGCTGGAAAAAAAATATGGTGGACACAAAATATTGACAGTTTGGGCCCAATTTGGACATGTTGTCTTAGGGGTGTACTCACTTTTGTTGCTAGCAGTTTAGACATTAATGGTTGTGCGTCAAGTTATTTTGAGGGGACAGCAAGTTTAAACTGTTATACAAGCTGTACACTCACTATTTTACATTTCCACATGAAAAGATATAATAAAAAATATTTACAAAAATGTGAGGGGGAGCATTTACTTGTGAGATACGGTAAATATATATTTCTTACTTTCGGTTATAAAAAAAAAAAAAAAAAAAAAAAAAAACAAACCCACACAGTCTGGACATTAAAAGACACCCCCAAAATTACCCTTTTTTGGAAAGTAGACACCCCATTTGCATACAATGCATCATTTTATAAGTCAGGGGTCTCCGAACTCCCAAAACAAAAAGGGCCAGTTTACTGCCCTTCAAACCTTAGAGGGGCCAGACAGTGACCCTGGCATTTGTGGGAGTAAACAATAGGCTTGGTGGTCAGTGGGGGGGGGGGGGGCAAGTAAAGGGCCAGGTAAAGGGCAAGTAAATGGCCACAGTTTGGAGACCAATGGTATAAGTCATACACAGGGAAAAGTAGACAATGGGGTAAACGTACAGGTCGCATACAGTGAGAGGATGGCGGAGGGGGTCAACACAGATAATAGCTGTATGGGGGAGGGGGGAGGTAAAGGGTTTAAAAAAATATCCCACAATCAAATTAAATCTGATGCAGCTTACCGTTCATTCCTAAAATTCTCCTTCCCCCGGTTGTGAAAGGAAGGAGACGGCTTTCAAATGTAAAACACTTGCAGGGTTTACATTTGTGAGTGCTGTGACTGGCCACCACAGGATCACAAGCCAGGCAGCCAACCTGATTGGCTTTGTGAATTGTGCCTGCATGTGATCTGCGCTGCCCAACAACGATGGTAGGCATCATGCATCTGGTGTGCTCACAAATAGTAAACAGCATAATTTTGTAGCGCCTCTCCACTGTTTTTTTTTACAATACAGCAGTATTGATGTGGTTAAGCATCTTAATAGATTACCTGTACTGAGAGAATATTGAGGCTCCTCCTGCTGATATCTTAAGAAAATGTTAGGTACCCAGCATCTTTTTTTATTTAAGGGGGGGGGGGGGGGGGAAGCAGCCTTTAGCATCACTTTAGGATACATAGGTCTTGTCTTTTCTTAGTATTCTGGATCAATTCCAGGCATTTTCAAGCGTTAACTGTCTATTGGATCAAAGTATTGTGTGGGACAGTCACAGCTCTCCTGTCAAAATACACAGAAGCAGAGCACTAACCTTCCATCAAAGAAGAAGAATTTGCCACGTCCGTTTTTTTCACCATGTACAAAGTGTCCCTCAAAGCGATCTGTGGAGCTGTAACTGACAATGCAGAAACCATGAGGCAGACCATCATCATCCAATTGTCCTACATAGAAATGTACAAAGTTAGACAACAAGTTTCAGGGAGTTCATTCAAATTTAGAACAAGGAAAAAAAAAAAAAAAAAAAGAGAAGGGGAAGGATTGCAATTTGTATACTGAAACCATTACTGAAATAAGTCAGTATGTTTTATAACTTTTATTCTTAGGCCGCTTTCACACTGGGGCGTGGGCGGCGGTAAAGCGCTGCTATTTTTAGCAGCGCTTAACCATAATTTTTGAGGAGGTATTCGGCCACTAGCGGGGCGCTTTTAACCCCCGCTAGCGGCCGAAAAAGGGTTAAAAACCACCCACGGTGCCCATTCATTTCAATGGGCAAGAGCGGTGGAGGAGCGGTATACACACCGCTCCTTCACCGCTCCAAAGATGCTGCTTGCAGGACATTTTTTAAACGTCCTGCCAGCGCACTGCCCCAGTGTGAAAGCCCTCAAGCTTTCACACTGGAGTGAATGGAGCCACTCTTTCAGGGCGCTTTAGTGTTATAGCGCTTCAGTGTGAAAGGGGTCTTATCGTTTTTTTTTTTTGTTTAGAAAAACGTGTATACACACACACACACACACACACACACACACACACACACACACACACACACACACACACCCACCCACCTCAAAATTTCAAGTCCTGAGCTACTAGCCAAGCCTCAACGGTTACTCGCCACCAGTTGCCCCACCCAACCCCTGCCATGCCCCACCCATAAACATGCCCTCATAAATTATCTCATGAAATGACACTTAAATGTTTTATGCAGAATTAAGTTCTTAAAATAAATATTATACAACAACTTTATCTGAGCCCATCAGTGCAGCCTGCCCGTGTCCTTCATGCTGCCTAACTGTGCCCTTAGGCAGCATTATCTGTGTTCTTAATGCTGCCTGTGTCCTTCATGCAGGGGAACAGAGGAGAGGGAGTGGATTACCGGTGGATGATGAGAGCGCAGAGGAACACAGCTTTCATTTCAATTGCTGTGTGTTCCTGCCGCTCTGCGTCACATACAGCCCCGCCCCCTGGCCAGGGAACTTTGATACACGTCACTCGTGATTGGACGGGTGATCTGTCTATCAAAGTCCCGGGACCAGGGGGCGGGGCTGTGTGTCACAGCGAGTGCGGGGAACACACTGCAATTGAAATGAAAGCTGCGAGTGATGTTCCCTGCGCTGTGATGATCCGGCCGCCTGCTCTCCTCTCTTCCCCTCCGCGAGCGCTGGGAGAAGGTATACTTTTAAAGCAGCGAGTGTGACATTTACTACAGGTGAATCTTCCTGGTGTATTTTAACCACTTGCCTACTGTGTAGTTTCACCCCCTTCCTGCCCAGGCCATCTTTTAGTTTACAGCCATACAAACACTGTATCCATATGAAACGTTTCAATTTATTTTAGTCAGATGGGAGCTTTTTTTTAGTGTGATTTAACCAAACACTTTTTTTTTTTTTTTTTGCAAAAAAGGAAGAAACTTCTGAAAAAATAAAATAAAAACCTGAAACCGTGTTTCGGTTATAAGATTTTGCAAATAAGTATATATTTTTTTCGCTGATGAGGCTGCACTGATGGCCACTGGTGAGGCTGCATGGATAATAAGGGCACTGATGATCAGAGCCCCGATTATCAGTGTAAATGTCCCGTCACAGGAAAGCTGGTTATCGGCTTTCCTTTCCACACACACACACTGACAGCGCTGAAGGGGTGGAGTTCTGGAAAGACGTCAAATAGATGCTCCGTGACCGTGCCCCACGGACTCTATGTCCGCCGGGGGCCCGAGATCGTGACACGGAGCTGTCTATGTAAACAAGGCATTTCCCTGTTCTGCCTGGCAACATGACAGGGATCTACTGCTCCCTGTCATTGGGAGCAGTGATCTGTCATGTTGTAGCGAGACACCCCCCCCCCCAGTTAGAATCACTCCCTAGGACACACTTAATCCCTTGATCACCCCCTAGTGTGTAACCCCTTCACTGCCATTTATACAGTAATCAGTGATTTTTATAGCACTGATCGCTGTATTGAGAACAATGGTGCCAAAATAGTGTAAAAAGTGTCTGCCGCAATCACGAGAGGAAAAAAAAACCCACACACACACCACGCAGATCGCCACCATTACTAAATAAAAAAAAAAAAATGCCAAAAATCTATCCCCTATTTTGTAGACGCTATAAAACTTTTGCGCAAACCAATCAATATACACTTATTGCGATTTTTTTTACCAAAAAAAATATGCAGAAGAATACATATAGGCCTAAACTGAGAAAGAAATGTTTTTTTTTTTTATATTTTTTTTTAGGGATATTTAATTATAGCAAAATGTAAAAAAATATATAGCTTTTTTTCAAAATTGACGCTTTTTTTTTTGTTTATAGCGCAAACAATAAAAACCACAGGTAATCAGATACCACCAAAAGAAAGCTCTATTTGTGGGAAAAAAAGGATGTCAATTTTGTTAGGGTGCAACATCGCACAATTGTCAGTTAAAGCGTCGCAGTGCCGTATCGCAAAAAAGTGCTCTGGTCAGGAAGGGGGGTAAATTCTTCCGGGGTTGAAGTGGTTAAGGCGCAGTAAGTCCATTGCTATATGAAAAGTACAAGATGGGAGAATCTGCGCTTAAAAAAAAAAAGGTATAAAAGGTTGCAGCCCTCCCTATTAAGCTCCCAAAGAAAGCTCTGGTGATATAATGAAAGCAGATGGGGGTGGTGGCTAGAGGTAGCACCACCACCCCCATCTCCTTTCATTATACCACTTATATATAAAGTCTGCTCTGTGTGTAAATAAAGCTGTGCCTATACCTTCAAAAAGGGAAGATGGCCCAAACTGTTTAAAATTGCTGTTAAATGTGTACTCCGTCATTGACAGACACAAAGTAAAAGTCTTTCCCCTTCTACAGTAGCCATGCTCTGTTCTATAATAAGCACTTGTTCTAATATTCACCAGCATGTCATATTGGCAGCAATATGAGACATCAGTGCTCAGAGCACAAGTTCTGGCTCTTGTATGCAACAACCATTTGACAAATATGGATGTTCATGTAGCCAGTGTGCTGCCAATAAAACCTATCATAGGAAAACAGATAGCTCTGAAGCACAGTTTAAAAAGTCACTGCCAGTCAATTAAATTTTTTTTAAACACATGACGATTTTTTTTTTTTACATGAAAATAAACCGAAACCCCCCCAAAACAATATATATTTGTTGCACAATATTTCCATAAAAATATTACATTTTTTAGTAAAAAATAAAAAGAATTTTAGCACACAAACTCACCCACAAAACTGCAACAAACCACAACTAAAAATTGTTCATAAAGGTCATGCTTAAAAGGGACACTAAAGGTACACGTTTTTTCACCTTAATGCATCCTATATTCACATCCAACAACGCGCCGTGCCGCAGGGCCGAGTGATACAGTGAGCGGCTATAGTCGCCGGCTGTATCACGGGAGCGCGCCCGCAAGAACTTACCACCATGCAAGCTCGCTCGCATGAAGAAGGTGTTCAGTTCTTGTGGGCAGGAACCGAGACAGCCGCCGAGGGACCCTAGAAGACCAGGTTCGGGGCCACTCTGTGCAAAACTAGCTGCACAGTGGAGGCAAGTATAACATGTTTGTTATTTAAAAAATAAAAAATTCTCTTTACAACCCCTGTAAGGCCTCATGTACACTGCTGCTGGTAAACGGGCGTTTAGGAGCAGTTGGGCATTTTTTTCCAACTGCTCCTGAACTCTCCTCTTATCTGTACATGTACACTGGGTCGTTAAGGCTGGATTCACACCTATGCAGTTTTAGTGCTTTTTGCATATTTGCACTACAGAACGTGTTTCATAGGAAACCATGTTACATGTACTGTAGTGCAAATCTGCAAAATGTAAAGAGCACTAAAACTGCATAGGTGTGAATCCAGCCTTCTAGTCGTTTCTTGGCAGTTGAGTTTAGATGCTTTTTCTGGAACCCCAAAAAATGCGTTCACAAGCTGTGTTGAGGCATTTCAAGCGCCAAGCACGGCAACAAAAAAAACTGACACAAACGCGGCATGTAAACGCAGCTAAACTGAAGTTTTTAGACGCTGGTTTCTAGCTGTCAAGTTAATTAGTTCAGGAGAGGTTGAAAAACGTGCCGTGTACAAGAAGCCTTAAAAGCTGAACTCCAGCTTTTGTTACACTTTACATAGTTTGTTTGGGCCAAAAGGAACTATGTCCCTCACTAACACGTGAGGTTGTTGGATGTGCAATATAAAGTGTGTGTGTAGCTGAGGCTACATACAGCACTGTGTTCTGATGAGAGCCGAGACTTCCCGTCTCATACCCAAAACACAAGAGTCTATCTGATCGGTGATCAGCCATTCAGAGAAAGCAATGTAATCTACCAATTAATACAAAGCTTCCTTTGATTAGCTGAGTCAGAGGTGGGCTGATGCGGTCACAACCTTTGACTCAGCTAAACCTACCAATTCTTAGATGCAATGACTGCATTCGGCTTTTAAACAGAACTAGCTGTCCTGCAAAATGTAGCCGTTACAGCGTTGGGGCAAACTTTTTACCACTGACAAGGGTGCTTACAATGATTAGCCTTCATCTATGTTAAACCCTTATCCCAAAAGGAAAACACTGTTGCTGTAAGTGCTTGTGTAACTGCAGAAATGCTGCTGTCCCAAAAAAAAAAAAAAAAAAAAAAAAAAAAAGTTTGCAGCTTTAAGAGTGTGTTTGCCTGCAAATTGCTCCCAAAAACGTTTTCTCTACTCCTAGAAGCTGAAGCTTCAAAAACACTTCTAGACTAAAATAGTGTGCATGGACACATAGGACACCATTCTGCTTCCAAGAGCAGGGAGAAGAAGAAGAAAAAAAAAATAAGGAGAGAAGAGCTCAAAAGCTGCTGCTAGGAGCATTTTTTTTGTTTTTTTTGTCAATTTTGTTTATTGAATATTAAATAAAGACAGTTACAATTAGTAATAAATAGTTACAACAAATGGCAATATTAGTGAAGTATATGATAGTAAGTTTGATGGAATTAAACATATCTGAAGATTAGATATTTTACATAAACAGGTAATCAACTCGAAAATGAAATGTCAAGTTAATATTCACATATTAAATTTTTCAATTGTTTATATGTGCTAATAGTCACTATGGAAAGTAAGCCAATTGGAAATCAACCAATTCAATAAAAACTTAAAAAATGTATAATTATTGTAAGGAATATACATAAATACTATATTTAGTTATTACCTTACCATTTAAATATGGCAATACAAAAAATAGGGAAATAGAAAAAAAGGACAGAGTAATAGTAAAAGGGAAAGAATGAAGGTAAGAAAGAGGAAAAAAAAAAAAAAAAAAAGTCTAGGGTAAGAAAGTTCTCCGGAGCATCTATATTGTAAGAATATTAAGATAGCACAGAAGATAAAAGTTAATGTTTAGTACTTGTTTCCACTCAAATTGTTGTATAATATTATAGTATATACCGTATTTTCCGGCGTATAAGACGACCCCCTAATTTTCCAGCTAAAATGTTGGTTTAGGGATACACTCGCCGTATAGGATGACCCCCTTCCGACTAGCCATGCCTCACCTCACTGTGCCATTGCATGCCTCACTGTACTGTGCCATTGCATGCCTCGACGATCACATACCTTATCCCTGACATGTAGAATCTCAGTCAGTCCGCGGCCGTCCATTTTTCAAAAGCCGCGCCTCCTCCTCATGCTGTTCTGTGATAGGCGGAACACTCAGCTTCCCAGCAGACACTGTGTTCAGTGTTCCGCTTATCACAGATGCCCTCTCATCCGAGGCCGAGAGTGCATCCATGATAGGCGGAACACTGAACAGAGGCTCTGCTGGGAAGCTGAGTGTTCCGCCTATCACGGAACAGCACGAGGAGGAGGCGTGGCTTTTGAAAAATGGACGGCCGCGGTCTGACTGAGGTTCTTCATGTCAGATACCGGCGTATAAGACGACCCCCGACTTTTGAGAAGATTATTATGGGTTAAAAAGTCGTCTTATACACCGGAAAATACAAAAAAGGTCTTAATAGGGAATGGTCAGGGATCGTAGGAAGAAAATACGTCATCCAAGCATTTTCTCAAAATTTTGTATAGTATCGTTGGTTATGGCTTCTGATTTGGAAAGGATCATTGCTTGTTTTATTCTGTTTTTAGCTTCAGAGATCATTAATGTATTGGTTTTCCAAGCTTTGGCAATGGTTTGCTTTGCAGCTGTGGTGATCTGGAGAAAGAGCCTAAATTGAGTGTAAGAAACATGAACTGGTTTTATATTTAAAAAAAGAGCAATAGTCGTGTCTGGAATGATAGATATCTTAAAAGGGGAGTTCCAGACTTTTTTTATGTTTATTAAGAGCCCATTCACACAGGGGCAACACGACTTCCAGCGCGATTTTATGAGGCAACTCAGACACGACTTGAGAATGAATCACAGCGCGACCTGGAGCTACTTACAAGTTGTCTGCAGGACAGGAGACATTCCAGTGGCCAATCAAACAAGAATCAGCTCTGTGGGAGGGAGGGGGGAGTGAGGGGGGAGGGAGAGGTTTGCCTGAGAAATTTATTTTCTCTTCCTGGAGAGTTGCTCCTATTAAGACAGTGAGAGGCGACTCCCATTGAAATGAATGGTTACAGGTCGCCTAGGAGTCAGATTGAAGTAGTACAGGGACCTTTTTTGAAGTCGGAGTGACTGCAGTAGTGTGCATAAGGACGGCTCCATTAACTTACATTGATTTTTTCAGCCAGCGTGACCTGAGGCGACTAGGGGCGACCTCAGGCGATTTGGAGTCGGATCCAAAGACGCCCCTGTGTGAATGGGCTCTAAAAGTCAGCAGCTACAAAAAGTGCAGCTGCTGGCTTTTAATAAACATACACTTAACTGTTCCACTGTCCAGCGCCGCCCGGAGCTCAGATCCTCTCTCCCCCCTTCTCCGCCGGCGCCTCCATTCATAGTGTGGGCACCCGGCCGTGACAGCTTTTGACTTCACAGCCGGGCACTCACTGCGCAGCGCTCTCTGAGTGGACAGGCGATCGCCTGGGACCTGTCACGTCCCAGGTGATCGTCTATAGGGAGGGGCCGCCAAAAGGCGATATGACGTATCGCCTAGGCAACCCCAGGGCAGAAGGAGGAAAATTTCATTCCAGAACTTTTTTGCAATCGGACAATCCCAGAATGTATGTAGGTGCGTTCCCAGACCACCACAGCCACGAAAACAGAATGGATAGCATTGAGGAGCATATTTTGCAATTTTAAACAGGAACCAAGTACCAGTGCATGATTATTTTATAGTTTGTTTCCAAAGCAATTATATTTTGAGAAGACATTTTTGTATTGGTCCAGACTTTATTCCAGTCGGAAATGTCGATTTTAGTTCCTAGTTCTTTCTCCCATTTTTTCCACATATGAAGGTAGCTTTGAGTCAGAAGTAGTGTTTTTTTTAAGCTTCTGTGCATGGAGCCTAATATACAGGAGGTGCAGTAATGGCCAGATCACCATGTCAAAACAGAGGAAAAAACAAATGCAGCCGCCACATCTAATGATTGTTAAGCTGCAACACAATACATTTTTAATTTTTGGTTTAATACAGCTTTAAAAAAGTGTAACTTGTTTTTTTTTGCCATTTTGGATAGCGTAAGGGAGGGTTTGTCTTTAGTTACACTTTAAAAGGGGTTGTAAACCCTCGTGTTTTTTCACCTTAATGCATCCTATGCATTAAGGTGAAAAAACACCTGCCAGTCACCGGCCCCCCCGTTTTACTTACCTGAGCCCGTTCATCTCCTCGGCGCGTCCCCGCCATCCTCTCCACGGAGTCCCGGCTTTGATTGGATAGATAGCAGCGCAGCCATTGGCTCCCGCTACTGTCAATCAGATCCAATGACGTGGGCGCCGGGGCTCTAGTCATACACTCGGTGTCTACGGACGCCGAATGAATGACTCGGGAGCGTGCCTGCAAGGTAACCCCCTCGGGAGAGCGCTTCTCCTAGGGGGTTAACTAATGCCGGGAGGAGCCGTGAAAGACACTGAGGGACCCCAGAAGAGGATGTTCAGAGCCACTGTGCAAAACGAGCTGCACAGTTGAGGCAAGTATGACACTTTTTTTTTTTTTTTAAATAACAAACGACGAAGATTTAGTATCACTTTAAAGTGGAGTTCCAGCCTTTTAATGTTTATTAAAAGTCAGCAGCTACAAAAAAAATAGGATTTTTGTACTCACCGTAAAATCCGTTTCTCTGACGTCCATGGACTGACACAGCTGGATACTGTAAACGTGTGGGTATATGTCCCTGCTCGCAGGAGAAGATCTAGGCAGAATGTTAAAATGTTAAACATTCATTCTAGAACAAACCAGAGCTGAACAGCCACGCCCAGGGGGGCAGTCCCTCCGGACATTACCCTCCTACCTGCAGCCTCAGTTCGTAACATAGCAGTACAAACCTTAAAAGAAGGGTGGGTGCTGTGTCAGTCCATGCACGTCAGAGAAACGGATTTTACAAAAATCCTATTTTCTCTTATCGTCCATGGACTGACACAGCTGGATACTGTAAAGGTGTGGGATGTCCCAAAGCAGTATCAGAAAGGGTGGGAGCAGTAGTAAAGGAACCACCAAAACTTCACTCCAAACAAGCAGAGCTCCTCAACGGAGGAGTTGCAACATTAAAACAGTAGTGGTGCAACGGATCGGTGGTGATCCGAACAGGGTGACCCGTTCGGATCGGAACACCACGCGATCCGCGGAGCGCTCCGGAGCCTCGATGCAGCGTGTGAGGAAAACAGCGAGGAAGCTGTGTAAAAGAAGAACTTGAAGGAACCAAGGCAAACAGCGTCCGCCTGAGGTACCGCAGTCACAGCATCCAACTTGAGAGTGTTCCTCACATCATCAATGAGTTCACTTACAAGCGCCCTGTCATTTACCGACACACAACTGGAGTCTTCCTCACAAGGAATGTCCTGTTCAAAAACATTAAAATATTCAGAGCTAGGGTCCTGAGCAGCAGTAGCTAGGCCCATATTTTAATCAGAGCACTCCTCCACTAAAGATTTTTGTGGGGAGAGGGGGCTTTATAGCTCCCTTGCGCTCGCACACCGCTTCCATTCTGACAAGGAATGATTCCAGGCCTGCCGACAACTGGTCCATAGGGACCGCAGGTGCAGGAGCACTGCCTGTTGCCTCTGACAAGTGTGGGGAAGCAGGTGTATCAGACTCCATACTGCCACCCTCTGAGACCTTATACACTTATTATAGTGAATAGTACAGTCCACCCACTGGCTGCGCTAAGGCTGAGGAGGGGATACCCAGAGGACTCACCAACCCTTAAGGACCGCTCAGTTCCGCTGTATGAAGCGCGAGTGAATCCTGAGGAGATTGTGAGGCGATTCACGCCGCTAGAGGCCGAAACCGAAGTGAAAGCGCTGCAGCTTCAAAAAAATGGCCGCCGGCCGCATATATTACTGCGCCATTAAACCACGGCAAGATGGCCGCCGAGCGCATTTTTCAAGTTCACCACACAGCGCTAATGGCGCACGCAATGAAGTCCCCACACTCCCTTTTTTCCCAGAACACTGCTCCTTTCCACTACACAGATATGAGCGCCCCCAGTCAGGCCAGAGTGACCCCCAAGCACCCCCACACAGCACAGCACCAGTACAGGGTGCAGCATAACAGGGTGGAGACAGGGAGAAACCCCCCATATAAAAAGAAACAGCCAGCATGTACTCACCTGCAGCAGGAGAGACTACTTACCCGTCCCAGAGGGACCCACTGGCTTGTTTCAGACAGACGTATCACAGAGTAGTACTGCGTAGCTGCCGGCCCGGTCCACCGCGAAAGATACAGACAGGTACTGTTCAATCTTGAGAGGACCGCGGGAGCATAAAAGCAACCCGGCCACCCCTGGAGTCATGGGGCATGTCGTGAACTGAGTCTCACGTACACAAGGCGAGGATCTGCACGCTCGATGGTCGGACAGGGAAGACTACAAGGATACCAGTGTACCCAACCTGTTGCCCAGCTGACAGTTGATTAAAGGTCTCAAAAATAAAATTTAATTCTCAAAAGGAATAAAATTTAAAAATAAAATCTTCCAGGAGACTGGCTCCTGAGAGAACCACGTCTTCTCCTAGGCAGAAAAAAACTGAGGCTGCTAGCTGCAGGTAAAAGGGTAATGTCCGGAGGGACCGCCCCCCCGGGCGGGGCTGTTCAGCTCTGGTTTGTTCTTGAATGTATGTTTCTAACATTCTGCCTAGATCTTCTCCTGCAAGCAGGGACATATACCCACATGTTTACAGTATCCAGCTGTGTCAGTCCATGGAGGATAAGAGAAAGTATAGCTGCTGACTTTTAATAAACAGACAGACACTTACCTGTTCCACGGTTCCTCTCCCCGCTCCTCTCCTCGGCGCCTCCATTCACACTCTGGGCACCCGGCCGTGACAGCTTTCGGTTTCGTGGCCGGGCATGCTCTGCGCATGCGCAAGTCGCGTTGCACTCCCGGAGTGGACAGGTGAGTCCCACTCCTAACGAAGCCCCCACTCCCCCCCAAAAAAAATGACATGCCAAATGTCACATGCAAGGGGGCGAGGAGTGCTTAAAACGGAAGTTCCACTTTTGGGTGGAACTCCGCTTTAAGTCTTCTATTTTAGGCAGTCACCAATCCAATTCATATTTTTAGTTGGCTGCTGGAATGAATCAAGAGTAGGACACGACTAAGGCCCCTTTCACACTGGGGCGTTTTTCCAGGCGTTTTGACGCTAAAAATAGCGCCTGAAAAAATCCTGCCCTGCAGTCTTCAATGTGAAAGCCCGAAGGCTTTCACACTGAAGCGGTGCGCTAGCAGGACCGCTCCAAAAGTCCTGCTAGCCGCAACTTTGGAGCGGTATGTTTACCGCTCCTTTACTGCTGCTGGTAAATGGGACAGCACGGCTATACCTCCCGCAATGCGCTGCTGAAGCAGCGCATTGCAGGCGGTTTTAACCCTTTCTCGGACGTTAGCGGGGGTTAAAACCGCACCGCTAGCGGCCGAATATTGCGTCAAAAAGACGGTATAGTGGCGCTAAAAATAGCGCCGCTATACCGCCAGCGCACCTCCTGCCCCAGTGTGAAAGGGGCCTTAGGCTCTATTCACACCTATGCATGTTGCTTATGAGCGTTTCAGCAGTGCTTGTTGCGTTTTTACCATGATACCATACACCAGTATGAACTCAATTTAACCTTCTAAAAATAAAAGAAAATTTGAACAAGATGGCTTCTAAACTGCTCATAAAGCTATATGATGATATGCATAGGTCTTAGGAATTATTTTTAACCCCGATAGTTCTGACAAGACATTTACCGCTCTGTTGCATTTGGCTGCTCAGTATTTCAGGTGCAAGGACCACACATTCACCATCAGCCCATCAACCTGTTTTTGCATCTCATTGTGTGGCAAACGTGTTTGATAAAACGTTCTCCAAGGGCTAATTTATGGCACTTCTCATAGGTAGGATGATTGTGGAATAAAAGTTAACACTGCATGTGCGTGACCAGCTTTATAAACATGATCACACAGTGCTGGACAGTATTTGAACTGAGGTAGCCCAATACCTATAATGTCTGTCCAGCCTGAGCTTCCAGCAATATTTACCAGAATAAATCCCTTAAACCATTATCTTCCTAATCTCTGTCTGCTGTCACAGCACTGTAGTAGATCTCTGCTGTCTACCAAAAAGAAGATTACGGTTGGTGTAGAGCACCAACTAGGTGAGAGGTAATTCACGGACGGGTACAGAACACTAAAAACAACCCTGCTTTACCTTGTTGGTGGTTTAGCTATATAATAATTATTATTATACAGGATTTATAGCACCAAGAGTGTGCACAGCACTTAATATAAAAGGGAGACAGCACAGTTTCAATTCAATGCAAGACAAGATGGTTAGGGCCCCTGATTATGAGAATTTACAAAGTCATTTTTAAAGTGGCTCGATCGCATAATCCTCCTCAATCATCATCATCATCCACCCCTTACCAGTAATAGCATAGGGTGACCAGACGTCCCTGGACTGAGTTATGCACCACTGTCCAATGTATAAACGCTGGCTGTTTATATTGCTCTGCAATATTTCTTACCTTTGTATGTATATGAAAGCTCAGATATATTAGACACAAAGATTTATGCATCTCATATCTGAGCTTCCATATACATACATATTTTGTCAACTATCTCTCCAGGTTTTTCAAAATACCTTTATATTCCTCCTTGGTTTATTCTTTTGGTATGTATACATGTATTACCGTATATACTCGAGTATAAACCGAGTTTTTCAGCACATTTTTTTTGTGCTGAAAATGCCCCCCTCGGCTTATACTCGAGTCTGTCTGTGTCCATCTTCACCTTTGTGCGCCTGATCCCGGCTCTTCATCTACAAGTGTGCAAAGTTTGGTGTCTGGGGGACCTACGGCCAGGGAGCACCGATTTTTCAAAGCCGGGCACCCCTTCCATAGACTCCCATGTTAAACGGCAGTCTAGTCACACAGCGCTGGAGATCAGGTAGGGAGATTGGGCACAGTGAGGTATGCAGATGGACACCCTAGGTTTATACTCGAGTCAATACGTTTTCCCATTTTTTTTGTGGTAAAATTAGGTGCTTCAGCTTATATTCGGGTCGGCTTATACTCGAGTATATACAGTAAAAAATTTTATATATAAAAATTTTTATATATATATATATATATATATATATATATATATATATATATATATATATATATATATATATATATATATATATACACACACATACACACATACACATATACACACATACACACACATATATACATACATACATACACACACTTGCCTCATGGATTTATGCATATGTCTTTTCTGTTTGGGAGAATACTTATAAATTCATTATTTATTTTTACTATGATTTAGGCACCATACTATTAACAGGGCTCGACAAATCCCGGGCGCCAGGTCGCCATTGCGACTAGAATTAGCGACCTGGCGCAGCACAGCTGGGGAATCCTGTCTCTCCGTGTCCCCCCTCACCCCCCCCGCGCCGCGGGATCGCGTCACGCCGGCCGGTAATTGAGGCCGCGGCTTTGCGGCCTTCTGCAGGCCTATGCTTCCTTCTGTGATCTAGCGCCATCTTGTGGTGGCCGTTGGTATGACAAGACAAACAGCAATGCTAATGGAGTTTCCCTGTCTGTTTTCACTGCCATCTCCTTCCCTCTAATTAGAACCCCCAAACATTATACAGGTCCTTCTCAAAAAATTAGCATATTGTGATAAAGTTCATTATTTTCTGTAATGTACTGATAAACATTAGACTTTCATATATTTTAGATTCATTACACACAACTGAAGTAGTTCAAGCCTTTTCTTGTTTTAATATTGATGATTTTGGCATACAGCTCATGACAACCCAAAATTCCTATCTCAAAAAATTAGCATATCATGAAAAGGTTCTCTAAACGAGCTATTAACCTAATCATCTGAATCAACTAATTAACTCTAAACACCTGCAAAAGATTCCTGAGGCTTTTAAAAACTCCCAGCCTGGTTCATTACTCAAAACCGCAATCATGGGTAAGACTGCTGACCTGACTGCTGTCCAGAAGGCCATCATTGACACCCTCAAGCAAGAGGGTAAGACACAGAAAGAAATTTCTGAACGAATAGGCTGTTCCCAGAGTGCTGTATCAAGGCACCTCAGAGGGAAGTCTGTGGGAAGGAAAAGTGTGGCAGAAAACGCTGCACAACGAGAAGAGGTGACCGGACCCTGAAGAAGATTGTGGAGAAGGACCGATTCCAGACCTTGGAGGACCTGCGGAAGCAGTGGACTGAGTCTGGAGTAGAAACATCCAGAGCCACCGTGAACAGGCGTGTGCAGGAAATGGGCTACAGGTGCCGCATTCCCCAGGTCAAGCCACTTTTGAACCAGAAACAGCGGCAGAAGCGCCTGACCTGGGCTACAGAGAAGTAAGTAGCACTGGACTGTTGCTCAGTGGTCCAAAGTACTTTTTTCGGATGAAAGCAAATTTTGCATGTCATTCGGAAATCAAGGTGCCAGAGTCTGGAGGAAGACTGGGGAGAGGGAAATGCCAAAATGCCTGAAGTCCAGTGTCAAGTACCCACAGTCAGTGATGGTCTGGGGTGCCATGTCAGCTGCTGGTGTTGGTGCACTGTGTTTTATCAAGGGCAGGGTCAATGCAGCTAGCTATCAGGAGATTTTGGAGCACTTCATGCTTCCATCTGCTGAAAAGCTTTATGGAGATGAAGATTTCATTTTTCAGCACGACCTGGCACCTGCTCACAGTGCCAAAACCACTGGTAAATGGTTTACTGACCATGGTATTACTGTGCTCAATTGGCCTGCCAACTCTCCTGACCTGAACCCCATAGAGAATCTGTGGGATATTGGGAAGAGAAAGTTGAGAGACGCAAGACCCAACACTCTGGATGAGCTTAAGGCCGCTATCGAAGCATCCTGGGCCTCCATAACACCTCAGCAGTGCCACAGGCTGGTTGCCTCCATGCCACGCCGCATTGAAGCAGTCATTTCTGCAAAAGGATTCCCGACCAAGTATTGAGTGCATAACTGAACATAATTATTTGAAGGTTGACTTTTTTTGTATTAAAAACACTTTTCTTTTATTGGTCGGATGAAATATGCTAATTTTTTGAGATAGGATTTTTGGGTTTTCATGAGCTGTATGCCAAAATCATCAATATTAAAACAAGAAAAGGCTTGAACTACTTCAGTTGTGTGTAATGAATCTAAAATATATGAAAGTCTAATGTTTATCAGTACATTACAGAAAATAATGAACTTTATCACAATATGCTAATTTTTTGAGAAGGACCTGTATATATTTTTTATTCTAACACCCTAGAGAATAAAATGGCGGTCGTTGCAATACTTTGTCACACCGTATTTTTTTTGTTTATAGCGCAAAAAATAAAAACCGCAGAGGTGATCAAATATCACCAAAAGAAAGCTCTATTTGTGGGAAAAAAAAGGACATCAATTTTGTTTGGGTACAGCGTCGCACGACCGCGCAATTGTCAGTTAAAGCTACGCAGTGCCGAATCGCAAAAAGTTCTCTGGTCAGGAAGGGGTTAATTCTTCCGGGGCTGAAGTGGTTAATAAAGCTTGTCTGAGTCGTCAGGAAAAAGGGGGCGGAGTATTGTAGTAGTATGCTGAAGGGGGGAGGCAGGTAGGTAGTGTAGTACATACTGGTGGGGTGGGAGGTGGGTAGGTAGTGTAGTAGCATGCTGGAAGGGGGAGAAGTATTGTAGTAGCATGCTGGAGGGGTAGATAGTGTAGTTGTAAAGGGTGAATTACTGTGCTGTCTGGTGAATAGTTCTACCTCACTCTATTGTGGTAGATAAACAATACTGCTGCAACTAAAACGTGAGACACACACAATAAATCTATTCTAAAAAAATATAGCTGCGCTGTAAAAAAATTAAATATAGTGACAAATGTGAACAAGTCCCATGCATCAACAAAATGAGTGTGTGATACCAATGACAGCGTCAATGGGGGCGATTCAGGCTCCCTAATCAGCTGAAAAACAGTGTTATTACCTGTTAACTACTTTTTCCAGGAATCTTCCAGGACGGCTTACAGAGAGATAGGCTCCTCCCACCTAGAACAGGAAACACATGATCCACATCATAAAAGCCTTACTCATGCATTAGCCCCTCAGTATTTAACAAATAACCGAAGGCCTCAGAATCATTAAACCTGGATCAGCGTAGCTCTATCCTTATATATGCTTTACATTGCTACTCACCTCATAAAAAGGGAGGGAACTGACGCCGTCCTGGAAGATTCCTGGAAAAAGTAGTTAACAGGTAATAACACTGTTTTTCCAAGTCATCTTCCAGGACGGCTTACAGAGAGGACAATATAGTACTACCTGATCAGGGCGGGACCACAGCCTGCAGCACTTTCCTGCCGAAAGACTGGTCCTGGCTGGTAAGCAGGTCCAGTCTGTAATGCTTCACAAAAGTCTGGAAACTGGACCAGGTTGCGGCCTTGCAGATCTGGAGGGGAGATGCTCCTGCCCTTTCAGCCCAAGAAGTAGAAACCGCTCTTGTGGAGTGAGCATTTATACCTAATGGAGGTGTGCGGGAGACTGCCTTGTATGCCTCCGCAATGGCCGACTTCATCCACCTGGCGATGGTACCTTTGGATGCCTCTTTCCCCTTGTTAGGACCTGCGAATAAAACTAACAAGCTGGTGGAGCGTCGCCACTCCTTGGTGTGCTCTATGTAGGCAATCAGGCATCTCCTGACGTCTATTTTATTAAATCCTGCTTCCTTATCATTCTTTGGATTTCCGCAGAATGATGGTATCACGATTTCTTCTGACCTATGGAAGTTAGACGATACCTTGGGGAGAAAAGCTGGGTCCAGCGAGAGGATAATTTTGTCTTGTAAAATGGTGCAGAAAGGCTCGATCACTGAAAGTGCCTGGATCTCACTGACTCTCCTAGCCGAGACTAGGGCCACCAAAACTACTGTCTTCAGGGTTAACAGTTTTATGGGTAGTTCATCTATAGGTTCAAATAGTGCCCTACCGAGACCCTGTAATACTGTTGATAAGTCCCAGGGAGGGAACCTCCTTGCTTTGGGGACTTGTTTCCGGCTGATGGACACAAGAAATCTTTTGATCAGTGGTTCTTCTGACAGCCTTTGATTTAAAAAGTTGGACAGGGCGGCCACCTGAACCTTAAGAGTACTAACTGCAAGGTTTAGATCTGCTCCGGCTTGGAGGAAATCTAGAACCGCCGGGACCATTGCACCTGACACTCTGTTGTTGAGTCTGCGCCAGTCCCCAAATCTCTTCCAAATTTTATTATAAATTGTGTTAGTGGACGGCTTTCGGCTGCTAAGAATGGTATCGATTACCTTGGCCGATAACCCTCTCAGCTCTAACAGCTCCCTTTCAGAAGCCAAGCCGTCAGAGAAAGAGAGCTCAGTTCTGGATGATTCGCTTCTCCCTGGTATAAGAGGTCCGACCTGTAAGGTAGTCTCCAAGGTTCTGCAATGCTGAGTCTTAGAAGACCCGAGAACCAAGACCTCCTCGGCCAAAATGGCGCGATCAGGATGACCTTTGTGTTGGACCCTCTTATCTTCCGGATAATCCTCGGAATGAGGGCAAACGGTGGAAATGCGTATACCAGATCTGCCTCCCAAGACTGGGATAGGGCATCTAGGCCCCGACTGAGAAGATCTCTCTGTAGGGAATAGAACTGTTTCACCTGCCTGTTGTGTCTTGTAGCAAAAAGGTCTATCTGTGGGTCTCCCCACTTCTGCACTATTTCTTCGAACACTGTTCGATTCAAGCACCATTCTGTCGAAGACAGCGTCTCTCTGCTTAGGGCATCTGCCAGGGAATTTAATTCCCCTTTTAGGTGAATGGAAGATAGGGATAACAGGTTTTCTTCTGCCCATTGAAGGATCTCTCTTGCTATCCTCACCAGACCCGGGACTCTCGTACCCCCTTGCTTGTTGAGGTAACAAACCGTGGTAATGTTGTCCGAAAGGACCTGCACATGTCTTCCCCTTAGGGATGGGCAAAAGGCTACTAGGGCCTTTAGAACCGCCTTCATCTCCCTCGCATTGGAGGAGAGGCCGGCTTCCTGCCGGTTCCAGAGCCCCTGGGCTATCAGAGTGCCTGAATGGGCCCCCCAGCCCAGCCCGCTGGCGTCCGTGGTGACTGCCAGAGGACAGTGTTGGGACCAGAGTCGGCCAGCCGAGAGGTTTGCAGGGATCAACCACCATTCTATTGAGAGCTTTACTTCCTGCGGAATTTCCGTCTGTCTCTGAAGTGAATTTGTTTGTCCATCCCAGAGAGAAAGCATGAACGCCTGAAGCGCTCGAGTATGGAACTGAGCCCACTGGACTCCTGGGATGGCCGCTGTCATTAACCCAAGGACCCTCATTATACTCTGAATTGAGGTCCTTGAACAAGTGCAGAGGTTCCTCACCTCTGTCAAAATTGTCTCTACCTTTTCCTTTGTCAGGAATATCTTGGACTTCCTTGAGTCTATCAGGTATCCTAGGTATACAATGCTCTGAGTAGGTACTAATTGTGACTTCTCCTGATTTACCAGCCACCCTAGTTGCTGAAGGTGTCTGGTAGTTCTGCTCAGGTTCCGTCTGACTTCGTCTGCTGAGTCTGCAAAAATCAGTAGGTCGTCCAGATAGGGGATAATCTGAATTCCCTCTGATCTCAGAGTCCCTAGCGCTTCTGCCAGTATCTTCGTAAAAATGCGTGGAGCTGACGCTAGTCCGAAGGGCAGAGCATTGAATTGAAAATAGAGGGTTCTGAACCCTTTTCTTACTGCAAATCTGAGGAATTGTTGGGACTCCTCTCGAATAGGGACGTGAAGATAGGCGTCCCTTAGGTCTAATGAGACCATGAAGACCCCAGGGGTTAACAGCTCTCTGGTGGAGTAGATTGATTCCATCTTGAAACGTCTGTACTTCACGTACATGTTTACTTGTCTCAGATTTAGAATCAGTCGAAATTTTCCTGATGATTTCTTTATCAGAAAAACTTGAGAGTAGAATCCTTCTTTTCTTAGAGATGGGGGGATGAAGCTTATCACCTTCTCTTCTAGCATACTCTGTAGGAGGGAAGACATAGCTGTGGCCTTTTCCACGTCTCTTGGGAGACTTGTTATGAAAATTTTTTGAGGGGGGCAGCCTAAAAGTTCTATCCTGTACCCTGATGCGATCAGATCTAGGATAAAACGGCTGCTGGAGATGGTCTGCCACTGTGGAAGGAATGACCCCAATCTCCCCCCCACAGGCCCGACTGAGTCACTGGGAAGTGTTCTTAGGCTGGGAGGGTCTAAAGAGGAAACCTCCTCTGCCCCTTCCCCTCCTGTATTGCCAACCCCCTTTCTGATCTTGGGCTCTGTTATTCCGTCTCCTATCCCCCTGGTGAGAGTTCCTTTCACTTGACACCTGAAAGGGACGAAAACTCCTCTTTTGTTGTTGTTGTTGCTGCTGTTGCCTCTTGGGAAAAGGGAACCCCTTCTTTTTATCGGCCGACCTCTCTAGGACGGATTCCAGCTCCTTTCCAAAGAGCAGATCTCCATCGAATGGGAGGGAACAGAGTCTTGTCTTTGAGACAGAGTCTCCTCCCCAGGTCTTCAGCCAGATAGCCCTCCTGGCTTCATTAACCAAGGCTGTGGCTCTGGCCGAGAATGTGACCGACTCCGTGGATGCATCCGCTATATAGGCCACTGCCTTGCTTAGCGTGGGTAAAGCATCCAGGATCTCTTCCCTGGGAGTGTCTGACTCCAGAAGAGTGCGGAGCTGTTTAAGCCATAAGTCAAGTGTACGCGCCACGCATGTGGTCGCTAGTGCGGGTCTAAAGTTGGCGGAGCAAGCTTCTCACGCCTTCTTTAAATAGCCCTCCGCCTTCCTGTCCATTGGGTCCTTCAGGATACCTGTATCCTCAAAGGAAAGTTCTGAAGCTCTAGAGACCTTGGCTATGGAAGCGTCCAGTCTGGGACATCTATCCCACAGCTTTGTATCCTCCTCCTTAAAGGGGAACCTTCTCTTTAAATTTTTAGGGAAGAATACTGCTTTCTCCGGCTTCCTCCATTCATGAAGTATGGTCTCCCTTAGGGATCCATGCACCGGAAAGGTTCTGCCCTGTCTAGTCTGAAGGCTTTCATATAGGAGGTCATGCACTGACAACTCCTGGTTCTCTGGGGACTCCAGTTCCAGGGTGTCGTAGATTGCTTTCAGGAGCTCCTCTGTCTCCTCTGAAGGAAAAAGGAATTTTTGTATCTTTTCTGGCCCTTCCTCGCTCGGGTCTATCTCCTCAGGCTCTGAGGCTGAGCCTGAGTTGTTCTCCCCGTCCTCCAGGACTCGATGCTGGTGGACTGCCCGTACCTGGGCCCTAACTTCTGGCCTCACGGTAGTACTGGTGCCTGAAGTACCTGGGCTGGGTTCAGCAAGTGTCTCTTGCTGTGTGGGCTTAAAGGACTGAAACGTCTGTTTCATCCCTGACTTTAATGAGTCCATAAAGCCTTTGAGAACAGGGCCTGTTTCTTCTTTGACAAGTCTGTCTATGCAGTCCTGACAAGCATTCTTTTTCCACCCAATCTGCATCTTCCTGGTACATATTGGGCATCTTTTTCTAGGTGTTTCTTTCTTATCTCTGGGCTCGTGGGTCTTGTCCTGTAATACAGTAAATGACAAGCCCCTGCATATTACTTACACTGAAGTAAACACCCAAACCAGAAACACCACGTGGACTCTCTTATTCTAGTCTAAGAATTATGAGAAGTACCCACCACCAGAGCCTATGTTAGAATATGTGACGTCTGCCACCATCAGCATAGGAGAAAACAGACGGTCTCTGGAATAAAACAGACTCCCCCTGTGCCGCCCCCACAGGGGGGTAAGAAAAGGAAAGAAGCGGTCTGCCCCTTATTTTCTTACCTTAGGGCCCGATGCGACCGATGGCGCCTCCAGATCTGCGTCTCTGGATCCTTCCATGTTGCGCGGCGCCATCTTTAGGTCCGGGTCCCTTAAATATGAGAGGAGTGGAGGTCCGGGGCGGCGCTGTGGATCCGACGCCGCCCCACGGCACAGCACGCCTGTTATCTTCAACTAGGCTTCCAAATGGGTGTCCCAAGATGGCCGCCGCGAGACTTCCTGTCGTGTCACTTCCTGTTTTCTGCGCCGAAAGTGACACTCTAGCTGTGCGCCCAGCGCCACGCTGTTCTGGAGCTAGAGACTCCCCTCTGGAGATCTGTCTGCCCGGGAAGGATACCGGCTCCGAGCCTCCGCCAGGAGGATACCCTGCTGTGCCGCGGCTGGACCCACTGGATCACCTCCTCCACCCTCACAGGTAACCTCGCTGAGGATACACCCGACTTGGGAGGTGGGGTCCCATACCATCACCCATGACCCCTGTTTCAGGTCTCCTGGGTGGCCCCAAACTGACTCATACCCCAGGGGAATTACCCCTGTTGACTGGGTATGGCCGTCGGGGGGGCCCCTGCCGCCTGGCACGAAGGCCCAAAAAAAAAAAAATAACAAACATCCCTTGGATGGTGCCTGTCTAGCCTGAGGAAACACAAATACTGAGGGGCTAATGCATGAGTAAGGCTTTTATGATGTGGATCATGTGTTTCCTGTTCTAGGTGGGAGGAGCCTATCTCTCTGTAAGCCGTCCTGGAAGATGACTTGGAAAATATTACTGCTAAACCAAAAATTGTGCTCCTTTAAACTGATGCATACAAGTCATAAAATGAATATGATAAACTCAGACGATCATGAATAAGAAAATCACATATTTCTTAGGGCCATATGCGCTGTGAAAGTCCACAGTATTTAGAGACAAAGTTCATGCAATACTCCCAGGACGACGTCATCTGTGACAAAACAGCGTAGGGAGGAGCGGCGTGCTGACGTCACCGCAAATTACGCAAGGTCCTGGAAGGAACGGGCTGCTATTGAGAGCCGGCCGGCTTGAATATACTTTGACACGCTTTTTATCTACAGTACATTGTAAGTGCAATTCTGCTTTTTTATATACCGTATATACTCGAGTATAAGCTGAGTTTTTAAGCACAATTTTTTGTGCTGAAGATGCCCCCCTCGGCTTATACTCGAGTCACCTTTTTGCGCCTGATCTCCCGAACTTTGGGGAGCCGGTACCGGCCGGCTGTAGGTCCCCTGGACCCCAAACTTGGCACACATGTAGCCCCACTCTTTCTCTACAAGTGTGCAAAGTTTCTTGTCCGGGGGACCTACGGCCGGGGAGCACCGATTTTTCAAACCCGGGAACCCCTTCCATAGACTCCCATGTTAAACGGTAATTTCTCTGTTGATTTTGGGGACCCGGTACCGGCCGGTCGTAAGTCCTCTGGACCCCAAACTTAGCACACATGTAGCCCCACTCTTCCTCTACAAGTTTGCAAAGTTTCTTGTCCGGGGGACCTACGGCCGGGGAGCACCGATTTTTCAAACCTGGGCACCCCTTCCATAGACTCCCATGTTAAAGTCAGTCTAGTCATGGACACAGTGAGGCAAAGTGAGGCAAAGTGAGGCACACCCTAGGCTTATACTTGAGTCAATAAGTTTTCCCAGTTTTTGTGGTAAAATTAGGTGCCTCGGCTTATATTCGGGTCGGCTTATACTCGAGTATATACGGTATATTAAAAATGTTTTGCTGAATTACACTAGGGAAGCTTTCTTTCATTCCAATATGGGGTACTACTAACCGCTGGCTATACCGAGGACACCTAGAGCAGAGGAGCTGGGATACCTTGCTGACAAGCATAGAGACCCGGGCTGGGGTATAAGCCACAGGCTCTTTTGAGCTCCCTAAAAAGAGATCAACTTATGTGGTAAGCAGCAGTGGTATCTTAGGTGGAGGAACCTTTCTTTCTCAACTCATCACTATTTCTTGGGTGTTTTTTTTCGTCTGAAGTCATGGATGTCAAATGAACTGTGGATTTCGTATATGAATTAACCCTGGGAGTATTGCATGAACTTTGTCTCTAAATACTGTGGACTTTCACAGCGCATATGGCCCTAAGAAATATGTGATTTTCTTATTCATGATCGTCTGAGTTTATCATATTCATTTTATGACTTGTATGCATCAGTTTAAAGGAGCACAATTTTTGGTTTAGCAGTAATATTTTCAGCTGATTAGGGAGCCTGAATCGCCCCCATTGACGCTGTCATTGGTATCACACACTCATTTTGTTGATGGGACTTGTTCACATTTGTCACTATAGATAGTGTAGTAGCATACAGGGGGGGGGGGGGGGATAGTGTAGTAGCATACTGGGGAGGGGGATAGTGTAGTAGTATACTGGGGGGGGGTATTGTAGTAGTATGCTGAGGGGAGGGCGGAGGAGGCAGGTACGCAGTGTAGTAGCATACTGGTGGGATAGTGTAGTAGCATACGGGGGGGGGGGGGGGAGTATTGTAGTAGTATGCTAGGGGAGGGGGAGGTGGGTAGGTAGTATAGTAGCATGCTGGAGGGGGGAGAAGTATTGTAGTAGTATGCTGGAGGGGGGGGAGAATTATTGCAGTAGTATGCTGAGGGGGGGGGGGGGGAGGCGGGTAGGTAGTGTAGTAGCATGTGGGGGGGTAGTGTAGTAGCATGTTGGGGGGGTAGTGTAGTAGCATGTTGGGGGGGGGGGTAGTGTAGTAGCATGTTGGGGGGGGTAGTGTGTAGTGTAGTATCATGTTGGGGGGGGGGGTGGAGTAGCATGTTGGGGGGGGGTGGAGTAGCATGTTGGGGGGGGGGGGTGTAGTAGCATGTTGGGGGGGGTAGTGTAGTAGCATGTTGGGGGGGTAGTGTAGTAGTATGTTGGGGGGTAGTGTAGTAGCATGTTGGGGGGGGTAGTGTAGTAGCATGTTGGGGGGGTAGTGTAGTAGCATGTTGGGGGGGGTAGTGTAGTAGCATGTTGGGGGGGGTAGTGTAGTAGCATGTTGGGGGGGGGGTAGTGTAGTAGCATGTTGGGGGGGGGGGGTAGTGTAGTAGCATGTTGGGGGGGGGGTAGTGTAGTAGCATGTTGGGGGGGGGGGTAGTGTAGTAGCATGTTGGGGGGGGGTAGTGTAGTAGCATGTTGGGGGGGGGGTAGTGTAGTAGCATGTTGGGGGGGGGTAGTGTAGTAGCATGTTGGGGGGGGTAGTGTAGTAGCATGTTGGGGGGGGTAGTGTAGTAGCATGTTGGGGGGGGGGGTAGTGTAGTAGCATGTTGGGGGGGGGTAGTGTAGTAGCATGTTGGGGGGGGGGTAGTGTAGTAGCATGTTGGGGGGGGTAGTGTAGTAGCATGTTGGGGGGGTAGTGTGTAGTGTAGTAGCATGTTGGGGGGGGGGGGTGGAGTAGCATGTTGGGGGGGTAGTGTAGTAGTATGTTGGGGGGGTAGTGTAGTAGTATGTTGGGGGGGTAGTGTAGTAGCATGTTGGGGGGGTAGTGTAGTAGCATGTTGGGGGGGTAGTGTAGTAGCATGTTGGGGGGGTAGTGTAGTAGCATGTTGGGGGGGGTAGTGTAGTAGCATGTTGGGGGGGGGTAGTGTAGTAGCATGTTGGGGGGGGTAGTGTAGTAGCATGTTGGGGGGGTAGTGTAGTAGCATGTTGGGGGGGGTAGTGTAGTAGCATGTTGGGGGGGGGTGGAGTAGCATGTTGGGGGGGGGTGAAGTAGCATGTTGGGGGGGGGTGAAGTAGCATGTTGGGGGGGGTGGAGTAGCATGTTGGGGGGGGGGTGGAGTAGCATGTTGGGGGGGCTCCTTGTAGTACTAGGCCAGCCTGGTCACCAGTCCCCCCCCCCAGACCAGCACTCATCCCCTCAGCTCCTTGTAGACAGTGTGGCCCCTGGCTGGGCTCTGTACACATGGCTCTCCCCTCCCCCTCCCAGTCACACCAGGATTAGGGTCACGCCATCCTCTGCCGGGGAAGCCTTGTATTTCCTTCCCGGGGCTCCCCTGGTGTATGTGATCACAGAGCGGTCACCCACCTTCCACCGTCTCCTCCACGTTCTCCTCATCGCTGTCCATGGCTTCTTCTTCCTCCGCCGCTGACAAGCAGCAACTTACTGAGGCAGCGTGTGACTCGCAGCGCCCCCTCCCCTCCTGTATAGCGGCACACTGGCGCCCCTAGTGGAAACACGCCGCACCTGCCCTGGACCTGTCACTCCAAGTGTCTTATCTGGTCCTGGTGACATCAGCCCGTCATCTCCCACAATCGGCCATCTCCATCACCTCTGGAGAGTTTAGGGAGGACTGGAGCCTCCTGCTTGGTAAAAGGAGACTATAGTGCATTTCCAGGGGGAATCCATATAATGTGTTATAAACACCTTTTAGATCAGTGTTTATTTTTTCAGTCAAGGCACCCTTTAAAATTACAAAAGAAACAGCACAACCCCATAGTATAGTGTTAATAAAGAAAAGACAATTAATTGAAAAATAGAAATGCAGTCACAGAAGTACGCATGTGTGTAGGGTATGGCATAAAGGTAACTTGGGCGCCATAAATGTCCGACAGGCAGCCAGAGAACCTTGGTCACCAGCGGGGGATGTTGAAGTATGCTGAAGATGGAGGAGACCGCTGTCACTGCAATCACTGTTCATCCCGGGACTGGAATCCCCAACATCACTGTAGACACGGGACACGTTTCCAAGCCAGTTGGCTTCTTCATCAAGGGACTGGTGAAAGGGCTCACTGTCCACTTTTCACACTGTTGGCAGGGACTGAGTTACTAGAGGCAGGTCTTTTAGTATACTGCACCTTTACTTCATCTTTACCAAACTTATACGGCATGCTGGTTTACTAAGATTGTTGTTATGTGCACAAAACGCTTCTTAAAGGGCCCCAACAATAGCTGGCAGAAAAACAACATATAGGACTACCCCTCCTGTAAAACCATCCAGCAAGTCCCCTTTGTTCCCTCCTCCCATTTCCTTCATTTCTATGGACAGTGCCCATAGTGCCCATGAAGGAAATGGGAGAAGGGAACAAAGGGGACTTGCTGGATGGTTTTACAGGAGGGGTAGTCCCCTTAAGACTAGCATAGTCACCAGTAGCGCACACTGGCAGTGTAGCCCCAGCAATTTGCACTAAAGGTGGCACTGCTACTGTTTATGCTGACCTGGGTGTTAGGTGTCATTTTATGCCTAGTCCCTACTGTTAGCCATTTTGTATTCTGAACTGTGTTACCATCATTGCCAGTCTATTTGTATTTGGTGAGTGAAATCAACTTTACTGAGTAATAATACATTAAGATTACCTTTGCTAACTGGTTTAGTGCCTGCTTTTGATAAAGCACAATATATTGCCCTAGGATTGGTCAAGATCTGCGCATGCCCCAGTGGGCCGGTGGGCCGGCACAGTGCGCTTGGGGCTTGGTTGGTCCCAGAGCCGTCACTCGTGCATGTGCAATGCCTTAGTGGGCAGCACGCATGCATGGGCCTCTGTCGCCATATTTAAAACCTCAGGCTGATTGCATTTCCAGAACTCTGCCTGAAAACGTAATTGAAGAGCCTTAAGCCTCGTACACACGAACGAGTTTCTATATTCTCAAGCCTCGTACACACGACCGAGAATCTCATCAAGAAAAAACACGTTGTTTTTCTTGACGAGATTCTTGGACAAGAAACTTGTCCCGGTCGAGTGTACAGACGCTCCTTTCAAAGAACCTGCGGTTCTTTGAATGGAGCGAACACGGTGACGTCATCGACTACGACGAGCTTGCGCTCGTCACATTCGATGCCGTCGCCGCCATCTTGCTACACCCTAACTATGCCTAGGAAGCTACTGCGCATGCGTCGTAGTCATTTCGAGCATGCGCAGGCTTCCCGGAGGACAGGTAAGTGTACACACACACACTTTTCTCGTCGAGAAACAGGCTGACAAGAATCTCGACGAGAAAATAGAGACCAGGTTCTCTATATTTCTCGTCGAGATTCTTGTCGAGAAACCATACACACGAACGATTTTCTCGGCAAGAAAGCTATCTCGGCAGTTTTCTTGTCGTTTCTTGCCGAGAAAATCGTTCGTGTGTATGGTTTCTCGTCAAGAAAACCGACAAGAATCTCGACGAGAAATATAGAGAACCTGGTCTCTATTTTCTCGTCGAGATTCTTGTCAGCCTGTTTCTCGACGCATGCTCGAAATGACTACGCACGCTCGTCGTAGTCGATGACGTCACCGTGTTCGCTCCATTCAAAGAACCGCAGGTTCTTTGAAAGGAGCGTCTGTACACTCGACCGGGACAAGTTTCTTGTCCAAGAATCTCGTCAAGAAAAACAACGTGTTTTTTCTTGACGAGATTCTCCGTCATGTGTACGAGGCTTGAGAATATAGAAGATCAGGTAAATTACTACTCCATCCTTCCTTAGTGGCAGGGTTGCCAACCGTCAACTGGAAATTCCTGTAATAATAATATAAATGAGATTGGAGTAATGTATGAACATTTTAGTACCAAGTACTCCATTGAAGTATGTATACAGTAAAATCTTGGATTGCAAGCATAATTCGTTCCGAAAACATGCTTGTAATCCAAAGCACTTGTATATTAAAGCAAATTTCCCCATAAGAAATAATGGAAACTCAGATGATTCGTTCCACAACCATTTATTCATAGGTCTTTCAGTTTATAGTCCATATAAAAACATTATAGCAATGTGATAGGTTGTGTAACCATAAAATGTCCTAATGGAAGCCTCCACAAGGCGATTAGAAGCAAAATCCAGCAGGAGATACAGAGTATAAAAGAGAAGAGGGGCACCTCTAAGTGTAGCAATATGGTTGCATTTAATGAAGGTACAACATTTAGCAATTTACATGGTTGATGATCAAAAGAGGCACATCTAAGTATGAAGACATCCAGGGTAAAGCTGTCTGCAATCGTGACCGGGAAGACTACCCTGCAGTAGAGCGATCTAAAAGTGAGGGTTGAACCACTCGTGGTGCGCAGCATGGAAGGAATGAGGTCAATGGTGGTGTACAGGACGGTCTATGTGGACATCTTTACCCCGGATTCCTCCATACTTAGATGTGCCTGTTTTAATCATCAACCATGTGAGTTTCTAAATGTTGTACCTTCATTAAATGTAACCATATTGCTACACTTAGAGGCGCCTCTCTTCTCTTTTATACTCTGTTGTGACATGACGCTACTTGTATATCAAGACATCGCTTGTATATCAAGTCAAAATGTATTTAAAAATTTTGCTTGTCTTGTAAAACGCTCTCAAACTAAGTTACTCTCAAACCAAGGTTTTACTGTACTTATCTAGGCCTGGCTCTATGCTTATTATCCTTATCCCCCCCCCCCCTCCAAATCTACCCTTGTTCATATGCCTGGAGGCAGCTTCATTTTCGGGACCTCCATGGGGGTGGCTGGGGCTCCCTAGCAGAGACACACCATTGATGTTTCTGTCAGAGACAAAACGATTCTTGTTTTTTTTAAACATTGTACTGCTGTATGTCTCCTGGATCATCCCATGTGGTATGTGATCCTGGTATCTCTATATACTGTAAAAATACAAATGAGATCTGTTTATTTTTATGTATCAACACTAAAATGCTATACTTTCTATTTATAGAAACTTAGAATAAATATATCTCCCCCATAAAACCTCATAAGAAAGGATTGACCTAAAACGCGTCGGGTTGGAGTGGAGACAACACAATTTCACATGTATTATGTGTAAGATGCATGCAATTTGAGCCGTGTAACTTTAGAATGTGTACCCATATCCTAAACAAAGGAACATTTTATTATGTATAAATAAAGCATGGTTTTACTACAAAGTGTTTTATTGTCTAAGTTCCCTCAAAAGTCCCATCCAATTGTGGAGGTATTTGTTTGTTCCTGCACTATTATTGGATAATAGGCTTGTGCAATTCGTTTCGTAACGAATCAAAATTCGTCCAAATTTAGCAACTTTTGGACGTTCGGAAGCATTCGAATTTCCGAACAAAGCAATTACGAATAAAACCGAATCCGAAATAAATTATATCGCAAATAGCGAATGCCCAAATGTCTTCGGCATAATTCGTTATGAAAAAAGTTACGAATGTACGAATCCATTCGAAACACAATAATGCCGCGTACACACGACCGCTTTTAATGTCATTGAAAAAAACTGTTTTTCTCGACGTGATTCTTCTAAAGCTCGAGCAAAGCGCGGTGACGTACAACACGTACGACGGCACTATATATGTGTCCAGAATCAACGAAAAACAATGTACTCTACCGAAAGTACGAATTATAAATCAACTAAAAATAAGGCTTACATTAATACGAATCATTCCGATTCAACGAAAAATGTCGCTTGCGAAAATACGAATTAGTCCGAACACGAAAAATCCCGTCTAGCAAAATTACGAACGATTACGAATCAACAGGACTGAAAAGAAGCGAACTGAAACAAAACAAATTTTTCCGTTGTGCACAAGAAACGAACCGAAACTAAACAAATTTTTCCGTTGTGCACAAGTCTATTGGGTAATGCCTCGTACACACGACCAGTTTTCTCTGCAAGAAAACTGCTGGGAGAGCCTTTTGCCGAGAAAACCGTTCGTGTGTATGGTTTCTTGGCAGGAAAACTGCCGGGAATCTCGACGAGAAAAATAGAGAACCTGCTCTCTATTTTTCTCGTCGGGATTCTCGGCAGAGTGTTTCCTGCTGAGAAACCCGGTCGTCTGTATGCTTACCTGTCCAGGGAAACCCGCGCATGCTCGAGGAGACTTCGATGCATGCGCGGTAGTATACAAGGGTAGTATAGGGTGTAGCAAGATGGCGGCGACGGCATCGAATGTGACGAGCGCCGGCTCATCGTAGTCGATGATGTCATCGCGTTCTTGCCATTCAAAAGAACGGCGGTTCTTTTGAATGGCGCGTGTGTACACAGGGCTTGGCAAGACAAGCTTGCCAGGAATCCCGTCGAGAAAACCAACGTTTTTTTTTTAGACGGGATTCCCGCTCGTGTGTACGAGGCTTTATAGGAGTTTCTTGCCATGTTTTACTGTGTTAACTTGCTTTTACACTCAACCTGGGTGTGTCAGAGGGGCTGAGACCCTTTGAAAGGTTGAGGCAAAGAACAGAGACCCATCTATTTCAGCGGCTTCTGCAGGGATAGTGCTACATGTTTCTTTGTTAAGATGGTCATACACGAGTCATAATTTCAGCCAATCCCTCCAGAATTGGTAAAAATTTGTGCCTTGGGTGGCCCTGTCTGCACCTCTATCTCAAAAATAATTCAACTCTTGTCAAGGGGGGCAGGCAAAAAATTCTCAGGTGAGCAGGTCTGCCAGACGTGGTTTCCGGTTGATACAATTGCTGGCACTGCAGATTTGTCCATCCATGCTAAATGGCGGAATTTAGTGATTTTTGCCTGAGCCTTATAAATCTTAACTCTTAAGGACAGCGTCAGACTGGGAATGGTAAGCACAATTTAAACACTACTGGTAAGAGATAAACGACTGCGATTATCGGCAACTGCTATCACTGTATATTTGCAAAGTCCTGATAACACCCGTACTGAATGATGGTTTACAAGTCAATTTTGAAAATAAATCTAATGAAGTATGTACAAGTCCATAGACAACGGAAAAATCACACGCCCGGGCTCTAATCATTTTTTAATGTGGCTCTGCACTCATCTACTGCACTGTATCAAACGTGGGGACAAAAAAAATGTATAATGACATATCTAGTGAATATTTAAAATGAACAAACACACCAAGAGCAGTTTTGATAAAAAGCATAAAATAAGACTTTACTGGACATCAAAATACATAAAGTTCTTTGTGCACCAAATGGTGTTTTAAAAAACGGCCCTCCTAATAAAAACACCGCTCAGCGCTTAAGATACAGTCAGTGAGATAACAGTGAAATAGATAAACAATGAATACTCCAAATAGCAGCTGCTTAAAAAGTTATGATGTATAAAAAAAGACAGTATAGAAAAAACTCTAGATAAATACACAGAGTCCTAAATGATACTGTAGCAGCGCTTCTTTCAAAATAAATTTCTGAAAGTCCTCTATACAAGTTCAAGTATAGGTAATGACAATGGTGCAGATGGTTAAAGATGTGACTGCAATAATATTGATTGTGCCAGATTATTCCTTTATCTCCAGTTGTTCACCACGTGGGGGGAAATTTAAATTCCCCTTAAGGGGATGCACTTACCAGAGGTAAGGTTCAAAAAGGCATGAACCAATAGTCCACATCCGACCTGGTCGCTGCAATCTCCACCAGCCACACTGTTATGTTGAGGTCCGTATGACATATAAGGCAACAGTAAATTCTGCATAGGGTAGTACTGTTAAAAAACCTTTATTTAAGTCCCCACAGCCCCCCTTTATACATATGTGCGTACCACAGTGCAGATGTAAATACACAGTGTTTAAGGTGACTAAGTGCCCTCTGAGCAGGAATAGTGAACGGCGGCGCCGTCTGGGTTACCAGTAACCTCGCGTCCTTCTCCTCACTTCCTGGTCTGTGGAGCGCATCTGTCGTCACTTCCGGTGATTGGTTAGAGAGTCACGCCCTCGTGACTCTCTAACCAATCGCCAAAGGGCGTGACTCTCTAACCAATCACCGGAAGTGACGACAGATGCGCTCCACAGACCAGGAAGTGAGGAGAAGGACGCGAGGTTACTGGTAACCCAGACGGCGCCGCCGTTCACTATTCCTGCTCAGAGGGCACTTAGTCACCTTAAACACTGTGTATTTACATCTGCACTGTGGTACGCACATATGTATAAAGGGGGGCTGTGGGGACTTAAATAAAGGTTTTTTTAACAGTACTACCCTATGCAGAATTTACTTTTGCCTTATATGTCATACGGACCTCAACATAACAGTGTGGCTGGTGGAGATTGCAGCGACCAGGTCGGATGTGGACTATTGGTTCATGCCTTTTTGAACCTTACCTCTGGTAAGTGCATCCCCTTAAGGGGAATTTAAATTTCCCCCCACGTGGTGAACAACTGGAGATAAAGGAATAATCTGGCACAATCAATATTATTGCAGTCACATCTTTAACCATCTGCACCATTGTCATTACCTATACTTGAACTTGTATAGAGGACTTTCAGAAATTTATTTTGAAAGAAGCGCTGCTACAGTATCATTTAGGACTCTGTGTATTTATCTAGAGTTTTTTCTATACTGTCTTTTTTTATACATAAAGTTCTTTACACATAAAAGGTATCATAAACATTATACAAAATAATAAGACTTAAGCCCTGTACACACGATCGGTTTTACCAATGAAAACAGTCGGATGGACTTTTTTCATCGGACAAACCGATCGTGTATGGGCCCCATCGGTCTTTTTTCCAATAGAACATGTTTTAAATTTATCCGATGGAAAAAAAAACGATAGCAAATTACTATCGTCTGTGGGGAACTCCATTGGATAAACAACCCACGCATGCTCAGAATCAAGTCAACGCATGCTCAGAAGCATAGAACTTAATTTTTCTTGGCTCGTCGGAGTGTTTTACGTCACGGCGTTTGGGATGATCGTTTTTTTGACTGATGGTGTGTAGGCAAGACTGATGGAAGTCAGCTTCATCGGATTTCCGATGGAAAAATCCATCAGTTTAAAATCCATAGGAAATCCGATTGTGTGTACAGGGCTTTAAATATATGTAGCGGCCTCACCCCTCTCTCCCCTTCTTATTCTCGGATTGTCTTTCTTTGTCTAGGGGTGTTAGTGCTGGGGAGAGGGATGAGATACACTAAGGTCCATGTCCTCCATAGTGAAGAGGTGAAGGCCAGAAAGATCGGGCTTTGTGTAGGTGTCCTAGAGTCAAGTCCTGTCCTTCGTCCCTGACTCCTTTGCTCCTAGTAACCAGAGTTTCACACAGTGAATAGGTCCAACACAGTTTTATTCTTCTCAGCGAATAAACACACAGCACGGTTAAGTTGGATTCTTTTGCAACAACTTAGTCTTAATGGGAATAGGTCAAGGCACAATCCTTTCCCTTCTCTTGCCAACCACTGTGGTATCACCAGTGGCGAATAGTCACTGCCACTGACTATGTGAAGTAGAACGTGAATCTTCGCAAGCAAGGCCCCTGTCAGGGGAAGGATATCCATCCAAGGGAGATACCGGAGGCCTCTCTGTCACCAGCGATGCTGCGCCGGACTCTCCAGAGAAGTTCTGCTCACCAGACCTCACGAACTCAGACACGGGCACCCAAGGAGTTAAGGCCCCCTCGGATTCCTCCACCCTCGCGGAACTCAGTCGAAGGTACTGAGCCCCAGGCATCCGCCATAGTACCTCACCCCAGGCTAAAGGTGCCTGAGATGGACTCCATCTCCGCTCCGGCCAGGTCAAGGGCACCTGGGCCCCAAGCTGAAGGTGCCTGGGTGCGGCCGCGTCCTCCGACTTCAACTCTGAACCTCGTGGTAAGGGCGTCCGCCCCTTTTATCCCCTCTCCCTTCGCGCCACAGCAGGTTCCCCACCCCGCTGTACCAGCTCCAGGGGAGGACAAAAAGGCACAGTCTTGCGATGTGAGTTCAACTCCGGCCCAGGGCAACAACGCCACCTGTAGGCCGCAGGGAACCTCACATCACCAGAGTCCTTCAAGAATCATAAAAGGGTCTCAGATTCCCTAGCAATCAGTGCATCTGGGTTACACTACCACCCAGATACTTCCCCTAAATTCAAATACCCGCTACACATACACTCCTCTTCCCAATATCCCAAAGAAAGGTCAAATAATATTTAACCCTGGCAACAGCTTACACTTGATATCTGGAACAGGACAATTAGAAATCCTTGCTGCATGTTTGGTCTTTTTTTTTTTTTTAAAAGCCAGTGGCGTGTGAAACACACCCAAAACTTCCACCTGGTGCCAAAAAAAGTGCACACACATAAAGAGTGACACAAAACGTGCAACGGGTGTACTATGGTCCTCCCTAGGAAGGACCTTACTCTGATCCCCTGGGGCGTTAGGCTCCAGACGTGGACTGAGGTACTCACTATGGCCCGTCTGGCTGAAACCAGACGGACCCCGTTCTCTGGAGGGTCTGCCAAAACAGACCCACCCAAGTACTTGGTGGGGCTCCCTCGAAGGGAGACCCCATGAGAGAGGGCAAACGAAGCCAGAAGGACATGTCCACCCCCTCCTAAGTGTCAGGGTCACCTGTGGCCAGGTGACAGATGCACACCGTAGGGGGACAGGAGTGCACCGCGAGGTAGTGAACCGTATGGCTGGCTTCTGCGGATAGGAAACTGGGTGGTTGTGGAAAGCGGGACCAGAGGAGCACAACCGGGATCCCAACGGAAGCGAGAGCCAAGATTCCCCAGGGCGCGGAGTCTAAGACCCAGCTGGTCTTCTCCAGGGCCTCTAGTGGTGAGGATGTTACGCTGCAGGCTGGGACCAGGTCGCGGCCCCTGGAGTTTCCTAGCTCACGCCCCGTAGGATAAGGGGAAAAGAGGGGAAGCAGCAGCACACGATAGAGAGAACCGAATAACAAGCTGAAGGTCAGGGGCCACAAGCAGACAAGGATAACGAAGAACGAGCCGAAGGTCAAGGGTCACGAGCAGACAGGGATAGTCGGGGACAAGCCAATAACGTAACAGAGAGACAGACGTAGCACACGGCAGGCAGGAACCCAAACACACAATGCCTAACAAACACGTTGATCAGCAAAGCAGGCTTGCAGTGCACAGGTTAATATAGTGTTCAGTGATAGGGCCTGGGGTGGAGTCAGGCTGGGAGGAGATTATAAAGGAAGCCAGGTGAAGGAGGTCTGGTCTCTAGATGAACACATGAGGAGGAAGGTAAGATGGCAGACAGACATTAATGCATATCCATGACAGTACCCTCCCTCTTACGAGGCCTCCCCCTTCCCCGCCTGGGCCCAGGTTTAGAGGGAAACTTCAGATGAAACTCCTTTAACAGACGAGGTGCAAAGACCTCAGATGCAGTGATCCAAGACCTCTCCTCAGGACCAAACCCTTTCCAATGAACGAGGTACTGAAGAACGCCTTTACAGAGTCGGGAGTCCAGAATTTGACTGATCTCGTACTCCTGATTATCCTCAGAGACAGGCGCCACGGTAGGGAGAGGACGAGAGAATTTATTGAGGACTAAAGGCTTTAGAAGAGCAACATGAAAGGAGTTAGTGATTTTAAGGCTCTTAGGAATCTGGAGTTTGAAACAAACCGGATTCAGTTTAGCAGTTACCGTGTATGGACCGATGAACCGTGGAGCAAACTTCAGAGAAGGAACTCGGAGCTTGATGTTCCTGGTAGAGAGCCAGACTTTGTCCCCTGGCTGAAGAGAAGGCGGTTTACGCCTGCGGCGGTCGGCAAAGCCTTTGAATTTTTCAGCAGCTGCCCGGAGGGAATCATGAACGTGACCCCAAACGGAATTGAGAGACTCCTGAACCGAAGCCAAAGCTGGAATGTCTGGAGAACAGATCATGGGAAGAGGAAGTTGAGGGTGTTTTCCATAAACTGTGAAAAAGGGTGTCTTCTGCGAACTGGTATTCACATGATTGTTATGGGAGAATTCTGCCCACGGGAGTAGAGAGGACCAATCGTCATGGTGAGAAGACATAAAGATGCGAAGAAAGACCTCTAACTCCTGATTAACCCTCTCAGTCTGTCCATTGGATTGGGGATGGTAAGAAGAAGAAAAATCCAAGACAATATTGAGGGATTTGCAAAAGGCTCTCCAAAAACGAGACGTGAATTGGACTCCCCTGTCGGAAACAATATGAGAAGGGACCCCATGTAGGCGGAGAATTTCCCGAATGAAAATGGGAACCAAGGCAGGGGCAGAAGGAAGACCAGGAAGAGGAACAAAATGAGCCATCTTGGAGAATCGATCGATTACCACCCAAATGACTGTATTATTCTCAGACAGTGGGAGATCGGTGATAAAATCCATGGCAATATGGACCCAGGGTTCATTAGGAATGGGCAAGGGCATGAGGAGACCAGCAGGAGCTTGTGTGGAGGATTTGGACTGAGCACAGACATGACAAGCTTTAACGTAGTCTTTGACGTCTGAGCGGAGATTAGGCCACCAGTAGTGACGACTGATGAGTAGGAAGGATCGGAGGAATCCAGAATGCCCTGCCACCTTGGAATCATGTCCCCAACGAAGGATCTTAGCTCTTAGCTCAGTGGGGACAAAGGTCTTACCAGGCGGAATTTTAGACTTCAGGGTGGTAGAGTGGGCAACAATGCATGAGGTGGGAATGATCGGCTCAGGTTCAGGGGCGGACTCCTCGTCCAAAGTGTCAAATGACCTAGAGAGCGCATCAGCCCGACCGTTGCAGGAACCAGGTTTGTAGGTAATCGTGAAATTAAAATGGGCAAAGAAGAGACTCCACCTGGCCTGTCTAGGATTCAGACGTTTAGCATTCTGTAGATACTGTAAATTCTTGTGATCGGTAAAGATCGTTATGGAGTGAGGGGAACCCTCCAAGAGATGACGCCACTCCTCTAACGCCAATTTAATTGCGAGAAGTTCCCGATCACCGATGGCATAATTCCTCTCTGCCTGAGAATTTTTTTTGGAGAAGAACGCACATGGTTGGCGTCTCTTCTCAAAGATTTGAAGAAGCACAGCTCCCACCCCCATTGAAGAAGCGTCCACTTCAATAAAAAATGCATTCCCAGGATTTGGTCTCCTCAAGAGGGGGCCAGAAACAAAGGCCTGTTTCAGGTTGTGAAATGCAGAGACAGCTTCGGGAGGCCAGTCTCTGGCATTCACACCCTTCTTGGTCAAAGCGATAATAGGCGCGGCAATGGAAGAGTAATTCCTTATGAACTGCCTATAATAATTAGTGAAGCCAAGAAAGCGCTGTGTGGCCTTGAGGCTAGCAGGAAGAGGCCAGTTGGTGATAGCCAAGACCTTCCCAGGGTCCATACGAAGCCCCGAACATGAGACGAAGCACCCCAAAAACAGGACCTCAGAACATTCAAAGGAACATTTCTCCAGCTTGGCATAGAGATTGTTCTCTCTAAGACGTTGAAGTACAGTGCGGACATGGTTTCTGTGGACGAGCAGATTCTCAGAAAAGATCAGAATGTCATCCAGATAGATGACAACAAACTGGTACAGCAGATCTCTGAAGATTTCATTGACAAAGTTTTGAAACACGGCTGGAGCATTACACAGACCAAAAGGCATCACCAGATATTCGTAATGCCCGTCTCTAGTGTTGAATGCAGTCTTCCATTCGTCACCCTCCCGTATTCGAATGAGATTGTACGCGCCTCTGAGATCCAACTTTGTGAAAATGGAGGCACCCTTCAACCTATCGAATAGCTCAGATATTAAGGGTAAGGGGTATCGATTTTTAATAGTAACCGCATTTAAACCCCGATAATCGATGCAGGGTCTTAAGGTACCATCCTTTTTGGCAACAAAAAAGAACCCTGCCCCTGCAGGCGATGAGGATTTCCGGATGAAACCTCTCTCCAGATTCTCTGCTACATACTCCGACATGGCCTGGGTCTCTGGGATGGACAGAGGGTAGGTACGACCCCTGGGTAGAGTTGCTCCGGGGACAAAATCAATAGCACAGTCAAAAGACCTGTGGGGAGGAAGCACCTCAGCTGATTTTTTACAGAACACATCCCGGTAATCGCTGTATGCGGCGGGAAGATCAGAAGAAACAGAAGTGGCAGCAACCGGAAGACTCTCCTTGGGGGTCACCTTGAGAAGACACGACGAGAATCATGAGGAACCCCAGGCCAGGATCTGCCCAGAGACCCAGTCCACATGTGGAGAGTGGAGCTGTAGCCAAGGGAGGCCCAATACAACTGGGGTAGAGGCCTTGGATAGAATAAGAAAGGATATCCACTCCTGGTGGAGAATCCCTACCGACATCCTAATGGGTAGCGTCTGGAAGCGAATAGGGCCCCCTGGGAGAACAGTGCCATCAATTGCCGAGACTACCAATGGGGTAGTGAGAGGTGAAAGGGTAAGCTTCATAGAAGAAGCAGTTCTCCAATCCATAAAATTGCCGGCAGCCCCGGAATCCAGGTATGCAAGGGTTGACTGAGGAGAAGTGCCTACATGAAGGAACACCGGCAAGAGCAGGCGAGAAGGTGATGTTTCTGGGTCCAATACTCCACCTTCCAAATGTATTAGACCCGAGCGTTTCCCGGACGAAGCGAGCAGGAGTCACGAAAATGACCCTTACCCCCACAATAGAGGCACAAGCCCAGAGTTCTGCGCCTAGCACGTTCTTCGGGGGTTAGTCTGGTCCGGCCCAGCTGCATAGGTTCTTCAGCAGGTAGAGGATGCTCCACGGAATGAAGGGAGGGTAGCTCAGACTGGCTAGGACCCAGAGAGTGCTGGCGTCTTTTTTCTAAGGACCTCTCTTGAAAACGAATGTCGATCTGGTTGCATAATGAAATTACATCGTCCAGACCGACGGGAATGGCTCTTCCCGCTAATTCGTCTTTCACTCGGTCAGAGAGGCCATGTAAAAAGGTAGCGACCAGGGCCTCATTATTCCAGCTCAATTCAGCTGTGTGGATACGGAACTGAAGAGCATATTGCCCCACTGAACTAGATTCTTGGCGAAGACGTAAGACAGCACTAGCCGCTGAAGAAGCCCGAGCCGGCTCTTCGAAGATATTACGAAAGAGCTTCAAGAATTCGGACAGACTGGAAACCACCAGGTCGTTCCTCTCCCACAGGGGGGCAGCCCAGGCCAAAGCTTCACCGGAGAGGAGGGAAATGATATAGGCTACCTTAGCCCGGTCAGACAGGAAGCTTTGAGGCTGAAGCTCAAAATGAATAGTGCATTGGCTGAGAAACCCTCTGCAGGCCTTGGAGTCCCCAGAGAAACGGAACGGAGCTGGCAGTGTTAGTGAGTGTGTGGCTGCGACTGGTGCGATAGGTACAGCCGCTGGTTGTACTTGGGGTTGCGGATTCGGGGTTCCCAAGGATACCTGAAGCTGCTCGAATCGAGAAGCCAGATCCTGGAGGAATCGCATCACCTGGGTCTGATTTGATTCCTGGGTCTCAAGTCTGCGAACTATGCCCTGCAATGGATCATCCGCGGGAAGCGGGATGTCAGCCGGGTTCATGGCTGATCAAACTGTCAGGGTCACCTGTGGCCAGGTGACAGATGCACACCGTAGGGGGACAGGAGTGCACCGCGAGGTAGTGAACCCTATGGCTGGCTTCTGCGGATAGGAAACTGGGTGGTTGTGGAAAGCGGGACCAGAGGAGCACAACGGGATCCCAACGGAAGCGAGAGCCAAGATTCCCCAGGGCGCGGAGTCTAAGACCCAGCTGGTCTTCTCCAGGGCCTCTAGTGGTGAGGATGTTACGCTGCAGGCTGGGACCAGGTCGCGGCCCCTGGAGTTTCCTAGCTCACGCCCCGTAGGATAAGGGGAAAAGAGGGGAAGCAGCAGCACACGATAGAGAGAACCGAATAACAAGCTGAAGGTCAGGGGCCACAAGCAGACAAGGATAACGAAGAACGAGCCGAAGGTCAAGGGTCACGAGCAGACAGGGATAGTCAGGGACAAGCCAATAACGTAACAGAGAGACAGACGTAGCACACGGCAGGCAGGAACCCAAACACACAATGCCTAACAAACACGTTGATCAGCAAAGCAGGCTTGCAGTGCACAGGTTAATATAGTGTTCAGTGATAGGGCCTGGGGTGGAGTCAGGCTGGGAGGAGATTATAAAGGAAGCCAGGTGAAGGAGGTCTGGTCTCTAGATGAACACATGAGGAGGAAGGTAAGATGGCAGACAGACATTAATGCATATCCATGACACTAAGACTTTTAGGGTAGGCCCGAGGATCCACACCCTACCAGTTACACAGTGACAAAACAGTGTACACATCAAACGTAAAAATACAAAAAAGTGACAACACAGAGGGTAAATAAATAAAAGACAGTGGGGAGAAGGAAGTGAGAAGAGGAAGTGAAAGTTGCCATTGTGCAATACATTGTGCTTGGTCTTTCCACAGCTCCAAACAGACTTCCATTCCTCCCCTATGGCAGGGACTCTCTTTATAGTCCTGTATACCAAAGACCACCCACAGGATGTAGTCATTCCTCTTGACTACTCACAGGTCGTTTTGTGAGTGATGTCAGCAACACATGGTTGCACTTCCCCCCACAACCACATGGTCAATTGAATATGCGGAAGCCATCTTATAAACACACAGCGTCAAGGCTGTGATCAATTCACCACACCACCTGTGGGTGAGAGATATTAATACACATGTATGGGGACATTTGTCATGAATCAGTTAAAAATATCTACAACTGATACAATTCACCTGTTGGTCCCATACATAGGTAATAATTACAATTCACACATTTCTACTTCTCGTAGGGGCCTAGCTTTCCTTGATGCATTTTTTCCCCATACACATCACACACATAACACAATTCATAGTTACAAAAATATGCCTACAACATGCACAAGCTAATTATAATTTCTAGCAAAATAAGCATGTACAATATGTATGCAATACGTAAACTAAACAGTTACTTAATGTGGGCTTTCAATTGATTAAATGTCTTCATGGTTCTTTGCCCAGAGTCCAAACTGCTTTCTCCAAAATCCTCCAGCACATGTCCTTGTCCTTTGTGTCTCAAACCAATCCTCTTCTTTGTCTCTCCCATGTTTGTTTCCAAAAATCCCAAACTCCTCCCCCAATTTTTCCTGTTACATCATATCCTGCAAAGAGCTTCCTCTGCTTAGTTCACAAACTAGTCCGACTGGTTAATTTGCATTTCAATAGGGGAGGCTTTGCTTTTAAAACAGCACATGATCTTAAAGTCTAAACTATGCATAATCTCCAACATTCCTTTAACCACTTCAATACCAGGCACTTACGCACGTTCCTGCCCAAGCCAATTTTCAGCTTTCAGCGCTGTCGCAATTTGAATGACAATTGCGCGGTCATGCTACATTTTACCCGAACACATTTTTTATCATTTTGTTCCCACAAATAGAGCTTTCTTTTGGTTTTATTTGATCACCTCTGCGATTTTTATTTTTTGCGCAACGAATAAAAAAAGACCGAAAATGTTGAAAAAAAATGTGTTTTTATTTGTTTCTGTAAATTTTTTTGTAAATAAATACGTTTTCTTCTTGAATAATGGGCACTGATATGGCTTCACTGACGGGCACTGATAAGACGGCACCGATGGGCACCGATGAGGTGGCACCAATGAGGTGGCACTGATGAGGTGGGACTGATAAGCACTGATGATGGGCACTGATAGGCGGCACTGATGGGCACTGATAGGCGGCACTGATAGGTGGCACTGGTATGTGGCACTGATGGGCACTCATAGGCGGCACTGATGGGCACTCATAGGCGGCACTGATGGGTAAATATGGGTGGCACTGATAGGTGGCACAGATGGGCACTGATAGGTGGGCATTGATGGGCATGGATGGGCACTGATGGGTGGCACTGAGGGACACTGATGAGTGGCACTGGTTATTACAGGTGGTGGTATTGCTGGGCATCACTTTTTTATGCCATTATGATGACAGTCAGTGCCCATTTGTGGGCACTGATTGGCACATTTTGGGCATGTTTTAAAACATGTGGATGGCCATGGGGGATGTACCTAGCCATCCACATGTTGCCCGCTTCCCTGGTGATCCTAGCGGCAGCAATGTCCTTAGCAGTCTGTGGAAAAAAAGTTCCAAATGAGGAAAGTCCCTTGTCCCCCTGATCATAAGAAAATGCTCAGATGAAGGTCCACTCCAATTCAGCCACCATCAGGAAATCATCCACATCTTCCTCAGGCTCTCATCCAATCTTCTGATCTGTCTTATTTCTTCTGGCCTGGTCATCTGCTCTGTCTGCTCCCCCTCCCGATGCTCAGTACCTTAAAAGTGTAAGAGGCAAAGCAGATTATATGTTCCTTCCACCTGAGCTCACTGCTCACATTTCTCTACCTGCCGATTTTTAACTGCAAAACTATTGTAGGGTGCCCACTGTTGCCTTGAAACACCTTCACGGAAAGGCATTGACTTCCAATGGAACAAATAAACCTGTATCTCTCTCTGTGCTGTCCTAGGAAGACTGGCCTGCTGTTGTCCAATCTTCACAGCATGGCAGTATCTAGAAAAATGTCCCATTCTATGGCAACAAAAACACTTAGACCCTTTTCACACTGAGGCGTTTTTTTAGGTGCTTTTGGGCTTAAAATAGCACCTGTAAAGTGCCTGAAAAGCACCTCCCTTGCAGTCCCAGTGTGAGAGCCCGGGTGCTATTACACTGGGGCTCTGTGCTGGCAGGATGGAAAAAAAAGTCCTGCAAGCAGCATCTTTAGGGCAGTGGAGGAGCAGTGTATACACTGCTCCTCCACCGCTCCTGTCCATTGAAATGAACGGGCACCGCTGCCGAAGTGCCTGCAAAGCACTTCAGCAGCGGCGCAACACAGGCGCATTTAACCCTTTATTCGTCCGCTAAGGCAGGTTAAAATCGCCCCGATAACGGTCGAATAGCGTCGCTAAAACGGCGGTAAAGCGCCGCTAAAACTAGCGGCATTTTACCGTAAACACCCGCCTGCTCCAGTGTGAAAGCAGCCTTAATGTGACTGAATCTACCATTCTCAACGACATGCTTCCATGGTGTAGGAATCCCAACTATTTCCTCTCTAGGGACTCCCACCTTAAGTAAATCAGCCTACCTGTGTCTCCTGGAGACCATAGGGCTTGCCTTCCCTTTATCTGACTCATCACTATTTGAGCTGATCAGATCTTTAGCTTCCTGCTTATGGAAAGTAACAGTGGCACATGTCCTACTTCTGCTAACAGGCTTAGGGTCTTTGTCCTTTGTTAGGACATCATTAGACTTGTTTATGAGGGCTGCACACCGCTTATTCAAATATTCAGCTCTGCCTACAGGGGTTTGAACACACTTCGAACCCACTGCAGGTTTAACTTTAAAACGGAGTTCCACTCAAAAATGGAACTTCCGCTTTTTGGAATCCCCCCCACCTCCGGTGTCACATTTGGCACCTTTCAGGGGGAGGGGGGAGCAGATACCTGTGTATTACAGGTATTTGCTCCCACCATCGTGATCGCGGTGACCTACGCCACTTCCGGCGCCTACTCTGTCCCCCTCCACTGTCTTCTGGGAGACACACAGGTCCCAGAAGACAGCAAAGACCAGTGGGAATGCGCAGCGCGACTCGCGCATGCGCAGTAGGAAACCAGGAAGTGAAGCCGCAAGGCTTCACTTCCCGATTCCCTTACCAACGATGGCGGCGGCAGCACCCGAGAGCCGACGGACAGATCGGCTTCGGCTGCCGACATCGCGGGAGCCCTGGATAGGTAAGTGTCCATATACTGTATTAAAAGTCAGCAGCTGCAGTATTTGTAGCTGCTGACTTTTAATATATTTTTTTTTGGCAGAACTACGCTTTAAATGCACTATTTCCTAAATCATTTGCCTTGCTTGCAGTATCTTCCAAACATTCAGTCACCACTGCAAGCTGCTTCTTGAGCTTCAGTTTGGGTATACCCATGGGCGTCCGCTGAACTTTTTTCAGGGGGGGGGGGCATCATTTTAAGGTCATCCATGCTCGGTCCCTTTCATTTTAAGGTCATCCATGCTCGGTCCCTTTTTGACAATGTCATGAAGGGGAGGGACTTAGTCATTATGACATAAAGCGTAGGCATGCAAAGGTTTGAGAAACCTGATGCAAAAGCTTAATAGAAGGATCAAGCTGCCATTGTCTGATTAGCAGTTTCTATTGTATTTTAAACCCCCCCCCCCCCCCGTCTAGTGGCCGAATAGCACCACTAAAACGATGGTAAAGCGTCGCTAAAACTAGCGGGGCTTTACCGATAACGTGGCCAGCTGGCAGTGTGAAATAGCTCTTGAGGATAATTTGCTTCACTCCATGTCCATATAAATATAGCCTAGAGAATGTACATCTTTCTATATTGCAATGTATTGCAATACATCTGTTGTGGCCATATTTTGATTTTGATGAAAACAGCCTATACTGTATGTATAGGTTTGTAGCGGGTATGTACTTTCCCGGGTGTAATTTGAACTTGGCAGAGACATCAGTGATGTGTAATTCCCTGCAGCCCAGCAGGTGGCGCTGTCGCTCTGGGCTGGGGTTGAATCATTGCTGTGTGCCGTGCCTCCTTTTTGTCCTTCCTCGGCAGCGGTATGGTGGGGGGGGGAACCCGCTGTGCTTGCTGGGAGAGGGTATAAAGAGGCCGGCCATCTTTGTCACGGGGTCGAGTCCCAGGCACCTTCAGCCTGTGGGCGGTGGTTCGTGTCGGTCCTCCAGGCGGCCTAGGTCTAGAGGACAGCCGGAGGTCGTGTTCCATCCCAGGCACCTTCAGCCTGGGGTGAGGTACTCGGATGGAGGTCTGGAGCTCAGTGCCCAACACTGAGTTCCGCGAGGTAAGGAGATCCTAGGGTACCCAGGGTTTGGGTACCCGAATCCGGAAGGCGTAATGGACCGGGGGGAGCTCGAAGACCTGGTGCAGCAGATTGCCAGTGACGGGTGAGTCTCTCATCGGAGACCGCCTGGAAGGAAATTCCCCCTCGCTCGGAGACCGCAACCCACTTTCAGGAAGGAAAGTGGAGAACACATTGTGTCTGGGCCTACTCGCATCCACACCTCCTTTTCTGTTCTGTTTCTACCAAGGGAGTTCAACTGATTGTGTTAATTCGAGAAGAATAAAGGAGTGTTGAACTTTAATGGTGTGGGGCTCATTTCCTGACAGACATTGTTCAAGGTAACTCTCGGTGGAGGCTCCAGGTGCACAACACTGACCGAAGCTAAAAGAACTTTGCTTATACCACACTGACACCTGTGGTGAAGGCCAGGCGTGGTGTCCCCGCTCCCTTCCCCTCTGAAGGTACCCCTAGACAAGAGACAGACGAGCTGAAGAAAAAGAGGGGAGTGAGGAGGACGCTACAGGTTATTTTCATCAAGATCAAAATATGTCCTCCCACAACACAGATGTATTGCAATACATTGCGATACAAAAAGATGTACACAGTGATGTTGTGGCACAGGCACTGCTGTTACCTGTAGTTCTTCAGCGATAGGGCAGGCACTGGCAGCGTACTCAGTCTCTTGTCTCGGCCACTGCACGCCACGCTCCTGTGGGAGGAGCCGGTGCCGCGCCAGCCGGAACGGCATAGGCACATTTACACAGGCAGAGGCAGGCTGAGGCAGCAGCCAATCACGGAACAGCCGGGTCAGGGTCACGGTGATGTTAAGCCAATCCGATGCTCGGGCCGGGGGTGAAGAGGGAGGGACGGATAGTCGGAAAAGACTGAGAGCAGCCCGAGCCCCAGCCCCCAGGCCAGCAGCAGTCTGTAGACTTAGAAAAAAAAGTCCACGGCTGCCACGGAGGCGGCCGCGGCGGCCATTGCAACACAAGGGGCAAGTGTGTGTCTTCACTCTGACTTCCAGGGGGGGGCAATTGACCCCCCCTTGCCCTATGGAGCGGACGCCCATGTGCCCATGAAGATTCAGGAGATGTATGACATGATTTTGGCCTAGACCAGAAACCAGGAAGCAACTGTAGAAATGTAATAAAAATTGTTCAGAGCAAGTAAATATAATATATCTTCCTATCTTTTTACTAATCCTGGTAGCAGAAGGATTAATGTTGATTGAGAAAGTTTACTTCCGCTATAAAAGCTAATTCTGCCATATTTTCTGTGATCTTGTCAAACTCTTTAATAAAGAAAGAATGTCTTTCCAGCAACACTGAGTCAGCAATGTGTATATATATTTGTGCGTTAATAATTTTCAGGAAACAGTCTGGCTTAGTGAAGTCAATATTACTTGTTCTGATTTGGGTATATAATATATGAGTAATGCTAAAACAGATGGGAAGAATTACTTCACTTGTCTGATGTTACCCATCTAAGAAGATGTTCCCAGCAATATAACATCCCTTCCCCTGAGTTGCAAGTGCTGCGGACTGCTAAATGCGGTTAAGGCTTTGAAGTCACATGTGTGGCTTCTCACATAATGACCACCAATTCACATTCATTAATTGTGGTGGAGAAATAGGTAGCCGCTCCAGGTAAGAAGCCTTGATGGTGATCCACCTCACAGAGACCACAGGTGCTGGCGATGCATTCAGCAAGGCAGGAATAAGAAAGTATATTTCTGGACAGCTGCACTCTGAAAACGTTGCCTTTATTAAAATAAGAACAGCACTACAAGCCACAGCAAAACAGAAAACTGGACAGTTGACGCGTTTCACACTATTCCTAGTGTTTAATACAAACACTAGGAATAGTGTGAAACGCGTCAGCTGTCCAGTTTACTGTTTTGCTGTGGCTTGTAGTGCTGTTCTTATTTTAATAAAGGCAACGTTTTCAGAGTGCGGCTGTCCAGAAATATACTTTCTTATTCCTGCCTCATTAATTGTGGTGTCTTACCTACAGTGGCGTATCGTGGTGGGTGCGGAGGGGGCCGTGGGCGCAACATTTAGGTGGGGCAAAATCCCGCACCAGGCAGTGTGTCACTGCCGACTCCGTCCCCCTAATGTTTACTTCCTTATCCCTGAGCTCAACTGCGGCCTGTGATTTGGTAAATGGGGTCATGTGTGGCAGCCACGGCGGGGCTGGCCTATCCGTGATCGCGGTGGGGCTGGCCTATCCGTGATCGCGGCGGGGCTGGCCCATCCATGATCGCGGCGGGGCTGGCCCAGCCATGATCGCGGCGGGGCTGGCCTATCCGTGATCGCGGCGGGGCTGGCCTATCAGTGATCGCAGCGGTACTGGCCTATCCGTGATCGCGGCCGGGCTGGCCTATCCGCGATCGTGGTTGCTCCTGGAGTCCTGCCTCCGCCTCCACCTCATTGTGAACACCGCTGCTGCCTTCACCTCCTCCAGGCTCCCTCCTCTCCTCCGGACTGATGGACGCTACAAGCTGCAGGCGAGGGGGTGGATACGGTCTGGGGAGAGAGGGAGCAGCCAGCCATAGAGATTAGAGAGATAAGACAAGCAGTTAGTCAGTATAAATAAAAAAAGTCTGGTGTCAGTATAAGTGTAGTGCAGTGTAGTGGTCAGTGTAGTGTAATGGACAGTGTAGTGGACAGTGTAGTGGACAGTGCAGTGGTCAGTGCAGTGTAGTATTCAGTGTAGTGGTCAGTGCAGTGAAGTGGACAGTGTAGTGTAGTGGTTAGTGTAGTTTAGTGGTCAGTGCAGTGAAGTGGACAGTGTATTGGTAAGTGCAGTGTAGTGGTCAGTGTAGTGGACAGTGTAGTGTAATGGTCAGTGTAGTGGACAGTGCAGTGGTCAGTGTAGTATAGTAGTCAGTGCAGTGAAGTAGACAGTGTAGTGGTTAGTGTAGTGTAGTGGTCAGTGTATTGGTCAGTGCAGTGTAGTGGTCTGTGTAGTGTAGTGGTCTGTGTAGTGGTATGTACAGTGCAGTGTAGTGGTCTGTACAGTGCAGTGTAGTGGTCTGTGTAGTGTAGTGGTGAGTGTAGTGTAGTAGTCAGTGCAGTGGTCAGTGTAGTGTAGTGGTCAGTGATGTGGAGTGGTCTGTGTAGTGTAGTGGTCTGTACAGTGTATTGGTCAGTGTAGTGGTCATTGTAGTGGTCTGTGTAGTGGTCTGTACAGTGCAGTGTAGTGGTCAGTGCAGTACAGTGGTCAGTGTAGTTCAGTGGTCAGTGTAATGGTCAGTGTAGTGGTCAGTGCAGTGCAGTGTAGTGGTCTGTGTAGTGTAGTGTTCAGTGCAGTGTAGTGTTCAGTGTAGTGTAGTGGTCAGTGTAGTGTAGTAGTAAGTGTAGTGGTCAGTGTTGTGGTCAGTGCAGTGTAGTGGTCAGTGTAGTGGACAGTGTAGTGTAATGGTCAGTGTAGTGGACAGTGCAGTGGTCAGTGTAGTATAGTAGTCAGTGCAGTGAAGTAGACAGTGTAGTGGTTAGTGTAGTGTAGTGGTCAGTGTATTGGTCAGTGCAGTGTAGTGGTCTGTGTAGTGTAGTGGTCTGTGTAGTGGTATGTACAGTGCAGTGTAGTGGTCTGTACAGTGCAGTGTAGTGGTCTGTGTAGTGTAGTGGTGAGTGTAGTGTAGTAGTCAGTGCAGTGGTCAGTGTAGTGTAGTGGTCAGTGATGTGGAGTGGTCTGTGTAGTGTAGTGGTCTGTACAGTGTATTGGTCAGTGTAGTGGTCATTGTAGTGGTCTGTGTAGTGGTCTGTACAGTGCAGTGTAGTGGTCAGTGCAGTACAGTGGTCAGTGTAGTTCAGTGGTCAGTGTAATGGTCAGTGTAGTGGTCAGTGCAGTGCAGTGTAGTGGTCTGTGTAGTGTAGTGTTCAGTGCAGTGTAGTGTTCAGTGTAGTGTAGTGGTCAGTGTAGTGTAGTAGTAAGTGTAGTGGTCAGTGTTGTGGTCAGTGCAGTGAAGTGGACAGTGTAGTGGTCAGTGCAGTGCAGTGTAGTGGTCTGTGTAGTGCAGTGTAGTGGTCTGTGTAGTGCAGCATAGTGGTCTGTGTAGTGTAGTGGTCAGTGCAGTGCACAGTGTAGTGGTCAGTGCAGTGGTCAGTGTAGTACAGTGTAGTGGTCAGTGTAGTGTAGTGGTCAGTGCATTGCAGTGTAGTGGTCAGTGCAGTGTAGTGGTCAGTGCAATGTAGTGGACAGTGTAGTGGTCAGTGTAGTGGACAGTGTGGTGGACAGCGTAGTGTAGTGGTCAGGTAGGTCAGTGTAGTGTTTCTCAACTCCAGTCCTCAAGGCGCACCAACAGGTCATGTTTTCAGGATTTCCCTTAGATAAAACAGCTGTGGTAATTACTAAGGCAGTAAAACAGATCAAATCACCTGTGCAAAATAATGGAAATCCTGAAAACATGACCTGTTGGTGCGCCTTGAGGACTGGAGTTGAGAAACACTGGTGTAGTGGACAGTGTAGGAATCGGATAATGTAGTGGTCAGGATAGTGGACAGATAGGTCAGTGTAGTGGCCAGCATAGGAAGCAAGTAGGTTAGTGTAGTGGTCAGGTAGGTCAGTGTAGTGGTCAGGTAGGTCAGTGTAGGAATCAGGTAGGTTAATGTAGTGGCCAGTATAGGAAGAAGGTAGGTTAGTGTAGTGGTCAGGTAGGTGAGTGTAGGAATCAGGTGGGTCAGTGTAGGAATCAGGTAGGTCAGTGTAGTGGTCAGGTAGGTCAGGGTAGAAATCAGGTAGGTTAATGTAGTGGTCAGTGTAGGAATCAGGTAGGTTAGTGCAGTGGTCAGGTAGGTCAGTGTAGGAATCAGGTAGGTAGGTTAGTGTAGTGGTCAGGTAGGTTAGTGTAGTGGTCAGTGTAGGAATCAGGCTGGTCAGTACTATTGTCGGAAGGGAAGGGACTCAGGGAATGCTAAAAGCTAAAAGTCTGCAGGTTAGGGGGCGCAAATTACTTGCCTTGCCCCGGGCGCTGACAACCCACGCTACGCCACTGCTTATCTATAGGCTGCAAGGGCAATCTATATTGGCTCAGTTGTGTTACTAAAATTTCATTAGATTGGTTTCTTTACTCATTTTTATCACAATCATGTGAGCTGCTACTTAAGACAACATTCACATCTTTATGTTTTTATGTTTTTTCCTACGGAAATGAAGGGGAAATTATCAAGTTGCATGTCAATGTGCATTGTCACTAAGACAGAAAGGGGAGAGGGGAGATCCAAAATGTTGGAGTTGTCATAAGAGCAAGAGGCGAGAGAAAATATCCTCCTATGGTGACAAATGTTTCTATGAAAGCTCTCTAAGATGGGAATCCCACCCTTTTAGGAGAGATTTCCTCTCATTTCTTGTGTCTCCAGGACAGAAAGTGAAGGGGACAGAGGCTACAAAAATAACTTAATAGGGGCTTCTAATCCTTTCATATATTCATTCTATCTAAACCAAAAATCAGCAGCTCCTTCGGGCATAAGCGCTACATACAGTATAGTGAAGAATAGTGACTGTATATTACCCAGGGCTGCCATCAGGGGGAGGGGGGGGGCAGCCCATACACATGTAGGGGGCCGGGCCCCAACCAACAAGTTGTTGCTGCTGTTTAGTAGCAAGTACAACTCGTTGGAACAAACCCGGGCCCCCAAACCAACAAGGTATGTAACTTACTGTATAGTAACAGTCAGGGCTTTTTTTTCTAGCGGAACATGCCAGAACGGCGTACCTGCACCTCTGCCAGAAACAGTGAGGAAGAAGCACTCTATGTATACTTTTGCTTTAAGTTCCAACACAAAGTAAAAAGGCGCAGACTAATAGTTTCAAAATGATATATATACCTGTGGGTATAAATAAGATAAATACATCAGTCTGTATGGGAGATAGGGGATAAAGCCAATCCCCAATCAATAGTCCATATTAAAGAATGACAATGTAAAAGTCCTGTAAGATAAAAAGTCCATCCACAGAGGGTTGCCTCCAATGAAGGAATAGACGCAAATTCCAGCAGAAGCTGAAAGTAATACAAGAAAAAGAGAAACCTCTAGGTGTAGGAGTAACAGTAACAATTTAATGTGAATAAAACAATTGGCAACTCACAAAGGTATGGAGATAACAGGCACATCAAAAGAAAGGGGCATCCTGTTGAGCTGTTATCAGTAGACGTTCCACTGTCTGCCGGCTCCCGCCGCGTGTATCATCTCCCCGCTACCAGGAAGCCGGTGTGTTGTCGAGCTGGTTCCCCTATCGATATGGTTCAGGGCTTGACTGCGCAGGCGCTGCTGAACAGCTGTTACACCTCCGAGATTTCCGTCTGCTCTGCTTGCGCCTGCGCAGTCAAAAGGGAACCAGATCAATAGGAGGAACCATAGGCTCGGCAGCTGCAGACGCGCTCGCCCCCGATGCTTCATTACACACGCTGCTTTCTTCTTCATGCCGCTCTCTATACAGCAAGGGGCGGATCAGATGTGATATTGAGCAGTGCGATTTGTTTGTTTATACACAACGCTCTATACAATAGGCTTGTGCAATTCGTTTCGTAACGAATCGAAATTCGTCCGAATTTAGCAACTTTCGGACATTCGGAAGCATTAGAATTTCCGAACAAAGCAATTACGAATAAAACCGAATCCAAAATAAATTATACCGCAAATAGCGAATGCCCGAAGGTCTTCGGCATATTTCGTTATGAAAAAGTTACGAATGTACGAATCCATTCGAAGCACAATAACACTCTGCTCTGCTCTCTGCTTTTCCCTCACCATGCTGAACTCCCTCTCAAAATGGTGTACAGGGGCAGAGGCTATAGCCGCATGTAAAAAACGAAAGTAAAATACGAGATTTCTAATCCATTCGAAGCACAATAACACTCTGCTCTGCTCTCTGCTTTTCCCTCACCGTGCTGAACTCCCTCTCAAAATGGTGTACAGGGGCGGAGGCTATAGCCGCACGTAAAAAACGAAAGTAAAATACAAGATTTTGAATCCATTCGAAGCACAATAACACTCTGCTTTGCTCTCTGCTTCTCCCTCACCGTGCTGAACCCTCTCAAAATGGTGTACAGGGGCGGAGGCTATAGCCGCACGTAAAAAACGAAAGTAAAATACAAGATTTTGAATCCATACGAAGCACAATAACACTCTGCTTTGCTCTCTGCTTCTCCCTCACCGTGCTGAACTCCCTCTCAAAATGGTGTACAGGGGCGGAGGCTATAGCCGCATGTAAAAAACGAAAGTAAAATACAAGATTTTGAATCCATTTGAAGCACAATAACACTCTGCTTTGCTCTCTGCTTCTCCCTCACTGTGCTGAACCCTCTCAAAATGGTGTACAGGGGCGGAGGCTATAGCCGCATGTAAAAAACGAAAGTAAAATACAAGATTTTGAATCCATTCGAAGCGCAATAACACTCTGCTTTGCTCTCTGCTTCTCCCTCACTGTGCTGAACCCTCTCAAAATGGTGTACAGGGGCGGAGGCTATAGCCGCATGTAAAAAACGAAAGTAAAATACGACATTTCGAATCGTTACAAATAACCGCTATGTATTTAGAAAAGTACAAATCCATTCGAAGCACATTAGGCATAATAGGCAGCGTCGTTGTGAGAGAGACACGGAAAATTACGAATCAACGAACCAAAAAAAAGTTACGAAAGTAGGAGTTGTGTCCAGAATCAACGAAAAACAATGTACCCTACCGAAAGTACGAATTATAAATCAACTAAAAATTCAACTAAAAATGTCGCTTGCGAAAATACGAATTAGTCCGAACACGAAAAATCCCGTCTAGCAAAATTACGAATGATTACGAATCAACAGGACCGAAAAGAAACGAACCGAAACGAAACAAATTTTTCCGTTGTGCACAAGTCTACTATACAGCCCCTTGCTGTATAGAGCGTCATGTATAAACAAACAAATCGCACTGCTCAATATCATCACATCTTATCCACCCCTTGTTGTAAAGAGCGGCACGAAGAAGAAAGCGGCGTGTGTAACTAAGCAACGGGAGCGAGCGCGTCTGCAGCTGCCGAACAGCTGTTAAACCTCAGAGATTTCCGCTGCCTCAGATTGCGCCTGCGCAGTCGAGCTCGGAACCATATCGATAGGAGGAACCAGCTCGGCAGAACACCGGCCATGAGATGGAAACAGATCTGGAGCAAGGCTTAGCGCGCTAATGGAGAGCAGCGTGGAGTGTGATGACATCACTGGACCTGTAACTCGTTTCTGAACATGCGTACTGCGAGTGTAACGGCAGTTGCACTCCTTCTTCAAGCTATTGATCAGGGATGTTATCGCAACTATATATAGCAACAAGGGAAATGTGTCGTGGAGAACATGTAGGACCACCTCCTAAAGCTACACACTACGAGGAGTCCTCCACAAGTGTATGTAAATAGGAAAAATATATACATACAGAAAACATACATAAAAGGAAGTAAAATATGAACAGTATAAGTATTAAATACTAGTTAAAAAGACACACTATATAGATTCAAAGATCCAAACAAATAATTAAAAATAATAAATCAATTACATTGTAAATATTTAGAAAAAGAAAAAAGAAACTGCGCTAAGAGTGAATAAAAAAAAATCCTACTTTTCTTATATTGTAAATATTTGGAATTCATTTAAAAATACAGAGCGTTACCTCAAGATTAAAAAAGTAATAAATATAGTTAAAGTGGTTGTAAACCCACTTTATAAACAAACATCTACAGGTAAGCCTAGCTTAAGGCTTACCTGTAGGTGCATGAAATATCTCCTTAACCTACACGGTTAAGGAGATATTTGCATTTAAATGCGGCGACGCTGACGTCACGTGCATGCGTATGGGGTTAACCCCATTCACAAATTCGGCTAGGTCGCAACATTCGACGACATAGCCGAATTCGACGGCTCACGCGCGCATGCGCGGAGTCACGTCTTCGTCGCTCCGGCCAATCACAGCGCCGGAGCGGCGCTGTGATTGGCTGCAGCGGCGATACCCGGAAGTAACCTTCCGGCTATCGCCGCAGCGATGGATGTGGCTGAAGAGGGAGACGAGGATGGCTTCGGGGGCCCCGATCTAAGGTAAGTGATGCATAATGAGCTATTATGCTAGTCATAATAGCTCATTATGCCTTTCTCTTGCAGCTAGTTAAAAAAAAATAAAAAAATTTAGGAGGGTTTACAACCACTTTAATCATTCAATTAAAAAATAAATATATATATATATATATATATATATATATATATATATATCCGTATATACTCAAGTATAAGCCGACCCGAATATAAGCCGAGGCACCTAATTTTACCACAAAAAACTGGGAAAACGTATTGACTCGAGTATAAGCCTAGGCTGTTCATCTGCATGCCTCACTGTGCCTCACTTTGCCTCACTGTGTCCATGTTCATGCCTCACTGTGTTCATGACTAGACTGACGTTTAACATGGGAGACTATGGAAGGGGTGCCCGGCTTTGAAAAATCAGTGCTCCCCGGCTGCAAGTCCCCCAGACAATAAACTTTGTACACTTATAGTGGGGAAATGGGGCTACATGTGTGCCAAGTTTGGGGTCCAGGGGACCTACAGACAGCCAGTACCTGCTCCCCAAAGTCCGGGAGATCAGGCGCAAAAAGTTGACTCACGTATAAGCCGAGGGGGTAATTTTCAGCACAAAAAATGTGCTGAAAAACTCGGCTTATACTCGAGTATATACGGTATATATATATATATATATATATATATATATATATAGTTGATCAAATTTCATAGGAAAACGGTTAAAAATTTATTAGAGTTTATTTTATATATAGCCTTCTGGAAAGTGACTATGATAATAAAATGAGGGTCAGATAATTATAGATCTATCTTATGAGCTCAATAACGAGACAGTCATTATGGGTATGGACCCATTATGTACAATATGGTAATACCACACTTATTTTAGTATGTTAAACTCAATTAACAGAAAAAAGGGGCAAAACTTGCCACTCCCAGTAAATACATGAAAATGTCAAAGTATACAGGAACCTGAAATAAGCAAAAAATATGCATTAGTAATGTATGTGTATATCAAACTGTACCACAACTAAATATAGAACAGATAGGCACCACCTAAGGATAGTGACCATGAGATTACAGGACAGAACAGTGGCAATTTAAATTCCTTCGTTGAGGCCTCCTGGTGAGAGAGTATCCAGGGTGTAGATACAAAAAGTTTCTCCGGCGCACAATTTCTTGTAGCGGTTAGCCTCAGGAAGGAATTTGGGCATCTGTCCGATAACCCAGACCTAGAGTGCAGCTGGGGATTTTTGATGGATTTCTAGAAAGTGTCAAGGAACACTATGTTTGTCCTTCCCTTCTTCTCTGAACCGTCTATGCGCGCCAAAACATCTTCCAAGGTGGCAGATGGTATGACCAACATAGAACAGTCCACAGGGGCAGGACAAACAATAGATGACAAAATCTGATGAGCAATTGTAAAAGTTATCTAACTTGTAGGTTTTTCCTTTTGTGCAGAAGGTTTTCATCCCATGTTTTACAAATATACAGGTTTTGCACAAAGCTTTAGGACATTGGTACATGCCCACTATAGGTATCAAACACGGCTGGATAGATGCAAGTAAAGTAGATTTTAATTTGCTCGGGGCAATCTTATTTTTGAGGTTGGGAGTCCTACGGTAAGTGACCCTGGGTCTGTCTGGGAGGATAGCTTTCAGATGGGATCTTCCTGCAATATGTTACAATGGCTGGCCAATATTTTCGCCATTTTTTATATTGGAAATAAACCTCATAGAGCAGGGGTGTCCAAACTTTTTTCAAAGAGGGCCAGATTTGATGAAGTGAACATGCTCGAGGGCCGACCATTTTGCCTCAAATTCTTTGAACCATTACGATTTGGTCTAAGTGTGTTCGTTCGAGCACTAATACACTGCCCAACAAGAATTCTCTTGCCTGTGTGTGGTGAAGAGATGAACTCAGGCGTATTATTTGGATATGAGTATATGGAAGTAGTGCTGAGCTGATGAAGATAATGTGTGGTGTTCTGTGTCAAATGTTGCTAGTTCTCAATTATCCAATAAAATTGCTAGAAATTGGCATTCATAAATACTTTCAGAGGTAGCATAAACGAAAAACATCAAAAATTGTGCCTTAATAAGGTGCTTATATTACCAGCAAGTGCTGTAGAAATGATAAAGTGCAAGAGTGCTAGAAAATCCGTGACACAGAATGATACAATGAAATAAAATTATCTGAGACAGAAATAATGAAATTATCCGAGGTGCATATATCTGTGAAGGGGATGGTACTAAGCAGTACCTATATTGCCAGTAAAGTGCAAAGGTGCATGGGTCTGTGACATAAAGGATTATTACGTATTACTAAACAGTAACAGAAAAGAAAAGAAAAAGTAATTAATTCCTTTGTGGATGCAGTAAAAATGACTGTCCTTTTAAATACTGTGGGAGAAAATTAAATGAACGTGCATCAGAGCAAATAAATTGCTACATAAGAAAGTCCAAAAAACAAAAGGACTGGGTAGTAGTGCTGTGATCGGTGCTGAGTGATGGGTAGTTTTAAACTTCGTGCTTGTCACACTGTGACTCCCGTGGTGTATGGATGGCCCCTTACCTCACTGCTGTGAGGTTACAGCGTATATAAAGTACAAGACCCCTCTGTTGGTCCGACCTCTTCCTGTCCGGATGGTCCCTTTAAGCCTGGAGTGGTGTGCTGCCTTGTATGGGGTGGGGGGGGGGTGAATCCTCTGACCGTGGAGACTCTGAGGAAGAGATGGCAGCAGGATGCAGTAAGGTAACTGACAATTGCGCAGTCGCGCGACTGCGCAATTGGCCCGCGGGCCAGACTTTGGACATGCCTGTCATAGAGTGTCATCAGCCAGGGTGACTTGTGTGATTACAGAACAGTGGTTACTGGCCTCTGAGCCTGACCCCAGACCATGACAGCAGCTTTTGTAGTGCAGGAATGAATTACCTGCCGTAGGTTTTTTATAGTTCCTAGCACATATAGAACCTTCCTGATGGCGTACTTCTAGATCCAAAACTGCTAATGTTTGGGTGTCTTGAACATATGTATATGACAATCCATAAGGATTGGCATTGCAGTGGCTGACCAATTGGCTGATAAGGTCAACTGGTCCATCCCAAATAATTATAATATTGTCAAAATATCTTCCAAAGAAGACAATATTGACAGCTAAAAGGGTCCGTTGCCATATACAGTTGGCTTCCCAAAAACCCATAGCCAAGTTCACATAGGATGGTGCAAAATTGGCTCCCATAGCAGTTCCTTGCACATGTAAATAAAAGTCACCATTGAAATTATAATAATTGTGTGTCAAACTAAAATTGGTGGCTTCCAAGATGAATGTGGCTTGTCTAAGATTAATAGATGAATCATGGGCCAGAAAATAAATCAAGAGCTTGCAGACCAAAATGATGGGGAATAGAGGTGTAGCGGGGTCTCCTTTAAGGCCCCGGGACTACGTTACCCAGAACCCCATCCGGCCTCAGGGGAAAGTTTCCACCGCAGAGACTCATGGGAGAGGCTATTTAAGGAAGAGGGGAGGGGGAGCTCGGCCTCTTTGGACACCGCGCTGCAAGCAACCAGTCTTCCTGTGCGGATCTGCTGCGGTGCAAGGCCCGAAGCCTGGGGCCTTGCGTGACTTCCGAAGAGCCTTCCACCCCACTGCGGAGCCTGGGTGGATCCTGTCTTGTCGAGTGAGGACATCAGTTGGATCGGGGAACCGATCGTGGCAGACGCTGTGTGCGGATACACAGCAGGTGGAAGTCCCGGACTGGGATCGCGGCCGGAGTGGTGAGCGGGCACCTGCCCAGACCAATAGACTGTGTCGTGTTCAGGCCTATAGAACTGCATAAGCCCACAGTTCGTTTATCTGCTGTTCCACGGGGGGACCGGTAGCAGGACAGAGTTAAAGTGTCCCCCTCCCAGTATAGTGGTTCCAAGTTACTGCCCGTTGTGGGTTACAAACTAGAATTTCATCAAGTGCACCGAAAGCTGGCATGTGAAGGAATCCTTATAGGAAGTGACTGAGATTTACTCCATGTCAGGCCTGACTCGGGTGGGGAGATAGTATATTGTTTAGTGCACCATAGGGCGCGCACACCATAATAGCCACGCGTGGAGGAGTACCGCGCAGCGCCATTATAGTCTGCTGAATTGATTGCTGCAGGGCTCTGCAAGCCAGTTGTATGTGTGATGTTATACCTATGCTATTTACCATAAGAGTAAAACCGTTATAATCAATCTCTCGCCTTAGTGTGTTGTCTTACTGCTTAGAGATTAATTCATGCAATACAATTGAATGTGGTATAAGTATAGCCCTAGACTAACTGTGCCAGTGGGGGTCGAGTAAGATTGCCGGGGGTTGGCGGTACTGCACACAGGGCCCGAAAACAAACCAGCGGTTCTCTTAACTGGGGGTAGCGCTACAGAGGTGTATAATGAATTCACAACTGGGGAGACCCACACACAGGTGGGTTCCCACTGGTAAGGTGAGAGACGTTCCAATAGATGTGTCCCTTCTCTGATATAAGATTGCAATTCATAAACTAATGGTTGAAGTTACTGATCCATGTATTGGCTAAAGCCTGTAGTGATGCAATCCATTTTATGCACATTAAACTGTTACTGTTAGGCCTCGTATACACGGCCGAGATTCTCGTCGAAAAAAACATGTCGTTTTTTTCGACGAGATTCTTGGACAAGAAAATTGTCCCGGCCGAGTGTACACACGCTCGATTCAAAGAACCCGCGGTTCTTTGAATGGAGCGTACGCGGTGACGTCATCGACTACGACGAGCATGCGCTCGTCACATTCGATGCCGTCGCCGCCATCTTGGTATACCCTACGTATGCCTAGGAAGCTACCGTGCATGCGTCAAATTCATTTCGAACATGCGCGGGCTTCCGGGAGGACAGGTAAGTGTACACACACTCACTTTTCTCGTCGAGAAACATGCCGACGAGAATCTCGACGAGAAAATAGAGAGCAGGTTCTCTATTTTCTCGTTGAGATACTTGTCGATTTTCTTGAAGAGAAACCATACACACGAACGAGTTTCTCGGCCAAAAATCTCTGCCAGCAAGTTTCTTGCTGGTTTTTGCTGAGAAACTCGTTCGTGTGTACGAGGCCTCACTCCTACACTTAGAGGCCCCTCTTTTTCCTGTATCACTTAGTTCCAGCTGCAGCCTGAGAGAGTGGAAGGCTGAGTGATATCATCTGCACTCCGCCTCTCCCTGCAGACCGGATGCTGGTTGGACGCCAGTTGCAGCTCAACCGTGTGGAAGAGATGTGCTGCATGTAGCTTGTCTGTTCACTGTGGTCTGCAGACAAGTTGTTAGACATCACATTTTTGGTAAATTGATTGACAATGTTGCTGGATTTTTAGGCAGACCCAATCGGACCATTCTTTGCAACGGATGTAAACAAACATGTGTCCCTTTACACCTGAAATCCGATCCTACCTGCTGTTCCCCATCTGTCTAGGGGATTGGCTCTAATGACAGTGGGATGTAAATGGACAGGCGGTCCGTTTACATCTGACCACCCATAGAGGAGAGCGGGCTGTGTCTGTTCTGCATAAGCTGAATAGACACGGACCTGTCATCCACCTGCTCAGCAGGTATCAGCGGACAGATCCCCTGCTGAGAAGGTGGATCTGCTGGCAGAGTCTGCCAGTGTGAAAGAGCCCTTAGGCCCCTTTAACACTAGCGGATCGATCGGGTCCGCCTGTCAGTCTTTCAGGCGGACTCGATCTGACCCTTCTGTCCTCTGGAGGAGACACCTGTCGACATCCGATCCTATCCATTAAAAACAGATGGATGGGCATTCGTTCCCCATCCATCTGGCCAATCAGATCAGATGGCAGTAGGGTGTAAACAGACAGGCGGTCCATTTACATCTGACCGCCCATAGAGCGGACAAGGGCCAGACATCCCCCTGCTCAGTGGTGACCAGAAAACAGATTACCCACTGAGCAGGCAGACTCCAACGGAGCCCACTCCATGTGGAAGGGGCCTTAGATGTGAGAGAGGTTTTAGTTTGTCATGATATATGGAGAGAGACAGCACAAACCATTACTGTACATACGCCATGTTTACTGAAAGACCCAGCAGGAACAGGAGAAACAACACAGGAAGAAGTACAACAAAGATGCACCATAGAGTTGCATTTAAAGAAACACATCATCCATAACATCTCCCCCTTTTAGTGTTAATAAATGATCATTGTGAAATTCAAAAGAGACACAGCAATAACATGTTCTACAGGTTAAGTCTCATAGGTGGTTTTGAACATCTACCACTACAGGTGAATACTGGCCCTTGTGCAAGGATTCCTTTAGCCCTCTCTGAAGTTACTGGACTCCTCTCATCATGTACTGGCATGCTCTGCACTTGACAACTGTCGGGTATGCTTGCTTGCCCAGAACTGTCATTGCCGTTGGTATGAGGCATTCCCTCTGTACATGCCTCACTGTCAATGGGTGAGTATGTCCTTGTGATACTGAGTGAGTCTGATCTATCAACAGGATACTGAGAATCAGGCTGCTCTGCCACTCTCAAATCCACTCGATTGCGGCGATAGAGAGTTCCTTCAACGTCCACAAGATAGGAGTGTGGTGCAACCTTTTGCAGACAAGTACCTATTCTCCAACGGCCCGTTCGATCTCCAGGTAATGGTTTCATACGGATTCGTTCTCCAATATTCAATTCTGGCAAATCTCTGGCCGATGTGTCATATCGTGGCTTTGACACTTGTCTCTTAATCCTTAACTTTTCTGGAACACCTTGTATAACAGAGGGTTCAAGCAGCCTATTTGCTACTGGTAATGAGTTCTTTAATCTCCTTGACATCAGTCTTTGTGCCGGGCTACCATCCATGCCTTCAGTCGGAGTGTTTCTCCAATGTAAAATGACCTTCCATGGGTCTTTACCATCACTTTGTGCTTTCTTGCATACATTTTTAACAATCTTTACAGCTGATTCAGCTTTGCCATTAGCCTGTGGATGACGTGGTGAGGAAGTAACATGCTCAAACTCCCATTTAGTGGCAAATTTTCTGAATTGTAGGCTTGCAAACTGAGGGCCATTGTCGGAGATCACTGTATCTGGTTGGCCATGACGTGCAAACTGGGCCTTGCACCTCTTAACTGTAGCTTCAGTGGATAAGTCGGGAAGAAGGTCTATTTCCCAGAAGTCTGAATAATGATTGACTAATAGCAGGTATTCCTTGCCTGCGTAGTTGAATAAGTCCATACTGATAATCTGCCACGGACGTGTAGGTATCTCATGTGACATCATGGTTTCTTTTTGTTGCAAATGGGCATATTCATTGCAGGTGAGACAATTACTGACAGAGTCTTTGATTTCACCATGCATGTTGGGCCAGTAAAGAGTATCACAAGCTTGTCTGTAGCATGCTTCACCACCAATATGGCTGGAGTGTATGCGTAATAACATCTTTGCTCTCAGTGACTTCGGCACGATGACCCTTGGACCTTTGTACAAGATACCATTTTGAATGCTGATCTCATCTCTAAAGGACCAGTATTCCCTTACAATTCCAGGTACTGCCTCTTTTTCATCTGGCCACCCACTCAAAACAATAGACTTCAAAGCTTGTAAAGTTGCATCACTGTCAGTGTGCTGTATGAGTTGATGTAGTCGCTGATCTGTGACATTAAGATAGTCCCCTTGATTGATATCGGCAAAGAAATGTTGTTCCTGTTCCAGCAGACAAATTGTACGATGCTCATGCTCACCTCCAGGTGCCACATTATCTGACGTAGCTCTGCTCAGGGTATCACTGATATACATTTCACATCCTGGCTTGTAGACAACATTGAGGTTGTAATGCTGCAATGTAAGCATCATGCTCTGCAAACTCTTGGGAGCACACAAAAGGGGCTTTTTAAATATGGCTATCAAAGGTTTGTGATCAGTTTCAGCTGTAATTGAATCCCGTCCATAAAGATAATGATGGAAACACAGGCAAGCAAATACAATGCTTAAACATTCCTTCTCAATTTGAGCATAATTTTGCTCAGCTGATGAAAGAGCTCTGGACGCATATGCAACTGGCTGACCTTTCTGCAAAAGGCAACAACCTAGACCATTTTTACTGGAGTCACTTTGTATCGTAACAGGCTTTGTGACATCATAGTATTTCAACACTGGGGCAGAGGTGACCAAGTATTTTATATCCTCTACTGCCCGGTCATGCTTGGGAAGCCAGTGCCAAACTGCATCTTTGTCCAGAAGTCGCCTTAGTGGCTCACACACCTCAGATAAGTGTGGCAGGAATTTTGCTAGGTATGTAACACAGCCAATAAACCTCTGTACCGCTTTGGCATCAGCAGGTTGTGGCATGTCCACAATGGCTTTAATCTTATCAGCTTTTAAGCCTTGTGAAGACAGGATATGTCCATGGAAATGGACTTCTTCCACCTTGAACTGCAATTTCTTCACACTAAGCCTCAGCATCACCTGCCTACAACGATCCAGTAGCGCTATTAACTTTTCATCATGGTCTTGCTCAGCTTCCTCATCTGTATTACCGCAGCCAACTATAAGAATGTCATCAGCTATTGGCTCAATTCCTTGAAGACCACCTAATAGTTCATGCTGCTTTCGCTGCTATACCTCCGGTGCTACAGAGACTCCAAATGGTAGTTTGAGCCATCTCTTTCTGCCCCAAGGAGTCCAGAACGTGGTCATGTAGTTACTCTTTCATCCAGATTGCACTGTAAAAAGGCATCTCTAGCATCCACAAGTGTGAAGACACTTGCTTTAGGTAGTTTGTGCAAAATATCATCGAGTGTTGGCATGTGTGACCGTTTCAGGGCCATATTCAGAAACTTGGGATCAATGCATATTCTGACCTTCTCAGGCTTTCTGATAACAACCATGTTACTGATCCAATCTGTAGGCTCTGTTACTGAAGTTAGATGTCCTTCAGCTTCATATTTATCTAGTTGAGCTTTAACCTGTGGCTTAATGGTGATAGGCACATTGCGTGGGGCACATTGTACAGGTTGAATGGTAGGATCAAGTTCAAAACGAACCTCTCCTGGAACAGAGACTATCGGGCCCTCAAACACATCACTGTAGGTGTGAAGAATTTGATGTTTTGTCAGTGGCCTAGTCAGAGATTTTGCAGGCTGATTATCAACATTATATAGCTCACCAGGAATGGTGAACAGCATTAGTCCAAGGCGCTCACATGTTGAACCTGACAATAGCGGTTTCTGATCGGCATCATCAATCTCAAAGTTCAGTTTGTGTATACAATCACGTATGCTGCATTCTGTATGGAATAGACCCAATGATTCCATTAGTTCCCCTGAATACAACTTTAGTTTGGTGCTACTAGGCTGAAGGGGTGCTATGGGGGCCAGTTTAATTTTGTCCTTTATACTCATGACATCACACGTTGCACCCGAGTCCAGCTGGCAGGGTTGGATTATATTGTTTAATCTGAAGTTTACAAACCATTTTTTGCCCTTTGTGTTTACAGCACCAATGCATTCTGAGGAGTAAACCATATCAGTGCTTAGCGGGTGTGCATCCTCCAGATCTGACATTTGCTCAATTGTGTGCAGCTTCCTTGCTTCTATTTTACTGGAGAGACACACTCTTGCAAAGTGATTTGGTTTACCACATGCAGTACAGATTTTCCCTTATGCAGGACACTTTTCTTTCTCTCGTACATGCACATTGCTGCAATACTTGCATGATGCAGGCTTCCTCCCAGGTGAGTTGTGTAGGTGACCCTTGTGCTGAAACTTATGCTGGTGGTTTTTGAAGCTTTGCTGTTGTTTAGAGGCTGCATTGATATTGTCAATAAGTTTATCCTGCTCCATAGCTTTCATATGTTTGTCAGTAAGTTCTGCAGTGGGACATATCTCAATTGCTGTTTGTAGATCTAAATCATGTTTCCTCAATAGGTGGCGGTGTGTGCTTTCACTGGTGATACCCAAAACTATTTTATCACGAATAAGTTCATCTCTCAGAGAGCCATACTCACAGCTTTCAGCTTTTGCTCTTAGCCGTGTGACAAACCTGTCTATTGATTCACAATCTTCTTGCTTACAGCAGCCAAATACATATCTTTCATAGATGACATTTTTAGAGGGTCTGAAGAAAGCTTCTAATGCATCCAGAATGGTTTTGGTATCACTCTTTTGCTCCTCTGTGAGGGTCAGATTTTGCTTGTAAACATGGAGGCATTCACTGCCCATCACCCTCCTCAGTGTGGCTGCTTGCACTGTTGCAGGCTTCTCATTTAACCCTGTGGCTAGGGAGTAGTCCTCAAACTCAGCCCTGAAATTGTCCCAGTTACTGCTGACATCTCCCTCATTGCCTCAGGCAGTAGAATGCTGTTAGCTGCCATGATGCTGTTTTCCTTGCTGCAAATACTCAGCATCTAGGACAGGACTGCAATTGTCAGGAGGCAAAATCAGTTCCAAGAACACTCACATCAAGGCTGGCAGGCTCTCAGCTTCAAATGTGTAGTTTGTCGTGATATATGTAGAGAGACAGCACAAACCATTACTGTACATAAGCCATGTTTACTGAAAGACCCAGCAGGAACAGGAAACACAACACTGGAAGAAGTACAACAGAGATGCACCATAGAGTTGCATTTAAAGAAACATATCATCCATAACAGATTACCCACTGAGCAGGCAGACTCCAACGGAGCCCACTCCATGTGGAAGGGGCCTTAGATGTGAGAGAGGTTTGCCAATGTGATACTTTTAGTGAAGGAACATCTCCAGAGTGCTCAAGAGGTGCAGAGAAGAATGTGGAACAGGTCAGCCAAAGTTGAGACATTTTAGGTAAGGGACTGCCTGGCTGTATTAATTACCACAGTAGAAAAGGCCAGATGGCAGGGACCATTTGAGGTCTTGAAGAAGGTTGGGGAAATAAACCCCTGAGACAGCATCAAAACTCTTGCCACGCTGTAGGGTGCCTCGAAGTGTCTCCATGACCTCTGGGTTGAGGGGGGGGGGGGGTTATGTACAAGTCACAAAGGTTGGGTTCTGGACGGGACCTGAAGGAGAGGGCTTATACGCAGGAAACTACAGACAGCACACAGGGATAGTAGGAGTTTTAAAAGTGACATAGGTGTTTGAAAAGCACTGTTTAGAGCTCTCTCTGCTGGGAAATAACCAAAAGTTCTTGGACTGTGATAACCCTCCTGTGGTTAAAAGCCCTGAGATGGTGGGATGTTATCTAAGTGCATTTGTGCTGAAAACAAGCTGATTTTGTTTTGTTGTTGTCCTGAAGAGAAGCAATAGTTTTGTTGCTGTAAGCATTATTTTGTTTGTGTAGCACACAGACCCTTTTTCCTGCCTACCTTCACTTGCAGGAGTAAAGACACACCATGCCACATGCCCGTATCCCCCTGGTATAAGAGGTTGAGCGGTGTTCTTACAATTTTGGGTCCTGCAGCGAGTTACCTCCCTCCGTTGGTTCTCGTCCCTAGAATTTAGGGAAAAGTCTATTCTTTCCCCCGAAAGAAGGCCAATGTCCAGACAGTATTTAAACTCCAACAGATGAATTTATTTTTCTTGCTTGAAACAAATTGGGAAAAAGGTTGGAGACAGCAATAGGATTTGGTAGGGAAATAGGTTCAGGCACGTGGCACCCAGTCACCCTATTCTCCACTGAAGCCTGAGTGGGCATTGCTGACCCGGATAGATCCCTCTCACAGTTCTAGCAGCCAGAGTGAAGCACAAACAGTCATTTAAGATTTAGTCCCCTTCTAAGACAAGTTCAGGAGATCCTCTGTCACAGAATCCTTTAGTTCCTGAATTTAGAACTTTCTAACGCCTGTAGATTATTAGAGACCATAGGTGCCAATGGGGCACACTACAAGAGCTATCTTGCAACTCACGAATCCTTCCCTCTGATAGGCAACCAGGCCTCCCCGAGACCGTGACTTCCTTCACCGATCCATGGGACAGGTCCTCCCCCGGTTTCCTCTGTTTCAGAGTGGGCCACCCTCACCTGGGCTCACAGGGACTCCAGTGGTTGGTTGTAGACCCAGTTGAAGGTACTGGGCCTACCTGGAACTCTGTAGCCTCGGGCTAAAGGTGCCCGAGACTTCTCGACCAGTTCACGCACCCCCCAGCCAGCAGGGCCAAAGGGCGTGACTTTACCACCAGGGGTCCTCCTTGGAATCCCCCCCGGCACACCACCCCAGATCATAGCGTCTACCCTTTATGTACCCTCTCCCGGCATGCACAGCAGGCAAAACCTGCCCACCGCACGGTAGCCGAGAGAGGACACCCAATCACACCACAACGCCACCTGTGGTTCAACCCAAGACCTGGGCAACAGCGCCACCCACAGGTCAAGGGGAACTATACTCCAGGCAACATTACAGCAGAGCAGAGTCCAAACTAACAGAATTGGAGAACCTGAGCCAAACTATTGCTCAAGCTACCCTTAAATTTAGAGCATAGCGACTTTACTATATATATATATATATATATATATATATATATATATATATATATAATATATACGCTATATTATTAAAAGTATTAGGACGCCTGCCTTTACACTGCACACCAGTGAACAAAGCAAGGTCCATAAAGACATGGATGAGTGAGTTTGGGGTGGAGGAACTTGACTGGCCTGCACATAGTCCTGACCTCAACCCAATAGAACACCTTTGGGATGAATAAGAGCGGACACTGCGAGCCAGGCCTTCTCATCCACATCAGTGTCTGACTTTACAAATGCACTTGGTCAAACATTCCTATAGACACACTCCAAAACCTTGTGGACAGCCTTCCCAGAAGAGTTTTATCTCTTAAAGCTGCAAAGAGTGGCCAAACTCAATATTGAACCCTATGGACTAAGATTGGGATGCCATTAAAGTTCATGTGCAGGCAGACGTCCACAGTTTTTTGTTAATATAGTTGTATATTGGATATATCTCCTAAAAAAATATTTCACAAAATGAATCCCAAGGTCACAACAATGATGTTAGATGATATGGATGAATTTTTATTTTACTGTGCAAACATCAAATAATCACTTAAGCAAATACAATGTCATTCGAATTTTTAGCAATCATAAATCTGCACAAAAGGTGGCTGCTGTGATCATTTTTAACCATGTCAACCAAACCTAATCTTATTTTAATGTCATGCATATATTTGTACAAACCATTTCTTTCCCCTTTGCGTGTGTCCCAAAGTGGCACTGAAAGAGGAATAAAGCTCTCCTAAAGTAAAAAGCATATAGTATATTCTCTCTCAGCTTTACCATTTCTCTATATTACATTAAAGTCACACTAATGTAATGTTATTGTAATCAGCAGATATAGTGGATTATATTTTGCAGTAAATATATGGGAGTGTGTACATGAAGATTTCCTTCAGTGATCTGATTAATTTGTGCTTAAATTACTTATTTACATCACTTTTCTTTCTCGTACATCACGGGACACAGAGCGACATAGTCATTACTAATGGGTTATATAGTTACCGTCAGGTGCTGGCACTGGCAACTTCCAAAACCGGAAGTACCCTCCCCTATATAAGCCCCTCCCATCCGGGAGCACCTCAGTTTTTTGCCAGTGTCTAAGGTGTTGGCCAAGAAGAAACATGTGTTTTTCACTGAGCTTGCGTACAGGTTCTTTTGGGCCTCAGTAAGCTATTCCGGATCCGACCAAAAAAGCTTCATAGCTAAACGGTCGGTACCCGGGCCTTGCAGAGAAGAGCAAGGTTTTGCCTGTAATGCTTCTCTTAGGAGAGCTGGACCCTGGGATCCAGAGCTCTGGTCATACCCACGACCAAGATGTTTTCTGTGCAGGGTGCTATACAGGTCCAGGGGAGTGGAATCCTTGGGAACCCGGTCCCTGAAGGTTTGATTACAATGCCTGCCGTGATAGGTGAAGTTTGGGCTTTTGTGGACCAAACAAAGTCCTGCGGCGAGGAACAGGTAAGTGGGGGCCCCCAGGAACTTGGTTCTATTGGGGGACCCCCAAGCCTAATTTGTCTTTCTGTCTGTTACCTAATGGTATTCCCGCAAGATTCTGTGCATGCCTGTAACTACTAAAAAAATGTAATAATTTTTAATGGTGGTCAAGAAAAAAAAAAAAAAAAAAATGTTTTTTTTATATATATTTAGCATATTAGACTGCGGTACCTGTGTTTGTCCACTAGAGGCCGCTGTGGAATGTTTTCTTGTCATGTGGACTAGTCTCTTCTCAGAGAGCAAAGTCCAGGCAGTTGGTGAGTTCTCCTATAGGAAACTGCTTATCTGCCATGTTGCAGTGCTCGTCCATCCCCCGGCCTGCGGCAAAGAGGGGCCCTGGCTCCTGTCCCTGGTTTCCATGTTTGAAATTAGCGCCGAGGGCGCGCGTGGCCGCGCGCGTGCGCGTGCACGCGCCTCTATATATAGAGGTGAGCCGGGAAAGGGGGCGGAGCCTGGGGGATGACGCTCTGTGCGCGCCGCAGCGCTTCTGCGCATGTGCGGGCGTCCCAGCAGGTTTTAAAAAGCCACAATATTGTAGTAAGCTGGCTATGAAGTACAGAGACAGAGCTGGCAACATTTAAAGGCATACAGCAAGCGGTTGATACAGGCATCCCCTAGAAAGGCACATTAGTAGACACCAACTTTTTATTATAGCAGCATTTATGCTAGACTATTATCAGTAACTGGTGTATTTCGGCTGGAATACCTCAGCTTTGTGGCTTAGGAATATGCCGTCTAAAAACTCCGGGACTAGAAATTCCAGGAGGAATAGGGGGTCTCCATCGGGCTCTGAGGATCTTGGGCATGCTTTGGCTGCACCAGTCTCCCCTGAAGAATCAGAGGTTAGTGACCGTAGGGCACCCCCAGGAGTACCTGGTACTGTGGCTGTCCTCAGTTCACCTGCTCCTGTGTATGTAACAGAGGAGGTTTTTTCCTCAGCTCTGGGAGGACTGGAAGAGAGATTGTCAGCATTAATCGCTGCTTCCCTGTCACAGGAGAAAAGCGCTCGATCTCCGTCTCCTCCCTCAGAGTGCCTGTTAACAGAGCAACAGTCCCATACAGAGGTCGACCTACCTGAGGGGGATCAGGATGAGGTTGATTCGGTTGTAGAGGAATCAACAGTGGAAGAGCCGTTCTCAGCATCACATGCTGAGAGGTTATGGGTTCAGTCCCTGACTAATATGGTCCGATCAGCATTTAAAATGCCACTTGCGGAGCCATCCTCCACTTCTGTCTCCTCGTTGGGGTCGCTAAAAGCTCCCCAGACTGTTTGTTCCTTTCCGATCCATCCTTTACTGGAGGGGCTCATTTACCAGGATTGGGAGCATCCTGACAAAATATTTACTCCCCCCAAGAGATTTCCGGTGGTCTATCCCATGGAGGATAGGTTCATCAGAAAATGGAAGGTCCCTACAGTGGACGCAGCCATCTCTTGTGTGAATAAATCACTGACATGTCCGGTGGAAAATGTCCAAATGTTCAAGGACCCAATAGATAAAAAATTGGAGTCATTATTGAAATCTGCTTTTTCTACAGCAGGATTGGTGACACAACCAGCAGTGGCAGCTATAGGGGTCTGCCAAGCAGTGAAGGATCAGTTGAAACAGGTCTTAAGAGACTTGCCGGATCAGCAGGCTCTTGCCCTAGCTGATCTACCTAGAGCCTTATGCTTTGCGGTGGACGCTATAAAGGATTCAATCCATCAGGCCTCCCGCCTTACGCTGTCTGTAGTACATATGCGCAGGCTTCTATGGCTCAAAAACTGGTCTGCTGAAGCTCCCTGTAAAAAATTGCTGGTCAGCTTCCCATTTCATGGGGAGCGCTTATTCGGGGAAGACCTGGACAAGTATATCCAGAGAATTTCCAGCGGTAAAAGTACACTTTTGCCGGTTAAAAATAGAGTTAGAGGTCCCTCCTTTAAGAGGCCGGCTTCTCCAGTCCCTAGGACATCGGCTGTGAAACAGTTCCGACGGCCTCCCCGGTCAAATCCCGGAGGTAAAAATCAGGGACAGTTGCAGGGTAACAAGAAGCCCTGGAGCAGGAGAGGTACAAAACCTCCCCCAAAGTCAAATGCATGAAGGGTTGCCCCCACCCAATCGGGTGGGGGGAAGACTTCAGTTGTTCACAGAAACCTGGCGGGACACGATCCGAGACAGATGGGTGCTCTCCGCAGTAAATCTGGGATACAAATTGGAGTTAAAAAACTCCCCTCCTTCCCGCTTTATAAGGTCAAACGTGCCAAGGGATCCCCAGAAGAGAGGATCCCTCCTGTTGGCACTGGAACAATTATTGCTTCAAGCAGTAATTATAGAGGTTCCCCTGGAAGAATGGGGGTTCGGGTTTTACTCAAACCTCTTTACAGTTCCGAAGCCAAACGGGGACGTGAGGCCCATATTAAATCTAAAAGGGCTAAACAAATTCCTACATATCAGGACTTTCCGGATGGAGTCGATCCGATCGGTAGCCTCTGCCCTACAAGGGGAGGAATGGTTAGCCTCGATCGACATCAAAGATGCTTATTTGCACATCCCCATCTTTCCAGCCCACCAAAAATTTCTATGCTTTGCGGTAGAAGGGCGCCATTTTCAGTTCAGAGCCTTACCCTTCGGTCTGGCCACAGCACCAAGAGTGTTCACAAAAATTCTGGCCCCATTATTGGCCAATCTAAGAACATGAGGTGTAACGATAATGGCATATCTAGACGACTTGTTGCTGATAGACCACTCAGTGGAAAAACTAGAAGTGGTTGTTCACGAGACAATCAAGTATCTGGAATATCACGGTTGGATTATCAACCGAGACAAGTCAGCCCTAAAACCAGTCAAAAGTCTGGAATACTTGGGGCTAAGGCTGGATTCAGACCAGAGAAAGATTTTCTTGCCTCAAGAAAAGGGGTCGTCTTTGAGAGATTTGATCCACTTAGTGGGTTCAAAAAGACAGCCATCCATACGCCTGTGCATGAGGCTGCTGGGAAAAATGGTGGCATCATTCGAAGCAGTACCCTACGGTCAATTCCATTCAAGGAAGTTGCAAAGGGCCATACTGTCAGCCTGGAACAAAAAAGTTCAGGCTCTGGACTTACCAATGTCCTTGTCCCCTTCCGTTCGCAGGAGCCTCCGCTGGTGGTTGGTTCCCCAGAATCTGGAAAGAGGGAAATCCTTCAGTCCGATTTCCTGGAAGGTGGTCACTACAGATGCCAGCCTTATAGGCTGGGGAGCAGTACTGGAGCAATGGTCTCTCCAGGGCAGATGGTCGGATGCAGAAAAGGCCCTGCCCATCAATCTCTTAGAGATACGAGCAGCCCGGTATGCCCTAGTAGCATGGACATCCAAACTCCAAGGGTCCCCTGTCAGAGTTCAGTCAGACAATGCCACAGCAGTGGCATATATCAATCGTCAGGGGGGCACCAGGAGTCGTGCAGCCCAAAGGGAAGTAAATTACATCCTGAGATGGGCAGAAAGATATGTCCCAGCCATATCTGCGGTATTCATTCCAGGGGTGGAGAATTGGAAGGCGGACTTTCTAAGTCGCCAACAATTATGCCCAGGGGAATGGTCCCTTCATCCCGAGGTTTTCCGGACAATATGTCAGCGGTGGGGAACACCGGATGTAGATCTGCTAGCATCCAGATTCAACACAAAAGTGGACAGGTTTGTCTCTTGGGCAAGGGATCCCCTAGCGTGCGGCTCGGATGCCCTAGTGTTCCCTTGGGATCAGTTCAAGCTGATATATGCATTCCCACCGCCACAATTGTTACCTCGATTACTCCGCAGAATCAGGGTAGAAAAGAAACCAGTGATTCTGGTGGCTCCAGCGTGGCCCCGAAGAGCATGGTACGCGGAGATTGTAAAAATGTCTGTGGGGAGTCCTTGGACCCTCCCACATCGTCCGGACCTGCTTTCGCAGGGACCGATATACCACCCTTCCTTACCAGCCCTAGGTTTGACGGCCTGGCTATTGAAGCCCACATTCTAAAAAAGAGAGGGCTCTCTAATGCTGTGGTATCTACCATGATCAATGCCAGGAAGCCGGTATCCAGGCAGATCTACTATAGAATCTGGAAGGCGTACATCGCCTGGTGTGAAGCCAAGAAATGGCATCCACGTAAATACGTAATAGGTAGGATTCTGGACTTCCTACAATGGGCTGTAGATAGGAAGCTTGCCTTGAGTACTATCAAGGGTCAGATTTCGGCCTTGTCAATATTTTTTCAAAGGCCCTTGGCTTCGCATTCACTAGTCAAAGCCTTTATACAAGGAGTGATGCGTATTAGTCCTCCGGTTAATATTCCCATATGTCCATGGGATCTAAACTTGGTTCTGTCGGTTCTACAGAAACAACCATTTGAACCATTACAGCATATTTCCTTAGTGCTTCTCACCAGGAAATTGATTTTTCTAGTAGCCATTTGTTCGGCTAAAAGAGTATCGGAATTAGCAGCTATGTCCTGTAAGGAGCCATATCTGGTTATCCATAAGGACAGAGTAGTGTTACGTCCTCATCCAGCCTTTCTTCCTAAGGTGGTATCGAGTTTTCATTTGAACCAAGATGTGGTTCTTCCTTCTTTTTTCCCCAAGCCTACTTCGGTAGAGGAAAAGTTATTGCATTCTTTGGATGTAGTAAGAGCAGTTAAAGCTTATCTAAAAGCCACTGCTCAGATTCGCAGAACGGATACTTTGTTTATTCTGCCGGAAGGCCCCAGAAAGGGTCAGGCAGCGTCAAAATCTACTTTAGCCAAGTGGATTCGACAGGTCATAATACAAGCCTATAGCTTGAGAAGTAGACCGCCTCCGTTCAAAGTTAGGGCGCACTCCACGAGAGCAGTTGGAACTTCATGGGCAGTGCATCACCAGGCCTCCCTGGCTCAAATCTGTAAGGCCGCAACATGGTCTTCGGTACACACGTTTACTAGGTTCTACCAGGTGGACGTTAGAAGTCAGGAGGATGTCGCCTTTGGGCGCAGTGTGTTGCAGGCCGCAAAAGATCCTCATGTCTGATAGCGCTCAGCTTATATATGGTGTATCCCCCCCCCTCATTTGGCATTGCTTTAGGACATCCCATTAGTAATGACTATGTCGCTCTGTGTCCCGTGATGTACGAGAAAGAAAATAGGATTTTTATAACAGCTTACCTGTAAAATCCTTTTCTTGGAGTACATCACGGGACACAGAGCTCCCGCCCCTCTTTGGGGACACTTATTGCTTTGCTACAAAACTGAGGTGCTCCCGGATGGGAGGGGCTTATATAGGGGAGGGTACTTCCGGTTTTGGAAGTTGCCAGTGCCAGCACCTGACGGTAACTATATAACCCATTAGTAATGACTATGTCGCTCTGTGTCCCGTGATGTACTCCAAGAAAAGGATTTTACAGGTAAGCTGTTATAAAAATCCTATTATTTACTAACTGTAATTGTTTTCCGAAAGGCTTGCTAGAAATTTTGCAGCATACTTTTTAGCCACCAGGAGGAGACAAAGCTCTCTTTCAATGTCTATAAAGCGCTGCTAACCAGTTTTAACTTTTGCAAAGATGTTATGCCGCGTACACACGATCACTTTTCTCGTCGGGAAAAATGAAATTTTTTCTCTTGGACGAGAAAAACGCCCGTGTGTGGGATTTCCAGCATTTTTCCCGACGAGAAAAACGACAAGAATCACGACGAGAAAAATTAGAACATGCTCTAATTTTTCTTGTCGCGAATCGCTGCATTTTTTTCCGCGGCAGTTTTCCCATAAGGAAACACTGCTAGGGAGCCTACACACGGCCAGTTTTCTCAATCAAGAGAAAACATATCGTGAAAAACGGCCGTGTGTAGGGGACCAAGCCGGTTCTCGTTTTTCCCTTTGGGTTTCACGGCGGTGTTTTCACCGCTGCTGGTACTACTGCTACTGCTGCTGGTAAACGGACGTTTAGGAGCAGTTGGGAATTTTTTTCAACTGCTCCTGAACTCTCCTCTATGTTATCTTATCAGTACATGTACACAGGGTCGTTTCTAGTCGTTTCTAGGAAGTTGAGTTTAGAGGCTTTTTCTGGAACCCAAAAAATGCGTTCAGAAGCTGTGTTTAGAGGCATTTCAAGCGCCAAACGCTGCTAAACGCGGTAACTCGCGTTTCGCAGCATTTCGTTTACATGCCGCGGCTAAACGCGGCATGTAAACGCGGCTAAACGGACGTTTTTTTTTAACAAGAGAAGAGATTAAACGCAAGTTTTTAGACGCCGGTTTGTAGCTGTCAAGTTAAATTGTTCAGGAGAGGTTGAACAACGTCCCGTGTACATGAACCCTAAAAGAAAAAAATAAAGAGACCAAAAAAAAGTACAGATTAATTTTGCAGAGGGTACTGGCCTATGCACAGGTCTTCAGATAATATGGGGGCAGATGTTAAGCCTGGCAAGAATGACATGTCCCTGCTGCCTCAGCCCCCTAGATGTCATATATCCCAGGAGACTGTAGAAGTAGGGAATAAAAGTGGCCAGTTGTCAGAGCTGTGGCTGGCTGAACCTGGTCAGTGAATCGCAGCAGGACAATGTTGGATCTGGTGGGAAGGTGAGTATCTGAATTCAGAGCAACACTGCACGACAGATACGTGAAACTAAAAAAATTAATTAAAAAAATCTGAAATTCATCTTTGGGCTGCATTCACGCGTAGCGTCTTTGAGCATTTTCTATACAGCATTTTTGAGCTTTGGCGTTTTTGTTATTAGCCAGTAAATAAAACTGTCATCTGTTGCATCATTTGTTGCTAGTTTTTTTCAGCTTTTTTAGGTTTTACATCAGCTTTTATTTTATTTTTTCTTATTATGATTTATTTGTTATTACTAATATTTTTTTTTAGGGTAAGGGGTTAGATTTAGGGTTAGGATTAGGGGTTGAGGTTGGAGTTAGGATTAGGAGTTGGGGTTAGGGTTTGGATTGGGGGTTAATATTTTATTTATTGTCTTATAATTATTATGTATTTATTATTATTATTTAATATAATATAATATAATAATAAATGAATACTATGTATTAATAAATAATTAACCCCCTTAAAATAATAATAATAATAATAATAATAAGAAATAATAATAACAAATAACAGCAAAAAAATGTAAACAAAAAAAACCCCTGCAAATCGCATGTGTCCATTCATGTCTATGGGAATAAAAAGACATGTAGCGATGTGGACTACAGTCATAATATGGTGCAATTCCCCATCATTCCTCACCTATAGACATATCCCTCTAGTGCTGGGCGCCGGTGACTGTCATCACATGTGTGAGCCCGACCAGAAAGGATTGTGGGATTATTAGTCTTTCAGACTGGCGTTTCCTGTGTGTGATATGACATCTGGACTACACATCCCAGGGATCCTTGCTACAAGCCGAAGAGACTCCTGGGAGGAACTATAAAAAGGGTCCGGAGATCTGCACTGCACTCTCTTCTTTCTGGGCCTTTCTGTGCGCACATCTCCCTGTGTGGGAGAGAGGCTGTGGCCTACTATGCAGTGATTCAGTGATTCCAATCCGGTCCCGGAGGGCCTAATGCCGCGTACACACGATCATTTTTCACGTCGTGAAAAATTTCATTTTTTTTTTTCAACAAGAAAAACGACCGTGTGTGGTCTTTTTGTAATTTTTCCCGAAGTGAAAAACGGCATTAAAAACGACGAGACAAATTAGAACATGCTCTAATTTTTCTCTTCGTTTTTCCCGTCATTTTTTTCCGCGGCTGTTTTCCCATAGGGAAACACTGCCGCGGAGCCCACAGACGGTCGTTTTTCTCGACGAAAGAAAAAATGACGTGAAAAACGACCGTGTGTGGGGAACAAGCCGTTCCCAAGTTTTTAATGTCATTGTTCACAGCGGTTTTTTAACCGCCGTAAATAATGATCGTGTGTACGCGGCATAAAACTGCCTGCTGTTCGTCGGACATCCACGCTGATGGTCGTTGGTGAGAGGGCAATTACCCATACTTTGCAACCCTTCTTTGCTAATTTATCTGAACACTGTGTACAGAGTCAGACACCTTTACCTTGGGAATACTTTATTGCATTAAAACCACTTCAAGGAGTATCACTAGCCTGTTCAATTCCTTTGGCTTTTACCACACCACTGTGCCTTATTGGATACAATCTAATGAGCTCCTACTGCCGGTGAAGACTATCAGGCCTGCATCGTGAACACTGCTGTTATTACTATTTAAAGGGCCCTACTCTATCCCCTATTTCGTCTGATCTCTCATTAGGATATAAAGGTTGAATAGGCCAGCCTGAGGTTCCCCTTTAGTGTGAGACTGCCTATCCTAGATAGCTAACATTTTGCTGCCTTTACAGGTTATGCTTCAAGTGGTAACTCATTGTACATATATGCAAATTGTGCGTTTGTGCTGTTGAACTGTTTTAAGCTGCCTTTTTAGGGAACTTATTCTTCCGCGTTTGGGCTGTTATCCAGCACTCGGCTGACCAATTCCCCTCTTCTGTGTATCAATACCATATTATTTACTTCAGTAAAAGCGTATAAAATATGAACATATTTGACTTGTGTGACGTGTCATTTACGGGTGTTGCGGAAGATGTCTGAACCCAGAGTGTCAGGTGGGTTGGAATGTTCACAGAGTCATGGCAATGCAGAAGAACAGGTAAATCCAAGCAGTCCTCAAGGGGGCCGTGCTACATACACAAATCTGCCTAATTTGAGCTACAAAAAAAGCTCCAGAACTTTTTTAAACTTCAGGCTTTTGGATTCAGGCGACTTAGAGTGGAGATGAACGCTGCTTCCAACTGTCACTCTTTAAAACCAAATGCAGTGTACAGATATATTTTTTTTCAATATAAAATGCGCTAACCCTGTGCTAAAAATAAGTGACAGTTGCCCTTTTAAGTGTGAACCAAATAATAATAATAAATAATAAATTAAACCAAAAAGATTAGGTGCTATTTGACTAAATAAATCCTTAACTTATATGTGCTACGTGATTTATACCTTTGTAGCGGCCTCACCTCTCTCCCTTTCTCTATCGGTTATATGGTTGTTGTCTAGGGTTACCTGGGAGAGAGAGATGATACACACCACGGCCCATGTCCTCCCGTAACTAGGAGGTGAAGGCCAGAAGATTGGGCTTTTGTGTAGGTGTCCTAGAGCCAAGTCCAGTCCTTCGTCCCTGACTCCTTTGCTTTAGTAACCCAAGTTCCACACAGTGAGTAGGTACAACTCAGTTTTATTCTTCTTGCCAAGCAATAAAACAGTCTTTCTCCTTTGGAATAATGGGGAAACAGATCGAGGCACAATCCTTTCCCTTCTTGCTGCTGCCCACTGTGCTGTCACCAGTGGTGAATAGTCACTGCCACTGACTAGGTAATATAGAACGTGAATTTACCTTCGCTCACTTTGCTCCTGTCAGGGGGAAAAATCCGTCCAAGGGAGAAGTGGAGGCCTCTCTGTCACCAGCGATGCTGCGCCGGACTCTTCGGAGAAGTTACTGCGCACCAGTCCTCACGAACTCAGACACGGGCACCCAAGGAGTTAGGGCCCCCTCGGAATCCTCACCCTCGCGGAACTCAGTCGAAGGTACTGAGCCCCAGGCTTCTGCCATAGTACCTCACCCCAGGCTAAAGGTGCCTGGAATGGACTCCATCTCTGCTCCAGCTAGGCCAAGGGCGCCTAGGCCTGAAATACCGGAACGCCAGCACCCAAGCTGAAGGTGCCTGGGTGCGGCCACGTCCTACGACTCTCTCCCCGAAATCCGGGCCTCCGCCCCTCTTATGACCTCTCCCTTCGCGCCACAGCGGGTTCTCCGCCCCGCTGTACCAGCTCCAGGGGAGGACAAAAAGGCACGGTTTGCGGTGTATGTTCAGCTCGGGCCCGAGGCAACAGCGCCACCCAGAGACCCCAGGGAACTTCACACCACCAGAGTCCTTACAAATTCAAATACCCGCTACACTTTTAAATATGAAAAAGGAATTAGAAAAGTGTACAGATCTGTATATATAAATGCACTATTTAACCTCCATAGTTTATGTTGGATTTACTTTTCATCCATTCCTTAGGTTATTATTACTGCATGTGCATCAACATGCGTTATGTCTCGCATTAAAGTGCATTGTGGTGTCATTCCTAAGGAATTGCGCTGTGCCTTGTCTTTTGTGTTACTGCGGGTTGCAGAACGAACGCTCACATTTTTACCGTACATTGCTCCAATGCACAGGTCTAAAAGTGTCCCTTGTGACCATTCTTGTGCTTTAATTCTTCATGGTCCATGTGTTCAGAAGGGTTGACAAGAGCATGCGTCCTGTCTAAATATTGTCTCACCTTAGGTTAGTAGGGATGCACGCAGAATCATGTAAAAGCAAACTATGCTGGTTTTTCCAGCTCTACAACCATAGAAGCAACTGCAGGAAAGCTTTAACCCCTAACATTCAAAACTACATGTAAAAAAAATGTTATCACGATAACAGTGCCGCCTACTAAGGTGTGTCATGATCTGTTGGCTTACGTAACTCGTTTTGCGTGCACAGAGTCCGAGGCTGAACCTGCCGAATGATGGGAGACAATATTATTCTTGTTGCTGTTATTTCCCTGCTTTCTGCATGTCAGCAAGGTAAGATAAAATATATCTGATTATTATGTGCCTATGTACAGAGTTCAGTATAACGTAGAATGTGTTCAAATTAGCAAATGGAATATAGAGCAGAGTGTCAATTCCTGACGGCCTAACCCCACAGGACAGTGTTGTGCAATCATGTAACACAGTGCACTTGTCATGTACCTTGCTCTTAAACAAAAATGTGGAAGGTACAATAACCTGTCATGCACTACTTTGGAGCTGGAACTTATATGAAGCTCAATTCTTAAATCTTATGCCAGGATAAGGATCTTTCTTTTAAGCCACCTGATTACAATTTTTTAAAGATGTTTGGGGTTATAAAAATAAGAAGACACACACACACAAACTCACCTGTATGCTGCAGCATAGATGTGATGTTGCAGCTTTCCCTTGTTCAAAGGCCTCGTACACACGGCCGAGATTCTAGTTGAAAAAAACATGTCGTTTTTTTCGATGAGATTCTTGGACAAGAAACTTGTCCCGGCCGAGTGTACACACGCTCGTTTCAAAGAACCCGCGGTTCTTTGCAAGGAGCGTACGCGGTGACGTCATCGACTACGTCGAGCATGCGCTCGTCACATTCGATGCCGTCGCCGCCATCTTGGTATACCCTACGTATGCCTAGGAAGCTACCGCGCATGCGTCGAATTCATTTCGAACATGCGCGGGCTTCCGGGAGGACAGGTAAGTGTACACACACTCACTTTTCTCGTCGAGAAACATGCCGAGGAGAATCTCGACGAGAAAATAGAGAGCAGGTTCTCTATTTTCTCGTCGAGGTTTCTTGACGGTTTTCTCGACGAGAAACCCGATAGCAGCGTACACACGACCGATTTACTCGGCAAGACCTCTCTGCCAGCAAGTTTCTTGCTGGTTCTTGCCGAGAAAATCGGTCGTGTGTACGAGGCCTAAGACTTGAGAACTGAGCATTCACATGACATCTGATCGCTCAGTTCTCGGTCTGCTCCGAATGGAGAGCGACTGTCAAGCCTCGTACACACGACCGAGTTTCTCGTCAAAAAACGACAAGAAACTTGCTGGCAGAGCTTTCTTGCCGAGTAAATCGGTCGTGTGTACGCGGCTATCAATCAGGTTTCTCGTCAAGAAAACAGATAAGAATCTCAACGAGAAAAATAGAGAACCTGCTCTCTATTTTATCGTCAGGATTCTCCATTTTCTCGTCGAGATTCTCGTCAGCATGTTTCTCGACGAGAAAAGTGTGTGTGTGTGTACACTTACCTGTCGCCGTGGAAACCCGCGCATGCTCGAAATGACTTTGACGCATGCGCGGTAGCTTCTTAGGCATAGGTAGGGTGTAGCAAGATGGCGGCGACGGCATCGAATGTGACGAGAACACGCTCGTCGTAGTCGATTACGTCACCGCGTTCGCTCCATTCAAAGAACCGCGGGTTCTTTGAATCGAGCGTGTGTACACTCGGCCGGGACAAATTTCTTGTCCAAGAATCTCGTCAAGAAAAACGACGATTTTTTTCCTGACGAGATTCTCGGCCGTGTGTACGAGGCTTCAGCACTGCGCTGGGGAAGGGGCAGGTGCAGCTAGCTTTGGGTCTCAGCCACACGCACTAAGAGCCAGAGCTAGCAGTCAGTCCGATAGCTGGGTGGATCCCGACAATGTGATTGGGATCCTTCCAGAGCCCGCAGCAGGTCTGTAATGTCGGTTGAAAGCGGGCTATAGCCCGCTATAAGCTGATTTTGAGTCATAGGATTGCAAAAGTAAGTGCACTCCTGTGGCCAACATGAAAGGTATGACCAAAAAAAGCTTCGGCCATTACTGTTTTTTAAATCACATTGGACACAGGAGAAAATAACTATCACTTTTTTTTTTTTTTTTAATAGAATCCTTATCCTGGTGTGATAGGTTTGCAAATTAAGCCTATGGTTTCATGGACAGTGGAATGGCAGAAGTTCCATTTAGGACACTTTCACACCAAACATGCTGTGGTAACTCAGTGGTAATGCAGGATATGTGTGTTGATGCCCAGCGGTGCTGTTCATTGTGAATGACACCCAACTGCACCTTCACAAAGCAGTGCGCTGAAAATGCTTACTGTGCTATTTTCTTGCGCACTGCAGCCCATTGACGAATATGAGCTGTCTAGTGCTGCAAGAAGCCTCAATGCATGACTATCATATAACAGAGGTAGCTTTGCTTAACATTTTAACCTTACACAATCCCACGTTAACCCTCCTTACTTAAGTAAACGAGCCCACACTGGCGTTGGGGAAAACATAGGCCGTAGCAGCCTTATTTATTAAAATAATATTTTCATTAACAATAACCTAAAAACATCTGTTATGAAAAAACCCATCAGTCAAAAAATTCCAGTGACGATCTTTGCAGGAACCTCGATTACCATCTGTGTAACTCTTGCACTGCGGTACCTCTTGAATCTGTTAATAGGCCTCAAGCCGACATGCTGGCTCAGAGACAACCATGACCGCAGTGCCCTCTTTACCCATGCTTACAGCTAACCTCCGTTAACTGTAAACCCCCCAATCAGGACCCATACCAACGACGGGTCCTGAACTCTTCTTCCCGTGGTATCCTCCTTCCCCTGCAAAGACCAGACACCCGCCGCTGCCACGACTTCCACACCGTCACAAACCATTCCTGTAAATATACAACCAAAACCGTCCTATCTCCCAATCACCTAAACAAGGGAGGGTGGGCGGGAACTCTCACACTTCACCCCGCTGTGTTGCCAGGGGGGGAGGGGACTCAACCTTTTAACTGTTTTCCCCCTGGCCCTCCCCCCCCACTCCAGCTCAGCCAATCCTGCCCCCCTCTTACTAACCAATGGCTGGCTCTCTCTCTCAGTCCCCTGTTCCCTTAGTCATGCCAGCCCTTCGCCTATGTAATTTTACTTTTGCTCCGGGCTTTTCTTGACTATCGTATAACAGAGGTACCTTTGCTTAACATTTTAACCTTACACAATCCCACGTTAACCCTCCTTACTTAAGTAAACGAGCCCACACTGGCGTTGGGGAAAACATAGGCCGTAGCAGCCTTATTTATTAAAATAATATTTTCATTAACAATAACCTAAAAACATCTGTTATGAAAAAACCTATCAGTCAAAAAATCCCAGTGACGATCTTTGCAGGAACCTCGATTACCATCTGTGTAACTCTTGCACTGCGGTACCTCTTGAATCTGTTAATAGGCCTCAAGCCGACATGCTGGCTCAGAGACAACCATGACCGCAGTGCCCTCTTTACCCATGCTTACAGCTAACCTCCGTTAACTGTAAACCCCCCAATCAGGACCCATACCAACGACGGGTCCTGAACTCTTCTTCCCGAGGTATCCTCCTTACCCTGCAAAGACCAGACACCCGCCACAGCACCCAATTGGAAAAACCTTTACAATTGGGTGCCCCTCCACACCCTAAGAGCCCTTTGGATGCCATCTTGTATCCCCAACGCCCACAGGTTTATACCCACGTCATTCAGGTGAACCCCATCGCCCCGAAGGTAGCGCCATGTGTCCACCTCCAACTCCATGTGCCGTATTACCAGCCCCCCATTCCTCACTACAAACCTAGCCACATCCCTGTTGACCTTTCTCCGGGCCCTGTTGATGCCTTCCAATGACCTAGCCATCCTCCATGATGTCCTAGCCACCATGTCGGACCAAACAATTACCATGTCCGGGAATGCCATGCGCAGATGCAGTATATCAAACTTGATATCCTTTGTCACGTCCAACATAGATCTGGCTCCTAGGTCATTGCCGCCTACGTGCAAGACTATAACGTCAGGCGGCCGGTCAAGACGTGCAAAACGATGCACCTCCGGGACCATTCTACTCCATAACATTCCCGGCACTCCCAACCAGCGAACACAGGCCTCCTGTCTAGGAAACCCCAATTGCCGGCCCTCCGGCCTAACATCTGCCCTCTTTGCCCCCCAGAACACATAGGAATGGCCCAAAATCCAGACCAGGGCCGGCACCGCACCTGAAAGAAAAAACAAGCACACCACCGTAACCAACAGCAGACCCAACGAAATCCCAGCAGACCATCCCCCCCAAAACGATTGACAAACGCCTCCCCACGCCCCCAACCCTCACACCCCCATTACTAGCTGGGGACGAATGTATAGGCGAAATCTGCTGGACTCCCACCTGCCAATGCGCTTTACCGCCTCAGAGTCCAACCCCCACCGAGCCGCCTCAGTAGCCGCCCCTATCCTGAAAGAATGCGACGCGGACTCCCTATCGTCTAACCCGAGAACCGTCAAACATTTCTTGAACACAGACACAAATTGAAATTTTGATAATGGGGACCCGTCGGCATGGATCAAAAACGACCCCTCATCTGGCGGTCGCACCCCCATGAACCCCTTCACGGCCCCTACTGGACAAAGCGGGGAGCCCAGCAGCGAAAAGACCTGCACCGACCTACCCTTCCCGTTTTGGTCTGTTTTGGACCTCCGTAACCATACCGCCACACTCTCACCTTGGCAACGCACCTCCGAACCCCAAATACCCCCATGAACCTTCTTAGAAGGGCTGACCAGCTCGCTAATCCTAAATGCCCCGAAAAATGCTAACGCAAAAGCAGCTCTAAACAAGCAAATCTCGTATACTGAGGCGCAGATCTCCGGTAACCGAGCCAAAATTCCCTGCAGAACGTCAAAAGACACTGGACGCCTGGTGTCCCTACCCGGCCTGGATCGTCTATAACCTCTAAGCGCCTGTCGCACCCAGAAGTCTTTAGTAAGGTCCGGGCCACCCTGCCACTTGAATAAAAAGGCCAACCCAGCCAACTTCTTCGCTAACGTCGAGACGGACACCCCCCCTTCCATCTGCCGGGATAGAAAGTATAACAACAACAACTTCGCTTCAGGTCCTAATGTATCCACATCCGTCATCCGACCCATAGCCTCCCATTCCTGCCATACCTTGTTATACGCAACCCACGTCGTCTCACTCACCAACCTTCTGATCCATCCGGAGACTACACCAACGCAATTTTCCACAGCCAGTCCGGACAAGGCACCCCCAGTTGCTCCGCTTCCGGCGCCAACTCTCGGAATCTGTCCCACTGGAACCGAGACAAAGCGTCAGCAATAACGTTCTCTACCCCGGGAAGATGAACTGCATATATGAAAACATTCAATTGTAGGCACCGCAGCACCAAGTGCCGAAGCAACCTAACTACCGGAGGTGATGAAGCCGACACTCTGTTGATCACCTGCACCACCCCCAAGTTGTCCCCGTGGAAGCGTACCTTCAGATCCCTGAACGCCTCGCCCCACAGTTCGACCGCCAATACCACCGGAAACAATTCCAGCAGCACCAGGTTTTTTGTGAAGCCAGCTTCCACCCAACACACCGGCCATGGGCCAGCACTCCACCTGCCTCGGAAAAAAGCTCCAAAACCAGTTTAGCCAGCCGCGTCCGTGAAAAGTTCCATGTCAAAATTACTGACAGGGCCTGTCATCCACAATGCTCTGCCATTAAAAGATTCCAGGAACGCATGCCAGACCTGTAGATCCTCCCTGTGAGCCTTTACCAAGCGCACAAAATGCCGTGGTGACTGTACCCCCGCTGTACTTGCCGACAGCCGTCGGCAAAATACCCTGCCCATTGGCAGAATGCGACAAGCGAAGTTGAGTTTTCCCAGTAATGACTGCAACGTCCTCAGCTGCACCTTCCGTAAACCCAACATACCTCTGATCTCCGCCTTCAACGCCACCAATTTCTCCACCGGCAAACGGCATTCCATTGCGTCCGAATCCAACGTAATCCCTAAGAACGCCATGACCGTGCTCGGCCCTTCCGTCTTGTCGGGCGACAAAGGCACCCCAAAGCGTTCCGCGATGTGTTCCAGCGTTGCCAGCAGCACCGCGCAGATCTTGGATGAGGCTGGGCCCACGCAGAGGAAGTCATCCAGGTAGTGTATGATCGAACTTACCCCCGATACATCCCTAATCACCCATTCTAGAAAAGAACTAAACTTCTCAAACAGCGCGCAGGATACGGAGCATCCCATCGGTAAGCAGCGATCCACATAGAATTCTCCATTCCACGAGCAACCCAAAAAACGGAAACTATCGGGGTGCACTGGCAGCAGGCGGAACGCCGCCTCCACATCCGCTTTTGCCATCAATGCCCCCTGCCCATAGTGCCTAACCCAAAACACCGCCGCATCAAAAGACGTATATCCCACCGTGCAAGCCTGAGGATCGATAGCATCGTTCACAGACCCTCCTTTTGGAAAAGACAGGTGGTGGATAAGTCGGAATTTGTTAGGTTCCTTCTTCGGCACCACTCCCAGCGGAGACACCACCAAATCCGCCAGTGGAGCTACCGAAAAAGGGCCACTCATGCGGCCCAATGCAACTTCCTTCCGCAGTTTCTCTGAAACCACCTCCGGGTATTGCAAAGCTGAGCGCAGATTACGAGCCACCGGTGGAACCGCCCCCAAAACGCACGGAATTTCAAACCCTTCTGTAAAACCCTTTTCTAATAAATGAGCTGCCTGCCTATCCGGATACCTACCGAGAAACGGGCGCATCCTTGCCACCATCACCGGAGTCCTCCCTCTTGTTCGAAGACTCACCAGCTCTCCCTTTCCTAAAACATCTGGACAAGGTATGTGCACCCCCACAACCGGAGCATTCATGCTTGAATCTGCACGACCCTCCAAACTTGCAAGATCCCGAATTGTATTGCCAACAGACCCCTTTTGCCTTACCGGCCGGTTGTCCTGGGGATGACGATCCACCGGCCCCCCCCCTGAAAAAACTGATTCGGAGCCCTCGGCGCTTTCATCAAACGCATCCACAAACTAATGTCCTTGTGGTCCCACCTCAACTCCGAACGCACCGACATCCTTTGTCTGAATTCCTCATCGTATCTCAACCAGGCTGAACCCCCATACACCCTGTAGGCCTCCCCAACCGCATCTTGATAACAAAAAAGACCCGAACAATGTTCAGGCTTCTTTTGCCCGATTACGCTAGCAAGGATGGCGAATGCCTGCAGCCAATTCATGAACGTCCGCGGGATCAGGCGATACCTACGTTTTTCTTCATCCTCCTTCTTGGAATCGTCCGGCTTGACCCTATCCAAATTAAACTTCCCCAGCGGAAGCAGCGAGAAAATCTCCACGTACTCACCTTTCCAAATCTTCTCCCGAACTTCCGACTTCAAATGTGCCCCCAACGGCCCCGCAAAACAAATGTACATCTCGCACCTAGCTGAATCCGCCAACCTGATAATGTCTTGTCTGGCCGCATCCCCCTTTTCAACCGCCGCCTGCAGCGCGTCCTCCACTGCTGTTGTCTGCACTACCGCCTCCGAAACCGCTGGCGCCGTCGCAATCACCCCCAGACCCCCGTCACCATCATGCGGCGGAACCCACGCCGCTGCCGGGCTAACGGGGGCACTGCTCTGCCACTCAAACTTACCCACGAGCTCCTTAATCCCCGCTAAAAACCCCTTAAAACCAATATCCATCTCCGCAGCTCCGTGCACTAAACCGTCCCCAGCAACCTCCCCCAGGGGAACCCCCTGACTACCCCCTGACGACCCCATCCTAGCAGGCCGCACTTCAGCTAACCCCACGGAGAATAATTGAGAAATTGACTTACCAGGCTGCCCAGGAAGTGACCCACCAGCCGATCGTCCCGTCTCCACCGCCGCCGACCGTTTCTGTGGAACGCCGTCACCCTCCGAGTCCACCAGTTCTCCCTCCGAGCGATCCACCTCTTCCTCTGCCGAAGAAGGCCCACCAGGTGAAGGATCCCTGGCTGCCGCAGGTCCCGACTCCATCCGGCTCCGCCCTCCAGACCCGTTCACCGACTTCCGCGTCGCTTTTTTCCCGCCGCCACGACGTGGCTCTCCTGTAGCTGTTGCTTCTGCCGCCGCACCATGCCGCACCCCCGACGTCGGTGACCGGTCGCCGGCCGCGGTGGAAGGGCCGGCCACCGCGCTCTCCGATCTCCCTCACCGAGGCGCCCGCCCCTGAGCCGACACCCGGGGGCGGGGCCCGCCGCGTCCGACTCCACTCGTTGCGCGGGCCTCGTGGCCACTCCGGAGCTCCCGGAACGACCGCCCGCCGAGCTCCGTCCAGGTTGGGGATTCCTTCCGGCGCCTCCCCCCGCCTGCTTGGCTGTTCGCTTAGCGGGGGGGGCCAAAGGGGCCCTCGAATAGGGACTCCCAGTGCGACGCTGAGCTCGTGGGGGGGGTCGGGAGAGAAGCGCTCCGGCGCCCTGGCTTGCCGAGCTCGCCCCGATGTCCTTCCCCCTGTGGCCGCATTACCCGCCGGCTCCGCCAGCATCGGCCCCAAGGTCTCTTGGAGCCAACCTGGGCCATGTTGCGCCGCCTCAGCCCGCAGCTGAGCCAGCAACTCCTGCACTTGTGCCATACTCTCACACTTCACCCTGCTGTGTTGCCAGGGGGGGAGGGGACTCAACCTTTTAACTGTTTTCCCCCTGGCCCTCCCCCCCACTCCAGCTCAGCCAATCCTGCCCCCCCTCTTACTAACCAATGGCTGGCTCTCTCTCTCAGTCCCCTGTTCCCTTAGTCATGCCAGCCCTTCGCCTATGTAATTTTACTTTTGCTCCGGGCTTTTCTCAAAAACAAGTGAGTTGTTTGTGAGCACATTGCATTGTGGTGTGACATAGCTCAATTTCTACCTAGCCATAATACAATATAGATTATGGCCTAGGGTAGCAGGCTAACAACTACCTACATATCATTCCTTGACCGTCAGTAACATACTCCAGTGCATAATACAGGGTTCTAAACTACCACCTTGCCTACCAATGCAATCTACCTTGGTCCTCATTGTTGCTGTCCCTGAACAATGTTTGAACTTTTTGTATAATAGCGTACTGTGTACAGTTTACTCTGAGCTCGTACAACTGGAACCAATACAGTGATAGTGGATGGGGAGCAGGGAAGGAGTTGCTTTTCAATACAGAGGCGCTGGAAAGCATAGTATATTCATGCTTCTTTTAGGTCGGGTTCACACCTATGCGAATTGAATGCTCGTTTCCCCGCATTCAATCAGCATAGCAGGAGAATGTGACTGGCTCTCTATGGAGCCGGTTCACATGTCTCCACAGCGGGTCCGGTGTGGTGTACCGGAAAAACGTGTGCCTTTTTTGGTGCGTTTTAGGTTTGATTTCAGCCCAAAATTCAGGCTGAAATTGGACCTGAACCGGTAAACCAGCACGCTCCGGACCCCTGCTGTGAGCCGCATGCGGCGGCGGTGTGAACCCGGCCTTACAGGTGATTTATTTCAGTGGTCATCAACCCTGGCCACTAACAGGCCAGGTTTGCAAGATAACTGAAATACATCACAGGTGATATAATTTGCTGCTCAGTGATTGCAGTATTCTAGTCTGCATATCCCCAAGGTAATACATAAAACCTGGCCTGTTAGTGGGCCCTGAGGACAGGGTTGATGACCACTGATTTATTTGGTAAAAATGGCTGGTGGTGACAGGTTGACTTGTTAGTCTTTGTCATATTGTGCCCAACTCCTGGCCATAGGCCCACTCATGACATCCCTGGCCTTGGGCCTTAATAATAACGTCTAATAAAGGAATGTCCACACAATAGATGTCTCTTTCACACTTTACTGTAGCTTCAAAGATGGCAGTGACATATACCATCACTTTTGACATACAGAGAGAATGCTTCAGCACACATTGCCATACACAAGAGTAAACCTTCTGTAGCAGTCATTCAGGTGCAGAACACCAACACATAATTGTTAAGTCATCTTCCTTTATTCCTCTTTAGGAGCACCAGAGGGTTGGGGCCAACCTTACTGTATACTAGAACCATAGCCTTTTGTTTCTGTCAAACCAAGAATAACAAGATGCTTTTCTGTAATATAGCAGTCTCTCTCTATGTCCCACTCCATTGCTCTACCCAGTCGGGCACGCTCCCATATCTTCCGCTCCCAGGTGTAGTAGTACCCCCATCAGAGAACACATAGCCTGGCTTAAAATGCCTTTTGCATCCCACTCACAGTCTATAGACAACCAGTACAGAGTCAGGATGACTACAGCTGGTCCTTCTGGGTGTTGAACTACCTCACCTTTGGCAGTAGCTGACTACATCCACATGGCTCTGGGGTGTTTGGCTCGTCTCTTTAGGCTCGTCCCATCCTAGCATTTAAATGGGCACAAACTCCACTAATTACACCACTATAGGAAGGCTTTGCCAAAAAGTGACCCTAAAGCCTCGTACACACGGTCGGACTTCCATCTGACTTTTCCGTGGTTTTTTGTCCGAACGGAGTTGGTCGGGAACATCCATAGCATACACACCACAGGACTTTTCTGCAAACTTTCTCAAAACTTTTTGCAACATCACGTGGTTTTTCTGCTCTTTACCGCCACCCTTTGGTCAACTTCTGCTATTGTTGGTTGATTTTAACATTAATTGTTTTGTCCATCGGACAAAAGTCCAATGGTTTTCTGTACACACGGTCGGACTTTGCTCCATCGGACTTTTGTTGGGCAAAAGTTTGTCCGTTTGCAGACCCAACTTTTGTCCAATGAAAACAAGAAAAAAGCAAAAAAAGTTTGTCCGATGGAGCGTACACACGGTCGGATTGTTGGTCCAACTTGCTCAAAATGAAGTTTGTTGGCCAAAAGTCTGAGCGTGTGTACGGGGCTTAACACTTACATAATTTCCTATTTCCACACTATTTTGGGAAACAGCCACCTAGCTGCAAATTAGCTGACTGCACCCCTTAACATCTGTCTAGACTTGAGCCTCTTACAATCTGGTTGTACAATCACCTTTAAGTTTACCAAAAACTATGTAGCGTGAGGGCATGAGGGCATTCCTGATTGGAAATAGACTGAATGATTGTATAAATGATCAAAGTGTATGTGACTAGTGTTTAATAAGAAACATGCTGAATCAATATCTCATTTACAGAACACTGGTAGAAACCAGATTCTATCTGTTACGAACGGTGTCGTCGGTTGTCTTGGTAACGTTGTTTAAGAATCTGTAATTGCTTATTTGCAGATTAAGCTGAAAAATGTGCCATTCTGTGAAGATAACAAACCTCTAATTTTAATAGAAATATGGAGCACAATGACTCCCCATCTTGCTTATATATTGGATATGTAGGATGATAATCCAATTGTGTAACAATCTATTCATGTGTCACCTGTTATTTATATTGTTCTCCATACAAATGGGATTTTGGGCTCAGGTAAATGCTACTGTACATTTGGCCTAATCTGATAGATCACACTGTCTGGACCCAAAGCTGTCAGACAGACTAACTTACCATGTATGACAACTATTAGCCAAAATATTGTCCCTCTCTCCTACTTAAAGTAGTATTAAATCCTCAGCATTTTTAACCTAGCACATTGAGCACAATACAATAAATATTCCCCAGCAAACTATTTTCTATAATTCTTACCCTGCACTTGCAGTTTAGAACTATCAGTGCTGCTGGCTCCTCTCTCAGTGCTGCTTTCCTGAACCTCCAGTCTCCACAGGATTAACAGTGGACAATGCAGTGTCCAACCAATCTGTTTGAAGAAGGGAGGAAGGAGGAAGGAGCAGGGGAGTGCCTACCCATCCTAGGCTATGGAGCTTTTTTTGTTTCTACTGATTCACACAGCATATGGAAACACAACTCTAGACCCTGCATGCAAGGGTGGCTCTATAGGATTCTGCAAAAGAAAGGAGCCTCCCTGAACACGAAACCCAGGGCTGCAGTCATGGCACCAACTTAAACAGGTAAGGATTAAAAGATAAAGAAGCTGCACAATCAGTAAATTATTAAATCAGCTGCTGAAAGTACTTTGAAAGTAGTAAGAGCCGGCAAAACTGTAATCCTTGAAGTGTCGTTTATTGGTACATCAGATTGACAATAAAACAATAACGCTGATGAGTTCTGGCAATAGCCTTAGTTCTTTGAAAACGGAGGGTTTAAAGTGATATTAAAAGTTTTTGTTTAAAAATAACAAACATGTCATACTTACCTGCTCTGTGCTATGGTTTTGTACAGAGCAGCCCGGATTCTCCTCTTCTCAGGTCCCGCACCAGCGCTCCTGGCTCCTCCCTCCTGCAGAGTGCATCCACAGCAAGCAGCTCCCTCTCTCTCCTCATTGGCTCACTGACTGATTGACAGCAGCAGGAGCCAATGGCACCCGCTGCTGTGTCTCAGCCAATCAGCCGAGGCTCTCGTGAAACATCAGTGGATCAAGATAGGGCTCAGGTAAGTATAAGGGGGGCTGAGGGGGGCTGCTACACACTGAACTTTTTTCATCTTAATGCATAGAAAACCTTCTGCATTTATAACCACTTTAATATTACTTTAATTTAGCATTTTAACATTTATTTATATGCATCCAGTTTTTCAGAAATGTATATGTTTATCAACCTAGCAAAGTGAAACTTGTGCAAAACGCATTTTTCATTTTATTTACATGCACTTTTTTTTGATAGGGTACTATGCCAGACTTGTGGGGAGGTCTAGAATGAAACACAAGATCATGCCTCCAGCAGTCACAGGGCCTCCAGAATTTGAGAGGACATTCCGTGCACAGTAAGTTTCTGGTTATGATGTAGCACTAATTAAAGCAGAAATCCCTGCCTCTACCAGGCTCCCTATGTTATATCAATGGGTATGGGCTAAAGTGGCAATGCTGATAAGTATGAGAAAAGTGCTGGCCATTGCTCTGCAAAGATGAGACCCTTAATTATTTTTTTTATAAATTGTGTTTTTATTGGTTTTTATACAGTACAGAAAACAACACTCCACACAGCGTGGAGACAGCCGGCCACAACATTCGCCGGTGCATACAGCATACAACAAAACACAAATTATCAACATCCCCTACCCCCCCCCCGCAGAACCACCAAAGTACACCCCCCCTCCCCCCCCCTTGCCTAGATAGGAACACAAATGTCACGGACCACCAACTAGAGGCGGCCCGCCATGATTCAGAATTACAGTCCAGTAGCTCTCTGCAGATACAGTTGGATACAGCATATGAAATCAGCTCCCCCTCTCCCCCAAACCCCCCCTCCCCCGCCCAGACCTAGGACAACAGGGAAGAAGACATTACCCCACCTTCACATATTTAATACACAAGTACACAATAACCCCTCAAGGCCCTAGCATCCTGAACATTTTCCCCCACCCATAATGGATTACTCAAAAAGGGCCTTACACCATGCTTTGCTGTGTTTAGTCGGATGCCGTATCCACAGTAGCCATCCAACCCCCCCAAACCTTGTCAAATTTAGTCAGTGCCCCCCTACTCAAATAAGTGGCATTATAAAAGAGTATGGCCTTATTAACCAACGCTTTCCAAGTGTTAACAGTAGGAGCTACAGAACTCTTCCATGATAGGATGATGCACTTTTTAGCGTAGTACAACAGAAGCGTGAGTAAGGTTCGTATAGCCCTGGTAGTGGCCAGGGGTTCGACCAAATGTAAAAGACAAACCTCAACAGATATGGGGATAGATATGGAAGTGACCAACCTAATACAGTCAGCAATGGCCTGCCAGTAGTTTTTGATTGAAGGACACTCCCAAAAGATATGCATAAATGTGGCTAAAGGTGCAGAGCATCTCCAGCAGAGAGAGCTCTGCGTCCCATACATCCTTGCCAGTCTGGCCAGAGTAAGATAAACTCTGTGCGGGAACTTATAAAGGATCAGTCTGTCCCTACTCGAGACCAAATGTTGAAAAGCAGTCCCCCACATGTCATCCCAATCATCCCTGTCCAACCCCGGGGCCACAGCCTCCCAGGCCCCCCTGCAAGATCGGAGTAGGAGAATCGTCTCCGGGAACAGGTCTTTGTAAAATCTGGGAATTAGGCAAATTATACTTCCGTTTTAGTTCATCAAAGGGCAGCAGGGTACCGTCGGATATAATATGGGCCAAAAGCTTGATTCCATACCCCGTCCAAACTACTGGGTCCCGATAAGAGAAAAAATGCGGTAAGTTGGGGTTTCTCCAAATGGGGAGACTAGGTGATAAGCTAGACGAGCTAGGTGACTGCAATCCCTGGACCACAGCCCATGCCCTCATTACTGAGCACATGGAGTGCGTCAAGGGATAGGGAGCCCTCAGGCCCCTGTAGACCAAATGAGACAACGCCTCATAGGAGCTCACACAGGCAGCCTCCAGAGACACAGATGTATCATCCGGAGGTGCAGTTAACCAGCGGTGGGCCACCGTCAACTGTCCAGCCAAAAAATATTTGTGGAAGTGAGGGACTGCAAGCCCTCCCTCCCCACACGACTGCTGCAGGATCGCTAATTTCAGGCGAGGAACGCCTCCCTGCCACAGAAAGGAGGAAATCATGGTGTCAATGGACTTAAAAAGGGACTTGGGAATCCACACTGGAGAATTTCTAAGTGTATACAACAATAGTGGCAGAATTTTCATTTTGACCAGATTGATTTTCCCTATGAGGGACAAGGGGAGATTTTTCCAGGCCTGAAATTTTTTAGATATTGTGATGAGTAGCGGGGAGATATTAAGATTGATAAAGTCTGTGACAGAGTTAGTGATTTGAAGCCCTAAGTATTTAATTTGGGAGACCCACAGCAAAGGAACGGTAGGATCGCCTGAGCAGGGACTGTGTGGGAACACAGGGGAAGTATCTTAGACTTAGTCCAGTTAACCCGGAGCCCAGAGACCATAGCAAATTTTTCCAAAAGTGACAATGCAGCCCGCAGAGAGGGTCCAGTATCCCTGAGAAACAGTACCAAGTCATCCGCATATAGTGCTGTGGTTTCAATTAGGGTGCCTACGCTAATTCCCTGAATTTGGAGGGAGGAACGAAGTGCAATCGCCAAAGGCTCCATTACGAGAGCAAAGACCCTTAATTTTTATACTCGCATTAATTGCTAATGAAATGCTTTCTGTAGAACATACAGGCATTATGTACCAACAGATACATTTACAGAGCAATGTGTGAATGGAGTTATGTAGTAAATTCAAACAACATATATGTTTTATTCTGTTTTTAGGCAAAACTGCATAGAGTTCTATCCCATATTTCTTGTTCTTCTTTGGACAGCCGGCACATACTTTTATCAAGGTAATGTAGACGTTTTGAAAGGACTGAAAGTTTCTTTAATGTTACGATTACGTTAGACATACTGTACATATTCCATATTATTAAATTCTTTAATCAGTCTGAACATTTGCATAAACTCATTACTTCAGGGTCGGCAACCGGTCGATCGCGATCTACCAGTCGACAGCATCCAGGTGACTGGTAGATTGTGCCTTCAGCTTGCCGACCTGCTGTCTCCAAAGCGTCATAGTGGGACTACTTCTGTCATTTGCACCTGAGCAGGCGCCGGCTGCAGAGGGAGAAGACAGTCACGGACTTAGCAAGCAATGCCTCTTCTGTAGCAGTATATGGTGGAGTGATATCTACTGCACTAAACCTCAAAGCTCTGCTAGCCGGGGCGGTGCCCTCAGTTGTTGCAAGAGTCAAGACAGAAGAACTCTAGGGTGCACTGAAAGTGTCCTCTCCAATCTCCTGCTTCAGGTCAGAGTGTCTTACGTCGATACTGAAATGGCCAGAACAGCATCTAAAACTATGTGAACTCTATGGTTAGTATTTTAGGGGGCTCAGGGCAGTATAGGGTGTACACATTGCTGCAGCGGAAATTCTATGCCCTGTCATGCTTGGGTGTAGCACCCGTCAAGCATGACCCATTCAAGTGAATGAGGCAACAATGCAAGCTCTCTGCAATCTTGTGCAGTACAGCGACCTAGGGATTAAAGCAGGCAATGTGAGGAGGCATTTTATCTCCTCCTCACCCCTTGCAGTATTCCCTTGGACCCCACACAAACACGCAGTTGAGGGGCACTTGCAGAGTGGCCCTATTTACTTGAATGGGTCGCGATTGGTGGGCGATAGTGCCCACTGAAAGCAACAGGGGGTATAATTCCTACTGCTGCATGTGTATGCCCTTGGCCACTGCCCTACTGACACTGTCTTCTGCCCTATTGACTGATGCCATCCTCTGCCCTACTGACACTGTCCATACACCATCCACTGCCTTACTGACAACGTCTTCTGCCCTATTGACTGATACCATCTTCTGCCCTACTGACATTGTCCATACACCATCCACTGCCCTACTGACATCGTCTTCTGCCCTATTGACTGATGCCATCCTCTGCCCTACTGACACTGTCCATACACCATTCACTGCCCTACTGACACTGTCTTCTGCCCTATTGACTGATGCCATCCTCTGCCCTACTGACACTGTCCATACACCATCCACTGCCCTACTGACATCGTCTTCTTCCCTAGTGACTGATGCCATCCTCTGCCCTACTGACACTGTCCATACACCATCCACTGCCCTACTGACACTGTCTTCTGCCCTATTGACTGATGCCATCCTCTGCCCTACTGACACTGTCCATACACCATCCACTGCCCTACTGACACTGTCTTCTGCCCTATTGACTGATGCCATCCTCTGCCCTACTGACACTGTCCATACACCATCCACTGCCCTACTGACACTGTCTATACACCATCCACTGCCCTACTGACACTGTCTATACACCATCCACTGCCCTACTGACACTGTACACCATCCACTGCCCTACTGACACTGTCCACTGCTCTACTGAGTGACACTGTCCACTTTGAAGATAGGCTAAGTTTATATATTTTTACAGTGACATTTTTTTAATTATAGTTTTCCTTACTATTTAGTCAGGCCCTGCTAGTTCATTTCTTAAAAAAAAATAAGGGCGCCGAACTCCGGTGATCTTTGTGCTCTTTCATGTTGTTCAGGTAGATCTCCACCTCTCAAAAGTTGCCTACCCTTGCATTTCTTTATTATCTACCTCCTGGTTTTAGTATATACTGACTGACTTTTTTTTCCGTTTACTCATCTATACGCAGTGCATGTTTATGTGTGTTCAGGCACATTGAAAACAATGGGCTGCATTAAGATCAGTAAAAAAGAAAAAAAAAAAAAACAACGCCTGTATGCCTTAAAATACTGAGTTTTTAGACAGCAGTGTGCCAGAGGCCTAAAAATGTTTTGCTAGCTTTATTCTTAAAAATTCTGAAAATAGCTGGTCCACTTTCATTTTAAAAGATTTGGAGGTCCACTCATAAAATGTATAAAAGTAGACTAATTTATTATATACAGTAATTTTAGTTAGGCATATCAGTTGCCTTTAGATTGAACCTTTTCATAGGTGGATTATTGGACATATCACACTGGAGTCCGTCCACCCAAAACTGATATTTCAGGTTCAAGTACATTTTCCCACCAGCTTCCTACTACTTTAGGTCACTCTGAAATTGGGGTGTCTGTACATACATTTCCAGTTCTGCAGAAGCACTTATGTATTGTATTTTATTTCATGGTGACTAAAACATAAAGACTGATTCTAATGCCCTGTACACACGATCGGAATTCCGATGGGCTAAAATCCGATGGAATTTTTCGTCGGAATTCCGTTCAAAGCTGTCTTGCATACACACCATCAGACAAAATTCAGACCGTCCAAAACGCGGTGACGTACAACACATATGACGTCACTATAAAGGGGAAGTTCAAATCCAATGGCGCCACCCTCTGGGCTGCTTTTGCTGATTTTGTGCTACCGCGTGTTAAAAAAAGTTTGGTGTTAGCTGATTCGCGCTTTTCAGTCTCCGTGCTTTTCAGTCCGTTACAGCATGACGAATGTGTTATCTCCACTACGAACGCTAGTTTTACCAGACAGGCGCTCCCGTCTCCTAATTTAGTCTGAGCATTTGTGGATTTTTCTCCGATGGAGTTCCACACAGACGATCGGAATTTCCTATCGTTTTTTTTTCCATCGTAAAAATTTAAAACATGTTCTATTTTTTTACACCTATGGAAAAAAGTCCGATGGGGCCCACACACGATCAGAATTTCCGATGAACCAAGTCCATCGGACTTGATTCATCGGAAATTCCGATCGTGTGTACAGGGCATTATGCAACGGGTAGCAGGAGACTTCATTTTGTATCAGTTACGTTCTTTTGCCGTTTGTGCACCAGTTAGGGAGATTCACTCTCTCAATTTTTCCTGTTTACTTTTATTAGTGAAAAAATCCCAAATTTGGGAGAGTTACCCAGTTTGTTTTACCATCTAACTGTCTTTTACTGCCCCATAGTCAAAACAGGAGGTGAGATAAAATTCTTCTAACATGAGAGAATTCCTAACAACTCCAAAGTACTGTATGTCCCTTAAGTGATAGATACTTTGGAGGAAACACCATTGAAGTGGAACCCATTATAGTTTTGCTGTTTTGTTTTTCAGAAGTGGCTGCAGCCTTCGGATTGCTGTACATATTTGCACGTCACACCTACTTTAAAGGCTACATAGCATCTGCTAAGGACAGGTAAGAAACATGTTTCATTTAAAAAAAAAATTGCCTTTCAGTTTAATACCATGTGAAAATTCATAACTACAGTATCTCATAAAAGTGAGTACACCCCTCACATTTTTGTAAATATTTTATTATTTATTTTCATGTGACAACACTGAAGAAATGACACTTTGCTACAATGTAAAGTAGTGAGTGTACAGCTTGCATAACAGTGTAAATTTGCTGTCCTCTTAAAATAACTCAACACACATTAATGTCTAAACCACTGGCAACAAAAGTGACCAATTTGATGCAGTGTGCGGAGTATGGTCTAAGCCGTGACAGGCTGACCCCCCACTCCTTCAACCTCTGCAGCAATGCTGGCAGCACTCATACATCTATTTCCCAAAGACAACCTCTGGATATGACGCTGAGCATGTGCACTCAGCTTCTTTGGTCGACCATGGCGAGGCCTGTTCTGAGTGGATCCTGTGGTCTTAGCCACCATGCTGCAGCTCAGTTTCAGGGTCTTGGCAATCTTCTTATAGCCTAGGCCATCTTTATGTAGAGCAACAATTCTTTTTTTCAAATCCTCAGAGAGTTCTTTGCCATGAGGTGCCATGTTGAACTTCCAGTGACCAGTATGAGAGAGTGAGAGCGATAACACCAAATTTAACACACCTGCTCCCCATTCACACCTGAGACCTTGTAACACTAATGAGTCACATGACACCGGGGAGGGAAAATTGCTAATTTGGACATTTTCACTTAGGGGTGTACTCACTTTTGTTGCCAGCGGTTTAGACATAAATGGTTGTGTGTTGAGTTATTTTGAGGGGACAGCAAATTTACACTGTTATACAAGCTGTACACTCACTACTTTACATTGCAGAAAAGTGTAATTTCTTCAGTTTTGTCACATGAAAAGATATACCGTAATAAAATATTTTCAAAAATGTGAGGGGTGTACTCACTTTTGTGAGATACTGTAATCATAAAAATGTTCCCTACCCCTTATTCCTACCTATCCTGCCTAGCATGTATAAAAAAAATGTGTATAGTTACCTATTTTTAATCTGATCCAGTCCAGTCACATGATCCTGCAGCTACCCTATTTCAGCGTGCAGCTGCTGCAGGGCAGAAGAGGGAGCAGCAACAATGGCTGGGCCAAGAGAGCCTATGGGTGATGTCATGGCTCCCGGAATTTAGAGCTATTTTCAACCCCTACACAGAGCTGAAGGATCATATATGACTGGACCAGAGCAGATTGAAAATAGGTAAGTACACAGATATTTACAGGATAAATACGAGAAGTGGGGGAGGGAATATTTTTAGGCATAGTTATAGTTAGGATTTACTTCCACTTTAATCCAAAAGGTTTATGTGAAATTAACATTTTTTTAAGAAGAACTCAAGAATCAAGAGTATGCCCATCAGCTTAAAGTGGTTGTAAACCCTCAAGGTTTTTCATCTTAATGCATTCTATGCATTAAGGTGAAAAACCTTCTGTGCTGCAGCTCCCCCAGACCCCCCCTTTTTCTTACCTGAGCCTGATCCGATCCAGTGATGTGCACGAGTGCAGCAGCTTCAGCTGTTGTCTCTCTCATTGGACAGATTCATAGCAGCAGGAGCCATTGGCTCCCGCTGCTGTCAATTAAAAGCTGTGACACGGGAGCGGGGGGGGGCGAGCCCTGCTGTCTGTGTCAATGGACGAAGCAGCAGGACTCAGGAGTGAGTCTGTGGGGGCACCTGATGAAGAGAAGGGGTCTTGAGCACTGGTGGGGGACCCCAGAGGATTGGGTGCAAAACCATTGCACAGAACAGGTTAGTATAGACATGTTTGTAATTTTTTTTTTTCTTAAAGCGGTTGTATACCCAAAAATATTACATGCACCTACATTAAGGCTTACCTGTAGGTGCTTGCAATATCTCCGAGACCTACACGGTCTCGGAGATATTTGCAAAAAAGACTGTACCGATATCTACGGCGCATGCGCGCCGTAGATAACGGCGCAGGTGCACTGAGCGCGGTGGCTCTTGAATGGGAGCCCGCCAGACACTGCCGGAATTTGCGCATGCCCGGGTATCGTGCCGTTCCTCGCGCATGCGCGGGAGTGACGTCATCGCCGCTCCGGCCAATCACAGCGCCGAAGCCGCGATACCCGGAAGTCACTCCGGGTATCATGGCCGCGATGGAGGACGTGTCCGAGGACCGCTGCGGCGGCTTCGATCTAAGGTAAGTGATTGATAATGAGCTAGTATGCTAGTCATACTAGCTCATTATGCCTTTGCTTTGCAGGTTGAAAAAAAAAAAAAAAGTTTTGCGGTATACAACCGCTTTAATAGAACCTTTACAACCACTTTAAACCTGAAGTTTATTCTTCTTATATTTTGCCCTCTCTGGTTTCTCCCCCCCCCCCCTCCCGTATCACCTCATCAAAATGCTAATTACATTTTCAAATAAAACCTTTCTGTTTTCATTACATATCCTATTTTAGGCCTTTAGACTTTGTCTGTGTGTTTATGCAATGCAAGCAAATCATAGCTGGTGAGCCAGCAGGGTGCTGTACATAGCTTTCACAGCGCTCTACTCAGTGGTACTCTGAAGAGCCCTCAGCCCTGATGTAAGCAGTGGACTATCTCTTGGTAGGAATTATGCAAATATCAAAATGCCTTGATGATTGGGTCAGTCTGAAGGAGTGGGCATTCCTGGGCAGACGGTATTTGCCTGCAGACCATCCCAGGTAATGCCACATGTGATGCTGAGCTTCACCGATTGAAGGAACAGAAATCCAATGCATGAAAGTGACCGGCCAGAGCCGTTAGTAAGGAGAAAGGGACTAGATGATAATGATCATTCCCCAACCAGGAAATGAGGAGGCTCTATCGGATCGCTGCAGCTTTTATTGCACCCTGTGAGAAGCTCACATTGTGCATTGAAATCAGAATAAGCACTTTCAGTAAAGAAGAGGAGCATATTACAACTGTCTGTGTAGGACCAAAGGTAAGGCTGGCGTTAACCTGTAGTTTGCCCATACTGGGCATGGTCAGAGACGTCTACTTATCCTTCTAATGCCGCGTACACACGGCCGTTTTTAATGTCATTGAAAAAAACGAAGTTTTTCTCGACGTGATTTTTCGTGTTTCCTCTCAAGCCTGCCTTGCTTACACACGTTCATGAAAAAAAATGCTTGAGCAAAGCGCGGTGACGTACAACACGTACGACAGCACTATAAAGGGGAAGTTCTATTCGGATGGTGCCACCCTTTGGGCTGCTTTTGCTGATCCTCGTATTAGTAAAGTTTGGTGAGAGACGATTCGCGCTTTTCAGCCTCATGCTCTTCAGTTCGTTACAGCGTGACGAATGTGCTATCTCCATTCTGAACGTTAGTTTTACCAGAACGAGCGCTCCAGTCTCATACTTGATTCTGAGCATGTGCGTTTTTTTCCCCTCGTAAAAGCATACACACTACCGTTTTTCACGACGTGAAAAACGTTGTGAAAAAATAGAGCAGGTTATAATTTTTTTGGGCCATTTTTCACGTCGTTAAAAATGCTCTGGAGCCTACACACAATCGTTTTTAATGACCAATTTAAAAAATTGCATTTTTCACGCCATGAAAAACGGTCGTGTGTATGCGGCATTAGAATACTCTAGCCCCTAATCCTAATACTTTCCACTATGGTGGAGCATATGACAGCTGAGTTCCCATAATGCAGTGCTCAGTGCCTAAGCAGTTAAACGCCAGGCCAGTCCCCTGATCTGAGCTAGAAGAAGTTCTGATAGCCTCTTTCAGAGTGTTGGAAATGGCCCAGGTGCGCGGAAAGTGCATCAATACAGGAACTGTGATTGGGCTATAAATCAAGTATGTGTAAAATACTTTAGTAACTTAGGTAAAGAACAACGAGTAGCTACCCATTTAAGCCAGTCAACACTCATCCGTCATTGTTCTGACTACAAGTAAGATGATACGCTTTGTGCATCATTGATGTTCTGTGCACTAGATTAAAGCCTCGTACACACGTATGGATTATCCGACGGGAATTGTGTGATGACAGGCTGTTGTCAGAAAATCTGACCGTTTGTACGCTCCATCGGACAATTGTTATCGGATTTTCCGCGGACAAATGTGGGATAGCATGCTTTAAAATTGTCCGCCAACAATTGTGTGTTGTCAGATTTTGTGATCGTGTGTACGCAAGTCCTTCGGACAAAACTCCAAAGTACAAACACGCATGCTCAGAAGCAATGCTCAGCATAACAAAACATTAGCAGAAGTTACCCAAAGGGTGACACTAAATAGCTGAAAAAACACGTAGTTTCGTGTTTGTTGGCCGACAATTCTTTGCCGTTTGTATGCAATACAAGTTCCTGGCCAACGCGCTTCGGACAAAAGTCCTACACTTTGTCCACAGAAAATCCGATCGTGTGTACGAGGCTTTAGGCTGGCCATACACTATACAATTTTCATATTGAATTTCCTTTAGATTTACCTTCAACTATGTAGTAAAAGGGCTTGCCTGATTGCATACAATATGAAAGGGTTTAGGTTTGACCTCATATTATATGGTTTTGGTAAATCTAAAGGAAAGTTGAACAAGAAAATTGAATAGTGTATGGCCAGCCTAACCCTTTACTATCACAACTGCATCATGATTGGCATACTGTATGTATAAAATACTTATATCATGCATTTGTATGCTTTCTTTTCCAGGATCCCAGGATTTTATCTCAGCCTGATCTCATTATTCCTGTTACTTCTTGTTGCTATCCTTGGAATTACAAACGGCCTTCTTAAGATTTACCTGGATATAAATATCTTCAAAAAGCTAAAAAATGTTCTGTAAATACACTTAAAGGGGTTGTAAAGGTTTGTTTTTTATTTTCTAAATAGGTTCCTTTAACACCTTCCTTACTGGGCACATATACCCCCTTCCTGCCCAGGCGAAATTTCAGCTTTCGGCACTGCGTCGCTTTATCTGACAATTGCGCGGTCGTGCGACGTGGCTCCCAAACAAAATTGACGTCCTTTTTTTCCCACAAATAGAGCTTTCTTTTGGTGGTATTTGATCACCTCTGCGGTTTTTATTTTTTGCGATATAAACCAAAAAAGAGCGACAATTTTGAAAAAAAACACAATATTTTTAGATTTTTGCTATAATAAATATCCCAATTTTTTTTTAAAAAAACTATTTTTTTCTCAGTTTAGGCCGATACGTATTCTTCTACATATTTTTGGTTGAAAAAAATCGCAATAAGCGTATAGTGATTGGTTTGCGCAAAAGTTATAGCGTCTACAAAATAGGGGATAGAATTCTGACATTTTTTTTATTATTTTTTTTTTTTTACTAGTAATGGTGGCGATCAGCGATTTTTATCATGACTGCGATACTGCGGCGGACACATCGGACACTTTTGACACATTTTTGGAACCATTCACATTTATACAGCGATTAGTGCTATAAAAATGCACTGATTACTGTATAAATGTGACTGGCAGGGAAGGGGTTAACACTAGGGGGCGAGGAAGGGGTAAATGTGTGCCCTATGAGTGATTGCTACTGTGGAGGGAGGGGACTGACTGGGGGAGGTGACCGATCTGTGTCCCTATGTACAAGGGACACAGCATCGGTCTCCTCTCCCTGACAGGACATGGATCTGTGTGTTTACACACACAGATCCATGTCCTTGTCTGTGTACAGGCCGATCGCGGGTGCCTGGCGGACATCGCGGCCGCCAGGCATGCACATCGGCATCTCAGTGATGCGCCGGGCGCGCGCGCGTGTCGCCGGCGGCGCTCGCGCGCCCCCCAGTGGCCGAAGGAGCGGAGGCCGTATAATGACGGCCTCCCGGCATTTAAGAACCACTTTGCGGCCGTCATAAGTCGTATGGCGGGCGCGAAGTGGTTAAGCTAGTGTATTGTTGGTTCACTTACCTTTTCCTTTGATTTACCTTCTAAATGTTTTTTTTCTTTGTTTTCTTTGTCTGAATTTCTCACTTCCTGTTCCTCCTCAGTAAGCTGTTCTGGCTGACTAAACACCACTCGGATGATGGTGTGAAGTTTACTGAGGAGAAACAGGAAGTGAGAAATTCAGACAAGAAAAAAAACATTTAGAAGGGAAATCTAAGGAAAAGGTAAGTGAACCAACAATGCACTAGCTTAAAGGAACCTATTTAGAAAATAAAAAACAAACCTTTACAACCCCTTTAAAGGGGTTGTAAAGGTTTTTATTTTCTAAATAGGTTCCTTAAAAAAAGCCTAAGGCCCCTTTCACACGGGACGGATCCGTGAACCTCCGCTTGCTCTGCGGGGATCGCTCCATTGATCCCCGCTGAGCTGGCGGATGACAGGGCTGTCCCCGCACACTGTGCAGGGACCGCCCTGTCAGATCTCCACTCTCCCCTATGGGGGGATCGGATGAACATGGACCGTCTGTCCGTGTTCATCCGATCCGCTCTGCAGACGGATTGAAAAATAGGATTTTCCTCCGTCTGCAGAAACGGGGGATTGCGTACATGGAGGAGATCGGGTGTCAGCGGATGTTCATCCCTTTTTCATCCGTAAACGGACGGATAAAAAAGTGGACATACGGTCCACTGGTGTGAAAGGGGCCTTAAAGAAAAGGTAAGTGAACCAACAATGCACTAGCTTAAAGGAACCTATTTAGAAAATTAAAAACAAATCTTTACAACCCCTTTAGAGCCGGTTCACACAGGGGCGACTCGTCAGGCGACCTAGCCGCCTGACAAGTCGCGTCCCGTTCTGTACAATGGAACCGTTCTAATAGAAGCGACTCAAGTCGCTCTGACTTAGAAAAAGGTTCCTGTACTACTTTGGGACGACTTCAGGGCGACTTGCATTGACTTCAATACAGAAGTCATTTTGCAAGTCACCTCTGAAGTCATGTGGAGATCGCCCGGCAGAGTCGCGGGACAAGTCGTGCTGCCCCAGTGTGAACCGGGTCTGAAACTGTTGTTATGAATTGTGTTAAAAATGATGTGTACAAATAAAGTACGGTAATTTTGGTAATTTTGTTTAATTTATATTTACTTGCTATGTCCATCATCTGTAGCCATGGTCAATCTTGTTATACGGCTACTTCAAAAGTAGAGCTGACATAACCTGTCATTATGTGGCTGGGAGAACAATGACATTTTAAGGATAACTTTAAGGATGCGTAATCTCTATAATTCTTTTATTGATGTTTAATATTTTCATAAAATGAAGTCTATCACTACAAACCACAGCTGATGAAATAAGAAGAAGAATCGCCCATTATTACAGTTTATGTGCACACATTGCTATTCCCTATATGACAATTATTATTACTTTTTTCAAAAAACATTTCTACACAGAATGTATAATGTAGCAAATCACAGGTTGCAGAGTCTGTGAGAATCTTGCTTGCTGCAGTATTCATGTGACCTTTAGGCAGGCCCCTTTCACACTTGTGTGATTTTTCCTGCGACTTTGGACATCAGAGTCGCATGACAAGTCGTACCACATGATTCCCACTGATAACCATTCATATCTGTGTGACTTCAAATCGCACCGACTTCAAAGTAATCCCTGTACTACTTTGTTCTGACTTTGATGAGATTTGAGGTCCATAGACCTCAAGTTTACACAGACATTCCTTGTATTTGTTGCAAAATCGTGGCGCAATCACGCGACTTTCAAGTCGCAGCAGTGTGAAAGGGGCCTTACTGAAATTAGGCATTATGTTCTTTACATGTTAACGTGGACTTGAAGGCGATTTTCTTTCTATAATGGTTCTTCCACCTAACACCTTATACTGTATTTTACATTATTGCTCTGCACCCAACATTTAAATATACCAGGGACTAAGGCTCAGTTCACACCATTGCGAATTGGATGCGGAATCCCTGCATCCAATTTGCAATAGCAGGAGATTTTGACGGGCTCTCTATAGAGCCGGTTCACATATCTCCGCAGTGGGTCTGGTGCGTTTTGCACAAAAACACTGTGCGCCTTTTGGTCTGTTTCAGGTCCGAATTCAGCCCAAATTTCAGGCTGAAGTCGGACCTAAAAGGGTGAACCAGCATGCACCGGACCCCTGCTGTGAGCCGCATGTGGCTCATATGTGAACCCAGCCTAAATCTTGGCCACAATCTAATCTAAGATTTTATTTTAGCTGAGGCAATGGCACCAAAAGAAAATCTTATCTTATTAGCCACTACCAGTGCCACCACAGCTCAGAGCGTTGACTGAAAGTGTTACCAGTGGCATTAGTAGCCCCTTCTCCATCCATAGAGGCTGATTGACAACATTAACCTCCCTGTGCCATGGTTACTGATTTTTTTCCAGAACACATCTTCTACATTATGATACCTAGTACATCCTCTGAGTCTACAGCGATCTTTCCTCCTAGGCTTCATCTTTTCATATAGGGAACAGGACAGTAGGATCATGTGACTTGGTTTTGATAAACAGTTTTATGGTATTTACATAAAATTTTATTGGCACAATCAGTGAAGGCTTTTAATACATCAGGTTTCTCTAATGAACATTGTTTTATTATAGTCTTGTATCTTCATTTCCAGGTTAGACTTCATGCACACTGGACATTAAGGATGAGCTCCGGCGTGTTCGCATTGAACACGTGCAGAGCCCGCCAGGAAGTCGGCACCGCGCTGCGCTAATCACAGGCAGGGAGACATTGTCCCAATGCTCGGCTGCAGAGATTGGGAAATGTCTCCCTGCCTGTGATTAGCGCAGCGCAGTGCCGACTTCCTGGCGGGCTCTGCACGTGTTCAATGCGAACACGCCCAAGCTCATCCTTATTGGACATTAAGCCCCTGAGACTGTGGGCAGACTTGATGGACCACTTGGTCTTTTTCTGCAGTCACTTTTCTATGATTCTACTCTGTCCTTAAAGTGGTTGTAAACCCTATTTTACAACTTTATGCTATAGGTAAGCCTATATTAAGGCTTAAGCCCTGTACACACGATCGGATATCCTATGGATTCTAATACAATGTTTTTTTCAAAGAAAGGAAGGTCTTCTGGATAGCAGCACTCCGGTTAAAAAGCCTTTATTCCAAAAAAAGGTTCAGGAAACCAAAACACACACTGTGCAACACAATAAACTGATCACATCTGGCTAACGCGTTTCACACTATTGTAGTGCTTACTCATAGCTGATTATTACACAAATGTTACCCAAGATATACCCTAAAGAGGGGAAGTCATGTGATCCAACCCCAAGGTGAAACTAATTAATTAATTACAGATTGATTTGAACGTGAGGTAATTCAAGTGAAATAGGTGTGGTTCACTGACCACAATGATAAAAAAGAGAAAAGAAATGCCTCACCATACGTGCAATCGATAAAAAATATATATAAAAAATATATATAATATATATAAGTAGGTGGTATAATGTGAAGTGATTTGAAGGGTAGAGTGGAAAAATAAACAATAAGAATAAAAATAGGAATAAAAATAAAAATACTACCAATTATAAGGTAGTGTGATGTAAAATGTGCACCCAAACATGTATAAATGTGAGTGTGTGCAAGAAAGAGGTATGTGTATATATATAGAAATTGGACGTATATAGGTAAAAATGCAGAGATAACCTTAAAAAACTAAGTACATAGTAGAGGGAGACAAAGCGTTGAGAACACCATATCCCTTGTGAACCTAAAACATAAACCTAAGAAATGTGTATGTGTGTGTATCGGTATTCCACCGTGAAAACACTGAATATAATGAAAGAAAAATATATAGTAAAAATCGATGGAATAATGAACACACATATATAAATAAATGGTGCACATATAGTCGGATGAACACACATATATGTGTGCACATACTACCATTGAAACAACCAGTGGGATGAATTTGTTATGCACCATGATACACTACTATATTTAATTCATTAAATTAAAATTTAAAATAAAATTAAAATAGTTTAGTGTTTTTCTATTTTTTCTTTTCTTTTTTTTTGGTATATATTAATATTTTTTAGCATTTTAATGTTTAATTTTAAATTTAAGTGTTAATATGAAAGAAGGTTGAATGTACTTAATTAATCTTGACCATTTGATTTGTATTAATATTGATTAGTTCATAGTGATATATACATGTATCTTTTATTTTTATTGTTATTGACTATTTGTAAGATAAACTTACTGTGAATGAAAGAACAAATGTTCCAGTTGAACCGATATCTGAACAAGTTGTGTTTATATATGAGTGTATGTCTCTTTAAAAGGCGCACCAGACCTGTGTGTCTATTGGAGTATCCCAGGGGATATATTATGCATAAAGATGAGCTATTGTATAAACATGTAGTAAAAGTATATGTGCAAAACCAATTTGCATGTATAAAATTATATGTTTATAAATTATACAAAAAAGCTCAATCTAAACGCATCCCCTGGAACCCTAAACGAAAAATTCTCAACAGAAATTGTGAAAAAAAAGCTAAGACTAAATGAGAACACGATGTGGTGTAGAAAGGCATTAGACCCATACAACGTGCATGATGAATTTGCACGCGTGTATGAAAAATTGGTTTAAATTAACTAATGTCCATAGCCGCCACTAGTCTATAAAAAGTTCTTAAAAAAGTCTTACTAAAATAATATATGGAATGTTTTTATGTAATTTAAGATATATGTACATATTTTCGAGCTAAAGACTGTAATCGTATTCATATGTATTGGTAATGAATGGTAAAGATAGTAAAAAAGTGTGCGCAGATGTACCTATATGTTTCAAGACACCATGCATGTGAATCTAGAATAAAAATATGTCCATATGTACATGCAGGCATACAGCTTAGTGCACACATATAAGGAGCCCAATGTAAGAATATATATATATGTATAATGGCTCCGAAAACGTGTGCATCAACTGAGATGCGCGTCCAACCATAGACACCTCGATGGAAAGCGATCTATCCAATCGAAAAAAATGCACAAGATTGTTCTGTGTGAACAATACACACTGAGGCAAGTGTCTATGTGGAAAAAATAATTAAAAAAATAAAGGTAATAACAAAAACCTTGTGGTTGGATCTTAACTTAAAATAAACATACATAATGCCGACATAAGCATGGGCGCTCAACAAATACCAATACAATATTGCATTTAAGATACAGTTTTCTTGCAAATGAAATGTAAGCCATAAATGTTATGTGTACATTGGCTTCCAGGATGGAAGCTCTGTATGTCGCTTATATATGCATAATTAAGTCTATATAAGCCCAAAACAGTTCATACTATCAAGAATGACACAACAGAAACCAACATGAGTTAAAAAAGAAGAAAGAGACTATAAAACACACAACAAGATGTGTGAAACATACAACAAAACAACCTGATTATTACGATCTACCACTAATTGATGATTTGTGCAAAAGAGAGACCAAGTCCATACGATTTCTTCAAAACCATGTGAATTGTAATTCAAAACTAAAAAAAAAAGGGAAAAGGAAGAAAAAGAAAAGAAAATGGTCCCAATGGAATAGTAGAACTATCATGTTCCATAAGTTTTATAGGTAATAGTACAGAAACCAAAAAGATTTAAACATGCAAAAAGCAATCAATATCATGGTTTCTAAATATAATAAAACAGAAAGGAAAACCTCTGACAACAATCCGGATATATGAATACGTGTCCATAGACATGTAGTATAAGGGGGCGAAATTGCGATCCAAGCCTCAGCCAACATGCATGGGTAACAAATGTTGAAAAGGACACTGTGCAGGACGTGAGGACTAATCGTAATAATGGGATACATCCCATTCGAAGTTAAGGCCTGCCGGTATCCTGGTATCCAATGAAAAAATCCAGTAGACCTCACACCTGCACATTGTCCTGAATTTGTCTCCCCCTCTTACAGGTGAACTAATTTTTTCTATGCCTTGTATGGAGAGGCATGAGACATTTTTCTGATGTACAGATACCCAGTGCCTGGCAACATTTGTGTTCCTGTCTTTCTGTATATCATACAGGTGATCGTACAGTCTATCCTTGAGTCTCCTAGTCGTTCTTCCGACATATTGGATATCGCACAGTTCACATTTAATCACATATACCAAGAACTTGGTATTGCAATTAATGAATTGCTTGATATCAAAAGAGTTGTGATTGGTGCTTGACTGGACTGTATCACCTGTTTTTATGTGTCTACAGTAGTTACAGTGAGGCATTCCACATTTAAAGGTGCCCTGAAAATGCAACCAGTTTGTAGCCGAAGGTTTGCTTAAGAAGAGGCTAGGTGAAAGGCGACTACCCAAGGTAGGGGCTCTACGGGATACCGATTTAACCCCCCTAGGGAGTATTTCATTGTAGGCAGGGTCATTCAGTAGAATAGGAAGATATTTATCAATAGTAGATTTTATTTTGCCGAATTCAAAACTATAAGGTGTAGAGAATAACGGTATTCCACTGAAAGACAATGCCACTTTGTTCTTGCGTTTATTCGAACTATTCTGAAGTAAGGTCTCTCTGGGGATGGCACTCGCGGTTTTGAAGGCCCTTTTTATTGTATTGGGAGCATATCCCCTGCTGATAAATCGTTGGGTCATATTCGCAGCTTCAGTGACAAAATACTCAGGTCTGCTACACAGACGTCTGAGCCTGAGGAATTGTCCGACCGGGACCCCGCGAATGGTGTGGCTGGGGTGACCCGAGTCTGCTCTAAGGAGGGCATTGCCAGCTGTAGGTTTTCTATAGATGCCAGTAACTACCACATCGTTTACAGCCGACAAATTGACATCCAAAAAGTCTATGGAGGTAATGCCTAGTTTCCCCGTAAAACAAAGATTAATGGAATTGTCATTGAGGTGATCCAACCAATCCTGTAAATTTATGTCCTCGGGGGCTATCATGTCCAAAAATGCGGGACCTCTCCCAAAATCCCATATAGAGATTGGCCAGGGAAGGCGAAAATTTCGGACATGATAGCCCCCGCCGTCTGGACACGGTCTTCTTTTGTAGGTTCATTGACGACCTCCTGTTTATTTCCTCCAACGAGGACATAAATTTACAGGATTGGTTGGATCACCTCAATGACACTTCCATGAATCTTTGTTTTATGGGGAAACTAGGCATTACCTCCATAGACTTTTTGGATGTCAATTTGTCGGCTGTAAACGATGTGGTAGTTACTGGCATCTATAGAAAACCTACAGCTGGAAATGCCCTCCTTAGAGCAGACTCGGGTCACCCCAGCCACACCATTTGCGGGGTCCCGGTCGGACAATTCCTCAGGCTCCGACGTCTGTGTAGCAGACCTGAGGATTTTGTCACTGAAGCTGCGAATATGACCCAACGATTTATCAGCAGGGGATATGCTCCCAATACAATAAAAAGGGCATTCAAAACCGCGAGTGCCATCCCCAGAAAGACCTTACTTCAGAATAGTTCGAATAAACGCAAGAACAAAGCGGCATTGTCTTTCAGTGGAATACCGGTATTCTCTACACCTTATAGTTTTGAATTCGGCAAAATAAAATCTACTGAATGACCCTGCCTACCATGAAATACTCCCTAGGGGGGTTAAATCGGTGTCCCGTAGAGCCCCTACCTTGGGTAGTCGCCTTTCACCTAGCCTCTTCTTAAGCAAACCTTCGGCTACAAACTGGTTGCATTTTCAGGGCACCTTTAAATGTGGAATGCCTCACTGTAACTACTGTAGACACATAAAAACAGGTGATACAGTCCAGTCAAGCACCAATCACAACTCTTTTGATATCAAGCAATTCATTAATTGCAATACCAAGTTCTTGGTATATGTGATTAAATGTGAACTGTGCGATATCCAATATGTCGGAAGAACGACTAGGAGACTCAAGGATAGACTGTACGATCACCTGTATGATATACAGAAAGACAGGAACACAAATGTTGCCAGGCACTGGGTATCTGTACATCAGAAAAATGTCTCATGCCTCTCCATACAAGGCATAGAAAAAATTAGTTCACCTGTAAGAGGGGGAGACAAATTCAGGACAATGTGCAGGCGTGAGGTCTACTGGATTTTTTCATTGGATACCAGGATACCGGCAGGCCTTAACTTCGAATGGGATGTATCCCATTATTACGATTAGTCCTCACGTCCTGCACAGTGTCCTTTTCAACATTTGTTACCCATGCATGTTGGCTGAGGCTTGGATCGCAATTTCGCCCCCTTATACTACATGTCTATGGACACGTATTCATATATCCGGATTGTTGTCAGAGGTTTTCCTTTCTGTTTTATTATATTTAGTCACCATGATATTGATTGCTTCTTGCATGTTTAAATCTTTATGGTTTCTGTACTATTACCTATAAAACTTATGGAACATGATAGTTCTACTATTCCATTGGGACCATTTTCTTTTCTTTTTCTTCCTTTTCCCTTTTTTTTTTAGTTTTGAATTACAATTCACATGGTTTTGAAGAAATCGTATGGACTTGGTCTCTCTTTTGCACAAATCATCAATTAGTGGTAGATCGTAATAATCAGGTTGTTTTGTTGTATGTTTCACACATCTTGTTGTGTGTTTTATAGTCTCTTTCTTCTTTTTTAACTCATGTTGGTTTCTGTTGTGTCATTCTTGATAGTATGAACTGTTTTGGGCTTATATAGACTTAATTATGCATATATAAGCGACATACAGAGCTTCCATCCTGGAAGCCAATGTACACATAACATTTATGGCTTACATTTCATTTGCAAGAAAACTGTATCTTAAATGCAATATTGTATTGGTATTTGTTGAGCGCCCATGCTTATGTCGGCATTATGTATGTTTATTTTAAGTTAAGATCCAACCACAAGGTTTTTGTTATTACCTTTATTTTTTTAATTATTTTTTCCACATAGACACTTGCCTCAGTGTGTATTGTTCACACAGAACAATCTTGTGCATTTTTTTCGATTGGATAGGACGCTTTCCATCGAGGTGTCTATGGTTGGACGCGCATCTCAGTTGATGCACACGTTTTCGGAGCCATTATACATATATATATATTCTTACATTGGGCTCCTTATATGTGTGCACTAAGCTGTATGCCTGCATGTACATATGGACATATTTTTATTCTAGATTCACATGCATGGTGTCTTGAAACATATAGGTACATCTGCGCACACTTTTTTACTATCTTTACCATTCATTACCAATACATATGAATACGATTACAGTCTTTAGCTCGAAAATATGTACATATATCTTAAATTACATAAAAACATTCCATATATTATTTTAGTAAGACTTTTTTAAGAACTTTTTATAAACTAGTGGCGGCTATGGACATTAGTTAATTTAAACCAATTTTTCATACACGCGTGCAAATTCATCATGCACGTTGTATGGGTCTAATGCCTTTCTACACCACATCGTGTTCTCATTTAGTCTTAGCTTTTTTTTCACAATTTCTGTTGAGAATTTTTCGTTTAGGGTTCCAGGGGATGCGTTTATATTGAGCTTTTTTGTATAATTCATAAACATATATTTTTATACATGCAAATTGGTTTTGCACATATACTTTTACTACATGTTTATACAATAGCTCATCTTTATGCATAATATATCCCCTGGGATACTCCAATAGACACACAGGTCTGGTGCGCCTTTTAAAGAGACATACACTCATATATAAACACAACTTGTTCAGATATCGGTTCAACTGGAACATTTGTTCTTTCATTCACAGTAAGTTAATCTTACAAATAATCAATAACAATAAAAATAAAAGATACATGTATATATCACTATGGACTAATCAATATTAATACAAATCAAATGGTCAAGATTAATTAAGTACATTCAACCTTCTTTCATATTAACGCTTAAATTTAAAATTAAACATTAAAATGCTAAAAAATATTAAAATATACCCAAAAAAAGAAAAGAAAAAATAGAAAAACACTAAACTATTTTAATTTTAATTGTAATTTTAATTTAATGAATTAAATATAGTAGTGTATCATGGTGCATAACAAATTCATCCCACTGGTTGTTTCAATGGTAGTATGTGCACACATATATGTGTGTTCATCCGACTATATGTGCACCATTTATTTACATAGTTGTGTTCATTATTCCATTGATTTTTACTATATATTTTTCTTTCATTATATTCAGTGTTTTCACGGTGGAATACCGATACACACACATACACATTTCTTAGGTTTATGTTTTAGGTTCACAAGGGATATGGCGTTCTCAACGCTTTGTCTCCCTCTACTATGTACTTAGTTTTTTAAGGTTATCTCTGCATTTTTACCTATATACGTCCAATTTCTATATATATACACATACCTCTTTCTTGCACACACTCACATTTATACATGTTTGGGTGCACATTTTACATCACACTACCTTATAATTGGTAGTATTTTTATTTTTATTCCTATTTTTATTCTTATTGTTTATTTTTCCACTCTACCCTTCAAATCACTTCACATTATACCACCTACTTATATATATTATATATATATTTTATATATATTTTTTATAGATTGCACCTATGGTGAGGCATTTCTTTTCTCTTTTTTATCATTGTGGTCAGTGAACCACACCTATTTCACTTGAATTACCTCACGTTCAAATCAATCTGTAATTAATTAATTAGTTTCACCTTGGGGTTGGATCACATGACTTCCCCTCTTTAGGGTATATCTTGGGTAACATTTGTGTAATAATCAGCTATGAGTAAGCACTACAATAGTGTGAAACGCGTTAGCCAGATGTGATCAGTTTATTGTGTTGCACAGTGTGTGTTTTGGTTTCCTGAACCTTTTTTTGGAATAAAGGCTTTTTAACCGGAGTGCTGCTATCCAGAAGACCTTCCTTTCTTTGATTGCATTTGCATTTGCTTGCACCCTTGGTTGCTGGGAGGAGGTAATTTCAAGAATCTCCGCACCTGAGCGGCTTCCTTTCTCCTGTCTACGATGTTTTTTTCCATCGGAAATCCGATGAAACTGTCTTCCATCAGTCTTGCCCACACACCATCAGTCAAAACGCGGTGACGTAAAACACTCCGATGAGCTGAGAAAAATTAAGTTCAATGCTTCTGAGCATGCGTCGACTTGATTCTGGGCATGAGTGGGTTTTTTATCCGATCGATTTCCACACAGACGATCGGATTTTGCTATCGTTTTTTTCCCATCGGATAAATTTAAAACATGTTCTATTTTTTCACAGCAATGGAAAAAAGACCGATGGGGCCCATACACGATCGGTTCGTCCGATGAAAACAGTCCATCGGACTGTTTTCATCGGTAAAACCGATCGTGTGTACACGGCTTCACCTGTAGCTAACGAGGATATCTCCTAAACCTTCACGGTTTAGGAGATATCCCCTGTCCCCTGCATGTGCACTGAGGAAAACTGAAGCAATGGCACCTATGTGCCGTTGCTGCAGTCTCCGTGCCATTACCGGCAACTCCCGCGCGATCATAGACCGATTGGTCTGATATAATAAACAAATAATAATGCAAAAACTATTCAGCACTGTTCAAAAAGTTCAATGTCCTCTTCCTCCTGCTGCCACCTCAAAAACTGGCTGTTCATATCTTCAAATATAATCGCATTAGAAATTCTTGAAGAATATGTAAATGAGTAAGCCAAATATGTAAGATATGGGAAGGAAGTAATTAAGAAAGGACTTATTGGTGGTTCTTTTTTAAAGGGAGGTTCGCTAAATCCGCTGCAGAGAGATGACCAAAGTACAGAAGTGCTATATGTTACATCATCAAAAATGAATAAAAAGAGATGAAGATCACACTGCTTAGGGTAGGATATTTGCTTGTGTGAAAAACTGCATATCAGAGGCTATGACCTAAAATCTCCACTAGAGAAATCTCCATGCAAAAGGTTCACTGCCTATGCTGCGGTGATGCGACTCAGGTAACCTGGAACTTATACCTCAAAACTGTTTTATGAAGCTGCTGTAATCGGTTTAATAGAAGTGGGACACATCCCACTCAAAATTAAGCCCCGAAGGGCATCTGGAATTGAGAATAAAAATCCATTTAACCTCCTGTCTGCAAAGCATATTAAATTTGTCTCCACCCCTAACTGGTTTCACAATCCTTTCTCTCCCTTGGATAACTAGACTGGAGGTGTCCTTGTGATGGACATCATTCCAGTGTCGTGCAACATTAGTTGCATGGTCTTTGTCAATGTCGTATAAGTGATCATAGAGGCGATCTTTGAGTCTTCTAGTTGTCCTACCGACATACTGTATAGAACAAACTTTGCATGTGATCACATATACTACATAATGTGTGTTACAGTTGACAAAAGGAATGTAACTTGTGAGACTTCCCTGTGGAGGTGGAAGTGACAGTGTCCCCCCTTTGAATAAAAGGGCAATATGTACAGTTACGGCCACCGCATCTAAACGTTCCATTAAAGGATAACCAGTTGGTGGAGGTTGGCCTGCTGCTAAATAAGCTGGGGGACAGTAAACTGCTAAGAGAGGGAGCCTTTCTAGATACAGTACGGACACCCCTTTTTAAGATTTCACAATAAATGGGATCGTTTGATAAGATTGGAAGGTATTTGGTGACAATCTTTTTGACTTTATGGAACTCACTGCTATACGGTGTGGAGAAGGTGGGAATGTAATTGGAGTTGGAATTTTTAGAGTTTTTTGTGCGACTATGTCTATTGGGAACTGTATCTTTATCAAGGAGCAGTTTTTGTCTAGGTACTTTTTTAGCTATTGATAGACCCCTATTTATCACAGCTCCCGAATAGCCTCTTTCTTTAAATCTATTGGACATGTGCACAGCTTCCTGGTCAAAATCTGATTCTTTGCTACAGAGCCTCCTCAGCCTCAAAAATTGGATACTGTTAATGGTGTGCCCTGGATGGCTGGAATCCGCCCGTAAAAGGGTGTCCCCAGCACTGGGTTTCCTATAAAGGTTAGAGACTACTGCATTGTTTTCACCCGTCAAAGTGACATCTAAAAATTCTATGGATTTTGTATTGATAATTCCAGTGAAATTTAAATTAAGCTGGTTGTCATTCATATAGCTTAACCACTCATTTAGATCCGTGTGTGGGTTGGAAACAATGAACAGGAGGTCATCTATATATCTGCAGTAAAAGACCGTGTCACTGCGACGGAGACTACTAGGTCCAAAAATGCGGAGCCTTTCCCACCACCCCATGTAGAGGTTGGCCAAGGACTGAGAAAACTTGGCACCCATGGAGGCACCGCATTTTTGGAGGTAGTAATCCCCGTCAAACATGAAAAAGTTATGGGTTAATAAATATTTCAAGCAAATCACAATAAATTCTTGAAGCATTAAGGAAAAACGTCCCGATCTTTGTAGAAAGAAAGACACTGCCTGTAGTGCAAGGGTGTGTGGAATGGAAGAATATAGATTGGACACATTGCATTTAATCCAGCAAACAATTTCCCTCCACACAACATCTTCCATTTTACAAAGCAGCTGCTTGGTGTCACGTAAATAGCCAGGTAACTCTGTGACCAGTGTCGGCGGCCGGAGGGGGAGACGAGGATCGCTGCAGGGGCTTCGATCTGAGGTAAGTAATACATAATGAGCTAGTATGCTATGCATACTAGCTCATTATACCTTTGTCTTGCAGGGTTTGTTTTTTTCTCGTTTTTTTTAAAGAGGGTTTACTTCCTCTTTAAGGTGCAGGTGGTAGGCACAGGTACACCTCCAGCCTCTCTGCTGGCAGCCTGTCAAACTCAATGAAAGAATTAAAGCTGCTGCAGCAGGAAAGTGAACTAAGTTGTACTAATGTTTTGGGCAATATGTGTCCAGGGATGAATTCTTGGAAAGCAAGCAGTCAACGCTCTGAGCATTCATCCCTGGCGCATATTGCCGAAAACTTTATTACTTCAAACCCCATCCTGCCGCAGCAGATTTCAGGCATTCCTAGAGTTTTACAGGCTGCCAGCAGCCTTGACGAGGCTTTAATGATTCTTATACATTACTGGTGCAGTGTTACTCCACTGGTAATCCAGGGACCTCACTCAGCCCTTCAAAATATTATTATTATACAGGGTTTATACAGTGCCAACAGTCTGCACAGCGCTGTACAACATTGGGGCATGCAGTTCAGTTACAATACAATTCAATACAAGAGGAATTAGAGGCTCGTTAAAGCTTACACTCTAGGAGGGAGGGTCAAGTGATCCAAAAGGTAATTACTGTGGGGGATGATCTGATGGAGAAATCAAAAGTACAGTTGTTAGAGGCAGAATAGACTTCTCTAAAGAGGAGGGTTTTTAGAGATCATCTAAATTAAAGGGGTTGTAAAGGTTCATGTTTTTTCACCTTAATGCATCCTATGCATTAAGGTGGAAAAACATCTGATGATTGCTGGCACCCCAGCCCCCCCCCCCCGTTTTACTTACCTGAGCCCTGGAAAGTCCCGCGTCGCAAACGCGCTCTTCCTTTGCTCGGTCTTCTCGGCTCTCTTGAATGGATTGATAGCAGCGCAGCCATTGGCTCGCGCTGCTGTCAATCAACTCAAATGACGCGAGGGCCGGGGGCGGGGCCGAGTCCTGTAGTTGGCGGCTATGGACGCCGAAAACAGGACTCGGTAACGCGCCCGCAAGGTAGAGAGCGCTTCCCAGAGGGGGTTATCAGAAGCGGAGAGCCGAGACAGTCGCCGAGGGACCCCAGAAGACCAGTGTAGCAATACCCCCTAGAGGGCTGCTGGATTCAATTTGGGTCCTGCCATTACCCCACTTTTCACCGTCCCAGAACTAAGAGTCTATGTTAGAAAGTTTTAGATAGATGTGAGTGCCAGTCACTTCAGTCTTTTTCCAAAGCTTTATTAAACAACTTTCAGTAGCAGAAGGATAGAGGGTTAGGGGAAGTTCAGATACCTTGTTTGCAGATCACTGATGAGGTTCTTGGATCCAGAGGACAAACAGCTTTCTATCTCTGGATCTTGCGACAACCAGATAGGCCTCTCACACCGACCTAGCAGCCGGTATGAAGCACGGACAAGTCTCTGCCACAGACTTTAGTGATATGTGGAACTCTTGGATAATCCCCTGCCACAGGATTGTTTAGCAAGTAGTCAGTTATAGAACAGCTGCACAGTACCAGACCCTTAAAGCCATCCGGTAGTACTGTGAGGTAGGTTAACTTGGGTGCATCCTCCAAATGAGTCACCAGGCCCTTCCTGAGAAACCAGCCTTCAGCCCGGTTCTCTCCAGTAAGGGTCCCCCCCGGAATCTTCTCAGTTTGAGTGGCTTCTTCCACGCAGGCAAGACAGCACAGGGCCACCTTCAGTTAAGTAGGCCCCAGACAGACATATGGGCCAACCTGCAGCAACACTGTCTTGATCTAACAGGCCCCGAGGTAGAGCAGAACAATTGTCACATACCTTAGGCCAGGAGGGCCATGAGGTCAGAGAGAGATAATCATGGCGTCTGTCCCTTAAATATCCTCTCCTAGAATGAACAGCAGTAAGAACACTCCCACTGGGCTGTTTCTGGGAACGAACAGTCAATGCACTTAGCCTGCTGTATTTCTCACACTGGCCCGTGGTGACAGCGACACCTACTGGCAACAGTGAGAAATGCACACAACACAGCCAAACTGGAACAGAAGAAAATCACTTTACACAATCACTCTGAGCTAATTACAGCTCAGATAATACTAAATTTACCACATAGCCCCTATTCAATAGGAACAGGGTGCTACATACTTGCTCCCACTAGAATAGATGATGTCCTCATCGTCTGGAAAAAAAATGACTCTCAATCCTGAGAGTCGGTATCTGAACCACAAAACTTGGATGGGAAAGGGAAGGGTGAGGTAGTAAAAGAAGAAGATTTACAGATTCAACATGAACACACACAGTATGGTTACATCAACATATGTTACAAAACCTTACTCTCTATCTAACTACCCACACTCCAGCAGCTTGATAGAAGATCTGGTTTACCTAAAAAAAAAATATTATGCACACAAAATATAAACAGCATCACTGATAAACTAGGAGCAAAGCCTCACTCCCTGGAGAATGAAACGTTCCTCCATCTTTTTAAATGTAAAATAAACTAAAATGTAGAAAGTCCAGCCCTTGCTATAAGCTTCCACCACATAGTGGCAGAAAATTAGTATGACAAAAGTCCTTAATGGCAAAGTACTGAAGCAGGTAGAAAAATCTTGACCGTGAAGTTCTCTAACCTAACACTATTTAGCTATGTACCCCATAGTCCATTTTAGCATAGAGAATTTTTTTTCCAGTCTCTTTGAAAAACTGAAAAGCTATGACAGTCATTTTTAGATGATCACCAATAGAACCGAGGATCTGGCAAAGTCACTGGTTTTCCTTGGCTATCCACAGTGGTGACAAAATAGACAACATTGTCTTTTCCAGGTCTGCGGATGACCACTTTATCAGAATAAATGTTCCGGTCAAAGTTCCATTGCAGCAAGCATTCGTTGTAACGCTCATCCATGGCAAATGAATAACCAGCTTTCCTGAAGGGTTTTGGCACAGACAAATGGTCCCAGACAGCTTCACTGTACCACTGCTCTCGCTTGGATTTGATTTCCTGCATAAGCTCTTTAGGGACGAAAGGAAATTCCAGACCATACTCTGTGGCGACTCTTTTGATGAGCACTCTTTGCAAGCGGGCAAGTTTTGGTAAAGCTCTGGTGTTTCCCAATCCAGGAAGCACACATGGATTTGGAGACTTCTGCACCATGGATCTGACAGACAATTTTCCAGGTTCAATTGGACTGGTAGATTTAGACAGAGTCTCTCTAATAGTACTGGGGGGTTCCACACTAGGTGATGTCTTCCTAGAATCTAAGGCTGTCCAGTCTGAGAAAGTGAAGGCAGAAGCGACATCTTCACTATTAGCCGACAACAGTTCCTGTGACATAGTCTCAAATAGTTTATCATCACCGGAGACATCTGACAGGGAGTCTAACTCAAAATCCCTTAATTCCTCCTCAGGCAAATATTTACATACTCACACATAGCCCCTATTCAATAGGTACAGGGCACTACACCAGGATCGGGGCCATTCTGTGCAAAACGAGCTGCACAGTGGAGGTAAGTATGACATGTTTGTTATTTTTATTTTTTTAAATATTCAAAGCTTTAGTATCACTTTAAGCAAACAGAGTAGGAGATAGTCGGACAGATTGGGGTAGGATAGGAGAGGCTCAGGAAAAATCTTGGAGGCGAGCATGGTAGGAGGTGATGAGGAAACTAGAGAGCAGGAGGTCTTGAGAGAAACAAAGAGAACGATTAGGTTGGTATTTTCAGACGAGATTAGTGATGTAGCTGGATGGCTTTGTAAGTTGTTGTTAGTATTTAAAATTGAATTTGTTGGGTGTGAGTGGAAGCCAGTGGAGGGATTGACAGAAAGGTAGACACTGGCAGCAGTATTCATGATAGACTGAAGGGGGGATATCCTATGTTAAGGTAATCCAATGAGAAGGGAGTTGCCGTAGACGAGGCGAGAAATGACCAGGGTGTGAACTAGGAGCTTTGTGGTGTCATTGGTTAGAAAGGGGCTTATTTTGGAGATGTTGCAGAGGTTGTGGCAGCAAGATTTGGCTAGCGATTGAACGTGGGGCCGAAAGCATAGTTCAGAGTCCAGAATTACACCTAGAACCTTGGCATATGGGGACGGGCTGATAGAAGTGCTATCGATCTTGACAGAGAAATCAGGGGAAAAGGCACGTGGGGGAGGAAAATTTATGAGCAATACTTTAGGCTTCCTTCACACTTGTCCATTACATTGCAGTTTTCTATGCATTATCGTGCATTGTGTTAAGGAAACTGTTTAATTGTCAATGACAATGACTGCACCATAACTCAACTATGTAAAACCAGACAAGCATAATTTTGTTAAACCCACAGCACTGCAATACACAACCGATACTCATTTATACATTGTGGTGTGTTGCAACCTGTGTGTGTTGGCGTGTGCTTGCACAATCCGTTGGAGTGCTTGTTTGAAAAAGTTTCCCTTAGGCTGGATTCACACCTTTGTGTTGCTCAGGACATTGACATCATCTAAACTTCCCCATTCCTGTCTCTGCAACGCATACTCTGAGTCACAATGCAGAATTCCCAAAGGGGAATGTCAGAACCACAGTATCAGTAAATGTCCCTCAATGAAGAAGAAAAATTCACACTCTAGTAAAGAATTATGGTATGTAAAGCTTTCCTATTACCATTTAGGTACCCTGAGGCATAAGATGATCATCGCTTGATCCTGTAAGTTTCAGTATTACCAGCCTGTGATCATGTTACCCATAGGGGTGCGCAGCTTATTGCATTAGGGTGTGCACCCCAAATGTATTAAAACATGGACGGTGTCAGTAGAGCAGTGGACTTGTCAGTAGAGCAGAGGTTGGTGTTAGTAGGGCCGTGGACAGTGTCAGTAGCTTTTTATTTTTATTATTTTAATCTTTTTTTTTTTTTTTAATTCGGGGGCTTTGGTGCAATATCAGCAGGGGGAATCTGCACCTTAAAGTGGAGGTCCACCCTGAAAAAATCTTGACATTAAAAATCCTAAAAAAAAATAAAAAAAAAATTCATAGAAAAAATAAATACATTTATACTCTCCCTAAATGCCTGTTGCTATGCAGAAGTACCCTAATCCTACTCTAATGTTCCTCTTCTCGTCCGCGGTGGGTCTCCTTCTGCTTCCTCTTCTTGTGAATGGGGCACACTGCCTTCTGGGAACTGTGTGTATCCTAGGAGGCAAGCCGCCCATTCACAAAGCGCTGTGCGATTGGCGCATGCGCAGTAGGAAATGGGCAGTGAAGCCTTACGGCTTCACTGCCTGTTTCCCTTACTCAGGATGGAGGAGCCGGGACCTGCCAGCAGCGACCGATCGCCGTGGCGGAACCGACATCGTGGGCGAGTAGGACAGGTAAGTGTCCTTATTAAAAGTCAGCAGCTACACTGTTAGTAGCTGCTGACTTTTTTTTTTTCGGCTGCACCTCCGCTTTAAGCGGTGATTAGGGTGTGCCCAGGCACACCTGGCACACCCCCTGCGCACGCCTATGATGATACCTGTGTCTTTCAATCTTTAACACTACAGTGTCTTGAAAAAGTATTCACACCCCTTGCAATTTTCCACATTTTGTCATGTTACAACCAAAAACTTAAATGTATTTTATTGGATTTTTTTGTGATAGACCAATACAAAGTGGCACATAATTGTGAAGTGAAAAGAAAATGATTAATGGTTTTCAATTTTTTTTACAAATAAAAATCTGAAAAGTGTGGTGTGCGTTTGTATTTAGCCCCCTTTATTCTGATACCCCTAACTAAATTCTAGTGGAACCAATTGCCTTCAGAAGTCACCTAATTAGTAAATAGAGTCCACCAGTGTGTAATTTAATCTCCGTATAAATACAGCTCTTCTGTGAAGCCCTTAGAGAACCTTAGTGAACAAACAGCATCATGAAGGCCAAAGAACACACCAGAAAGGTCAGAGATAAAGTTGTGGAGAAGTTTAAAGCAGGGTTAGGTTATAAAGAAATATCCCAAGCTTTGAACATCTCACAGAGCACTGTTCAATCCATCATCTGAAAATGGAATCAGTATGGCAAAACTGCAAACCTACCAAGACATTGCCATCCACCTAAACTGACAGGCCGGGCAAGGAGAGCATTAATCAGAGAAGCAGCCAAGAGGCTGTTAGAAAAGTTTAGTATTGTGCGTCTATTAGACAGCTTTACTGACTCTTTAAGATGGCTCCTGAGCACATGTTCTAACCTTGTTGTATTCTTTTGTTCTTACTAACCCCATACGTAATACATGTATAGAAAGCAGATTGTACGGGACGCTTTGCTTGTGAATAAAGGTACTAACTTGTACCATGTACCAGTGGAGCCTCCTTAGCAAATTAGCCAATAAGAAGTGTTATTGTCTTTTCAGTGTAAGGATGAGAAGGTGGGGGCCCCCTGCTTCTCACTCACTTTTGCTATGATTTTCATCTTGTAAGCTTCACACAAAGTGTACCGGTGCATTTTGAATAAATTGTCTTCACTTTCAAACACCTGGAATTCGATTGATTACAAGACATTATCTAACATTTGTTCCTTCGAGCGGAAATCAATGGTTGGAGATTGGGTCTTCCGGAACCGACAGAACCCAGTGAGTATTGGACCTGAAAAGCTCACTGAGAATCCCCCACTCACGTTAGTGTTAAACAGGGACTGCTTGGCACCGGATTTGACCCAAATCCACCATCTGGTTCTGAACCTGAATATATTTAGTCTTTTGGTGTTTGGAAGGTAAGATAATTTATATTTACTTTTCTTCTCTTTTCCTCTCTTCTCTTCTTTTCGGTTGATTCTCGTTTGTTCTGTGTGAATTGTGATTGTGAATTGTGTATGTGAATTGTGGTACCGACATTGGGATCAGTGTTGCCAACCGTACGTAGATTTACGTACGGTACGTGAATTTAACCCCTTTTTTGGGGTGTACGTTAATGTCCGCTATGGGCACCGGCGCCCATAAAAAAGATGGCCACGAGCCGGCCATACAACTGCGCATGCGCCGTTCCGAAGCCGGCCGAGCGCAGGAAAACGTATTCACGCTCGGCCGGGCGGCGCACGAGCAGTAATGTTATGGCGCCGCTGGCGCCATTTTTGAATACACCGGCGTGACCACAGCGACTGGTGCGAACCGCGCGACTCGAGTCCTCAGTCCTGCAGTAGCACTCATCATCATAGGTGCCGGTGGAGGAGCGAGCGGAGCACTGACAGGGTGGAGGACAGAGACAGACTCGAGGTGAGTGAAACTGGGGGGGTCAGTGAGTGAGCCTGGAGCGTGAAGCCGTGCCAATGGTGCCATGCAGGGGACACAGAGACTGATGTGCTCTCTGTCTACCGGCACCATATTACTTCTAGAAATCATCAGTGTGCTGTGTCCTCCTCTGGCTCCTGTGCACCTTTCCACAGGTCAGGGCAGCACAGTGCTGCCCTGACCTGTGGAGAGGTGAAAGGGGCACAGGAGGAGGACACAGCACACTGATGATGTGGAGAAATAATATGGTGGTGGACAGAGGAGGAGGCTACTGTGAGGGGGTGAGGAGGACACCATCATGTCCGCAGAGTGTCTCCGGCACCTCTAATAGTATGTCCGCAGTCTCTGTCCACCTCCTGTAGTATGTCCGCAGTCTCTCCAGTGTCCACCTCCCTGTAGTATGTCCGCAGTCTCTCCAGTGTCCACCTCCCTGTAGTATGTCCGCAGTCTCTGTCCACCTCCTGTAGTATGTCCACAGTCTCTCCAGTGTCCACCTCCCTGTAGTATGTCCGCAGTCTCTGTCCACCTCCTGTAGTATGTCCGCAGTCTCTCCAGTGTCCACCTCCCTGTAGTATGTCCGCAGTCTCTCCAGTGTCCACCTCCCTGTAGTATGTCCGCAGTCTCTGTCCACCTCCTGTAGTATGTCCGCAGTCTCTGTCCAGCGTCCACCTCCCTGTAGTATGTCCGCAGTCTCTGTCCACCTCCTGTAGTATGTCCGCAGTCTCTGTCCAGTGTCCACCTCCCTGTAGTATGTCCGCAGTCTCTCCAGTGTCCACCTCCCTGTAGTATGTCCGCAGTCTCTGTCCACCTCCTGTAGTATGTCTGCAGTCTCTGTCCAGTGTCCACCTCCCTGTAGTATGTCTGCAGTCTCTGTCCACCTCCTGTAGTATGTCCGCAGTCTCTGTCCACCTCCTGTAGTATGTCCGCAGTCTCTGTCCAGTGTCCTCCTCCCTGTAGTATGTCTGCAGTCTCTGTCCACCTCCTGTAGTGTGTCCGCAGTCTCTGTCCACCTCCTATAGTGTGTCCGCAGTCTCTGTCCCCCTCCTGTAGTGTGTCCACAGTCTCTGTCCCCCTCCTGTAGTGTGTCCACAGTCTCTGTCCCCCTCCTGTAGTGTGTCCGCAGCCTCTGTCCACCTCCTGTATCGTGTCTGCAGTCTCTGTCTACTTCCTGTATCGTGTACGCAGCCTCTGACCATCTCTTGTCATGTCTACAGTCTATGAGGGGATCCTAGAAAGGAGTCAAGAGTGGGAGTGCCGCCGGGATGGGGGTTACGGCCCAGGAAGAAACAGACGTGTGGACTGGGGAGAGGAGATCAGAGCCACCAAGCTGGAGCCGTCTGACTGAGCCCCACACTGTGCACCTGGGAGGAGGTAAGTGACAGTGCCGCCAGGCCATTCTGAGGGGGGGGGTCACTGATGTAAGAAGGTGAATGAATACAATAATGTAAGGGGGCACTGATATAAAGGTTTCCCCCTTATATTAGTACCCCCCCCTTATCTTAGTGTATTCACTCTGTGGAAGGTGGTCTCTATTCACCAGAGCCCCCCTCCACATCAGAGTTCCCCCTTACATCATGATCTGCAGCATTCCCCTTTACATAAGAGTTCCCTTGCACTGTAAGGGGGCATCCTGCAGACTCTGATGTAAGAGGGAACTCTGTGCTGGCTGGGTTATAGTATCCTAACCTTCATGTGAATTGAGAAATATGTTTTTTTACTTTTGTTTAACTTAAACACATTGATATTAGCATTAGCTGTGTTTTTATAGTTGAAATGTTGATATTTGCACTGTTTAGCACTAAAAACAGTAATTTTAGGTACTGTTTTTGCAGCGTCAGTAAAAAATGCGGCTCTGCCAGTAATCTTCATTATTTTTGCCAGTAAGAAATTGGTGCCGTACAGAAATTTTGGCATCCTTGTCAGTAAATTTCACTTCAGGGGGTTGGCAACACTGATTGGGATTGATCGTATAATAATCTCGGTAATCCAATGTTTCGAAGACAGAGGCATTTGGGTACATGCTAAAATAAACGCAACCCACTGTCCGGACAGATAAAAAAAAGATTTGTGGTATACCAAAACGTCAGAGGTAGATTGCCTGACGTTGTCAGAGGGAAATTGCCTGACGTTGTCTGAGGTTGAATGTTTGATGGTTTAAGCGCTAATTAGCAGTGATCTAGAAAGACCACAAAGTTAACTTTATTCTGTGTGTGTTTTAGTGTCTTCTTTCTTATGTTTTATTGATGCTGTAATTTCATTGAACATCGGCAGAACTGAGCCGAGGTGTTCTATAAGTTAATGTGAGACCCACAAATGCTGATTTATGTGATGGTTGGTGAGAATTAGACGAGGCAATGCAAGTATTATCTAAATGTTTAAGAAATATTTGAGAAGCAGAAAATCAATGCTGATGTTTCTTAGATGCAGAGAAGAGCCTGCTTGTATTTCAAAGCCTCCCTCCCTCCCTCCCTCCGTTTGCATTTGTGTATCTATGCTTAAGAAAGGAGAGAGGCCCCCCCCCTTCAGATTTCTATGTGGGAAAATCATCTCTAAGAATGTTAACACTTGATATTATTTTAGTAGTATAACATGTGACTGAATTGATTTTAGCGTGCCAAAATATTAAAGGAACTATGCAAGTTAAAAAGTAGTAGATGGAAAATATGGAAGTGAATTGCAGTATAAAGAAGGTAAACTGTTGTAAGATTATTAATGAGGATTGTTGAATAAGAGACAAGGAAAAGCTGAGGATGTTTTTGACTACTTTAAAAGGTGTTCATTGTGGTGCTGTTAGAAGGAGATAAGAAATTTATGCATAGCAAACAACCTAAAATCTGTTCAGTATTGTGCTAAATGGGAAACAAAAGTTGGATTTAATGGTAAATTAACTGTAAAAGGGTGTCAGGATTTGGTGGATAAGCTTAAATTGTTATGACCGAAAAAGAAAAAAAAGACATGGGTTAAAAAAATGGCCTCACGGGCTTCAACACGCTAGGATCAGACCAGATGGGAAAAGAACAAAAGAAAATGCCAAGCCCAAATGCCCCTGGTGGACAAAGAGGAGGATTTCATTTGTTGAACCACAAGATCCCCTCCTTAAAATAGCCCCCCCCTCAGGTGCAAGCCACTGCCCAGAGTACCACCCTTCCCGTCACACCCACCCCTGTTAGGAACCGCCTTTGAACAAGACCCCAAACTTACTTCCTCAATCTATTTAGACAGTAGCACAGCTTCAGAGATGAACAGATCGATCCTTGAATTTTTAACTAACGCCATAATCCATGTACTAGGGGCCCCAGCAGGGTCCAAGAGATTAAATAAACCTCATATGAGGTATGGTGTAGATGATGGAGAGGAGTACCCCTTGATAGAAGTCCCATACCCCAGGGGAGGACAAGCGGACAGGGGCGAGGGGATCCATTGCCTCCAGATAGCCTAGACTTAAGAAACAGGTTGACTGCCTTACTGAATAGATGCCAGCTTAGATGGGTACAACAGACTGATTGGACCTTTCAAACAAACAGTGGACTCAAGGGACATTTACATGACATTGGTACTTACACAGTCACATGGCGAGCACCAGAGGCCGATCGCTTACTATTTTATAAAACTAGACCGGGTAACTAGAGCACTTCTACCCTGTGTACAGGCAGGCAGTGGTAGCTGCAGCCGAAGCAGTTAAGGCCTCAGCATCTATAGTGCTATATCACCTGCTGACACTCAAAGTATCACATGCAGTATCTGTTATTCTTTTGCTACAAAAGATATCACATTTGAGCCCAGCACGACATCTTTCCTGTATGACAATACTCTTGATACAACCTCACTTAACAATACAGAGGTGTACTACATTAAACCCATCCACACTGCCACCACTTCCTACTGATGGTCATAAACATGGCTGTACTGCTGCCATCACTGAAAAGGTACTGCCACAAAGTGATTTGAAAGATGTACCGTTATCTAACCCTGACATGACACTTTTTGTAGATGGCTCCAGTAAAAAAAATCCAGATGGCGCAAATGCAACTGGATATACAGTAGTGACACGGGGTGAAATCTTAGAGGCTAGGCCATTACCAAAACATTATTCAGCGCAAGTAGCAGAGCTTGTAGCACTGACAACAACATGCATACTATCAAAAGGAAAATCTGTAACCATATATACTGATAGTCAATAACGTTTTTTGCACAACAATGGAAAAACAGGGGGATGGTGACCTCTAGTGGCAAGCCAATTTCACACACAGACCCCATCTCGAAGGGCAATAAAAAGGCAGATGAAGCTGCTAAAATAGCAGCACAAGAAACACATCAAATAATGACAGAACTGGACATCATAGAGATAGATCATACAGTCCTTACTGATATGCAGTAGAATGCACATCCCGGGGAGAAACATTATTGGAAAACAAAAAGGTTGCACAATAATAGATAGTATTTATACATCACCTGAAGGAAAACCGGTATTGCCAAGATCCCTATTTAGGTATGCAGCAGTTTTGACACATGGAGTAACTCATGTGTCAAACAGGGGGATGACTGAGATGTTAATTAACCACTTAAGCCCCGGACCATTTCGGGCCATTAGGACCAGGCCTGTTTTTGGGATTCGGCACTGCGCTGCTTTAACTGTAAATTGTGCGGACATGCAATGTTGTACCCAAATAAAATTTGCGTCCTTTTCTTCCCACAAATAGAGCTTTCTTTTAATGGTATTTGATTGCCTCTGCGATTTTTATTTTTTGCGATATAAACAGAAAAAGACCGAAAATTTTGAAAAAAAATGATATTTTCTACTTTTTGTTATAAGAAAAATCGAATAAACTCAATTTTAGTCATACATTTAGGCCAAAATGTATTCAGCCACATGTCTTTAGTAAAAAAAATGTCAATAAGCGTATATTTATTGGTTTGCGCAAAAGTTATAGCGTTTACAAACTAGGGTACATTTTCTGAAATTTACACAGCTTTAAATTTATGACTGCCTATCTCATTTCTTGAGGTGCTAAAATGGCAGGGCAGTACAAAACCCCCCCAAATGACCCCATTTTGGAAAGTAGACACCCCAAGGAAATTGCTGAGAGGCATGTTGAGCCCATTGAATATTTTTTTTTGTCCCAAGTGATTGAATAATGACAAAAAAAAAAAATTACAAAAAGTTGTCACTAAATGATATATTGCTCACACATGCCATGGTTATATGTGGAATTGCACCCCAAAATACATTCTGCTGCTTCTCCTGAGTACGGGGATACCACATGTGTGGGACTTTTTAGGAGCCTAGCCACGTACGGGACCCCGGAAACCAAGCACCGCCTTCAGGATTTCTAAGGGCGCAAATTTTTGATTTCACTCCTCACTACCTATCACAGTTTCGAAGGCCATAAAATGCCAAAATAGCACAAAACCCCCCCAAATGACCCCATTTTGGAAAGTAGACACCCCAAGCTATTTACTGAGAGGCATGTTCAGTCCATGGAATATTTTATATTTTGCCACAAGTTGCGGGAATATGACAAACTTTTTTTTTTTTGCACAAAGTTGTCACTAAATGATATATTGCTCACACATGCCATGGGCATATGTGAAATTACACCCCAAAATACATTCTGCTGCTTCTCCTGAGTACGGGGATACCACATGTGTGGGACTTTTTGGGAGCCTAGCCGCGTACGGGACCCCAAAAACCAAGCACCGCCTTCAAGGTTTCTAAGGGCATAAATTTTTGATTTCACTCCTCACTACCTATCACAGTTTTGAAGGCCATAAAATGCCAAGATGGCACAAAACCCCCCCAAATGACCCCATTTTGGAAAGTAGACAGCCCAAGCTATTTGCTGAGAGGCATGTTGACCCCATTGAATATTTTTTTTTTGTCCCAAATGATTGAATAATGACAAAAAGAAAAAAAAAATGTACAAAAAGTTGTCACTAAATGATATATTGCTCACACATGCCATGGTTATATGTGGAATTGCACCCCAAAATACATTCTGCTGCTTTTCCTGAGTACGGGGATACCACATGTGTGGGACTTTTTGGGAGCCTAGCCGCGTACAGGGCCTCAAAAACCAAGCACTGCGAACGCTGCAGTTATGTGTGTTGTGTTTGGTAAGTGACAGTGATCGATCGATACTGCACTTGGGTGGGCTGGGCTGGGCTGGGCGGAGGGGCTAAACGCAGGCGCTAGCAGGTATCTGGGCTGATCCCGCTAACACTGCGTTTTTGGGAACCCTAAACCGCTGGGGATGCTAGTATAGATCTGATCAGATCTGATCAGATACTATACCACTAAGGGGGGGTGTATGCTTTGCGCGTGGGTGTTAGCGTTACTGTCACTAACCTAACACTGCCTGGGGCGACGCAGACCCTCTCTGGCGCTAAAACCTAATTGATCTCACCCGCCGGGCGATCAGGGGGGTTAAACCTTTATTGGGTTATATACGGCGGGTGCCCTGATGCTATAAAAAGCAAACTAATCAACCAGCGTCACCCGTAACCTTTATATGGTGATCACTGGTGAAAGGGTTAACTAGGGGCAATCAGGGGGTTAAAACCTTTATTAGGTTAAATATGGGGGTACCTGACACTATATAAAAACCTGACGGGTAACCTAAATAACTAAATAACTTACTGGCTAACCAGTGACACCAGTGACGCTTATACGGCGATCACTGGTGAAAGGGTTAACTCTAGGGGCAATCAGGGGGTTAAAATAATATATGGGGGTACCTGACACTAATAAAAACCTGCGGCGAACCTAAAAAAAAATAACTGCCTATCTAAAACACCAGCGACACGAATACAGCGATCGGAAAAACAATCGCTTAGTGACGCTGAAGTTAGGGGGTGAAAGGGTTACCTGGGGGGTGATCAAGGGGTTAAACCTTTATTAGGGGGGGTTAGGGGGCTACCCTGGACCTAAAGGGGCCTAATCCTAACTGCCCTGCAACTTTTTACAATCACAGATGACACTAAATGCAGTGATCAGTAAAATAAATGATCACTGCAATCAGTGACACTGTGATTGGGGGCTTTGGGGTGACCTGGGGGGTGATCTGGGGGTGACTGGGGGGTGATTTGTGTGCCTATGTGTACCTACGTGTCAGTGGACTGTTGGTGCACTAACCTGCTTCTTCTCTGCTCGGCGCCGGGAACGAAAAGACCGCGGCGAGGGAGATGACATCACTTCCTCCTGCCTGTGTTTACATCACATGGCGGAGGAAGCATTTTCATTGGCCGGGAGCGATCGCGAGGGGGGGGCGGAATCGAGCGCCCCCCCCTCATGCCTGATCGCTCCCGAACACTTAACGGCCGCTCACTGCAGTGAAGGGGGGTCCGGATGGACCCCCCAACTGCACAAAGGCGATCACGTAGATCTACATGATTCTGCCTGTCGGTGCCATTCTGCCGACGTAAATCGGCGGTGGGCGGTCGTTAAGTGGTTAAATACGGTATGTACAGTCTATGGTTTTACTAACTACTAAAAAATTTGTTCTCAGTGCATTATATGTGCAAGAGACAATGTTCAGGGAGGCATAAGACCACGGAAAGGTTAGTTCCCTACACCGCAATATCCATTCCAGCACATTTGTATGGATTTCATTGAATTGGACAAATGTGAAATTAAGAAATATTGTTTGGTTATCATAGACGCCTTGACCAAATGGGTGGAGGTATTCCCGACAGGAAGTACGGACGCATAGACTGTGGCCAAAGCATTACTAAGATATAATTCCTACATTTGGAATACCTGAAAAGATCTACAGTGATAAGGGATCCCATTTTTGTAAATAAACTCCCACGGCAATAAGGTTTGCAGAGAGGTCTACCTGGTCTCACCAGTCCCATTGCAAAAAGGCTTTATAGGCAGAGCAGGGTCAGTTGGCGGCAGAGCTCTGGTAAGTCCGGCTACAAAGGGAGGTTCTGGACAAGGTGGGGCTGATCTCAAACCGGTGAAGACTCCCTTACCTTACCCCCCCAGGGCTCTGTAGCTGGTCAGGATGAAAGGGATAGTAATTGTCTTGGGTCTACTGGTGACTCTAGGGGAGACGTCCATACGGGGAGGCAGAAACTGGAAAAAGGAATCTCTAGAATGGGCCAGTACGGGGTAGGCCTTGAACTTAATCTTCATAGAAGGGGTAACTAGCAGACATGTGCATTCGTTTTCGTCCAAATGCATTTTCGTCCGAATTTCAGCTATTTTCGTTATCGTTTTAACAAACGAAAACGAAAGCACAGAATCCGAAAACCGAAAGATCCGACATAAACAAATGCTTTATTTTCGTTTTCGTTGCTACAACAGTTCGATATAGATAGGAGATTCGACGTGACGCTGACAATAACAATCTGTGTCTATCGAACCTGTGGTCGAATGTGCCTAACCTTAACTCTATTAGTCCAAGATTATTCTACATAGGAGAGAAAAGATTCGACATTATAGAGAGAAAAGATTCGACATAGGAGAGGAAAGATTCGACATAGGAGAGGAAAGATTCGACATAGGAGAGGAAAGATTCGACATAGGAGAGGAAAGATTCGACATAGGAGAGAAAAGATTCGACATAGGAGAGGAAAGATTCGACATAGGAGAGGAAAGATTCGACATAGGAGAGGAAAGATTCGACATAGGAGAGGAAAGATTCGACATAGGAGAGAAAGATTCGACATAGGAGAGAAAGATTCGACATAGGAGAGAAAGATTCGACATAGGAGAGGAAAGATTCGACATAGGAGAGAAAAGATTCGACATAGGAGAGGAAAGATTCGACATAGGAGAGGAAAGATTCGACATAGGAGAGGAAAGATTCGACATAGGAGAGGAAATATTCGACATAGGAGAGGAAAGATTCGACATAGGAGAGGAAAGATTCGACATAGGAGAGGAAAGATTTGACATTATAGAAAGAAAAGATTCGACATAGGAGAGAAAAGATTTGACATAGGAGAGGAAAGATTCGACAAAGGAGAGGAAAGATTCGACATAGGAGAGGAAAGATTTGACATTATAGAAAGAAAAGATTCGACATAGGAGAGAAAAGATTTGACATTATAGAGAGAAAAGATTTGACATTATAGAGAGAAAAGATTCGACATAGAGAGAAAAGATCACTGCTTGTGGGCGGAACATTCGACCGGAAATGTATGATTGCAGAGTCGTACAGTTTCGCTGCTCCGTCGAATCTTCTTTGAACATTCGACAGACACCATAAGCCTTCAATGACAGATTCGACCTTAATTAATTCAGATTTTCGGACAAATGCAATTTTTAACGAAAAACGAAATAAATAAAAACGAATTTCGGGAGTAACTAAATAAATTTATTTTTTGGATGAAAACGAAATTCCGAAACGAAATATTTCAGTGTGCACATGTCTAGTAACTAGCAACATTTTTAGCTTCTGACCCTACTGAGATAAATCACATTATTAGGTTTAGTGGAGAGGATGAGGAGCAAACATTTATGTTTACCTGATGCCAAAGACCAGCTACATGAAAAAAAGGATGGTGACGAAGGCAAAGATGGGACTGGTGCCAGTACTTTAGCATTAAAGTTCAACTGAGAGGTGTCCAATTTGTCTGAACAATCTTTCCCTGAAGGTTGGCTTTCCAGAAGATTGTTGTCATGTTTTCTGTATATCCTGCATTCTTAAATGGTGTGAAACCTCTTCATTCTGACCTGTTGACCGCGAACCCTTTCAAGCCGTGTATAAAATAGATCCGGTTGGTGGATGCACCAAAACCCATGTTGTGGCAAGAGCGCAAAAAGAAAACTGCAGCTGCAACCTGTGCCAGTGGTGCTGTACAGAAGAGAAGATATGCTTTGGAATGGATGTTATGAAGCAATACTGCTTGAATTAGGAGAAAAATAAGTGAAAAGATGTACTACAATCAAGCCTGCCAGCTTTTTCCTAGAGACAGAGGAAAACCCTGAAGAGGAGGGTGACCACATCTGCTTAAAACTTATGGAAGAAGAAATGCAGCAAATCTCCTCAGTAAAGGACACTCCTTTTGAAAATTCTGATCTGATCCTGTTTGCAGAGGGTTCACGCCTGTACAAAGATGGAGTCCCAAGAATGGCATATGCGGTGACAACATTGGAGGAAGTGATTGAGACCCAACTACTCCCTTCATCACTTTCAGCGCTGGTTGCCAAAGTGGTAGCACTCATGAGGGCCTATGAGACCGCAAAGGATCAAACAGCAAACACCTATACTGGTAGCAAGCATGCTGTCAAAGTAGTCCATGATTATGGACCCATAAGGAAGGACAGAAGTTTCACAATTGCTGCAAAAAGAATCAATTTAAAACTGGAAATATGTTTGAGAACTTTTTGAACCAGTCACCCTCCCAAAGGAAGTAGCCACCCTGAAAGTCAAGGCACATACTGGAGGACAACCCTTGGAAGAAAAAGGAAAGCAGTTGCCTGATCATACTGCCAGGAAGACTGCTGAAACACCAATGGAAGCAATCATGACTAATCACAGATTTTGCAATGGGAAAAAAAAAGAAGAAGAAGAAACCTGTAACAGATTGAAGGAAAATAAGGGAACTAATACTGAAAGTAAAAGAGCCGATTAAGAAATTGCAAGAATCTGCACCTGATGATTGGTATAAGATTATGTAAAGAAGGATCAAGATGGACTCTTGTGCAAGGAAAATGGAATATGTGTCCCATCTGAAATGGAAAAGATGATTATGCCACTAGCCCATGGACTGAGTTATGTATGCCCTAAAGGCAATGGAAGGAACATAAGCAAGGCTGGATGGTTTATTCGATACTCCAGAAATGAATATCAAGACTTTGTTGAGGGATGCATAATCTGTGTTAAAAATAACTCAGGAAAACAGACCAGAGTAACACAGACATTTGGCCAGGTCACTATTCCTTTTCCAAAGACTTCAGATTTATTAAATCCAATTGCTCAAATCAGGCCAATATCAATATGTTTTGTTGTGCATAGAAATGTTTCAAGCTGGATAGAAGCCTGACTGGTGGCTAAAGCAAATGCCAAGACGACAGAAAAGAAGATCCTTTCCGAAGTAATATGCAGGTTGGAGTCCCTGAAATCATAGAGAATGACAGAGGAACACGTTCCACTGAACAGATCATGCAAATTACATGCAAGGATTTGGCAATTGAGCAGGCCTTCCATGCTCCTATCATCCTCAGAGTTCAGGGAAGGTAGAAAGGTATAGTGAAGTCATTAAAGGCAGGCCAGCTAAATCTATGCAGGAAAAGGGTAGATAGGTTAGTAAAGAAACAATGGCCATAACGGTTTCCTCAGGTTCTTTACAGCATCAGGATTACCCCTACTTTATAGGTCAGAGAACTTGAGCCCTTATGAGATTTTGTTTGGGGGGCCCACCTAAGACAGGGTTGTATTTTCCACATCAGACTGTTGTAATGTATAATAAATTTGTTATGTAATTGTCTAATACAAGAAACTAACTGCGATGCACAAGTTTGTTTTTGATCCAATTCCAGATCCAGATCAAGTAACTGGAACACACGATTTACAGCCAGATGATTGGGTCCTAGTAAAAGAACATGTGAAAGTACCTTTAGGACCAAAGTTGAAGGACCCTACCAAGTGTCCCTGACAACTGCTACAGCTGTAAAGTGACATGGATACATGCTAGCCATTGCAAGAAAGTACGGCTGATTTCAAAAGATGCCCTTGCTTGATCTTAGCAGTCAAGGCTATAGAGGAAAATTACCTGGACAAATTACACATGCTAACAGGCATAAAGAGTCATTTGAGTAATTGCTAGATAGATTCACATAGGCCAGACAGTTGAAAAAAAAAAAATGCACACACCTAGTACTCATTCACTTTCATTTTGAGTTTAAGCAATGCAAGGCTGCCCAAAAACTAGTATATCAGAAATGGTAAATTTTCAAGGATTCAACAGTTTTTTTTGTTCTTATGGGAATCAGTTGTTGGATTACTTGCTAATTTGTTTTCCAGATGTGCTAAATGTGAAAAGAATTACTACAATGGCAGTTAGAACTGAGGGAGATGACCCCAGGGAAGAAATAGAGTGTTACCAGATAGTCAGATTAGCAGATTCATATGATGCCAAGATGGGTGATACGAATGAGTAAAGATATGTATCCACATACACCCCAAGAAGAACTTTGCTCCACTTAGACGTGAAGTAGTACTGTGGACCCTCTGGTATTATACTAGGTAGGGAAGATATGATCCTGGCTGAAAGAGGAGGGGTATGCAAAATGTTTGGTAGCATGTGTTGTACCTTTATCCCTAATACAGCTCCTGGAGACCAGAGCCCTGGAAGGATTGACTGCTCTATCGAATGAATTATCGGAAAATTCAGGTATTAACTATCCATTCACAAACTGGCTTGAAGGATGGTTCGGTAAATGGACTGGACTTATCACATCATGTTCGATCTCAATTGCTGCGGTTTTTGTCACTTACGAATGCTGCTGCATTCTCTGTATTCGAGGACTTTCACAAAAACTGATTGAAACCGCAATCTCAAGAACGATGTATCAAGCCATTCCTACCTCTGAGGAGACCTATGTGGACATTGAAGCTCAACCTAATGACATACAGTCCGAAAGTGTATAACATAGGGACTATCATAGAAATGTGTTGAGATAAAATAGACCCACAAGAGGTGGGAATGTTAGAAAAGTTTAGTATTGTGCGTCTATTAGACAGCTTTACTGATTCTTTAAGATGGCTCCTGAGCACATGTTCTAACCTTGTTGTATTCTTTTGTTCTTACTAACCCCATACGTAATACATGTATAGAAAGCAGATTGTACGGGACGCTTTGCTTGTGAATAAAGGTACTAACTTGTACCATGTACCAGTGGAGCCTCCTTAGCAAATTAGCCAATAAGAAGTGTTATTGTCTTTTCAGTGTAAGGATGAGAAGGTGGGGGCCCCCTGCTTCTCACTCACTTTTGCTATGATTTTCATCTTGTAAGCTTCACACAAAGTGTACCGGTGCATTTTGAATAAATTGTCTTTACTTTCAAACACCTGGAATTCGATTGATTACAAGAAATTATCTAACAGAGGCCCATGGTAACTCTGGAGGAGCTTCAGAGATCCACAGCTCAGGTGGGAGAATCTGTACACAGGACAACTATTAGTCCTGTATTTCACAAATCTGGCCTTTATGGAAGAGTGGTAAGAAGAAAGCCATTGTTGAAAGAAAGCCATAAGAAGTCCCGTTTGCAGTTTGCAAGATACCATGTGGGGGACACAGCAATGTGGAAGAAGGTGCTCTGGTCAGAGAAGACCAAAATTGAACTTTTTGGCCTAAAAACAAAACTCTTTAGCGGTTATTTACGAAAGGCAAATCCACTTTACACTACAAGTACAAACTACAAGTGCAAAGTGCACTTGAAATTGCACTGAAAGTGCACTTGGAAGTGCAGTCGCTGTAGATCCGAGGGGGACATGCAAGGAAAATAAAAAACAGCATTTTAGCTTGCACATGATTGGATAATAAAATCAGCAGAGCTTCCCCTCATTTTAGAACTACCCCTCGGATCTACAGCGACTGCACTTCCAAGTGCACTTCAGTGCAAATTCAAGTGCACTTTGCACTTGTAGTTTGCACTTGTAGTGCAAAGGGGTTTCTCCTTTCGTAAATAACCCCCAATGTGTGGCGGAAAACTAACTCTGCATATCACCCTGAACACCAAGAAACATGGTGGTGGCAGCATCATGATGTGGGGATGCTTTTCTTCAGCAAGGACATGAAAGCTGGTCAGATTTGATGGGAAGATGGATGGATACAGGGCAATCTTAGAGGAAAACCTGTTATGCCCTGTACACACGATCGGAATTTCCGATGGCATAAAATCAGATGTAATTTTCCGTCGGAATTCCGTTCAAGCTGTCTTGCATACACATTGTCAGACCAAATTCCGACCATCCAAAACGCGGTGACGTACAACACGTACGACGGCACTATAAAGGGGAAGTTTAAATCCAACGGCGCCACCCTTTGGGCTGCTTTTGCTGATTTTGTGTTACCGCGTGTTAGTAAAAGTTTGGTGTTAGCCGATTCACGCTTTTCAGTCTCCGTGATTTTCAGATCGTTTTCTGCTGTTCAGTTTGTGCTTGTGGGTTCGTATCTGTATTTAGGTGCGTGTAGTCAGGTCGTATCTGTTTTTCAGTGCGTTCTTGTCCGCTCCTTTCTGGTTTTCAGGTCGTTCTTCATAGGACTTTCTGTTCCTCAGTGCGTTCTGTTTAGTTCGTTCTGACAAGCCGACCGGTTTCTAGCCATGTTGGAAGTACGTTCTCATCATAGAGTTCGTGCTGCATATGGGCTTGGTGCTGGGGTTCATGCTTTGACCCAAGCTCAGTCCATGAACAGGGTGAGGAGGAGTTCATGGACCAAGAATTGGTTGCTCCAGCCGGACCAGTTCTCTCATATGCCTCTGCTGCGGGAAATCCAGGAGAATAATCCTGATGACTTCAGGAATTATCTCCGGATGATGGACCCCATTTTTCACCGTCTGTTGGATTTGCTGTCTCCTATATCATGAGGCAGGACACTGTGATGCGCCAAGCCATCACTGCCGAGCAGAGGCTAGTTGCCACGTTGCGATACCTGGCGACTGGGAGAAGTCTGCAGGACCTCAAGTTCACGATAGGCATCTCCCCCCAGGTTCTGGGGATTATTATACCAGAGACCTGTTCTGCCATAATTCAAGTTCTGCAGAAGGACTATATTAAGGTAAGTTTTCTCCTTTAACATCACATTCTATGTATTTAATGCTTGTTAATGTATTGTATTTCTTTCATCATTCCCTAATTACCATGATTGTAATATGCTGTGAATGTCCCCTTTGTCCTCATGCATGCTGTAAGCCAGGGCTTGAAAATTCCGCTCGCCCGCTCGCCAAATGTGAGGGTAAATTCCTTTCTGGCGAGCACAGTAATGCCCTGTACATTTATCTCCAGGCCCGGGGATCGTTTTGCATTCCACTTGCACTCCAAGCCTCATTTTGAAGCTGGTTTCCGTCTTCCGGCTTCTTCGGCCTCGCCATTACACAGGCAGCGCCACTAAGGGGACAGGCGCAAGAGAGCTCCGCTCTCCACCGCCATGGGGGACATGAGGAGAGGTCCGCTCTCCACTGCCGTGGGGGACATGAGGATGGGTCTGCTCTCCACCTCCGTGGGGGACATGAGGAGAGGTCTGCTCTCCACCGCCGTGGGGGACACATGAAGAAGAGGCCTGCCAATGGTGCACATCCCTACACCCGCCAGCTTAAGGTAAATTACCTGGGGACCCTGATGTAAGAGAGAGGGGCCCTTTGGGGACACTGATTTAAGAGGGGGGCCCTCTGGGGACACTGATTTAAGAGGGGTCCCTCTGGGGACACTTATTTAGAGGGGCCTCTGGGGACCCTGATGACTGATGTAAGAAGGGGGCCCTCTGGGGACCCTGATGACTGATGTAAGAGGGGGGCCCTCTGGGGACACTGATTTATGAGGGAGTCCCTCTGGGGACACTTATTTAGGGGGGCCTCTGGGGACCCTGATTAAAGGGGGGCTCTCTGGGCACACTGATGTAAGGGGGGCTCTTTGGGGACACCGATGTAAGGGGGGCTCTCTGGGGACCCTGATGTAAGGGGACTCTCTGGGGACCCTGTTGTAAGAGGGGGGGCCCTCTGGGGACACTGATTTAAGAGGGGGGCCCACTGGGGACACTTATTTAGGGGGGGCTCTGGGGACACTTATTTAGGGGGCCTCTGGGGACCCTGATGTAAGGGGGTGCTCTCTGGGGACACTGATGTAATTGCAGTTTTTTATATTTTGGACTCTTTATTCTAAAGAAAAATGTAATTTCATAAGCTTTAAGGGGGCAGGGTTGGGGGTCGGACCGCGGAAAGTTTTGGTGTGGCAACTGGTGGAGAGTAAGGTTTTTGCCTGGCTAGTAGGTCTAGACTTGAAATTTTAAGCCCTGCTGTAAGCTTTTAATGCTCCTTTTTTGGCCTACATGCATATTTACCTTCACTTACCTCTCCAGCATGCTATCCTGGGCCCATACACACCTAGCCTAGTCACTTCCCAATGTATTTTGTCAGCTCCATTGTATTGCTTTACCCCCCCCCCTAAAATGTGTACAAATGTTTTTGTTCTCATTAAATTCAGGCAGAGTGGCAGAGTCTTTTTTTGGAGGGCCCCAAACTCACCTAGAACCCCCCCCCCCTAAAATTTCTACAATGGGCCATCAGAGGGGGTGAGGATTCTGATAATTGGGCCTTCTATTTTTGTTTTAAAATACTCCTTTAAATAAATATTATACTGATGTTGGCCAAGAATGTTTTTGTAGAATCTGCTTGCAATGTTATGTGCAAAAGTACTAATTTATTTTTCTGGTTTGACTCCACAGTTTCCTTCAACGCCACAGGAATGGCAGAATGTGGCATCCCAGTTTGCCCACCGGTGGGACTTTCCCAACTGCGGAGGGGCAATAGATGGGAAGCACGTCCGCATAGTGGTGGTGTCGGCACAGTATGAATTTATGTATGTGGACGTCGGGAAGAATGGCCGGATGTCGGATGGTGGTGTGTTCACACAGACAGAATTTGCCCAACGTCTCCAGACTGGTGGCCTGGCACTGCCACCTGATGAAGACAACGTTGAGGGCCTTCCGTTTGTTTTTATTGCTGATGAGGCTTTCGGACTGGGACCACACCTGATGAGGCAATTTCCCCTGAGAACCCTCACCCCGGAGAGGAGGGTTTTTAATTACCGGCTGGCCAGAGCCCGAAGAGTTGTTGAGAATGCCTTCGGGATAATGGCCAGCCGGTTCCCCCTGTTCCTTACCTCGATACATATGGCGGACTACAAACTGAATCACATAATATTCAGCTGCTGCATCCTGCATAACTATTTAAGGAGAAATTCTGCTAATTATCTGACAACAGTTGGGCCTGAGGCTGGACTTTCTGACAATCCCATGACAGGCCTGGATACCGGCCGTACTGGCTTGGCTCTCCAAACAGGGGCGGATCCAGGGGGGGGGCAACAGGGCATTTGCCCCCCCGAGACCATCTGTCACATTCACTTGCTTGCTCTGTTTTTTTTGCGCCTGATCTCCCGAACTTTGGGGACCCGGTACTGGCCGACCATAGGTCCCCTGGACCCCAAACGTGGCACACATATAGCCCCATGTCTCCTCTACAAGTTTACAAAGTTTGGTGTCTGGGGGACCTACAGCCGGGGAGCACTGATTTTTTAAAGCCGAGCACCCCTTCCATAGACTCCAATGTTAAACGGTAATTTCTCCGGTGACTTTGCGGACCCGGTACCGGCCGACCATAGGTCCCCTGGACCCCAAACGTGGCACACATGTAGCCCCATGTCTCCTCTACAAGTGTGTCTAGGAGACCTACGGCCAGGGAGAACCAATTTTTCAAAGCTGGGCACTCCTTCCATAGACTCCCATGTTAAACATCAGTCTAGTCATGGGCACAGTGAGGCATGGGCACAGTGAGGCAAAGTGAGGCACAGTGAGGCATGCAGATGGACACCCTAGGCTTATACTCGAGTCAATACGTTTTCCCAGTTTTTTTGGGTAAAATTAGGTGCCTCGGCTTATATTCGGGTCGGCTTATACTCAAGTATATACAGTACTTGTTCTGCGGCTGCCGCTGCCTCTCTGAGTCTCTCTCTCAGTTTCTCACATCAGCCGATCAGCGGCGCCGAGAGAGAGACTCGCCTTATGTAGTTACGCGGCGCACTGACACGATACCAGGAGCGGAGGAGGAGGTGGGTGGAGCCTCTTCCCTGCACTCGTTGCTAACGCCTGGGCCACTTGGCGTCTAGCAATGAGTGACGTCAGTGAGTCACGTCGGGCCGCTCTGCGGGCAGGTGCGATAGCGTGCGGCTCCACAGATGCGTAAGAAAGTGGGCGGCTCCGCTTGCGGCGCGGTTTGTGGGCGGGCGGCGCGGTTCGTGGGCAGACCGTGCTGCTCAGTGTGTTGGCAGCGCAGGTGAGAGTGAGAGAGCAGGCTCAGTGTGGCAGCTGGCCAATCAGTTAGCCGGGAGCGGGGGAGCAGAGAGATGAGATCATCTCTCACCGCCCGTGCCTGCCCTGCATTCCTGCAGTGACTTCCGCCCTCACTGTGCAGGCAGCAGAGAGATTACATTATCTCTCTGCTGCCTGACTCTGGGAGTCTGGGACACAGCAAGAGACAACCAAAACTACACCTTAGCAGGCAAGTTAGTGACAATCCGCAAGGTGTGGCAGGCGACGTGGCAAGTGACAATCCGCAAATTGTGTCAGGTGACGTGGCAAATGACAATCTGCATCTGGTGGCAGGCAAGTGACAATCAGCAAGGTGTGGCAGGTGACGTGGCAAGTGACAATCTGCAAGGTGTGGCAGGTGATGTGGCAAGTGACAATCCACAAGATGTGGCAGGTGACGTGGCAAGTGACAATCTGCAACGTGTGGTAAGTGACACGCTCAGGGCTCCCACTAGTTGCAGGCGACGGTGGCAAGTGACACACTCGGGGCTCCCACTGATTCTGCATTGAACTATTTAATTTTATATTACAATGTAATAATAGAAATAATGCGCTTCAATCATCCTGACACCATAACAACCACGGTGCCGGGATGATTGAAGCACCGACACCAGCCATTTCCCCGATAAATTTCCCACAAAAAAAAACATATTTTTTGGCAGTGCCCCTCCTGAGAAAAGACTCTGGATCCGCCCCTGCCTCCAAAGCGCCCGTGAAGTGCGGGAGAAATACTTTGAGTACTTTATGGGTAGGGGGCCATTGCTATGCCAGACAATCTCAGATTTTTTTGGAAAAAAAAAAAAAAAAAAAATTCTGGGTAAAGCTTGATTTTTCATTATTGCTTGTGTTTCTTTTATCTGTCTCCGCGGTTCTCCTAGTGAACTTTAACAGCCAAGTGGATTTGTCTTTAGTAAATAACCACCATTGTCACAGTAAACAAGAACTTAATTTTCAAACTGGTATTGAGCATATAAAAAAGAAGCCACATATTGTTGATTATAAAACTATTTTTACTCTGTGCACATTCACATGTGCGTTTTAAAAATTCTGTGAAAATTCAAACCATTTATTTTTTAAAATAAAAATTTCTTTTTTTTTTGTTTTGCATAAACAGGCATGTTTCAAACAATAAAACATATAAAACTATGGAACAAGCCAAATTTTGAAGATGCACACAAATTGTGCGTCAAAATGGGTATTTTCCTCCTGATCCCATGTTAAATGTAAACATGTGCTATCTCCCATCATGGGGGATCAATGGACGTGTTTTGGGGGTGCAAACCCTTCCTCTCACCTACTTGAGTTGCGAGGAAGGGGTTGCACCCACAAAACGCGTACATTGATATCCCCTGATGGGAGATAGCACATGTTGACACACTGTGTGCATCTTCAAAATTTGGCTTGTTAAATTACAGTAAAAATTTTGAAATTAGGCCACAAAAACGTTAAATGGTGGCATTACAAAGATCTTTAGACTCTCCCTAACACATCAATCATGTTCTTAATTTGTTGGTCAAAACAATTGAGTTTGTGCCTTATAATGACAATTTCATGACTCATAACCATGAGGTCCTGGATTAGAATTTGTGCGCTACCACTTGAGAAAGGAGGAGATTGTTCTTCGACAAGCAGCACATCACCTAAAAACAAAAAGTAAAAAACCATGTCTTATAAATATGCATGCATGCATCTATTCCCTGATTCTGTGGTGTATGACACTGACCTGTTGTGGTGACAATCTCGCACACTTCCTCCACCTCTCCTTCCTCCACCTCTCCTTCCTCCACCTCTTCTTCTGCCACATCCTAAAGGGGGGGTTCTCTCTGAGGTTGGGGTTCTCTCTGTTCTTTCCGAGGTGTAGGGTTCCTGGGCTCCTCAGAGTGGTGTCCTCCGGGTCTTCGCTCCCCTATGAGAATGAAACAAAAGGTATACTTAGCACACAGATATTTGAGGGCAGAAATAGGAATATGAAACATTGCTTGGAAGTGGAGTACAATTGTCTGTTTTGGTAGAGTTCCAAGATGAAGACATTATTTTTTCTTTTTCAAAAGATGGAATACTTACCTTTTTTGGCCAAGTTTCACACATGGAGACACCCCAAGAATCCACTGGAGCACCTGTGTGTGACACCCTAAAAAGTTTGTTCTGGTGTCCCACACTAGTGCTTCAGAGTGCAGATGTGTAACCAGCTTCTGAGTGTCCTCTCCTTTACACTGAATCAAGTTTGCATTTCACATTCTAGTTACTTGACGTGATTGTAGCCGTATTAGTGCAATTGTGACAGATAAAATTGAGTACTGTCCATGATACTTTTTTTATTTGCACTAACATACAATTTTTCAGGACAAGCTTTCGGGGTATGTCCCCTTCTTCAAGGTCCAAGCAGTACTGATTCACAAATTTTTTAGCAGAATGTTAAAACAAAACAAGAAAAAAAAAGAAAAAAAAAAACCCCAGAGGGAAAGGAAAAAAACAAACAAACACATACAAATCAATAGACTTGTGCACAACGGAAAAATTTGTTTAGTTTCGGTTCGTTTCTTGTGCACAACGGAAAAATTTGTTTAGTTTCGGTTCGTTTCTTTTCGGTCCTGTTGATTCGTAATCATTCGTAATTTTGCTAGACGGGATTTTTCGTGTTCGGACTAATTCGTATTTTCGCAAGCGTAATTTTTCGTTGAATTTTTAGTTGATTTATAATTCGTACTTTCGGTAGGGTACATTGTTTTTTGTTGATTCTGGACACAACTCCTACTTTCGTAACTTTTTTTGGGTTCGTTGATTCGTAATTTTCCGTGTCTCTCTCACAACGACGCTGCCTATTATGCCTAATGTGCTTCGAATGGATTTGTACTTTTCTAAATACATAGCGGTTATTTGTAACGATTCGAAATCTCGTATTTCACTTTAGTTTTTTACATGCGGCTATAGCCTCTGCCCCTGTACACCATTTTGAGAGGGAGTTCAGCACGGTGAGGGAGAAGCAGAGAGCAGAGCAGAGTGAGTGTTATTGTGCTTCGAATGGATTAGAAATCTCGTATTTTACTTTCATTTTTTACATGCGGCTATAGCCTCCGCGCCTCTACACCATTTTGAGAGGGAGTTCAGCACGGTGAGGGAGAAGCAGAGAGCAAAGCAGAGTGAGTGTTATTGTGCTTCGTATGGATTCGTACATTCGTAACTTTTTTCATAACAAAATATGCCGAAGACATTCGGGCATTCGCTATTTGCGGTATAATTTATTTCGGATTCGGTTTTATTCGTAATTGCTTTGTTCGGAAATTCGAATGCTTCCGAATGTCCGAAAGTTGCTAAATTCGGACGAATTTCGATTCGTTACGAAACGAATTGCACAAGCCTACAAATCAATGGTAATAAAGATAGCAGCAGAGTTAGTGAGATAAGACAGAGGGAGAGCTATAGACTTGAGGGGGGGGGGGGTGCTAGTCACAGAGGGGGTCATAAAACTGTAGTATAATGGGTAAGGAAACCAATATCTAAATTTAGGCCATGCGTTTTTGTGTCAAAAAGAAGTATCATTCTTAGTTCAAACGTTTTCCTTTCCTGGATAATTCTGAAACTCCCTTTAAGAACTAAAACATTGAGGTCTTCACTTTATAGTGTGGTCCGGTTGTGAGAAGTGATGTCCCACAGGTGTGCAGAAACTGTCTTCTTTATGTTCCTTGATGGTATGTCTGTGCAAATTCATCCTTGCCTGCAACTTCTGTCCTGTTTCACCAACATAAGATCCTTTGCCACACCTGTTGCATTGGATGAGGTACACAACATTACTGGAGGTATCACGGACAGTACTCAACATTCTAGTTACAAACACATCTAGACAACAATGTTTATAAACATTGTTTTAATACAAATAGGCATGACCAAATGTGGTTTACCTTGTATCTGCGAAAAACATCGTATTTTTTGGACGAACAATGTTTACTACGAACGATTATACTTTGGCCAATAACCTGAAAGTTGCCATTTTAAAATTTCCAACCAGTCAATAAAAGCACATGGATCAACATGCAAGTATAATAATCAAATTATTAATAAAACAGGAGAAATACTTACTTTTTGCAAGTATTTTTCTGATCTTCCTGTACTGCTCCGGCTCCCTCAGTTTCAGGTCAGACCACCTTTTTCTCAGCTGCTCTTTGGATCTCTGGACCCCAAATTTATGGTGCAGACTCCTCACCACTTTGCTCATTATTTTGGCCTTCCTGACAATAGGATTGGTGTACGGCCCATGCTTCCCATCATAATCTCTACTCAGCAAGATGTCCACCATCTCCGCCATTTCTGCAAAGGACATATTACTGGCCTTGTATCTTCTCCTGGATCGGGAGGTTTCCGGCTTTCCTCATCGTTACTTAAAATAACAGCCACCTGCTGTGTCTCCGCCATGTCGTCTCCCACTGCACACCGAAAGAGAAGGGGCGGGGAATATAAAGAACGTCAGGGGCGGGCGACGCGGGTGGAGTTTTACGCATGCGCAGTGTATATAATGCTAACACGCATGTGCCGTAACTACGTTCTGTGTGCGGAGGAAGGAGGACCGGAAGTACCGAACGTCATAAACAAAGGTAAAATTTAAACTTGGGGCATCAGTGGCCTATACTGCTTCATGATTGAGGCCTATATTGGGATAAGATTAGGACAGTTTAGGCTGACCTAGTGTTTTTGTCTTGTGTTTTATCTTGCAGCAAATATGCAGAAATTTAAAGAGCCTGACATAATGTGTGCTTTTTATAGACAAATACAGGGAAATTCGCAATTTGTGGGAGCTAAAACACAAATTATACCATAACCGCGACACAAGGAGGGCAACAATGGACAAATTGGTCGAATTTATGCAGACATGGTTCCCCGAGGCAGACTATAACATGGTGAATAGTAAAGTTAATAACTTGAGAAAAATGTTTAGGAAGGAGTACAAGAAAATCCTCCTATCACAGAGGTCAGGAACAGCAGCAGACAAAGTGCATGTCCCCAAGCTGTGGAATTTCAAGAAACTGCGATTTCTGGACGACCAGCTAGAAGTCAGGGAATCACTTTCGACCCTTCCCTCCACCCCTGCAGAGGATGACGAGGAGCTACCTGACCTGGAAGACCCGGATCTGAATATCTATAGCCAGGTATAGTATTTTTATACATATTTATTTTCCTATAATTAATGTTGGGAACTAGATGTTATTATTGACAAATTAAGGATTAAACAAAAAGTAATTTACATATCAATAGACAGTAGTGACCAGAAATGTTTGGGACAAGAATGAAAAATGCTGGGGTCAGAATGATAATCTTTTCTATTTATTAACATTCAATTTGCAACAGCCATGAGCTGACAATTGTGTGTGATTGATGAACCAAAAACTAAAATTATGTCCCTTTTTTACACACAGGATGAGGTCAGCCAGGAGGACGAGGCTCTGGATCGTGGCAGCCTGGAGGAGGCAGGGGTGAGTGGCAGCCAGGAGGAGGCAGGGGTGATTGGCAGGCAGGAGGTGGCCGGGCCAAGTGGCAGCCAGCAGGTGCCCAGGCTAAGTGGCAGCACCCAGTCACAGGTGCATGCCCTCCGCATTAGATATAAAAGGCCCAGGAAGGTGAGTCAGACGGAGGAAGAATCCCTGAGGCTCATGAGGGAGGCAGCCGAGATCATGAGAGCCCCCACCAACCCTGAAGAGGCCTATGGCTGTTATCTGGCCAGTAGGCTACAGCAGTGGCGTAGCGTGGGTTGTCAGCACCTGGTGCAGGGCAAGAGATTTGCGCCCCCTAACCCGCGGATTTTTAGCACTCTGAGTCCCTATAGCTAGTACAGTAGTACTGACCAACCTGATTCCTACACCGGCCTACTTAACCACTATATTAACCTACCTGATTCCTATACTGACCTGCCTGATTCCTACACAGACCACTAAACTGACCTATCTGATTGCTATACTGACCACTACACTGACCCACCTGATTCCTACACTGTCCACTACACACCTTATTATTGCTCACTGATTGGTTGCTAGACGATGCTGCACATAATTACCGCTTACCCATTGTTTGCTAGAGGTTACTGCACATCATTACGACAAACTGATTGGTTGCTAGAGGTCACTGAAAAATATTATTGCTCACTGATTGGTTGCTAGAGATTACAGCAGATCATTACTCTTAACTGATCGGTTGCTGAAGGTTACTGCACATCATTACCACTCACTGGTTGCTAGAGGTTACTGCACATTATTAATGCTCCCCAATTGGTTGCTAGGCATTGCAACACATCATTACGGCTCACTGATTGGTTGCTAGAGGTTACAGCACATCATTACAACCCACTGATATGATGCTTAAGGTTACAGCACATCATCTCACTTTCTGCACACCACAGACTGCGGAAGTGACGGGACCCACCAATAGACAGAAAAGAAGAACTAGAACTAATTATTAGCAATGAGGGTTGAGGAGTGCGCTGTGTATTGAGTGCAAGGCTGAGGGATGCGCTTTGTACGTAATGCAGGGTTCAGAGGTGCACTGTGTATGGAGTGCAGGGTTGAGAGGTGTGCTGTGTACCGAATGCCGGGTTTAGAGGTGCGCTGTGTGCGGCGTGCAGGGTTAAGGGGGTGCGCTGTGCACAGCGTGCAGGGTTGAGGGGGTGCGCTGTGTGTGGCATGCAGGGTTGAGGGGGGTGCGCTGTGTGTGGCGTGCAGGGTTGAGGGGGGTGCGCTGTGTGTGGCGTGCAGGGTTAAGAGGGGTGCGCTGTGTGCGGCGTGCAGGGTTGAGGGGGTGCGCCGTGTGTGTAGTGCAGGGTTGAGGGGGTGCGCTGTGTACAGCGTGCAGGGTTGAGGGGGGTGCGCTGTGTGTGGCGTGCAGGGTTGAGGGGGGTGCGCCGTGTGTGGCGTGCAGGGTTGAGGGGGGGTGCGCTGTGTGTGGCGTGCAGGGTTGGGGGGTGCGCTGTGTGTGGCATGCAGGGTTAAGGGGGTGCGCTGTGTGTGGCTTTCAGGGTTGAGGGGGGTGCGCTGTGTGTGGCTTGCAGGGATGAGGGGGGTGTGCTATGTGTGGCTTGCAGGGTTGAGGGGGTGAGCTGTGTGTGGCTTGCAGGGTTGAGGGGGTGAGCTGTGTGGGGCTTGCAGGGTTGAGGGGGGGTGCGCTGTGTGTGGCTTGCAGGGTTGAGGGGGGTGTGCTGTGTGCGGCGTGCAGGGTTGAGGGGGGTGCGCTGTGTACATCTCTCCCCCCCAAATACAAAGCTCTCTTTCCCACAGATTCCAGTTCAGAGCTCAGCCTCAGCCCCCCTCCGGCTGCCATCATCCTGTACAGAGCTTTCCTCTGTAGGGGAGTACTCACAATATCCGTGCAGCTGCCGGTGAGGAGGGGCTTCTGTCTGTGTGGATGATGCCTCATCCTCTTCCTCCTGGCCCCGGTTTCCTCCAGTCCTGGGGTGGTCGGTGCAGGGTCAGAGTGCCGGTGACCTGTCGAGAAACACCGGGGCCATGTAGCAGCATACTGACAGGCACAGGCAGGATTCAGGAGAAGCGGCGGTGGTCGGAAGTCTGGGCTGTGGGGCGGGCTAAGTGGACGGAAAGCATGTCGCACGAGCCGGGATCCTGGACCTCGTGTGTGGGGAGTGGCGTGTAATGGAGAGGATGTCTCGTGAGTCGCCTGCCCTCCTCCTTCCCCCCAGTCTCCGCACGGTCACAATTAGGGTTGTCCCGATACCACTTTTTTAAGACCGAGTACAAGTACCGATACTTTTTTTCAAGTACTCGCCGATACCGATTACCGATACTTTTTTTTTATGTCATGAGTCAGTATTTTTTTTTATTTATTTTTTACTATTTTATTTTTATTTTATTTTTTACAGTGCTTTATTTATTTATTTTAAGGGGGGAGTGGATTGTGTCAGTGTGTTTTTTTTATTTTATTTTAATTTTTATTATTTTTTACAAAACAATTTTTCTTCCCTTTTTTTTTGCGCTGTTGGGGGGCTTTGGTGAGATTTCAGGGGTCTTTACAGACCCCTGACATCTCCCCTATGAGACAGAGAAAGGGACTAGGGACACAGATTCCCCAGTCCCTTTCTCTGCAGCCTCAGCTAAAATGAATGGACAGGAGGCTCCTCTCCATTCATACACTGAAGCATCGTAAACATAGGTTACGATGTTTCAGTTATATGAATGAACAGAGTCAGTGATCACTGACTCTGTTCATTCGAAAAGGTAGGAGCAGGGTTTAGCGGCTCCTACCTCCGCTCTCCATCCTGACAGATGGAGGACAGAGGGGGTGGAGGAGGACATGGTGGGGGGACTCGGAGCGCGGAGGGGGAGAGCAGCAGGAGGGTGACATGGAGTGCGGACAGCACGGAGGGGGCAACGAACCCCGGAGAGGGAGAGCAGCACCGAGGGGGACACGGAGCACGGAGGGGGAGAGCAGCAGGAGGGTGACACGTACCGAGGGGGACACGGAGCACGGAGGGGGAGAGCAGCAGGAGGGTGACACGGAGCGCGGAGGGGGAGAGCAGTACCGAGGGGGACACAGCGTGGAGGAGTATAGCAGCAGCAGCACGGAGGAAGATACAGACAGTCAGCGGTGATCGGTGCGGCTTTGGGGGGAGTTACAAGCACCGATCACCGCTGTATTAATTTCACTAAAGCAGCTGAAAAGGGGGGGGGGTCCGGGGAGAAGCTGTCAGGCTTTAGGCTTTATTGAAATGTATACAGGCAGATCACTGCTTGTAACTCTCCCCGCCGCACCGATCATCCCTGACTGCCCAAGTATCGGGTGAAGCATCGGAGCATTTCCCCCGAGTACAAGTACTCGGGGAAATGCTCGGTATCGGTACCGATACCGATTCTAGTATCGGTATCGGGACAACCCTAGTCACAATCCCTGGGATCATCATGGATGGTCTTCAGTGTTCATTTACTCACTGCTGTGTCAGTGTCACCGCTGGAGCCTAAGCCGGGACTGCACCACAACTTCTTTCTCATAGCGAAGCGGAAGAGCTCACAGTCTCCTAGACTGCACAGTGCAGGAGAAGAGATGCAGGTAACCTGCTGCCTGCTGCTGCGCTCCCTCTAAATTTTGCGCCCGGGGCGACCGCCCCCTGCCCCCCCCACCCTACGCCACTGGGCTACAGACAGTTGAGGAGGGCCAACGCCTCCTCTGTGAGGGGCTTTTTTCTATGGTTCTTCAGAAGGCGGTGAGGGGCCAGCTGACAGAGACCACCCATCTGTGCGATCTCGGCCATCCTTCTCCTTCTCCTCCTCCTCCTCCTGCCACATTTCCACCACCAGAGCCACAGCCTGCAAGGGGGCGTGGAGGGAGCCATGGAAGGAACACTGCAGGGAGGTGTGGAAGGAACGCTGCAGGGAGGACCAGAAAGTGATGACCTGGCTTCAGTCTGGTCGCACAGAAGACGCAGTTTGTTGTAGTACCACAGCTTGGGTACATATGTGTCTTCTGCTGCTGCTCCTGATTTCTGTGATTTGGGAACCAGATTGTGCTCCCAACTGTATGTGTTTCTCAAGTAATTTTTTTTTTCAACACACTTGATGTCTGCCTTGGGGTCCAAAGGCTGCATAAATTCGACCAATTTCTCCATTGTTGCCCTTCCTATTTTGTTACCAGAATAAATGGATATTTGATTTAATTTAAATACTTACCTATGTGTTTTTCTTAAAAAGGAAATTTTGTTTGTGAGTAGGCTGGTACATTTCAAAAATACAATGTGTAATTAACAAGGGACATCAACACCAACCAACCTCCTTGAGGTAACAAAATACAAGATAATAATGTTATTGTGGTAACTTGACCATAAAATAAAAATGGAGATCACAAGAAAATAGGAGATCTTGATTCAAATCACCAAAAAATAAATAAAAATAAAATATTTTTTGAGATCTGGCTTTAAAATCAAATACAAATATTCATGAGATCACAAGAAACAATAAAGAAACAAGTTTGTAAGAACTCTGTGTAAATATCAGCAGCAAATAAATAACATTATTCTAGCATTAGAAAGAAGAAAAGAATGCGCTACATTAAACGATGCAATAATTTGCAGCATGACGAATGTGTTATCTCCATTACGAACGCTAGTTTTACCAGAACGAGCGCTCCCGTCTCATACTTAATTCTGAGCATGCGTGGGATTTTTCTCCATCGGAGTTCCACACAGACGATCGGAATTTTAGATCCATCGGAAAAAAATAAAACATGTTCTATTGCTAAACTCCGACGGAAAAAAGTCCGATGGGGCCCACACACGGTCGGAATATCGGATGAAAAAATTCCATCTGACTTTTTTCATCGGAAATTCCGATTGTGTGTACAAGGCATTAGAGTCTGCAAAAGACTTGGAACTGGAGTGGAGGTTTACCTTCCAGCAGGACAACGACCCTAAACATACAGCCAGAGCTACAATGTAATTGTTTAGATCACAGCATATTCATTTGTTAGAATGGCCCAGTCCAAGTCCAGACCTAAATCCAAATGAGATTCTGTGGCAAAACTTGGAAATTGCTGTTCACAGACGCTCTCCATCCAATCTGACAGAGCTTGAGCTATTTTGCAAAGAAGAATGAACAAATATTTCACTCTCTAGATGTACAAAGCTGGTAGAGACTGTAGTTGCAGCGAAAGGTGGTTCTACAAAGTATTGACTCAGGGGGGCTGAATACAAATGCATGCCACATCTTTCACATATTTATTTGTAAAAAAAAATTGAAAACCATTTATTATTTTCCTTCCACTTCACAATTGTGTGCTGTTTTGTGTTGGTCTATCACATAAAATACCAATAAAATACATTTACGTTTTTGGTTGTAACATGACAAAATGTGGAAAGTTCAATCAAGGGGTATGAATACTTTTTCAATGCACTGTATGAGCAGGCTATGACTTTTCCAGCCGATCACTATTTTTGCCTTGGTGCTGGAGGCTGTCTGCTATGTCATAGACTTGCTGCTCAAAGAACAGTCCTTACAGCAAGTTTAACTGCCATCTGGTGTCCATTATTAGCTCAACTACTGTACTGTATGTGGATAATGACAGTAGATATTTCAGCAAAATCCTAATCTTAGTATATTGACCCTTACATTGATGTCATTGGTCCAGATGTATAAGATCTGCAATATAACACATGTTGGGAGAGGCTTTACTTTACTTTTCTGATGAATTATGCATTATATTACTTTATAGTTGTTATGACTTTAATTATATACGAAAAGGATTAGACTAAACAAGAGCTAAAGATAGACACAACTTTCAGATAGCAACATACAGAAATATTCGGGAAATAATGACTAACCTGTTTGTTGTGGTAAGGGCATAAAGTAAACATATTCTTAGCTTATTTAACCACTTGACCTCTGGAAGATTTAACCCCTTCATGATCAGGCCATTTTTTTGCGATACGGCACTGTGTTATTTTAACTGACAATTGCGCAGTCATGCAATGCTGAACCCAAATTAAATTTATGTAATTTTTCCCCCACAGATAAAGCTTTCTTTTAGTGGTATTTGATCACTACTGGGTTTTTTATTTTTTGCGCTATAAACAAAAAAAGACCGACAGTTTTGAAATAAAAACAACAATATTTTTTTACTTTCTGCTATAAAACATCTTCAATAATAAAAAAGGTAAAAACTTACATATTTTGGGTAAAATAAAATCCCCAATAAGCATGTATTCGATTGGTTTGCGCAAAAGTTATAGTGTCTACAAACTATGGGATATATAATGGAATTTAGTTTATTTTATTTTTTTATACTAGTAATGGTGGCGATCAGCGAATTATAGCGGGACTGCGATTTTGCGGTGGAAAATCTGACACTAACTGACACTTTTGACACTTCGTGGGAACCAGTGACACTAATACAGTAATCAGTGCTAAAAACGTGTACTGTCACTGTACTAATGACACTGGCTGAGAAGGCTTTACACATCAAAGGGTTAAATGTGTGCCTAGCCAGTGTTTGTGTGTGCTATGTGTGCTGTTTATGCTAAGGGATATGATGGATTTTATTTCCTGCGGCCGCCACCTACCCGGAAGTGCAGAATCATGTATATATACAGTACATGATTCTCCACAAAATGGCTGTCCTGTAGCAGTAAATCTGCTATGGGACATTTGGGAAGTGTGTAAAGTGATTGTAAAACGGAAAATTTATTACCAAATACTTACCGTAATTTTCCTTTCCTGATGGACTCCATGGCAGCCTACGTGTGGGTTAACCCCGCCTCTTCTCCAATGCTATAGGACCCCATACCCATAAAAGTAAGCTCACCTCTCAGCACTGTGTTCCGTAACTAGCCGACTCTTGGGCACTTACTTTCTTTCATTAATATTTTCTTTCAGGGTGGGAACTCCGTCTGCCATGGAGTCCATCAGGAAAGGAAAATTACGGTAAGTATTTGGTAATAAATTTTCAGTTTTCCTGACTGACTCCATGGCAGCCTACGTGTGGGAAATAACTAGCCAGACCACACGGGTGGGTATGCTGAACAAAAAGCTTTAATTTGTCCTGTCCACCGACAGGATTCTTAACCCAAAATTAACAGACGACAATGATGCCGGTTCAATGCAGTAATGGGCCATAAATGTATTGATAGAGGCCCATGAGGCCGCTTTACAGATGACATCTGGAGCCACATGTTGGGCTGCCGCCCAGGATGCTGCCATCCCTCTGGTGGAGTGTGCCATCACCGCCTGTGGAGGAGCCAAGCCCTTAGCCCTGTATGCTTGCTGGATTGTTTGAACGATCCATGATGCAATTGTTCTGGTTGATGCTTTCTTCCCTCTGTTGTTTCCAGAATGTAGAACAAACAGATGATCAGATCGTCTAAAGGAAGAAGTAATTTGTAGATACTCTTTTAGGATTTCACCCATATCCAGGGGATGGATTTCACTGGAATCTGGAGTCTTAAATGTAGGTAGAACAATTTCTCGATTTTCGTGAAATACCGAAGACACTTTTGGATTTGAACCCAACATGGGTATAAGGACTACTTGATCCGGGAAGAATGTCAGAAAAGGTTCTTCATGACCTAGAGACCCGATCTCAGAGACCCTCTTAGCCGAGGTGATGGCTACTAAGAAGGCTACTTTTGCTGAAAAGTCCTTAATGGAGGACGGGGAGGGCCCCGACGTACTGAGTCCAGTCAGAGAATCTAAAACGAGTGGAAGATCCCATTTGGCAAATCTCGGTTTCCTTTGGGGCTTGATTCTTGATGCCCCCCGAAAGAATTGTCTGACTAGGGGATGGACTGCCCATGAGACTCCAGAGAAGGCCGACAAGGTACTCTTAGAGAGCTAACAGATAAGGGTAAGTCTAGTCCTGTTTGCAGAAAACTAAGAACATCCTGAACTCCTGGATTTTTGAAGGAGGGGAAACCAAGGCCTGTTTGGCCAGTAAGGAGCCACTACTGTTATTTCGGCTGATTCTGCTTGAAGTCTCCTCAGGAACTTGAGGATTATCGGTATCGGGGGGAAAGCGTATGCCCGCCTGAACCTCCATCTGTCCGTCAGGGCATCCGTTCTGACTGCCTGGCTGCAACGGCCCCGAGAATAGAACTTCACATTTTTGTGATTGTAGGGGGAAGCGAATAGGTCCACTTCGGGATTGACTCCCAGAGACAGAATCCAGTTGAAGGACTGTACATGGAGGGATCACTCGTTGTTGTCTAGACAAGTTCGAGAGAGGAAGTCTGCCTGGGAGTTCTGGACTCCCGGAATGAAAACTGCCAAAATATTGGCCAGGTTTTTCTGGGCCCATGTTATTATAGGCTCGACCTCTAGAAGGAGAGTAGAACTCTGAGTCCCCCCTTGCCTCTTCACATACGACACTGCTGTTGTGTTGTCCATCCTTAACAATACCGACTCTCCTTTCAGGAACTGGGAGAAAAATTGGAGGGTGCACCAGGCCGCCCTGAGCTCCAGGACGTTTGAGCCTGGGTTGTGAAGACGAGCATCCCATCTGCCCTGAGCTAGGTTCTGACCACAGAGAGCCCCCCAGCCTGAGCCGCTGGCGTCGGTCGTGACTGTAACCCAGGAGATGGGGGCAATGGAGTGACAATTTAGCAAATTCTTGAGTTGGAGCCACCAGAAGAGGCTGTTTCTCATTTTTGCGGATATGTGGATGAGTTGACTCTTGTCCCCTGACTTCCACTGCCGGAGGAACCCTGACTAAAAAGGGCGTAACCTCCATAGAGCCCATTTGACCATGGGGGTCGTGGAGACCATTGTGCCGATAATTCTTAGGCATTGTGATGCTTTCAGATGATGAGCATCCAGAGCATGAGAAATCCTCTCCCGAATTACTGGAATCTTCTCTGCCGGCAGGGAGATGGTGTTCACTGTGTTGAACAGAGCCCCTAGGTAAATTAAATGTTGGGCTGGAACCAGGTGGCTTTTCTCCAAGTTTAGAAGCCATCCAAAGCTGGAAAGGGTTGAGATCACTTGATCTCTGTGCCCCAGCAGCTGTTCTCTGTTTTGAGACAGGACTAGGAGATCGTCTAGATAATGGTAAAGACGCACACCTTTTAGTCTGATAAGGGCCACTACGGCCAAGAGGACCTTGGTGAAAACTCGAGGAGATGTTGTCAAACCGAACGGTAGGCAGATGAATTGAAGATGTTCTTGCCCGATATGGAACCGGAGGTACTTTAAAAAGTCCTTTGCCACTGGCACATGGAAATAGGCATCTTTCAGGTCTATCGAAATCATCCAGCCGCCTGGTTGAATGGCTTGCTGGATTGTTGACAGAGTTTCCATTTTGAATTTTCCGTGCCTTATGAACTTGTTCAGGTACGTCAGATCTATTACCGGGTGCCAGGCACCGCTTTTCTTTTGGACTAAGAAAAGGGGAGAGTATACTCCTTGGAATTGTTCTTCCTCTGGGACATGCATTACTGCTCCCTGGGTTTTCAGCAGGTCTACGTAGGATAGTAAGGCCTGTTTTTGCTCTTCCATACTTGGAAGTAGGGTTGACATAAATCTGGGGGGAGGAATGCTGGAGAAGGACCATGCGTGACCTGACGACACTGTCTTGACTACCCAGAAGTCTGAGATTGAGGCCACCCACGCGTGCCGGAAGAGGAGCAGGCGTACCCCTACCCGACCCGCCTGGGTGGGCAAAATCTTAAAAGGATTTAGCCTGATCGCGACCACTGGACGCTTGGTTGTTTGCTGGCTTGCGGAAGGATGCTTGGCCTCTGCTCCAGTTTCTTCTGAAGTCCCGGCCAGGTCTATAGGAGCGTGCTTCCCTTGAACGCGCCGGACTGCGTCTTTTGAACTGGGGCCTCCTTCGACCCTGTGGACGCTTGTCCTGTGGAAGAAAGCCAGATTTTCCGCCTGTGGCCTTAGCTATGGCGTCATCTAGTTTGTTACCAAACAGTGATGATCCTTCGAAAGGAATCTTGCACCATGTTTGTTTAGAAGATGGATCAGCTTGCCAAGGACGCAGCCATAGGGCTCGTTTAGCTGTGACTGAGGATAACATAATCCTGGACAGTAGACGGATCAGATCAACCGATGCTTCTCCCAAAAAAGCTACTGCTAGTTTTAGTTCTGCTGCTGCTGAGTTACCGGCCAGTTCTTCTGAAACGCCTTTGAGAAAGGAATCCAAGTTCTGAGTCCATGCCTCCATAGCCTTAGACACGGCTGCCAAGGCTAGGGCGGGTTTGCAAGCTGTCCCAGCAAGGCCATAAATTCTTTTGAGGTCCTGATCCATTCTTCTATCAAGACTGTCTTTAAAGGAGACTGCGTCTTCAAGAGGGAGCGTGACGTGTTTAGCCAGACGCATAACCGCTGCGTCCACAAGAGGAATATTCTCCAGGTATTTTACCTCATCTGCCTTGAAGGGATACATTCTGGAGGCTTTATTTGTCATTGAGGACTTCCTGTCCACTTTGCTCCACTCTTCATCAAAGATGCCCTTTAGTTCAGCTAAAAGCGGAAAACTTGGGCGCTCCTTCCCCAGGCGCTTGAAAAAAAAATTCTGTTTAGCTGGGGGAGTAGATGGGTCTTCCCACATAAGGGCCTCCTTGACCGCTTTGATAAGCGGAGTAACTTGAGAGAAATCAAATTCCACACTCTCTTCATCACTCTCTAATTCTCCTTCCGAAGGAAGAGGCGAGGATGCGTAGGGCTGGGAAGGACCTGGAACTTCACGGACCACATCAGCCGGGGAGCCAGATCGAATAGTGCTGGACTGGCTTTGTGCGTGGGAAGCATCCATCTCCTTAAGAGAATGTTGCACCACCTGTATTACTAGAGACTCGATCCGTTGGTCTTCCGTCTCTTTTTCCCCAACCGGATGGGCATAGCAATGGCTGCATAATGATTTGCCCTCTGGGACTCGTGAGCCGCATCCCCAGCAGGCTCTCCGATCAGAATACCTGTCCTGGCGGTGGGAGCAGTGTCTGGAGGAGGAATGGGAACTTCTCCTCTGGTGGTGAGATGCAGACGGGGAATCGCGTCTGTGTTTTGATTTTGATGTTGACGCATGCTGCGGCGTGGCAAGGTCTGTGTCAATTTGAAGTTCTGCGGAAGGGCTAAAAGAAAAAAAGGGGAATTTGGGGGGAGAAAGACAAGCCGTCAAGCAACATTACTTGCGACTGAACCCCGTGCCCTCCCCTCTTCTGCACATACCTTGTGCGTGAGGGCTGGCCACATGTAAGCGGTGAATGGTCCATACTTCTGGACTAAGCGTCACACTAGGACAGGACTGGTAAAGAAACCTATGGTCATACAATAAAATAATGAATACCTTGCCCTTTAAAAAGGCATTTTACAAATGACAGACACATGTGCAAAATAGCAATCAGGAAAGAGAAAGTGCAAAATGACAGAGCCTATTTTGAAACTATATTGCAAATGAGATAGCCATGAAAGCACTGACCTGAACTTAGAAGCTGGAAAGGTAGTCTCTGCTCGCCTGTCAGGGGAGATCCCAAATGACACAGGCGAGCAGCAGCTTTAAATTCCCCGCCTGCCGTGACGTCACCGCCGACCGTACCCCGCGCCTGCACGGTGGAGAGGCTCTCATCTGCGCCTGTGTGGCTGCCGAGAGAAGCGCTGAACCGCGCATGCGCGAACCAAGCCTCGCTCTGAGAGCGGACACCGCGCATGCGCGAACAGCGGCGGCGCCCGAGTGGAGCAGCATGGGGCATAGGACAGAAAAGACATACAAACAAATAATACAGATGCGACTGCCATGGAAAAAGTTGCAGACCTTGCCAGCCGAGGACATCCCGATGCTTTGGGCACACTGCAGCAACATCCCATCGCAGGAATATGGTTGCTGTAAGCTCTCCACCCACCCATGGCTGGGCTCTGAGCTGCACCGCATAGAAGTGTGCCATCCATTCATCCATCCATCCGGAAATCCGCACGGACGTGCATGCTTTAGGTCCATTGGAGGAGGACAAAAAAGGAACACAGTGCTGAGAGGTGAGCTTACTTTTATGGGTATGGGGTCCTATAGCATTGGAGAGGAGGCGGGGTTAACCCACACATAGGCTGCCATGGAGTCAGTCAGGAAATACAATTTTTTTGTATAACAAATAGGTTTTTACTTACTTGCCCTGTGCAATGCAACTGTTTCAAGTTTCAAGTTTTCGCTTTAGGCCTTCCCAAATGGCATTATTATTTGGGTGGGGGGAATAGGCAGCGCCGGTGTTATGCCGGGTACACACGACCGTTTTTAATGTCATTGAAAAAAATACGTTATTCTCTACGTGATTCTTCACAAGCCTGCCTTGCCTACACACGATCGTGAAAAAAAATGCTCGAACAAAGTGCGGTGAGGTACGAAATGTACGACGGCACTATAAAGGGGAAGTTCTATTCGGATGGCGCCACCCTTTGGGCTGCTTTTGCTGATCCTCGTGTTAGTAAAGTTTGGTTAAAGACAATTCACGCTTTTCAGCCTCGTGCTCTTCAGTCCGTTACAGTGCGACGAATGTGCTATCTCCATTACGAACGCTAATTTTACCAGAATGAGCGCTCCCGTCTCACAAACTTGCTTCTGAGCATACGCGTGAAAAACTACAAGAAAAAGTAGAGCATGTTTCAAAATTTTAATGGCCATTTTTCACATCGCAAAAAATGTTCTGGAGTCCACACAGAATTAAAAAATGCCATTTTTCTCGTCATGAAAAATGGTTGTGTGTATGCGGCATTAGACTATTTTGCACCCTAGGCAGGACCAGCTACTTGCACCCCCCTCCCCTAAATAAAAAATAAATAAATAAAAATTCTAAAGGAGAAAGTATTAAAACACCAAATCATAAAGCTGATACATTTCTTCAGCTAACATCATCCAATGCTGCAGCTGTATGTGGAACATTGGTGCAGTGTGTGAGGAACATTGGCGGCAGTGGGAAGCAGGCCTGGACTGGGACAAAAATAGGCCCGGCATTTTAGACTAAGCAGCCCAGTTTTTTTTTTTTTAAAACAAAATTACAAATAATGACAACTACCGTTTTTTCAATGTCTTTTAGTTATATTTTGCCTGCTCCACTCCATTGGTGTCAGTAGTTGTGTATTTTTGTTTTATTTTTTAATTATTATTTTTTAACATTTAATTTAATTTAAAAAAATTTAGGACCCCCATTGGGGGGGCTTTGGTGAAATATCAGGGGTCTAAACAGACCTCTAATGTTTCACCATTTTTGACAGACTAAGGAGATTGAGGACAGAGCCTCAGCAGCACAGAATGAATGAACAGGAATAATTCTGTACAGAAGCTTCCCACTCATTCATACACAAACACAGTTTAATATACCTCAGTTATGAATGAAAATAAATAAAAATAAAAACAGAGTCAGTGATCGATACCGAACGCAAGCTGTCACAGCCGGGTTCCCACAGTTGAGGTGCCAGGGACAGAAGACTGAGGGAAGGGATGGCTTGGGTGAGCGCATTGCTGCTTCCTGGGACAGGTGAGTGTCTGTTTATTAAAAGTCTGCAGCTACACTTTTTGTAGGTGCTGACTTCAATACAGGGCACTTTCACCCGCTTCCTGCCCAGGCCAATTTTTAGCTTTCAGCACTGTCACAATTTAAATGACAATTGTGTGGTCAAGCAACACTGCTTCCATATGACATTTTTATATGACAGATAGAGCTTTCTATTGGTAGTATTTAATCATCACTGGGTTTTTTCCTTTTTGCTAGAAAAACAAAAAAAGACAGAAAATACACCGCTCCTAAAGCACCCCTGCCCATTGAAATCAAAGAGCAGCGCCGCCGCAGCGCCTGCAAAGCGCCTCGGCAGCGGTACTTTTAACCCTTTAACCTTTTAACTCTTTATGCGGTCACTAGCGGGGGTTAAAAATGCCCCGCTAGCGGCCGAAAAAAGAGCCTCTAAATTGGCGGTAAAGCGCTGCTAAAACGCGCTTTACCACCGATGCCCCTGCGCTTTCAGTGTGAAAGGGCTCTAATGGTCTCTCCTGTCATAAATGCTTCCCCAGCCTGTCAGCGGTAACATACACTAAGCCACACATGCACAGCTCAGAGTACATTTACAGCACCGGCAGTGTGCCATGATGAAGTAACTCTCATGCGTATATGCGTGGGAGTGATGTTCTTATGACCTGACCATTCAAGTGATCAAAACTTGCAAACCCAGAAGGAAGACTGGGAGAAGATGGAAACATCTGAGCACTGACAGCCCAGCACTGGAGGGCTTCCTTTGACAGGTAAGGCTTTATATACAGTTCTCACCTGCTATGTATATTAACTGCTTCCCGCCTGGTCACTATATATATATATATATATACAGCCAGGTGGGACAAGCACCATTCAGATAGGATGTACCATGCGTCCTCCCATTCATCCGACTCATGTGCACCCTCAGAGGGTGAGCAGCAGCGCAATCTGTAGTAAACATCATTCATGATGTCCTTGTTTACTACTATACAGTGAGGGAAAAAAGTATTTGATCCCCTGCTGATTTTGTACGTTTGTCCACTGACAAAGAAATTATCAGTCTATAATTTTAATGGTAGGTTTATTTTAACAGTGAGAGACAGAAAAAACAACCAAAAAATCCAGAAAAACGTATTTCAAAAAAGTTATAAATTGATTTGCATTTTAATGAGTGAAATAATTATCTGACCCCTTCGCAAAACATGACTTATTACTTGGTGGCAAAACCCTTGTTGGCAATCACAGAGGTCAGATGTTTCTTGTAGTTGGCAACCAGGTTTGCACACATGTAGTATTTTGTCCCACTCCTCTTTGCAGATCCTCTCCAAGTCATTAAAGTAACTCAAACCTTCAGCTCCCTCCACATATTTTCTATGGGATTACGGTCTGGAGACTGGCTAGGCCACTCCAGGACCTTAGAGCGGAGTTCCACCCAAAAATGAAACTTCCGCTTTTCGGAATCCTCCCCCCCCTCTGGTGTCACATTTGGCACCTTTCAGGGGGGAGGAGGGAGCAGATACCTGTGTAATGCAGGCATTTGCTCCCACTTCCAAGCATAGGTCGCCGCAGAGAACTACGCCACGTCCGGCACCTTCTCTGACCCCCCGCTGTCTTCTGGGAGACACACAGGTCCCAAAAAACAGCAGGGACCAGTGGGATCGCGCAGTGCAACTCACGCATGCGCAGTTGGTGAACCAGGAAGTGAAGCCGCAAGGCTTCACTTCCTGATTCCCTTACCGAAGATGGCGGCGACAGCACCTGAGAGCCGATGGACAGATCGGCTTCGGGTGCCGACATCGCGGGTGCCCTGGACAGGTAAGTGTCCATATATTAAAAGTCAGCAGCTGCAGTATTTGTAGCTGCTGACGTTTAATTATTATTTTTTTGGCGGAACTCCACTTTAATGTGCTTCGTCTTGAGACACTCCTTTGTTGCCTTGGCGGTGTGTTTTGGGTCATTGTCATGCTGGAATACCCATTTTTATAATACCATGACTGAGGGAAGGAGGTTCTCACCCAAGATTTGACAGTACATGGCACCGTCCATCGTCCCTTTAAGTTGTCCTGTCCCCTTAGCATAAAAGCACCCCCAAAGCATAATGTTTCCATCTCAATGCTTGACAGTGGGGATGGTGTTCTTGGGGTCATAGGCAGCATTCCTCCTCCAAACACGACAAGTTGAGTTGATGCCAAAGAGCTTGATTTTGGTCTCCTCTGACTACAACACTTTCACCCAGTTCTCCTCTGAATCTTTCAGTTGTTCATTAGCATACTTCAGACGGGCCTGTACATGTGCTTTCTTGAGCAGGTGGACTTTGCGGGCACTGCAGCATTTCAGTCCTTCATGGTGAAAAATTATTTTCTTGGTGACTATGGTCCCAACTGCCTTGAAATCATTGACAAGATTGTCCCGTGTAGTTCTGGGCTATTTCCTCATTTTTCTCGTGATCATTGTAACTCAACGAGGTGAGATCTTGCATGGAGCGCCCGACTGAGGAAGATTGAGAATTATTTTGTGTTTCTTCCATTTGCGAATAATACACCAACTGTTGTCACCCTCTCACCAAGCTTATTGGCAATGGTCTTGTAGCCCATTCCAGCCTTGTGTAGGTCTACAATCTTGTCCCTAACAAGTCTACAATCTTGTCCCTGGTCTTGGCCATGGTGGAGAGATTGGAATCTGATTGATTGCTTCTTTTATACAGGTAACAAACTGAGATTAGGAGCACTCTCTTTAAGAGAGTGCTCCTAATCTCAACTCGTTACCTGTATAGAAGACACCTGGGAGACAGAAATCTTGCTGATTGATAGGGGATAAAATACTTATTTCACTCATTAAAATGCAAATTAATTTATAACTTTTTTGAAATGCACTTTTCAGGATATTTTTGTTGCTATTCTGTCTCTCACTGTTAAAATAAATCTACCATTAAAATTCCTGCCACAGTTGCAAAACATCCCAGCTGTGGCATATGTACACCCCAGCCGCTGCCTCTGCAGCTAAAGGGGGTAGCAGTTTAAGGGTGCTAAAACTGCAGCTCAACATCAAGGTTTTACTGACCTCCCCAACCTTGCGTGTGAATGAACCCCAATAGTGCAGCCAGTGTCTCTAATCACTACCATATCAGTCACAGTGTTGCCAGACCAGTGTAGCTAAAATCAGTGTACCTGATTGCCACCAGACCAGTGCAGCCAGGAACAGTTTTACTGATCACTGCCACACCAGTTCCAGTGTGACCGATGTTGTTTGTCATCAATATGATATGGATTACTAATCAGCTCATACTACCATACATTGCAGTGCCATGTTTATATCTGTGGTTGTAATATAAATGTAATGTAATATGTCTATGGCATTGACTTGTGTATACATATGAATTTTGCAATATCCATGTGTGTTGTGTATCAATTTTAACATGCCATTCCACTTGTGTCTGTACTTTAATAAATATGCTATATTGTTTTGATCAATTATTTGGTATATGCCTCATATAAAGTCCCAACCCCTTCTTTCTAGGTAGCAGTGGAAGGGCACTAAAACTGCAGCTCAACATCAAGGTTTTACTGACCTCCCCAACCTTGCGTGTGAATGAACCCCAATAGTGCAGCCAGTGTGTCCAATCACCACCATACCAGTCACAGTGTTGCCAGACCAGTGTAGCTAAAATCATTGCCACCAGACCAGTGCAGCCAGGAACAATTTTACTGATTACTGCCACACCAGTTCCAGTGTCACTAGACCAGTATATAATAGCAATAGTGCTCCTTATAATCCCCACAGCAATCGCAGTGTCACCATACCAGCGTAAGCCAACAATGGTATCTCTGGTTGTCACCACACCAATGTCAGTGTCACCCGATCAGTGTAAGTCAAGAGCATATTCCCTGATTGCCGCTACAAAAGTCCCAGTGTCACCAGACCAATGCAGCAAGCAACAGTGTTCCTGATCACTGCCACACCAATACAGTGTTGCCTCTGTCTGCCGTCTGTACTGACCCAGGCCTGTTTATTGACAACATGACTGTCTGCTGCCTGGACTGATCTTTTGGCTGTCTGCTAACCATGTCTCTTCCTATCACCTGAACTGACCCATTTGCACTACTAACTGACTACGTTACTGTGAGAAACCAATCCCAGCCATCCCCTGTGGAAAACTGCACTCCTGGAACCTCGGGAAGTATTTTGTTCTTGCTTTCTCCAGTCTTCTAACCTTCCTGGACAGTGAACATGGCAGGCATTCCTGGGGGCAGCCACGTACCAGTAGGCTAGGCTTGCTTGCCTTATAGTAACGGGGACTGCTATAGATGACCTTACACTAAGCTATATATACTGAACACTCGAGATAGAGGTGGCCATTACAGTACATTGGTTTTGACATGGTTGGTTGATTTGTGTGATACACAGAATACAATTAAAATGCTAAAAATAGTAAAGCGATACCCTCAACAATGACGTGAAGTACAAATAAAAAGCTAAAAACAATAAATATCTGGCAGTGATCATATGTGAATTTATAACAATGTCAGATTCAGCAAAATTAAATGAACCAAAAGTCCACTTTATAGATCAATATAATGTGTAACATATACTATAAAATAAATTGTCTCTCGTCGTGAAGTAGGTTCAAATAGATGAGAGAGATCGCAGATAAGATTCTTCCATGATAACTCCCAAAGATCATAAGAACAAGGGAACAGCACTCCACCCAGTGATATATAGTTCTGCTCACCTCTAATTCTGACCTCGGAGCAAATAAGAGGTCAATAAAACCCTAATGCCCTGTACACATGATCGGATTTCCGATGGAATAAAATCCGATGGATTTTTCCATTAGAAATCCGATGAAGCTGACTTCCATCAGTCTTACCTACACACCATCAGTCAAAAATCCGACCGTTCCAAACGCCGTGACGTAAAACACTCAGAAGAGCCGAGAAAAATGAAGTTCAATGCTTCTGAGCATGTGTCGACTTGATTCTGAGCATGCGTGGGTTTTTTCTCCGATGGAGTTCCCCACAGACGATCGGAATTTGCTATTGTTTATTTTTCCATCGGTAAAATTTAAAACATGTTCTATTTTTTTATACCGATGGAAAAGCCGATCGTGTGTACGTGTACGCGGCATAATAGGGTAATCAGGATGATCTTCTCTCCACTTATGCTTCACCACAACTCTTCCTTTGTATGTCCACACAGGCAAGTTCACATTTAAATGAGAAGGGGAGTCTTAGGCCCCTTTCACACTGGGGCGGTTTGCAGGCGCTATTGTGCTAAAAATAGCGCCTGCAAACTGTCCCTAAACAGCGGCTGCTGTTTCTCCAGTGTGAAAGCCCGAGGGCTTTCACACTGGAGCGGAGCGCTAGCAGGACGGTAAAAAAATTCCTGCTAGCCGCATCTTTGGAGAGGTGAGAGGAGCGGTGTGTTTACCGCTCCTCCACCGCTCCTTCCCATTGAAAGCAATGAGAAACCGCGGTAATACCGCCGGCAATGCGCCTCTGCAGAGGCGCATTGCCGGCGGTATTAACCCTTTTTCGGCCACTAGCGAGGTTAAAACTGCACCGCTAATGGCCGAATACCTCCGCAATTCCTACGGTATAGCGCCGCTAAAAATAGCGGCGCTATACCGCCACCGCACCCACTGCCCCAGTGTGAAACCAGCCTTAGTGCTTTCTGATGTAATTTATTATATAAACATGAGTATATAAAACACTCAAATGGTATAAAAACATTAAGGCTCTTAACAGCATATGCAGTCAGATTTGGAGGGGAGCAGAACTATATACCACTGGACGGAGTGCTGTTCCTTTCTCCTGAGGATCTTTGAGAGTTATCACAGAAGAATCTTATCTGTGATAGGACTGGTGCAGCAAATTTATTTCATCCTACTTCACGAGAGACAATTTTTATTTTTCATTATACACATATATATTTATTGTTATGTAAAGAGGACTTTTGGTTCATTGAATTTTGTAGTATCTGACACCGGATGTTAGTTGATGAGTTCACATATGATCACCGCAAGGTATTTATTGTTTATTGGTTTATAGCTCTTTATTTGTACTTCACATTTTGTTGTTGAGAGTAGCGCTGAATTATTTTTTGCATTTTAATAACTGGGAGTGTTGTGAAATCACTTTTTGAGTGCTAGCCTACAACCCACAAGGGAGGTGTTTTCATGATTGCATGGATTGACCTTTAAATACACAAGATACAATTGGATTAATTTACTAAAACTGGAAAGTGCAAAATCTGGTGCTGCTGTGCACAGAAACCAATCAGCTTCCATTTTTTGTCAACGCTTAATTGAACAAGCTGAAGTTAGAAGCTGATTGGCAATTATGCACAGCTGCACCAGATACATAATCAGTTCATGCCGTGTGTGAGAATTATCTTATTAAATTGACAACTTTCTGCATTTTCCTAATACTTGTGGGCAAAAAAGCTTCTTAAAAAATACTGTAGCGGGTATTTGAATGCTAGTGGGAGGCATCTGGGTGGTAGTGTAACCCAGATGCATTGATTGTTAGGGAATCTGAGACCCTTTTGTGGTTCTTGGAGGACTCTGGTGGTGTGAGGTTCCCTGTGGCCTGCAGGTGGCGCTGTCGCCCTGGGCCGGAGCTGAACACTCACCCCAAGACTGCATCCCTTTTTGTCCTTTCCTGGCGCTGGTACAGCGGGGCGGGGAACCTGCTGTGACGCAAAGGGAGAGGAGATAAAAGAGGCGGACGCCCTGACCTTGGGGTTCAGAGTCGGAGGACGCAGCCGCGCCCAGGCACCTTCAGCCTGGATGCTGGCGTTCCGGAGTTCCGGGCCCAGGTGCCCTTGACCTGACCAAAGCGGGAGATGGAGTCAATCTCAGGCACCTTTAGCCTGGGGTGAGGTACTATGGCGGAAGCCTGGAGCTCAGTACCTTCGACTGAGTTCCGCGAGGGTGGAGGAATCCGAGGGGGCCCTAACTCCTTGGGTGCCCGTGTCTTAGACGAGGAGGCCGGTGAGCGGAACTTCTCCGGAGAGTCCAGCGCAGGATTGCTGGTGACGGAGAGGCCTCCGGTAATTGTCTTGGACGGATGTCCTTCCCCTGATAGGGGCTACGTTAGCGAAGGTAATCCATGTTCTGTTCAATATAGTCAGTGGCAGTGACTATTCGCCATTGGTGACACCACAGTGGTTAGCTCTAAGATCTCTTAGATCTAAAAGAATTGTGCCTTGGCCTACTCCCCACAAAGACTGAAGTGTTATATGGGTCTCAACCTGTCTGTGCTGTATGACTATTTATTGAGAAGAATAAATACGAGTTGGACCTTTTCAGTGTGTGGAACTCTGGTTACTAGGCGCAAAGGGGAGTTAATCCGAGGAGAGGATTTGACTCTAGGACACATACACAAAACCCGATAGTCCTGGCTTTCACCTCTACACATTGGAGGACATGGGGCGTGGTGCATCTCATCCCTCCTCCCAGTACTAACCCCTAGACGAGACAAACAAGCCGTGAATGAGAAGGGGTGAGAGGGGTGAGGTCGCTACAATACCTTGGAGTGTTTGCTTTCCAGAATGCAGTGATTTTTTTGGGTGTTTTTCCTGTCCAAGTGCTTCAGGGACTCAAGAAATATGATAGTCAGGAAATAAGTTGCATAATTTATGCTCCTTGAAAGCCCAAAAGGTGCTCCTTGGATTTTGGGCCCCTCTATGTGCTTCAGCTGTGAAAGAAGCTCACATATATGGTATGCCCTTACTCAGGAAGAGTAGCAGAATGTGTTTTGCAGTGTGATAATAAGTATGACTATGCTGTGTATAAGCAAGGTGGAAAGAATGGGCGCCAGTAACTTTTTGTAAAAATTAACATTTTTTTCCCCCTCTTAACAGGAACGTGGGAGAGAGGGTTAGGGCACAGGACACCCTTAGGCAAATGCAATAGCAATTAGGCAAACTCCACAGACAAGAATAGAACTAGGCAGACAGCAATACAGAAAAGGGGCCTTTAAGCGGAATGGCAGCAATCTGTATCTTGTAGCATTGGCTGTCTCCAATAGCAACAACCTTTCTCACAGTAGCCCCACTGTAGATCTTCCCGGTTAATGCACAGTATCCCACTGAGGATCCTCAAGCTTTACTCACAGTATCCCACTGTAGATCCTCAAGCTCAGATCGCCTTCTCTCACTACACTTCTTGGACTCTCAGCTACCTGCTGGATTCCTCGAGCTTCACCCACAGCTAACCGCTGTACTTATCTTCAAGGTTTACTTACAGCTACCCACCGTACTCCTTCAAGCTTTACTCACAGCTACCCGCTGTATTCCTGGATGAATCTCCACTGAAGCTTTCCCACTTACTTCACCATCCCCAGCTAGTGAAGCGTCTGCTCTGGTACTCCTTCAGAACTTCATCCCTTCCAAACGTGCCTCTGGTAACAGGAGTGGTCGTCCCTCCAGCAACTGCTTCTCCTTTACCTCTGGCAATGAACAAGCTCACCTCGGGCGGAGCCACTAACACATGTGGTTCTGCCCCGGGCTTCAGACTTAACCTCTGCTGTTCCTCCTTTGCGGACCCTTGAAGTACTGGATAGGTATAGAAGCCAGTAAGACTCCTGGATAGGCCTCAGACTTCAGGCCTAGCAGCCAGGAGCTGTTTGACACACATACACCCAGGGCACAGCCCTGGGCGGGAAGAACCCGATCACCCTACTCCTCCCAAATAAATAGCCTATCCCAGCATGCAAGGCGGACAAAATAAACTCCTGCTAATTGGCTGAGACAACTTATTTACTCATCACCTGAATTCACTGTACTCCATCATCCAAATGCCAAAAGAAACAGTGCCACCTATTGACAAAAGAGACAGACTACAAATTGAACTCAGACTTAGGACAGTAATCAGTGTATCAAAGACTACCAATTAGCCAGGCTAGTTACCACCTAGCACAACTAGAATTATTAGCAGCCTTGTTTAGGACCAGGGTGCTACACAAGAAAACAAAACAGTGCAAAAATTGCACCAGTATAACAACAAAAAGTCGGTTGTTCTTCATACCTACTAAACAGTCCATCAAATCATTATTGCTAGTAGTGGTAAGAGGATAAAGACCAGTATCTAAGACCAGCAACATTTAACAACATACTGTATGTAGGCCCAGGCCTATTATTCAAATAATACACAAAAAGGTCAAATGCAGTTATAAAGCTTCACAACAGCAGAGGATGTGTCCCATATGTAAGCATTATATCAATGTAAAGGGATGACTTAAAGCAGAGGGGCAGGACCCCAGTCCATTTACCATTGTTGAGGATGTTCTCAGGCCTAAGCTGTCATATCAGGGTTCTCAGGCCACATGACCCAGACTTTTTCAAATTTAGAGTGACATCCTCTACTATTGCAAGTAGCCTTGTACAGAGGAAGAACAGAATTCACCAAAGTTTTCCTGTTATTTAAGGTTGGTGGTGCAGAAGATTTCCAGTATAAAATAATTGCTTTCCTGGCATAGTACAGAAGTATAACAAGTAATGTTTTAGTCACCTTTCTTGGGGCTAAGGATTCCAGCAAGCACAGAGCAACACCTTGGGGTACTCAAAAAGTAGTTACATCAAACATGGATTAATAAGAAAACAAAGAAGGGGAAGGCGCAAACCCCTAGTACATTTTCCAAGTAAAAACTGAATTTATTGATTTAAAAAGCAACCAATAAATTGCATACTCACAAAGGTGTATAAGTATACTGCAAGTACATAACATGAGGTAGAACATCCAAGTGTTTCTGTGGCCTCACATATGCACGCTAACACGTTTCGGGGCGCACCCCCTTCTTCAGAGCACAGCACTGATAGAATGAGGTAGAAAATCCAGTTGTTTCTGCATCCTCACATATGCAGCTAACACGTTTCGGGAGCGCATCCCCTTCTTCAGAGAACATCCATGGGTTTCCGCGGCCTCACATATGCATGCTAACGCGTTTTGGGGCGCATCCCCTTCTTCATAGCATTCGGGTGTGCCCCCGAAACATGTTAGGGTGCATATGTGAGGCCGCAGAAACACCTGGATGTTCTACCTCATGTTATCCTTCCATGTACTTGCTGTATACTTAATACACCTTTGTAAGTATGCATTTTATTGGTTGCTTTTCACTTCAATAAATTCAGTTATCACTTGGATAATGCACTAGGGCTTTACGCCTTTCCCTTCTTTGTTTTTGTTGTTTTACATGGGACATCCCTATCCGAGGAGGGCTGCATCCACCGGGCATTGGACCATGTATGTGTAGCGGCCTCACCCCTCTCCCTTGCTTTATCGGTTATATGGTTGTTGTCTAGGGGTACCTGGGAGAGAGAGATGATACCCACCACGGCCCATGTCCTCCCGTAACTAGGAGGTGAAGGCCAGAGATTGGGCTTTTGTGTAGGTGTCCTAGAGCCAAGTCCAGTCCTTCGTCCCTGACTCCTTTGCTTAGTAACCCAAGTTCCACACAGTGAGTAGGTACAACTCAGTTTTATTCTTCTTGCCAAGCAATAAAACAGTCTTTCTCCTTTTGAATAATGGGGGGACAGATCGAGGCACAATCCTTTCCCTTCTTGCTGCTGCCCACTGTGCTGTCACCAGTGGTGAATAGTCACTGCCACTGACTAGGTAATATAGAACGTGAATTTACCTTCGCTCACTTTGCCCCTGTCAGAGGAAGAAATCCGTCCAAGGGAGAAGTGGAGGCCTCTCCATCACCAGCGATGCTGCGCCGGACTCTTCGGAGAAGTTACTGCACACCAGTCCTCACGAACTCAGACACGGGCACCCAAGGCATTAGGGCCCCCTCGGATTCCTCCACCCTCACGGAACTCAGTTTTAGGTCCTGAGCCCCAGGCATCCGCCATAGTACCTCACCCCAGGCTAAAGGTGCCTGAGATGGACTCCATCTCCGCTCCAGCTAGGCCAAGGGCGCCTAGGCCTGGAACACCGGAACACCAGCACCCAAGCTGAAGGTGCCTGGGTGCGGCCACGTCCTCCGACTCTCTCCCCAAGGTCAGGGCGTCCGCCCCTTTTATGACCTCTCCCTTTGCGTCACAGCGGGTTTCCCGCCCCGCCATACCAGCTCCAGGGGAGGACAAAAAGGCACGGTTCGCAGTGTGAGTTCAACTTCGGCCCAGAGCAACAGCGCCACCCAGGGACCCCAAGGAACCTCACACCACCAGAGTCCTCACATAATTCAAATACCCGCTACATATGTGATGTGATATTGGTTGGCTTTCCCTCTGGCGAAGACCGCTAATCGTTGGGAGTTGGCTGTCTAAACATGGATTAATATACAAAGTAAAAAATCTGCACTAAAGTGTTTAGTACAAATATAAATGTCAGACAGCAGCACTCACTATTGTTTGAACACCAACAATGTAAAACATATGAGTCAAATAAATGTGCTGCCCTATCTTTTTAAACGCTTAATAATGTTTGTGTGTGTGAATAACAATCAGAAATTGACAATAAAGAAATAAGAAATCACACCTATAGTGGTGTCATAAAAAAAACACACAAAACATATATACTGCTTTAAATCAGTGTATGAAGTCCATAAGTGTCGACACACCATGCTTCAAAACTTGTGACTTGTGTTTAGAGAATAATACTCCAGATGCTCCTCCACCATCACGCCAAACTGCTTACCAAGACCAGTGGTCCTCACAGATCAAGAGGTCTCACAGTGCTTCAATATGTGATCCAAAGAGCAGCCAGGATCCAAACACTGTCATCACAGAAAGGAGCTCTGTAGGTAAAGCGGAGTTCCACCCACAAATTTCGTTTTTCTTTCTTAAATATATCTGTTACTATTATATTATGTTGTTTTGGCATTGGTTTGTGTGGTAAATAGCGCCGCTTTAGTTAGTTTTAAAAAAAAAATATTATCTTATATTCTTTATGCTCAAGCGTTCCCATCTTGCTTGTGGGCAGGCAAAGCCCACAAGCATAAACTCCCGGGTTTCGGTGCTGCTGAATAACCAGCATGCACCGCCCGTTCTCATGCATACGCAGTAAGGTCATTTAGCTACAATTCTAGCCCTCAGCGCTGCCCACTGACTCCTGGGAATTGATGACACAAATCTCCCAGGAGCATTAGTGAACACAGGCGCCGAGGGAAATTACGTCAGGCACCGCGGAGAGGAAGGGGCAGATTACTGTAAAAAATGTTTTTTACAGTAAATGTTTTTTCTGATGCTTTTTCCTGTTGATTAATGTAAAGTTAATTTTGTGGGTGGAACTCCGCTTTAACAACACAGACATGTTACAGGAAAAAACACAGAAAGAGGCTGCATAGTGTAGTATTTAAGTTGAAGCATTTATTTAAAAAGGGATCGGTACTCACAAAACTTTACTGCACAGCAAGGTGTACAAATGAACATTGCATAAAAACCTTCTGCCTCGAAAATAGTGTAGGTCTTACTAGGACTTAACATCAGTTATACAGTTTTTTACTTTAGGCATGACAATTTGTTATGCAGTCCTTTACGATAGGTACACTGTCAATGTTATATCTGTGTTATCTAAATTCTTCAGAAATTTTTTGTGGTTATGTTGCTGTACGACTGTACTATACGTGTTAATGCTACCCTATGCTGTATATGTTATGTTCTGGACTCACCTTTCGGTGGTCTAAATAAAATATTTGAAAAAATAAAAACCTTCTACCTCTCACGGTGTCCGTGATGATGTCATCGCTACATTCTGCCCGTCTCCTGACATGCAATTTGTCTCAAAATACGTCCTCTAGAGGCATTCAGGATCTTAAGGTGTATGTGTGATTTCTTATTTCTTTATTGTCAATTTCCGATTGTTATTCACAGGCGCCCTGGTTGAAAAAGGCTGGACTAGGTGATATACACTGATTTTGGGTTATGTTTACCAAAGAAATGTTGCAAATACATTTTGGCCTAAATTTAAGAAGAAAGATTATTTTAATGCAATAACTTTTAACAAAAACGAAGAAAAGCAAGTTTTTTTTTAAAAAATGTTAATGTTTTTTTCCTTTTGAAAAAAAAAACCTTGTGATGATTAAATACCACTAAAGGCCTGTACACACGACACAAAAATTGGATGGAAAAATTTGCACGACAAGCTGTCTGCTGTCAGGGTCACCTGTGGCCAGGTGACAGATGCACACCGTAGGGGGACAGGAGTGCACCGCGAGGTAGTGAACCCTATGGCTGGCTTCTGTGGATAGGAAACTGGGTGGTTGTGGAAAGCGGGACCAGAGGAGCACAACCGGGATCCCAACGGAAGCGAGAGCCAAGATTCCCCAGGGCGCGGAGTCTAAGACCCAGCTGGTCTTCTCCAGGGCCTCTAGTGGTGAGGATGTTACGCTGCAGGCTGGGACCAGGTCGCGGCCCCTGGAGTTTCCTAGCTCACGCCCCGTAGGATAAGGGGAAGCAGCAGCACACGATAGAGAGAACCGAATAACAAGCCGAAGGTCAGGGGCCACAAGCAGACAAGGATGGTCGGGGACAAGCCAATAACGTAACAGAGAGACAGACGTAGCACACGGCAGGCAGGAACCCAAACACACAATGCCTAACAAACACGTTGATCAGCAAAGCAGGCTTGCAGTGCACAGGTTAATATAGTGTTCTGTGATAGGGCCTGGGGTGGAGTCTGGCTGGGAGGAGATTATAAAGGAAGCCAGGTGAAAGGGCTCAGGCCTCTAAGATGAACACATGGGAAGGAAGGTAAGCTGACAGACAAACACTACTGCATATCCATGACAGTACCCTCCCTCTTATGGGCCCTCCCCCGCCTGGACCCAGGCTTAAAGGGAAATCTCTGATAAAACCTTCTCAACAGATGAGGTGCAGCGACATCAGATGCAGCGATCCAAGACGCCTCCTCAGGACCAAAACCTCTCCAATGCACAAGGTACTGAAGAATGCCTCTGCAGAGCCGAGAATCCAGAACTTGTCTAACCTCGTACTTAAGATTATCCTCAGAGACCGAAAACGAGGTAGGGAGATGACAAGAAGATCTATTGAGGACCAAAGGCTCTCTAGGAATAAGCAAGGGCATGAGAGGATCAACAGGAATCTGAGGAGGGTCCCCTAGACCCTTAAAGGGGAACTGGTCATCTTGCACAGGACCATCAGACTGGGCAGATGTCAGTGGAACCCTGAAGTCAGGTTGGTTAGAAGGTGACATGTCGCCGGAGTCAAGCTGAATAGCTGAAGGACAAGCAGAATGTCCCAAACAAGAAAAAGTAGGAGGCTCACTGGGCATGGGCTGGACTGGCATAACTAGTACAGAGGCAGAGTGAATAGCTGAGTCAGGTGTAGCGACTACCTGAATCGCATCGCAAGACGTAGCGACTGCAGGACTTGTAGACAAGCTAGCCTGGCTGTGCGTCCAAGGGTGGTTAGGGACAGAGAAATGTAAATGGTTATGCAACCTGGAATGAATGACCGGCTCAGATTCACAGGGGGCAACCTTGGGTAGGCAGGACGAGGAACAGGAGGGACCCCAAGCCAGGATCTGTCCAGTAGTCCAGTCCACATGAGGAGAATGGAGCTGTAACCATGGGAGACCCAAAATGATAGGCGTTGAGGCCTTGGGTAAGATAAGGAAGGATATCCACTCCTGGTGGAGTGTCCCTACCGACATCTTAACAGGGAGGGTCTGGAAGCGGATAGGTCCCCCTGGGAGAACAGTACCATCAATCGCCAAGACCACCAATGGCGTGGTGAGGGGCAAAAGAGTAAGTCTCATGGACGATGCGATTTCCCAGTCCATGAAATTACCAGCGGCTCCGGAATCCAGATATGCTGAGACCGAATGAGAAGAAGCACCAACATGAAGGAACACAGAAAGCATAAGACGAGAAGGGGAAGGTGATATTTCTGGGTCCAATACTCCACTTTCCAGATGAAGTGGACCCGAACGTTTTTCTGGACAAAGAGAGCAAGTGTCACGAAAATGACCTTTGCCCCCACAGTAAAGACACAGACCAAGAGTTCTGCGCCTAGCACGTTCCTCGGGGGATAACCTGGTCCGACCCAGCTGCATGGGTTCCTCAGCTGGTAGGAGATGCTCTACGGGTCGAAGAGAGGGGAGCTCAGGCTGACTAAGAACCAAGGAGTGCTGGCGTTGCTTTTCTAAGGTCCTCTCCTGAAAGCGAATATCGATCTGGTTACACAAGGAGATAACGCCGGCCAGATCAGTGGGGATGGTTCTTCCTGCTAATTCATCCTTCACTCTATCAGACAGGCCATGCAAAAAGGTTGCGACTAAGGCCTCATTGTTCCAGCTCAACTCAGCCGACAGTATGCGGAAATGAAGGGCATACTGTCCCACAGAAGCAGACTCTTGGCGGAGACGTAAAAGGGCGCTGGCCGCTGAAGAGACACGAGCCGGTTCTTCGAAGATATTCCGAAAAAGTTTCAAGAAGCCAGACAGGCTAGAAACCACTGGATCATTCAGTTCCCACAGAGGGGCTGCCCAGGCTAAAGCTTCACCAGAGAGGAGGGAAATGATATAGGCTACCTTAGCCCGATCAGACAGGAAGTTTTGGGGCTGGAGCTCAAAATGAATCGTGCATTGGCTAAGGAACCCCCTGCAAGCCTTGGAGTCCCCAGAGAAACGGGACGGAGCTGGCAGTTGTAGTGAGTGTGTGGCTGCGACTGGTGCAATAGGTGCAGCCGCTGATTGTATTTGAGGTTGTGGATTCAGGGTTCCCAAGGAGGCCTGAAGCTGCTCGAAGCGAGAAGCCAGATCCTGGAGGAATCGCATCACCTGAGTCTGATTCGATTCCTGGGTTTCAAGTCTGCAAACTATGCCCTGCAATGGATCATCCGCGGGTAGCGGGATGTCAGCCGGGTTCATGGCTGATCAAACTGTCAGGGTCACCTGTGGCCAGGTGACAGATGCACACCGTAGGGGGACAGGAGTGCACCGCGAGGTAGTGAACCCTATGGCTGGCTTCTGTGGATAGGAAACTGGGTGGTTGTGGAAAGCGGGACCAGAGGAGCACAACCGGGATCCCAACGGAAGCGAGAGCCAAGATTCCCCAGGGCGCGGAGTCTAAGACCCAGCTGGTCTTCTCCAGGGCCTCTAGTGGTGAGGATGTTACGCTGCAGGCTGGGACCAGGTCGCGGCCCCTGGAGTTTCCTAGCTCACGCCCCGTAGGATAAGGGGAAGCAGCAGCACACGATAGAGAGAACCGAATAACAAGCCGAAGGTCAGGGGCCACAAGCAGACAAGGATGGTCGGGGACAAGCCAATAACGTAACAGAGAGACAGACGTAGCACACGGCAGGCAGGAACCCAAACACACAATGCCTAACAAACACGTTGATCAGCAAAGCAGGCTTGCAGTGCACAGGTTAATATAGTGTTCTGTGATAGGGCCTGGGGTGGAGTCTGGCTGGGAGGAGATTATAAAGGAAGCCAGGTGAAAGGGCTCAGGCCTCTAAGATGAACACATGGGAAGGAAGGTAAGCTGACAGACAAACACTACTGCATATCCATGACATCTGCCAATTTTCGGATCATTAGTACGGTGCTTTCTACAGCCAATTTCGTTTTTTCGTCAGACAAAAGCTGGATGTGCAGACTATGAAATTTTTGTCGGATGTGAACATTACGTCACTTCTAACGTTGTATTCTGTCGTATGAAATATTTTGCATTATGAGTAACCTCTTCACTTTTGACATGAGACTAGCATGCCACAAAAAATGCCACAAAAAACAGACGTCCGGTCGTCCGAAAATCTAAGCGCATGTACGAGGCTTAAGCAAAAGCTTTATCTGTTTTTAAAAAAAATGGTATACAATTCATTTGGGTACAGTGTGGCATAACTGAGTGTTTGTTATTCAAATTTTGACAACGCTGAACACTGAAAAATGTCCTAGGCAGGAAAGGAGTGAAATAGTCTGGTCTTGAACTGGTTAAAGTATACATGTACTTTTCATACAGTAATCCTTTAAATAACCAACCCCCCGCCAAAGAAGGTCCTTAGATCCTCCTATAACCTGTCTGAGAGTCACATAGCCTGCCCACAAAGAGTCTCCTGGCCACACTTGTGCAGTACAATCTGATGAATTTTTGTGAAAAGACCATCTTCCATTGGGACTACTAATGATGGCCTCTCCTTTTCATAGAAATGCAGGAAGATTTTAAGATCTTTGAAGAGTGGGGACTGGTACCTATCCTAGAATGACTAGTCTACAGTTGTCTGAACTGATAACTCACTAAAACACTTTTTTTCCTTTAAGCTGCTGGTTGAATAAAAAAACTGACCCATGTATGGCCAGTGATCCAATTTGTGTATTAAACCAAAGACCAGACAAACTCCACTTGAGAATTTGTTATTTCATAAACCCTTTTACTCTACTGTTGCCATACCAGGCCACATGCCCTCAACATGGGCGGGTGCCCCCCCAAAGCACCTTGTCCCCATGTTGATAAGGGGGCCCCCAGATCCCACCCCCATGTAAATGAGTAGGGGTATATAGTACCCCCTACTCATTCACTCCCCAAAAAAAGTGCAGTGTAAAAAAAAACATTAGACGGTTTTTGACAAGTCTTTTATTTAAAAAATAACAATAAATGTCCCCTGGTGGGACAAGGGGCTGTATCGCATTGGGCACTTCTTCACCCCTTCAGGCCCGGTTACCCAGAAATTCTGTGTTCAGAACCTAGAAATGCCGGCCTCGGAGCACTACAGTTTCCTACAGATACAACACTTCCTCCACAGGATATGGAAGGGGAACCTATCCCCCCCAAATTTACTCCTTATGAAATGTGGTGCGGACAGGCTATAGCTCAGAGGGGTGGAATCTCAATCATTTACCAATAACTTGCCCTCCCATCCTCAAAATCCTCTTACATGCTGGCATGGGAAAATGACCTCCAAATTACTTGGGACATTGAGAGGTGGCAGTCTTCATTTTTCAGAGCTTTCCAGGGGGTGAGAAACATCTCATTAGTTGAATCTGGAGTCAAGGTCTTGACCAGATGGTACCTCACCCCCTCGAAGCTAGCCTTATTTTATCCCACAGCGAGTCCTCTCTGCTTCTGCGGATGTCAGCTCACAGGCACCATGGCCCACACTTGGTGGGAGTGCCCTAGAATTAAGTCATTTTGGAGCAGGATGTTTACTCTAATCCAAAGGGTAACTACTCATAAGCTTCCGAGAACCCCAGCCATAGCTCTCCTTAATGCTGACCTACCTGGAATTCCCAAAGCAAGCCGCAAACTAATACATTTTATACTGCTAGGGGCCAAGATGACCATAGTCAAGGCGTGGAAACAACCCACGGTCTCCCTCTTCGCGGCCAAGCGTAATGCCGCGTACACACGATCGATTTTCTCGACGGTGAAAACACCGTCGAGAAAATAGACGGGAAAAACGAGGAACGGCTTGTTCCCCTACACATGGCCGTTTTTCCCATCATTTTTTCTCTTGGTCGAGAAAAACGACCGTGTGCAAGCTCCCCGACAGTGTTTCCCTATGGGAAAACTGCAGCGGAAAAAAATAATGTGAATCACAACGAGAAAAATTAGAGCATGTTCTAATTTTTCTCGTCGTGGTTAATGCCGTTTTTCTCGTCAGGGAAAAATGACCAAAAGCCCACACACGGTCGTTTTTCTCATCAAAGAGAAAAAATGTAATTTTTCCCGACGAGAAAAATGGTCGTGTGTACGCAGCATAAGATCTCCTGGATCATGTCTCAGGAGAAACTAGCCAGCATATTAACCAAAACGGTCCCGAAGTTCGAAGCCATCTGGGAACCTTGGTCCCTACATGTGGGGGTTCCACTGCGCCCAGGATTTCAGTCCCAATCGATAACTACTGGGGACGGCAACTCGGCCCCCTCCCGGTAAGATCAGCTCTCTCTCCTCTTCTTTCTCTCTGCGATACTCTTCTTTCTCCTTCCTCTTTCTATTATCTCTCTCTTTTTTTTTTTTGGTACTTTCCGACTCCATATGGCATGTTTCTAGGCTTATATCTGGATTGTTAGTCTGACTGTTTTTTTTTTTTCTTCTTCTTCTTCTCTAATCACTCTGGCACAATGTTAATACTGGACTTCTGTCCTCATGGTCCTTAGCTACCTTCGGGATCGGGGGGGGGGAACCCTCCGGGCACAGTTTGTTCCCAATAGGGGTGCTTGGGGTTTTCTCCCCATGATCCGGTATCATTGTCTGAATAGTAGGACGAGGTATTTAGAGTGAAAGTACTAGTCAGTGGTCAATTTATCTGTACCGGTAGGACTCTGTTTGTACTTTGCCATTGCATATTGTGATCTTATGTCTGGAAGGATTGTACCAATTGTTTATTCTCTTTTGGTTTTATAAAATCAATAAAATTCTTTGAAAGTAAAAAAAATAAATAAAATGTCCCCTGGTGTAGATCCTTTATCAATCATGGTGCCCACCGCCATCGTCGGCCTGAAAAAAGAAAAAAAAAGGTCCACTTGTGCCGAAGGCTCCCGCTGTCTGCCAGTTCCTAAATACTTACGGGGCAGGGTCACCCATGACATCACCAGGTGGCGCTGTCCCTTAATTATTTAAGAACTGTCACACAGCGGAGCTGGCAGATGGCAGGAGCCTTCAGCATGAGTGTTGGGGAGCTGAGTTTTCTACACATCTGTTTTTACAACCAAGATCAGATGGCACTTGCCGTCCCCAAAGTTTGCATAGCAAAGAAAGGCTTGTCTCGAGGCCCCCTGGTGTGCTGGAAGCTGCTTCAAAGAGTTTAATGACAATGGACTGCAAGTCTGTCCCCAGGTGACCAAGTTGTAATTTACTGGAGGAAGGACTGCCCTGTGAGCAATGATTGGGTCAAAAATGTAAATGGGTTGGCAAGGGATGGAGTTCAAATGTCTATAGGTTATATTGCTAGAACCTTGCTCTAACGGCCATTTTTGGGCCTAAGACATGTAACCTGCAAAAGCCTAGTTCGATTTTACATCTGAGCACGATCAGTGAGGGTTATCAAGAGGAGTGTTAAGTATCCTTCATATTATTATTGGTTGTTGTAGATTGTATCTGATGTTACGATATGTTTACTATTTTTAGAGGAATAAATGTAATATGACTTGGTTTATGACGCAACTGTGTCTATCTCATAATTAATATTGTATCATCAGGCCTAACACGCTCTGATAGGTTAGACTAGCAAATAAGGGACTATACAATTAATACATAGATGCAATAGTTAGAGATTATAGATTAATAGATATAATATTGCATATTTTACAACAATGAGCCTACTTTTTTTTTTCCGGGTTGGCAGTGGTGGCGAGCGTCGTAATTGATGATGAATCTACAGCAGGGGACATTTATTTTTAACTTTTAAATAAATGACTTGTCAAAAACTGTCTAATGTCTTTTTTTTACACTACACATTTTTTTTGGTGAATGAGTAGAGGTATTACATAGGGGGTGGGGCCGGGATCTCCTGAGCCCCCTTGTTAAAGGGGGCTTCCAGATTCCGATAAGCCTCCCACCCGCAGATCCTCACAAACCTGGCCTCCCTGCCCCAAAGCACCACCCAATGTTGAGAGAATGGTATGGTTCAGGAGGGGGGCACACAACATTTTTTAAAAACATTTTGGCATGGGGGTTCCCTTCAAAATCCATATCAGACCCTAAGTGCCTGGTATGGATTTGGGTGGGGACCCTACGCCGTTTTTTTCCAATTTTTTTTAACTTTACAGCAGATGACACATTGGTTGTTAAGGGCGCGGCAGCTGTCCACTCCTTAACAACCAGGTTGTTTACTGGTTGTTGAGGATGCCGGCAGTAGCTGGTTCTTTAAATATCATATGTCGGGACCACTACTTTTTTTGTGAATTGACTTTCACTCCTGTTTTATGCAGAATTTACCGAGCATTTTTACTTTATGTGGTAAATACCGCATAAAGCAATAATGAATTGACATTTGTCACACTTACCCATATGCATCCTCTTCTATACAGATTCAAAATGATTGCTCCACTATGATCTGTATATTCTTTTCACTACCGCTCAGCAGGAAGATACAGTATCCCCATGATACTGACAAACAAGAAGATACATTTCTGATCTGATCTATCTATCTATCTATCTATCTATCTATCTATCTATCTATCTATCTATCTACCTATCTATCTATCTACCTATCTATCTACCTCTCTATCTATCTATCTATCTATCTATCTAATCTATCTATTATTTTGTTATGCCTTCCTTCTGCTCAGTTTTTTGCCAGGTTCTGACAACCAGCTGTCAATTTGCTCAGATTCATATCCTGCTATGAACTCTGCCTGTCTGCCAGAGTTCACTGCAGGCCAGGAAACAGGACTGCTAGTGAATAAGCTTATTATGGCATTCAAGAGGACCCAGCCAGAGGAAGGAAGACAGGGAGGCTAGTAAGGACTTAGTAAGGACAAAGATCCTTCACTATACTGTATATTTGTATTTTAGACATGACCTCAGATATGCTTTTGCCTATTAAGCTATAATACTAAAAGGCTGTCCATATCATTCTCTCCATAGTAGATATGGCTGTTCATATGTAGCACCAGATATGGCTTAACCGTCTAGGCTAGCACATATTTCTCAGGACCTTCAGGCCCCTTTCACACAGGCGGACCGTTCAAGTCCGCCTGTCAGTTTTTTAGGCGGACCTGAACGGACGCTCCATGCAAGTCTATGGAGCGACAGATGTCAGCGGTGACCATGTCCGCTGACATCCGATCTGCTCCGATTCGCTAAAATCAGACGTATGGCGATACGTTCGCCATCCATCCTGGTGGATCGGATGAGATCTAATGAAAACGGACATGCTATCCATTTTCATCCGATCTCTCCATAGGAATCAGCACTCCTCGACAGGCCCCTCACTGCTCAGTGAGCAGAGAGGGACCTGTCATCTGCCGGCTCAGTGGAGATCAACGGAGAGATCTCCCGCTGAGCTTGCGGACTCCGCTGCAATGGATCCACCCCATGTGGAAGGGGCCTGTAACGGCACCCCCAATATAAAGGGGTATAACGCCGTTTACGAGGTTCCCTCTCCTAGACACACATCCACTCGCTACCAATATCCACAGCTAAACGACCCTTTCCCATAGGGGCCGATCCCTCTGGAAGAAAACGAGACGCACTCTGTCTTCTTCTGTAGTAGGAATGCCTTTATTATTGAGAAACATTGTAACTTTATACACAATTCAATACACAGGATTTGACATGAACAAGGGCCCAGCTCCACCCACACCTCCTAAGACTCAACACCTCATCCTGACGTCTGCTAGGCTTCAAGAGTTCCCACCCAATACACATCTTCTCACAAAGGGTTGGCAGCCAGTCTGTCTGGCACTTTACAATACACACAAGGACTTAATCTCTATTCATACCAGACCTTCCCCAGTCATAATGAACAATAGAATGCAAAACAACTTAATTCCTCACAGCAATGATTACTTAACCCCCACATACAGTATACATCCAATCTATATACAATGTATATACAGCCTTGAATGTGGCTATCACAGACCATATCGGGGGTTTCTTTTATTCACCCTGTGTCCAAAGTGACCCCGCTGTCACACATCTCCCCTTTCGGCAGGGGACTAACAGAGGAGGGGACCCCAGACGGGTTGACTCCGAAGTTAGTCCATAGTTCTATTCCCCCAATGCCGGTATCCACACAGTACCCCAAACAAATTGCTCCAAACAGAGAATCACTTACCCAGCCAACCTCTGCCTCTCTCAGAGAACACACCCGCCGCTGGGGAGAGGCCTGGACTGGCCCTTCTCCCTGGAGTCCTTTCTGCTGCTGGAGAGAAGACAGGGTGACTGGGCTCAGTCCGTCATGCTGTTGGGGATCTGGGTCGACTGCCCGGCCTCCCTGGGGTATACAAGTGGAGACTGAAGTCCCATCCACTTGTGGTAGGTGAAAATCTCCCAGTGCTTGCAAAGCAAGGCTGACATCCTCCTGTCTCAGTGTCACACCATTTTCTGGGGTTGTGTCAGTGAGGACTGAAGTCCCATCCAATACCACAGGAACTCCCTCTTCTGTTAGTTGGGAGCCGAGGCCCGTGGCGCTCGGCTCTGTTGCCAGCTCTTCTGCTGGGTTGCTGTGAGTGGAGACCGCAGTCCCATCCACCGATATCCGCTCAAGTGGCAGTTGTGTGCAGCGGCCAGTAGCATTCTGCCCTGCTGCCAGTGATTCAGCTGGGGGTAAAAGCTTTACCACCTCAGCTTGTTGCTGGGGAGAGGGGCCAACTGCCCCGGCTCCCTGAAACTCCCCAGTGGTTTCCGGTGCTGGGCAGAGGTGGGTATCACTCTGCCCTGTTGCCAGCACTTCTGCTGGGGACTCCGCACCATCTGCTCTGGTTAACTGTTGGGGGGGAAGATGGCCTGCTTCTCCTCCCTGCATCTCTCGCAACCTCCTTCCGAATTCCTCTTCCATGGCGGCTGGTTCTTTAGGCGTTGTCCCCGATTGCCGTATTTGCGCCATTCTCCACTCATGTTGCCGCTCTAGTTCTCTCTTTTGTCGCTCTCGTTCTCTCTCTTGTCGGGCATCCTGCAGCTGAATGCCTTCAATGGCTTCCTGTATGGCGGTCTCTGATGGGTTAGCCCCATATAATGCCAACCGCTGCCACACTCGTTGCTGAAACAAATCTTCAACTGACCGGGGTCCTGCATCACCCTTCTTCTGGTCCATCTTGGCTCTCAAGTAGGTCTTTCAGCGTGACTTTCCTGCAGGCTGCATAGCTGGTCCTTCACTGTGGTGGTTTGAAGTGTCCCAGTAACTGGAGGGAAGATCCCGCTGCTGCCAACCAATGTAACGGCACCCCCAATATAAAGGGGTATAACGCCGTTTACGAGGTTCCCTCTCCTAGACACACATCCACTCGCTACCAATATCCACAGCTAAACGACCCTTTCCCATAGGGGCCGATCCCTCTGGAAGAAAACGAGACGCACTCTGTCTTCTTCTGTAGTAGGAATGCCTTTATTATTGAGAAACATTGTAACTTTATACACAATTCAATACACAGGATTTGACATGAACAAGGGCCCAGCTCCACCCACACCTCCTAAGACTCAACACCTCATCCTGACGTCTGCTAGGCTTCAAGAGATCCCACCCAATACACATCTTCTCACAAAGGGTTGGCAGCCAGTCTGTCTGGCACTTTACAATACACACAAGGACTTAATCTCTATTCATACCAGACCTTCCCCAGTCATAATGAACAATAGAATGCAAAACAACTTAATTCCTCACAGTAATGATTACTTAACCCCCACATACAGTATACATCCAATCTATATACAATGTATATACAGCCTTGAATATGGCTATCACAGACCATATCGGGGGTTTCTTTTATTCACCCTGTGTCCAAAGTGACCCCACTGTCACAGGGCCTAATACATTAGACACCAATTCTTTAAATTTTAGCACCTGATGTATACCTCCCATCTTTCTGAGATGGAAATGAGGGGCATCTATTATCAAAAGTATTATAAAAAAATAAATGATTGTTTAAACCCAAAAGTGCTTTTTTTATCACTACTATTCCTTCATATTGGCTTTTGGAATTTACAAATGCAGCAATTTAGATATTGGATGAAAGGTTTAGCACTGGGAAATACTTTTTTGATAGATAAAAAGTGCATTTTATATACAACTATATAGATCAGACCAAAATAAGGGGAAAATGAGGAGGAAAGAGGGACAGAGGGACATTTCTCCAAATCAGGGACAGTCCCTTGAAATCAGGGACAGTTTGGAGCTATGTCTGATGGTTGACAGTAAACACATCCAAAATATATAAATAAGGTATAGTGTGCTCTACCAGTATGTATAGGATGATAGGATAATTTATTAAATTCAGCTTTACCTGATGAAGCCCATAGGGCATACATGAAGTAGTGTTTGACTGATAATAACAAAATACTTGTATAAGGTTGTTCAACAGTTTCCTGTTTTCCAGTTTACATTTATTTTAGATTGATGGCACTGGGCGGACTGGGGTTGAGAATCCAGAATTATGTATCTATTAAGAATTATGCATCTGTTAAGAATTATGTATCAGATACCACTTATGCGGCGTACACACGGCCGGACTTTTGACTGGGCAAAACTCCGTCGGAATTTCCGACGGACTTAGATAGAGAGCAGGTTCTCTATTTTTTCGTCGGAAATTCCGACGGGAAAAGTCAGATGGGGCATACACACGGTCAGAAAATCATATGAAAAGCTCCCATCTGACTTTTTCCATCGGAAATTCCGACCGTGTGTACGCGGCATTAGTGGTATTGCTATGTTTGGGTATCTGGGATCACTGACTATGGCTGTTACTTTGTAATGGTGTTACTGCTGCCTTGTGCAACACAGGACGGTCTGTTTAACATGGCATTCTCTCTATATAGCAGAATCTTTTAGGTGACAGTACAACAACTGTATTATAGGAATAAATTGACTAAAGCACGTTCAGTTCAGTAATTCAGGCATTTTCCCTCGTGCTCAAAACCACATCTATATTTTCACCAGGTACTCCATTTGTTATGGTACATCACACATGCTTAAACTATTCCCTATGCGGGGTACCTACGATCACACAGGTCTTTGGGAATCCTAGCAACAACCCTGGCGCATTGTATAGTCACAGCATTTTATAGTTAGAAGCTGTTCTTTAAAAGACAGACCCATGTTTTAGGTGTGTTTCTTTAACGGAAAAGGAAACTGAGCCTTACTAAAGTACTTATTTCTGTGCTTCACTCTTCCTGCAGTCAAGGTGATATGTATTACTACTGCCAGCTCTGCACTTTTTGTCTATATCATCAACATGATCTAGAGTTCACTGCAGCTGCTGGTTTAAGCAAGTTGGATGCTGCCCCTGGGTGATAGTGTATGTGATATTTCATTTGTATGGTTCCTGTGATAGTCTGGGCTGCAGTAAATTGTTTTTGAGAAGGGACTTTCAATTTCACTTCATTTTTATCCATCATCAAGCCTGGATTTATCATCTTCTAGACACCAAACTGTTCTCAGTGATGCCAACTCTTCTTGCGCAAACGCTTGGAATTTTTATGCAGTATGCATGATGCTATGTCCAAGATGATAAAATATTTAGCTGTATCCAAAGACTTAACTATAGCTATTCCAGGCAGTGGGCATGAAAAGCTGCCAGCAGCCCAGGGGAACCAGTAAACAGACAAAACTATCATTTGTACAGGTGTTCTTTCCACCAAAAGCATGAGACATCTGGAAAATTATTTTTAACCCAAATTCAGGCAAAAATGTAATTAAAGTGCATTGTGCATCATTGACCTTACTCTTCAGTCTTGATTCCAAACAACTCTTCCTATGCCATCCTGCTGTGTAATGGATCAAACTCACAGTTTCCTCTATGAACCATACTAATTTCCTATCCTGGGGACCAGACATTTTTCCCTGCTCATTATCTTCTTGGGCACAGGTCACCTCTCCGCCCTGTGAGTTCTCCTGCCTCTGGAGCCTATGAGAGAAGACCCAACCACTGGAAGTGCCACCTCCACCAACAGGATGTGTCCAAGCAGTGATGAGGACACTCAAAGAAGGACTCCAGGAAGTAAACATAATAAGAGAGAGTCATGTGACTGTGGCTTCTAGTAAGTAAAATGTGCATTTGGATATTTTTTTTATTTTTATTTTTTTAGTGCATACCAGCAGTTACTTAAAAGGGGATGGGAGTGAGGGTTGATAATATCCTGGAGATGGGCTTTAATTTTAATGTAATAATCAACAAAAGTGAAGTTGTTCATAAACATTAGATCAGGGGTCCTCAAACTTTTTAAACAGAGGGCCAGTTCATGGTCCCTCAGACTGTTGGGGGGCCGGACTATAGTTTAAAAAAATATGAACAAATTCCTATGCACACATCTTATTTGTAGTGCAAAAAAACAGGAAACAACAATTTAATATTTAAAATAAAAAACTATTTTAATCAACATGAACTTATTAGTATTTCACAGACTCCCCTCATCACAAATCCCCCTCCGCAATCACAGAACCCCCTCCGCATTACAGAACCCCCTCATCACAGAACCTCTCCATCACAGATTCCCCCCATCAAAAAGCTCCCATATAAGGTCATCCATCACAAAGCCCCCCATAAAAGATCCGCCATTACAGACCCCCCCCATCACAAAGCCCCCCAACACAAACTCCTCTCCATCACAAAGCCCCCTGTAACAGACTCCCCCATCACAGACTCCCCCCCAACCACAATAGAAATATGTGTATTCCAGAAAGTTTAACAATCAGCAGATAAAGATAGTCCAAACATCTGGTGTTAGCGCTTCAATCATCCCGGCACCATGGTTGTTATGGTGTCAGGGTGATTGAAGCGCATTATTTCTATTATTACATTGTAATATAAAATTAAATAGTTCAACTCACCATAATGCAGAATCAGAATCAGTCAGAGCTCTGATGTCAATGTCCCCAGCCAGCAGAGTGCTTCCTTACATCTTAGGTGTCACTGTCCCCAGCCAGCGGAGTGCTTCCTTACATCTCAGGTGTCCCCAGGTGTCCCCAGCGGAGTGCTTCCTTACATCTCAGGTGTCCCCAGCGGAGGGCTTCCTTACATTTCAGGTGTCCCCAGCGGAGGGCTTCCTTACATCTCAGGTGTCACTGTCCCCAGCCAGCGGAGTGCTTCTTTACATCTCAGGTGTCCCCAGGTGTCCCCAGAGGAGTGCTTCCTTACATCTCAGGTGTCCCCAGCGGAGGGTTTCCTTACATCTCAGGTGTCACTGTCCCCAGCCAGCGGAGTGCTTCCTTACATCTCATGTCCCCAGCCAGAGGAGTGCTTCCTTACATCTCAGGTGTCCCCAGGTGTCCCCAGCCAGCGGAGTGCTTCCTTACATCTCAGGTGTCCCCAGCGGAGTGCCTCCTTACATCTCAGGTGTCCCCAGGTGTCCCCAGCGGAGTGCCTCCTTACATCTCAGGTGTGCCCAGGTGTCCCCAGCGGAGTGCCTCCTTACATCTCAGGTGTCCCCAGCGGAGTGCCTCCTTACAACTCAGGTGTCCCCAGGTGTCCCCAGCGGAGTGCCTCCTTACATCTCAGGTGTCCCCAGCGGAGTGCTTCCTTACATCTCAGGTGTCCCCAGGTGTCCCCAGCCAGCGGAGTGCTTCCTTACATCTCAGGCGTCACTGTCCCCAGACGAGTTATTAACAAGAAATGGAGCTGCGGCACCACCCACCCCCCACTCCTTTCCACAACAGGTCACAGATGACAGACAGGCCGGGGGCGGGGGGTGGGCAGTGCTGCGGCTCCATTTTTATAGTAGCCACTCGGCAGGCTCCCTTCTCGTTTATAACTCGCCTGTGGTCTTCTGGAAAATGGCTGCCGGTGGAGACATTACCTCCGCCAGCCGGACCTCGGCGAAAAATAGTGAAAAAAAAGGTCAGGGGGAGGGGGATTGCTGGAATGTTAAAGGGGCAGTCTGCGGGTCGGGTAAATCACACTGGCGGGCTGGATGCGGCCCGCGGGCTGTAGTTTGAGGACCCCTGCATTAGATGATATTAGCAAACCTGCCCAATCTGTCAATGATTTTATATCTATGTAGTAACCAGCAATACCGTTTGCAGAAGTTCATTGAGGAAAACAGTGACTGGATTGCTTAGAACACAATGTCCAATCCCTTTGCTTTCCTTGAATAGGTCACTTCTCAAGGTGATGCAGCTCCCAATAGACTTGTGCACAACGGAAACATTTGTTTAGTTTCGGTTCGTTTCTTTTCAGTCCTGTTGATTCGTAATCGTTCGTAATTTTGCTAGATGTTTCGTGTTCGGACTAATTCGTATTTTCGCAAGCGACATTTTTCGTTGAATCGGAATGATTATTATTAATATAAGCCTTATTTTTCGTTGATTTATAATTCGTACTTTCGGTAGAGTACATTGTTTTTCGTTGATTCTGGACACAACTCCTACTTTCGTAACTTTTTTTGGGTTCGTTATTTTCCGTGTCTCTCTCACAACGACGCTGCCTATTATGCCTAATGTGCTTCGAATGGATTTGTACTTTTCTAAATACATAGCGGTTATTTGTAACGATTCGAAATCTTGTATTTTACTATCGTTTTTTACATGCGGCTATAGCCTCCGCCCCTGTACACCATTTTGAGAGGGAGTCCAGCACGGTGATGGAGAAGCAGAGAGCAGAGCAGAGTGTTATTGTGCTTCGAAAGGATTCGAAATCTCGTATTTTACTTTCATTTTTTACATGCGGCTATAGCCTCCGCCCCTGTACACCATTTTGAGAGGGAGTTCAGCACGGTGAGGGAGAAGCAGAGAGCAGAGCAGAGTGTTATTGTGCTTCGAATGGATTCGTACATTCATAACTTTTTTCATAACAAATTATGCCGAAGACATTCGGGCATTCGCTATTTGCGATATAATTTATTTCTGATTCAGTTTTATTCGTAATTGCTTTGTTCGGAAATTCGAATGCTTCCAAATGTCCGAAAGTTGCTAAATTCGGACGAACTTCGATTCGTTACGAAACAAATTGCACAAGCCTAGCTCCCAATCCAAAGGCCATTAAAGAAAGGTTGCCTAATGAAACTGTTTATGATAAGGAACGCACGCAGTGGTTGAAACCTTACCATTTGCTATGTAACAGCAGCACTTCCTGGCGAACGACATGGGCTTACCTAAGATGTGGAGTCTAAGCACCAGCTGGTCTTCATCAGAGCTCCTGAAAATGGGGATCGGGAGTCCTAGTTGCCCTTGCTGCAGGCTGGTAACAGGTTGCGACCCATAGGATTTTCCTACTAAGGGGTGAACAAGGACAGGGAAGCTACAGTGTGGACACTAGAGAATCAGTAAGAAAATAGTTATACTTGAGTATAAGCCGACCGGAATATAAGCCGAGGCAAGTAATTTTACCACAAAAAACTGGGAAAACGTATTGACTCGAGTATAAGCCTAGGGTGTCCATCTGCATGCCTCACTGTGCCTCACTGTGTTCATGTGCATGCCTCACTGTGTCGATGCCTCACTGTGTCAATGCCTCACTGTGTCCATGCCTCACTGTGTCCATGCCTCACTGTGCCCATGCCTCACTGTGTCCATGACTAGACTGACGTTTAACTAGGAAGTCTAGAGGAGAAATGGGGCTACATGTGTGCCAAGATTGGGGTCCAGGGGACCTACTACCGGCCGGTATCGGGTCCCCAAATTCACCTGAGAAATTACCTTTTAACATGGGAGTCTATGGAAGGGGTGCCCGGATTTGAAAAATTGGTACTCCTCGGCCGTAGGTCCCCCGGACAACAACCTTTGCACACTTGTAGAGAAACAGTGGGGCTACATGTGTGCCAAGCTTGGGGTCCGGCCGGTACTGGGTCCCCAAAATCCGGGAGATCAAGCGCAAAAAGGTAACTCGAGTATAAGCCGAGGGGGGGATTTTCAGCACAATAAAATGTGCTGAAAAACTCGCTTATACTCGAGTATATACGATATGTCCGGGCAGGAGTCGAGGCAGGCAGCAAACAAAAAAGTATTTAGGTCAACAACAGTCAGGAAACTCACAGATAAGTATTATAGCTCTTTGTAACAAGGGGCAGTTGGTGAGAAGAAACAGCACCAGGTACTTCCAGAACTGATGCCTAAATGTCCTTTAGGCCAGAGGACACACCCAGCTGCATTTCAGGAGTTTTGGAAGTTATGGCAGGGATTCTGCGGGCACCTTTGGAAGCATAGATTCTGCAAATTCATTGATATTACTGAATGGGTAGGAAAGAGATATTAGCGTAAAGCCTTGTACACACGGCCGAAAATCTCGTCAAGAAAAAAACACGTCGTTTTTCTTGACGAGATTCTTGGACAAGAAACTTGTCCCGGCCGAGTGTACACACGCTCGATTCAAAGAACCCGCGGTTCTTTGAATGGAGCGAACGCGGTGACGTCATCGACTGCGACGAGCGTGCGCTCATCACATTCGATGCCGTCGCCGCCATCTTGCTACACCCTATCTATGCCTAGGAAGCTACCGCGCATGCGTCAAAGTCATTTCAAGCATGCGCGGGCTTCCCGGAGGACAGATAAGTGTACACACACACAATTTTCTCGTCGAGAAACAGGCTGACGAGAATCTCGACGAGAAAATAGAGAGCAGGTTCTCTATATTTCTCGTCGAGATTCTTGTCGGTTTTCTTGACGAGAAACCATACACACAAACGATTTTCTCGGCAAGAAAGCTATCTTGGCAGTTTTCTTGTCGTTTCTTGCCGAGAAACTCGTTCGTGTGTACGAGGCTTTAGTCCCTAACACAACACTTGCTGTTGGAAGGTGTTTGTGTGTTTTTTTAAATTTTTTTTACATTTTCTTCGTGAAATGGTAGGAGTACATTGTACCCCTTACCAATTCACATGGGGGGGGCGGGATCTGGGGGTCCCCTTTGTTAAAGGGGTCTTCCAGATTCCGATAAGCCCCCTGCCCGCAGACCCCCACAACCACCGTGCAAGGGTTGTGGGGATGAGGCCCTTGTCCCCATCAACATGGGGACTTCCTCCCCATGTTGAGGACATGTGGCCTGGTACGGTTCAGGAGGGGGGGGCGCTCTCTCGTCCCCCCCTCTTTTCCTGCGGCCTGCCAGGTTGCGTGCTCGGATAAGGGTCTGGTATGGATTTTTGGGGGGACTCCACGCCATTTTTTTTAAAATTTGGGGTGGAGTTCCCCTTAAAATCCATGCCAGATCTGAAGGGCCTGGTAATTGAATTTGGGGGGACCCCCACGTTTTTTTTTTTTTTTTTATTAATGACTTTTTTTGTATTGCCGGGAGCCGACAATTCATTAATAGCCGCGAGTGAGTTTTAAATTACTTTTTTTCCTTCAGAAATGACATTTTGTGCAGGGACAGTTCTAAGCACGGGAAACATGCGCGACTTTACATGCATATTATACACACCCCCCCAATTTAAAGGAAAATTTCACTTTTATTGTTTCACTTTAAGCATTATTAAAATCACTGCTCCCAAAAAAACGGCAGTTTTTAAAACTTTTTTTGCATTGATACATGTCCCCTGGGGCAGGACCCGGTCCCCAAACACTTTTTATGACAATAACTTGCATATAAGCCTTTATAATTAGCACTTTACATTTCTCCCATAGACTTTTCGAATTTGCCGCGAACACCCCAATTTGTTCGCTGTTCGGCGAACGGTGCGAACAGGCAATGTTCGAGTCGAACATGAGTTTGACTCGAACTCGAAGCTCATCCCTACTTGGAAGAGATAAAAAGTAATCTGGAAAGGAAATGGTGTGAGGCAGTGATTGGAATGGTCAGATCTGAGACCGGGAGGCTGCAGGATGTGAGCAGTGAATATATAATCTATGCAAACGGAGATAGTGAAGGGGGGACGGGGATCAGTGTGATAGGGAAGGTGTACAGACTTGCATTACATGGAGAGAGGTGAAGTAAAGTTGGAGATTAAAATGCTGCTGTACAGTCACTCAGGACACAGTGATAATAGCCCCTTCTGCCCCCTCCCCCTCCAGTCCTGGCATGTAGAAGTGTACCTGGAGATTTCTGTGTGCACTGCTGGATGCCGAGTCTGTGTCACAGGGAGATGAATGGAGCTGCCTCTACACATCACTCCCTGTCTGCCCTGAGCAGTTCTTCTTCTGCTGGTGATTTCCCCCTCACTTACTGAAGGAGACAGGCAGCCTGTGAGCCAATGACGCTGCAGGTCTGATTAAAGCCCCACCCTATGGACCCAATCAATTACAATCACTGGAAACCTAATGCTAGAGGTGGAGTTTTCGTGGCTACAAGCTTTGCGCCCCGAACACACTCTAAACTAGCTTCTTAGCTTCTTAGCCCCAATCACGTGTTTACACATGGGTCATGCCTCCAATAGCACCCCGTGTCCGGTGCCCTTAACACACCCACTTAAAGGGACACTTAAAAAAAAAATAATAATTCATAGGTAGCTTTGGGGGGGGGGGGCGGCGCCCCTGCGCCCCCTATTGACGGGCCGCCACTGCCCAGGGTGGAAACCCTGGACATTGATAAAGGGACTTTGCCTGATAAAGAGATTTTACCTAAACCCGCCAAGTCTATGGTAAAGAAATCACCAGACTCGTGTGTGTTACCCGGGATGGGAAACTCCCGATCGTTACCCAGACTCGCCCGTCAACAGAGAGTACTGATAAAAAGGGTCGCCACGGAGTACGGTCTGGAATTCCCCTACGTCTCAAAGGAAATAATGCAGGAGATTGAGGCCAACAGAGAGAAGTGGTGCGGTGAGGCCATTTGGGACTATTTATCCGTGCCAAAGCCATTTAGAAAACTGGACTACTCTTTTATTATGGCTGAACGATTTAAAGGATGTTGGCTGCAATGGAGTTACGGCCGACACATTCACACTGATCGGGTGATTATTTGCAGGCCAGGAAAAGATGACATTGTGTATTTCTTGTTCATACATCACGGGACACAGAGCAGCATAGTCATTACTATGTGGGTTATATAGAATTACCTTCAGGTGCTGGCACTGGCAACTTCCAAAACAGGAAGTACCCTCCCCTATATAAGCCCCTCCCATCCGGGAGTACCTCAGTTTTTTGCCAGTGTCTAAGGTGTTGGCCAAGGTTAACATGTATTCATCTGGGCTTGTGTACAGGTTCTCTGGGCCTTAGCAAGCTATTCCGGATCCGACCAAAAAAGCTTCATAGCTAAACGGTCGGTACCCGGGCCTTGCAGAGAAGAGCAGGGTTTTGCCTGTAATGCCTCTCTTAGGAGGGCTGGACCCTGGGATCCAGAGCTCTGGTCATACCCAAAACCAAGAGGCTATCTGTGCAGGGTGCTATACAGGTCCAGGGGAGTGGAATCCTTGGGAACCCGGTCCCTGAAGGTCTAGTACAATGCCTGCCGTGAGAGGTGAAGTTTGGGCTTCTGTGGACCAAACAAAGTCCTGCGGCGGGGAAAAGGTAAGTGGGGGCCCCTCAGGAACTTGGTTCTATTGAGGGGACCCCCAAGCCTAATATGTCTTTCTGCCTGTTACCTAAAGGGTATTCCCGCTAATAGCTGTATATGCCTAAGAAATCCTAGAAATGTTTTTTCATAAGGGAAGTTTTAAAAAAAAAAAAAAAAACTGTAAACCTGGAAATGTTTTTCATAAAGGAGGTTTTAAAAAAAAAAAAAGACAAAAGTGCGGTACCTGTGTTTGTCCACTAGAGGCCGCTGTGGAACGTCTTTTTTCTTGGGACTATTCCTTCCATGGTGAAAGTCCAGGCAGATGAGTGAGCTCTCTATCAGGGAAGCTGCATTCCTCTGTCATGCTGCCAAGTAGTTTCCTTCCATCCCCGAGTCCTGGTGAAACAGGGACCCTGGCTCCTCTCCCTACATGGCGCCAAGAGCGCACACATGCACGCGCGCGCGCGCGCGCACACATGCTTTCCTTTTATAAGGTTTAGCTTAAAAAAAGGGGGCGGAGCCTAGCGGATGATGCGCTCTGTGCGCCCAGCGCTTCTGCGCATGTGCGGGCGTCCCAGCAAGATAAAAGGACTCAGTCCACGCTGCTTGCTATGGACACAGAGCATGAAAAGGAGCTGGTAGCATGGTATAGGGGCTTACAGCGGGCGGTTGATACAGGCCTCCCCAGAAAGACGCATTAGTAGACACCCACTGATGTACATAGCAGCAAATTGCATTAGACTATTTCAGTAAGGGGTGTATTGCGGCTGGAATACCTCAGCTTTGAACTAAGGAATATGCCGCCTAAAAAACTCCGAGATATACCTCTCAGGAAGTGTAGGGGGTCTCCATCGGGCTCTGAGGATCTGGAGCAGTCATCTGCACCCTCCTCCCCTGAGAAATCAGAGGTTAATACCCATAAGGAACCCCCGGGAGTGCCAGGTACTGCGGCTGTCCTCAGTCCACCTGCTCCTGCATATATAACAGAGAAGGTTTTTTCCTCAACTCTGGAGGGATTGGAGCAGAGATTGGCTGCATTGATCGCTTCTTCTCTACAGGAAAGAAAGCGCGCCAGATCTCCATCACCTCCATTAGAGTGCCTGTTGGCAGAGCAACAGTCCCAGGAAGGGACCGACCTACCTGAAGGGGATCAGGAGGAGGTTAGCTCTGTTTTTGAGGAATCGACAGTAGATGAACCATTTTCAGCATCACAGACTGAAAGATTGTGGGTCCAGACCCTAACTGACATGGTTCGATCTGCATTTAAAATGCCCCTTGTTGAACCATCAACTACTGCTGTCTCCTCATTGGGGTCGCTAAAAGCTCCCCAGGTTAATTGCTCCTTTCCAATACATCCATTATTGGAAGGACTTATATACCAGGACTGGGAACATCCTGATAAACTATTTGTTCCGCCTAAAAGGTTTCCGGTGATCTATCCCATGGAGGAAAAGTTCGCCCAGAGATGGAATGTTCCTACGGTGGATGCAGCCATCTCTTCTGTGAACAAATCACTGACATGTCCAGTAGATAATGTTCAAATGTTCAAAGATCCAGTGGATAAAAAATTGGAATCTTTATTAAAATCTGCTTTTTCCACAGCAGGGGCTGTTACACAGCCAGCAGTGGCAGCTATTGGGGTCTGCCAAGCTTTAAAGGATCAAATGAAAATGGTCCTGAGGGATTTGCCAGACCAGCAGGCCCAGGCTCTGGCTGATCTGCCTAGAGCATTATGCTTTGCGGTTGACGCCATCAAGGATTCTATCCATCAGGCCTCCCGCCTCACGCTGTCTTTGGTACATATGCGTAGGCTTCTGTGGCTCAAAAACTGGTCTGCTGAAGCTCCCTGTAAGAAGCTCTTAGTTAGCTTCCCATTTCATGGGGAACGCCTTTTTGGCGAAGACCTGGATAAGTATATCCAGAAGATTTCCAGTGGTAAAAGTACTCTCTTACCGAGGGGTCCATCTTTTAAGAGGACTACCTCTCCTATCCCTGCGACGTCTGCTACTAAGCAGTTCCGACGGCCTCCTCGGTCAAACTCAGGAGGTAAAAATCAGGGACAGCCACAGGGTAATAAAAAGCCCTGGATCCGAAGAGGTACTAAACCAGCCTCCAAGTCAAGCCTATGAAGGGCTGCCCCCACTCAAACGGGTGGGGGGAAGACTTCAGTTGTTCGCAGAGACCTGGCGGGAGACGATCAAAGACAGATGGGTGCTCTCCGCAGTAACTCTGGGATACAAGTTGGAGTTAAAAGAGTCTCCTCCGTCCCATTTTATGTGGTCAGGCATGCCAAGAGACCCTCTGAAAAGAGGGTCTCTCCTATTGGCGTTAGAACAACTATTGCTCCAAGGAGTAATTATGGAGGTTCCTATGGAAGAGTGGGGGTTGGGTTTCTACTCAAACCTTTTCACATTCCCGAAGCCAAACGGGGACATAAGACCCATATTGGACCTAAAGAGTCTAAACAAATTTCTAAACGTCCGGTCTTTCCGGATGGAGTCGATCCGATCGGTCACCGCTGCCCTACAAGGGGAGGAATGGTTAGCCTCGATCGACATCAAAGATGCTTACTTGCATGTTCCCATCTTTCCAGGTCATCAAAAATTCCTACGCTTTGCAGTAGAAGGGCGCCATTTTCAGTTCAGAGCCTTACCATTCGGTCTGGCCACAGCACCACGAGTGTTCACAAAAATTCTGGCCCCACTGTTGGCCGATCTAAGAACACGGGGTGTAACGATAATGGCATACCTAGACGACCTGTTGTTGATGGACCACTCAGTTGCCAAGCTAGAAGTGGTAATTGTCGATACAATCAAGTATCTAGAATCTCACGGTTGGGTCATCAACCTGGACAAGTCAGCCCTACAGCCAGTGAAAAACCTGGTATATCTAGGGCTACGGCTGGATTCAGACCAGAGGAAGATTTTCTTACCTCTAGACAAGGTATCCTCTTTGAGGGGCTTGGTCCGTCTGCTTTGTGCAAAAAGACAGCCGTCCATACGCCTGTGCATGAGGCTGCTAGGAAAGATGGTAGCATCATTCGAAGCTGTGCCATACGCCCAATTCCACTCAAGGAATTTACAAAGGGCCATATTGTCAGCCTGGAACGGAAAAGTTCAGGCTCTAGACTTCCCGATGGCTTTGTCCCCTTCCGTTCGGAAGAGTCTCTGCTGGTGGTTGATCCCCCAGAATCTCCAGAAGGGAAAACCCTTCAGCCCGATATCTTGGAAGGTGGTCACTACAGATGCCAGCCTTATAGGCTGGGGGGCAGTACTGGAGCAATGGTCTCTCCAGGGCAGATGGTCAAATGTAGTAAAAACCCTGCCCATCAATCTCTTAGAGATACGAGCAGCCCGGTACGCCCTAGTAGCCTGGACATCCAGACTCCAAGGGTCCCCTGTCAGAATTCAATCAGACAATGCCACAGCAGTGGCATATATCAATCATCAGGGAGGCACCAGGAGTCGTGCAGCCCAGAGGGAAGTAAGTCACATCCTGGAATGGGCAGAAAAGCATGTCCCATGTATATCAGCTGTCTTCATTCCAGGGGTGGAGAATTGGAAGGCGGACTTTCTGAGTCGCCAACAGTTATGCCCAGGGGAATGGTCCCTTCATCCCGAGGTCTTCCGAGCAATATGTCAGCGGTGGGGAACACCGGATGTAGATCTGCTAGCATCCAGATTCAACGCAAAGGTGGACAGATTTGTCTCCCGGACAAGGGATCCCCTCGCTTGCGGCTCGGATGCTCTGGTGTTCCCTTGGGATCAGTTCAGACTGATATATGCATTCCCTCCGCTACAATTGTTGCCTCGACTCCTTCGCAGAGTCAGGTTGGAGAAGAAGTCGGTGATCCTGGTGGCTCCAGCGTGGCCCCGAAGGGCCTGGTACGCGGAGATCATCAAAATGTCTGTGGGGAGTCCTTGGACCCTTCCACGTCGTCCGGACCTGCTTTCGCAAGGACCGATATACCACCCTTCCTTACTAACTCTAAGTTTAACGGCCTGGCTATTGAATCCCACATCCTAAAGAAGAGAGGTCTCTCTAACTCTGTGGTATCAACTATAATCAATGCCAGGAAGCCTGTATCCAGGCAGATCTACTATAGAGTTTGGAAGGCGTACATCACTTGGTGCGAGGCCAGAAAATGGCATCCACATAAGTACGTTATAGGCAGAATTCTGGACTTCCTGCAGTGGGCTGTAGGCAGGAAGTTTGCCTTAAGTACTATCAAGGGCCAGGTTTCGGCCTTGTCAATACTATTTCAAAGGCCCCTGGCTATGCATTCACTTGTCAAATCCTTTATGCAAGGTGTGACTCGTATTATTCCACCGATTAAGGCTCCCATATGCCCATGGGATCTAAATTTGGTTCTGTCGGTTCTGCAGAAGCAGCCATTTGAACCTTTGCGGCACATTTCCTTGGTTCTACTCACCAGGAAATTGATATTTTTAGTAGCCATATGCTCGGCTAGAAGAGTGTCGGAATTAGCCGCCATGTCCTGTAAAGAGACATATCTGGTTATCCATAAGGACAGAGTAGTATTACGTCCTCACCCAGCCTTTCTTCCTAAGGTGGTATCGAGGTTTCACTTGAACCAGGATGTGGTTCTTCCTTCTTTTTTCCCCAAACCAAGCTTGGTAGAGGAAAAGTTATTGCATTCTTTGGATGTAGTAAGAGCAGTTAAAGCTTATCTAAAAGCCACTGCTCAGATTCGTAGAACGGATTCTTTGTTTGTTCTGCCGGAAGGCCCCAGAAAGGGTCAGGCAGCATCAAAATCTACTTTAGCCAAGTGGATTCGACAGGTCATAATACAAGCCTATGGCTTGAAAAGTAGACCGCCTCCGTTCAAAGTTAGGGCGCACTCCACGAGAGCAGTTGGAACTTCATGGGCAGTGCATCACCAGGCCTCCCTGGCGCAAATTTGTAAGGCCGCAACATGGTCTTCAGTACACACGTTTACTAGGTTCTACCAGGTGGACGTTAGAAGTCAGGAGGATGTCGCCTTTGGGCGCAGTGTGTTGCAGGCCGCAAAAGATCCTCATGCCTGATGGCGCCCAGCTTATGTATGGTGTATCCCCCCCCCTCATGTGGCATTGCTTTGGGACGTCCCACATAGTAATGACTATGCTGCTCTGTGTCCCGTGATGTATGAACAAGAAAGTAGGATTTTTAAAACAGCTTACCTGTAAAATCCTTTTCTTGGAGTACATCACGGGACACAGAGCTCCCACCCCTCTTTTGGGGACACGTATTGCTTTGCTACAAAACTGAGGTACTCCCGGATGGGAGGGGCTTATATAGGGGAGGGTACTTCCTGTTTTGGAAGTTGCCAGTGCCAGCACCTGAAGGTAATTCTATATAACCCACATAGAAATGACTATGCTGCTCTGTGTCCCGTGATGTACTCCAAGAAAAGGATTTTACAGGTAAGCTGTTTTAAAAATCCTACTTTTATCACTACCCTGGACAAGCAAGGAAAACCACTGACTCTGCCGGATCCCAGGTTTTACCTGTGATCATACAAAGTGATCATTTGTCCTCATTTTCTATTTTTTTCTTTTTCACGCAAGAAAGAAAAATTTCAAGTGAGAGGAGGGTTTTTGTTTACCTTCTCATCCTTTGCTGTGCTAACTGGACTCTGGGGAAATTAGTCAGTTAGGATTAGGGTTGCTGAAGACTTCGGGATCAAGATGTTCATCTGCTTCAGCCCTTGTATTTAAAGGACTCTTGTGTGTTACTTCTGACACTAGGTGGCAGTGATCAGTAGAGTAGGGAGAGACTTTTCAAGTTGATTATGCATCTTTAAAAACCAGAAGGAAAGTTCCACCTCTTAGGAGATGCAGCTTTGCTTCTTTTAAAATACCTTAATGTTGTCATGTTTATTTGTCTGTGTGTCTTTGTTTTTTTCAGGTGAGCCGGATCTTTGGTCAAAACTGCTGGAGAGTGGGTGGTATACACAGTTAGTGAGGGGTCATTTGTGTATGCTATTGTGATTTTATTGTAATTTCATGTTAATGTTTATATCTATAGTCCCCTTCTCCTTTTCCCTTCCCATCCAAGTTTTTTTTTTTGGTTCAGGTACTGGTCCTCAGGATTTTTTTTTCCAGACACTGGGGACAGTGTCTTGTTGTAGTGAGGGAGTATGTAGCGCCCTGCTCCTGATGACCAGGCACTATGTTAAATTTAGTGGGTGTCTGAGCTGGTAGTTAGCTCAGACTTTATAATGATTAAAGCTAAATCAGCCTCTGTTCCGGCTATGGCTATGTTTGGATGGACTTCCCACTGTTTGCCTGTAGGTGGCGTTACCACCCCAGGCCAATGTTGGAACACAAGCAGGCCAATGTGTATTGGGTACTTTCCCCCGGGAGCAGCCCAGTGGGAGTGGTCTCCCCGCTGGGCATGCTGGGGAAGGGTACTTAAGGGGCAGATGCCATTTTTCGGGGCTCTTCGCCTCGTGGACCTCCTGGCTCGAGGTATGTGATGGTGAAGTTCCAGCCGCGGAGCCATGTTGGCCCGAGGCTGCATCTCTGCCAGGTAGGCCCAGTTGTTCTGACTGGGGCCTGCACTTTGAAGGTGATCCTGTGCTGTCTGTCCTGCGGGAGGAAGCCACTCAGTGGAGGAAACCGGGGGAGGACCTGTCCTGGAGAGGACCAAGTGGAAGGCTGGTGTCTTGGGGAAGGCCTGGTGACCTTATTGGAGGATGCACTGTAGCTTATGTTATATTACAGTGTGGCGGGTCGGCTTAAAGGCTCTAAAACTGTAAGGCTGGATCTCTGGATACTAAATCCTGTGGCAGAGGATTGTTGAACAGTTCATTTATATCGTCCTAAAGTCTGTGGCAGAGACTGATATTTCTTCATTTTGTTTGTGTATCATCCCGGCTGCTAGGCCAAGTGAGAGGGGCCTATCCGGGTGAGCAACACCCCACTTGAAGGAGAGTGGTGAGTGTGACTTTTGAAACTTAGAAGTTCCCCAGTGATCTGCATCGTGTGTCTGAACCTTCCCCTGACCCTCCATCCCTCTACCTATGCAAGTTTGTGTGAAATAAAACCTAATGAAAAGGATTCGCAACTTGTGTGGACATTGAAGTTTCTATAGACTCTCATCCCCTAGACAACGAATGGTGAGGTAACGTGCAAGGCCCAAATCTAAACCAGCAGCTCCTACGGGGGTAGTGCTACACTAATAAAATATATGCAACAGGGATCTAGAGCTTTTTCTTGCTTTAAAGAAAGTCCTATCATCCTGTGCAAATTTTGCATTTACTCTTGCATGTATTTTATTAGTGTCGTAAGATTGTGTTTAAAGGGGTTGTAAACCCTTGTGGTTCTTCACCTTAATGTATTAAGGTGAAAAACCTTCTATAGTGCAGCACCCCCCAGACCCCCACTTTTCCTCACCTAGTCCAGTCTTTCCAGCGCCGAGAACGAGCACACCGGCTCCAGCCAGTGTATCGGGTCCTAATTGATTAGATTAATAGCAGTGCAGCCATTGGCTCCCGCTGCTGTCAATCAAATCCAATGAGCCGGGGGCGGGGCCGAGTCCTGCTGTCTGTGTCAATAGACGCAACAGCAGGACACGAGTGCCCCGAGGGAGAACGGCTCTCCAACGGGGCACTCGAGAAGAGAAGGAGCCAGGAGCTCAGCTGAGGGACCCCAGAAGAGGAGGATCGGGGTCACTATGTGCAAAACCAACTGCACAGAGGAGGTAAGTATGACATGTTTGTTATATATGTAGCACACGGACCTTTTCCTGCCTTTGGCTCGCTTGCAGGTCAAGGCACACCGCGCTATATGCCCGTATCCTCCCTTCAAGAGGTCGAGCGGTGTTAACAGATCTTTGGGTCCTGCAGCTAGGTTCACCTTCAGTTGGTTCTCGTCTCCTAGAGTATAGGAACAACAAGTCTCTATTTTTCCCAAGTAACTCCAATGTCCACACCACCTTAAACTCCAACGTTGAGTTTATTTTTTTATAAACAAAGTTCAATAGATAGTAAAGATGGATGAGAGAAAGGACAGCAAGGTGTTGGAAAATAGGTCCTGGCACAATCAATATTGTAGTCGCCACTCGATCCCGAGTGGACCTAGCTCACCCGGATAGTCCCCTGTAAGAGCGGATCCTAGCAGCCGGAGTGATGCTCGAACGTTTACTTTTTCACAGAGATACGATCGGGAGATCCTCTGCCACAGAATATTTAAGTCCCAAACCTCTCAGCACATGCAACACAAGGACAGGTGTCGGCGACAGCACGTTGCAAGGCCTGTAGTGAATCTTTGAATCCCTCCAGAAAGTTACCTCTCCTTCACCGTAAACTTTCACCGGTCCCTCAGAAAGGTCCTTCCCCGGCCTCCTCTTCTTAGAGCGGGTTCCCTCGCAAGGGCACCCTGGGATTCCTCTTTCGGGGATGGGCCACAACTAAAGGTGCTGGGCCCACTAGTAAAGTTGCAGCCCAAGGCTAAAGGTGCCTGAGACTGATACACACGCACACCCCTGGCCTGGAGGGCTGGGTGACGTGGACTGCTCCCCAAAAGATGGGGTCTGCCCCTTATGTATCCTCTCCCAGCATGCACCGCTGGTTAACCACGCCCACTGTACCACTGCCGAGAGAGGATACCCCAAGGCATAGCAATGCCACCCACGGTTCAACCCTGACCCAAGATGACAGCGCCACCTGCAGGCCACAGGGAACTGTACATTGGGCTGCATTACATAGGCAGAAGCTAATCCTAACAATCAAAATGGTCTGAGCCTGACTACTGGCTCAGACCAAACCCCTAAATTTAGGTACATAGCACCCCTGTAAGTAAGGGGTGCTACATATATATATATATATTTTTTTTTTTTAAAACAAAGGTTTAGTTATCCTTTAATAAAATTATATTTTATATATTTGTCATAGTCGTGCGTTTACAAAAGTCCTTTCCATAAACCTCCTTTCTGTATCTTTTTACCGGGATGTGGCACCAGCATGGCTACCAAACTGGACATTCAGATAAGAGATTTTGAAACAAAATACTATTTTTTTTTCCTGCTTACCATTTTGCCACAAGCAGGGGCACATTTAGAAAGCAGTAAATGTGACTTTCACCAATCCTAGGTGGCAAATTAATCACTGTCATTTAAAATACATGTGACTGTGAAAATTCACCTGCAGTAAATATTTGGTGAACGTCAGATTCAATGCTATATAAATTCGGCCCAAAGTTAAACGGTCTTCTATAACCCAATAAAAGAGTGATCATTTCAATTTAAAAGTCTTGCATATATTTATTCCCTCTTTGGCAAACTACTCTTATAGCATATGCCTTTCAATGTACAGTATAATACAACAACATCATCAATTTTACATTTTAAAATGCTTTATTTTTTAACTTTTGACCAACAGCATCAATGGTTTTCGAATCTTTAGTGCAAAGAGCAAGCTACAGAATTTGTCAGCACCGCAATAGTTAATGTGTAGCATACACGGATGAGGTAGGCGTGCTCTAGCGTGTAGTGTTAGCTGTGAGGCTGATCTCCCCTTTACTCTCTTTCGCTCTCTCATACTAGCAACATGGCTGCTGATATTGTGCTGCTTGCTGCTGTTTCTCTGCTGTCTGCCTGCCAGCTAGGTAAGATCTGTACTCTGTTGGGCCATTGGCCAATGACCATGATGTGCCTTGATGTGTGCCAGAGGTAAGGTGTCCTATCTATGTTTCTAGATGATGAAGGAAAAGTTTTCTGCACAATTGAATGTGTTGGGACCTTGTATGCTTCTGTCTACATTCTAGCAGCAGTAATGCTCTGGACCAGATGTTGTGATGACAGAAGCAACCTTGAAGCTATCAGATGTTTCTGATTATTACCTGTTTTGGAAAGGTCACCATATTGGGCGGTAAGATCCTTTTGATCCCAGCGGTGTTTCCTGTACCTTTTTGGATTTAATTTGAAAGGCATCCTTCAGGCGATATGCAGTAAGGCCTTGCCTTGATCGTGTGTCATTTCCAAAGAAAAGGTTTACCCAAAATTAAAAATTTTAGTGCAAGGACGCATAATAGAGGGAATGTACCTCTAGGTTGTCCCCTTCTTTGTACTATGGGAAAGAAGGGCACATCATGTCATACCCTTATTGTGTATTCCCCAATAAGATGCCCTCTGGTATGATCAAATTATGCAAATATATTTACATTGTTTAACCACTTAAGCCCCGGACCATTTTGTAGCTAAAGGACCAGGCCACTTTTTGCAATTCGGCACTACGTCGCTTTAACTGTCAATTGCGCGGTCGTGCGACGTGACTCCCATACAAAATTGACGTCCTTCTTTTCCCACAAATAGAGCTTTCTTTGGGTGGTATTTGATCACCTCTGCGGCTTTTATTTTTTGCGCTATAAACAAAAATAGAGCGACAATTTTTAATTATTTAATTTATTTTTTACTTTTTGCTATAATAAATATCCCCCAAAAAATATATAAAAAAACTTTTTTCTTTCCTCAGTTTAGGCCGATACGTATTCTTCTACATATTTTTGGTAAAATAAATTTCAATAAGCGTTTATTGATTGGTTTGCGCAAAAATTATAGCGTCTACAAAATAGGGGATAGTTTTATGGCATTTTTATTCATTTCTTTTTTTTTTACTAGTAATGGCGGCGATCAGCGATTTTTATTATGACTGCGACATTATGGCGGACACATTCGGACACTTTTGACACTATTTTGGGGCCATTGTCATTTATACAGCGATCAGTGCTATAAAAATGCACTGATTACTGTGGAAATGACACTGGCAGTGAAGGGGTTAACCTGTAGGGGGCACTGAAGGGGTTAAGTGTGACCTAATGTGTGATTCTTACTGTGTGGGGGGCGTGGCTTGGCCTGTGACCTCACTGATCATCGTTCCCTATGACAGGGAACAGACGATCAGTGACAGTCTCACTAGGAAGCACGGGGGAGAGGTTTGTTTACACTTACCTCTCCCCGTTCTTCAGCTCTGTGACCCGATTGCGGGACACCGGCGGGGATCGGGTCCGCGGGTCCCGCAGGTGCGGAGCTCAGGACTGGGTTGCAAGCTCGCCGGTGGCGCCACGCGCGGCCCACGGCTGGGCATTTTAAAGAGGACGTACATGTACGTGCTTGTGCCCAGCCGTGCCATTCTGCTGACGTATATGTAATATGTATTTGCTATAGTTCTATTGTTAAATGACCAACTTTAAAGCTACTTTAGCATATCATGGGTTCTTTATTCTTATCGGAAGCAAAGGTTCATTTTCAACAGTTTGTCTAAAACAAATTTAACTTTCTTTTTTTTTTCTTTTTTTAAGAATAAAGGTAATATTAAGTATGTTACAGTACAGTTTTCCTTGTCAAAGTATTTTATTGGACATATATATTAGTCACATACAGATCATATGTAATACATGTTGTTGATATTTGTCCAATTATTACAAATATAGAAAAATAACAAATAATAGGGTCTACAGAATATATCCTAATGAAAATCATAAGGACTTAAATGAGATAGAAAGTAAATAAATCCTTGTACTAATATATTCAAGACTGTAGTTGAAAGAAATATTTAACATATTAATTATAAATTAATCTGTATCTTCGAAAAAAGTAATGTAGAGTTAGGGTCCTTTCACACGGGGCGGATCCGTGCAGATCCGCCCCGTGAAGCTCCGCTTGCTCAGCGGGGATCGCTCCGTTGATCCCCGCTGAGCCGACGGATGACTGGGCGGTCCCCGCACACTGTGCAGGGACCGCCCTGTCAGAGCGCCGCTCTCCCCTATGGGGAATCGGATGACGACGGACCGTAGAGTCCGTTGTCATCCGATCCGCTCCGCCGACGGAAGGAAAAATAGGGTTTTCCTCCGTCACACTTTGGCGGAGCGGAGCGGGTCGGATGTCAGCGGACATGTCTCCGCTGACATCCGTGCCTCCATAGGGGTACATGGAGGATCCGTTTCAGGTCCGCCTAAAAAACTGACAGGCGGACCTGAACGGACCTCCGTGTGAAAGAGCCCTAATACTGTAGCTTCAATAAGGTGCGTTATGAAGTAAGAATAATAGAGAAAAGAAAAGAGAAAAAGAAGTAAAGATATCAAAATAAAATGGGGTAAAATAAAATTAGATAGATAATATAAAATAAAATAGATGGAATAGAATAGTAGGAAACCAGAGGGGGGGGGGGGGGGGGGAGTGTAGGAGTCCACCTGAATGGCCTGAATGAATCGGTCCGCGGATAGAGGGTTTAAGTAAAACACAGTGTTCACTATATTGAGCAGGGTAGCTCCCAAGCTTCAGAAATTTGGTTTAGTAGCTAGTTTAACCGATTGAGTCCTCCGGCTACTACAGTACAGTTTTCAATAATGTGATAACTCAGGCCTACAGCTATATTTGCAGTTGAAATCCACATCTGTAAACTGCTTAAGTTATTATGAGATTTGTAATTCTAGCCTTGTGATTCACATATCTCTGTCACACTGCACAGCCAGGAAAAGGACTTTCTAATTTCCTGGTTCAGGGTTACAGCTTCTTTTTTTTGATGAAATATTTTTTTTTTATTTCTTTTATATACAAACATCATAGACAGCGGTAACAACATACAACCCAAGCATGTATAGAGAGGGAATGAAAAAAAAAAAAAAAAAGACAAAAAGGGTTATAGCTTCTTGATTGGACATACCGGTAATTGACAGTTCTGATTCGGGGTGAAGTAAGCAGGCTGGAAGCAGAGAGGTGTCACCAGAAGCTGCAAAGATAAACCAGGAAATAGGGTTGTCACCTGTTTGGCTGTGCAGTGTGGTGTGTTAAATGTGTTGATCACTAGAGTACTCCAGGCTAAATTTAGTGGTTAGCCTGGAGTTCTGCCTTAAGCATTATCTGCAAAGATTGCATTCATATATTACAAATACCAAAATATACTTTCATTCAATGTGTCAGAATTTCCCATTGGCCTGTTTTTTTTTTTTTTGGGGTTGTTTTTGTAGTTTTTGTAGTTTATGTTGCAATAACCGAGGAGAGTCGTGCAATGAAAAACAAATCTTGTTTGGTGGTTCCATGAAAAAGGCCAGGTACTTTTTATATTGCACTCATTAACCTGGTTTAGCATATATAGGCTGCACAGGACAAGGCAACAGATTAAGGGCTAATTAGAAAAATGGCTTACGTTGGTTTTAGGTGTAGGAGTTCAGACTTTTAAGTGTTAGGGGAGAGGGTAAGGGGACCTTAAAGCGGAGTTCCACCCAATTTTTTTACTTTTTTTTATTCCACTCCTCACCCCCTTGCATGCCACATTTGGCATGTAATTTTTTTGGGGGGGGAGTGGGGGCTTCAGTAGGAGTGGGACTTCCTGTCCCACTTCCTCCTTCCGCCCTGGAGCCGCCTAGACGATACGTCATATCGCCTTGTGGCAGCTCCTCCCTGTAGGCGATCACCTGGGACGTGACAGGTCCCAGGCGATCGCCTGTCCACTCACAGAGCACTGCGCCGTTCGCGCATGCGCAGTGAGTGCCCGGCCGTGAAGCCGAAAGCTGTCACGGCTGGGTGCCCACACAATGAATGGACGCGCCGACGGAGGAGGGGGGAGAGGAGCGGAGCTCCAGGCGTCGCGTCGCTGGACAGTGGAACAGGTAAGTGTATGTTTATTAAAAGCCAGTAGCTACACTTTTTGTAGCTGCTGACTATTAATAAACATAAAAAAAGGGTGGAACTCCACTTTAAGGGGATACGTTTTAAGGGGTGGTTAATTATTACAGGCATAGGTGTGCGCAGCCTATTGCATTAGGGTGTGCACCCGAAAGCTCAAACACACATACATGTGTGTGTGTCTACATATATATGGCCCCGCTACATTAATCTCCCTGCTGGCACAGTAAAAGAGAAGTGCGTAAGCAGATGGGGTAAGAAGGAGATTTTTCCCATCTCCCTGCCAGCACACAGAGCGATAATGCCAATATGCACTAGGTGATTAGGGTGTGCCCAGGCACATCCGGCACACCATGTGTGCACACCTATGATTACAGGTTAATTTTAGAGCTTAGGCTACATTTTAGTGTCAAAGGCAAAGTATAGCCACAGCTTTTTTGTCTGTACTTCTATGCATCACAAGAGTGCAGTTTGTTCTGCACTCCTGTGACTCATTTTAAGCTGGTGTCATAGAGCCGGCCCAGGCTCTGAAAAGATTCCATATGGTCGGGATCCAGGACATGGACCGGCAGCTGGCTCAGCCTCTCAGCGTGCTGCTAGAAGCCTGAACCAGCTGCTTCTGCCCCCTCCACAGCCCAGTGCTCCAATGAGCACTGGAGAGGCAGAGCAGAAAGCTGGTAACCGACAGCCTGAAGACTGAGAGCTGAGCGGTCAGCAGTGTTTAATCGTTCAGTTTCCAGTCTTAGAGCCGGCAGGGAACAAGTGCAGCATCAGAACGATGCTACATCCACCTAGTTGACATATATATATGTACCTGCATTGACTTTGGCTCCTGGCAGGAAGAGAGAGGCACACCGCACTAACAGCCCGCACCCTCCTATGTGAGGAGGTTGAGCGGTGTTGTTGTTGGGTCTTCCACGGTCAGAACATGAAAACCTCCAGAGCCTGATTCTCACCTCTATGTTAATTAGAGACAGGGGCGGATCCAGAGTCTTTTCTCGGGAGGGGCACTGACAAAAAATATGTTTTTTTTGTGGGAAATTTATCGGGCAATGGCTGGTGTCGGCGCTTCAATCATCCCGGCACCATGGTTGTTATGGTGTCAGGATGATTGAAGCGCATTATTTATATTATTACATTGTAATATAAAATTAAATAGTTCAATGCAGAATCAGTGGGAGCCCCGAGTGTGTCACTTGGCACCGTCGCCTGCAATTAGTGGGAGGCCTGAGCGTGTCACTTGCCACACGTTGCGGATTGTCACTTGCCACGTCACCTGCCACATCTTGTGGATTGTCACTTGCCACACCATGTGGATTGTCACTTGCCACATCACCTGCCACACCTTGCGGATTGTCACTTGCCACTCACCTGCCACACCTTGCTGATTGTCACTTGCCTGCCACCAGATGCAGATTGTCATTTGCCACGTCACGTGACACAATTTGCGGATTGTCACTAACTTGCCTGCTAAGGTGTAGTTTTGGTTGTCTCTTGCTGTGTCCCAGACTCCCAGAGTCAGGCAGCAGATAGATAATGTAATCTCTCTGCTGCCTGCACAGTGAGGGCGGAAGTCACTGCAGGAATGCAGGGCAGGCACGGGCGGTGAGAGATGAGCCTACTCTCTCACTCTCACCTGTGCTGCCAACACACTGAGCAGCACGGTCTGCCCACGAACCACGCCACCCGCCCACAAACCGCGCCCCAAGCGGAGCCGCCTGCTTTCTTACCCGTCTGTGGAGCCACACTCTATCGCACCTGCCTGCAGAGCGGCCCGACGTGACTCACTGACGTCACTCATTTCTAGACGCCAAGCGACACAGGCGTTAGCAACGAGTGCAGGGAAGAGGCTCCACCCACCTCCTCCCAGGGGCGGATCCAGAGTCTTTTCTCGGGAGGGGCACTGCCAAAAAATGATTTTTTTGTGGGAAATTTATCGGGGAAATGGTTGGTGTCGGCGCTTCAATCATCCCGGCACCATGGTTGTTATGGTGTCAGGATGATTGAAGCGCATTATTTCTATTATTACATTGTAATATAAAATTAAATAGTTCAATGCAGAATCAGTGGGAGCCCCGAGTGTGTCACTTGCCATCGTCGCCTGCAATTAGTGGGAGCCCTGAGCGTGTCACTTGCCACACGTTGTGAATTGTCACTTGCCACGTCACCTGCCACATCTTGTGGATTGTCACTTGCCACACCTTGTGGATTGTCACTTCCCACATCACCTGCCACACCTTGCGGATTGTCACTTGCCACGTCACCTGCCACACCTTGCTGATTGTCACTTGCCTGCCACCAGATGCAGATTGTCATTTGCCACGTCACCTGACACAATTTGCGGATTGTCACTTGCCACGTCGCCTGCCACACCTTGCGGATTGTCACTAACTTGCCTGCTAAGGTGTAGTTTTGGTTGTCTCTTACTGTGTCCCAGACTCCCAGAGTCAGGCAGCAGAGAGATAATGTAATCTCTCTGCTGCCTGCACAGTGAGGGCGGAAGTCACTGCAGGAATGCAGGGCAGGCACGGGCGGTGAGAGATGATCTCATCTCTCTGCTCCCCCGCTCCTGGCTAGCTGATTGGCCAGCTGCCACACTGAGCCTCCTCTCTCACTCTCACCTGTGCTGCCAACACACTGAGCAGCATGGTCTGCCCACGAACCGCGCTGCCCCCCGACAACAAACCGCGCCGCAAGCGGAGCCACCCGCTTTCTTACCCGTCTGTGGAGCCGCACGCTATTGCACCTGCCCGCAGAGCGGCCTGACGTGACTCACTGACGTCACTCATTGCTAGACGCCAAGCGGCCCAGGCGTTAGCAGCGAGTGCAGGGAAGAGGCTCCACCCACCTCCTCCTCCGCTCCTGGTATCGTGTCAGTGCGCCACGTAACTACATTAGACGAGTCTCTCTCTCAGCACTGCTGATCGGCTGATGTGAGAAACTGAGAGAGAGACTCAGAGAGGCAGCGGCAGCCGCAGAACAAGTACTGTATATACTCGAGTATAAGCCGACCCGAATATAAGCCGAGGCACCTAATTTTACCCCAAAAAACTGGGAAAACTTATTGACTCAAGTATAAGCCTAGGGTGTCCTAGGCTTATACTTGCCTCACTTTGCCTCACTGTACCCATGCCTCACTGTGCCCATGACTAGACTGATGTTTAACATGGAAGTCTATGGAAGGAGTGCCCGTCTTTGAAAAATCGGTTCTCCCAGACACCAAACTTTTCAAACTTATAGAGGAGACATGGGGCTACATGTGTGCCAAGTTTGGGGTCCAGAGGACCTACGACTGGCCGGTACCGGGTCCGCAAAATCACTGGAGAAATGACCGTTTAACATTGGAGTCTATAGAAGGGGTGCCCGGTTTTATAAAATCAGTGCTCCACGGCCGTAGGTCCCCCAGACACCAAACTTTGCACACTTGTAGAGAAGACAGGGGGCTACATGTGTGCCAAGTTTGGGGTCCAGGGGACCTATGAACGGCCGGTACTGCGTCCGAAAAATCACCGGAGAAATGACAGTTTAACATTGGAGTCTATGAAAGGGGTGCCCGGATTTAAAAAGTCAGTGCTCCCCGGCCGTAGGTCCCCCAGACACCAAACTTTGCACACTTGTAGAAGAGACATTGGGCTATATGTGTGCCACGTTTGGGGTCCAGGGGTCCTACGGCCGACCGGTACCGGGTCCCCAAAGTTCGGGAGATCAGGCGCAAAAAAAACAAAACAGAGCAAACAAGTGAGTGTGACAGATGGTCTCGGGGGGGGGGGCAATTGCCCTGTTGCCCCCCCTGGATCCGCCACTGCCTCCTCCTCCGCTCCTGGTATCGTGTCAGTGCGCCGCGTAACTACATTAGACGAGTCTCTCTCTCGGCGCCGCTGATCGGCTGATGTGAGAAACTGAGAGAGAGAGACTCAGAGAGGCAGCGGCAGCCGCAGAACAAGTACTGTATATACTCGAGTATAAGCCGACCCGAATATAAGCCGAGGCACCTAATTTTACCCCAAAAAACTGGGAAAACGTATTGACTCGAGTATAAGCCTAGGGTGTCCATCTGCATGCCTTACTGTGCCTCACTTTGCCTCATTGTGCCCATGCCTCACTGTGCCCATGACTAGACTGATGTTTAACATGGGAGTCTAGGGAAGGAGTGCCTGGCTTTGAAAAATCGGTTCTCCCCGGCCGTAGATCTCCCAGACACCAAACGTTGCACACTTGTAGAGGAGACATGGGGCTATATGTGTGCCAAGGTTGGGGTCCAGAGGACCTACGACCGTCCAGTACCGGGTCCGCAAAGTCACCGGAGAAATTACCATTTAACATTGGAGTCTATGGAAGGAGTGCCCGGGTTTGAAAAATCGGTTCTCCCCGGCCGTAGATCTTCCAGACACCAAACTTTGCACACTTGTAGATGAGATATGGGGCTACATGTGTGCCAAGTTTGGGGTCCAGGGGACCTATGGTCGGCCAGCACTGGGTCCCCAAATTCCGGGAGATCAGGCGCAAAAAAAAAAAAACAGAGCAAGCGAGTGTGACAGATGGTCTCGGGGGGGGGGCAATTGCCCTGTTTCCCCCCCCCTGGATCTGCCCCTGATTAGAGACAAGTCCTTGACTTCCCAGTAAAGTGAATGTCCACACGAGCTGAAACTCCAACTCAGAGTTTATTTTATCTTAGCCAATAACACAGTCTCTGATAGGAAAAAGGTTGGAGCAAGAAACAGAACAGTACAAGGTGTGGAGGAGGTCCAGGCACAAATGTTACAGATGTTTGCTTAGATTCTCAAGCAAGTTTAACTAGGCGCACAATCTCTGCCACAGACCGTGAAGTTGGTCTCTGCCACAGACCTGGTGAAGCTGATCTCCTTCTTTAGCTATGGCCCCTTTTTAGGAGAAGACATCCCTCCGGAGAGTTACCGGGACCCTACAGTCACCATGACACTGCACTGGGTCTTCGGAGAGTTCCTTTCCTGGCCTCCTCATTCTAGATACGGGTTCCCTCGCAAGGCAGCACCCTGAGAGTCCTCGATCCTAGGTGGACCCCAGCCGAAGGTGCTGGGCCCCAGGCCTCCACTGCGATCCCTGGGCTTACATATCCAGGGCGGACAGGAACAGCATGGTAGTACCTCACCCTGGGGCTAAAGGTGCCCATGTTGGAACAGGAACACCCGCCCCAGGGCCTAAGGTGCCCAGGGCGGACAGGAACACACACTACCTGGGAGTAGGACTCCCGATGATCGACCAAACCAAACAGGCAGCGTCTGCCCCTTTTATATCCTCTCCCAGAATGCCCAGCAGGTAGACCACACCCACCGTATGGCTGCTGAGAGGGGACACACAAGGCACAGCACTGTATCAGCGGTTCAACCCTAGCCTATTATGGCAGCACCACCTGTAGGCCACAGGGAACTGTACACCGATACTCTCCCTGTGGATAAAATTGGTTGCAAAAACCCTGACAAATTAGGGTGTTTGAGCAAACTACCACTCAAACACTCCCCCTAAATTTAGCACCCCGCTACATATATATATATATATATATATATATATATATATATATATATATGTTTATGTGTATGTATGCATAAATACATACATATATATATGTATAAATAATTTTTTTTTTTTTAGTAGGACCCATACTTCTCTTTTAAGGAATAGGTTCAGAGTTATCCTTAGTTTACTGGTGAGTGTTAAAGTATATCCAAACACAAAAAAAATATGTTTTTGAATAGAGTAGGGGAAGGTCAAAACCACTATCAGGTATTTTTTGTTTTTTGCCATCTGTGTCCCCTCACTTTCTGTCCTGTAGACTAAATGGGTAGAGAGAGGATATCGGAAACTCTCTCTTTGATGGTTGTCACAAGAGTAGGGGTCCCTATTAGATTTCCCCTCTATTCCTGTTCTGGTGGCAACTCGAAATTTTGCATTTACCTTCACTTTCATTCCCGGTTATAAAGACAATTAGAGAGAGTAAATTTCTCTTAGGACCCTTTCACACGGGCGGACTGTTCAGACCCGCCTGTCAGTTTTTTTCGGCGGACCTGAACGGACGCTCCATACATCTCTCTGGAGCGACGAATGTCAGTGGTGACTAGGGTTGCCACCTTTTCATCAAGCCAAACCCGAACACTTTCACGGCGCACGGCAATTTTTTTGTAGTACACGCTATAGGATTGTAAAATACCTGGGACACCTTTTGGGTTACCCAAAGAGAGTAGTAATGAGGTGTGCTACAGTGAACAGTGGCTGTGGCCAAATTGCATTAACAGTGGGGGGACTTAAAGGGGCTTAGTTAAATAATACTAAAGCATTTGTGTACTCAAAAAATTTGATTTAATTAATAAAAGAAATGTCAGTTAAAATATGAAACTAGCCTACCTTAAAAGTGGACACTGTCAGCCAGTAGGGCAGTGGACAGTCTCAGTAGGGTAGTGGACGATGTCAGCAGAGCAGTGGACGGTGTCAGTAGAGCAGTGGACGGTGTCAGTAGGGCAGTGGACGGTGTCAGTAGGACAGGGGACGGTGTCAGTAGGGCAGTGCACCTCCATCCAAAAACCTGAATCAGCTCTACTGAACCCAACCCCATACAAACTGTTCACAAAGTGGCACTGTACAATCTACAACCCTTTCAAGCACCTTTTAATTAAAAAAAAAAAAGCCCAAAAAATTCAAAAGCAATCCACAGGCACCCACAAATAGAGAAGAAAATAACTGATTAAATATCAGTTACTGGGGAGGCACAAATATTGTGCCTCCCCAATAGAGACCTCCATTGCAGCGAGACAAAAAAAAACCTTACCTTCCAGGAGCCGCTGTAAAGATGTGTGTGTGAACCTGTTAAGGGGCGGAGTCTGTAATATCATACTTTCTCCAGCAAAAGCATCCCTGGTTGCTAGGACACCAGTCCAGTGGCCCTCCATTCACTGTCTCTGGTGGCATCAGCGTTGGGGAGAGAGAGCGCACAGACAGACAGTGCAGCATGACCCAGCTGCAGGACATTAGCCCCGCTGGAGCGGTGGAAGAAAGGGGGGTTTGCATGCTGTTTGGGGGGGTAGCTGACAGAGGAGGGGGTGGGTAGCTGACAGAGGATGGGGTGGCTTACAGAGAGGTGCGGGCTGACAGAGGAGGGGTGTTGCTGACAGAGCGGGGGGCTGACAGAGAGGGGGCTGACAGAGGAGGGGGTTGTTGACATAGAGGTTGCTGACAGAGGGGGGCTGACAGAGGAGGGGGTTGCTGACATAGATGGGGCTGACAGGGGGGGTTGCGGACAGAGGGAGGGGCTGACAGAGGAGGGGGTTGCTGACAGAGAGGGGGGCTGACAGAGGAGAAAGTTGCTGACATAGAGGGGGCTGACAGGGGGGGGGTTGCTGACAGAGAGGGGGGCTGACAGAGGAGGGGGTTGCCGACATAGAGGGGGCTGACAGGGGGGGTTGCTGACATAGAGGGGGCTGACAGGGGGGTTGCTGATAGAGAGGGGGGTTGCTGACAGAGAGGGGGCTGACAGGGGGGGTTGCTGACAGAGAGGGGGCTGCTGATAGAAGGGGGGTTGCTGACAGGGGGGGTTGCTGACAGAGAGGGGGGCTGACAGTGGGGGTTGCTGATAGAAGGGGGGTTGCTGACAGAGAGGGGGGAGTTGCTGAAAGAGAGGGGGGCTGACAGGGGGGTTGCTGATAGAGAGGGGGGCTAACAGGGGGGGTGGCTTACAGAGAAGGGCGGGCTGACAGAGGGGGGTGTGGCTTATAGAGAGGAGCGGGCTGACAGAAGGTGGGGGCTGACAGACGGGCGGGTGGAAGAGCGGATGGCAGAGAGACCTCACCTCAGTCAGGAGAAACAGCGCGCCAGGCAGGGAGGCGGGACTCATTCAGCCAGTCACAGGGTGCCTGCTACCCACTGCCCAGCTCTCGCACAGGCAGTGTATGTGACAGTGTATATTGATGGCGGCGGGCTCGGTAATCGATGCGCCGCTCTAGATGTTGCAGCCGGGGCCACAGGACAGTTGAACTGTTGCTATATGTGTCCGGGTTTCAGGCGGGTTGAAACCCGGGCACAAGTGTCAAAACCCGGACTGTCCGTGTCAAAACCGGACAGGTGGCAACCTTAGTGGTGACACCGCTGACATCCGATCCGCCCCGTTCCGACCCGCTCTGCTAAGTCCAGACGGATGGAAACCCTATTTTCCATCCGTCTGACGGATCGGATGAAAACGGACTCTACGGTCCGTTTTCATCTGATCCCCATAGAGGAAAGCGGAGATTTGACCGGTCCGTTTCTGCACAGACGCACGGAGCGATCCCCGCTGAGCAAGCGGATGTCTAAAAATGGATCCGGCCGTGTGAAAGGGCCCTAACGGGGAGACAGACAGTAATATAAAACTAACAGTGGCCTTAATTTCTTACCTCCCTATCCATATATATATATATATATGAAATGCCTTCACTGATGGAGGCAGGTTTGGAAAGCACTGGTTACACACTCTGCTGTGCACAAAATATCTCCACGTGGATTAACTCCCACAATCTCCTATAATCATAAAAACCACATAGACGGAACAGAAAACATGGTCACGAGATGATCTAATTTCTTAGGGATTGAACAAAGGGTGAGGTTATTTTGCCATTGGTGTCCCACAGCTGTAACGCTTTCCGCAGCCACACCCAAATCTAGTAATCACCCCTGGGTGGAAAATCCATGCTGGAAAAGCAATACTAATCATAAACAGATTGCATATGTATTCATTTTTGATCAAGAACAGCTGTAGATTTGTTACCATATCCTATATCTTGAGAATAGGTAGACTTTTACAGGCTTCTCAAAGGGGTGCTGGTTCCTGGGCTCTAATAGACCCTCAATGTCTCCATTAGGAGTACCTGTCACCTGCCCATGCTATCAAATAGGGGGCCTGTTAGCCCCTTTGTGAAAAGCCAAAAAGTTAAAAAAGTGTAAAAATAAAATTACATAAAACAAATAAAAATAATTAAAAAAATGTTGCACAAACCGCATATAAAAGGTGCAGCGTATGGAGAGAACATGTATGTAAACACCAATTGCGCCACACATGTGAGGTATCATCACAAACATCAGAGTAAGATCAATAGGGTTATATTTCAGAGTTTACGCTAAACTGATAACCTGTAAAGGCTTTTAAAATGTCGCCTATAGAGAATTTTGGGTACCAACGTTTTTTGCAATTCCATGGGCGTGTGCAATTTAAAGAGTTGACATGTTTGTTATCTATTTACTTAACACAATGCCATCTTTTATATTTTACCACAAACTGGGTATAATATTGTGTTAGTTTGCACAAAAAAAAAAAAATTGGTGTATTTTTCATAAAAATATTTGATTTGATAAATAACCCTGCAAATATCGTGCAACATACAAAATTGCAACTGCCACCATTTTATTCTCCAGAGTCTCTGCTTTCAGAAAAAAATGCCCAGTATGCAAGTGGTTAAGGTGATTGTAAGGGTTTTTTTTTTTTTAAATAACAAACACGTTGAACTTACCTGGTCTGTGCAAAGAGCAGCCCTGATCCTCCTCTTCTGGGGTGCCCCGGCGGCTCTCCTGGCCTCTCCTCTTCAACGGGTGCCCCCACGGAGAGCGGGCGCGTTTATGAGTCCTGCTGCTGCATCCATTGACACAGACAGCAGGACTGGGCCCCGCTCTTGTGTCACTAGATTTCATTGGCTCCTGCTGCTATTAGTCTATCCAATGAAGACAGAGACAGTGGCTGCAGCTGCTGGGCTCGTGCTCATCGCTGGAACAGCTGCAGCACAGAAGGTTTTTCACCTTGATGCATAGAATGCATCAAGGTGAAAAATCTTGAGACTTTACAACCCCTTTAAGGATAAGTTCACCTTTTGTAATATAGTCATATTCAGAGTGTAACATATAACATTTTACTGCAGCACCGGCCCCCGATCTACCGTTGTGACAGTGAGTGGGGGAACTTCTGCCCCCTGCTCACTATCACATAAAAAAAAAACATGGCTGTGTGGGGCTCTGCCTGCCATGTCATTCATTCACAGAATTCTGTGAATGTGAAAACTACAAGTACCTACAGCCTTTGTGCAAGGCATGCGCATTCTTACTTGAATATTGGTGTACTTTGTGTATTTCTTCCAGATCTGAAACTTTATTACAGGAAGCCCAGCTGTGCAGGAGCTTATTGTAATAAAAACGAGCCACCACTACTCTCTCCATAATCTGATAATTGTCAGGCTAATATCATTATTTTACAGGATTTATATGGTTCCAACAGTTTAAGCAGTGCTTTACAATGTAGAGGGGGCAGTTCAATTACAATACAGTTGAATAGGAGGGCCTTGTTCATGGAGCTTACAATCCAAATGAAAGGGGAGGTGGTACAAAAAGGAATTACTGCGGGAGATGATCTGATGGAGGTAACTCAGGTACAGTTCTTAGGTGGAGGTGGGGTAGGATTCCCTGAATAAGTTAGTTTTTAGGGATCGCCTAAAGGCAGACAGGGTAGGGGCTGGCCGGATATACTGGGGCAGGGAGTTCCAGAAGATGAGAGAGGCTCTGGAGAAGTCCTGGAGCATGGGAGGAGGAAACAAGGGAGCTATAGAGCAGGAGGTCCTGGGAGGAGCAGAGAGTGCTATTTGGGCGATATCTGCAGATGAGATTGGTGAGGTAGCTGGGGGCGATGTTGTGAATGGCCTTGTATGTTGTGGTTAGTATTTTGAATTTTATACGTTGCGGTAAAGGAAGTCAGTGAAGGGATTGGCAGAGAGGAGCAGCAGTCACAGATCGGTTAGTAAAGTGTATTAGTCTAGCAGCAGCACCTTTTGGAATAATTTAAAATAGAAGTTCGTAATTTTTTTTCAAGATTTATACCTACCTATTGGTCCGATGCTGCATCTGTCTCCCGCGGGTCGAGAACCGAACAATTAAACACTACTGATCGCTCGGTTCTCACAGCTTCGTGAGCAGAGAGCTGGTCATGGTCACTCACAGGCTCTCTGCTCTGCCTCCCCCACGCTCATTGGAGTGCTGGGCTGTGGAGGGGCGGGAGCGGCTGGCTCAGGCTCTCAGTGGCTCGCTGAGAGGCTGAGCCAGGTGCTGGTCCAGGGTTGTGGGCGAATCCCAACCATATTGTCAGGATCTTGCCACAGCCTGGACCTGTTCTTTGACGTCAGCTGACAGCGAGCTTCAGCCCGCTGTCTGCTGAAAACGGGTCACAGGAGTGCAGAACAAACTGCACTCCTGTGATCCACTGGAGAAGTACAGCCAAACAAGCTTGGGCTGTACTTCTCATTTAACACAAAGTGGTTGTAAAGTATAATTTAAAAATAATAATAATAACAAACACAATATACTTACCTGCCCTGGTATTGCACAGAGTTACCCCATACCTCTTCTCCATGCCACGCCAGCATTGTCATCTCCTCCTCTTCTGTGTCTGCCCTCATAGCAAACCGCTTGCTGTGGGGACAAATGTGCGGGCTTACTCCCAAGCCAGGCTGTGTACGTCCAAAGCTTACAGGATTTGATTGACAGCAGCAGAAGCCAATGGCTCACGCTGTTGCCTCTGTGTTCCTCTCTGTGTGAGGAGAGAGACATAGACAAGCACTGCTGCAGATGGGCACAGCGCTGGATTGAGATAGGATCGAGTACAGTATCTCACAAAAGTGAGTACACCCCATTTTTGTAAATGTTTTATTGCATCTTTTCATGTGACAAGACTGAAGAAATGACACTTTGCTACAATGTAAAGTAGTGAGTGTACAGCTTGTATAACAGTGTAAATTTGCTGTCCCCTCAAAATAACTCAACACATAGCCATTAATGTCTAAACCGCTGGCAACAAAAGTGAGTACACCCCTAAGTGAAAATGTCCAAATTGGGCCCAATTAACCATTTTCCCTCCCCGGTGTCATTTGACTCGTTAGTGTTACAAGGTCTCAGGTGTGAATGGGGAGCAGGTGTGTTAAATTTGGGGTTATCGCTCTCACTCTCTCATACTGATCACTGGAAGTTCAACATGGCACCACATGGCAAAGAACTCTCTGAGGATCTGAAAAAAAGGATTGTTTCTCTACATAAAGATGGTCTAGGCTATAAGAGGATTGCCAAGACCCTGAAACTGAGCTGCAGCACGGTGGCCAAGATCATACAGCAGTTTAACAGGACAGGTTCCACTCAGAACAGGCCTCGCCATGGTCGACCAAAGAAGTTGAGTGCACATGCTCAGTGTCATATCGACAGGTTGTCTTTGGGAAATGGACTTATGAGTACTGCCAGCATTGCTGCGGAGGTTGAAGGGGTGGGGGGTCAGCCTGTAAGTGCTTAGACCAAATGCTGCACACTGCATGGCTGTCGTCCCAGAAGGAAGCCTTTTCTAAAGATGATACACAAGAAAGCCCGCAAACAGTTTGCTGAAGACAAGCAGACTAAGGAAATGGATTACTGGAACCATGTCCTGTGGGGTGATGAGACCAATATAAACTTATTTGGTTCAGATGGTGTCAAGCGTGTGTGACGGCAATCAGGTGAGGAGTACAAAGACAAGTGTGTCTTGCCTACAGTCAAGCATGGTGTTGGGAGTGTCATGGTCTGGGGCTGCATGAGTGCTTCTGGCACTGGGGAGCTACAGTTCATTGAGGGAACCATGAATGCCAACATGTACTGTGACATACTGAAGGAGAGCATGATTCCCCTCCCTTCGGAGACTGGGCCGCAGGGCAGTATTCTAATATGATAACGACCCAAAACACACCTCCAAGATGACCACTGCCTTGCTAAAGAAGCTGAGGGTAAAGGTGATTGATTGGCCAAGCATGTCTCCAGACCTAAACCCTATTGAGCATCTGTGGGGCATCCTCAAATGGAAGATGGAGAAGCACAAGGTATCTAACATTCCCAGCTCTGTGATGTCGTCATGGAGGACTGGAAGAGGACTCCAGGGGCAACCTGTGAAGCTCTGGTGAACTCCATGCCCAAGAAGGTTAAGACAGTGTTGGAAAATAATGGTGGCCACACAAAATATTGACACTTTGGGCCCAATGTGGACATAGGGGTGTACTCACTTTTGTTGCCAGCAGTTTAGACATTAATGGCTGTGTGTTGAGTTATTTTGAGGTGACAGCAAATTTACACTGTTATATAGGCTGTACACTCACCACATTACATTGCAGCAAAGTGTAATTTCTTCAGTGTTGTCACATGAAAAGATATAATAAAATATTTACAAAAATGTGAGGGGTGTACTCACTTTTGTGAGATACTGTATTTAGGGAGGAGAGGGGGATTTGGGACATTTTAATGCAGGAAATGCATTATGGTAAAAAATGTCCTGGCTATGGAACCACTTAAGCATTACATTATACAAGATAGAACAAACTTTGAAAAAAGAAAATAACCTTTTACTAAATAATGTAAGAAACATATATATTTATTAAATAATACGAAATAATAATGTGAAGTTAAAGCATAACCGAAGGCAAAACTTTTTTTTAAGTTTTGGATAGAGTGGAGAGAGAGAGAGAGGTTTTTATTGTTATGTCCCCATTTGAGAGATTTATCTTTTCTATTTGTCCTGTTTACTGTTATCACCGAAAGTAAAAGTAAAAAAAAAAATCCCTAATTTTGGGTTGTCTTCCAATGGGGGACACTAGTTTTGGTGACAACCAGAATTCCCTAAGGCCTCATGTACACTGCTGCTGGTAAACGGACGTTTAGGAGCAGTTGGGCATTTTTTTCAACTGCTCCTGAACTCTCCTCTATGTTATATTATCAGTACATGTACACTGGGTCATTTATAGTCGTTTCTAGGCAGTTGTGTTTAGAGGCTTTTTCTGGAACCCAAAAAAGTGCATTCAGAAGCTGTGTTTAGAGGCATTTCAAGCGCCAAACGCGGCTAAACGCAGTAACTCGCATTTAGCAACGTTTCGTTAACAGACGTTTTTTCATTTTAATGCAAACGCGGCATGTAAACGCGGCAAAATGGCAGTTTTTAGACGCCGGTTTCTAGCTGTCAAGTTAAATCGTTCAGGAGAGGTTGAACAACGTCCCGTGTACATGAAGCCTTACTTTGTAGGGATTTCCTTTCACTTCCTGTTTTGGCTATGGCTCAGAAAGTGAAGGGAAAATTCCACAATGATGATGGTCAAAGAAATGACAGAGTTTATAACCCTTCCTATCCAAAAAAAAAAGAGTTTTGCCTTTTAGTTCTACTTTAAGTTTCAGCTGTACTTTTTTGTATGTGTTTATTGTACACCTGATTGTTTCATGTTGTTTCATTGCAGCATATTTTGCCAACCTGGTGGGAAAATGTAGAATGAAGCACAAGGTGATACCTCCTGCTGTCAATGGGCCTCCAGAGTTCGAGAGAACCTTCAGAGCACAGTATGTGAATATAATATACACAGATACCATAGTATATGCTTACCACCCATGCGGAATAGTAAAGGTGTGAAAATTTGGTAACTAAGCATCCAAAGTGGATTTAAATAGGAACCCTGGGAATAAGAAACATTGTACCCTTGAAGTGGCCCCCCACACTGCAAGGGTTAAATGCTCTTTTAGTCTAGGGGTGCAGCGAATTAATATATGCCTGGTTCTGGCAGGCTCCAGCGCTGTACTCAAGCTTCAGGTTGGATGTAGGTGGTCCTTCTGCGTCATAATGCACAGTCCAGCGCTATTAACCTAGCAATGTACATAAGGAGGCAAGCCTGTAACTGCGGCCCTAAGCTGCTTAAGTTGGGTACACGCTAGTCGGTTTTCAAATGAAAATTCGTATGAAGATTCGTACGAAAATTCTCAGTACAGTGGAACCTCGGATTACGAGCATAATCCATTCCAGGAGAATGCTCGTAATCCAAAGTACTTGCATATCAATGCGAGTTTCTCGCAATCCGAGGTTCCACTGTACATCTGATGGCTTTACCAATGCCGTATAACCACCTCAATACAGGGCACTTTTGCCCACTTTCTGGCCAAGCCAATTTTCAGCTTTCAGCGCTGTCACACTTTGAATGACAATTGCACAGTCATGCAACACTATGTACCCAAATTAAATTTTTATCATTTTGTTTACAGAAATAGAGCTTTATTTTGGTGGTACTTAACCACTTAACGACCGCTCACTGTATATATACGTCGGCAGAATGGCACCGACAGGCACAATCACGTACAGTGTACGTGATTGCCTTTGTACAGTTGGGGGTCCGATCGGACCCCCCTCCTATACAGTGAGCGGTCGGTATTCGTTGGGGAGCGATCCGACATGAGGGGGCGGCCATTCGATTCCGGCCACCCCCCCGCGATCGCTCCCGGCGAATGGAAATGCTCCCTCTGCTGTGTAATGTTTACACAGGCAGAGGAAGCAGGAGGAAGTGATGTCATCTCTCATGCGGCGCTCACATATACCGAGCGCCGTACAAGAGAAGACACACAGGTCAGTACACTAACACTACACTGACACCAGGACACATAGGCACACAAATCGCCCCCCCCAGGCCCCCCCAGATCACCCCCAGCCCCCAGTCACAGTGTCACTGATTGCAGTGGCCATTTATTTACTGATCACTGCAATCAGTGACATTTGTGACTGTAAAAGTGTCACTAAAGTTAGTTTTAGGTCCAGTGTAGCCCCCTAACCCCCCCTAATAAAGGTTTAACCCCCTGATCACCCCCCCAGATAACCCTTTCACCCCCTAGCACCGCCGTCGCTAAGCGATCATTTTTCTGATCGCTGTCTTAGCGTCGGTGATGCAGATCGGTAGCCAGTAATTTTTTTTAGGTTCGCCGCAGGTTTTTATAGCGTCGGGTACCCCCATAAATTATCTAATAAAGGTTTAACCCCCTTAATCGCCCCCCAGGTAACCCTTTCACCCCCTATCACGACTGTCGCTAAGCGATCATTTTTCTGATCGCTGTCTTAGCGTCGGTGATGCAGATTGGTAGCCAGTAATTTTTTTTAGGTTCGCCGCAGGTTTTTATAGCGTCAGGTACCCCCATAAATTATCGAATAAAGGTTTAACCCCTTGATCGCCCCCCAGGTAACCCTTTCACCCCCTATTACCACTGTCGCTAAGCGATCATTTTTCTGATCGCTGTCTTAGCGTCGGTGATGCAGATCGGTAGCCAGTAATTTTTTTTAGGTTCGCCGCAGGTTTTTATAGCGTCAGGTACCCCCATATATTATCTAATAAAGGTTTTAACCCCCTAATTGCCCCTAGTTAACCCTTTCACCAGTGATCACCATATAAGTGTTACGGGTGACGCTGGTTAGTTAGTTTGCTTTTTATAGTGTCAGGGCACCCGCCGTATATATAACCCAATAAAGGTTTAACCCCCTGATCGCCCGGCGGGTGATATCAATTAGGTTTTAGCGTCAGAGAGGGTCTGCGTCACACCCCAGGCAGCGTCAGGTTAGTGCCAGTAGCGCTAACACCCACGCGTGAAGCATACACCCCCCTTAGTGGTATAGTATCTGAACAGATCAATATCTGATCTGATCAGATCTATACTAGCGTCCCCAGCAGTTTAGGGTTTCCAAAAACGCAGTGTTAGCGGGATCAGCCCAGATACCTGCTAGCACCTGCGTTTTGCCCCTCCGTCCAGCCCAGGCCACCCAAGTGTAGTATCGATCGATCACTGTCACTTACAAAACACAACACATATAACTGCAGCGTTCGCAGAGACAGGCTTGATCCCTGCGACTCCAGTGCTGTAGGAGGTGATTTCACCACCACAGTTAAAAAAAAAAAGCATATATGCCGAAGCATTGTGGCATCAGTGGCGGAGGAGCGGAGGAGCGATTTTGCTCCTAATGCCGCGTACATACGGTCGAAATTCCGACGGAGGCTTGCCCGTGGAAAAGTCCGACCATGTGTGTGCGGCATAACTTTTTTGCGGGAGGATGCCCCCATGCTTCGGCATAAATAAATGGTGCATGTATGCCCATCATTAGAAGTGGGTGGATGAAGGGCGGTATTCTAATGGTGGGCCTACCCACCGATCAATCTCTTTTTTCGTTCAGCCAACTGGCTGCATGAAAAAAAAAGATTACAATACATGTCCAACAAGGACGAGCAACGTACTGGTATGTTGCTGGACTTTGAATGTTTATACCAGAATGATGCCTGCGGGTTTAGGTATCATCTTGGTATCATTCTTTTCAGCCAGCGGCCGGCTTTCATGTAAAAGAAATCCTAGTGGCTAATTAGCCTCTGCACTGCTTTTACAAGCAGTGGGAGGTAATGTCCCCCCCCCCCGGACATAAAAAGCGCCATTGGGAAATTGGGAAAGCATTTTATCACACCGATCTTGGTGTGGTTAGATGCTTTGAGGGCAGAGGAAAGATCTAGGGTCTAGAAGACCCCAGTTTTTTCAAAAAAGAGTACCTGTCACTACCTATTGCTATCATAGGGGATATTTACATTCCCTGAGATAACAATAAAAATGATAAAAAAAAAAAAATATGGAAGGAACAATTTAAAAATAAAATAAAAAAGCAAAATTAATAATAAAAAAAAAGCACCCCGGTCCTGCCCTGCTCTTGCCCAATGGCGAACGCAAGCGTCGGTCTGGCGTCATATGTAAACAGCAATTGCATCATGCATGTGAGGTATCACCGCGAAGGTCAGATCGAGGGCAGTAATTTTAGCAGTAGACCTCCTCTGTAAATCTAACGGGGTAACCTGTAAAGGCTTTTAAAGGCTTTTAAAAATGTATGTAGTTTGTCGCCAATGCGCGTTTGTGCGAAATTTTAAAGCATGTCGTGTTTGGTATCTATGTACTCGGCCTAAGATCATCTTTTTTATTTCATCAAACATTTGGGCAATATAGTGTGTTTTAGTGCATTAAAATTAAAAAAAGTGTATTTTTTCCCCAAAAAATGCGTTTGAAAAATCGCTGCGCAAATACTGTGTAGAAAAAAAAAATGCAACACCCACCATTTTATTCTGTAGGGCCTTTGCTTTAAAAATATATATAATGTTTGGGGGTTCAACATAATTTTCTTGCAAAAAAAAATATGTTTTCATGTAAACAAAAAGTGTCAAAAAGGGCTTTGTCTTCAAGTGGTTAGAAGAGTGGATGTAAGCTTCCTAATGTTGTGTATAAAATGCCAGAACAGTTCAAAACCCCCCCAAATGACCCCATTTTGGAAAGTAGACACCCCAAGCTATATAGTGAGAGGCATGTCGAGTCCATGGAATATTTTATATGTTGACAAAAGTTGCGGAAAAAAGACAATTTTTTTTTTTTTGCACAAAGTTGTCACTAAATGATATATTGCTCAAACATGCCATGGGCATATGTGGAATTACACCCCAAAATACATTCTGTTGCTTCTCCTGAGTACGGGGATACCACATGTGTGAGACTTTTTGGGAGCCTAGCCGCGTACGGGACCCCAAAAACCAAGCACCGCCTTCAGGCTTTCTAAGGGTGTAAATTTTTGATTTCACTTCTCACTGCCTATCACAGTTTCGGAGGCCATGGAATGCCCAGATGGCACAAACCCCCCCAAATGACCCCATTTTGGAAAGTAGACACCCCAAGCTATTTGCTGAGAGGTATTGTGAGTATTTTGCAGATCTCGCTTTTTGTCACAAAGTTTTGAAAATTGAAAAAAAAAAATATATATTTTCTTTCTTCATTTTCAAAAACAAATGAGAGCTGTAAAATACTCACCATGCCTCTCAGCAAATAGCTTGGGGTGTCTACTTTCCAAAATGGGGTCATCTGGGGGGGTTTTGTGCTATTTTGGCATTTTATGGCCTTCGAAACTGTGATAGGTAGTGAGGAGTGAAATCAAAAATTTGTGCCTAGAAATCCTGAAGGCGGTGCTTGGTTTTTGGGGTCCCGTACGCGGCTAGGCTCCCAAAAAGTCCCACACATGTGGTATCCCCGTACTCAGGAGAAGCAGCAAAATGTATTTTGGGGTGTAATTCCACATATAACCATGGCATGTGTGAGCAATATATCATTTAGTGACAACTTTTTGTAATTTTTTTTTTTTTGTCATTATTCAATCACTTGGGACAAAAAAAAAATATTCAATGGGCTCAACAGGCCCCTCAGCAATTTCCTTGGGGTGTCTACTTTCTAAAATGGGGTCATTTGGGGGGGTTTTGTGCTATTTTGGCATTTTATGGCCTTCAAAACTGTGATAGGTAGTGAGGAGTGAAATCAAAAATTTGCGCCCTTAGAAATCCTGAAGGCGGTGCTTGGTTTCCGGGGGCCCATACGCGGCTAGGCTCCCAAAAAGTCCCACACATGTGGTATCCCCGTACTCAGGAGAAGCAACAAAATGTATTTTGGGGTGCAATTCCACATATAACTATGGCATGTGTGAGCAATATATCATTTAGTGACAACTTTTTGTAATTTTTTATTTTTTTTTTGTCATTATTCAATCACTTGAGACAAAAAAAAAAAAATATTCAATGGGCTCAACATGCCTCTCAGCAATTTCCTTGGGATGTCTACTTTCCAAAATGGGGTCATTTGGGGGGGGGGGGGGGGTTTGTACTGCCCTGTCATTTTAGCACCTCAAGAAATGAGATAGGCAGTCATAAATTAAAAGCTGTGTAAATTCCAGAAAATGTACCCTAGTTTGTAAACGCTATAACTTTTGCGCAAACCAATAAATATACGCTTATTGACATTTTTTTTTACTAAAGACATGTGGCTGAATACATTTTGGCCTAAATGTATGACTAAAATTGAGTTTATTCGATTTTTCTTATAACAAAAAGTAGAAAATATCATTTTTTTTCAAAATTTTCGGTCTTTTTCTGTTTATATCGCAAAAAATAAACATCGCAGAGGCAATCAAATACCATTAAAAGAAAGCTCTATTTGTGGGAAGAAAAGGACGCAAATTTCGTTTGGGTACAACATTGCATGTCCGCGCAATTTACAGTTAAAGCAGCGCAGTGCAAAATTCTGAAATCACCTCTGGTCCTTTAGCTACCAAATGGTTCGGGGCTTAAGTGGTTAATCACTGCTGTTTTTTTCTTGTTCTTTATTTCTTCATAAATTTAAGACAAAATGTATTCCGCTACCTTTTTTATTTTTTTGGGTGAAAATAACCCAAATCAGTGTATATTATTTAGTCTTTAGGAAAGTTATAGAGTCCACTAACTGTAGTATATATCTGAAAATCAATCAATCCTGATGTACCGATGGCCTATCTCATTTCCTGAGACCCTGAAATGTCAGGAAAGTACAAATATCCCCCAAATGACCCCTTTTTGGAAAGTAGACAGTCCGAAGTATTTAGTAAGAGGTATGGTGAGTTTTTTTGAAGTTGTAATTTTTGTCACAATTTATTTGGAAAATTTCTGTCACCAGTGCAGTACAGCGTTATCATATAATGGGTGTGGCTGTGATCAGAGACACTAACTGGTGACAGTATGTAAATCAATTTTTTTTTCTTTTTTTATTCCATATTTTTTTTCTTTTAAATGATTTTATTTTAACATACTGTGACTAGAGCAATACCATATAACACTGTACTTACTACTCTGGGGAAGTGATCGTTTTTTTGTTTTTTTTACACATAGTGTTAGTTTAAACCACTGAATTTCACTGGTTTAAACAACCATCATTACAATTGAAACTGATTCACTCAGTGTGTTTTGTTGGAATTAGCTATGATAGGCCACAGCTAAGTACATGGTACATAGAAGGGCTGTGATTGGCCACAGTGATAGTACTGACGGGGCCAATCACAGCAAGCAACACAATTGTATACAATGGATGGCATGAAAGGAAGCCATCCATTTTTTACAATTGTCATGTGATCTGCTATGATTGGTCATAGCGATCACATGGTACCGCCAGCGTGCCAGTACACTGATCTGATGGACACAGCCGGTGATAGATCTTGCTGCATTGCGGCCCCATGCGAGGCGCGATCCGGGAGGACGTCATATGATGTCCACCTGATTCCGCCAAAATTCCCGCCTGGCCTACAGGAAAATGACTGGTTAAAAGTATTTAAAAATTTGGTTTCTTTTAACATTTTGGAATGAATGTATTTTCCTGAACAAAAAACACCAATACTGTTAGAATTTTTTTTGCTCGAGAAACATTTTTCCATCCACATATTTTTTTGTCACTGCGATTAAATACAGACATTGATTTTGGCCCAATACCGATTAGAAAGCTGAATGAATGTTCTTAAAAAAAAAAATATTGGTTTGAAAATCTAGTAGGGTATGCCCAGCTTTAAAGAGTTAAACTGTTGAGATAAAAAAAACTCTAGCGCAATCACATTTTTGTAAATATTTTATTATATCTTTTCATGTGACAACACTGAAGAAATTACACTTTGCTTCAATGTAAAGTAGTCAGTGTACAGCTTGTATAACAGTGTAAATTTGCGGTCCCCTCAAAATAACTCAACACACAGCCATTAATGACTAAACCAATGACAACAAAAGTGAGTACACCCCTAAGTGAAAATGTCCAAATTGGGCCCAAAGTGTCAATATTTTGTGTGGCCACCATTATTTTCCAGCACTGCCTTAACCCTCTTGGGCATGGAGTTCACCAGAGCTTCACACGTTGCCTCTGGAGTCCTCTTCACGATGACATCACGGAGCTGGTGGATGTTAGAGATTAGAGATGAGCTCGGTGTTCGAGTCGAACATACGTTCGACTCGAACATCGGCTGTTCGATCGTTCGACGAAGATCGAAAGTTTTGGGCCGTTCGCGCCAAATTCGAGTGACGCGAACGGCCCACAATACACTGCGCCATCGCAGTGCAATCCCGGCGCTGTGATTGGTCAAGCATGCACTGTGACCCCACATGCTTGGCCAATCACAGCGCCGGCAGCGAGGAGAGCCATAATTGGCCACAGGCAGGATGCCTGTGGCCAATTATAGCTCAGGGGGGTTTAGTACACGCCCCACACTATAAAAGGCCGCCAGCGCGGTGGCCTTGTGTAGTGTGTTCCGGTTCAGGGAGAGAGAACGATAGGCAGGGCAGTGTTAGTGATATTTGTTCATTTACCTTGTGTGTAGGGAGAGAGAAGGATAGGCAGGGACAGTGTCAGTGATATTCTGCTAAACCTTGTGTGCAGGGAGAGTGAAGGATAGGCAGGGACAGTGTCAGTGATATTCTGCTAAACTTGTGTGCAGGGAGAGAGAAGGATAGGCAGGGACAGTGTCAGTGATATTCTGCTAAACCTTGTGTGCAGGGAGAGAGAAGGATAGGCAGGGGACAGTGTCAGGGATATTTTTGCTAAGCCTCCTGCACAGTATACACCTGAAGCTAGCCCTTATTGCTGTGTTTTCCTGTTGTGTAACACAGGCAGGCATCTGCAGCAGTTATAGCAGGCGTAGTGTGCTTCCTGCAAAATATACACCTGAAGCTAGCCCTTATTGCTGTTTTTTCCTGTTGTGTAACACAGGCAGGCATCTGCAGCACTTACAGCAGGCATAGTGTGCCTCCTGCAAAATATACACCTGAAGCTAGCTCTTATTGCTGTGTTTTCCTGTTGTGTAACACAGGCAGGCATCTGCAGCACTTACAGCGGGCGTAGTGTGCCTCCTGCACATTATACACCTGAAGCTAGCCCTTATTGCTCGTAGTTTTTTTTCTTTTGTGTTAGACTAACAGGCATCTGCAGCACTTACAGCCAGCGTAGTGTGCTTCTTCTTCAACAGGGGCATGCAATTACAATTCTTGATCTAATAATTCCCAGCAGGGCCCATTCATGCGCCCACCAAGAGTAACTGTGAGGGCTTACAGTGTTGTGGCACCAGCACCACCACCAAAGGCCCAATTTTTCCTACCACTGTTCAACAATGGCATGTAATTACAATTCCTGATATAATAGTTCACAGCAGGGCGTTCCAGCGCCCACCAAGAGTAACTGTGAGGGCTTACAGTGTTGTGGCAACACCAACATGTAAGGGGCAAATTTCAGCAGAGTATATACGGCAGGCCCCTACTTTCAAACATCCAACTTACAAACGACTCCTACTTGCAAACGGAAGGATACAACAGGAAGTGAGAGGAAATCTACCCCTAGGAAGGAAAATTCTCTCCTGTAAGAGTTAATATTGGAAAAAGGTGTCTCCTCTCTACTGATGCTTTATCAGCAATCCTTGTTTCAATAAAAGGCCCACTTTTTAAAAACAGTTGTCATTGGGACGGAAAGTGAGGTGAAATGTTCTGAACAGGGGCACAGACAGCAAAACAAATGTTACAGGGGTGATAACCCTTACCTATGTTTTCCAAAAAGCTTAAAAATAGATTTTTGGGCTGGAGCTACACTTAAACAATGTACCTGTTCAAAATTACAAACAGATTCTACATAAGAACAAACCTACAGTCCCTGTCTTGTATGCACCGCCTGTATACGGCTGTTCAGAGTATATAGGGCCTTTTTTATTTTGTGTGCGGGGTTCCCCTTAATATCCATACAAGACCCAAAGGGGCTGGTAATGGGCTGGGGTAGGGGGGGGGGGTCATGGGGTAGCTATGCCATTTTTCTTAAAGATTTTCATCCATATTACCGGGACCAGACATTACATTAAAGCCGCAAGCAGTTTTAAATGGCTTTTTTTTCCTTTAGAAGTGTCATTTTGTGCAGGGACAGTTCTAAACACGGGAAACACGTGGCACTTCACAGGCATACTTTAGACACCCCCCAGGTACAATATTTAAAGGAATATTTTACTTTTTTTTTTTCACTTTATGCATCATTAAAATGACTGCTCCCGAAAAACGGCCGTTTTTAAAACTTTGTTTTGCATTGATACATGTCCCCTGGTGCACAACCCGGGTTCCCAAACCCTTTTTAGGACAATAACATGCATATTAGTTGTTATAATTAGCACTTTAGATTTCGAACATTCGCGTCCATTGTATTTAATAGGGTTCTAACGTTCGTGCGAACTTTCGGTCCGTTCGTGGGTTCTGGTGCGAACCGAATGGGGGGTGTTCGGCTCATCCCTATTAGAGACCTTGCGCTCCTCCACCTTCCGTTTGAGGATGCCCCACAGATGCTCAATAGGGTTTAGGTCTGGAGACATGCTTGGCCAGTCCATCACCTTTACCCTCAGCTTCTTTAGCAAGGCAGTGGTCATCTTGGAGGTGTATTTGGGGTCTTTATCATGTTGCTATACTGCCCTGCAGCCCAGTCTCTGAAGGGAGCGGTTCATGCTCTCCTTCAGTATGTCACAGTACATGTTGGCATTCATGGTTTCCCTCAATAAACTGTAGCTCCCCAGTGCTGGCAGCACTTATGCAGCCCCAGACCCTGACACTCCCACCACCATGCTTGACTGTAGGCAAGACACACTTGTCTTTGTACTCCTCAACTGGTTGCAGCCACACATGCTTGACACTATCTGAACCAAATAAGTTTATTTTGGTCTCATAAGACCACAGGACATGGTTCAAGTAATCCATGTCCTTACTCTGCTTGTCTTCAGCGGGCTTTCTTGTGTATCATCTTTAAAAGAGGCTTCCTTCTGGGACAACAGCCATGCAGACCAATTTGATGCAGTGTGCGGCATATGGTCTGAGCACTGAGAGGTTGACCCCCCACCTCTTCAACCTCTGCAGCAATGCTGGCAGCACTCATACGTCTATTTCTTAAAGACAACCTCTGGATATGATGCTGAGGACATTCACTCAACTTCTTTGGTCGACCATGGCGAGGCCTGTTCTGAGTAGAACGTGTCCTGTTAACCATTTAAGGACCTTGGCTGTTTTTCAGACTCGGTGTTTACGCGTTAAAAACACGTTTTTTTGCTAGAAAATTACTTAGAACCCCCAAACATTATATACTGTTTTTTTCTGACACCCTAGAGAATAAAATGGCGGTCATTGCAATACTTTTTGTCACACCGTATTTGCGCAGCGGTCTTACAAGCGCACTTTTTTTGAAAAAAAAAACACTTTTTTGAATAAAAAAATAAGACAACAGTAAAGTTAGCCCAATTTTTTTTATATTGTGAAAGATAATGTTACGCCAAGTAAATTGATACCCAACATGTCATGCTTCAAAATTGCGCCCGCTCGTGGAATGGCGTCAAACTTTTACCCTTAAAAATTTCCATAGGCAACGTTTAAAAAATTCTATAGGTTGCATCTTTTGAGTTACAGAGGAGGTTTGGGCTAGAATTATTTCTCTCGCTCTAACGATTGCGGCGATACCTCACTTGTGTGGTTTGAACACCGTTTTCATATGCAGGCGCTACTCACGTATGCGTTTGCTTCTGCGCGCGAGCTCGTCGGGACGGGGCGCTTTAAAATATATATATATATTTTTTTCTTATTTATTTTACTTGATTTTATTTATTTTTACACTGTTTTTAAAAAAAAAATAAAAAATGGGTCACTTTTATTCCTATTACAAGGAATGTAAACATCCCTTGTAATAGAAAAAATCATGACAGGTCCTCTTAAATATGAGATCTGGGGTCAAAAAAAACTCAGATCTCATATTTAGACTAAAATGCAATAAAAATAAAAATAAAAAAATAAAATAAAATTGTCATTTGAAAAAATTACAACAAAAAAATGTGCCTTTTAAAACGTATGGGCGGAAGTGACGTTTTGACGTCGCTTCCCCCCTGCTATGGTATGGAGACGGGTGGGGGCCATCTTCCCCTCACTTGTCTCCATACCCAGCTAGGAAGAGGACTCGATCGCCTCCGCTGCTACCGACGGCTCCGGTAAGCGTCGGAGGGCACGGGAGAGCGGCGGGAGCGGGGGGCCTCTACCGCCGCCGATAACGGTGATCCGCCGCAGAGACCACCATTATCATTTACAGGACCGGCGCCTGAAGAGATGGATACCTCGGTTGAGGCAGCAGCTGCTGCCGTTACCGAGATATCCCTCTTCAAATAGAGGACATACATCGTCGTTGTGCGCAGGTCCTTAAGTGGTTAAACCGCTGTATGATCTTGGCCATCGTGCTGCAGCTAATTTTTAGGGTCTTGGCAATCTTCTTATAGCCTAGGCCATCTTTATGTAGAGCAACAATCCTTTTTTTCAGATCCTCAGAGAGTTCTTTGCCATGAGGTACCATGTTGAACTTCCAGTGACCAGTATGAGAGAGTGAGAGCGATAACACCAAATTTAACACACCTGCTCCCCATTCACACCTGAGACCTTGTAACACTAACGATTTACATGACACCGGGGAGGGAAAATGGCTAATTGGGCCAAATTTGGACATTTTCACTTAGGGGTGTACTCACTTTTGTTGGCAGCCATTAATGGCTGTGTGTTGAGTTATTTTGAGGGGACAACAAATTTACACTGTTATACAAGCTGTACACTCACTACTTTACATTGTAGCAAAGTGTAATTTCTTCAGGGTTGTCACATGAAAAGATATAATAAAATAAATAAATAATAAACTCACTTTTGTGAGATTCTGTATCTGTTTTTATCCCTGCTGCTGCTTGCATCAACCAGTGCTCCACACACCTCTAATCATATCAAAATACAGGGCAGCGCTACTTTCCACCTCCTGTATGACCTCTACATGTCATACAACATCAAAATACTGGTAAAAAAAATAAAAAACAACGTGCTGAAAAATCTTCACATTAAATATTAGTATCACCACATTAAAAGTCATTAAAGTCCCACTTTAAATCAAAAGTCCTCTTTGTGTTTAAAACGTTGTGCTCCACACTAATCTTCAGTGATGATTTCCCTTGGGTCCTTCATCACCTTCCACACCATGTACTCATCTTAATTTTTGACCTATGAAAGTTAGGTCAGGATGCGCCTTCCGCTTTAAGGGGTTCATTAATTCTTGATTCAACTCATTTTACAATTCTCTGGTTTGGTCATGCATCTCCACGATACCTTGGTCCATCTTTCGAACAATAAATGTAGATTCTCTATTTTATATATGGTGCTTTTATATAACCCTCAATAGGAGCTGAAGAACTAAATGTAGGCCATCATGGTGTTTCTCTGTTGCACTGATCCCAATTTTATTAAACAGTAAAAAAATCTCTCACATTTATTCGTGCACAAAGTTTGGTGCACCACGGAAAAAAAAAACATGCACTATCTCCTTAAGAAATGGCCATGTGGCCTTGCTTTAAACAGACTCCTCTCGCTTCATGTATGAGACGTCCCGACATCAATGGCTCCACCCCTTATACGTTGCGCCAGTGGAGCATCTTGGTTTTGTGCTACCCTAGGCAAGACTAAAATCGGACATCCCTTCTAAATTTGTCCCACCCCTTCCTGTTTAAGACCTACCCCTTCATCTGTAAACTCCACCCCTTCATTTTTAGGCTCCACCTCTTTCTAATAGAGATCCACCTCTTCTTATCCCCCCCCATACTACATCAGGATGCTCTCCCATTCCACCCCCCCCCCAAAAAACAAACTACACCAGACTCTCACCTTCCCTCAGATCATTGGCTCCTTTTTACCCGCTGTGTGTAGCAGGCTGCTGAGGCACCATTGCAGCCCGGGACTCCGACTGGCTTAGCCAACTGAGCTACTTCCAGGATCGGAGGCTGCAGCCACCATTGCCGTCTGCTTCTGCTTTGCTTCCCTGTCACCGAACGGTCAGTCCTTGGCCGCCCCTGGTGTCACCCCTCTGCCGGGTGTCACCTGGGTGTGGTCCTCACCCCCATAGTGATGCCACTGCTTGTAGTGTCCCTTCTGCTTGGGGGTAGTGCTGCCCTGAAAAATGCCACCCGAAGGCAAACACCTTGTTTTCCTTGTGGTAGATACGCCCCTATGTTGCACCACTGTCACATGACTCTCTCAGAGGGTGTGGAGCGCGGTACGTATTGCCAATATTTGTATGTCACTCTACTGCCATGTTACTATGGGAAACACTCGCGACTTTCTTGTTGACTACCGTACTTGCTGATACTCAGATACCGCTCTGCTGTTACATAACTATGGGCACTACTCTCGCCATATTTTAACTATTGCAATGATCTTTACAACTACACAACTTTAAAATATTACACATTTGGCGTGATCCTCATACCTCACTTTCGATATTAACTGTATTGGTTCCCCCCTACACCATACAATATGTTATAAATATTATGCGCATATACAAATAATATTAATATGCACGGATTGAGGAACCCTGGCTTAACCAGAAGTAAGGTATTACACCTTAGTCCTGCACCACTTATACATGGAGATTCGGCCAGTAAAACCTTTACTTTTGGGATAAAGCTTTCATATAAAGGAATAAAAGCTGACCATTTTAAGCACCCCTGTCAGTGGTAAATGGTTTGTCTCAACAAGGCGTCTGACAATTTTGCTGCACAGCTTGTTTTGTTAAAAATAAGTTGAAAAATAACTGGCCAGATCACCAGATAAAAATAAAGATGAAAAAAGATTAAAAAATGCAGCCATCACATCTGATGCCGCGTACACACGATCATTATTCACGGCGGTTTAAAAACCGCCGTGAATAATGACATTTTAAACGAGGGAACAGCTTGTTCCCCACACACTGTCATTTTTCTCGTCATTTTTTAAAATGACGAGAAAAACGATCGTCTATGGGCTCCGCGGCAGTGTTTCCCTATGGGAAACACTGCCGCGGAAGAAATGTCAGGAAAAACGACGAGAAAAATTAGAACATGTTCTAATTTTTCTCATCGTGATTAATGCCGTTTTTCCCGTCGGGAAAAACGGCAAAAAGCCCACAGACGATCGTTTTTCTCGTCCAAAGGAAAAAATGTAATTTTTCCCGACGGGAAAAATGATCATGTGTACGCGGCATAAGAACTGGTAAGATGCAATAAATTACATGTTTGTTTTTGGGTTTAACACCGCTTTAAATGGAGGAAAGCCTAAATGATTGTACCTTTTGGAAAATAACATGGAAACACAAAAAATAACCAATAAAATACATATCACCCGTGAATCTTTCTAAAAAAAAGTCAAAATAAAAACATAGAGAAAATACGTTGATAGACTACCATATATTAAATGATCCAAATATATAATTTTCTTTCTGTCGGCAGCAATACGTAAAAGTGACACTTATAAAGGTGCCTATACAAATTGGATTAGTGCTGCACAGCTGGTGTCTCAATGTCCTCATGCGGTCCTTTTTGTCTCCACTTGCTGCCTCTGGATAAAAATTTCATTTTGTTTATGAATTTTCTTTCCTCCTTTCACTCCCAGTCAGCTCTGTGGGTGGAGAATAAGGTGAAAGCCTGTAATTCATTCATGTTAGACATCAGTGTTGCTGTGATATTAATGTGGTCTCTCCAAATACCACTAGCTTATTACAAGTCAATTAATGTCAATTACTAAACAGTATTACAACTACTGCTTTTTATCTATCTAAGCATGTTGGCTGGCACATTAACCCCTCTGTTTCTTTTTCTTTTAAATTGTAACAAGACAGTGTTTGGGTTCCAGAACCACACATGTGGCTCATAAAGTGACACTAAGCCTAGGTTCAGTCATATGTGGTGCAGGAAACGCAGCAATCCCTGTGCGCTTCCTGCACCGCATTGCAATCGCATTGTGTTTGCGATCCGCTGTGGGTGTCATTACAAAGTTGACGACACTCCAAACACATCGCAAACACAGTGCGGATTACCTGCACTGGATGGCATGGTACAAAAAGACCATGCGATCCATTTGAAGTGCAGCTCCAAAAATGGTGCCTGCACTCCTTTGGTGTGGTGCGGTGCTATTTGAGTCCATTCAATATCGCACCGCACTGAATCACATGTGAATTGCACAGGGGTGGGGTGCTTTTCCTGTGCAACTCACATGCGGGTTATAGGGGTTATAGTGCAAACCGGGTCTAAAGGATATCCTTATTCCTAAGACTAAGCCATACACATCTACTAACTAATGGCCCTGTAATCTATTTTTTTTCAGTAAATCATTCTTAGTGTGTTTATCTGCCTCTTTGTGCCATCCTCCATGAGCTCTTAAAGTGGAGTTCCACCCAAAAATGGAACTTCCGCTGTCCGGAACCCCCCCCCCCCCTACGCCATGTCCTGCCCCTTCTCCGCTGTCTTCTGGGAGACACACAGGTCCCAGAAGACAGCAGGAACCACTCAGAATGCACAGCGCGACTCGCGCATGCGTAGTGGGGAACCAAGCTGTGAAGCTGAAAGGCTTCACTTCCTGATTCCCTTACTTAAAGCGGAGTTCCACCCAAAAGTGGAACTTCCGCTTTAAGCACTCCTCACCCCCTGACATGCCACATTTTCCATGTAATTTTTTTGGGGGGGGGGAGTGGATACTTAATTTAGAGTGGGATTTCCTGTCTCACTTCCTCATTCCTGCTCTCTGCTGCCTAGGCAACTCCTCCTCTCCCCCTAGACGGCCGGCGGAGAGGAGGGGGAGAAGAGCGATGCTCCGGGCAGCCACATCCCTGGACCAAGGAACACGTGAATATCTGTTTATTAAAAGTCAGCAGCTACACTTTTTGTAGCTGCTGACTTTTAATAAACCAAAAAAATGTGTGAAACTCCACTTTAAGATGCCGGCGCCTGCACCCAGAGCTGAGGGACGGGTTGGCTTCGGGTGAGGATATCGTGGGCGCCCTGGACAGGTAAGTGTCCTAATATTAAAAGTCAGCAGCTGCATTATTTGTAGCTGCTGACATTTTTTTCTTTTAGGCGGAACTCCGCTTTAACCTTTTCGCTGCCAGAGCAGTTTTTGCGTTTTTGCACACATGAAGAAGATCGCATTGCAAAACATTCCTTTGCAGCTGAGCTAGCTGAGGACATCTAGATGCTGACCCGGAAGTGACGTCACAGACATTGCTTTCCGGGTCACAGCAAGAAGCAGAGGAGAGAGGATGTGTGTCCGCTCTTCTCCTTCCCCCCCAGCCTCCGGCACCTGCCATTTCGCTCCAGGGCCTGCAGATGGGAAAGTGGAGCCCGGGAAGCATGGCGGGGGGAGCCGGTACCGGGGGTGTGTGAGAGTAATCGGGCAGCAGCGCTGCTGCCCAAATGCTTTCACCTGACAGGCAGGAGTCTGCCTGTCAGTTTCACACACAATCCCAGTATGGACCTGGCAGCGAAAGGGTTTAACCTTTATTTCTCTTTTCGTCCATGGACGGACACAGCTCCTTAAATCTTGACCATTGGGTTATGTTCCGTCTATTAGGAGAGGACTAGGCAGAACATGTTAGATATTTAATACATGTTACTTAAACAGAGTTAGACAGCCCCGCCCAGGGGGCGGTCCCTCCGTACATAACCCTCCACCCTGCAGTCAGCAGCCTCAGTTTTTTCTGCCTAGTAGAGGAGAAGGACCTGTCTCCCTTTGGGCCCAGAGTCCTGAAGAAATTTGTACCTTTTTATTATTATTATTTTTTTTTAGAATCTTCTATCAACCGCCGGCTGAGCATGACAGGCAGGATAATATAGATCCTTGTAGTCCCCCCAGTCCTGCCATCGAGCGTGAGCAGGCCTTAGCTACGTGCGGGGTCGGCCACGACATACCCCATACACCGGGCGGCTTGCTGTCTCAGTCACAGTGGACCGGCCCGACAGCTACTCCGTACTGCTTGGTTGTAGGTCTTTCAGGAACGCACCAGCAGGTCCTCGCAAGGACGGGTAAGTACGGTTTCTCCTACTTCAGTGGGATGGAACAGCTGGGCATTCCTACGGGGGTCGTTAGGGGGTTCTCCTGCCCTCCCCTCTCTCCCTCTGTCACCCCTTTTTTTCCTCCTCCCCTTGCGGGGCTCGCTGCGACCGGGGAATACCTTTAGGGGGGCTCCAGGTCCCAGCAGGGGGCTGTGGGGGTGGCCCGCTCTCTGTGTGGGGGTAGTAAATTATGGGAAGCCTCCGCTGCTTGCCTTCTCATCCACCTTGCTTGCTGGGTGCCATTTTTTGAAGTGCTTTGCGCCATTTTCTGGGGCCTGTGCATTGCATTGCAAATCCCATTGGCGGCCATTTTGCCGTGGTTGCGCTATGATGCAGGTCTGCAATTGCAAGTGACCATTTTCTTGTGGTCCGCACGCTTTCTCTGAGGCACTCGGCGGCCATTTTGGAGTGGGTTTTGGCCTCTAGTGCTGGCTGGCTTCCTGAACAGCGCGAACGGCGCCATTCACCTCACACAGTTCCTTTAGGCACACGCGGTGTGTGGATGGAGAGCGGGCAGTGGCGCTGAACAGTCTCTGGCTAGGCAGTGAGTCCCCTAGGTATACCCCCCTCGGTCAGTATAGCAAGGAGGGTGGACAAATTTTGTGTCAGGTATCTTGACTAGGTCCCTAAGGGCTGTCAGTGGGCAATATGGAGTCAGAAGCTGGCGTTTTTTCCCCAGACATTCCAGAGGCAGCATCCGGTGCCCCTGCACCTGTGGTTCCCATGGACGATTTGTCGGCAGTCCTGAAGCCTTTTGTTGCCAGGGTGAAAGTGGCATGCGAGCGTAAAGGGGTACTAAGTGCCCCCTCCCCCGCCATCGCCTGGGGAATGTTCTGACTCAGACTCGGGCCTGGCTGCGGCTCAGGAACCCGGTTCTGGTATGTCAGAAGAGGCGGACCAGGACCTTCCCTGTGAGGAGGACCCCTCGTCCGGGTCAGCGCAAGACAGGGAACTTGTAAGTGCACTTATCAATGCTGTGAGGGACACTCATAAGCTGGAAGATGCAGCTGGGACTTCCACTGCAGGGTCTGTCCCTTTTGGGTCGCACAAACCGACCCGCTCTGTTAAGGTTTTTCCTTATGTCGATTTCTTTGACAAGTTCATAGATAAGGAATTGGAATGGCCGCAGAGGCTTTTTGTGGTCCCTCAGCGCATGGCAGTCTGTTACCCATTTGAAGGGAGCCTTTTGAAAAAATGGGCTTCTCCTCTGGTCGTTGATCCCCCGGTCTCTCGGTTAAATAAAGTAACCACTATCCCAGTGGAGGGGACCCCTGCTTTAAAGGACCCTACTGATAGGAGGTCCGAAGCGGTGAGCCGCTCCATGTTCACCATGCTGGGGTCAGCATTGCGGCCTATATTGGCTGCTACCCTTGTGTCCCAGACACTTACGGAGTGGGCAAAAATATTGCACCAGACTGTGGAGGAGCATCAGCTCCCTCCAGCATGTGTATCACTGGCCGAACAGTTGGTACAGGGTCTCGTGTATGTCTGTGATGCAACCCTGGATGCAGACCCCTTGATCTCCAGGACCTCCGCATCTGCGGTGGTATTGCGCCGCCTAATATGGTTGAAATGCTGGTCCACTGACCAAGCCTCTAGGAAAACTCTGGCAGATTTGCCTTTCAAAGGTGGAAGGCTTTTTTGGTGCCTCACTGGACGACATCTTTAAGGATGTCACTGGAGGTAAGAGCAGACTTCTCCCTCAGTCCACGAAAGGGAAGGAGCCGCGCCGCAAGCCGGGGCCCTCCTTTCCCACACAGAAGTGGTATTTTCGTCAGTCAGGACCTGCCGGCAGACCCTCCCAAGCGGACAAAGGTCCAGCTGGGGGACAGAAGCGTCCCTGGGTGCGCAAGCCCACCAAGCCTGCTGCCGCATGAAGTTTTGCCCCCACCCGACTCCAGGGTGGGGGGACGGCTTCGCGGGTTTGCAGCTCGGTTGACCTCCTTGCTCTCCGACCAGTGGGTCTGCGATGTGGTCACCTCGGGGTACAAGATAGAATTATTTTCTTGTCCACCAAACAGATTTTTTCCCTCAAATCTGCCTCTCCTTCCGGCTCGTCGGGCTGCCCTCCAGGGGGCAGTGCAAGACTTGTTGAGGTGCGGGGTGATCATACCCATACCACCACGGGACAGGTTTCAGGGTTTCTACTCAAATCTGTTTGTGGTCCTAAAGAAGGACGGAGTCCATCCAATCTTGGACCTCAAGGCCCTCAATGCCTTTATAAAGCTTCAAAAGTTCAGGATGGAATCGATTTGTTTGGTGGTTGCTGCGCTCCATCTGCGGGACTTCCTGGCGTCCTTGGATATCAAGGACGCATACTTACATGTCCCCATCTGCGTCAGGCATCAGAGGTTCCAGCGCTTTGCAATCGGCAAAGACCACTATCAATTTGTGGCTCTTCCCTTTTGGCCTAGCATCAGCACCAAGAGTTTTCACCAAGGTGCTCGCCCCGATTCTAGCTTTGCTAAGACAGCGCGGCATTGCTATCGTAGGCTACTTGGACGACCTTCTTCTGAGAGCTGCTTCAAGCTCAGAATTAGAGGAGGACGTGTCTATAGCCAGTCAGACCCTTCGGGAGTTTGGTTGAATACTGAACCTCCAGAAGTCGGTGTTAGTACCGACCCAGCGCCTAGAGTACCTGGGGTTGATTCTGGACTCCTCGAAGGCCAGAGTCTTTCTTCCCTTGAAGAAGTTGCAGACACTCCAGTCTGCGGTGAGGTTGTTGACATCCCGCAAATGGTTGTCTCTCCGTTTTTGCATGCGAGTCCTGGGCCTCTCATGGTAGCCTCTTTTGAAGCAGTACCATATGCCCAATTCCACATGCGGGTCTTGCAGAAAGAGATTCTCTCCAAATGGAACAAATCTCCGTTGTCTCTGGATCGTCAGATTTAGATAAGTCATCTTGTCAGGTCCTCTCTGAGTTGGTGGCTTAGATCCCTGGCTCTTCGGTCCGGGAAGTCTTTCCTCCCCATTCATTGGACTGTGATCACGACGGACGCCAGCCTGACCGGTTGGGGGGGAGTCTGGGGGGTTCAGGCGGCCCAGGGCTGCTGGACTCCGATCGAATCCCAGCTACCAATCAATATTCTGGAACTCCGGGCGATCAGGCTGTGCCCCTCCAAGTGGTCTGAGACTGAAAGGGCATCCAGTCAGACAACGCCACGGCTGTGGCATACGTCAACCATCAAGGAGAAACAAGAAGCTCGGCTACAGCGTCGGAGGTCGCTCACATCCTACTGTGGGCGGAAAGGAGTGTGCCGGCCCTATCGGCAGTTTGCATTCCGGCCGTGGAAAACTGTCAGGCGGACTATCTGAATGGTTGTTACAGCCGGAGGTTTTTCAACTCCTTTGCCGGAGATGGGGCACGCCAGTCGTGGATCTCCTGGCCTCTCGTCTCAATCGCAAGGTGTCGAGGTTCGTGGCCAGGTCCAGAGATCCCTGGGCAGACGCGTCAGGCGCGTTGGTGGCCCCGTGGGGTCAGTATCGGCTAATTTATGCCTTTCCCCCACTGAAGTTGCTTCCTCGTCTACTCCGCAGAGTAGAGACCGAAGGAATTCTGGTGATTCTAATCGCTCCAGATAGGCCCAGGCGTCCCTGGTACGCCGACCTCGTGTGTCTGGTGGCAGATGTGCCCTGGTGACTACCAATGAGGGAGGACCTTCTCTCACAAGCTCCCATTCTTCATCCTGCTTTACAGTCGCTGGCTTTTAATGGCATGGCTATTGAAAGCCAGGTACTGAGGGACCAAGGCCTGTCGGATTCGGTCATTTCAACCATGTTGAGGGCACGGAAATCTTCTTCTAGGAAGATCTACTATCGCACATGGAGAGCCTACATCTCTATGTGTGAGGAGATGGAATGGCGTCCGCGGACTTATTCGGTTTCCAGGATCCTGCTGTTTTTACAGCGCGGAGTAGATCAGAAACTTGCCTTAAGCACCATTAAGGGGCAGATTTCAGCCTTGGCTGTTTTTCTTTCAGCGACCCCTGGCGGTTCATTCACTGGTAAGTACAATTGTGCAAGGGGTCCGACATGTGGCTCCTCCGGTGTGACCAACACTACCTCCGAGGGATTTGAATCTGGTGCTCTCGGCGCTTCAGAAACCTTCTTATGAGAACATCAGGGAAATTCCTCTTTTGACGCTCTCTCAGAAGGTGGTCTTCCTGGTAGCCATCATATCCGTCAGGAGGGTTTATGAATTGGCGGCCTTGTCTTGCAAGTCCCCATATTTGGTCCTCCATAAGGACAAAGTGGTGCTACGCCCGCAGCCTTCTTTTCTCCCGAAGGTGGTTTCGGCCTTTCACCTGAATGAGGACATTGTACTTCCATCCTTGTGTCCTCAGCCATCGCATTCCAAGGAGGTCGCGCTACATTCTTTAGACATAGTACGTGCCTTGCGGGTGTACCTGTCTGCTACGGCTCCGTTCTGGAGGTCTGACTCACTGTTTGTGTCGGTGTCTGGTCCACAGAAGGGCCTGGCGGTCTCGTCTGCCACCATTTCTCGGTGGATCAGACAGACCGCCATCCAGGCCTATACCCTTAAGGGTCGGGCGCTCCCCTTTCCCGTTACTGCGCATTCGACCAGGGCTATTGGTGCCTTTTGGGCTTTCCGAACATCAAGCGTCTGTATCACAAGTGTGTAAGGCGGCGACCTGGTCGTCCGTTCACACTTTTTCAAAGTTTTACAAGGTTGATGTGAGTGCATCTTCGGATGCTAGCTTCGGCCGCAAAGTTTTGAAGGCGGCTGTTTGAGGTTGCAACTCCTCCATTGAGGAGCTCTGCTTGTTTGGGGTGAAAATGTTTTTTTGATTGCTGTGCCCACCCCTCGTTTTTTGACACTGCTTTGTGACGTCCCATTGGTCAAGATTTAAGGACGAAAGAGAAAATAGGATTTTTATACTCACCGTAAAATCCTTTTCTCTGTCGTCCATTGACAGACACAGCACGCACCCCTCCTTTTTTAGTTTGTACTGCTTTTCTATGAACTGAGGCTGCTGACTGCAGGGTGGAAGGTTATGTAGGGAAGGAACCGCCCCCTAGGCGGGGCTGTTCAACTCTGTTTAAGTAACATGTATTAAATATTTAACATGTTCTGCCTAGTCCTCTCCTAATAGACGGAACATAACCCAATGGTCAAGATTTAAGGAGCTGTGTCCATCCATGGATGACAGAGAAAAGGATTTTATGGTGAGTACAAAAATCCTATTTTTTCCCCCTCACTTCCCTTTGTTTGGAATAAGCAGTGTCATGTTACTTGCAGTTATGTGTACTTCTCTATGCACACTATAAAACTCATAGTCCATAATCCCTAGTCCAACTCAGGAATGAGCAAGCTAGCATGACTACATACAGTGGGACTATGGAGAACAAACATGGTCACTCTCTAACAAGAAGTCAGGAATTTGGAGAATTGGAGGAGTCCGACAGCAAAAGAAGGTACATATTTGAGTTAAAGAAAAAATTCCAGGCATCAGCATGTTGTACATAGTTATATTGGCCTAACTTGGTCCAAAGTAGCATTTATTTATTTTTTTACATACTGCAACCAGTCAGTGTCCCTGGTCACTGCCACATCAGCTATATGATGATGCTATACTTCACTGGTGACAGCATATAAATTGTTAAAAAAAAAATGTGAAAAAAAAACATATTTTTTCCTTAATTTTCCAAAAAATTTCAGTACATCAGGGTTGATACATTTTCAGATATATACTGTATACAATAGTTTGTGGACTCTATAACTTTCCTACAGACTAAATAATATGCACTAATTTGGGTTATTTTCATCAAAGACATGTAGAAGAATACATTGTGGTCTACATTTTTGAAGAAATATTATTTATTTACAAAATTGTATAACAGAAACGAAGAAAAACGCGTTTTTTTTTCAAAAATTTTTCAAAAATAAAAAAACCCAGTGGTGATTACAAAACAAAAAACAAACAAAAGAAAGCTCTATTTGTGTGAAAAAAAAATGATAACATTTTCATATGGGTACAGTGGTGCACGGCCATGCAATTGTCATTCAAATTGCAACAGTGCTGAAAGATGAAAATTGGCCTGGGCAGGAAGGGGTAAAAGTGCCCGGTATCGAAATGGTTAAAGTACACCTATACCAAGATATTTCTAATTAGATATTTTTAACAGGCAGTAAAAGAGCTATAAAACAAGCCCTCAGTGACATCTGTAATTGCAGGCTAAATCCTCATGATGGGATTTAACTTCCAACTCACTTAATAGCAGGGCGTTTGTTTTTAGAAAATAGGTGCAGGAACTCAAACACGACCCCCCAAAACTCCCCTCCCACCACACACATCCTCCAAACCGCATGAAATAGTAGGTGTGGTCAAATTTCACTAACAGTTTGACGGCCTTAAAGGGGCATTAAACACCAGGAGTGCATTATATACAGAGTGCAGAGTTCAGAGGGGTTCTCACAGAGTGCAGAGTTCAGGGGTGCACTACATGCAGAATTTGAGGGTGCGTTACATACAGAGTGCAGAGTTCAAGGGTGCGCTGTACACAGTGCAGAGTTCAGGGGTGCACTACATGCAGTGTTCGAGGGTGCGTTACATACAGAGTGCAGAGTTCAAAGGTACACTGCATACAGATTGCAGAGTTTAGGGGTGTGCTGCACACAGAGTGCAGAGTTCAGTTTTCTTCCACAGCTGCTTACCTCTGCGTCTCCCATCTAAATCTCACTTTCACCCCTCTTCAGCTCTGACCTCTGCATGCAACCTCCCCTCCTCCTTCTTCCACATGTCTTACTTTTGTTGCTGTATTAAAGTGGTTGTAAACCCACTAATCGTTTTTTTTTTTTTTTTTAGCCAACCTGCAAGAGAAAGGCATAATGAGCTAGTATGACTAGCATACTAGCTCATTATGTACCACTTACCTTAGATCGGGGCCCCCAAAGCAGTACGCGTCCCTTACTGCAGACGCAGCCATCACTGCGGCGATAGCCGGAATGTTACTTCCGGGTATCGCCGCACCAGCCAATCACAGCGCCGCTCCGGCGCTGTGATTGGCCAGAGCCGCGAAGACGTGACTCCGCGCATGCGTGCGGGAGCCGCCACATTCGGCTACGCCCAGCGATTGCTGTGAAGTAGCCGATTTTGTGAATGGGATTAACCCCATGAATGCGCTGTTGTCTACGGCGCGCATGCGCCGTAGACAGCGGCGCCTGTCATTTTTAGTAAATATCTCCTAAACCGTGAAGGTTTAGAAGATATTTCTTGCACCTACAGGTAAGCCTTAATCTAGGCTTACCTGTAGGTGCAAGTTGAAAAAGTGGGTTTACAACCACTTTAAACTAAAGCACCCAACTAGCTCTAGTACCTCCCCGCATACTGTAGGTGGCTCCTCCTCTCTCACTTGTAGGGGGATCTGCAGTTCCCTTGTAACCAATCATGCACTCTGCAGATCTGTGGAAGACAAGCTATCACTGGTAAACACAGAAGCCGGATTTCTGTGTTTACCAGTGATAGTGGTGATCAGGGAGCAGAGGGCCTGAGCCAGATGTAGTTGAAATGGGTTCTACCGAGTCTCAGCTGAAAAAAAAAGCTCTGCCTAATAGACTTATGAAACAAAATCATGGCAATTTTAGTGTTAGGCCTCGTACACACGGCCGAGATTCTCGTTGAAAAAAACATGTCGTTTTTTTCGACGAGATTCTTGGACAAGAAACTTGTCCCGGCCGAGTGTACACACGCTCGTTTCAAAGAACCCGCGGTTCTTTGAAAGGAGCGTACGTGGTGACGTCATCGACTACGTCGAGCATGCGCTCGTCACATTCGATGCCGTCGCCGCCATCTTGGTATACCCTACGTATGCCTAGGAAGCTACCGCGCATGCGTCAAATTCATTTCGAACATGCGCGGGCTTCGGGGAGGACAGGTAAGTGTACACACACTCACTTTTCTCGTCGAGAAACATGCCGAGGAGAATCTCGACGAGAAAATAGAGAGTAGGTTCTCTATTTTCTCGTCGAGGTTTCTTGTCGGTTTTCTCGACGAGAAACCCGATAGCAGCGTACACACGACCGATTTACTCGGCAAGACCTCTCTGCCAGCAAGTTTCTTGCTGGTTCTTGCCGAGAAAATCGGTCGTGTGTACGAGGCCTTAGACAAATTATTTGTTCAGTAATGCATTGACATGCATTGCATTACATCTTTGAAAAGTTCTTTGTGAATTGACTTGAACTCAACAACCTAAATGCAATGGACTGAACTGAAATCTTTCTTATATTACCACATTCTGCTTGTGCTATAAAAAAACTGAAAATGTATAACCCCACATCTGTTTAGAACAAGCCCCTAGGGTAAGGTGACCAGATTTTTTAAATTAAATCCGGGGACATATTTTTTTTTTACTACCGTGTTTCCCTGAAAATAAGACCTACCCCGAAAATAGGACCTAGTGTTATTTTCCAGGAGGGCTGCCATATAAGCCCTACCCCGAAAAAAAAGCCCTAGTTTAGAATGCTTGTAAAATCCTATAACCCACTCTATTACAGTAGTATATAGTGTACAATGTGTGTGTTTCTGTAATATATTTGCGGGGTAGAGAGCTCCGGCGGGTCACAGAAGCGCAGATCAGCTCTATAACGAAGGTATTTGGCACAATTATATTACAGAAACACACACATTGTACATTATATACTACTGTAATCGAGTGGATTATAGGATTTTACAAGCATTTTAACTCTGTTCACACTGGGGATTCCTGTCAGGCATGGAGAGAGAGGGGGAGAGAAGACAGCACATTACATGGTAAGACCTACCCCGAAAATAAGCCCTACTGTGTTTTTTGTTGCCAAAATTCTTATAAGACCCGGGCTTATTTTCGGGGAAACACAGTAGTAATGGCGGCAATCAGCGACTCTCTGCCCGTCGCCGCCCGCCTCACAGCCTGTCAAGACTTACTCTCCCGGCCCCGGCTACTATTGGGTGGGGTGCAGAGGAAGATCACTCTGCCAGGGAAGGCAAGGAGATAAGCAGGCAGGCGGCTGGCCGGTACTTGAGCCAAGGCAGAAGAACATGGGAGCGGAGCTGAATGGGCATGCACCCGAAACTGAAGAAATATTCCCTCCACTCCAACCAGCACATGGTTCCCTCTCTCTCCATGCCAATCATCAGAAAGGGGCACAGATAATGGAAAAAAATACACCCCCCTAAGCTAGTAGGAGTGGCAGAGCGGGGGTGTGTAATTCAGATTTTTATTTTCATTCTGCATTGACTGTCTTTGTAATTGCCCCAGCCCCTGTTCAAATCCAATCCGGGGACAAAACCGGGGACAGACTTGGTCCGGGGACAGTGTCCTCAATCTGGGGACTGTCCCCTGAAACTGGGGATGTCTGGTCACCCTACCCTAGGGCCTAGGTGATCTACCTGGCATGCTCTGAATAGGTATTTATCAGAGAACAATGACTTCTTACAGAGGATTTCCAGGCCTTAGTGTTTACAGACTGTGCTAAAAACATTTTTATTGGGCAAAATCCTTTGGCCCTAATGTAATGTAGTGTAGTAGTTTGGAACAGCCTGCTTAGCTAGTCAGTTATTTCGTAAAGTTTAGGCATATACTAGCAATGATACTGTACAATGATTGTGAAAATGCACAAGATGGTCAAAGGATCAAAAACTGCCTATGATAAGATATCACTATCTACTCACTAACTACTGTATATACAGTATCTCACAAAAGTGAGTACACCCCTTACATTTTTGTAAATATTTTATTATATCTTTTCATGTGACAAAACTGAAGAAATTACTATTTACATTGTAGCAAAGTAGTGAGTGTACAGCTTGTATAACAATGTATATTTGCTGTCCCCTCAAAATAACTTAACACACAGCCAAAAACCACTTCGGCCCCGGACCATTTGGCTGGCCAAAGACCAGAGCACTTTTTGCGATTCGGCACTGCGTCGATTTAACTGACAATTGCGCGGTTGTGCGACATGGCTCCCAAACAAAATTGACATCCCTTTTCCCCCACAAATAGAGCTTTCTTTTGGTGGTATTTGATCACCTCTGCAATTTTTTTTTTTTTCGCTATAAACAAAAAAAGAGCGACAATTTTGAAAAAAAAGCAATATTTTTTACTTTTTGCTATAATAAATACAGTAAAACCTTGGATTGCGAGCATAATTCGTTCCGGAAGCATGCTTGTAATTCAAAGCACTTGTATATCAAAGCAAATTTTCCCATAAGAAATAATGGAAACTCAGATGATTCGTTCCACAACCATTTTAAGTCCTTCAGTTTATAGTCCATATAAAAAGATTATAGCAATGTGATAAGTTGTGTAACCATAAAATGTCCATCCACAAATGGCAGCCTCCACAAGGGGATTAGAAGCAAAATCCAGCAGGAGCTACAGAGTAGTGATGAGCCGAACACCCCCGGGTTCGGTTCGCACCAGAACCCGCGAACGGACCGAAAGTTCGAACGAACATTAGAACCCTATTAAATACAATGGATGCGAACGTTCGAATTCTAAAGTGCTAATTATAACAACTATTATGCATGTTATTGTCATAAATAGGGTTTGGGAACCCGGGTTGTGCACCAGGGGACATGTATCAATGCAAAAAGAAGTTTTAAAAACGGTCGTTTTTCGGGAGCAGTCATTTTAATGATGCATAAAGTGAAAAAAAAAAAGTCAAATATTCCTTTAAATATCGTACCTGGGGGGTGTCTAAAGTATGCCTGTGAAGTGCCACGTGTTTCCCGTGTTTAGAACTGTCCCTGCACAAAATGACACTTCTAAAGGAAAAAAAAGCCATTTAAAACTGCTTGCGGCTTTAATGTAATGTCTGGTCCCGGTAATATGGATGAAATTCTTTAAGAAAAATGGCATAGCTACCCCATGACCCCCCCCCCTACTCCAGCCCATTACCAGCCCCTTTGGGTCTTGTATGGATATTAAGGGGAACCCCGCACATAAAATAAAAAAGGCCCTATATACTCTGAACAGCCGTATACAGGCGGTGCATACAAGACAGGGACTGTAGGTTTGTTCTTATGTAGAATCTGTTTGTAATTTTGAACAGGTACATTGTTGAAGTGTAGCTCCAGCCCAAAAATCTATTTTTAAACTTTTTGGGAAACATAGGTAAGGGTTATCACCCCTGTAACATTTGTTTTGCTGTCTGTGCCCCTGTTCAGAACATTTCACCTCACTTTCCGTCCCAATGACAACTGTTTTTGAAATGTGGTGTTTTTCTTGAAACAAGGATTGCTGATAAAGCATCAGTACAGATGAGACCCCTTTCTCCCATATTTATTCTTACAGGAGAGAATTTTCCTTTCTAGGGGTAGATTTCCTCTCACTTCCTGTTGTCTTCTTGTGTTTGCAAGTAGGAGTCGTTTGTAAGTTGGATGTTTGAAAGTAGGGACCTGCCGTATATACTCTGCAGAAATAGGCCCCTTAGTTGTTGGTGTTGGCACAACACTGTAAGCACTCAGTTACTCTTGGTTGGTGCTGGAACGCCCTGCTGTCAACTATTATATCAGGAATTTTAATTACATATAATTGTTGAACAGTGGTAGTAAAAATTGGGGCTTTGATGGTGGTGCTGGTGCCACAACACTGTAAGCCCTGACAGTTACTCTTGGTGGGTGCAGCAATGGGCCCTGCTGTGAATTATTAGTTCAAGAATTGTAATTACATGCCCCTTTTGAACAGGGGCTGAAAAATTGGGCCTTTCGTGGTGGTGGTGGTGGTGGCGTTGCCACAAGACTGTAAGCCCTCAGAGTTACTCTTGGTGGGTGCAGCAATGGACCCTGCTGTGAATTATTAGATCAAGAATTGTAATTGCATGCCCCTGTTGAACAGGGGCTGAAAAATTGGGCCTTAGGCACTGGTGGCACAACACTACAACCCCTCACAGATACTGTACTTGGAGCACAGCAATGAGCCCTGTTGCAAAGTATTGCTTCAAAAATTGTAATGACACGCCCCTGTTAAACAGGGGCTGAAAAATTGGGCCTTAGGCACTGGTGCCACAACACTCCATCCCCTCACAGATACTGTACTTGGAGCACAGCAATGAGCCCTATGGCAAATTATTGCTAAAAAAATTGTAATTACACGCCCCTGTAAAACAGGGGCTGAAAAATTGGGCCTTAGCCACTGGTGGCGGCACCCATAAACAAAAATGATCTTCCAAGCTATCATCATCAATCGTATCATTGAGGACTCGGAGGAGGAGGATAGCCAGTCAACATAACAGCACAGGCACTCAGCATCAGCATCAGTCTTGAAGGGATGTGACATGTTAAAATCAATTAGTCTGTTATATCAGCATCAGGTGTGTGGTAGCTGGTGGTGATCCAAGACTGGTTCATCTTGATGAAAGTCAGTCGATCAACCGAGTCGGTGGACAGGCGCACCCTGTGATCCGTGACAAATCCTCCAGCAGCACTGAATGTGCGTTCCGAAAGAACGCTGGATGCAGGACAGGCCAGTAGCTCAATTGCATACTGTGCAAGCTCTGGCCAGTGATCCATCCTCAAGACCCAGTAAGCCAGAGGATTTTCGGTGGGGAAGGTGTCCAAGTCTGACCTTGCCCCTAGATATTCCTGCACCATGTTTATCAGACGCTGGCGATGGTTGCTGGAACCGATCATACTTTGGGGCTGCGGACTAAAGAATTGTCTGAACGCATCGGTCAGACGGCCACCTTCCCCACCGCTCCTTCTTTGACTGGCCGAAGCCTCAGCAACTCGTTGTCCAGGACCAGGAGTTTGTAACCTCCCAGTCTCTGGGAACGCGTTGCACAGACCTTTCTGCAAGGCCTCCCAGAGTTGTCTCATCCTCTGCTCCCTCTGCGACGGTAACATAAGGTCCGCAACCTTACCCTTGTACCGTGGATCAAGGAGAGTGGCCAGCCAGTAATGGTCCCTCTCCTTGATCCGAAGAATACGAGGATCCTTCCGCAGACTTTGCAGGATCAGGGAGGCCATGCAGCGTAGGTTTGCTGAGGCATTCGCTCCGGAGTCCTCTGGGTCACTAAGGACGACATGATCCGCAGCCACCTCCTCCCAGCCACGTACAAGTCCACTGGTTTCTTGGGACTGTAAATCATCCCTAAAAGACTGCTGCTGATGATGCTGAGTGCCAGCCTCCACCTCCATGCTGACACAATCCTCCTCCTCCTCCTCCTCCTCCTCCTCCTCTTCCTGTGCGATGGGTGGGACAGAAGGAACACTGTCTGGGTAAAGGGGGCCTTGAGAGGCAAGGAAGTCCTCCTCTTCCTGCCTCTGTTCTGCCTCAAGTGCCCTGTCCATTATTCCACGCAGCGTGTGCTCCAACAGGTGGACAAGAGGTACAGTGTCACTGATGCATGCACTGTCACTGCTCACCATCCTCGTGGCCTCCTCAAATGGTGCCAGGACAGTGCATGCATCCCTGATCATGCCCCACTGGCGTGGAGAAAAAAAACCAAGCTCCCCTGACCCTGTCCTGGTGCCGTAGTCGCACAGGTACTCATTGATGGCCCTCTGCTGCGTGTGCAGCCGCTGCAGCATGGCCAACGTTGAGTTCCACCTGGTGGGCATGTCACATATAAGGCGGTTCTTGGGCAGGTTCAACTCCTTTTGCAGCTCAGCCAGGCGAGCACTGGCATTATAAGATCTGCGGAAATGCACACAGACTTTCCTGGCCTGCCTCAGGACATCCTGTAAGCCCGGGTACCTGCCCAAGAACCGCTGCACCACCAGGTTAAGGACGTGAGCCACACAGGGCACATGGGTCAGTTGTCCCTGTCGGAGGGCGGAGAGGAGGTTGGTGCCATTGTCGCAAACCACCATTCCTGGCTTAAGCTGGCGTGGCGTCAACCACCTCTCGGCCTGGCCCTGCAGAGCAGACAGGACCTCTGCCCCAGTGTGGCTTCTGTCCCCCAAACACACCAGCGCAAGCACGGCATGGCATCTTTTTGCCTGCGTACTTGCGTAGCCCCGTGAACGGCTACGGAGCACCGCTGGTTCATAGGACAAACCACAGGAAGAGGCCATGGAGGAAGAAGAAGAGGAGGGGGTGGAGGAGAGAGGTGTGTCACAACCAGTAGTAGCATTTTGGAGGCGTGGCGGTGGGACAACCTCCAACACTACTGCACCTTGTCCTGCATCCTTCCCAGCTGCCAAAAGAGTGACCCAATGGGCCGTGAAAGAAAGGTAACGTCCCTGTCCATGCCTGCTGGACCATGAGTCAGCGGTAATATGCACCTTACCGCTGACCGCCCTGTCCAGCGAGGCCAAGACATTGCCTTCCACATGCCGGTAGAGAGCCGGAATAGCCTTCCGTGAGAAAAAGTGGCGTTTGGGAACCTGCCACTGAGGAACCGCACATTGCACAAACTCACGGAAGGGGGCCGAGTCTACCAACTGAAAAGGCAGCAGTTGAAGCGCTAGCAATTTAGCCAAGCTAGCATTCAACCGCTGGGCATGTGGATGGCTGGGAGTGAACTTCTTTCGACGGTCCAGCAGCTGGGGCAGGGAAATTTGCCTGCTAGAATCGGACGTCGGTGTACTGCTAGCAGAGTGGCCGCAAGTACTTGGCTGTGACACACCTAATTCTACACCTTCATTCCTCTCAGTGCATGTTTCAGAGAGGACTGAAGTTATAGTGGGGTTGGAGATCCCAGCTGATGCGGTGCAAGGAGAGGTCCGCTTTGTTCTTTGGTGTGGGTCTTTGAGGTAGGCTTGCCAACGAGCTGCATGGCAGGTCAACATATGTCTGGTCAGGCATGTGGTACCCAAGCGGCTGATGTTTTGGCCACGCGATATACGCTTGAGACATATGTTGCAAACAGCAGCTGTGCGATCTGATGCACTAGCCTCAAAAAAGGCCCACACCAAAGAACTTTTTGAATGACGGGCAGAGGCAGCGCCCTGCACAGGCGGAGCTCTGCGGTGTGATTCCGTCGGTGTACTGCCCTTACGCTGGCCACCAAAGGGCATCCTGCCTCGTTGGAGATGTGCCTCCTCCTCATCCTCCTCCTCCTCCTCTCTCCTATTAGGCACCCACGTGGAGTCAGTGACCTCATCATCACCTCCCTCCTCATCACTGGAGGCAATCTGGCAGTATGCTGCAGCTGCTGGAACATGACTGCCAGATTGGTGTCCTTCTTGAGCATCCCCTCTGTCTGCTCTCACCCTACTGCCTTCCTGTAGCTGGGTTTCATCATCAGACCCTTCGAAACGCTGGGCATCCTCCTGGAGCATGTACCCAACACTGTGCTGAAACAGTTCGGGGGACTCCTCAGGAGGAGGACATGGTGGGTCTAGGGAAGGAGTGACTGATGATGAGTCTGACATTGATACCAGGGAAGAGGACGCTTTGGCAGCTGCTTTTCCAGTACCCTGAGCCTGGGTGACAGAGGATGAGGAGGAGGAGGAGGGCTTGGTCATCCACTCTACCAAGTCTTCGGCATGATGTGGCTCAACATGTCCAGCTGCGGAAAAGAAGGACAAGCGTGTCCCATGGCCATGTGCTGATGACAATGCAACGCGTCCACGACCAGCACTGTTGCCCCCAGACACAGAGCCTGCTTGCCCTCTTTTATTGCCTCCTGACTGTCTGCCTCTCCTTGTTTGCCTTCCAGACATTCTAATAGATGGCCTGCAGGGAGATGGGAAAAAAGCAATAAGGGCTACCTTCAGGTGTCCTTCTCTGTCCCTGGAAACAAGGACTTTGACAGTGAAAGAAACTGACACACTCTCCCTACCTACAGTTTTCTGTCCCTAGAAAAAATGTTTTTTTTAAGCACAATTTAGCACAAGGAGAATTCACTCACTGTCCTTCCAGGTCCCTGGAAACAAGGACTTTGACAGTGAAAGAAACTGACACACTCTCCCTACCTACAGTTTTCTGTCCCTAGAAAAAATGTTTTTTTTAAGCACAATTTAGCACAAGGAGAATTCACTCACTGTCCTTCCAGGTCCCTGGAAACAAGGACTTTGACAGTGAAAGAAACTGACACACTCTCCCTACCTACAGTTTTCTGTCCCTAGAAAAAATGTTTTTTTTAAGCACAATTTAGCACAAGGAGAATTACCTCACTATCCTTCCAGGTCCCTGGAAACAAGGACTTTGACAGTGAAAGAAACTGACACACTCTCCCTACCAACAGTTTTCTGTCCCTAGAAAAAATGTTTTTTTTAAGCACAATATAGCACAAGGAGAATTCACTCACTGTCCTTCCAGGTCCCTGGAAACAAGGACTTTGACAGTGAAAGAAACTGACACACTCTCCCTACCTACAGTTTTCTGTCCCTAGAAAAAATGTTTTTTTTAAGCACAATTTAGCACAAGGAGAATTACCTCACTGTCCTTCCAGGTCCCTGGAAACAAGGACTTTGACAGTGAAAGAAACTGACACACTCTCCCTACCTACAGTTTTCTGTCCCTAGAAAAAATGTTTTTTTTAAGCACAATTTAGCACAAGGAGAATTACCTCACTGTCCTTCCAGGTCCCTGGAAACAAGGACTTTGACAGTGAAAGAAACTGACACACTCTCCCTACCAACAGTTTTCTGTCCCTAGAAAAAATGTTTTTTTTAAGCACAATATAGCACAAGGAGAATTCACTCACTGTCCTTCCAGGTCCCTGGAAACAAGGACTTTGACAGTGAAAGAAACTGACACACTCTCCCTACCTACAGTTTTCTGTCCCTAGAAAAAATGTTTTTTTTAAGCACAATTTAGCACAAGGAGAATTACCTCACTGTCCTTCCAGGTCCCTGGAAACAAGGACTTTGACAGTGAAAGAAACTGACACACTCTCCCTACCAACAGTTTTCTGTCCCTAGAAAAAATGCTTTTTTTAAGCACAATTTAGCACAAGGAGAATTACCTCACTGTCCTTCCAGGTCCCTGGAAACAAGGACTTTGACAGTGAAAGAAACTGACACACTCCCTACCTACAGTTTTCTGTCCCTAGAAAAAATGTTTTTTTTAAGCACAATATAGCACAAGGAGAATTCACTCACTGTCCTTCCAGGTCCCTGGAAACAAGGACTTTGACAGTGAAAGAAACTGACACACTCTCCCTACCTACAGTTTTCTGTCCCTAGAAAAAATGTTTTTTTTAAGCACAATTTAGCACAAGGAGAATTACCTCACTGTCCTTCCAGGTCCCTGGAAACAAGGACTTTGACAGTGAAAGAAACTGACACACTCTCCCTACCTACAGTTTTCTGTCCCTAGAAAAAATGTTTTCTTTAAGCACAATTTAGCACAAGGAGAATTACCTCACTGTCCTTCCAGGTCCCTGGAAACAAGGACTTTGACAGTGAAAGAAACTGACACACTCTCCCTACCTACAGTTTTCTGTCCCTAGAAAAAATGTTTTTTTTAAGCACAATTTAGCACAAGGAGAATTACCTCACTGTCCTTCCAGGTCCCTGGAAACAAGGACTTTGACAGTGAAAGAAACTGACACACTCTCCCTACCTACAGTTTTCTGTCCCTAGAAAAAATGTTTTCTTTAAGCACAATTTAGCACAAGGAGAATTACCTCACTGTCCTTCCAGGTCCCTGGAAACAAGGACTTTGACAGTGAAAGAAACTGACACACTCTCCCTACCTACAGTTTTCTGTCCCTAGAAAAAATGTTTTTTTTAAGCACAATTTAGCACAAGGAGAATTACCTCACTGTCCTTCCAGGTCCCTGGAAACAAGGACTTTGACAGTGAAAGAAACTGACACACTCTCCCTACCTACAGTTTTCTGTCCCTAGAAAAAATGTTTTTTTTAAGCACAATTTAGCACAAGGAGAATTACCTCACTGTCCTTCCAGGTCCCTGGAAACAAGGACTTTGACAGTGAAAGAAACTGACACACTCTCCCTACCAACAGTTTTCTGTCCCTAGAAAAAATGTTTTTTTTAAGCACAATATAGCACAAGGAGAATTCACTCACTGTCCTTCCAGGTCCCTGGAAACAAGGACTTTGACAGTGAAAGAAACTGACACACTCTCCCTACCTACAGTTTTCTGTCCCTAGAAAAAATGTTTTTTTTAAGCACAATTTAGCACAAGGAGAATTACCTCACTGTCCTTCCAGGTCCCTGGAAACAAGGACTTTGACAGTGAAAGAAACTGACACACTCTCCCTACCTACAGTTTTCTGTCCCTAGAAAAAATGTTTTTTTTAAGCACAATTTAGCACAAGGAGAATTACCTCACTGTCCTTCCAGGTCCCTGGAAACAAGGACTTTGACAGTGAAAGAAACTGACACACTCTCCCTACCAACAGTTTTCTGTCCCTAGAAAAAATGTTTTTTTTAAGCACAATTTAGCACAAGGAGAATTACCTCACTGTCCTTCCAGGTCCCTGGAAACAAGGACTTTGACAGTGAAAGAAACTGACACACTCCCTACCTACAGTTTTCTGTCCCTAGAAAAAATGTTTTTTTTAAGCACAATATAGCACAAGGAGAATTCACTCACTGTCCTTCCAGGTCCCTGGAAACAAGGACTTTGACAGTGAAAGAAACTGACACACTCTCCCTACCTACAGTTTTCTGTCCCTAGAAAAAATGTTTTTTTTAAGCACAATTTAGCACAAGGAGAATTACCTCACTGTCCCTCCAGGTCCCTGGAAACAAGGACTTTGACAGTGAAAGAAACTGACACACTCTCCCTACCAACAGTTTTCTGTCCCTAGAAAAAATGTTTTTTTTAAGCACAATATAGCACAAGGAGAATTCACTCACTGTCCTTCCAGGTCCCTGGAAACAAGGACTTTGACAGTGAAAGAAACTGACACACTCTCCCTACCTACAGTTTTCTGTCCCTAGAAAAAATGTTTTTTTTAAGCACAATTTAGCACAAGGAGAATTACCTCACTGTCCTTCCAGGTCCCTGGAAACAAGGACTTTGACAGTGAAAGAAACTGACACACTCTCCCTACCTACAGTTTTCTGTCCCTAGAAAAAATGTTTTTTTTAAGCACAATTTAGCACAAGGAGAATTACCTCACTGTCCTTCCAGGTCCCTGGAAACAAGGACTTTGACAGTGAAAGAAACTGACACACTCTCCCTACCTACAGTTTTCTGTCCCTAGAAAAAATGTTTTTTTTAAGCACAATTTAGCACAAGGAGAATTACCTCACTGTCCTTCCAGGTCCCTGGAAACAAGGACTTTGACAGTGAAAGAAACTGACACACTCTCCCTACCTACAGTTTTCTGTCCCTAGAAAAAATGATTTTTTTAAGCACAATTTAGCACAAGGAGAATTACCTCACTGTCCTTCCAGGTCCCTGGAAACAAGGACTTTGACAGTGAAAGAAACTGACACACTCTCCCTACCTACAGTTTTCTGTCCCTAGAAAAAATGTTTTTTTTAAGCACAATATAGCACAAGGAGAATTCACTCACTGTCCTTCCAGGTCCCTGGAAACAAGGACTTTGACAGTGAAAGAAACTGACACACTCTCCCTACCTACAGTTTTCTGTCCCTAGAAAAAATGTTTTTTTTAAGCACAATTTAGCACAAGGAGAATTACCTCACTGTCCTTCCAGGTCCCTGGAAACAAGGACTTTGACAGTGAAAGAAACTGACACACTCTCCCTACCTACAGTTTTCTGTCCCTAGAAAAAATGTTTTCTTTAAGCACAATTTAGCACAAGGAGAATTACCTCACTGTCCTTCCAGGTCCCTGGAAACAAGGACTTTGACAGTGAAAGAAACTGACACACTCTCCCTACCTACAGTTTTCTGTCCCTAGAAAAAATGTTTTTTTTAAGCACAATTTAGCACAAGGAGAATTACCTCACTGTCCTTCCAGGTCCCTGGAAACAAGGACTTTGACAGTGAAAGAAACTGACACACTCTCCCTACCTACAGTTTTCTGTCCCTAGAAAAAATGTTTTTTTTAAGCACAATATAGCACAAGGAGAATTCACTCACTGTCCTTCCAGGTCCCTGGAAACAAGGACTTTGACAGTGAAAGAAACTGACACACTCTCCCTACCTACAGTTTTCTGTCCCTAGAAAAAATGTTTTTTTTAAGCACAATTTAGCACAAGGAGAATTACCTCACTGTCCTTCCAGGTCCCTGGAAACAAGGACTTTGACAGTGAAAGAAACTGACACACTCTCCCTACCTACAGTTTTCTGTCCCTAGAAAAAATGTTTTTTTTTAAGCACAATTTAGCACAAGGAGAATTACCTCACTGTCCTTCCAGGTCCCTGGAAACAAGGACTTTGACAGTGAAAGAAACTGACACACTCTCCCTACCTACAGTTTTCTGTCCCTAGAAAAAATGTTTTTTTTAAGCACAATTTAGCACAAGGAGAATTACCTCACTGTCCTTCCAGGTCCCTGGAAACAAGGACTTTGACAGTGAAAGAAACTGACACACTCTCCCTACCTACAGTTTTCTGTCCCTAGAAAAAATGTTTTTTTTAAGCACAATTTAGCACAAGGAGAATTACCTCACTGTCCTTCCAGGTCCCTGGAAACAAGGACTTTGACAGTGAAAGAAACTGACACACTCTCCCTACCTACAGTTTTCTGTCCCTAGAAAAAATGTTTTTTTTAAGCACAATATAGCACAAGGAGAATTCACTCACTGTCCTTCCAGGTCCCTGGAAACAAGGACTTTGACAGTGAAAGAAACTGACACACTCTCCCTACCTACAGTTTTCTGTCCCTAGAAAAAATGTTTTTTTTAAGCACAATTTAGCACAAGGAGAATTACCTCACTGTCCTTCCAGGTCCCTGGAAACAAGGACTTTGACAGTGAAAGAAACTGACACACTCTCCCTACCTACAGTTTTCTGTCCCTAGAAAAAATGTTTTTTTTTAAGCACAATTTAGCACAAGGAGAATTACCTCACTGTCCTTCCAGGTCCCTGGAAACAAGGACTTTGACAGTGAAAGAAACTGACACACTCTCCCTACCTACAGTTTTCTGTCCCTAGAAAAAATGTTTTTTTTAAGCACAATTTAGCACAAGGAGAATTACCTCACTGTCCTTCCAGGTCCCTGGAAACAAGGACTTTGACAGTGAAAGAAACTGACACACTCTCCCTACCAACAGTTTTCTGTCCCTAGAAAAAATGTTTTTTTTAAGCACAATATAGCACAAGGAGAATTCACTCACTGTCCTTCCAGGTCCCTGGAAACAAGGACTTTGACAGTGAAAGAAACTGACACACTCTCCCTACCTACAGTTTTCTGTCCCTAGAAAAAATGTTTTTTTTAAGCACAATTTAGCACAAGGAGAATTACCTCACTGTCCTTCCAGGTCCCTGGAAACAAGGACTTTGACAGTGAAAGAAACTGACACACTCTCCCTACCTACAGTTTTCTGTCCCTAGAAAAAATGTTTTCTTTAAGCACACTATAGCACAAGCACAAAACACACTGACACTCTCCCTACCTATCCTTCTCTTTCCCTAAACTAAAGGAATCCAGGTTAAGCAAGAAAAAAATAAATGTCACTGTCCCTGCCTATGCTGCTCTTTCCCTGCTCCGGAACACACTACACTAGGCCGCCGTGCTGGCGGCCTTTTATAGTGTGGGGCGTGTACTAAACCCCCTCAGCAATAATTGGCCACAGGCATCCTGCCTGTGGCCAATCATTGCTCTCCTCGCTGCCGGCGCTGTGATTGGCCAAGCATGCGGGGTCACAGTGCATGCTTGGCCAATCACAGCGCCTGGATGACACTGCGATGGCGTAGTGCATTGTGGGCCGTTCGCGTCACTCGAATTTGGCGCGAACGGCCCAAATCGTTCGATCTTCGTCGAACGATCGAACAGCCGATGTTCGAGTCGAACGTATGTTCGACTCGAACACGAAGCTCATCCCTACTACAGAGTATAAAAGAGAATAGAGGCGCCTCTAAGTGTAGCAATATGGTTACATTTAATGAAGGTACAACATTTAGCAACTCACATGGTCGATGATTAAAAGAGGCACATCTAAGTATGCAGGCATCCGGGGTAAAGCGATCCACATAGTTGTGACATGACACTACTCTTATATCAAGACATCACTTGTATATCAAGTCAAGGTTTATAAAAAAAAATTGCTTGTCTTGCAAAATGCTCTCAAACCAAGCTACACTCAAACCAAGGTTTTACTGTATCCCCAAAAAATATAAAAAAAAACTAATTTTTCCTCAGTTTAGGCCGATACGTATTCTTCTACATATTTTTGGTAAAAAAAAATCACAATAAGCGTTTATTGATTGGTGTGCGCAAAAGTTATAGTGTCTACAAAATAGTGGATAGTTTTATGGCATTTTTCTTAATCATTTTTTTTTTTACTAGTAATGTTAACGATTAACGATTTTTATCATGACTGCGACATTATGACGGACACATCGGACACTTTTGATGCCATTTTGGGACCATTGTCATTTATACAGCAATCAGTGCTATAAAAATGCACTGATTACTGTAAAAATGACACTGGCAGTGAAGAGGTTAACCAGTAGGGGGCCCTGAAGAGGTTTCCTAGGGATGTGTTCTAACTGTGGGGGGATGGGCTACGTGTGACACGACACTGATCACTGCTCCCGATCACAGGGAGCTGTGATCAGTGTCCTTTCACTAGGCAGAACGGGGAAATGCTTGTTTACATCAGCATTTCCCCGTTCTTCCTCTCAGTGAGACGATCGCGGGACTCCCGGCGGACATCGAGTCCGCGGGACCCGCGGTCACACTCACGGAGCTTGCGTTGGACGCGCGCCCACAATGCCACGTCTTAGAGGCGACTTATATATACGTTGATATGCCCAGCCGTGCCATTCTGCCGACTTATATCGGCGTGACACAGTCCTTAAGTGGTTAATGTCTAAACCACTGGAAACAAAAGTGAGTACACCCCTAAGTGAAAATGTCCAAATTTGGCCCAATTAGCCATTTTCCCTCCCTGGTGTCATGTGACTTGTTAGTGTTACAAGGTCTCAGCTGTGAATGGGGAGCAGGTGTGTTAAATTTGGTGTTATCGCTCTCACTCTCTCATACTGGTCACTGGAAGTTCAACATGGCACCTCATGGCAAAGAACTCTCTGAGGATCTGAAAAAAAACAATTATTGCTCTACACGGAGATGGCCTAGGCTATAAGAAGATTGCCAAGACCCTGAAACTGAGCTGCAGCACAGTGGCCAAGATCATACAGCGATTTAACAGGACAAGCACGTACTCACTGTCATATCCAGAGGTTGTCTTAGGGAAATACACATATGAGTACTACCAGCATTGCTGCAGAGGTTGAAGGGGTGGGGGTTCAGCCTGTCAGTGTTCAGACCATACGCCACACACTGCATCAAATCGGTCTGCATGGCTGTCGTCCCAGAAGGAAGCCTCTTCTAAAGATGATACACAAGAAAGCACGCAAACAGTTTGCTGAAGACCAGCAGACTAAGGAAATGGATTACTGAAACCATGTCCTGTGGGGTGATGAGACCAATATAAACTTATTTGGTTCAGATGGTGTGAAGCGTGTGTGGCGGCAACCAGGTGAGGAGTACAAAGATAAGTGTGTCTTGCCTACAGTCAAGCATGGTGGTGGGAGTGTCGTGGTCTGGGGCTGCATGAGTGCTGTCGACACTGGGGAGCTACAGTTCATTGAGGGAACCATGAATGCCAACATGTACTGTGACATACTGAAGCAGAGAATGACCCCCTCCCTTCAGAGACTGGGCTGCAGGGCAGTATTCCAACATGATAACGACCCCAAACACACCTCCAAAACGACCACTGCCTTGCTAAAGAAGCTGAGGGTAAAGGAGATGGACTGGCCAAACATGTCTCCAGACCTAAACCCTATTAAGCGTCTGTGGGACGTCCTCAAATGGAAGGTGGAGGAGCGCAAGGTCTCTAACATTCACTAGCTCTGTGATGTCGTCATGGAGGAGTGGAAGAGGACTCCAGGGGCAACCTGTGAAGCTCTGGTGAACTCCTGTCCAAGAAGGTTAAGGCAGTGCTGGAAAATAATGGTGGCCAAACAACATATTGACACAATATGGACATTTTCACTTAGGGGTGTACTCACTTTTGTTGCCAGCGGTTTAGACATTAATGGCTGTGTGTTGAGGTATTTTGAGGGGACAGCAAATTTACACTGTTATATAGGCTGTACACTCACTACATTACATTGCAGCAACGTGTAATTTCTTCAGTGTTGTCACATGAAAATATATAATAACATTTTTACAAAAATATGAGGGGTGTACTCACTTTTGTGAGATACTGTATATAGTGCATTACTTCATGTTGGACTTCTTTTGCTCCGAGAATGGAAAAAAACACATTGCCACATGAAAAATAAGTAGCATATTACAATGCTGCCAATTATTATTGTATACTGTAGGTTGCATATTTTAGAGTCAGTTCTATAAAGGTTTTATTAAACAACTACTGATAACATGATATCAAATTACCAAAATAAACTTTCCGTGATCCTGACACCAACATAACCACAGAAGCCGCCATCAGAAAATGTATGTATCATTTACAAACAAAATAATAATCTCTGAACTGAAATATAATAACTTCACCGCTAGCATATCTTTCAACACTTGAATTGTGTATATTCAGATAAAACTTTTTCCAGTTTTGGATGGAGTTTGGAAGGGTTAAAAGCCCTGCCATGTTTTTTTTTTCTGTCTATGTACCGTTGGGGAAATTTCCCTTTACTTCCTGTTAGGGATGAGCTTCGAGTTCGAGTCAAACTCATGTTCGACTCGAACATTGCCTGTTCGCCCGTTCGCCGAACAGCGAACAAATTGGGGTGTTCACGGCAAATTCGAAAAATCTATGGGAGAAATCTAAAGTGCTAATTATAAAGGCTTATATGCAAGTTATTGTCCTAAAAAGTGTTTGGGGACCCGGGTCCTGCCCCAGGGGACATGTATCAATGCAAAAAAAAGTTTTAAAAATGGCTGTTTTTTCGGGAGCAGTGATTTTAATAATGCTTAAAATGAAAAAATAAAAGTGAAATATTCCTTTAAATTTCGTACCTGGGGGGTGTGTATGATATGCATGTAAAGTGGCGCATGTTTCCCGTGCTTAGAACTGTCCCTGCAAAAAATGTCATTTTTGAAAGAAAAAAATGCATTTAAAACTCATTCGCGGCTATTAATGAATTGTCGGCTCCCGGCAATACATACAAAAGTCATTGATAAAAAAAAAAAAAAGCGTGGGGGTTCCCCAGAATTCAATTACCAGGCCCTTCAGGTCTGGAATGGATATTAAGGGGAACCCCGCCGCAAATTTAAAAAAAAATTGACGTTGGGTTCCCCCAAATATCCATTCCAGGCCCTTCAGATCTGGCATGGATTTTAAGGGGAACTCCACCCCAAATTTAAAAAAAAAATGGCGTGGAGTCCCCCTAAAAATCCATACCAGACCCCTTATCCGAGCACGCAACCTGGCCGGCCGCAGGGGAAAAGGGGGGGACGAGAGAGCGGCCCCCCCTCCCTCCTGAACCGTACCAAGCCACATGCCCTCAACATGGGGAGGATGTCCCCATGTTGATGGGGACAAGGGCCTCATCCCCACAACCCTTGCCCGGTGGTTGTGGGGGTCTGCGGGCGGGGGGCTTATCGGAATCTGGAAGACCCCTTTATATCCATTCCAGACCTGAAGGGCCTGGTAATTGAATTCTGGGGAACCCCCACGCTTTTTTTTTTTTTTATCAATGACTTTTGTATGTATTGCCGGGAGCCGACAATTCATTAATAGCCGCGAGTCAGTTTTAAATGCATTTTTTTCTTTCAAAAATGACATTTTTTGCAGGGACAGTTCTAAGCACGGGAAACATGCGCCACTTTACATGCATATCATACACACCCCCCAGGTATGAAATTTAAAGGAATATTTCACTTTTATTTTTTCATTTTAAGCATTATTATTAAGTATTATTAAGCATTATTAAAATCACTGCTCCCGAAAAAAACGGCCGTTTTTAAAACTTCTTTTTGCATTGATACATGTCCCCTGGGGCAGGACCCCGGTCCCCAAACACTTTTTAGGACAATAACTTGCATATTAGCCTTTATAATTAACACTTTAGATTTCGAACGTTCGAGTCCATTGTATTTAATAGGGTTCTAAAGTTTACACGAACATTTTGTCTGTTCGCAGGTTCTGGTGCGAACCGAACAGGGGGGTGTTCGGCTCATCCCTGCTTCCTGTCCCAGAGAAACAATGCCCTTCTAATGCCCTGTACACACGATCGGATTTCCGATGGAATAAAATCTGATGGATTTTTCCATCAGTAATCCGATGAAGCTGACTTCCATCAGTCTTGCCTACACACCATCAGTCAAAATTCCGACCGTCCAAAACGCTGTGACGTAAAACACTCCGACAAGCCGAGAAAAATGAAGTTCAATGCTTCTGAGCATGCGTCGACTTGATTCTGAGCATGCGTGGGTTTTTTCTCCAATGGCGTTCCACACAGAAGATCATAATTTGCTATCGTTTTTTTTTCCATCGGTAAAATTTAAAACAGGTTCTATTTTTTTATACCGATCAGAAAAAATGATCGTGTGTACTGTATTAGACAGTTGTCCCCAGAACAAGTGTCCTTTTTGAAAGATTTCCCCTCACCTTTAGTTCTGGAGACAGCGCTAAAGTTTTGTAATTTCCCTGATTCTTTCTCCATGACAATGGTCACCAGAACAAATACAGGGGTGAATCTTCCCAGTGGGGACACAGACAGTTATACATTGACAGTGGATCTAACCTATAGGGGGATCAACTGGTATTGCCTTTAGTAAACCATGCATGAGGCAGACACTCAGAAACAGTCCTGTCTTTTTTTTCAGCAAGGCACCAAACAAACACAGTTTTCAGTGCAGGAGAGCCAGAGGCGGCTCTCAAATTAGGCAAATTAGGCGGTCGCCTAAGGCCTCGCACTCACAGGGGCCTCGCGGCCACCTAATTTATCTGTGATCAATACTAATGTCGGCGCCATCGGATCTCTCTATTACCCCTCTCTCTTTCTCACCTCCCCCCTCTTGCATTGGCTGAATATGTCTGATGGGTGAGGAGGGTGCCCTGGAAGTGGTGCTGATCACCTGTGTGCTAGATACGTGCATTTTCTGCAGCCATTTTTCTTGCTTGAATTATTTTTCCCATTATGGGCGTGAGTGGGGCCTCATGTCTAAGTTTTGCCTAAGGCCTCACAAAGCCTAGAGCTGCCTCTGAGGAGAGCTTTGTACAGCAAGTCTATATCATAAAACCAACAAAAAATCTACTTGCCTGAGTCACTAATTAAACTCGGGTCAATTCCTGGCTTACAGGGTGCTCTCTAATAAGTTCCCCAAAATAAACAGGCTGCACTTGTACCTTTTTAGTGTTCTGTCAGCACTCAGCCCTTTCACCCAAAAACAGGTTCCCACAAGAGACAGACTGTGAGATCTATGAGAGAGCACTGGGCATAAGCAGTTCACATCTAGATGGCCTGTGGACAGCTGAGACTCTGTCCTACCAGGCTGCACACATGCTCAGGTTCCTACTTACATTGACATTAGTCCTCGTCAGGAGTGATCACTTACACTTTGCTCACAAGGCCTCGTCTAATCAGTTCATGCCATGAAGTGCCATAGGAAAACCAAGCCCTGCAACCTTATAGGCTAGGTTTACACTTGCCCGCAGTCTGCGGGTGCAGGAATCGCACCTGTTCCCACAACCACCTGCAGCCAAATTGTGCTGCTCTTAAGAGACGTGAGGGGTTGCCATTCATTCTGAATGCCCCCCCCTACGCATCTCAGCCCATGGCACGTTTTTTGGGGAACCTCAGGCAAAAAGACCATGTAGTTTCCCTGCGGCCGCATTTTTAAAAAGGTTCATTCAAATCAACGGGCTGCCGTGTCCAAGCAAATGTGGGCCGCACGGCCCGCAATAGTGTGAACCTAGCCATACAGCAGAAGACAGCATCATAATTGCCTGTTTAGATTTGTAGTTACTAGGTGGCTGGACAATGATTAACTATCACACCAGCCATTTGAGTTGAGAACTGACATAAACACACTGGCAACTGTGACAGTTATCAGTGGCTTGCCTTGCTTTGGTGGGTTTAGCCAGAAAGACCAAACACTGTGGCAGAGCAGTAACCCCCTGTTACATGGCTATCAGGTACTATGTAGACCTAGGAATAAAGGCTTATTTCCATACCAAGCTCCACAAAGCCTCTGGGATCCAGTTTCACATATACACTATCCACAATCCTGTTAGCCATTGCCTCACATCTATTCCTACTCTATCAAAAAAAAAAAAAAGATTTATTTTTTATTTTTATTTTTTATAGAGATACTGATTACAAAAATTGCTATGCTATCACTAGCCACTCCAGAAGATTGGCTCTATTTCAAATATCCACAGAAGGCAGATTGTTATATTTTTATGTGTAGGAAAGTGAGTCATTTATTTATCTACATGATTTCAGTTCAAGCTATTTGCATTTGCTGGAAGGCAATAGCCTATGTGGAAGGTCTGTGTAATATGTTGGTGCTCTATAAATATGGGTAATAAATCAAGTTATGCCGTTTGGCCATGACCCTCGTTATACCAGCTGTATAAACTGGCTGCATTTGTGGCCTGCCCAACACTCGTTACACCCAGTAATTATTGTAGGATCCTCCTAATAGGCATTTATCCAGATATCACAGTCTCAATGCACAGACAAGGAAATTTGCCTTTTATTTCATTGTTTCAGCGTTGGTGTGCCCTGAAGAGAATTAGGACAATTTAAATTTAAAGTTGCAGCACATTACACCACATTATGCACCATGGTGCATGGAACTGGAATTAAATACAATTTTGTTTCATTTCAATAAAGTTAATAAAAAATAAAGAGAAACAGTGTTGTAACAACAAGCACTCTGCCCCTACACAATGCACGCCAGAAGGCTTGCGTTATACACTGTAAAACGTGTGCCTGCGGGTGTGAATGGGCCCTTAATGTAGTATATCTATGCACACGATAATATGACAATAAACTGATTTTTTTTTTTTTTTAATTATGGATTTGTAACAATGGATTTCTTTTCTTGCAGACAAAACTGTATTGAGTTCTATGGGCTATTTTTGATTGACCTTTGGACTGCGGGTTTCTTCTTTAACCAAGGTAAATTCTATGTATGCTTACATAATTTGTATGTGATTTTAAAAGCATTCACCTCAATCTCATAACATTGTAAAAAATAAAGAATAGCAAAGAATTATACATTATTGGTAGAGTTTTGTATAACCGTGAACATATCAATGTAAAAGAAGGTGCTATGGCTTTAGTTCCCATACTTTCCTTTCTTCTGCTGAGCAGGTTTGATGATGCCCCCCCCCCCCCGTGTCATGTAGCAATGTTTGGGTCTGGTCATTGTCAGCTAAGGCACTGCATTATGGGAGGGAGTCACATGCTCTGCACCTCTCCGATTTTTCCACGACTTAGACCCCTTTCACACTGGGGCGGTTTGCAGGCACTATTGCGCTAAAAATAGCGCCTGCAAACCGACCCCAAACAGCGGCTGCTGTTTCTCCAGTGTGAAAGCCCGAGGGCTTTCACACTGGAGCGGTGCGCTAGCAGGACCGCTCCAAAAGCCCTGCTAGCAGCATCTTTGGAGCGGTGAGAGGAGCGATGTGTTAACCGCTCCTCCACCGCTCCTTCCCATTGAAAGCATTCGGAAACCGCGGCTATACCGCTGGCAATGCGCCTCTGCAGAGGCGCATTGCCGGCGGTATTAACCCCTTTTCAGCTGCTAGCAGGGGTTAAAAACGCACCGCTATCGGCTGAATATGCCGCAATTCCGACGGTATAGCGCCGCTAAAAATAGCGGCGCTATACCGCCAGCGCACCTCCTGCCCCAGTGTGAAAGGGGCCTAAGATAGAGAAATGAGGGGGGGGGCACTGTGAATGTGAAAATTAGTGGGTCAGGGCTGGTCTTTAACCACTTGCCCTCCGGAAGGCCCCCTTCATGACCAGGCCATTTTGTGCGATACGGCACTGCATTACTTTAACTGACAAATGTGCGGTCGTGCGACACTGTACCCAAATAAAATTTGTCCTTTTTCCCTTTCTTTTGATGGTATTTGATTACCTCTGCGGTTTTACATTTTTTGCGCTATTAAACAAAAAAAGACTGACAATTTTGAAAAAAAACTTTCTGCTATAAAACACATCCAATTAAAAAAATCTAATTTCTTCATCAATTTAGGCCAATATGTATTCTGCTACGTTATTTTGGAAAACAAATAAAATCACAATAAGCGTATATTGATTTGTGCAAAAGTTATAGCGTCTACAAACTATGGGATAGATTTATGGATTTTTTTTTAAAATTTTTACTAGTAATGGCGGCGATCAGCGACTTATAGCGGGACTGCGACATTGTGGCAGACAAATCAGGCACAGTGTCACTTTTTGGGGACCAGTGACACTAATACAGTGATCAGTGCTAAACATATGCACTGTCACTGTACTAACGACACTGGCAGGGAAGGGTTAACATCAGGGGTGATCAAAGAGTTAAATGTGTGCCTAGAGAGTGCTTGCTAACTGTGTGGGAGGTGCTTTTACTGTGGGAAAGCAGAGATCTGTGTCCCTGCTTTGTAGGAACACACAATCCATGCCTTCACTTCTCACAGAACTGTGATCTGCCTTGTTTACATAGTTCTTTGTTTATGAGGGGGGATGAGCAGCTGTGTTTGCCAAAATTAACCCTGTCTGTACTCTGCGGGCAGATTTTCATTATCGATTATAACTAGATTTGAGAACTGTCTGTCCTAACAAAGGATTGATGGTTTAGAGGCTGGGCTTCTTGCATTGGATGTTATGGAAGACATCAAAATATTAATTTAATATGAACTGCAACACATAACAAACATAGTGTGTTTTTTTCAAATTCGACTGCACAATTGGAAATACACTTTAGTCCTGATTCACACTTCTGTGAAACTGATGCAGTTCTAATGCCTTCCAGAACGAATAGATTTGCAAGTCAAGTATTCACATAGATGCAGTACGATTCTGGTGTGGTTAAAAAAAAAGGGTCCTATGTGAGTTTAGTGCGGAGCGGTGTGATTTTAAGCTATAGCCTGTGAGAATCACATCTGAAATGCACAAACTGCATGTAAAATTGCACCGCATCAGTGTGAACTTAGGCTTAAAGAGACTCTGTTACTTTGAGTAAGCAAAATAATAGAATCTTTTTTTTAAACATGAAAAAAATCTTGATTAAAAAATATATATTTTACCCCTCTGCATTTACAAATCATCCAGGAACAATATTTTTATCATCTCTAAACATGATGGCCAACTGAAAATTGGTCATTTTAATTGGTGGTAGCTAGCTACCCAAATAAAATACATTCTCACTATTTCACACAGCTTAGCCAGGCATTGCACCCAGTGGTGTATTTAGGTTTTGTGCTGCCCTAGGCCTGACTAAACTTGCGCACCCCCTAATTTAAATATGACCCGCCCCTTCCTGTCAAAGCCACACCCCTTCCTTTTTAAGACCCGCCCTATCATCTTCATGGGAGGAAGACAGAGGGACGCCGTGGGAAGAGGACAGAGGGACGCCGCATTAGAAGGACAGAGGGACGCCGTGGGAAGAGGACAGAGGGACGCCGCATGAGAAGGACAGAGGGACACCGTGGGAAGAGGACAGAGGGACGCCGTGGGAAGAGGACAGAGGGACGCCGTGGGAGAAGGACGCCGTGGGAAGAGGACAGAGGGACGCTGTGGGAGAAGGACGCCATGGGGAGAGGACAGAGAGGGATGTTGTGGCGGTCAATAAGGCCTAGAGAATAGCAGGCTAGGCACTTCCTAATGGCTCAGTCCCTGGGAATAGTAATGGATAATGGCCAACGGGCCCTCTTACCAGTCCCAGAAAAATCACAACAATGATCCCTCTGGGTGGACGTTCGCTCACTCTGGGTTGCACGGGGTGACTCTAGTCAGTAGTGTAGCATGTCTGTATCCTGGCAGTGGCTTGGTCTTTCTCCCTCTCTGGTGGTGCAGGTACAGCGTGGCTCTCTGGTGGTGCAGGTACAGCGTGGCTCTCTGGTGGTGCGGGGTACAGCGTGGCTCTCTGGTGGTGCGGGTACAGCGTGGCTCTCTGGTGGTGCGGGGTACAGCGTGGCTCTCTGGTGGTGCGGGGTACAGCATGGCTCTCTGGTGGTGCGGGTACAGCGTGGCTCTCTGGTGGTGCGGGGTACAGCGTGGCTCTCTGGTGGTGCGGGTACAGCGTGGCTCTCTGGTGGTGCGGGTACAGCGTGGCTCTCTGGTGGTGCGGGTACAGCGTGGCTCTCTGGTGGTGCGGGAACAGCGTGGCTCTCTGGTGGTGTGGGTACAACGTGGCTCCCTCTCTGGTTTCCCCCAGCACAGTATTCTCTTTTGCTCCTCGTCTAACACCCCCTCTCTCCCCTCCAGCAGAGTGCTTGCATGCTGGGGGCTGTAGCTTGGTGTCTATGGACACACTGGGGCCGGAACTACATTTCCCATGATGCCCCAGATTCTTCTGATTGGCCCTCTGCTGTGGCCAATCATGGGGAGGGTGCAGTGAATCCAATTAGAGCCGCTCTCTCTCTCTCTCTTCAGGTTACAGAAAGGGAAGGGGGCGGCGGGGGAGATACAGACAGCCCGCAGCTCTCCTCTCCCTGTCACAGCACCGCTACTCTATTTGCCAGAGAACTCGGCAGCGGCACTGTGACAGGGAGAGGAGAGCTGCGGGCTGTCTGTATCTCCCCCGCCGCCCCCCTTCCCTTTCTGTAACCCAAAGAGAGAAGAGAGAGAGAGCGGCTCTAATAGGACTTGCTGCGCCGCCGCCGCCCAGCTTCCTGCCCGCTGTTTCCCTCCCCATCATTGGCGACAACAGAATCACGGCTGTGGGGGGGGGCGGCGGCTTGATGGCTCCTCTTTCAACTGCTTCCTGGCCCCTTCGTACCCGGCGCGAGTCACTGCACTGCTTAGCAGTACTCCCCTGATAGTGGCCCTGCGTGCGGGAGTCGGGAGGAGGGCGTGGGTGCAATTTTTGTGTGGGGGGGTGGGGGGCGGCCGGCCGCCCCCCGCAGAGTGCCGCCCTAGGCCTGGGCCTAGTCGGCGTAGGCCAGAATACAGCACTGATTGCACCGATCGCATACAGCACATATATTAAAGAGGACCTGTACTCTAAAACTTGTGTCCAAAAAAGGCAAGCAGAGAACAAAAAGATATAAACCAGTATGGCTCATGGTCTACCTGCAGTTGATCTTTCCCTATTACCGACTTGTGTATATGGTGGAATATCTGCGCTAAAACCCTTAAATAAAAATATATATTGTGAAAAAACAAACATACTATATATATATGAACATTTGGGTGCTGCAACTAAAATAACGTAAATATTCGGTTCGTGTAAATGTATAACAAAAATTTGTTGCGCTACCACAGAAAAGAGAGAAACAAATTAATATAAATCCACAAAACAAATGTGCAATGTAATAGGTTGCCAATCTGAGGCCAAAAAACAACATAGGTGTTAAAAATCAATGAACAAACGTGCGATGTGATTAGTTTCCCATGTGAAACAATTGAATATACAATTGCATGAACGATGATTTCATAGTCCAAATATCCTAGCAGTGCTTTAGTGAAATAACAACTTGACAGCAGGTTTAGACGTATGTTCTGTTCATCAAAAAGAAAGGCGATCAACGCCGCTTACCAGATGGGGTGGATCTCAGATTATAGAAGTCATATGGGCACATCAAAGGAGACTCAGCTGTTCACGGGCAACACATCCATGGATTCCTCCAATGATAGGGCCTCCCTGCTCACGCGTATAATGCTCCTACTCTGATATTTTCCTCCAGATCGGTAGAAAGTATACGGCAAGTAAATGGCAAAGTGTGCTTTCACATCCGATGTTTTAGAAGGGGCAGAGAAAAGAAAACTTCATGGTGCAGTAATCGATTCAAGCGGTTTTATTGAAAACACACACGACACTGACATCCAAGCACACAAAGTAAAAAACACAGCCGCGGCTCACAACCAGACCGGCTCATGCGTGGTGACGTCAGAGACTGTGGCTCCACCCGATGCGTTTCCCCATAGAAGGCATCAACTGGGAAAGGAGATCTCCTTTCCCAGTTGATGCCTTCTATGGGGAAATGCGTCGGGTGGAGCCACACTTTGCCATTTACTTGCTGTATACTTTCTACCGATCTGGAGGAAAATATCAGAGTAGGAGCATTATATAGCATGAGCGGGGAGGTCCTATCATTGGAGGAATCCGTGGATGTGTTGCCCCTGACCAGCTGAGTCTCCTTTGATGTGCCCATATGATCTCTATAATCTGAGAACCACCCCCTCTGGTAAGCGGCGTTGATCGCCTTTCTTTTTGATGAACAGAACATAAGTCTAAACCTGCTGTCAAGTTGTTATTGCACTAAAGCACCGCTAGGACATTTGGACTATGAAATCATTGTTCATTCAATTGTTTCACATGGGCAACTAATCACATTGCACATTTGTTCATTAATTTTTAACACCTATGTTGTTTTTTGGCCTCAGATTGGCAACCTATTTCATTGCACATTTTGTTTTGTGGATTTATATAATTTTTTTTTCTCTTTTCTGTGGTAGCGCAACAAATTTTTCCTATTACCGACTTACCAAGCCTTTTTCTGCTTTGTTCATTTGTGAAAGATGTCAGAGGTGCTACCTTGTTGAATGGTGATCTGATGGCTAGTGGGGAATAATCAAGAAGCAACAGGAGAGGCGGAGGAAGCACAGATCCACAGATGAAGCAAAAATAGGCATATGCAGTGCCAGTCCTGGAATACAGATTCCTCTCCAGTAGGGATGAGCTTCGTGTTCGAGTCGAACATACGTTCGACTCGAACATTGGCTGTTCGATCGTTCGACGAAGATCGAACGATTTGGGCCGTTCGCGCCAAATTCGAGTGACGCGAACGGCCCACAATGCACTACGCCATCGCAGTGTCATCCAGGCGCTGTGATTGGCCAAGCATGCACTGTGACCCCGCATGCTTGGCCAATCACAGCGCCGGCAGCGAGGAGAGCAATGATTGGCCACAGGCAGGATGCCTGTGGCCAATTATTGCTGAGGGTGTTTAGTACACGCCCCACACTATAAAAGGCCGCCAGCACGGCGGCCTAGTGTAGTGTGTTCCGGAGCAGGGATAGAGTAGCATAGGCAGGGACAGTGACTGTTATTTCTTTCTTGCTTAACCTGGATTCCTTTAGTTTAGGGAAAGAGAAGGATAGGTAGGGAGAGTGTCAGTGTGTTTTGTGCTTCTGCTATAGTGTGCTTAAAAAAAACATTTATTCTAGGGACAGAAAACTCTAGGTAGGGACAGTGTCAGTTTCTTTCACTCTGCAAGTCCTTGTTTCCAGGGACCTGTAAGGACAGTGAGTTAATTGTCCTTGTGCTATATTGTGCTTAAAAAAAACATTTATTCTAGGGACAGAAAACTCTAGGTAGGGACAGTGTCAGTTTCTTTCACTCTGCAAGTCCTTGTTTCCAGGGACCTGTAAGGACAGTGAGTTAATTGTCCTTGTGCTATATTGTGATTAAAAAAAACATTTATTCTAGGGACAGAAAACTCTAGGTAGGGACAGTGTCAGTTTCTTTCACTCTGCAAGTCCTTGTTTCCAGGGACCTGTAAGGACAGTGAGTTAATTTTCCTTGTGCTATATTGTGATTAAAAAAAACATTTTTTCTAGGGACAGAAAACTGTAGGTAGGGAGAGTGTTTTTTTTCTTTCACTCTGCAAGTCCTTGTTTCCAGGGACCTGTAAGGACAGTGAGTTAATTGTCCTTGTGCTATATTGTGCTTAAAAAAAACATTTATTCTAGGGACAGAAAACTCTAGGTAGGGACAGTGTCAGTTTCTTTCACTCTGCAAGTCCTTGTTTCCAGGGACCTGTAAGGACAGTGAGTTAATTGTCCTTGTGCTATATTGTGATTAAAAAAAACATTTATTCTAGGGACAGAAAACTCTAGGTAGGGACAGTGTCAGTTTCTTTCACTCTGCAAGTCCTTGTTTCCAGGGACCTGTAAGGACAGTGAGTTAATTTTCCTTGTGCTATATTGTGATTAAAAAAAACATTTTTTCTAGGGACAGAAAACTGTAGGTAGGGAGAGTGTTTTTTTTCTTTCACTCTGCAAGTCCTTGTTTCCAGGGACCTGTAAGGACAGTGAGTTAATTGTCCTTGTGCTATATTGTGCTTAAAAAAAACATTTATTCTAGGGACAGAAAACTCTAGGTAGGGACAGTGTCAGTTTCTTTCACTCTGCAAGTCCTTGTTTCCAGGGACCTGTAAGGACAGTGAGTTAATTTTCCTTGTGCTATATTGTGATTAAAAAAAACATTTATTCTAGGGACAGAAAACTCTAGGTAGGGACAGTGTCAGTTTCTTTCACTCTGCAAGTCCTTGTTTCCAGGGACCTGTAAGGACAGTGAGTTAATTTTCCTTGTGCTATATTGTGATTAAAAAAAACATTTATTCTAGGGACAGAAAACTCTAGGTAGGGACAGTGTCAGTTTCTTTCACTCTGCAAGTCCTTGTTTCCAGGGACCTGTAAGGACAGTGAGTTAATTTTCCTTGTGCTATATTGTGATTAAAAAAAACATTTTTTCTAGGGACAGAAAACTGTAGGTAGGGAGAGTGTTTTTTTTCTTTCACTCTGCAAGTCCTTGTTTCCAGGGACCTGTAAGGACAGTGAGTTAATTTTCCTTGTGCTATATTGTGATTAAAAAAAACATTTTTTCTAGGGACAGAAAACTGTAGGTAGGGAGAGTGTTTTTTTTCTTTCACTCTGCAAGTCCTTGTTTCCAGGGACCTGTAAGGACAGTGAGTTAATTGTCCTTGTGCTATATTGTGCTTAAAAAAAACATTTATTCTAGGGACAGAAAACTCTAGGTAGGGACAGTGTCAGTTTCTTTCACTCTGCAAGTCCTTGTTTCCAGGGACCTGTAAGGACAGTGAGTTAATTTTCCTTGTGCTATATTGTGATTAAAAAAAACATTTATTCTAGGGACAGAAAACTCTAGGTAGGGACAGTGTCAGTTTCTTTCACTCTGCAAGTCCTTGTTTCCAGGGACCTGTAAGGACAGTGAGTTAATTTTCCTTGTGCTATATTGTGATTAAAAAAAACATTTATTCTAGGGACAGAAAACTCTAGGTAGGGACAGTGTCAGTTTCTTTCACTCTGCAAGTCCTTGTTTCCAGGGACCTGTAAGGACAGTGAGTTAATTTTCCTTGTGCTATATTGTGATTAAAAAAAACATTTTTTCTAGGGACAGAAAACTGTAGGTAGGGAGAGTGTTTTTTTTCTTTCACTCTGCAAGTCCTTGTTTCCAGGGACCTGTAAGGACAGTGAGTTAATTTTCCTTGTGCTATATTGTGATTAAAAAAAACATTTTTTCTAGGGACAGAAAACTGTAGGTAGGGAGAGTGTTTTTTTTCTTTCACTCTGCAAGTCCTTGTTTCCAGGGACCTGTAAGGACAGTGAGTTAATTTTCCTTGTGCTATATTGTGATTAAAAAAAACATTTATTCTAGGGACAGAAAACTCTAGGTAGGGACAGTGTCAGTTTCTTTCACTCTGCAAGTCCTTGTTTCCAGGGACCTGTAAGGACAGTGAGTTAATTTTCCTTGTGCTATATTGTGATTAAAAAAAACATTTATTCTAGGGACAGAAAACTCTAGGTAGGGACAGTGTCAGTTTCTTTCACTCTGCAAGTCCTTGTTTCCAGGGACCTGTAAGGACAGTGAGTTAATTTTCCTTGTGCTATATTGTGATTAAAAAAAACATTTATTCTAGGGACAGAAAACTCTAGGTAGGGACAGTGTCAGTTTCTTTCACTCTGCAAGTCCTTGTTTCCAGGGACCTGTAAGGACAGTGAGTTAATTTTCCTTGTGCTATATTGTGATTAAAAAAAACATTTATTCTAGGGACAGAAAACTCTAGGTAGGGACAGTGTCAGTTTCTTTCACTCTGCAAGTCCTTGTTTCCAGGGACCTGTAAGGACAGTGAGTTAATTTTCCTTGTGCTATATTGTGATTAAAAAAAACATTTATTCTAGGGACAGAAAACTCTAGGTAGGGACAGTGTCAGTTTCTTTCACTCTGCAAGTCCTTGTTTCCAGGGACCTGTAAGGACAGTGAGTTAATTTTCCTTGTGCTATATTGTGATTAAAAAAAACATTTTTTCTAGGGACAGAAAACTCTAGGTAGGGAGAGTGTTTTTTTTCTTTCACTCTGCAAGTCCTTGTTTCCAGGGACCTGTAAGGACAGTGAGTTAATTGTCCTTGTGCTATATTGTGCTTAAAAAAAACATTTTTTCTAGGGACAGAAAACTGTAGGTAGGGAGAGTGTTTTTTTTTTTTTCACTCTGCAAGTCCTTGTTTCCAGGGACCTGTAAGGACAGTGAGTTAATTGTCCTTGTGCTATATTGTGCTTAAAAAAAACATTTATTCTAGGGACAGAAAACTCTAGGTAGGGACAGTGTCAGTTTCTTTCACTCTGCAAGTCCTTGTTTCCAGGGACCTGGAGAGACATTGAGTGAATTGTCCTTGTGCTATATTGTGATTAAAAAAAACATTTATTCTAGGGACAGAAAACTCTAGGTAGGGACAGTGTCAGTTTCTTTCACTGTGAAAGTCCTTGTTTCAAGGGACAGAGAAGGACACCTGAAGGTAGCCCTTATTGCTTTTTTCCCATCTCCCTGCAGGCCATCTATTAGAATGTCTGGAAGGCAAACAAGGAGAGGCAGACAGTCAGGAGGCAATAAAAGAGGGCAAGCAGGCTCTGTGTCTGGGGGCAACAGTGCTGGTCGTGGACGCGGTGCATTGTCATCAGCACATGGCCATGGGACACGCTTGTCCTTCTTTTCGGCAGCTGGACATGTTGAGCCACATCATGCCGAAGACTTGGTAGAGTGGATGACCAAGCCCTCCTCCTCCTCCTCATCCTCTCTCACCCAGGCTCAGGGTACTGGAAAAGCAGCTGCCAAAGCGTCGTCTTCCCTGGTATCAATGTCAGACAAATCATCAGTCACTCCTTCCCTAGACCCACCATGTCCTCCTCCTGAGGAGTCCCCCGAACTGTTTCAGCACAGTGTTGGGTACATGCTCCAGGAGGATGCCCAGCGTTTCGAAGGGTCTGATGATGAAACCCAGCTAGAGGAAGGCAGTAGCGTGAGAGCAGACAGAGGGGATGCTCAAGAAGGACACCAATCTGGCAGTCATGTTCCAGCAGCTGCAGCATACTGCCAGATTGGCTCCAGTGATGAGGAGGGAGGGGATGATGAGGTCAATGACTCCACGTGGGTGCCTAATAGGAGAGAGGAGGAGGAGGAGGATGAGGAGGAGGCACATCTCCAACGAGGCAGGATGCCCTTTGGTGGCCAGCGTAAGGGCAGTACACCGACGGAATCACACCGCAGAGCTCCGCCTGTGCAGGGCGCTGCCTCTGCCCGTCATTCAAAAAGTTCTTTGGTGTGGGCCTTTTTTGAGGCTAGTGCATCAGATCGCACAGCTGCTGTTTGCAACATATGTCTCAAGCGTATATCGCGTGGCCAAAACATCAGCCGCTTGGGTACCACATGCCTGACCAGACATATGTTGACCTGCCATGCAGCTCGTTGGCAAGCCTACCTCAAAGACCCACACCAAAGAACCAAGCGGACCTCTCCTTGCACCGCATCAGCTGGGATCTCCAACCCCACTATAACTTCAGTCCTCTCTGAAACATGCACTGAGAGGAATGAAGGTGTAGAATTAGGTGTGTCACAGCCAAGTACTTGCGCCCACTCTGCTAGCAGTACACCGACGTCCGATTCTAGCAGGCAAATTTCCCTGCCCCAGCTGCTGGACCGTCGAAAGAAGTTCACTCCCAGCCATCCACATGCCCAGCGGTTGAATGCTAGCTTGGCTAAATTGCTAGCGCTTCAACTGCTGCCTTTTCAGTTGGTAGACTCGGCCCCCTTCCGTGAGTTTGTGCAATGTGCGGTTCCTCAGTGGCAGGTTCCCAAACGCCACTTTTTCTCACGGAAGGCTATTCCGGCTCTCTACCGGCATGTGGAAGGCAATGTCTTGGCCTCGCTGGACAGGGCGGTCAGCGGTAAGGTGCATATTACAGCTGACTCATGGTCCAGCAGGCATGGACAGGGACGTTACCTTTCTTTCACGGCCCATTGGGTCACTCTTTTGGCAGCTGGGAAGGATTCAGGACAAGGTGCAGTAGTGTTGGAGGTTGTCCCACCGCCACGCCTCCAAAATGCTACTACTGGTTGTGACACACCTCTCTCCTCCACCCCCTCCTCTTCTTCTTCCTCCATGGCCTCTTCCTGTGGTTTGTCCTATGAACCAGCGGTGCTCCGTAGCCGTTCACGGGGCTACTCAAGTACGCAGGCAAAAAGATGCCATGCCGTGCTTGCGCTGGTGTGTTTGGGGGACAGAAGCCACACTGGGGCAGAGGTCCTGTCTGCTCTGCAGGGCCAGGCCGAGAGGTGGTTGACGCCACGCCAGCTTAAGCCAGGAATGGTGGTTTGCGACAATGGCACCAACCTCCTCTCCGCCCTCCGACAGGGACAACTGACCCATGTGCCCTGTGTGGCTCACGTCCTTAACCTGGTGGTGCAGCGCTTCTTGGGCAGGTACCCGGGCTTACAGGATGTCCTGAGGCAGGCCAGGAAAGTCTGTGTGCATTTCCGCAGATCTTATAATGCCAGTGCTCGCCTGGCTGAGCTGCAAAAGGAGTTGAACCTGCCCAAGAACCGCCTTATATGTGACATGCCCACCAGGTGGAACTCAACGTTGGCCATGCTGCAGCGGCTGCACACGCAGCAGAGGGCCATCAATGAGTACCTGTGCGACTACGGCACCAGGACAGGGTCAGGGGAGCTTGGTTTTTTTTCTCCACGCCAGTGGGGCATGATCAGGGATGCATGCACTGTCCTGGCACCATTTGAGGAGGCCACGAGGATGGTGAGCAGTGACAGTGCATGCATCAGTGACACTGTACCTCTTGTCCACCTGTTGGAGCACACGCTGCGTGGAATAATGGACAGGGCACTTGAGGCAGAACAGAGGCAGGAAGAGGAGGACTTCCTTGCCTCTCAAGGCCCCCTTTACCCAGACAGTGTTCCTTCTGTCCCACCCATCGCACAGGAAGAGGAGGAGGAGGAGGAGGAGGAGGAGGAGGAGGAGGATTGTGTCAGCATGGAGGTGGAGGCTGGCACTCAGCATCATCAGCAGCAGTCTTTTAGGGATGATTTACAGTCCCAAGAAACCAGTGGACTTGTACGTGGCTGGGAGGAGGTGGCTGCGGATCATGTCGTCCTTAGTGACCCAGAGGACTCCGGAGCGAATGCCTCAGCAAACCTACGCTGCATGGCCTCCCTGATCCTGCAAAGTCTGCGGAAGGATCCTCGTATTCTTCGGATCAAGGAGAGGGACCATTACTGGCTGGCCACTCTCCTTGATCCACGGTACAAGGGTAAGGTTGCGGACCTTATGTTACCGTCGCAGAGGGAGCAGAGGATGAGACAACTCCGGGAGGCCTTGCAGAAAGGTCTGTGCAACGCGTTCCCAGAGACTGGGAGGTTGCAAACTCCTGGTCCTGGACAACGAGTTGCTGAGGCTTCGGCCAGTCAAAGAAGGAGCGGTGGGGAAGGTGGCCGTCTGACCGATGCGTTCAGACAATTCTTTAGTCCGCAGCCCCAAAGTATGATCGGTTCCAGCAACCATCGCCAGCGTCTGATAAACATGGTGCAGGAATATCTAGGGGCAAGGTCAGACTTGGACACCTTCCCCACCGAAAATCCTCTGGCTTACTGGGTCTTGAGGATGGATCACTGGCCAGAGCTTGCACAGTATGCAATTGAGCTACTGGCCTGTCCTGCATCCAGCGTTCTTTCGGAACGCACATTCAGTGCTGCTGGAGGATTTGTCACGGATCACAGGGTGCGCCTGTCCACCGACTCGGTTGATCGACTGACTTTCATCAAGATGAACCAGTCTTGGATCACCACCAGCTACCACACACCTGATGCTGATATAACAGACTAATTGATTTTAAAATGTCACATCCCTTCAAGACTGATGCTGATGCTGAGTGCCTGTGCTGTTATGTTGACTGGCTATCCTCCTCCTCCGAGTCCTCAATGATACGATTGATGATGATAGCTTGGAAGATCATTTTTGTTTATGGGTGCCGCCACCAGTGCCTACCGCCCAATTTTTCAGCCCCTGTTTAACAGGGGCGTGTAATTACAATTTTTGAAGCAATACTTTGCAACAGGGCTCATTGCTGTGCTCCAAGTACAGTATCTGTGAGGAGTTGCAGTGTTGTGCCACCAGTGCCTAAGGCCCAATTTTTCAGCCCCTGTTTAACAGGGGCGTGTCATTACAATTTTTGAAGCAATACTTTGCAACAGGGCTCATTGCTGTGCTCCAAGTACAGTATCTGTGAAGGGTTGCAGTGTTGTGCCACCAGTGCCTAAGGCCCAATTTTTCAGCCCCTGTTCAACAGGGGCATGTAATTACAATTCTTGATCTAATAATTCACAGCAGGGCCCATTGCTGCACCCACCAAGAGTAACTGTCAGGGCTTACAGTGTTGTGGCACCAGCACCACCATCAAAGGCCCAATTTTTACTACCACTGTTCAACAATTATATGTAATTAAAATTCCTGATATAATAGTTGACAGCAGGGCGTTCCAGCACCAACCAAGAGTAACTGTGAGTGCTTACAGTGTTGTGCCAACACCAACAACTAAGGGGCCTATTTCTGCAGAGTATATACGGCAGGTCCCTACTTTCAAACATCCAACTTACAAACGACTCCTACTTGCAAACGCAAGAAGACAACAGGAAGTGAGAGGAAATCTACCACTAGGAAGGAAAATTCTCTCCTGTAAGAATAAATATGGGAGAAAGGTGTCTCCTCTGTACTGATGCTTTATCAGCAATCCTTGTTTCAAGAAAAACACCACATTTCAAAAACAGTTGTCATTAGGACGGAAAGTGAGGTGAAATGTTCTGAACAGGGGCACAGACAGCAAAACAAATGTTACAGGGGTGATAACCCTTACCTATGTTTTCCAAAAAGTTTAAAAATAGATTTTTGGTCTGGAGCTACACTTCAACAATGTACCTGTTCAAAATTACAAACAGATTCTACATAAGAACAAACCTACAGTCCCTGTCTTGTATGCACCGCCTGTATACGGCTGTTCAGAGTATATAGGGCCTTTTTTATTTTATGTGCGGGGTTCCCCTTAATATCCATACAAGACCCAAAGGGGCTGGTAATGGGCTGGGGTAGGGGGGGGGTCATGGGGTAGCTATGCCATTTTTCTTAAAGATTTTCATCCATATTACCGGGACCAGACATTACATTAAAGCCGCAAGCAGTTTTAAATGGCTTTTTTTTCCTTTAGAAGTGTCATTTTGTGCAGGGACAGTTCTAAACACGGGAAACACGTGGCACTTCACAGGCATACTTTAGACACCCCCCAGGTACGATATTTAAAGGAATATTTGACTTTTTTTTTTTCACTTTATGCATCATTAAAATGACTGCTCCCGGAAAACGACCGTTTTTAAAACTTATTTTTGCATTGATACATGTCCCCTGGTGCAGAACCCGGGTTCCCAAACCCTTTTTAGGACAATAACATGCATAATAGTTTTTATAATTAGCACTTTAGAATTCGAACGTTCGCATCCATTGTATTTAATAGGGTTCTAATGTTCGTTCGAACTTTCGGTCCGTTCGCGGGTTCTGGTGCGAACCGAACCCGGGGGTGTTCGGCTCATCACTACTCTCCAGCATGCAGCAAAGGATGGTGCACCTAGGCACCGTCACATACCAGGTAGATTAACTTCTGTACAACCATAATACCCATACAGAATTCGGCCATTCCCTGTTAAATCGGACGAATTTCGATTCATGCCCGCTTCCACACGGGACTTGCTCCATTAATGTCCGCCTGGTCAGCAGGGAATCTGCTGAGCAGGCGAATGGCTGGTCCGTGTCTGCTCCGCTTATGTAGAACAAACACAGACCCAGCCCAGACTCTATGGGCAGTCAGTGTTCTGATCCACCAGACAGATGGGGAACAGATCCCCATTCATCTGTTTTTAGCAGATATAATTGGGTCGGATGTAGGTGGGTGTCACCACCCCTCTATAGAGGAGGCTGGCGGGCTTGATCAGGCCGCTTGGATTGGTAACAGCTCAGGAAATATTATATTTTTTATTCTGAGTGACTAGTGACAAGTAGACCAAGGGATGTTGGAAGCAGAAGAGATCCCATCATCAGAAAATGCAATAATATAATTAATGTGTGTGTAGGGAGTAGAAAGAGAGAGAGAACTTTGTTTTATGGTGGTAGTGGGCTTAGTATTGCCCATAGGAGATATTGTAAGGGCTGAGCAAAATATAGTCTGGAAAATAACATTTATAATGAAGTCTGATAATAAAACAAGTTGTTGCCAATGTGCTTCTGTCATTTCAGAAATAGCATCGCTGTTTGGCGTATTGTACATTTATGGCCGTCATGTGTATTTTTTTGGCTATTCGCAGTCTGCTAGGGGCAGGTAAGTTGGCCTCATGATCGTGTGAAGTATTTTATTACCATGTAACTTTTTTTTACCTTCAACAAACCATACAAAAATAAAGGAAGTATTAAAATTACTACGATAACTTAATTTTTCTATCTTCCACTTCTTTAAAAAAATAAAAACATCTCCCTTATGACACTATGTCCAAAAAGCTTTAATTTTGAAAATGTAATTAAATGGAAAAAACTGTTTATGTATCTGGTAATAACAAGGTCAAAACATCCAGATGAAAGTTTAATATAAGGCAACATCAATACAATATATAAGCAGTTCTGGATACGCAAGGATAAAGTGATACACTGCATATCATCAGCAAAGTTCAGTTGTGCTCAAAAGTATGCATACCCTGGCAGAAATTGTGAAATGTTGGCATTAATATTTAAAACATGACTGATCATGCCAAAAAACTGTCTTTTATTTAAGGATAGCAATCACATGAAGCCATTTATTATCACATTTTTTGGATCCTTTTTAAATCATAATGATAACAGAAATCACCCAAATGGCCCCGATAAAAGTTTACATACCCTGGAATGTTTGGCCTTGGTACAAACACAGAAGGTGGTAGGTTAAAACTGCAAATAAAGGTTAATTTCCCACATTTGTGGCTTTTTAAATCACAATTAGTGTCTGTGTATAAATAGTCAATGAGTTTTTTTTCACTCTCACATGGATGCACTTAGCAGGCTAGACACTGAGCCATGAGAAGGTAGAAAAGAACAGTCAAAAGACATGCGTAACAAGGTAATGAAACTTTACAAAGATAGAAAATGATATAAAAATATATCCAAAGCCTTGAATATGACAGTCAGTACTGTTCAATCACTTAATCAGAAGTGGAAAACGTGGGGATCTCTTGATAACAAGCCAAGGTCAGGTAGATCAAGAAAGATTTCAGCCACAACTGTCACAGGAACTGTTTGGGATACAAAGAAAAACCCATAGGTAACCTCAGGAGAAATATAGGCCGCTCTGGAAAAGGATGGTGTGGTTGTTTTTAAGGAGCACAATACAATGATACTTGAACAACAAAGAGCTGCATTGTCAAGTTACCAGAAAGAAGCCTTTACTGCACAAGTTCCACAAAAAAGCCTGATTACAATATGCCCAACAACACCTTGACATGCCTCATTGGCTTTTTTTGTGACATGGGCGCAGTAAAGGCTTCCTTCTGGCAGCTCAACCGTGCAGCTCTATTTGTTCAAGTATCATTGAATTGTGCTCCTTAAAACAACCACACTGTCTTTTTAGAGAGCAGCCTGTATTTCTCCTGTGGTTACCTGTGGGTTTTTCTTTGTATCCTGAGTAATTCTTCCGCCAGTTGTGGCTGCAATCTTTCTTGGTCTACCTGACCTTGGCTTGGTGTCAAAAGAACCCCTAATTTTAACCTGTGTGTGCCACCTTCTGTGTCTGTACCAAGGCCAATCATTCCAGGGTATGTAAACTTTTTATCAGGGCCATTTGGGTGATTTCTGTTATCATTATAATTTAAAAAGGATCCAAAAAACTATGTGATAATAAATTGTGTCATGTGATTGCTATCCTTAAATAAAAGACAGTTTTTTTGGCATCATCAGTCATATTTTCAATAATAATGCCAACATTTCACAATGTGTAAGCAAAGTTTTGAGCACAACTGTACATTAAATGAGAGATAAAGCCATTGTTTGTTTTTATATCTATGGAAGTTAAAGTGGATGTAAACCCTCACATATACCCAGTGAAGTGAACAGCCTCAGATGATACACAGGGATGAAACAAATCTCCCTACAGAAGTTTTACATGTATATCTGTTGTCTTCAGCTTTATATACTGTTTAGAAAGTGCATGTCCTGTTAGAATTTTCACTTCCTCATTCAGCACAGGATGTGGATTCTTTGTTTACACTGGGAGACAGCTGATTGGAGGAAAGGCACACCCCCCCTCCACATAGGCAGATACTTTTAGAGCTGTGCTGTGAATAGACCAGCTCTCTACTAATCTATTTATAGCACCCACCCAGACACAAAATTCAGCCTGGTTTTATCACAGTTGACAGAACTTGTCAGAAGTTATCATGCTGCTAACAGAAGAACGAAGCAGGAGAAAGCCACAGAACTTAGGGCTTTGAAGATAGATAGGAAAACACTGTAGATATATGTGCCCAGCTCAAATGTCATGAATGGGGTTTACATCCACTTTAAGTTAGCTGAAAAAGGTGTAGGCTATTCTGTACTGAAATCTTGTGATCAATAAAAATAAAAACTGGAAATTTCTAAATGAGACCTTGTCCCAAAAATGATCCCCATGTATTGAGATTTATATTGAGTGTAGATAAATAAGGTCTGGCTTGCCAATTTAGTGATTCTTTAAAGTGGTTGTAAACCCACTCTTGCAACTTGCACCTACAGGTAAGCCTAGATTAAGGCTTACCTGTAGGTGTTTGCAATATCTCCTAAACCTACAAGGTTTAGGAGATGTTTGCAAAAAAACAGTACACCGATGTCTACGGCGCATGCGCGCCGTAGACATCGGCGCAGGTGCACTGTAAATGCCGGTTTTATGAATAACGCCGGCTTTTACGGCTCCCGCGCATGCGCAGAGTGACGTCATCGCCGCTCGGCCAATCACAGCGCCGGAGCAACAATACCTGGAAGTAACCTCCAGGAGAGATGGTTGCGGCTGGAGGGGGAGACGAGGACGGATTCGGGGACTTCGATCTAAGGTAAGTAATGCATAATGAGCTAGTATGGAAAAAAAATGGGTTTACAACCACTTTAATGTGTGTCAGACATGGCTAACTCTGGTTTCCATTATATTTTTTAGGCTCCATGGATTTTCTTTGTGCAGGTGGGCATTGATATTTCTACTGGTCATGTCTGCAACTGGAGTCACTAACAGTCTAATAGACAAATACCTCCATCTGAACCTGCTGAAAAAAGTACAGCACCTGACATTAGGATAAAAGAAGAAGACATATGATTACTAACATTTTTATAAATAATTTGTATCATACTTTTTACAGTGAGCAAGTAGAAGTTATGTTGGAAAAGGCAGGGCAATGGTGCAACTGCATTTATTAGTTCCTACTATAAAAATAATGGAAGAAGACAATACATGTTATGGATCAAGAATGCATAAATCTCACCCTTTTCCTTTTGTGTCTCTGGGATAGGACGTGAAGGGAAATCTTTTCAATGAAGCACTGACAGCAAAAAGGAAACCCCTATCAGGAGTTTTAACTGTTCCATACTCTAGTCCCGGGATCTTCAAACTACGGCCCTCCAACTGTTGCGGAACAACACGTCCCATGAGGCATTGTAAAGCTCTGACATTCACAGACAAGACTAGGCATGATGGGAATTGTAGTTCCTGAACAACTGGAGGGCCATGGTTTGAAGACCCCTGCTCTAGTCTATCCAAACTTAAAAAGGTTTTGGCTTTAGATATACTTTTAGTATGTCAATACCCATCTGTGTATGGGTTCTACCCCACCTAACATTTAACTAACTATTCAGATACTCAGCAGCCAAAAAGAAACATAATTTAGCATCATGACGCGGACTTGTGCTATCGTGGTCACGAAGCAGTTATTTGTTTTACCTCTGTACCATGTTTGCTGTCTGGAAGGCTGGTGAAGGTGCAGATTTTCTGAATCTGTAAGATATAGTTATGCATGGTCAGGTGTGTAAAATAATGAAAGCTGGTTTGGGCCGTTTGAATGACTATGGGCCTACGTCAGGCTTTTGTTTGTCTCATTTCCATACAAGTCTATGAGAATGCAAAATGTGCTTGAAGCAGGTCAAATGTGGATGACAAGGTGGTCCACTGCACCTATCAATGTATTCTGAATGATCTCAGAAATATCTTAAATGAATGCCATTGACCTTAAAGCCCGTTGACACAGGCCATGTTTGTTATCAGCTTTCCCAACCAAATCTACATATGGTGGTCTTTATTTCTAGTCTACCATGTGCAAATCCTAATTCTTCCTAAAAAGCCTTAATAATGGACACTAAGTGCAATTATTTCCAAGGACAACAGATAGCCTTACTAAGCCACCGCCCCCCACCCTCCAACTGGAAAGCATGCCTTTGCCACGTCAAAGAAGAAGATGATTTATAATGAAATGAAATAGATAAGATTTGTTCTAGCTGAATGATTTGGTTTTCTTTTGGAAATGTTTATTTCACAATGAAATCAGATAAAACAACTAGATTTTTTAAAGTAGATTGTAACTTGTCTGGTACTTTAAGATTGTAATCAGATACTCTATACCAGTGTTTCTCAACTCCGGTCCTCAGGGCGCCCCAACAGGTCATGTTTTTAGGATTTCCCTCAGATGAAACGGCTGTGGTAATTACTAAGGCAGTGAAACTGATCAAATCACCTGTGCAAGATAATGGAAAGCCTGAAAACATGACCTGTTGCGGTGCCTTGAGGACTGGAGTTGAGAAACACTGCTCTATACAACGTGATCCCAGAAAACCATGTAGAATCAGTTCTTATTTAGAGCTGTCAAGAACTACAAGAAAATCTCAAATTTCACACAGTTGTGCATTCCTCTAAAAATACTTAAATAGACACTGCCAATACTTTATACACTCCTCTCCAGCACTCCCTGCTGTTCCATCTTCTCTATCAGCCACCAATATAACGGATCAGCTTGTACAGTGGGGAGAACAAGTATTTGATACACTGCCGATTTTGCAGGTTTTTCTACTTACAAAGCATGTAGAGGTCTGTACTTTTTATCATACTGTGTTTCCCCGAAAATAAGCCCGGGTCTTATATTAATTTTGGCAACAAAAGACCCAGTAGGGCTTATTTTCGGGGTAGGGCTTGTCATGTGCTGATTTCTCCCCCAATCTCCCTCTCTGCCTGTCAGGAATCTCCAGTGGCCAGTGGAACCAGGTAAAAGTGCCTGCAAAACTCAAGAATGTTCTGTATTACAGTATCAGATAATGAAAACTGTGCCTTTCTGCAATCCATATGTGACAAACACCTTCACATAGCCCCGCACCCGTGTCCCAACGGAGCACTGCAAATGGAGGGGGGCCCAATGACCCCCGCTGGCAGATGAGAGGAGAAGAGCAGCGGGATATCAGCTGAGCGCCGCTATGCGCTTCCATGGCCATCCGGAGCTCTTGTTCCCGCTCCGAGCACTGAGGGGGGGTCAAGATCCCCCGCTGACAGCCGGCTGAAGAGAGGAGAACAGCAGCGGGACATGAGCTGAGCGCCGCTATGCACTTCCATGGCCCGCCGGAGCTCTTATTGCCACTCCGAGCACTGAGGGGGGGTCAAAATCCCCCGCTGACAGCTGGCTGAAGAGGGGAGAACAGCAGCGGGACATGAGCTGAGCGCCGCTATGCGCTTCCATGGCCCGCCGGAGCTCTTGTTCCCGCTCCGAGCACTGAGGGGGGGTCAAAATCCCCCGCAGACAGCTGGCTGAAGAGAGGAGAACAGCAGTGGGACATCAGCTGAGCGCCGAGCGGCGCTAAACTGAATGCACACAGCCCACATCACATACCATGCTAGGGCTTATTTTCAGGGTAGGTCTTATTTTCGGGGAAACACGGTAGGTGCTCTTTAACTGTGAAAGGCGCAATCTAAAACAAAAATCCAGAAAATGTATGATTTTTAAATAATTATTTTGCATTTTATTGCATGACATAAGTATTTGATCACCTACCAACCAGTAAGAATTCCGGCTCTCACAGACCTGTTATTTTTTCTATATAAAGCCCTCCTGTTCTCCACTCATTACCTGTATTAACTGCACCTGTTTGAACTCGTTACCTGTATAAAAGACACCTGTCCACACACTCAATCAAACAGACTCCAACCTCTCCACAATGGCCAAGACCAGAGAGCTGTGTAAGGACATCAGGGATAAAGATGTAGACCTGCACAAGGCTGGGATGGGCTACAGGACAATAGGCAAGCAGTTTGGTGAGAAGGCAACAACTGTTGGCGCAAGTATTAGAAAATGGAAGAAGTTCAAGCTGATGGTCAATCTCCCTCGTCTGGGGCTCCATGCATGATCTCACCTCGTGGGGCATCAATGATCATGAGGAAGGTGAGGGATCAGCCCAGAACTGCATGGCAGGACCTGATCAATGACCTGAAGAGAGCTGGGACCACAGTCTCAAAGAAAACCATTAGTAACACACTACGCCGTCATGGATTAAAATCCTGCAGCGCACGCAAGGTCCCCCTTCTCAAGCCAGCGCATGTCCAGGCCCATCTGAAGTTTGCCAATGACCATCTGGATGATCCAGAGGAGCAATGGGAGAAAGTCATGTGGTCTGATGAGACAAAAATAGAGCTTTTTGGACTAAACTCCACTCGCTGTGTTTGGAGGAAGAAGAAGGATGAGTACGACCACAAGAAAACCATCCCAACCGTGAAGCATGGAGGTGGAAACATCATTCTTTGAGGATGCTTTTCTGCAAAGGGACAGGACGACTGCACCGTATTGAGGGGAGGATGGATGGGGCCATGTATCGCAAGATCTTTGCCAACAACCTCCTTCCCTCAGTAAGAGCATTGAAGATGGGTCGTGGCTGAATTTTCCAGCATGACAACGACCCGAAACAAACAGCCAGGGCAACTAAGGAGTGGCTCCGTAAGAAGCATCTCAAGGTCCTAAAGTGGCCTAGCCAGTCTCCAGACCTGAACCCAATAGAAAATCTTTGGAGGGAGCTGAAAGTCCGTATTGCCCAGCGACAGCCCCAAAACCTGAAGGATCTGGAGAAGATTTGTATGGAGGAGTGGGCCAAAATCCCTGCTGCAGTGTGTGCAAACCTGGTCAAGAACTACAGGAAACATATGATCTCTGTAATTGCAAACAAAGGTTTCTGTACCAAATATTAAGTTCTGCTTTTCTGATGTATCAAATACTTATGTCATGCAACAAAATGCAAATTAATTACCGTATTTATCGGCGTATAACACGCACCCTAACTTTAAGAGGGAAGTTTCAGGAGAAAAACTTTCCACAGCCCCCTGCGTATAACACGCAGGCACATTTTACCCTCTATTTTCTGGGTAAAAAAGTGAGCGTTATATGCCAATAAATACAGTACTTTAAAATCATACAATGTGATTTTCTGGATTTTTGTTTCAGATTCCGTCTCTCACAGTTGAAGAGTACCTATGATAAAAATTACAGACCTCTACATGCTTTGTAAGTAGGAAAACCTGCAAAATCGGCAGTGTATCAAATACTTGTTCTCCCCACTGTATTGGAGCTCATAGAGACCTGCGACCTAAACCTCTTCATTATGTGACAGTGCTCCATCTTAAAGTGATACCAAACACATTTACATTGTCCCTACTATTTCTGTATATAGATGATGGCACTGCAATTATTTTAATAAAAATAAAAATCTAAGTACCTTTTTCCTAATCGCTATATACAGCTTTCACATGACCCATATCTTTCCCAGCCTGTCCGAAGGGAAACATAAGCAGGAGGAGCTTCTAGTACTCTGGTGCTGGTCACATGTTCACAATAAAAAAATACCCTTTGGAATACAGAGTAAAAATAAATAATTAATAGCAATAAACAGTTTTACATTGTCATACAAATATATATTTAAAAACAAATCTTATTTTTTGGCAATGACATGGTGTGGGTGGATTTCTGCCAGTCACAGGCTATGTCACGCCCCTCCAGCCTGTGTCTTAGAATAAGGAGGTGAAGCCTCCATTAATCTACATGTAATATCTCAACCCTATTGTGTTTTGCTGGTTAGTGGGCATGGAGGAGGAGGAAGGGAGTGGGCTGTATTTTACCACTGTGTATACGCCCACATGTGTGACTCTCTAGTCACATGGGCTGCTCAGATATGATAGAGAGGAAATGCTCATCATAGAAACTCACTGAAAACTGAGCATGTGCAGAGTTGCCACTACAGCTGCAAAATCCCTAGCTGAATTGGGGACATGAACAAAAGACGGAGATAGAGAACAGCAGGATCAAGCAGGTTTTTTGAAGAATAAAGAAAATTAATCTCATAGTGACTGAGTGAGTATGAACAGCATGTAATACACTATTTATTGACAGTTTTTTATGATGTGGGTCTAGTGACACTTTAATGGTTTGTACTTAATATTTTGCAGTGTAGCCATTCAGTAGAACAGGCATGCCCAAAGTTCCGGTTTCGGACGGCCCACCTAGTAATTTTGACATGTATATCTTTTGTGGCCCCCAACGAATCCCAGAGCACTGGGGGCCACAAAAAAATACATGCTGGCTGCCTTGGAGGGGACAGGGAGGAGGCGGGACGAGTGCCGTGCATACAGGAGTATCTCCTGTTTACACGGCGACCTCTGTAAAAGAAAGTCTGTCTCCTGTGCTGCCATTGGACGACTGTTCTGTCCATCATAGGTGGCAGGACTTTCTATTAAAGAGCCCGCCGATAAAACAGGAGTTTCTCCTGTATGTCTGTCGGTGCTCGTCCCGCCCCCTCCCTGTCTCCTCCAAGGCTGCAGATGGACATGAATCAGGCTGCACTGATGACAATGGTGACTCTGCATTTATGTCAATGGTGACTCTGCATTCAGGGCAAGGGGGGTGCTGCATTCAGGGCAAGGGAGGTGCTGCATTCATGGCAATGGGGGTGCGCATTCAGGGCAAGGGGGTGCTGCATTTATGACAATGGGGGGTGCTGCATTTATGACAACGGGGGGTGCTGCATTTATGACAACGGGGGTGCTGCATTCAGGGCAAGGGGGGTGCTGCATTTATGACAACGGGGGTGCTGCATTCAGGGCAAGAGGGGTGCTGCATTCAGGGCAAGAGGGGTGCTGCATTCAGGGCAATGGGGGGTGCTGCATTCAGGGCAAAGGGGGGGGGGGGTGTGCTGCATTTATGGCACTTGTGAGGCTGCATTGATGTGCACTGACCCTTATTTTGCTTCACAGTTCTTTATTTAAAATTTAAGCTTTTTTTCCTGAATCTTCCCTCTTAAAGTGAAGGTGCGTGTTATACGCAGATAAATACGGTATATCCAAATAACACGCCCAAGCTCATCTCTTCACCACACACAGCCACAAAGGCAAGAGAATTCTTGTTGGGCAGTGTATTAGTGCTCGGACGAATACACTTAGATCAAATTTTAATGGTTCACAGAATGTCAGGCAAAATGGTCGGCCCTCACGCATGTTCACTTCATCAAATCTGGCCCTCTTTGAAAAAAGTTTGGACACCCCTGCAGTAGAATAAGTGGTAGAGGGAACAATGGATAGGGGAATATAAATTGTTCAGGGTGGGCTTTACACAAACATTGACTTTACCTCAATGGGCAGTGTCTCTTTAAAGTAGAATTCCAGGATAATCCCAACTAATTTTAAACATACTCCCTCCCACCGCCTAACAGCTATGCTTGCTAGCCTGTGTAAGAAAGATGCATATACTTACCTGTTTTCATGCCATTTTGGTCTTGTCCTGTGTCAGCCAGTACCACTGCAGGGGAGATGAGGGAGCACAGACAATGCATGGGCCATTGAAACTTATGGGTGATGTCACTGCAGCAAGCTTTACCAGGTGTTAGAAGGGGGAAGGGAAATATTGTAAGATTAGATAGGGTTACCCTGGATTCTACTTTTATATTTTTACTTTTAACTAACATGGATGTTAGAATCTGTTTGGATTGGACCTTTTGTCTTCCATTTCAAAATAATACTTATGCTAAGAGAAGCTGAGGTAGCACAAGGAGATAATCTTGCTCTGATGTATGCACATGTACTGACAGGGAACATGCTGACAGGAGAGTGCAGAGTAAAGCAGGTCCATACACTTCTTAGCAGGATGGGGGAATCAACAGGTATTTATGAATGTGCTGCTTCTCCTTTGATGTACAAGGTGCGGACGGGCAGGTGACAGTACTGTATGACTTAACTCTAACAGAGACAGTGCTGTCACTCACTGTACGGGTAGAGGTGTATAAAGCCCCGTACACACGGTCAGACTTTTGCCCAACAAACTTTGTTTTAAGTAAGTTGGACCAACAATCCGACCGTGTGTACGCTCCATCGGACAAACTTTTTTTCGTTTGGTTTTGTTTTCATCGGACAAAAGTTGGGTCTGCAAACGGACAAACTTTTGCCCAACAAAAGTCCGATGGAGCAAAGTCCTACCGTGTGTACAGAAAACCATAGGACTTTTGTCCGATGGACAAAACAACTAATGTTAAAATCAACCAACAATAGCAGAAGTTGACCAAAGGGTGGCGGAAAAGAGCAGAAAAGAGCAGAAAAACCATGTGATGTTGCAAAAAGTTTTGGGAAAGTTTGAAGAAAAGTCCTGTGGTGTGTATGCTATGGGTGTTCCCGACCAACTCCGTTCGGACAAAAATCCACGGAAAAGTCCGATGGAAGTCCGACCGTGTGTACGAGGCTTTAGTTAGAAAAGTGGCTGGATAGAACTTTGGAAGATAAGACAGCTTATGTGTGTATTTCAAATATGTTTATGCCTGTTGCCCGCAGTTCCGCTTTAATCTTAGCCCAGGCCAAGCATATTCCTTCTATAAAAAAATGTTAGTAAAAAAAATATATATACAAATTAATTTTGGAAAAGTGGTCAAAACCGGTGCCTGGTGGACCATCCGTGACTCTCAAAATTTTCTAATGCTGCCAGCAGCCTCTCAACTGTTGCTGAACATTTAATGTCACATTGGAACACTTTTTTTCTGATGAAGTCAACTAAATCTTGTCCAATGTATAAGATGTTTAATGCCAACATTTTTTTTATATTACATTGTGTCTTACAAACAAAAAGGGCACACGGTTTTAAAATCTACAGTATATTGAATGCATGTTCTTTGTTCAGTTATACATTGTTATCTTAATATATTTTTTACAATAAAGGCAAACTTTTTCAAGGTTGTTAGTGAATAACATAATCTCCATAGTTTAAAACTTAACTCCAGGGTATATTAAATCATCTTCCTGTACTCTTCCTCCCACTTTCTCTTAAAATTCCTTTCATGGCCATCATACCGGATTGCATTTCCTCAATGACAATCTGTATGAGGAGATTGTTTAGGTGCACATTACTTTCTTGTCCAGGCAGGAATTATCATGTCACTTCATTTCCCAGCATGAATTTACTAGATGCCCTGTTGTGGGCACGGCTGTTAGTGTGAGATTAAACTTCTTTCAAACCTCCACACCAGATAGAAGTCTGTACTGTAAGCATTATTCATCAACTGTCCAGAAGTGTATTTTAATTATATACTATATATCGATTGTACGGGGTGATAAACATGCACAAGGCAGGGACACCCAGGAACCATCCAAAGCAGGTTTGTCCTGCACTTTTATTCAGCAAAGCAGCAAATAAACACTTCAGGGTAGGAGGGCTTTGTACAGCAAGTCCATAACTAACAAACAAAACATCTGCTCGCTTGAGCCGACAACTAAATTCAGGTCAGTTCCTAACTTACAGGGTATCCCCAATGGGTTCCCCAAAACAACCCACCAACTAACAACAATTGTACCTTTTTAGTGTTCTGTCAGAAGTCAGCATTTTCTCCCAGCAGCAGGCTCTAACAGCAGAGAGAGCAAGAAATAGAGCTCAAATATGTAAAGGCCTGTGCACAGCTAAACCTATTTGCTAGGTCTGGCTAGCAGGTAAGATGTGGACCTAGGAATGGAGGCTTTATCCCACTCAAAGCTCTACAAAGTCTCTGGGCACTAGGAGGACCAAGAAAAGGAATTCATGTGATTCTCAGAAAACAAAAAGTCTGTTTTCTCCACATCAGTCACAAACCCTGGAATCAACCACAAACTCCGGAAGCCCTCATCATGTGGAGGTATGAAATCCAGGTGACACCATTCACAATCCTGCCAGCCAGTGCCTTACATACCTTCCCGTTTGCTCAGTCCTGTGAGGAGGAGCACATTTTCCAACCTACAATGGATGCATTCCAGTCCATTAGTATTCCCTTAACCTTTGACATAAAATTGAAAGGCCGTGATTATATTTTGTTATATTACTAAGAGTAAGTGTATAAGGAAGCCCACACCACCAAGCGCTTAAGGGCACAGTAGGAATCGGCATTATTTTAACTGGGCGAATATAACATTTATTGTTGTATAAAACCAGAATTCACTGAAATTGGGAGCCATATCTAATACTTGCACATGTGTACTCATATATTAAATAAAAGGCACTGTAACATATGTATATATATATATATTTAGCGCTTACCCCAGCAGGAGCCACCGGTGATGATGAGTCCTCTGATCTGCCATGACTGTCCAAACTGCTCGGTCCCTACTGACGCACGTGGTCATATACCAAAGCCGTCTGGACTTAAAGGTTTTTGGTCTACCACTCTTTTAGAATACTTAGAAATAAGGCCACAAACAACATAGTTTAACCACTTAAGGACCGCCGCCTGTACATTTACGTCCGCAGAGCGGCACGGACAGGCATAAGCACGTACAGGTACGTCCCCTTTAAGATGTCACGTGTGGATGTGCGCGCGTCGCCGGCGGTGTGCTAGCGACCCTGACGCTTTGTCCGTGAGCTCGACCATGGGTCCCGCAGACTCGATTGCCGCGGGGATACCCGCGATCGTCTCACGGAGAGATAGAGCGGGGAGATGCTATTGTAAACAAGCATCTCCCTGCTCTGCCTAGTGACAATCACACTGATCTCCGCTCCGTGTGATTGGAGCGGTGATCAGTGTCATGTCACACACAGCTCATCCCCACTACAGTAAGAAGCACTCCCTAGGAAACACTTAACCCCTACAGCGCCACCTACTGGTTAACCCCTTCACTACCAGTGTCATTTTCACAGTAATCAGTGCATTTTTATAGCACTGATCGCTGTAAAAATGACAATGGTCCCAAAAGTGTCCGATGTGTCTGCCATAATGTCGCAGTCATGATAAAAATCGCTGATCGCCGCCATAACTAGTAAAAAAAAAAATAATTAATAAAAATGCCATAAAACAGTCCCCTATTTTGTAGAAGCTATAACTTTTGCGCAAACCAATCAATAAGCGCTTATTGCGATTTTTTTACCAAAAATATGTAGAAGAATACGTATCGGCCTAAACTGTGGAAAAAAAATGTTTTTTTATATATTTTTTGGGGATATTTATTATAGCAAAAAGTAAAAAATATTGCATTTTTTTCAAAATTGTCGTTTATAAAAAAAAAACGCAGAGGTGATCAAATACCACCAAAAGAAAGCTCTATTTGTGGGGAAAAGAAGGACGTCAATTTTGTTTGGGAGCCACGTCGCACGACCGCGCAATTGTCAGTTAAAGCGACGCAGTGCCGAATCGCAAAAAGTGTCCTGGCCTTTGACCAGCAAAATGGTCCGGGCTGCAAGTGGTTAAATCAGTAAGCAGACAATTATAATGGGAGAGAGTTACCGCTCAGATGTGACTGGTGACTCATTCACAAGATCCAGAGCCGTGGGTGCAGGCAATGCATATGACAATGCAAAAAATCTGAGGAAAACGTGTAAACACACAGATCCACGTCCTGTCAGGGAGAGGAGACCGATGGTGTGTCCTTTGTACATAGGGACACCGATCGGTCACCTCCCCCAGTCAGCCCCCTTCCCCCACAGTAGGAATCACTCCCTAGGGAACACATTTAACCCCTTGATCACCCCCTAGTGTTAACCCCTTCCCTGCCAGTCATATTTATACAGTAATCAGTGCATTTTTATAGCAGGGATCGCTGTATAAATGTGAATGGTCCCAAAAATGTGTCCAATGTGTCCGCCGCAATATCGCAGTCACGATAAAAATCTATGATCGCCACCATTACTAGTAAAAAAATAAAATAATAAAAATACTATAAATCTATCCCCTATTTTGTAGCTGCTATAATTTTTGCGCAAACCAATCAATATACGCTTATTGCGATTTTTTTTACCAAAAATATGTAGACCAATACATATCGGTCTAAACTGAGGAAAATTTTTGTTTAAAAAATAAATAAAAAAATGGATATTTATTATAGCAAAAAGTAAAAAATATTGTGTCCCTCTTCTTTTGTTTATAGCGCAAGAAATAAAAACCACAGAGGTGATCAAATACCACCAAAAGAAAGCTCTATTTGTGGGGAAAAAAATGAAAAATGGGTACAGCGTTGTATGACCACGCAATTGTCATTCAAAGTGTGACAGCGCTGAAAGCTGAAAATTGGCCTGGGCAGGAAGGGGGTGAAAGTGCCCTGTATTGAGGTGGTTAATGTAATCGCCATACTTGTAGGCCAATCAGAACCCCTTGAATGAAATTGCCACTGCTGCCACAGGGAGAGACAATTTGCCGCACATGCTCAGGTCTATGTGCGTAGGAGAGCACACTACTGAGATGCTGGGGGTGAGCTGCAAATGGCTGAAGCGTTCTAACAACAAGGCATGACAGTGGAATGCTAAATATAGGAGTTTTTCATCAAATAGACTACAGGTATGGCAATCAAATGAATCAACATTTTTCAAATCTGCAGTTTTTTTTTTTTTTTTTTTACTTAATAGGTCTCTAGGGCTGCATATTTTTTTTTTTTTGAAAAGATGTAATTTAAGCATTTTAGCAGAGCTGTTTCACTTTGCAAATCTGTAATTTTTACATGTTATGTGGTACAATTGTTTATAATTACATACAGTCTGTTTTTCTGACACTAGATGCTAATCTGTTTCTAAAAAACTTGCTAGCAGTAGATTTCAGTTAACTTCAGACTATCCCAAAATGGCTGCTGCAATACCCCTCTGTAGGAAAGCTACTGAAAATAGATACTAATACGCCAGAATAAAGAGTGTGTGACATTAGAGGAATAAATGTTCTGCAAGTCAGTTTGGGAATAAGGTCCCGTACACACGGTCGGACTTTTTGCCAACAAGCTTCAAAATGAGCAAGTTTTCCAAAAAATCAGACCGTGTGTACGCTCCATCGGACAAAGTTTTTCGGTGTTCATCGGACAAAAGTTCGCTCTGCAAACGGACAAATTTTTCGGCAACAGAAGTCCGATGGTGCAAAGTCCGACCGTGTGTACAGAAATCCATCAGACTTTTGTCCGAAGTACAAATACGCATGCCCAGAACCAATGTTAAAATCAACCAACAATAGCAGAAGTTGACCAAAGGGTGGCAGTAAAGAGCAGAAAAGAGCAGAAAAACCACGTGATGTTGGGAAAGTTTTGGGAAAGTTTGCAGAAAAGTCCTGCCGTGTGTATGCTATGGGAGTGCCCGGCCAACTCCCTTCGGGCAAAAATCCACGGAAAAGTTTGTTTGAAGTCCGACCGTACGAGGCTTTAGAGATACATCTTAGAGAGTGCAGTATAGAGGGACTTCAGAGAAACATCTTTTTGGATACTTCTAGTTAAATTGCTGCTTGCACAGTGCCTAGAAGACAGCGCATATAGGCTAGAACAAGCCAGATTGACTTCAGAATTGGTAAGTATACACAGTATCTTTCCTTTTATAGGGTAGATAGAATAGGCTTTGAATGGGGGTTTTGAGTAGAGTTAAAGGAGTTGTAAAGGCAGAAGGTTTTTTATCTTAAGGTAAAATGCATTAAGGTAATATGCATTAAGGTAAACAACCTTCTGTGTGTAGCAGTGTCCCCAGCACCCCCTAATACTTACCTGAGCCCCCTCTCTCTCAAGCGATGTCCACGAGTGTCTTAGCTGTCCCAGTGACGCCTCCTGATTGTCTGAGACACAACAGTGGTGCCATTGGCTCCCACGGCTGTCAATCAAAATCAGTGAGCCATACAGGGGAGAGAGGGGCTGGGGTCAGGTCGGGGCTCCATGTCTGAATGGATACACGGAGCTCTGACTCGGCTCGGGTGTCCCCTGTAGCAGGCTTCTAGCTGAGGGTCACTCGATAGGAGGAGGAGCCAGGAACAGCAAACAGGGACCCGAGAAGAGGAGGATACGGGCTGCTTGGTGAAAAACCAACTGCACAGAGGAGGTAAGTATAACATTTAAAGAAAAAAAAACGAGCCTTTACAATCACTTTAAGCTTAATTCGGTTTTGACTTGTCTTCCACTTTGTTTCACACTAACGAGTCATACTAGTGTGAACGGAGCCTAAAAGTCAATCTGCACCTGAATTGGCCAAAGGTTAACCCTCCCCCCCATCACAGCGGCCTATAATTACTTTATTTTTGCTTGCCCTGTTCACCTATAGAAATCAGATGAAAATGCCTTTTGTAATCTCCATGTGTGATGGTGAGGCCAAACTGAATGATGGAATGAACCTTATGCCCTTGATCTAACTGGAGGATTAATGTGTGGAATGGCCATCAAACCCTAGGTTCCTGGTCTGGTGCTATGCCGCGTACACACGACCATTTTTCATAACAGGAAAAATGCCATTTTTTTATTTGGTCATTAAAAACTATCGTGTGTAGGCTCCAGAGCATTTTTCGCGACGTGAAAAATGGCCATTAAAAATTTGGAACATGCACTATTTTTTCTCGTCGTTTTTCACGTCGTCGTTTTTCTCGTCGTGAAAAATGGCCGTGTGTAGGCTTTAACGACGTGAAAAAAAACACACATGCTCAGAAGCAAATTATGAGACGGGAGCGCTCGTTCTGGTAAAACTAGCGTTTATAATGGAGATAGCACATTCGTCACACTGTAACAGACTGAGGAGCATGAGGCTGAAAAGTGCAAATCGTCTCTCATCAAACTTTACTAACACGAGAATCAGCAAAAGCAGTCCAAAGGGTGGCGCCATCCGAACGGAACTTCCCCTTTATAGTGCCGTCATACGTTTCGTACGTCACCGTGCTTTGTTCAAGCATTTTTTTTCACGATCATGTGTAGGCAAGGCAGGCTTGAGAAGAATCACGTCGAGAAAAATGTTCTTTTTTCAATGACATTGAAAAAACTTGTGTGTACGCGGCATGAGATCAAAGAGTGCAGGGAAAAATCAAACAGATCCCTCTTAAATGGATGTTGATGAGAAACATAGCGTAGAGTTTTCTGTGCCCAAACAAGCACTTGGATTAGATTGCTTACAAATTTCAAAAAGATATAAAATATAAATCGAAAACTGGAAAGGGACTATTTTCTTGGGTGAGCATAAACAGATGTATGGGCTAGCATTAAAGTGAGCCTATTGCTTTGCCTCGCCTTGACATATTAAAGTCAACTTCAACTTCAGTCATGGAATCTGAGCAAAGCGCATATATCTGTAGTGTTTACTTATCTCTCCCAAAGCTCTGGGTGTCATTTCTCTCTGGTGCTTTGTTCCTCTGTTATCAGCATGTCACTTCTGACAAGTTTTTCTGACACATGAGATCAAATTTGTGTCAGGAGAGAGGGGGTGAAGAGCTCATAACGGAGCTTGTCTATTCAGAACACAGTTCATCTGCTGTGTGAAGAGGGGAGTGTGCCTTTCCTCCAATAAGCTTTCACACACTGTAACTGCAGCCTCTCCACCCCCTCCTCTGTGTTCCTGACATATGAAGAAAGATTTTAATACTTTTCTTTTGAAGGGGTGTAGAGAAGAGAAGACTGCAGATAAACAAGTAAAACGGTTAGAGGATTTGTTTCATCTCTTTGTATCACCCGAGGCCGTTCACTTCATTGGGTATATGTGAGGGTTTACAACCACTTTAACATAGCGGGCTCATTCACCGTAACCATAACATGTGTTGGTGCACTGCAGTACCATTCTTTGTGAATGGCACCCCAATTCACTTCCAAAACGCACAAGTGCTGCACTGCACAGCACAACATACAGTATCTCACAAAAGTGAGTACACCCCTCACATTTTTGTAAATATTTTATTATATCTTTTCATGTGACAACACTGAAGAAATTACACTTTGCTACAATGTAAATTAGTGAGTGTACAGCTTGTATAACAGTGTAAATTTGCTGTCCCCTCAAAATAACTCAACACACAGCCCTTAATGTCTAAACCGATGGCAATAAAAGTGAGTACACCCCTAAGTGAAAATGTCCAAATGGAGCCCAATTAGCCATTTTCCCTCCCCGGTGTCATGTGATTCGTTAGTGTTACAAAATCTCAGGTGTGAATGGGGAGTAGGTGTGTTAAATTTGGTGTTATCGCTCTCACTCTCTCATACTGGTCACTGGAAGTTCAACATGGCACCTCATAGCAAAGAACTCTCTGAGGATCTGAAAAAAAATAATTGTTACTCTACATAAAGATGGTCTAGGCTACAAGGAGATTGCCAAGACCCTGAAACTGAGCTGCAGCACGGTGGCAAAGACCATACAGCGGTTTAACAGGCCAGGTTCCACTCAGAACAGGCCTCGCCATGGTCGACCAAAGAAGTTGAGTGCACGTGCTCAGTGTCATATCCAGAGGTTGTCTTTGGGAAATAGATGTATGAGTGCTGCCAGCATTGCTGCAGAGGTTGAAGGGGTGAGGGGTCAGCAGGTCAGTGCTCAGACCATACTCTGCACACTCCATCAAATTGGTCTGCTTGGCTGTCATCCCAAAGATGATGCACAAAAGCCCGCAAACAGTTTGCTGAAGACAAGCAGACTAAGGACATGAATTACTGGAACCATGTCCTGTGGTCTGATGCCAACATGTACTGTGACATACTGAAGCAGAGCATGATCCCCTCCCTTCAGAGACTGGGCCGCAGGGCAGTATTCCAACATGATAATGACCCCAAACACACCTCCAAAACGACCACTGCCTTGCTAAAGAAGCTGAGGGTAAAGGTGATGGACTGGCCAAGCATGTCTTCAGACCTAAACCCTATTGAGCATCTGTGGGGCATCCTCAAATGCATGGTGGAGGAGCACAAGGTCTCTAACATCCACCATCTCCGTGAAGTCATCATGGAGGAGTGGAAGAGGACTCCAGTGGCAACCTGTGAAGCTCCATGTCCAAGAGGGTTAAGACAGTGCTGGAAAATAATGGTGGCCATGCAAAATATGGACACTTTAAACCCAATTTGGACATTTTCACTCACTTTTGTTGCCAGCGGTTTAGACATTAATGGCTGTGTGTTGAGTTTTTTTGAGGGGACAGGAAATTTACACTGTTATACAAGCTGTACACTCACTACTTTACATTGTAGCAAAGTGTAATTTCTTCAGTGTTGTCACATGAAAAGATAGAATAAAATATTTACAAAAATGTGAGGGATGTACTAACTCACTGTATGTTGTCTTGTGTGTTATACTGCACTGTGGGAAAAGGCATTCTGCACCTATTTTTTCAAGGATTGAGGCACATTGCAGCCTATTTATTTTCAATAAGCTGGCTGGCTAACACAGCACACTGCAACCCACCTCAGTGGCCAAAAACACATGTTGTAGCACACTGCATTGTGGTGTGAATTGACTTAAATAAATTGAATTGAATTGAAATTACTTAAAATAACTGCTCAAAGCTTTTGACATGCTTTACAAATACTTTGTAACAAACATTTGCTGTACAAACTGCTCTTAAAATAAAAGTGCCGGATTCCAAAATAACAAACATACATACTCACCTAGATTTCTGCAGCATTGATCCAAGCTACAGCTGTTCCCCACCGCCGCTGCACCGAGAACTGAGCGATCAAAGACTTCTGATCACTTCGTTCTCAGGTCTGTTCTGATCGGTGAATGTCAGTGACCGCTCTTTGCTCTGCCCCTCCAGCATTCACTGGAGCGCCGGACTGTGGAGGGTGTGGGAGTCAGCTGCAAGTCAGGCATCTGGGTGTATCCTGACATTATTGTTAGGAACCCTGTAGAGCCTGGACTGGCTCTGTGACATCAGCTGACAGCGAACTTTAGCCCGCTGTCGGCTGAACCTGGGTCGCAGGAGTGCAGAGGTAAGTGCACTCTTTTGACCTACAGGAGAAGTATGGCCAAAAGAGCATTGGTCATATTTCTCCCCTAAACCAACTGAAACCCATGTGTAGAAGATCTAACAGAAGATAAAGATACCGTCCTAAAAAATATTAGACAGTTGTTTAATTAGAGAGTATTATGCCGCGTACAGACGATCGGACATTCCGACAACAAAACCGTGGATTTATTTGCGACGGATGTTGGCTCAAACTTGTCTTGCATACACACGGTCACACAAATGTTGTCGGAAATTCCGAACGTCAAGAACGCGTGACGTACAAGATGTACGACGAGCCGAGAAAAATGACGTTTAATAGCCAGTGCGGCTCTTCTGCTTGATTCCAAGCATGCGTGGAATTGTGTACACACAGTCGGAATTTCCGACAACAAGTTCTGTTGTCGGAAAATTTGAGAACCAGCTCTCAAATTTTTGTTGTCGGAAACTCCGACAGAAAATGTCCGATGGGGACTACACACGGTCGGAATTTCTGACCAAAAGCTCCCATCGAACATTTGTTGTCGGAAATTCCGAACGTGTGTACGCGGCATTAGAGTGCTTTAACATCATCCTTTGTACAGATTCTAGAAAAAAAATAGATCAGAACATGCCCTTTTGGGTAGCTTAGAAACAAGTTTAAAGCTGAATTCCAGAAATTATCTGTATTGCATGGTTACATTGGTCCAGCTTGGCACAGCGTAAGTATGCAAATCTCATACCTGATAGACCACTGGGTAGACTGAAAATCTCTGTAGTAGATGGCGCTACTACAGTGATAGCTCCAATCTTCCGGGTATTGTGCGAGCAGCTTTTCCTCTGCCTTCAGGGGATGGCACACTTGGCACTGCTGTCATTCATAGATTCCTGTGGATCATTTAATCAGAGAATGCCTTGTATTCTCTGATTAGATTAAAAACAGGCATACTACAAATGGTGGCAGTACCAAGCAAGAAACTGCCTATGCTCTGTGTGCAGAAGGAATACAGAACCCAAGCAGGATTCAGAACAGTGATTTTTAGCTTCCCCAGAGACCCATCAGGTATGAGATATGCATACATATTGTTGCCAAGCTGGGCCAATGTAACTATGTAATACAGATCATTTCTGGAATTCAGTCTCAATGCCTAGGCACGCTTACCCCTTTTCTCCAAGACACTTTTACAACACTGGTACTTAGTCGGTGGCTACTCTCAAATGCTCGAGAAAGAAAAAGATCGAACCTAGGCTGCCTTCATACAGTATCTTTTACATAACCAAGGATAAGGATACATGTCTAGGAGGGGAGTGAAACTGATATCCCATTTGTTCCCAACAGATACATTCCGTTCCTTCTCTGAATTACGTAGAGACCTTAACCTTCCCCCTACTGCATATTTTAGATATCTTCAATTAAGACATACAGGTGCAGCCCAATTTGGCTTACATAACATCTCTATACAACAGGGATATGCAATTAGCGGACCTCCAGCTGTTGCCAAACTACAAGTCCCATCATGCCTCTGCCTCTGGTTGTCATGCTTGATGCTGTCAGAGTCTCGCTATGCCTCATGGGACTTGTAGTTTGGCAACAGCTGGAGGTCCGCTAATTGCCTATCCCTGCTATACAACCTTCCCTTTTGGAACACCTTTTGCAGGACCCAACGCACTCCAAACTTACAGTATATCTACCTATTACTCCTCTTTATTTCATTGTAAAACCAATAGATTTAATCTTACTGAATCTAAATGGCGTGCGGATATACCAGATTCTTCCTTTACAAATTCCTACAGTTATCTTCTCTAGGGACAAAGTTAATCAGACCAAATTTCTGTACAGGGAATATTATACCCCTAGTCTCCTTTTTCGAGTACATAAGTTACCCTCTACGGTATGCTGTAGACGTTTCCCAGCGCATGGTACATTTTACCATATGGTGCGGAAAGGTCTGCCAATAAGAGCGTTTTGGTCGGAAGTCACTGCTTATACAGTGATACCTTGGTTTACAAACTTAATTCATTAAACGACTCTGGTTGTGAACCAAATTGGTTGCGATCCGAGGCAAATTTTCCCATAGGGTTCAATGTAAATCAGGTTAATCCATTCTCAAAAGGATTTTAAACATATATTACATATGGTATTTTACATTAAGATGACCTCTTTCATGTGTACATCTAAAAAGAAAAAAAAAAAAACTATTGTTTCTCTTTAATCCTTGTTTGAAACAATCCCAAAACCCAATTTAAATGACTAATCTAGGGGCCAGAAAACAGCACTGTGCATCCAGGAAAAGATCATCTGAGGGCTTGAACGTTGTAGAATTCATATGAACTGTTTTTCTATGATTCCCAATCCAGTGAGCCCACCTCAGGGGGCAGAAACCCCTATCTGAGTGCACTGGTTCACCTATGACTCTCATCTTGCACTGCTCTTCTCAATATGAACGTGTCAGAGCAGGAAAGATGGCCACGGCTCGTGATTGTGAACTGAATCAGAGTTCGCATACCGAAGCTAATTTTTGTGAACTCTTCTGTTCGCAAACTGAGTTGTTCATGAACTGGAGCGCTCTTGAACTGAGATATCACTGTATCAGGTCAATTTCCTCAATACCGAATATTTGTAACTCCTTAAGATGCCTTCTTGGTTAGATTGATGATGAGTCCCTCTCTAAAAACACCCAACTCTTCCTGCATCTAGTTTTTTATTATGCTAAAAAATCTATTACCATGCACTGGAAGTCCTTAGTCCTTCCTTCTACTCTTATTATTCAAGCACTCCTGTTGTACAAACTGACATACTGTATGATGCCAGAGGCTGTCCTGTAAATTTCATAAAGTCTGGGATGTATGAACACATTCTGGTCGCACTATATCAACAAGTATATAGAGTGTGCTTAAAGATAAGAGTATTATTGTTTTATTACTTCTCCATTCTGCCTGATTATTGTATTGTTATATATAATTCTACGGATGACACCTGTTTTACACCTGTAGAAATATCTATGGGACATGTTTGATCCTTCAGTCCATGATCCACGTGTAATCAATAGACAAGAAAGAGGGAATTGTCCCCTCAATTGGACTTTAAAGGCACTCACACATAAACAAGTTTTTCAAAAAAATATATAAATTTATTATAAAGTACAAAAAAGTGAAAATTTCATAAAATCGTGCATAAATAAATGAATTGCCCGATTTTATGAAATGCCTTTAAAGTCCAATTTAGGGGACAATTCCCTCTTTCTTGTCTATTACACATGGATGTGGCACACAACAGAGACCTATACCGATAACTTATCCTGTCCACGTGTAATCAATGGACACTTTACACCTTTTGTGTTGTAATACCTGAGCAATGTTTTTTTTATGTTGAATTATATATTACATTTGCAAAAATGTTATGTACATTATCTTTTTGATGTGCAATAAAGTTACCTTTAAAAAAAAAAAAAAAAAGGAGAAGGATACATGAGAAATTATTAGACCACGCATGATGCAACTGATCAGAGTAAACACACTTGTATTGTTTAGATAACATTTTATTTCAATGTATTTTTTCATCAAAAGTGGTATGCCAATATCACTTTTTTCTACAGCCCATTAATCTACAATTTCAAGAAACAATCCGATAGAAAATCTGAAAACGTTAAAAAAAAAAAAAAAAAAAAATCGGCTTTGAATGGTGAAGGTTGTTGTAAGTTGTACAGTCCAGATTTAAAATGAAATGCTGTCTGAAGTGTAAATCCACCGCATTGATGATGAGTCAGAGAAAGAAATAAAAATACTCTATTTTAAACAAACAGTATATATATATATATATATATATATATATATATATATATATTCATATATATATATATATATATATATATATATATATATGTATAGAATTATTTATATATATATATATATATATTTATTTTATTTATATATTTGTGCAGACAATAGACCCAGTGATATCTGCATTTTGTAAAAAGATATTTACAGATAACCTTTTTAAACATGTACATCAGCACCATAATTAAACAAAAAAAAAAGAAAAAGAAAATCTAACCTTCCTCTGTATATGACTTGGTCCCAATGAAGATTATTTGGAGGAGGCTTTAAAATATCATTAGAGATCGTTCTTCTATTACCCACAGATTATGCCACTGTATCTCCCTGCCACTATTTGTGTGTAACTTTGTACTGCTAACAGGAACAATGCTTTGTGGTCTGGCAGTGTTAGATGTTTCCCCTGTTTCTCCCTCACTTGGTAGACATCTCCTTAAACTGGCTATACACTAATAGATTTTTGAGCACACATTTGTACGAAAATAATTTGTACATTCGATCAATGGATAAATGTCATTCTAAAATACTTCAACATTTCATTTGCTTTTAACATTCGGTTTCAGACTGAATGTAATTTCCTGAACGAAAATCACATTCACTGTTAGAAATTTGTTAGTTCGAAAAAGTTTTTCCATTCCACTCCTTCCAATTTTCCCGTGTGGACGAAGACGAACATCGATTTGACTCCACTAACCATTTAGAAAATGAATGAACGTTCTTAAAATTAAATTTTTTGAATTAAGTTCTACTAATTATAGCCAACTTTAAACACAGTAGAGACAGTGGTTTTATGGGCTGATTTCACATAGGTATACGCATGGAAAATAAAAGGTGACGAGCTGTAGGCCACCAAGCATCAACCCTTCCCATCACAAATGTCTCCAGCTTTATTACATAACAACTCTCATTGGGATCTGTGGACCTGGGGGTGTTTGCACTTACATCAGCGTTCCTCATCTGATTCTGTGTATGCAGAGTGATGAGTGACTACTGGGCCCTACAAATCTTTTGCTTCACTGGGTATTGTCCCAGAACAATCTATAAGAAAATTCCAGACATATTCGTAGACTGAAGCCTAGTACACACGGCCGAGAATCTCGTCGCAAAAAAAACGTAGCTTTTCTCGACGGGTTTCTTGTCAAGCTTGACGAGATTCTTGTCAAGCTTTCCTTGCATACACACTGTCAATTCAAAATCTCGTCGGTCTAAAGTGCGGTGACGGCAGTATAAAGGGGAAGTTCCATTCTCACTGTGCCATCCCTTGGGCTGCTTTTGCTAATCTCGTGTTACTGTGCATTAGTAAAAGTTTAGTGAGAGACGATTCGCGCTTTTCAGTCTTCCTGCTTTCAGTTCGTTACAGTGTGACGAATGTGCTATCTCCATTACAAACACTAGTTTTACCAGAAGGTGCACTCCCGTCTCATACTTGATTCTGACCATGTGCGATTTTTGAAGACTTACACACGAACGGTTTTCTCGTCCAAAAACAGTCTGACGAGAATCACGACGAGAAAACTGAGACTACCGACGAGAAAAAAGAAAGCAGGTTTTCTTTTTTTCTCGTCGAGATTCACAACAGTTTTCTCGACAATAAACCACACACACGAACGGTTTTCTCGGCAAGAAAGCTTTCCCAACAGTTTTCTTGTCGTTTCTTGCCGAGAAAACCGGTCGTGTGTACCAGGCTTGAGACACTGAGCACTGCTGGTCCTATATATGTATTTATTTATGCGGATCCTTAATGATTTAGTAAACTGCATGCATTTTATGGCATGATAAAGCATTCCAGTAGAGATTCCACACATCTGCAACTTACAGCTCTTTTTAAATATAGGACAAACTGAATTTTTGTGTACTGTAGTTACATGTATTACCGCATGCACTCCAATGCTTGGTAATTCACACGTAAACATGCTGTTGGAGCAATCCATTCAGGCCCGTTCACACCTTATTTTGTTTAGGTAACATATGCGCCACCTCGCCACATAGGTTGTGGTGTCCTGCAGTGCCAGTGCATTACCCCCTACTAAATTTAAGTGTCAGACTGACAATATCAATTCAAAAAGAAAAAATGTTGCAGTGTCATTTAGGATGCTTTGAATTATTAAAATGTAAATCATACAATAATAATGAAATTAAGTGTTATCATAGCACCAGTTATCATAAAGTGTGATTTCCACTGTTCCAGTGACGTTGTCTCCTACGGCGAAATATACATCGGGTGGAGGATGTAGCGGTGACATCAGCAAGCCTGCCGGGGAATAGGACGACATTATGTGCCTGTTGTTTTATCAGACTTGTGGGTATATGCCTATTTTTAATAAAGTACACGATTTTTTAGATGTTGCACAATGATAATTTTTCTCACTCTCTTCACACGTGTCTTGCTCTGTATGGTTGGGTGCGACAATTGATCTGCTGAGGGATCTGGAGATCCTTACTAATAGACTAATCACCACATGGGCCTTTCTGAGGGGCGTTACGTTCCATACCCATAGTGAGGGGTGTTCTCACTGAAGCAAGATCAGACCCTATAATAAGGTCTTCATGTTCGGTAGAAGGCCATTTATTATATTGGTGAGGAGCACGATTGGGTGAACACCTAGAGCACTAATAAAATAGAAAGTACACGTGTGGAGCACCATTTCAACTTCATTATTGCAGTTGGGATTCCATGTTTTTGCACAATATTTCATACATGATAGCACAAACTTCATGAATTTTTGTTTTTTTAAATTATTTATATATTATAAATGTTATGAGTTTTTGTGGTATATAAAGTATATGTGATGGATGGTTTTTAATGAAATTTTCATGAATTTTCTATGCACTTTATGGTTACTGGTGTTATGAGAACACTTAATTTAATCATTGTTATATGCTTTTCATTTAAGCGTTCAAAGCCCTCTAATGACATTGCAACATTTTTTTCTTTTTTATATGTGTTTTGGTAATGATAAGTGCAATACAGTGAGTGTAGCTGTTGTCAAATATTTAATTATTCAAGTAGTTCCACTTAGCGCAGATAGTTTTTGTTTGACAATATAAATAGCACGACAATGGACTGCATAAAGTGCCATGTGTTAATACATGTTGTGGTAACTAGCGTTAACACAATCGTATGAAACCTGACTTAAGCAGTTCTGTTAACACGAACAGTAAATGCTCGAAATGCATGTGTCATGCAGTTTTATACATTTTTAAAATCCATGGAAAATCCTTATTCTGAATGTATCTCCCTCACTTTGAATAATGAATGAAGAAAACTTCACACTTTTCACACAAATCCATACATAAATGCATGCAATTATGCTTGTCAAACATACATGTGGCTGCATATGTGTAAGAGTTAAAGAGCCCTATTTACCAGGCTTAAGCCGGCCATACACGGTTCGAATCCCAGCAGGAAGCGGCAAATGGACAGTACCCAAGTGGGGAATGTACCTGTGATTGCAAGAAAGAAAATCACTCCGTCTATGGCCGGCCTACAGGGGTTTATTTATGAAGCAGCAGTATTAAGCCCCGTACACACGATCGGATAACCTATGGATTTTCGTCCGATGGATTTTTCCATCAGATATCCGATGAAACTGTTTCCATCAGTCTTGCCCACACACCATCAGTCAAAAAACCGACTGTTCCAAACGCGGTGACGTAAAACACTCCGATGAGCCGAGAAAAATGAAGTTTAATGCTTCTGAGCATGCGTCGACTTGATTCTGAGCATGCATGGGTTTTTGATCCGATGGACTTGCCCATAGACGATCGGAAATTCCCATCGGTTTTTTATCCATCGGAAAATTTTAAAACAAGTTCTATTTTTTACAACCGATGGAAAAAAGACCGATGGGTACCATACACGATCGGTTGGTCTGATAAAAACCATCCATCGGACGGTTTTCATCAGTCAAACCGATCGTGTGTACGGGGCTTTAGAGTATAGTGAAATAACCATGCCACCACTTTAAAAAAAAAAAACATTTATATAGCACAGTGTTGTGCTTTACAAATGTGTGTTGTGCTCAGAACTCTGAAACAAGTGGAGCACAATTAGAATTAATGAAGAAGAAAAATGTTCTGGGGGGAGGCCAGTATGGTTACGTGACATGTCAAAGCCAAATTCCTTTTTAAAACTGTGAAGTAGTGGTTTACAGAATTGAGGAGGTGGAGATTAGCATAATTTGTGCACACCTCATCTGCACCTCCTTTCCTTTGGGAGTTGCTCAGGGCATACTGTTACCCCATGTATACTCCTTGCTTCTCCTTGTTGTGGTCACCTTTGATATGTGAGCTCCCTTTATGTGAAACAGGTTGTGATAATATCACATTACAAAATGATCTAACGTCACATAGTACTTCAAACCAGCTGCAGATCTTTTAAAAACAGATGCAAGTCTTATCTGGACCGCCACTGCAGAGTTAGATTGGCTGTAGCTGTAGCTCTGATGTGTTAATGCTTGTGTGCTTTTCCTGCTGCAATAGACATTTAAAGTGGTTGTAAACCCTTTTTTGTTACTTCTACCTATAGGTAAGCCTAGACTAAGGATTACCTATAGGTAGTGGAAAATTTCTGGAAATATCTCCTAAACGTGCGCCGTTTAGGAGATATTTCACTTGTAGTCCGCCGAAAATGTTCACGGCGCATGCGCTGGGAAGAAACGAAACTCTGTGCCGTTTCTTCCCTAGCGCGTGCTGTTATTGTGCGCATGTGCGGGAGTGATGTCACGCGGCTCCGGCGAATCACAGAGCCGGAGTCCACGGCCCGGAATGAAGAGGGGCGAGAAGATGGACGCAGCCTACACAGGGGACAGCGCTGGATTCTTTTGCAGGTAAGTGTCACATAATAGGCTAGTATGCAATGCATACTAGCCCATTTGCTTTTAATTTGCAGGCTTTGCAGGGAGCAAAAGAGGAGGTAAAACCCATCAGGGTTTACTTCCTCTTTAAAGTGGTTGTAAACCTCAGACATGAAATATAAACAAAGCATATCCCTCTATATTTTTGTGTACTTATCTTAAGCCTGTGCACCAAGAGTAATTTCTCTTGACACCAAGAGAAAAAAGGTGACAGGAGAGGGAGCTCCAGCTGATTGACAGCCTTAGCTCTGTTTCTGTGTGCTGTGTAAAGGGGGTGTGTCTCTTCCCTCCAATCAGCTCTCAGAGCTCCCCTCACTTATGTAACTTTAGCACTCCGCCCCCTGCTTTTCAGAGCTGAGAGATCCTGTGTAAATTCTGCACTTTGAATGGATGTAGGGTAAAGATAAACAGGTGGAACTTACAGTATGTAGGAGGATTTGTTTAATCTCTATGCATCACCCGAGGCTATTCACTTCACTGGGTATACAGTATGTAAGGATTTACAACCACCTTAATTCAAAAGTACTTTCCTGTAGTTGTTTTTGTGTTTTGCAAGCCAACCTGCCTCTGTTTCCAGAGGCAACTTATTTTGAAGCCACAGAAACAATTAAGCACCTTCAGTGATACTTTTTTTATTTGTACTAACATGCAAATTTTCAGGACAAGCTTTTGAGGTATGTTCCCTTTTTCAAGGTCCAAGCAGTACTCCGGAGTAAATCCGCAGATACAGCTCCTGGACCATCCCCAGCTTTGACAAGCTGATAGTAGGTTTTCAGTTAAATGTTTTCAGTCTATTCCCAGCAGAAAGCAGGTGATGCAACACATCTGTTTCCTGAATCCGAAATCCGAAAGCGGATATTACATTTTTCTACCCTCCATGGTTCTGGAAACCTAGGGAAAACCCACAAGGTATTTAACTTTGCCTCAATCCATCCCAATAGAAAAAATAACAGTGATTGCTTCATTATCCGACATTTTGGCAAATGTGATTAGAAGATCTTTATTGACCTTGGTATACAACACCAGTGATCCCTTTGTATGTGGCCACATTGGACACAAACTGGTTTAAGGCCCATGTGCACAGAACTTAAAAAATGAACAGTATGTGGTTCAAAATATTACTTCAGCCCCTAAAACAGCTGTCTCTACTGTGTCCATGTGAATAGCATAAGAAGCTATACCTACTAATTGTAAGCATTTCACACTTTGAACTTCCCTTACATAGCAGCATTTTCAAGCTTTGCTTATATAAAAAAACTGTGTCTGATTTTGAATCTGGCATAAAATAATAATTTAAGCCTGGTGTTACCATTATGAATATAGACAATCCAAAAGACAATATTGCTTTGCATATTCATGTAACCTTTTTACTTTTAAGTATCTCAGAAAACATCTAATAGCAATAGTATATACCGTATTTAGATCAGTTTCTGGTGTCAGCATATAAAATTACAGACGGAACCCTAACTCCTGCCACATCATTTACTCAGACAATCAGCGTGATTTTTGCTGTGGTTTAAGAAGAAAGCATCATCCATAAATCTTGTTGTAGTCTTAAAAACAGTTGAAAGAATATAGAAAATGCTTCTGAAAAGTACGTTTTGAAAAATCTGTAAAATTTACAGTTTTGGTGGACGGAGCCAGTTAAAAACCAAATTTAAAGCTGAAATCTGGGCAAAATACTGTCTAAATACAAGAGTTGTGTATTTTTACTTGAATCTCTGTTATCTTTGCGTATTTCTTTAAACTCTGCAGAAATCCAGCATGAACCAGCTTCTACACTTTGCCTTTGTGCAAGGGTTTCCTGTAATAAAGACTAGTCATTGTTGTCTCTCTCTTCAAGCAGGGCAAGTCTTGTGTCCACCCCCATCTGCTGTCAGCCTGCCATGGTTGGACCTGCTAGTTCCTACCTACATCTCTGTATTAGAAAAATGGTAATGTCATCCTTACTTTGGCAGGGCAATTTCTGCGTTTGCAAAGGCTTTAGGTGCACAGAGCAGATTTTATATCCTTAAAGAATTTTTCTGTATTAAAGAGTTCAACTTTGCAATAAATCTAGCCAACAGTAACAGGGCTAACAAGTGTTACCAGGCCTTTGCTACTATAGGAGCCATAGGACCTCCTGGTTGCTTGGCATTTGCAAATCAGGTTCTTATGTCCTCCAATCCCCTGATAGTGTGATGATTTTGCAACACATACCTTGTATGTGATGACTTTATAAAGCAAAGTGATAGCATATTTCAAGATCTTACTATGGTATACCATTGTGAGTCTATGATTCTTATGGTCCATAAGCCTAAATTTAAAGGGGGTTTCTTTTTTTAGCTATGAAGTGGAAACTCCACTTGATGCTGAGTTATCAGCGAGGGTCATGCTACTTATATCCCTGTCAATCAATTAATTTTAGTGTCCCCTTAAGGAACTCTATAAGGTTGCTCAGAGCTGATTTGCCTGATTTGCCTTTTTCCGTAGAACACACCTCCAGAATTAAAAGCTTTCAGTGAATGTTCAATGCTGGAGCTTCTTCTTAGCGGAGGCCAAGCAGCTTTGAGCACACTGCTGGTATCTGAACTGCTTACTGGGACTCAAGATAGAAATGAATTGGTGAAAGCATGAGTAGTGAGACCCTGACGATCATATTCATGTAGCAAGTGGAGTAGTTTTAGGTTTATAAGTATCTTGCAAGGTGGAAAACACCTTTACATTTTATTTCATTCATTCTGTAATAGGTGGGTGTTATTTAAGGTGGGTGGAAAGGTGTTGAAAGGGAATTGTTAGGGGTTGATGGTGTTGTCTATAAATAAAAGAGAACGGCTAAGTGGTGGTGGGAAGGTGCTAAGGTAGGCCCGGGCTTAGGCAGTCCATACACAGTGCAAATTTCTTTTCTGCAACCACGGGTTGCAGAAAATAAATTCACACAATTCCCTCATCAACACAGACAGTGCTGACAGGGGAATCTCTCCTGCCGAGCAATCTGCTCCTGGCGGAGGGGCAAGGGAAGTCGGGACACGTGATTATCACCAGTGGCTATAGCAGCTGCTAGCAATAATCAAGAGAATCCAGCAGGCTGGTTGTACCTAATCGATAGATCAACCTGGTACATTCAGCCTGCCTATTAACAGTCCGGATCTCGTCCGGTTCAGCAGGAATTCGAACCGTGTATTGCTGGCATTATTTATTTTTCCCAAGCTGAGGGACTTCAAGTTATGTCAATTCTATTTTGTACCCGGAGTGATGGAGAAAGCATATTTTGCCTTTGCAGCCCTGACAGAGGCAAAATATAAGACAAGATCCTTAAAGTATTTTTAAAAATTAAAACCCGCGCTGACAGACTGTGCAGTGATAATTAATAAATAAATTAATGGTTCCGCAGCTGCTGCAACAAGAGGTCTATCACCTCAAAAAGGAAAAAATATTGGGTATTTGCAGCGCTTGCAGAAAGGTATGTGAGCAAAGGAAATGTGTCACAAATGCTTATAGCACAAACATCTATAAGTGAATGGCTTATATGACATATCATCAATTATGGTATAACACAATAGTGAACAAACTTAAAGTTCATTAAATAGCAGTTATATCAATCCTGGAGAACTGAGTGTTTCCACACCAGAAATCAGTTGTTGGTTCCTAGATGAAAATTCCCTTCTAATGGCCCCGCTCATCAGATAGGGAAATAATAAGAGATCTCACCAACTAAAGTCCAGGCAGACTTAATCTCATGTAGATAGGCTCCATAGTACCAGCAGCAAAGGCATTTAAGTGACCATATGGAAACAGGAAGTAGCGACACTGGTTCTGAATTGGCCGGAAATTACGTCAACGCGTTTCGCCCCTCCTCCAGGGCATCATCATCGGTGGAACGCACGCTGTGTACCCGGGAAACAACACTGACGCTCGTTTATCACTGCAGTCCTGTGAGTCTCTTTGTGAGCAGCGCCATGCTGTCTGTTTACTAGCGGTATTTCACATGAATTTTTCCCTTTCTTTCCATATGGTCACTTAAATGCCTTTGCTGCTGGTACTATGGAGCCTATCTACATGAGATGAAGTCTGCCTGGACTTTAGTTGGTGAGATCTCTTATTATTTCCCTATCTGATGAGCGGGGCCATTAGAAGGGAATTTTCATCTAGGAACCAACAACTGATTTCTGGTGTGGAAACACTCAGTCCTCCAGGATTGATATAACTGCTATTTAATGAACTTTAAGTTTGTTCACTATTGTTTTATACCATAATTGATGATATGTCATATAAGCCATTCACTTATAGATGTTTGTGCTATAAGCATTTGTGACACATTTCCTTTGCTCACATACCTTTCTGCAAGCGCTGCAAATACCCAATATTTTTAAGATCCTTAAAGTGGCAATAGTTATCTACTGGAACAAGGATGCTATATGAATCTTCACAACAAAGATGTAAATTTAAGTATCATTTCACTCAAATGCCTCGTACACATGACCGGTTTTTCCGTCAGGAAAACTGCCATGACAGCTTTTGGCCAGGAAAACCGGCCGTGTGTATGCTCCATCGCAGTTTTCCCGATGAGAAAACTGCGGGAAACAAAAAGAGAACTTGTTCTCTTTTTTACCCCCAGGATTCCCGGGGGTCTTTTTCCCGTTATGAAAACCGTTGTGTGTATGCTTTCCCGAGGGAAAAAAAACCTGCATGCTCGTAAACAATTTGACGCATGCGCGGAAGCATAGAACGTAATTTTGTCGGCTCGTCGTAGTCTTTGACTTCACTGCGTTCTTGTCAGTCAAAAGTTCAGCGGTCTTTTGTGTGCCTGTGTGTATGCAAGGCAGGCTTGAGAGGAATCCCGTCGGGAAAAGCGTCGTTTTTTTTCCTGCCGGGAAAACCGGTCGTGTGTGTACGAGGCAATAGATTTCTCTATGAAACTGTTTTTAGTGAAGACCAAGCAGCTTTGAGTGCACTGCTGGCATCCAAGCTGCTTACTGGGACTCTGAATAGAAATGAATATGTGAAAGCATGGGTAGTGAGACCCCGACTATCCTAATCATGCAGCAACTGGAGTTGTTTTAGGTTTGTAAGTATCTTGCAAGGTGTAAATCACCTTTAAGTTTTATTCCATACATTCTGTAATAGGCGGGTGTTATTTAAGGAGGATAGAAAAGTGTTAAATTTGGAGTTGTTAGGGGTTGCTGGTGTTGGCTATAAATAAAAGAGAATGGTTAAGTGGTGGCGGAAGGCTGCTAAGGGAGACCCAGGCGTATTTCTTTACACAAGACTGGGATACTTTGATTTATGCTAATTCAATTTTGTACTTGGAGTGATGGAGGAACATATTTTACCCCTGCAGGCCTTACATTAAGACCCAGATCCTTAAAGTGGTAATAGTTATCTACTGCAATAATGATGCTGTATGAATCTTCACACCAGGGATGTAAATGCAAGTATGATTTAACTCATTGGCTTCTCCATTAACTATTTTTTAGTGGAGGATATTTTCTGTTTTTGCTTCAGTTTTTTATGTCCAACTGTCCCTATCGGTTTAAAATAAATAAAACCATCTGCAATTGTGCCTTTCATGTAACTAGTTAAAAACATCAGATAACAATATAGTCACATTAAAAAATCAGACAAGTTTTTTTGGTTCAAAGTTAAAAATTGTGAAAAGGTGACTTGGGGAAGAAATCTAACATTTCTGTGTTTTGGCACCAAGGTTAATTGTCCTAGCAGCAGCGTAGGAAATAGCTGCAATATCACGCTGAAATGCTCAAGCTGGAATTCCCCACAGTTTGTTTTTCAATTTCATCTTAATAAATGCTTTAAATGTTTTTGGAATAGGAGGCCTAAAAAGAAATAATTAACCAAATATGCTGTTAACGAGTCATTTTATTACTATTCGTGGCTTTGCTGATCACCCTCAAACAATCTGCCTGTGACTGAAGAATACTTAATTAATACTTGCCAACAGTCCAAGATTTCTGGGTACGGACCCAGGAACTGGTGGAGAAATGGGAGAATTATCCAGTTGGCTCATTTTGCTGAGATGGGACTAACTCTAGGCAAAGTTCACTTAGGAATGAGAAAGAATGCTTTATTATGGTGTCCCTACTATATAGGGAAAACTTCTCAGCCATAGTCTAATACATATATATTTATATTGGTATAGTGGTGCCAGTTTATACACTTTAATGTGTAGTCTATACAATGTATATTCTACATCATAAAACTGAACTTTATTTTGTGATAAATTTAGGATCCTGCCATAGTTATAAGCTCTCTCAATTCTAGAGTAGTATATATATCTTTACTGTTTCCTGTCCTGTACTCTAATGTAGAAATGTGGCACTTTGTAACTCTGCCTCCCTGTCTGATTTTATAGCAAGATATTTAATGGCTAAACCCGTTAGCCATATATATTTTCAAAATCAAATAAGTTAATTTACTGTAATGGAAGTGTCTGCTTCCTTGGTAAGACCCTTATCAAACTTGTGGGTAACCATGCAGATATTTGGCCACACTGCTTGTATGTAATGCATGAATCCAAGCCAGTGATAATAGGATAAACCAAACGTTTTCACATCACCGTTACCATTAACATCTATCATCTTAAGCTACCGACTATAAGACAACCTTTTCCCCACCATGACAGCATTGCTTTCCCACCAAATGCTTCTGTAACTGCCCGCAGTTGAGCTTATCTACACAGAAAAGAAATAGATGGGGTGCTGTGACTGCTGTCCTTTTCTGTTTAGCACATTAAAACTTTTATGTAATTGTTCCGATATTTATTTTTACTGATTTCCAAATAACTCATCGAGTTCCTGCATCCACTCATCTCCTGGCCCCCTGCTCATGATTGAGTCTACAAGGTCTGTGCCATCTGGTAGACCTGGAAAGGGTCCAGTGCTGGAATCTGTGTAGCTGTATGACAATTCTTGATTCCGGTCATATGCCTGACTCTGGTTACTCTGAGGAAAATTTGCAGTGGGTAATTGCTGTGGAGCCTGATTAAATCCCGTCATGGTTGGGACTCCAGTGTTCATGCCAGACATAATTTGTCTTGGCTGATTGGTGCCTTGTCCAGGTAATGATGGCATCATTTGTCTGCCCATTGCAGGGTTTAGGGCTCTTACTGCTCCTGTGCTGTCAACAACACTCTGGCCCATCCCTTGTTGAAAATGCTGTTTGCTTATCCTTGACTGTCCAGACTGCATTGGATAAACAGATCCATTGTTATAAGCCCCCATATCACCGCTAGTTCTCATGCCTTGTAATCCACGTTGAGTCCAATTTTGTGCACCCTGCGGTAAAGATGTCATCATGTTTTGAAGTCTTGGAGCCTGAGATCTGGTCATGGGTTGACCAATAGGTCCTTTAATTTGTTGATGTTGAGGCATCACAGAGTTTACAAGCATATTCTGACCAAATCCGCCAACCATGCCCAGCGCCTGTCCAGAATTGGGTTGCCGTGGACCCTGTACAGCACCATGGCTCATGTTTAAGGTTTGGTTTGGGTGCTGCATTATTTGGTTTACTCCTGCGTTCATGCCATACATTCCCGGCTGACTTGATGATGTGTTGCTATAGGGAGCCATTCCCATTTCAGGCTGGAGAGGGCCAGTAGGCATTGTTCCTGGGTTTTGTGAAGGACCCATAGGCATCATACCAGTGTTTTGGGCCATCATCCGAGATGCTCTCATATTCTGAAGTGCTGCTTGGTTTCGAGCCACTGCAATGTCTTGTGGTGACCCTATATAAAAAGGAATCAATGAAGATATGAAATATTTTCATTACTTTATGTATAACCACATTTTTATTTATTTAACTGTTTTTACTGAATTAGAGATTGGTCTCCTGCAAATGCAGGGCTATTGAAATGTCATTGCATGGCTACTAATCAATGTTCTATGAAAAACACCATCAAAGAGACGGTAAACTGAATTCTGAATAACAGAAAGGCCATTAATCTGAAGTGCAAGATGTCTTAACAGTCAAGGAGGAAGGAGGAAGATAAAAATCAATATAATAGGAAAATTGCCTGCTGTGCTGGCCTTATGATGTGTAGTCAGACATGTTTAACCTTGTTCAATACAGAATCAGATGAAATCTTTAGGAGGGTCTCAGTGACAGGGATTATTGATTGCTGTAATACCAGCATAGCTCCCCGCCCTTGCATATCATGAAGTTGTGTTAAGATGAAGACCAATTTCATTCTTAGGATCGAATTAAGAAGATAATCAGTAAAGCTGGCTACAGGGATTCTGGTTACCCATCTGCAATTGAGCTCACATTATTATGTTAGTTTGGTTTTGTGCCAAATTTTTCAGCAAACAAACACTGTCCAAATTAAATACAAAGCACTGACATAAATTGTATCATATCATATCATATATCTATAATTCTTTTTGAATAAGGCATGCATGCATTCTATTAAAGAGATTCAGTCTTGGGGGGAGGTAAATGGCTGCAGTTACAATTGTCTGGTACCTACAGGAGCCTCCCAAACCACCATGCCATGGCTCACTGCCAGATAATTTTGGCACACAAAGTTCCAACACTTCCAGGTAGTATCAGAGCTTGCAGTGAAGCCCTGGCCCCACACATTACGACTGTCTCATAATTATGATATGCAGCCTCATTGGCCAGTGAGAATGTGCAGCAGGTAGGAAGGGATGGGCAAGCTTCAGTACCAGGAAATGTTCAAGCATTGCCCTAGTAATGTGGGAATTTTTGGGAGGTATGTACTGGCACACCTCCCTTGGTGCCTGCACTTCATATCATACCTGGAGCAGTTATCCCCAGTGAAAGAGATTCTTTAATGTGATCATATTAGATATGATGTTACAAAACTGGATATTTGGAAGGACTTGAAAGTCACTGCATCACTTGGTCTGATATAGGACGGAATGGGCAAGATGAGCAACATTAACCTATTTGGTGATTGTAGGCTTTCATTCACAAATAGTTTAGGTCAACAGAAACTTCAGAACATACAAACAGAGGTACATATCTGTGTCTAGTGAGGTGTTCTCCTGTACTTTATATGTATTACATCCTGCATATCTACTAATTAGTATGCCTGAGCTCTGACTTAAGCTGCCCATACATGGATCAAAATTTGGACAGTCCAGGCTGAATCAGCCAAATTTCGATCTACAGTATGTATGGGCACTGTGGTTGTACAGAAGTCATTCTACTGATCCACTTCTGTACGAACCACCCTGTTGGATTTGCACCTCTCGATCAGCGCTGCAGGCTATAGCTTGCAGTGTATTATGACGGCAGGGAAGTCTCCTTACTGTCAGAATACAAAGATAATGCTGGGATGGATTCCTCCATCCACATTGAGTGTGTAGATGGGGAAATAAAGTCTTTTTTTTTTCGTTCATCTATGGGCTGCTTTAGGGCCCCTTCACATTATAACAGTGACTTGGATTTCTCAGTACAAAAATAAAGCAGCTCACAGCTATGACAGAAAGAAAACAATTGTTTTCTATGTGCCTTGTTTACACCAAAGTGCAGTGGTGAAGTGCGGAAAATGGAGACTTGCTGCAATTTTCCAAAGTGAAACTCAATGCAATGAATTTCACCGCACTTCAGCTCAATTTGTGACACTTCAATGAAGTAAAAGAAGAAAGAATGTCAACAGTGTGATGCTCTGAAATACCTGTCTCTCACTGCTGTAACACAGCTAACACCAGGCCGCACACAAAAATACTGCGGGCTGGTGTAAACGAGTCTTTATACAGGATATATGGCTAACTGGATTTGGTCCTTGTCTTACTTGAATTCACTCAACCCCCACATCTAATGTGAATGTCAATCCACCCAAAAGTGATATTTTAGTTTTACAGTTTTACATAGCACCTGATGGGCCAACCCTTGGCTTGTCATGTGTCATGGATACGCTGTACTTCTTTAGAAAGAGATCTTTGCCATAATTCTTAAGGCAGACCATACAGTACCCGATTCTTTTTTTTCTCGTCAACCAGTGGGTTGAACAAAAATTTTTAATAAACTGATTCCCCCATCCACACATTTGATGTGGATGGGGGTATCCCTCCTGCTGAGCTATTGCCAGTGGCCCTCATTGTTCAGGAAAACCCCAACAGGTTGGTCGTACACAAGTCGGTCCATAGATTGACTTGTGTACAACCAGCTAGCCCATACATGAATAGAAATGCAGCTGGTCCCTGCTGAATGGCCGAATTTTGATCCATGTATGGCTGGCTTAACTCTATACACCTGGGAGTTTGGGTGTTCCAGCCTACCTTTGTGTTTTTAGCAACTTCTGTAATATAAACTAAATAATATATCCAACAGGGACACTGGGAACCCATCATAATGACCCAGGAGCTGAAGAGCAGAGGTCTCACCAAACTGTTAGAAGGAGTTTTTACCGATCATTACTGCAATCTATACAAAATATACAGTAATTGTAACCCTAGTTTTTTAATCAACCATTTGTACAATCAGCCCAGCAATGAACTAACTGACTGAATAAGTCTTGTGTTGTAAAAGTAGGTTAGTGATAATTTGGTGCAACATGGGATTTCTCCAGTGATCTGCTCACAGTCGCTCCTTCACCTTTTATTGTACACATGCCGGGTAGGAGAGCAGAGAATGTGTCAGACATAAAACTGCGGTGATTGAAGGCTCTGTCCTAGCATCTCTGTGTGGCATGAAGATATAGGTAGAGCAGCAGGCTTTATCATGACATGATGAATTATTATTATACAGCGGCTGGAAAGCCCTGATCTGTGCAGTAATCCCTTCGGCAGCTAAGAGGTCAGGAGCATCAATCTTGGCTTTACTGTCTCCAGATTGCTGAATGTGTGCGACATAAAGTCAGGATAACTTACACTGGGAGCAGACACAGGTGTTATGGCTCTGGCAGCGTAATATCTCTGAAGTCAGTGTGAGGCTAGGCCAGGTAAATTAATACTGTTCTATCTTTTCTTTGCCGAAGGATGCGGCCAACCAATAGACTTTAACCTAAGCTCTTTCTTATAGGAGAAGGATGCTAGAAATATTATTCATGTAATCTGCAAGGATAAGGCAGGATTTTCACGCACACCTACAAGACTTTTTAAAACAAAGAACAGAGCTGACAGCTAACTTAAGTAGATCTCCAACCAATACTTTTGTTCAAGTTTTGGATGCATTGAGAAAGGGGTAGAACCCCTGTATGTTTTTTCCCCCCATTATTATATGTTTCCTTGTTGGGGAGATTCACTCTAGTATTCTTATTATTTATTTATTACAGGCATTCTTTTATACTGTAGCACTGGCAATTTCTGTAGCAATCTACTTACTGTACATTCACATCAGCCCCTGACGTCAAGGAACCTACAATCTAAGGTCTCTATCTCACACATACTGTACTGTATATACAAGGGTAGTCTGAAAAGTTTACGGCCTGACACATAAGGAGTGACCATGCAGACATGAAACATTATCGTTGCACCGAGTCACTTTTCCAGATATTCAGTGCTGAAAGTGGCACGTACACACTATACAGTTTTCATGCGCTATTTGCAAACAGTTGGCACCCCCGTAGTCAATTGTAAAATGGAGAAAGTGAAAGAAGAAGGCTCAAAGTGTACCATAAGTGGGCAAAGTGATAGCAACCGTCTTCTGGGATTTCATGGATGTGCAGCAGCAGTGCAGAAGACTGTTGCCATCATTTTGCCCACTGATGAAACACTTTGAGTCTTCTTCTTCCACTTTCTCCATTTTCAACCTGACTATGGGGGATGCCACTTGATTGCAAAGAGCACATGAAAGCCATATAACGTTTATGTGCCATTTTCAGCGCTGAGCATCTGGAAGAGTGGCTTGGTGCAGTGATAAAGTTTCATATCTGTGTGGTTACTCCTTCTGTGTCAGGACGTGTACTTTTCAGACTACCCTCATATATACAATGATAAATGTAGACAGCAGCCAATCAACTGGTCAGAATGTCTTTGGAGAATGGGAGAGAACTGCAGTACCCGCAGGAAAACCATGCAAGCACAGGAAGAACATGCAAATTCTGTGCAGATAGTGTCTTGACCAGGATTAGAATTGAGGACCATAGTGCTGCAAGTCAAAAGTGCAAACCACTAAACCACTGTTCTGTCAACCAAGGCCATCGATCCTGATGACCTTAGCTAACAGGATAGAAAAGTTAAGAAAAATTTTGTATGTTTTAGCTTTCACCAAAATAGGAGAAAAAATGGAAATCTCCCAAAGGTAGGATTTCATCTTACTTCTTCTTTCATTCTCAAGAGAGAACGTGAGTGGATATCGCTCTAGACAGCAATAAAAATATGACAGTGGTTCTCACCCTTCCCTGTTCTGTCTAGGAAAATGTTTCGGCTGGAGTTCCATATTATGTTTTGTAGGATTTCTGTAGAAATTTCATACAAAATATCACGATCCCGAAGTTAAAAATCTTACTACCCAACAGCAGCTCCAGTTGAATGTGCACCACTGAAGTTTCCCATTTTTAAGACTAAATGCCTTTAAAGATTTTTACCCTAAATTCTGGAGATGATTTATTAAAATAGGAGGGAAGGATAATGAACCCTCAACTTTCAAGCGTCTGTAGAGAATTTTATAAAATGCACCAGCATAGACTCAAGGAGCTCTAGCTTTTGAGTTTGTTTTAACGCCCAGAGAAAATGATAACTCACCTTGAAACTGGCTGACTTGCTGCACTCCATATGGATTCCTCTGTTGCTGAAGATGCTGTCTGTTCATGTGTGGCTGCTGTAACTGCTGTGAAAAGCAGAAAGAGATGGTAAATAAGAATACACACTGGAATTCCAAATCTGACTTGTTTTATATGTAAGAGGGCCACATGAGGGGGGATCTCACTGGCAGAAAACCATGTTATTCCGACAACCGACAACCTATTGGAGGATCTTTCCATTCCTGTATATGTGGTAGTAATCTTAAGAACTGGGTTTTCTCCATTCACCTTTGGTTTCAAGGAAACCTGCATTAAGGGAGTATGGAGGATTCTATTACTAACTTCCCATTCTGAAAATAATAGTTGCCTTCAATACTTCTGAGTCACTGATCTGGACCAAATATGAAAGTACATAGTCCTTACTTCACTCTGATATTCTGATCAACATATTGATGTCTCAAAAAGTAGCCAGAGACAGGAATGAGATCAGCAATTGCAGCCTCCATATTTTCCTTAGTGCAGTAAAAATAACAAATTCTTTTTTTACCCCTCCCCAGCAATACAAACATAACTTTCCTTCCTTTCTCCACTGCTCGATTCAGCCAGGGTCAATATAAAATACCCTGTGTAAAATCTGAGAGATGCTCCAGTTGGGAGCTTACACGGGGCTGAGGACTTTTCTGTCTCCTCCATATGACCATGCTGGGCTAATTACCAACCAGTGTGTGCTTCTTGGGAGTGGGGCATTCAACCAATGAGTGGCATGTAGGACTAAAACAAATCTAACTTGTGTGATTGCCAGTGTTTACGAGTCACCCATGGCCTGTCAGTATGTGCAGACTCATTTTTATGGCTGTCAATAGGAGATCATTTTAAAACGGCAAATAGAAAACAACTAATAACCAGTGAATTTCTGTTAATGTAAAGGAAAAATAATAATGGGAATTTTGGGCAATGGTGAAAAAATTATATGTATTTTCAAACACTGTTGGAATAATTGTTTCAAACATCAGACTGGCTATGGAAAGTTATTAAAAATCCTACACTGCGTGACTTAAGCCGGCCATAGATGTAGTGATTTTCTTTCATGCAACCAATTGCTTGATTCCTCCATTAACACAGTCAGTGTTGATGGGGGAATCCCTCTCATGGAGCCATTGTATTCTCCCGGCAGGGGTGGGGTAGGTTGAAACCGTCCCCGCTGGGAGAACACAGTGATTACTGCTAGTGGCTATAATAGATTGATCAACTTAAAGCGGAGCTCCGCCGAAAAAAAATAATATTAAAAGCCAGCAGCTACAAATACTGCAGCTGCTGACTTTTAATATTAGGACACTTACCTGTCCTGGAGTCCAGAGACGTCCGCAGCAGAGCACGAGCAATCGCTCGTCACTCTGCTGCCCCCACCGCCATCCTCGGTGAGGGAATCAGGAAGTGAAGCCTTGCGGCTTTACTGCCCGGTTCCCTACGGCGCATGCGCGAGTCGCGCTGCGCGGTTCTGACTGGTCCTCCTGTGTTCTGGGAGCCGAGTGTCTCCCAGAACACTACGGGTATTTTGCGGGAAGTGACGTGCTTCCCGTAGATTTCCCGCAGAGAGGACTCCCGGAAGTGGGTGCAAATACCTGCCTTTGACAGGTATCTGCACCCCCCTCCCCCTGAAAGGTGTCAATTGTGACACCGGAGGGGGGGAGGGTTCCGATGATCAGAAGTTCCACTTTAGGGTGGAGCTCCGCTTTAAGTACATTCAGCCTGCCCATACATGGTTCAAATCTCGGCCGGTCCCTGCTGAACCAGCTGAGTTTCGAACCATCTATGCCCAGCTTTATACCTAAACCTAAAATGTTTTCAGGTCCTAGGAGATGGGGTGTGTCTATGCAGCTTACAGTAGATAGAGGGCACAGGGAATATTGTAGCACAGGATGCTGTTTGATTGTCCAATTAAGTCAACAAAAGGTAGCTGATTAGGTGACGCATGAAGATGTAAAGTTTCAGGCTTTGATTTATGATGTATGAATATTTTAACTGTGTACTAATGCCGGGTACACAATAGTAGTTTTTTTTTGTTCAACCCTGGTAGTTGAAAGAAAAAAAATTGACAGCTCTGGTCGGAGCTGCTGTATTAACCATGCAAGGTTAGTTCAGCAATCCCCCCACTGAGCTGTTGTGTTCTGACAGGAGAACGGCCACCCCTGCTAGAGCACTCTGATCAGCGCTCTCTGCCATCGGCTGAGAGTGCTGATCGGGAGTCGGTCGGATGCTGGTTTTCCAGCAGGCTCGTCTGACAGAGGCCGGCCAAATGGCTTGCTTCTGTAGGACAGACCGACATACACATGGGCTGAATATCAGCCATTTTGTTTTGAACAGGTCGTTGTCTCCCGACATTCGCCCTGCGTGTACCCGGCTTTAGTTTCACAGAAATTATGCTTTTGTAGCAGTCACAATATACAATAATCCTTTTTTGTTCAGTTTATCTGGCAATTTACAGAAGTGGGTTATATTTAACATAGGCCATACTTACCACTTACATTTTTTCAGTCATGACTGTTTATAACTTGAAAATATTGCAACAAACAGTTTAGGGGTGGTATTTCCACTTAAAGCCTAAAACTGGGTAAACATGAATCAAAATTCAGCAGATTCAGAAGGAAACAGACAAATTTGGATCTGTGTGTATCCCTCTCTGCTCTGCTGTTAGACCCGCTCCCATCTAACAGTCCTGCTGGAAAGCCAGCATTTGATCAGCTACTGCAGCCAATGGCCGCAGCGCTGATCAGTGTTTTCTGACAGGGGAGGAGTGCCGTTGTCAGAATACAACAACACACTGGGGGGGAGTTCCCTGCATCTACATCGCTTGTGTGGATGATGGAATCAACCAGCCCATTGTTTGAAGAAAAACAAAACTCACATAGGTTCATTTACTAAAACTGGAGAGTGCAAAATCTAGTGCAGCTGTGCATGGTAGCCAATCAGCTTCTACCTTCAGCTTGTTCAATTAAGCTTTGACAAAAAAAAATGGAATCCGATTGGTTGAGCTACACCAGATTTTGCACTCTCCAGCTTTAGTACTGTAAGTGAACCCCAAAGTGTGCAGGTAGCTTACCTCCAGCAAAGCAGCTAAATACACAGCTGAAATACATAGCTGATTGCCCGGCTGTCCTGCTACCCCTCTGATTTTACAATCTTTTGACCTGGAAGAATTATGCAGGTAAGGATTTCTGGTTTTCTTGATCTCCATACTCGTTTTGGTTCAGTGATTAAGGAGATACTAAAGCCAGAGGCTCAGAATAACAGCCAGGCAACAAGCAGCAATGGCTACCTCTTATATATTTCAGATTTACTTTAAGACAGTATAACCATACTTGTAATAGTGAGGATGAATGAAAATAATCAAAAAGCCTTCATAGCACAGTAAAGCTTTCTTAAAACAGAATGTCCCCAAAAAAATGTTTTATGACAGTGGGCACTGGCAGAGCCATGCAAATCATTGCTTTTTGCCCCTCTTGTGAGATACACACCCAGTACTGCTTTAGTGGAGATATAGCCTAATATTATAGAGCATCTGATTCCAAACTGCATAACCTGTTTCAGACTATTTAACCATCATCAGTACAGTGTATGGAAACCAAGGCCCCTACGGAGTATGGCTTGAGACCCAAAAGGACAGTATAACCATACATGTTATGGTGGGATTAAAGCAATCACAAGGCCCACAAGGCACAGTAAAGTCTGCTTTACAGCCAGGTATGCTAAAGACCTTGCACAGCGGGCCATCCACCTGCAGTTAATTTTGCCTGGTGCTTTAGTGTGCCTGGGAGGGAGAAGAACTGCGTTCTGGACCATTGTCCCCAAACGCACAAGTCCCTAAACACTAGTACCACTCAGTACAGTATTCAGCCCAGTCCAGCCTTAGCCTGTAATAGACTTTGACAGGCTGCCTGTAGCCAGGGTAGACACTGCACCCGCTGCTCCCGGGTGCACTAAAGTGCTAGGAGGGACACGCTACATCTCAATGGTCCTGTGCGCGGGGGACCAAAGGCTTCATTCACACTGGCACTCCTGCGTTTAGCTTTTCTAATTGTTGAAGGCTTCTAGGAAGTAGCTGTTATGCCTCTTCACTTTTTCCTGTGTTTAGATGTTCCTACTTTAAGCCTAGGTTCACACTTGTGTGGGTGGTTCCCACTGCGGGCGGCACCTGTTCCCGCACCAGCAGCCATTCGCACAGTGAAATGCGCAAAACGTGACTTGCGGGTTTAGCCACATTAAGGCACATTTAGCCGCGCTTACATGCGTTTAGCCACATCAAGAGTGTTTTATCAGATCCTGCACACACGGAATTCTATTTTCTTTAAAGGCAGCTAAACATGGAGTGTGAAGCACCACTGAAGAATCCTTCCATGCATTTATATATGTCATATAAATGCAGGTTTGGCAGTGCCAGTCTGAATGAGGTCGAAGACACAGTACGTGCAATTACTTTATATGGCTACTAGAGGGCACTGCTGCTTTACTTGAGTCATCTGGTGGTTGGTCTTCATTTTTCATAGCACCTTCTCATAAAACAAAAAGAACTTTGAATATTTGATATTAAAATCTTGTTTTCTAATTTCTCTTGGTTATAAGAGGCTGCTGTGCCTTCCTACGGGTGTAATTCTTACTCCCCAAATTCTTACTCCTATGTATAATAAAATATAATGTAAGATAGAAGCTCCTAGTACACACCAAGTCAAGACGGTAAATGAAATGCGGCTCCATGTGAGGACAATGGAAATGTGTAGTGCCATTTATCAATTGAAAAGCAATTGTTCCTGACATGTGTATGTAAGCTACTGAGATACAGGGTCATCATCATCACTGCACCTGCTCAGCCAGGATATGCTGCTGTTGCTGCTGCTGTCTCTGCTCCCTGAGAAACTGCTGTTTCTGCTGCTCCATGACATGTAGCTGAGCCCTCTGTTCTATCAGCATCTGCTTCATCATAGCGGCTTGGGGCTGGCTGGTTATGAAGCCTGGTCCTCCTGGGTTTGCCGTGGCTCCTGGCACAGACTGTTGCATGGGACCAGCAGGCCTGGACATCCCAACAGGACTCTGCTCCTGCACACAAAAACAGGATTTATTCTGATTATTGAGTTTATGGTATCCAATAAAAATAACAAAATGTTACAATCTGATTGCACAAACCAGCAAACTTAATACAATGTGTAAAGGAACATATATGATACATTTGTGAATTTTGGAATAGAATGTAAGAAATGGTGTCTAGAGAGATTGGATTTTTTTTTTTATTTGATTCATATGTAGAAATCATAGAAATATCACCTTTGGCAGGTACGGAGGATCATATTAAAGCGGAGCTCCACCCAAAAGAAGAAGCTCCACTTGTTCACACCACCTCCCCCCAACTTCACTGCCACATTTGGCACTTTTGGGGGGGAGCGGGTACCTGGTTTTGACAAGTACCTGCTCCCACTTCTGGGTAAAATCACTGAACGGCTATCTACGTGCATTTCCGGCCCCTCCTCCCCCCCCCCCCCCCCGCTGCCCTCTGGGACAAACACAGGTCCCAGAAGACAGGAGTACCATTCAGAAAGCGCAGCGTGACTCCTGCATGCGCAGTAGGAAACCTGAAGGCTTCACTGACGGTTTCCCTTAGTTACAATGCCGGCGTCTGCACAGGAAGCAGATTGACGAATTGGCTTGGGGTGCCGACATTGCGGAATCCCTAGGCAGGTAAGTGTCCTTTTATTAAAAGTCAGCAGCTACAGTATGTGTAGCTGCTGAATTAGAATTTTTTTCCCGACTGGAGCTCCTCTTTAAAGTATAACTAAAGGCAAAACATTTTTTTGTTATGGATAGAATGGAGATGGATTCGAACACCTGTCACTTTTTATTGCTGTCTGTGTCCCCTTTAAAGCGGAGTTCCATCCAAATTTTGAACTTCCATTTAATCCACTCCTCGCCCCTTTACATGCTACATTTGGCATGTCATTTTTTTGGGGGAGGAGTGGGGGCTTCAGTAGGAGTGGGACTTCCTGTCCCACTTCCTCCTTCCGCCCTGGGGCCGCCTAGGCGACACGTCATATCGCCTTTTGGCGGCCCCTCCCTGTAGGCGATCACCTGGGACGTGACAGTTCCCAAGCGATCGCCTGTCCACTCTGAGAGAGCTGCGCTGTTTGCGCATGCGCAGTGAGTGCCCGGCTGTGGAGCTGAAAGCTGTCACGGCCGGGTGCCCACACTATGAATGGAGGCACCAGCGGAGAATGGTGCGGAGCTGGACAGTGGAACAGGTAAGTGTCTGTTTATTAAAAGCCAGCAGCTACAATTTTTGTAGCTGCTGACTTTTAATAAACATAAAAAAAGGCTGGAACTCCCCTTTAAGGAGATTCACCCTCTCTATTTGTCCCGTTTACCATTATCATTGAAAGTGAAAGTAAAAGAAAATCCCAAATATTGGGTTGTCCCCAGAAAAATAATAGAAGGGAAATCATCCAATGGGGACTTGGGGGTTCCCTAAATTTGCAGGGATTTCCTCTCACTTCCTGTATGGCTATGGAGCCCAAAACAAAATCTGACAGTGTATAAATGCTTCAACCAGTGAATATATGCTGAATGCGTAATGTATAACATGCACATTTTTGGATAAATTTGTAGCAAATGTTCAGGGAATCTTATAAATAGCATATAGCATGTAAAAGGTTCTCATATTCTAATGGTCAAATCACATTGGCTGTCCTTAGAAGGGTAATTTATCTTTTTTCAACTACGGTAAATCTGACAAAAGAAGGCACTCTAGCCACACATACTAATAATGTAATATATAAAATCACCCATTCATTTATATCAAGTTTGGTAAATCCATGGAATAAATCAATTTAAAATGTTTTCAAAAATATATTTCCCTTATTTTCCTCTAGCACGTTTTGCATACATCATTTTACATGATTGATACAAAAATAAAAATGAAACCCACCCACGCCAAATACTACCTGATTGCAGCAGCTATCCCAACCGTGAACAGGTACAAATGTTAAAAATATGGACACCAGGGGTAGACCCTATGTATAAATAGAGCTTGCAATGTAGTAAGTGAAAAATGACAACTAAATGAAGTGTACAAACCCTATTAAATTAATAGTGTGATCCCAAGTGGATACCTATATCAAACTAACATCCATCAATGACGTGTAAATAAATATGTGTTCCAAAAACATATTCCAAACATAAAACTATAAATAGTCTGTAGTAAACCTATACAAAAACTGGTATCAGTTGCTTTATGAGTAGCAGTATGTGCAAAGTGCTCAGTCCCAATCAATGAAAATGCTGTGCAAGACGTGCAATCTTCAAAGTGCCTTGTGCTTTTCTTCTTATATAGAATTACTCTCCAGTGCCACTAATCCACTCTGTGTGTGTAATAAAGGTCCCTACTCACCAGAGGTAGTTGACCCTCTTGTCATATGACAAAGAGAAGTCAAAATCGCTTAAGGTGGCCTCTCACAGACCCATGGTCCCTTTAAGATCAAGCCTGGATCCTTCTTCCTCGGTGGGTTCTCTTGGCATGTTCAGGTGTTAATGGAGAAAACAAAAGGAAGGGCAGGCCTCTCATAGCGTAAAAAGTTCCAGACTTTATTGAAATGTACCATAATAGGTTCCATCCACTTCAAAAACATAAATTCCCAATACACAGCGGAAGTCGCGGGCCACTCTGCTCCGGAGTGCGTTCCAACTGCATGTGAGTCTACGCACCGTGCCTTCCAACTTGACGTGTTTCGTCACCACGTAACATCTTTAGAAGCTCCTTCTGAAGACGTTATGTGGTGACAAAACGCGTCAAGAAGTGGATGTAACCTACTATAGTACATTTCAATAAAGTCTGGAACTTTTTACGCTATGAGAGGGCTGCCCTTCCTTTTGTCTTCTCCATGGTCGGAATCGAGTTCGGCATAAGCTTGTAGGAATGCCACTTGGTATTACACATGTTTGTAAAGCCGTTTTAGCCCTTTGACTATGTGAGTGTGCATTTTTATGTTTTTATTAAAGTATTTAGCATACAGAGAGTGCCTGTCTCATCTTATTTTTGAGCACTTTGAGCATTTTTGACTGCCTCAGACTGAGGAGACGGAATGGTCAGCAGGAGACCTTAATCCCCTATGCATTGTATGACCATTTGTAGTACAGAGGTCAATACCTTCTGCTAAGAAGCCGTAATACACTTTTGGCCAGGGAGCACTGCACAGTAATTTTTCAGACAGTCATCACGGACTTTTCACCAGGTGTTTTTCACCACAGAGTGTGGAGAGACTTCTTATCCTGTTCATTCTTTATTTTCATTTGTGGACTTTTTGATAATTCTTTGGATTGTGATTTCTCTTTTATCTGTGTTATTTGCCACCACTTAATTATTTTCTAATTTAGAGGTTTACACTTTATTGTCAATTTGTTTTAGTGCTGCTCTTGTATGTATGTATGTATATACTGTACATACATTACAGTATATTGTCAAGTGTATTGGGACGCCTGCCTTTATACGCACATGAACTTTAATGGCATCCCATTCCCATAGACACACTCCTAAACCTTGTGGGCAGCATTACCAGAAGAGTTGAAGCTGTTATAGCTGCAAAGGGAGGGCCAACTCAATATTAAACCCTACAGACTAAGACTGGGATGCCAGTAAAATTTATGTGCGTGTAAAGGCAGGTGTTCAAATAATTTTGACAGTATGGTATACAGTATATATATATATATATATATATATATATATATATATATATATATATATATATTATACACACAACAGTTGAAAAAAAACCTTATAAAATTGTCCTTATCATTTTCCCTTAAGTAACATTCCTCAGGCATCATCCCATTCACATTCTAGTCAGGCCTAAAGCTGGCTATAATCTAGTACAGGGCTCTCCAAACTTTCGAAGTAAGGGCCAGTTGATTGTCCTTCAGACTTTAGGGGGGCCAGACTGTGGCCATTGGGAGTAGAAATTGTCCTGGCGGCAGTGGGAGAAAACAATGCATCTTTGGTATTAGTGGGATGAATAGTGTCCCTTTGTTGGTGTCAGTGGGAGGAATAGTGCCAAATCATTGGTGTCAGTGGGAGAAATAGTGCCCCATCGTTGGTGTCAGTGGGAGAAATAGTGACCCATCATTGGTATCAGTGGAAGGATTAGTGACCCACAATTGGTATCAGTGGGAGGAATACCTCCCCATTATTGGTATCAGTTTTAGGAATAGTGCCACATCATTGGTGTCAGTGGGACAAATAGTGCTACATCGTTGGTGTCAGTGGGACAAATAGTTCCCTATCGTTGATGTCAGTGGGACAAATAGTTCCCCATCGTTGGTGTCAGTGGGACAAATAGTGCCCCTTTGTTAATGTCAGTAGCAAGAATTATGACCTATTGTTGGTGTCAGTGGGAGAAATAGTCTCGTGTGGCAGTGGGAGAAAAAGTCCACCAAGGGCCAGATAAAGGTAAGCAAAGGATCACATCTGGCCCCAGGGCTGCAGTTTGGTGACCACTGCTATAGTAGGATGTCATTTGAAGATCTTAATTTTAAGAAAGTTCATTTTCAACTGCAGTGACAAGAATTTTTTTCTCAAATTCATTAGGGCACCTTCACACATGTGGCTAACATAGCCGCTTCTCTAAAGTGATCCATGGTGTATTACTTTTCAGAGGGCATTTGACAGGCAGTAAAGGCGGTATGTCTCCTCCTCACCACCTATTTTAACCCTCAAAATGCTGCACCACCGCAGCACAGCACCATTTACTTGCTTTGGTCATTAAATGTACCAATGAGAATTTTCGTACAAATATTCATTCCAAAATCTACTGGTGTATGGCCAGCTTTACTTCATTTTTGCCCTAGATTAGTGAAAGATCAAATCAGACTGAGTCAAGCCGATGCTGTAAATACATATTGGTGGGTGCTAGAATCTCTTTTATCTCCTTTACTGTTCAGGATTCCTTTAATACTAAGCATGGTGCATCTGCATTACCCCACATAGGTCTTTCAAACATCTTTACTAAACTCTAGCGGATCCAATCAAGATTAATCAAGGAAAGCCTATTATGTGCAGAATAATGGCGGAGATTTCCTTGCATTAAAACTTCACTTGCTGGTAATTTGCTCGACAACCAACTTCAAATTAGTTCCAATATAACAAAGGATTGTAATGTGAAATGGTGAATTAAAGAGACCTTTGTCTAGGCTGTATTAATACATTTTTATCAGCCGAGAAGACAGCCTGTCATTTGAAGGCTGCTTATCTTTAATTTCCCAAGGGCACAACATCTACACTATATTATGATTTTTAATCTAGCTGCAACTAGCTTCACTAGCTGGTCACATAGTTTACACATTTAAAATATGATCGGCCTTGCATGGGATGCCTAATGAAGAGGTGATATAACCCCAACCAGCCATATATTTCATCTCATATATCCATATATGAGATGCCCCCTCTGAACTAGTAGTAAGTGAGTCTCGCCAACGTCCCTCATTACCGGCTGCTGTACAAGAAAAAAAAAAGAAACTTTCAGCCTGTACATTTCCTGTGCATGATCAGACTCAGAAGGCAGCATGTGTCATCCGGGCACTGATGAAGCTAAGTGACCCTTGTAGTGCTGGTGATGGATATATGAAGTGCTGCTAGGAATACAGAAATACGTCAGTCTCTCTCTATCTAGTAGTGACTCACTGTAGGCTTGGGAGCCTTTTCTAAGGGATCTGTGCTGCATTAAGGCAATAGGAACTTTTTTTTTCCTTTTTGTGCACAGCTCCCACATTGTACAGCATAATTCTGCTGCATGGAATTAATAAGTGTCATGAACTGATCATGAGAGCATACCTCCCAACTTTCTGAGATGGGAATGAGGGACACCTATTAGAAAAAGTATGTAGGCATAGGACACACACCCTGTCACGCCCCCCCTTAATGGAAAATTATACAAAAAACGATTAGTTAAACCCACAAGTGTTTTTTTTTTTTACCACCACTATTCCTTTATATTGGCTTTTGGAATTTACAGATGCAGAAATTCAGAACTTGAATGAAAGGTTTAGCACTGTAAAACACTTAGATAGATAGATAAATAGTGCATTTTATATACAACTATTTAAATCAGACCAAAAATGAGGGACAAATGAGGAGGGACAGAGGGACATTGTTCAAAATGAGGGACAGTCCCTCGAAATCAGGGACAGTTGGGAGACACTACTATTTTGATAGTCGTACCCATGAAACTAGAGAAAAATTATTAATAAAGGGAAATTCCATCTAAAACTGGTATTTCTATTTTGGTAAATGCTAACAAGTTGAATCATCCGATCGCTTTAAAGTGTTAAGCCTCGTATACACGGTCGGACTTCCACTGGACTTTTCCGTGGTTTTTTGTCCAAATGGAGTTGGTTGGGAACACCCATAGCATACACACGCTCTGACTTTTCTGCAAACTTTCTTAAAACTTCTTACAACATCACGTGTTTTTTCTGCTCTTTTCTGATCTTTACTGCCGCCCTTTGGTCAACTTCTGCTATTGTTGGTTGATTTTAACATTAGTTGTTTTGTCCATCGGACTAAAGTCCGATGGTTATCTGTACACACGGTCGGACTTTGCTCCATCTGACTTTTGTTGGGCAAAAGTTTGTCCGTTTGCAGACCCAACTTTTGTCCGATGAAATCCAAAACCAAACGAAAAAAGTTTGTCCGATGGAGCATACACACGGTCAGATTGTTGGTCCAACTTGCTCAAAACGAAGTTTGTTGGGCAAAAGTCCGACCGTGTGTACGGGGCTTTACTAAACCCACAATAATAAAATCAGTCTGTATATGCAGTAAAGCATGCTTGTTATACTCACTGTGGAACCTGATGCCCCGTACACACGCTCAGGATTTCCGACGGGAAAAAGTCAGTCGGGAATCCCGACGGGAAAAAAGAGAGTTGGTTGTCTTTTTTTTTGCCTGGCGGGTTTGGCAGTTTTCTCGTTGGAAAAACTGTGAGGGAGCATACACATGGCCGGGTTTCCTGGCCAAAAGCTCTCCTCGCAGTTTTCCCGTCGGAAAACCCGGTCGTGTGTACGGGGCATAAAGGGTAAATCCTGCTCATTGTGTAAAAAGTCTGTTTGATCCTGTCTTCTTTGATCCTCTCCTTAGGGTACATGTGGGGTACATGTAATCAGCAGAGAGCCAATCAGCACTGTCCAGACAGAGGGTCAAGGACTCCTGCAGCCTCATAGAACAGTAAGAGTAGAATGAAAACTCCTCCTACAAGCTTTAACCAGACACTGATAGATGTCATAAGATTGTTATATACTGCTGATAAAAAAGGGTATTTAGCAGTTTGTATTTACTAAAATAATAGGATTTCAATGTTCTGTGTACTATGGGAGAGCAGATATAGTGAATGCAAGGTCCTGGATTTAGTAACACTTTAAAGAGACCCTGTAATATGGACCAACTAAACAAATTAAAATAGCCACTGGAAATAGGCACCATGAGGTGTCTTCTCCCACCTTGACATTAAATCAGAGCTCCATTCAAAAGGGGAAGTTCCGCTTTAAGGCCTCCCCCCCCTCCCCTTCACTACATAGCGGGTAACTGGTTTTGACAGGTACCCGCTCCCACTTTTGTTGGAAGTTCTCCTCCTCCCTCCCTGCAGTCTTCTGGGACATGTCACAGGTCCCAGAAGATTGCGGGGTCATTCATAATGTGCAGCGCGGCTTGTGCATGCGCAGTGAGCATCCGGCTGTGAACCTGCATAGCCAGGTGCCCACAGTTGAGATGCCAGCGCCGGGGACAGAGCAGGAAGGGAAGGAATGACTCAGGTGAGTACATCACTGGATCCTGGGTCAAGTAAGTGTATTTTTATTAAAAGTTAGCAGATACAGTTTTTGTAGCTGCTAACTTTTAATTAAAAAAAAAAGTTGTCTGGAGCTCCTCCTAATGACCTGATCCACTTCTGTGCCCCCCTAATATACTTGAAGGCACTAGCTGCATCTGCACATTACCCTCTGTCTCCCACAATGCAGTGTTCAATGGTCTATAGTAGCCTTTGTCAACCCTTTTAACATGGAGGAGCACTTAAAATAACATTCTGGTTTCAGGGAACCCCTGCTAATAATAACTATGTCTACGGCTGTTGATGACAGCTCGGTCACAGTTCTGGGGGCAACGATGGAAAGTGCCCCTGAATCACAGAGCGACACATTAGTGGAACCCCTAACGAACTCAAGAGGAACCCTAGGATTCCATGGAACCCTAGCCTTCAGATAGACTCTCAGTACTGTTATGTGGAGGGTGGAGCCCTATGCAATACTGACTTTGACAAAGGCAGTACTTCAATAGGTTTCTAAGCAAGGTAGTACAGAGAGTCACCCTGATTACAGGGTAATTTAAAGGAATTGTAAAAACCAGCAGGAAGAGTGAGACCTTCAGGTATTAGCCATGGCCCATGGGCATGGGAACTCAAATGCACAAATTCCCCCCATCTGGGAATTGGGGTAGTCATGCCCATGCAGGGCTTTACTGAAAACATTTAAAAATATTTGAAACATGGCATGGGATAGTGGTGGGTTCCATAAAGGTAGAAAACAAACAATGGGTTGCCAAGGTGCAGTACAAGGAGTATTTAGGTTACTCAAGTAGGGATGTTTCAAATTATGGCCATAGTTAAATCTTGGGCATCAGGATAAAAAGTAGCTGTTGGAAAGGAAGGGGGAGAGGGAAGGAGGAGGAAGACAGTAGGGGAAGGTAAGGGGTGAAAGGTAGCGGGGAGGGGGAGACAATAGGATATGGCATCCAACAAAGCATAAATGGTCTAGGGAACCCAGCCGCAGTATATAAACAGATTAGGTGGTGCCACCATAAGCAATCTAGGTAGACATACACCTACAAGAGAAAGAAATAGTACATACTTGGTTACCTCCTCACAAAAGTTTTTTTTAAGTAACAATGGAATATGGCGTCCCCCAAGGATTCGGGATATATGGTAGAACAAAGTGTTGATAGGTTAAAATGGGCTATCAGTGGTTATATTACTTGGTGAGTGTTGATAGGTTACAGTGGGCTATCAGTGCTTGTATTACCCGGTAAGTGTTGATAGGTTACAATAGGCTTTTTCAATAATATGGGAAAAAATAGCACTTTCACATCAAACTAGACAGATATCAGTCAACATTAGTGGGATTCCATGGCTATGCAAAAATTTGATTCTCACTGAGTGTAATGAAATAAACCTCCTCAAAAAGTTTATTGTGTAACAATGATATATGGAATTTGGCGCCCCCCCCAAGGACTCAGGATGTATGCTAGAACAAAGTGTTGATAGGTTACAATGGGCTTTTTCAATAATATGGGAAAAATAGCATTTTCACATCAAACTAGACAGATATCAGTCGAAATTAGTGGGATTTCATGGCTATGCAAAAATTTGATGCTCACTGAGTGCAATAAAAATATAATACATTTGCTGTTGAGCTTCGCACTTCATCTTACTAAAAAAAGCTACAATGGATGATGTGCAAGAAAGTAAGAAAAAATTAATATTTCCTAAAATAAGTAACCAGATTCTCTCTTTCCTGTTCTTGAGTGAAAGGTAGATTCTCAATGTTTGATATGGACAATATATGTGAAGCCCAGCACCTAGACATAATTCATTCTCCAAATGTTTAATAGTAATTGCTTAAATAAAAGGTAGCACATGCTTTTTTTGTAGACAACATGCTTCTGTAGATTCGTAAACGTTCTAAGAGTAGAAATCAGCCAGGCAATAAGAAATGACTTTATATGTCTCCGAATACTAAATGAAACCCACAGGAAAGCTTAATTAGCGACATTTTCAGGAATTGTTTTGCTAGCAGTGTATGCAGAACATATGTACATTGCACATTCCATATACACTTATTCTGTTGTGCTAAGCAAGTGTGGCAATTGGCAGCTCTGTGAACGGATCTAAGCCGGTAGACTGAAGCTAGCTAAGCAGATACCGGGTGAGCATACGGTCATGGCAATGGTGCACATTCACATTTTCCTTTGTTACAAGGCAAGCAGTACTTGTCGTAAACAACAATATTGCGCTTGCGAGCGTCTGTCATTAGGGTCACCTGGTAAAATATCGTACCGTGAACAAAAAAAAAAAAAAATAGGACGCGACATAGGAAATTTTGTGTTAATCTTGCTGAACTTGGCACAATGTCAACAGCACATTACCAAGAGGTGGACGAGCATGATATTCGAGCTTTGAACCAGCAGATGGTGTTATCAGTCTGATGCTGTGTGTCATTCCCCTCTCTGGGTGATAGCTGCACTCATTGCCCCCCACCCTCTTTCAACATCACCACCTTTTTCATTCCCTCCCCCATACTTGCAGATGGCTTAATCGTGACTACAGTTCCTCCCCAGCCCTCCAGCCCCCACAGAACGTCTGGGATAATGCTGCTAACGTACAACTAAGCAGTCAAGTGTGACAGCATAGAGCAGGTAGCCTGGCAACTGAGAGCATAATACTGAACAGATGGTGTGATGGACAGCACACACACATACACAAAAACACATCGGCCTGGAGTGAAGAAATTAAAGAGGCTTGTTTAAAACTTAACATGCTTTTTATTTCGCACACACTTTTTTTTTTTTCTTGCGCTAGCTATTTTTTCTTTTTCCCTAGTAATAAAATCAGCTTTCAGCTGGTGGCAGACGTGTGACCGGTATATATTGAACTAGATGATTATCTATTAGTCTCATGTGCCATTGTAATGTGTCATTCTCATTGATGTTATTGGACCAGTGTTACTTTGGTAGAAGAAGCACAGCTGTGACCATTAGAGGAGCAAAGCATCACCACTGCTCCAACGATCACAAATGACTGCAGAAAGGCTTCGCCGTGCACCGATCATTTTCCTTTGCATTATTACATTGCTTATTATACAAGTTGATCATAGGGCACACCTTGTTAAAAGGGGTGTTTTTGAGAAATCAAAAGGCTGTCAAAGACCTGCACAGGCTATGTACTGAGAGGACATGTAACAACAAGCAGTTCTGATGATCACAAATGGTCATTGTCACCCAGGGGTTAACCCAAGAAATGCTCTACTGTTGTAAAAGATGCTTGAACGGGTCTCAAAACTTGTGGTTATGGTTAAAATATGGTTTGCCTATGTGAGAATGTCACTTTTCTGAACATAAGTTCTTATGCCGCGTACACACGACCATTTTTCTCGTTGGGAAAAATGACATTTTTTCTCTTTGACGAGAAAAATGACCGTGTGTGGGCTTTTCATCATTTTTCCCGACGAGAAAAACGGCAAGAATCACAACAAGATATATTTAGAACATGCTCTAATTTTTCTCGTCGTGATTCACGCCATTTTTTCCCCGCTGCAGTTTTCCCATAGGGAAACACTGCCAGGGAGCCTACACACGGTCGTTTTTCCCGACCAAGAGAAAAAATGTCAGGAAAACCGTCTGTGTGTTGGGGACCAAGCCGTTTCTCCCGTCTATTTTCTCGACGGTGTTTTCACCGTCGAGAAAATCGATCGTGTGTACACGGCATTAGAGTAGGCATCTTAGTCAACTTTTCAGCTGGTTATAATCAAAACTCTTACCTGCCAGCAGATTTATAATTCTTTTCAGCCAGTCTTGTGATTCAGACAACAAAGCCATGTCCAGGAGCTATCTGCAAACACTGCAGTTGCACAATACAGCCTAGTTCAGGAACAGCCTATCCTTTGATTGGACAATAAAGGAACAGCAGCGCACAGATGAGGTCATCCCTAAGTTCTGCCCATTTGTAAGCATGCTTAGGCCTGCCATAGACAGAGTGAATTTCTTTCCTGCAAACACGATTCCCCCATCAACACAGAGAGTGTTGACAGGGGAATCCCTCCCGCTGCACCATTGTGTTCCCCTGGTGGGGATGCAAGGGAATCTGTCCCCGCCTGGAATACACAGTGATTATTGCTTGTGTCTATAACAGCCTTGCACAGTAAAAAGTTATGCTGGGAAAGGGGGTGTTTCAGGGTCCTCCCTCTTTGTTTATTGAGACTCACATGCAGAGGACTGTCGGCAGTGCTGCTAAATTAACAAAGGGTGAATGGTATCAGTCATTACAAAAAACACCCACAAACTGGACTTTAGGCAGGGGAGGAGATGACAGGCTAGATTGGTACAAGTAAAGAAGGGATTATCTCCACAATCATTCTGCATTTCTTTGAGGAAGCAATGTAGGACAGGTATTTCTAACTTAATCCATGGACCAGCATTTAATTTTTTCATAGTGTGACAGCAGGAAGGTAAAGTCACCTGGTTGCATCCAGGGGGGTAGATATATTTCGCCCAGATTCAGGCTTTACGCCGACTTATACAACTAGGTGGAGAGTTGTATACGCCCAGCTGAGGCTAGTGGGCTCATGGATGACTCATACCTCTAGGGAGAGTGTGGGGCGTCGTGCAGACAGGGAGTTGATGAGACCAGCTGAAGCTTGTCAGCTCATTTAGGCCTCTATAAGAACTCCCAGATTCATTAGGTGTTAGCTCATGCCTGGACCCAGACCTGTGTGGACTGTCTAGGGAGAGTGAACCCCTGTGCGGTGAGACAAAGCCTGTGTGGCTATTTGCTTGGACATTTAAAACCAGGGACTTAGGGACTAGGACAGCACTAGGCTGATCCCAGTTGTTAGTTAGGAAACCTGTATGTTTAGTCAGAGGTCAAGTTGACCAGGATTTATTTTATTTATGTTTCTTTTGCTTTGCTGTGTTTTGTCACTGTAAATAGAAAATAAACCGCACCTTTTTGATTTTGAAAACCACAACCTCCGTTTGCTGGGCCTGTTTTTGTGTGGGGAGCCCATCCCGGGGGATCACACACACCCGCTGCCGAGCTAACTCCCTCACAATAGCTAATAGGACTTCCTCTTTAAAAACTGAAATTACGAAAGTTATAGAATAAGTAGCTCCATTTACTCCCCCCCTCCTTTACTGTACTGCTATCAACCCAGTATGATTTGCTACAAAAACACAAACAACTGTGATCCATTTTTTGTGACAGTTTTTTGGTAGCTTTTTTGTTTAATAAGGGAACACCTGACAGAGTTAGTGACAGCAACACAGAAAACATCTCCTCATAAGTGTTAACAAACAATGGTTTATGAGAAGGGGATTTCTAGTTGTAGATTATGTCCCCTCTTGTATGTTAATAAAAAAGACATGCTGGTAGGTTAATTGGCTCCTGTCTAAATTGAACCTAGTATGTGTATGAATGAATGTGAGTTAGGGGCCTAAGATTGTAAGCTCCTTGAGGGCAGGGGCTAATATGAATGTATATTATATCATATAATACTGTACATGAATACTGATGATCTGTAGGTGTGACATACTGTATATAGCTTTTGCAGGGCTCATGCTCATGCTGGATGAGTCAACAAAAAAAAAAGTTGTCTTTTAATATTTAATTCCTATTATATATACTTTACATAACAACATACTGTATACTTTAGAAGGTGGTAGTTTTGACACCTCTCTATTGATTGGAAACAATCTTGTAAAAACTTTGAAAGCGGACCTTCCCCCTCTAACTTAATAAGCCTGACTACATTGATGCAAATAGTTTAATAACATGAATAAAGTACTTACCTGCCTTCTTCTTGCTTTGTTTCAGAAGTCTCAGTGCTCTGTCCCCTTGGAGATCAAAAACCTGCACTGCCACTTAAAAAAAAAAATTGACGACCATTAAAAAAAACAAAAAAAGTACCGTAATTGACGGTCAGTTTCTTCTTCCTTCTTCCCTGATGACCTACTAAAGACATTTGCACCTCATCTTGTGCATGCTCCACAACAGTTTAGACTCGTCTGATTAAAAAAAAAAACGTTGTCACCAAATTCTTGTAGGATGTAAAGATGAGATCTCCCTGGAAGGCACTGGTGACAGAGCAACATTCACAAGGGAGTTTTACGAATATATCATGTAGAGCTGGACATTGGTGGCCAAAATCTCCCATTGGGGATCTATGAAAACTTCTCACTAGAGTTCCAGACTCTTCACTGATTCCTGAAATCTCACTCATCCTCTCAATAAAGTAAGAATAAAAACATCAAGGGTAGGTGGCTACCCAGTGTAAACATATTAACTGATATTATTATTATTATTATTATACAGGATTCGGGGAAGATAGTACAGTTACAATACAATTCAATACAGGAGGGATCAGAGGGCCCTGCTCGTTAGAGCTTACAGTCTAGAAGGGAGGGTTAAGTGGAACAAAGGGTAGTAGCTGTGGGGGGATGATCAGATGGACAAAATGAGAATACAGTTGTTAGGTGTGGGTAGGATAGGCTTCTCTGAAGAGGAGGGTTTTCAGGTTGGTATTTAGAGACTAGGTCAGTGATGTAGCTGGGGGCAGAGTTGTGGATGGCTTTGTAGGTAGTTGTTAGTATTTTTAATTTAATTTGCTTGGCGAGTGGAAGCCAGTGGAGGGATTGACAGAGAGGAGTAGCAGAGACAGAGTGGTTGGTAAGGTGGATGAGTCTGGCAGCAGCATTCATGATAGACTGAAGGGGGGATAGAGTATGCCGAGGTAAGCCAATGAGGAGGGAGTTGCAGTAATCGAGGCGAGAGATGACCAGGGAGTGAATTAAGAGCTTTGTGGTGTCATTGGTTAGAAAGGGGCGTATTTTGGAGATGTTGCGGAGGTTGAGGCGGGAAGATTTGGACAGTGATTGGACGTGGGGCTTAAAGGAGAGTTCAGAGTCCAGGACTACTCCTAGGACCTTGGCATGTGGGGATGGGCTTATGGTTGTGCCATCAATTTTAACAGAGAGATCAGGGGAAGAGGCACGTGGGGGAGGAAAAATTATAAGTTCGGTTTTGTATAGATTGAGTTTGAGGAAGTGGTGTGACATCCAAACTGATATATCTGATAGTAAATTAGTGATACGTGAGGAGAATGAAGGAGCGAGTTGAGGGGCAGAGAAATAGATTTGAGTGTTGTCAGCGTAGAGATGGTATTGGAAGCCGTGGGAGGCTATAAGCTGACCCAGGGAGGAGGTGTAGATTGAAAATAGGAGGGGTCCAAGAACAGAACCTTGGGGGACCCCAACAGAGAAAGGAAGAGGAGAGGAGGAAGTAGAATTGTAAGTAACGCTAACGGTGCGGTTGGATAAGTAGGTAGAGAACCAGCGAAGAGTAAAGTCACGGAGACCAAAGGTGTGGAGTTTTTTGAGGATCAGTGAGTGGTCAACCGTATCAAAGGCAGCAGAGAGGTCCAGGAGTAGAAGTACAGAATAGTGTCCCTTAGTTTTGGCCGTTAGTATATCATTTGTTAGTTTTAGGAGAGCAGTTTCTGTGGAATGTTGAGGATGAAAACCAGACAGAAGGGGATCAAGAAGGTTATTATCGGCAAGGTGGACGCTCAGTCGGTTGTAGACTAGACATTCAAGGAGTTTGGATAAAAAGTGGAGCAAGGAGATGGGGCGTAGTTTGTTAAGATTGGATGGGTCCAGTGTGGGCTTTTTAGTATGGGGCCGACAAGTGCATGTTTCAAAGAGTTAGGGAAGATGCCAGAAGAGAGGGAGAGATTGAAGATGTGGGTTAGAGAGTGTAGAATAGAGCCAGATGGTGAACTTGGCATTTGCGAGGGAACAGGATCCAGAGGGCAGGTGGTAAGATGGACATTAGCAAGTAATTTAGCAACCTCGTCTATAGTGGTGGGGTTGAAAGAGGGAAGTAATGATTGTACCTGTGGGCATGAGGTGTATAGCATGGAGGGTATCTGAACAGTAGAGATCTCCTCGCAAATTGTATCAATCTTCTGTTTGAAGTGATTGGCGATCTCCTGGGCAGTGAGTGTTAGTGGGTGGAGGCAGTGGGGGACGAAGGAGAGTGTTGAAGGTAGAGAAGAGTTGACGGGGACGGGATGATACGTTTTTAATGAGGGTGATGAAATAGGTCTGCTTGGCAGTGAGGAGGCTGGAATTGTATTTTTGGAGGGCAGATTTATACTGGCCGAAATCTTTCTGGGACATCGTCTTACGCCACTGGCGCTCGAGAGCATGGCTGTGTTTTTTCAGACTTCTAGTATCATCTGTTTGCCAGGGTTGAAGGGGACGGGGCCTTTTTCTGCGTGTAGGGAGGGGGGCCAGTCTGTCCAGTGATGCTAGAAGTGAAGTGTTGTAGACAGAAGTGGCTAGGTGGGTGCAGGACAGGGGTGCGATTTTGTCATAGAGGTGGTCAGTCGCAGAGTATAGAAGAGAAGGGTTGATATGGTGAAGGTTTCTATGAGTAACCGTGGCGGAGGAGAGGGAGAGAGTGAAGTTAATAAGGTAGTGATCAGAGAGAGAGGGTAAGGATAGTTGGAGAGGTTGCATGGAGTGCATAGGTGGGAAAAGACAAGGTCAAGGGTATTGCCTACAGGGTGAGTAGGAGCATGTATCCATTGCTTCAGGTCAAAGGAGGAGGTTAGACTGAGAAGTTTGGAAGTTGCAGGAGTGTTAGCATTAGTAGGGATGTTGAAGTCCCCAAGAATGATTGTGGGTATTTCAGAAGAGAGAAAGTAGGGTAGCCAGGCAGAGAAGTCATCAAGAAAGGATTATACTGAACCAGGGGACCGGTAGATCACAGCTATCCTTAGAGAAACTGGGGAGAAGAGACAAATGCAGTGTGCCTCAAATGAGGAGAGTGCCAGAGATGGAGGTGGGTGAAGTACTTGAAAGGTGCTATGTGGGGCTAAAAGAATTTCAACACCCCCTCCTTTGCGTCCACTGGGTCTGGGGGAGTGAGTCCAAAGAAGACCAACATGGGATAGAGCAGCAGAAGACACAGTGTAGGATTCGTGAAGCCAGGTTTCGGTAATGGCGAGTAGATTAAATGAGTTAGCGATAAAGAGATCGTGGAGGGAGGTGAGTTTGTTACAGACAGAGCGAGTGTTCCAAAGGGCGCAAGACAACGGGTGTCTGGTCTTGGGAAGAAGAGAAATGGGAACTAGATTGTGTGCATTCCGGCTGCAGCCAGAGGGTGTAGGGTAATGGGTGTGTTGAGCACAGTTAGATGAAGGAGGCCCAGGGTTTGGCGATACATCACCAGAGGATAGGAGAAGCAGAAGGGTGAGGGAGGTAATGTGGAAATGTGATTTATATGAAGGGGCATTCCCCAGTGGTTTGGAGTATTGGTCGTGTAAATTTAGAGTTAGCCAGAGTTGCTGAGCGCAGTAATAAGGAGAGGACAGAAGTGAGGGTGATAGATACAAGGTGTGGGGTGGAGAAGAGGGATGAAGGAAGGACAGTTTAAGGATTGAAGATGCAGCTGCCAGGAGTGGTAGACAGTGCATTTTAGAAGGGGGATGAAGAGCAGAAAGTGTGAACAAGGTTACCAGCGTTTCAAAATTCAAGGTGTTTTGTGTTCCTTCGCTTTGTGCATTCACTGAAGTGCAGAGTCAGAAGTGCTTCCACTTATAGAAATACCCCCACTTTAAGAAAGAACCCCAAACGTGACTCTGCAAACGTGCCACCCCTTGGCAAACATGCCTTTCCCAAAAGATGCTTAGTTATATACTGCTAGGAATGGGGGGTGTGTTCTTCTAATTACTAATTAGGGAGGTAATAAAAATGGCTGGCTATGCAGAGCAAAATTCTCACTTAAGAAACAGACTTACAAGTGGACAGCTAATAGAAATAAGAAAAGGCCATAATTTAGAGGTAAGGCATAGGGAGGAAGCTAAAACAAAAGCAAGGTATCTGGACAGTCTACAGATTGGAGTTGCATCAGTGCAAACATACCAGCAATTTAAACTAGGGGAAATAAACACTTTTCAGTATGAAAAGTATGAATATATGAGGTCCCATCAGAGTATCATCATTAGGCTGGGAACCTAGAATTTTAAAGGTGGAAGGGGAAACTTGAGAGATTGCACCCCTCTCATTTCTGCTTTCTGCATCTGCAACTACTGGAAAGTTGGCTGTAGAAAATCTTACCGCTGGGCCTTCTAATAAAATAAACTTTAAAAAAAAAAAAAAATTGGGGTGGAGTGATCCTTTCATAAATTGCTGATGTAGTGTCTGTACCACCAGAAAAAGCTCCACTGATGTCTCCTGCCTTCAGAACCCTGAATCCTACATAAGAGCGATAATAAAGACTACTGAATGGCGCAATTCAATACAGAAAACAAACAGAAAATGAATAACAATACATGAATATATACAGAGACAGAGCTAAGCGGGCCCTGTCTGCCCTGGTAATCACTGAATCAACCAAGAGCTGATTGCCACAAACTAATGTCATCCTGAGGGACCAAATGACATTATTCTCCAGTGTGGTAAATACACTGTGAACGTTTATAGAGATTGATCGCATGTTTCAGCAACATTTTGTGTGTGCGTGTTGGGGGGTATAATCAGATGAAAGTCAAAGTCTGGTAGAATATAACAGCTCTGGGCTGGAATGGATAATATTTCTCTGTTTATAGACTGCATCCAGGAAGAGATCTGGTGTGCTGCACATTATAGAAGGCCTCTGATATTACCTTCTTCCTTACTGACATGCGTCATGTTCCATCATATGGGATCAAAGACAAATCGCTAAATATTATCCTTCTTAACAGGATTGCGATGTGTTGCTTGGAGTCAGGATGTGAAGGGTTTTTGGAGTTGGAGTGTAAGGCCCCTTTCACATGGGCGGCTGTTCTGCCGCAGTTAAAAGCATGTTTCTTTCTTTTGAAATTCAAAACCCCAGGCACAGCGATCAGCTGCATTTGTACACTGCGATTAGCTGCGTTTACGTGCGTTTACGTGCGGCTGCGTTTAGCTGCGGTTGGCCATTATTGTCATCCCCATAGCAACCATTTTTATTTTGATGTGCTTCCTGTTGTTTTTTTCTTTTGTTCACGCTGCTATCCGCAGCTGACACAGTGCACTGCGATTACCTGCAGTTATGTGCAGATAGCTGCGCTACATCGCACCTGGACGCATTAAATTCTATTTTTTCTATTCGCACCGAACCGCATGTAACGAAATCGCAGCTAAACGCTGTGTGTGAATGGGGCCATAGGAAAGCATTGTGTGCTTTTAGCTGCGGTAGAAAACTAGAAAATCCGCAGCTAAAAGCACCATTCTATCCGTCCGTGTGAAAGGGGACTAAAGAGTTTTTTTCTCTGGAGCATGTTGGGTGTGTGACCACAACCAAATTTCATCTTAAAGATTACATTATTGTAAAGTTTCTGAAGAAAACAACCCATTGGTTAAGCCTCGTACACACGATAAGAATATCGGACGAATGATTGTCCGTTTTTTTTTGCATGCTAGCCTCATATTAAAAACCAATAGGTTACTAAAGTTTTAAAAATTTTCGGAAGACAGAATACAACTTTGGAAGTGATGTAATGTATTGTATTATAATGTATTATTTAGTTTCCAAGCATGCGTGGTCTTGGTCTACTAGGACTACAGTGGGAGGGGCTGAGATTCCCCTCTAACGTCAGCAGGTAGGAGAGGAGGAGAGCGATAGGAGGTCACGTGACTGCACAGTGGCACTCTGCAATAAGGTATTTAGCTGCATAATTTTAAACAAACACAGATACTGCACTGTATATCTTGCTGTTCCAGTAATTATGCACAATGACTTTACAGCCACATGATATAGCAGCGGGAGGGGAGGGTCAGGGAGCAGATCGGGTCTCACATCACTGACTGCTGAGCTGACAGGCAGGGAGTGAGGGGGAGAGGGGAGACTGCAGGATGACAGAGGTACGCAAACTGACCACAGTATCATGGATGAGCAGCCATGACTACTGTGGTCAGCACACTAAGGGGGACACAGGAACAGGCTGTATCAACCAGGTATATTACAGCATAGAGATACTGCATAAGCACTATGCTGTATATCATGCTTTAAAGGAACAGGGTCATTTATTTTCTTTTTTTAGGGTTACAATCGCTTTAAGGCTGAACTTCAGGCAAACAGCTAAAAACAAAGATTAAATACATACAGTATATGGGAGCTATTTTACTGTATTTCTGTCCATCAAGTCCTGAGATTTAAACAGTTCTGCCACAGAGCCCTCATCTCGATCCAGCGATGTTGCATAAAAGTCTTAACTGTCTGGGACTCTCCCCCCTCATTGGTTGAGACAGAAGTAGGGCGCCATTGGCTGCTGCTGCTGTCAATCAAAGTCAGTGAGCCAATGAGGGGAGAGAGGGGACGGGGCCAAGCCGCGGCTCCGTGTCTGAATGGACACACACAGCAGCGGCTCGGCTTGGGTTCCCCCATAGCAAGCTGCTTGCTCTGGGGGCACTCGGCAGGAAGGAGGGGCCAAAAGCTTCTGCAAGGGACCCAAGAAGAGGAGGATTTGAGGCTGCTCTGTGCAAACCACTGCACAGAGCATGTAAGTATGACATGTTTGTTATTTTTAAACAAAACAATAATTAAAATAATCACTTTAACTTTACATCCTGAAGTCAAAATTCAATTGATTTCAGTACCAGAAGAATGATGTACTGTATGTATAGAATGTAATGAAACCATTTATAGGGGATCAATGTATGATTAACAGATGGGGTCATTACAAAACACATACCGTATATGAAGAGTTATAGCCCATGACAGTTTGTGGGGGTTGAGACTGTGCACTTTGCAAGTGCAGTTACACTTTGCAAGGGCACTGGGGCCTGAGCTTAAAACATGAGGGGAAGCTCTGCTGACTTCCATAATCCAATCATGTGCAAGCAAAAATGCTGCCCCCCTGCATGTGATTGGGTATTCTTTGCAAAGTGAAACTTCATCTTATTTACTAATCTCTATTACAAATGGCACAGTCTATTTCTCTTTAGAAAATCAAGCCCATTGAGTATTTAGATTTGCCTCTCCTGACCTCAATAATCAAAATGTTCACAGTTTTTCTGCGCTTTGTATAGATCCCACGGTCACGTCTGAATTATTAATTAATTAATGAATTAATTAATATTCACAAAAAAATAATAATAATAATAATGCTCTAAAATTGTTTAGCTATCCTATTGCTTTTTGACACATATAATAGGTCCGATGTGTCTGTCTTTTCCATTCAGGAAATACAACAAAAGTAAGAATTGTCATCGTTCCACTGCAGATAAACAGCAGATATTCTTCACACCAAATTCTCCTCGCAACAAGATATTTTTATCCCCATGAATGTGCATTAAAATGTATAAATTCTATGATATGTTGCCCAGCATTCTAATTACAAAGCAATAGCCCTGTATAATATAATGTGAATATTGAATGAAATCTGTATAGGGCTGCTGTTTATGACATGACGCCTACTTCTATATCCAGCACAGCACCCTGCTAATAATGATCCAGTGAACAGGGAGGATAGCCACAGCGGCAGCAGGAGCGGCAGCACCCAGCCCTGCTATCTGTGCTGAGGAAGGAAGGGGAGGGAGACAGTTGCTCATAGCAGAGAGGGCTCTATGATAGTGCCATTGTGCTAGTGGGGGTGGGAGAATAGATAGATCAGAAGAGGAAAGAGGGGGATAAGGAGGGGTCAGCAGCTCTTCCGCGACAGCACACAGACTTAACAATACAAAGGCAGAACAACATGTTTCTCAGCCAAGGCAAATAAGGGGCTGACACTATGAAGAAGCAGCTCAGTCTAAGTAATCATGGAAGCTTTAAGAACATCTCTACTAAGTGGATTGGCCTGAACCAGCTAGAGTGTTTTCAGAAAGCGGCAGGATAATGATCGCAGATGAGGCTGACCCATTGTTAGGTCACAAAAAAATTAAATAAAGATTTGATAGTTTATTGTTTAGTACTGGCGTCCGGCATCTTTGTCAATTCTATACGTCTCTGGAATCATCATCCTGTGCTGTCGTTTATGTAATGGAATAATAATAGTAGTTTTCTAATAGTAACATGTTAGTATAACAATTCAGGTCAGGGCAAGAAAGAAAGAAAGTGTCTCATTGGGTCCTAGGCCCTAATCCATCAAAGTTATTGTTTTCATGCACTGCACTGATGGTGGCCAAGTAGTCTGAAACAGCCATAAGCAGTTTGAAATAAACCGCTTTATACTATAATGCCGCGTACACACGGTCGGAATTTCCAAAGGAAAAAGTCAGATGGGATTTTTTCATCGGATATTCCGACCGTGTGTATGCCCCATCGGACTTTTTCCCTCGGAAATTCAGACGGACTTAGATAGAGAACATGTTCTCTTTTTTTTCGGAAATTCCGTTCGTCTGTATGCTTTTCCGACGGACTAAAAACCACGCTTGCTCGGAACCATTGAACTTCATTTTTCTCGGCTCGTCGTAGTGTTGTACGTCACCGCGTTCTTGACGGGCTGAATTTGGTGTGACAGTGTGTATGCAAGACAGCTTGAGCGGAATTCTGTCGGAAAAACCCGTCGGAGTTTATTCCGACGGAAATTCTGCTCGTGTGTACAAGGCATTAGGCTTTATTTGCCCTATACACAGGTGGTTCTGGCTATGCATCGGGCTGATAGAGTGTAAATAAATTATTTGCAAAGCTCCACCCATTGTCATAAAATTAGGAATAATTGTATTTTTGGGATCTGTGATGGAATGAGACACGTAAGAAGGCTTTACTGTGTTACGTACTAATAGTAACAAGTATGGAGACCAAGCAAAGGTTTAGCATCAGTATTCACAGCCCAGGACCCTGCTTGTCATAAAGTCAGGAATAATTGTATTTTTGGCATCTGTGATGGAATGAGACACGTAAGAAGGCTTTACTGTGTTACGTACCAATAGTAACAAGTATGGAGTCCAAGCAAAGGTTTAGCATCAGTATTCACAGCTCAAGGCCCTGCTTGTCACAAGGCATATATAATCCAGTGCAGAGAACAGAAGGATAAGACTGAGCAGCTGCTCAGTAGACATTAACAATCTGTACTGGCTTTTCCCCTACCTGACCTCCTATGAACACCTGCAGGTAAATTCAGCAGCGGAAATGAAAGGAAAAAAAGATCCCGGTCTGTTGAGAGGAGTCACAAGACTCTCAGTATTTATACCACTAAGCCATTTTTTTTTCCAGGCTTATGATTGGCAGAATGTTGAATTCATTGTTTGCTCTCTACATATTTATCAGCAGTTCATTGAGGTTTTCATTTTAATGATTATTATGCAAGGGGGAGCTGTACAAACAGTCATCACTATTTGCCTCTAATAGGACAGCATGACCTCTAAATACACAATTGGAAACACAAGAGTCTTGTTTCTTGGCTTTATCACTCTGTGATGGCAGAAGCATCAGCACAATATAGCTGACGCTGTTGATTCTTCAGCAGACATAATTTAATTCCAGGTGTTTTCCGCACCTGCAGATATTCCATACAATCCAGGAACATTTAGCTAGATACTTTCAGGTGGAACAGACTCATTTCACATAACTATGTGAATATTGATCCAAATCTAAGGGGTTGGAAAGTGAACATGTATTTATGTGACCTCAGTTCGGTAACAGGTATTCATATAACTGGCTGCTGAGTAATAAGGGGCTAGCAAATCAATGTCATCTGCTTTAACCTGTAGAGCAAGGGCTCCATTAAAGTGACCTTTACAGATCACACAAAGGGTGGCTTTTCTGCCTTCTGCATTTACACGTCAAGCCCGAATCACACATTAATAAAACGAAATCCAATCCTATTTCAACTGTTCCGTTTGAATGTGGTGCACAACTGATTTTGCATATGTAGACCCCTGGTGCCCAACCTGCAGCCCCTCAGTACTTTTTGTGCTGACATTGGGCCCCTGCAGACACTAATCTATGTTTCCTTATTGCCCTGTTAAAGCAGTTGTTTCTAGTTGTCTAATGTAATATGTTTGCATTCTCTGACCATCCCCTGTATCATATGTGCAGACTCTGACCATCTCTTGTATCCTGTCTACAGTCTCTGACCATCTCCTACCATGTCTGCCCTTTCTGACCATCTCTTGTTAATGCTCATGATCTTTAAAGTCTTACTAAACGCACAACAGTAAAATCAGTCTGTATATGCAGCATAGCATGCTTGTTATACTCACTGTGGTACTTAAGGGGATAATCCTCTGCATTGTGTAAAGAGGCTGTTTTATCCTGTATGCATAGATCCTTCCCTCCTGCACTGTCTATCTGAGGAAAGCCAGCTAACACAGGCAGGGTAGCCAATCTGCACATGCTCAGTTGTGTCTTTTATGCTGGAGAGAACATTTACTTGTTCTCAGAGATAGCCAGGTCACATGATATTGGCATCACACATGTGGGTGTGTATACAGGCTGCAGTGGAAATCTCCTCCTACCTAAACTCTCAGGACTGGGGAAACTGTGCAGTTTATCACTGAATGTGGTATACAGATCATGTTCTCAGAGATAGCCAGGTCACATGATATTGGCATCACACATGTGGGTGTGTATACAGGCTGCAGTGGAAATCTCCTCCTACCTAAACTCTCAGCACTTGGGAAAATGTGCAGTTTATCACTGAATGTGGTATACAGATCAGCCAAAAAGGTATATAGTGGCAATATTTTAATGTAAAGAGAAGATTTAAAAGCTGTGGGCACTGTAGGGGGCAGATTAACTATTTTCATATGACTGGGTTTAGTAACACTTTAACTGTATCCTGTTGTGTGTGCTATCAAATCTTTTACACCTAATCTGGTTACAGCTATCTAACCAGTCAAGATTCCTCCAACTGGCCACTGTAAGAAAAATTATCTTCCAAGTTCATCAGACATGATCCCTTGCTCCTGCACAGCAAGGGTTAACTGTTAGTTTATGTCTATGGGACGATAAAAGTATTTAATTTACCTGATCGTCTGTTTCGTCAGCTAATGGCGCCCCCCCCATCCTTGCTTCAGGGGTGGACTGTCTCTCGGCATCCTCATGTCCAATGGAGGGCTGTGTTTAGATAGAGAAAACCACTGTATAGAGACTTAAGCCCTGTACACACGATCAGATTTCCTATGGTTTTTAAACCAATGGATTTTTCCATCGGAAAACCAATGAAGCTGACTTCCATCAGTCTTGCCTACACTTCATCAGTCAAAAAACCGACCGTTCCAAACGCGGTGACGTAAAACACTCCGATGAGCCAAGAAAAATGAAGTTCAATGCTTCTGAGCATGCGTCGACTTGATTCTGAGCATGCGTGGGTTTTTTATCCGATGGAGTTCCCCACAGACGATAGTAATTTGCTATCGGTTTTTTAACCATCGGATGAATTTAAAACATGTTCTATTTTTAAACATGGAAAAAAGACTGATGGGGCCCATACACGATCGGTTTGTCCGATGAAAAAAGTCCATCCGACTGTTTTCATCGGTAAAACCTATCGTGTGTGCACGGCTTTAGTCTCCAAAATGTGTTGCCAACATCCCTGGATTCAATGTATGCACCCCCTGGTATTGTGGGACTTTAAGGGCAGACTGTAATAGACACTCTAGAGACCTGGTTCAACAGCTCTCATGACTGGCTGGCAACCATTCAAGGGTATTCCCTTTATCGCAGGGATAGAGAGTAAAAAAGGGGGACGGGTATGACTACTGTATATATCAAGAATAATGTACAAGTGTGAGAGATGACATTAATAAGGGAGCTAGGGAGCAGGTGGAATCCTTATGGGTAGATTTCAAAAGGGATGAAGCTAAGGGGAAAATAATACTGGTAGTATGCTGTAGGTCCCCTAACCCAAGTAAGGAGGAGGAGACGGACCTCCTATCACAATTTAGATTAGCAGCAAGGATGGCAAATGTTATCATAGTGGGGAACCACGCATTCGTCTAAGGCTCGCCAGTTCCTAAATGTCTTGCAGGACATTTTCATGGGTCAGATGGTAGACGCACCAGCTAGAAACAAAGCGTTACTAGATCTACTGATTACCAATAATACAGACCTGATCACGGATGTGGTAATACGGGGAAATTTAGGAAACAGCGATCACAGATCAATTGGCTTCAGCATAAATCACACAAATAAGAAACATAAGGCGAACCCAAAGACACCAAATTTCAAAAGAGCCAACTTCCCTGACCTACGAACTTTGCTAAAAGATATAAATTGGGATAAAATCTTAGAAACAAAGAACGCGGAGGAGAGATGGGTTTGCTTTAAGAGCATATTAAATGAAGGCATTAGCCAGTGCATCCCATTGGGAAATAAATTTAAAAGAGCATACAAAAGTCCTGGATGGCTTAACTCCAAAGTAAAAATGCATATAAAAGCAAAGGCCTTCAAAAAATACAAGGCTGAGGGATCATCATCAGCATTCAGACCTTACAAGGAATGCAAAAAGATATGTAAGGGTGCAATTAGGGCGGCTAAGATAGAACACGAAATACACACAGCGGAGAAGAGCAAACAAAATCCCAAGAAATTCTTTATGTATATAAACAGTAAAAAAGGGAGGACAGACCATATTGGCCCTAGAAAGAATGAGGAAGGACATTTGGTTACAAGGGATGGGGAGATGGCGAAGGTATTGAATTTATTCCTCTCCTCACACAGGTGGAAGGAATGGTTGAGTTGCCGTTGATCTGGAGACCCGCACACACACGGGATCGTTCTTAAGGTCGAGCCATTCCTTCCACCTGTGTATTCATTACTAAGCCCTTTTTGGCAAATTTCTGATTCCAGTTGTGAAGCCCCCATCTCTTGCTCCCTGGGATGGCTGCTACTTTTTTTGGATTCTTGTGAGGGACATCTCTGGCCTCAGGGGTTACCACCCGTTCGGGTGATACATCTATAAGAAAAAATTTCAATCGACCCAGCTACATCATTAGTTCTTTTAATTTTATTTCCATATGATACGGCATTGAGTGTCTTCAATCTCATGATCTTCTCTATGCCCCCGAAGAAGGGATATATTTCCACATTCCCAAAACGCGTTGGGCTTCATGAGAAGCAATTTAATGCCTTTCATTAGCTCTTTGTGAGCCTGGTATATTCTAAATGTTAACATGCATTTTGTACTTCTATGGTGATGTTTTGCAGCGATACCTTTCTCTTTTAATACTTTAATAAACTTTACCTGAATGTTTTTACCAATACAAGTGTCAATTACAGTCTGCCCTTAAAGTCCCACAGTACTTTTTGCTCCTTACAATGGAGGGCTGTGGGTCCTACATCAGTCTTGTCGACGCCAGAGGACCATAGACTGCTGGAGTTCTGGGGTGAAGAGGCTGTTGGGACCGGTCTAGCAGCATGGATAGGTGGAGGATAAGGTAAGTACCGTAACTACACCCTCAGTGCAAGGGAGGAATTTTAGTTTTCATTAAGTTTAGTTTTAGCTTAATCAAATTCACATGGAACACTTTGGGGCAGCACCATCCCAGTGAACTCCATTTACCTGGCCTGCCATTGACAGTGTGTGGCACATGGAGACTGCAAAGCATAATTATTGGAAGCACTTTGTTATCCGGTGCGAACATTAATTTAGCATAACTGGCATAAAATGAATGATATTAAAGATCTGATTGGCCACTATAGGCAACATCCATATTTTTCTTTGCACTATTTCTTTTAAATCCATGTTTCTCGTGTTGGATTAAAGAATTATGGAGGGGTTTGCAAGATGTTTTTTGAAGTTAGGATACTAGTTCAACCTTATTAACCAGGGTTGATCTAGATCAGCCTTTAGCTTTAACCCTTAAAATATTTTCAGGTCTCAGGAACCTCTGCTTACCAATTAATTAGGAGTCGGAGGAAGAAAATGCACCTTATAATGGCAGTCAGTGAGGAGAGTGCCACCCTTACAGACAAGTATAAAGATCATTGGTGTCATGCTGCTCGCTCCGCCAAGTGGTACTGACCCAGTAGAATCAGATGGGAGGTCAATCAGCCACAGTTCAAGGAACCCCCAGAAATCTGTGGAGGAACCCTAGGCTTCCATTTGGTGGCAAACTGATCTATCTATGTCCCACACTGACCACCAAAGTAAGGAGCCATTAAAATTCTCAATTTATTATTTCATGATTATCAATGAAGATAGTTGTGTTGTATGGAGCAGAGGAAGGATTGAGTATGTCCCATTCTTTATTAATTTATTTAAAATCCTCCACAACTTACTGATTATGCAGTACCATGAGCTGTAGATATACTTTTTAGTGCGGGTCCTTGAGACATGAAAACTTTTTCAAAGGGTTTCTCCATGTTAAAAAAAATCGGCAAAGGCTGTACTAAATTATAAAACTCGTCCACTTTTTTCCACAAAGAAAGCTGTCCTTAAATGAATGATCAAAGAGTTCATCATTTAGTTCCATATCCAGCAGTACCTGGACACCAATCTCTGTGGCACTTTGTTTAATGTCAGCCCCTGACAGCCATTTTTCATCTAAGGCTAGATTTATCTTTCTGAAAGTTCACGCTTTCTCCTGTTCTGCCATATGCCAACGGTCATCCCTGTTTCACACTGTTCTCACTTTCCAGCAATGTATCCTGTCACCACGCACTTGCCTCTGCTCGTATTAGCAGTCTTCACAATTCCTGTAGTGCCTCTTACTCCAAAATATGTTTATCCCATAATCCCTTCTAGAAACTGACTTCATATGAGAGCTGGAAGCCACAGAGACAGCTCGGCAAGAGACAATAGAGTGTCTGTCAGTAGTATCGTGAGTGAACAGTCATACATTATACTGGAGTAAGCCATTACCTGACAGGAAACAGCCAGAAACCCTCACTGTCAGAGGAAGAAACACATGTAAAAATGACTGTCCTCCCTATGCATGACATTTACTTTTACTGGAAATACATACATTTATCTCTTCATAAAGGTAAATGCTAATTTACCAGCTAAAGCAGTACAGGAGTTATGATGCGACCCTATGATGCTAATTAATCAAAATGAAAAAAAAGTAAATGAGCATAAAAGTGAAGTGACCAATCAAAACAGATAGATAAGATCTGTAAAAGAAAAAAAGAAAAAGTGAAACTTGATTGGGTCCTGTTGAGAACAATTCCACTTTTGAGCCCCATTCACACCTGCAAATGCATGTTTACAGTGGCGCTCAGTCACGGTTCCTGTCGGCTTGTCGTTGCTTTGTACACACCTGTGATTCCCGCCCCAGGAATCTTCTCCCTGCAAAGACGGCCTTATTTGAAGGTGTGAATGAGGCCTTGTGCTTCTTTTAATAAATCACTCTTCATCGTGTCCCGTCTCACCTAATTGTGTACTACAGGTGCACAAAGTACTAAAAACACTGGTATAGATCACCTCATCAAATGACTTTTTACTCTGAGCACAGAGGTGTTATGGACAGAAAAAAGGTAGCCCACACATTACTGACCGGATCCTCCTGGTTCCCCCTGTTGTGCCTTTCCCTATCAACAGAATACACTGATGGCCGCTGTGGGCTATAGCCTGCAGCACTGATTGAGGAGCTAAAATCCAACAGGGCGATTGTACAGAAGCTGATCGGTAGATAGATTTCTGTACAACAACAGTGCCCATATGTGGATCAAAATTTGGCAAGTCCATGCTGAACTGGCCAGCTTAACACACATGCATTTAGCACAACAGGCCTCAGATACATAAAGTATGTGCCTGTGTCAGCAATGTCAGACTATCAAATTCTTCCTTTCATTATTTATCTATTACTAGTCAGATTACAGATGGAAAATTTGTGTAAGGGGTAAACAGGCACAGAATACAACGCATGTTAATATATCGTTTTATGAGCTGTAGTACCGTTTACTTAGAATAGACCCCCAATGTACACATACAGTGGCTGCCCATGAGCCTGTGCTACAGAACACTACATTGTGCATACCTTGTGTTGTGGTGCACTGCATTGCCAGAATTGTTGCAGGTACGTTTCTTTTGTGCAATAAGGTGCACTCAGCACTGCCAGCCCATTTAAAACAAATAGGCTGCCTTAACGCTGCTCTTTAAAGTGGTTGTAAACTTCCATTCATTTTTTTCCTTTAGGTAAGCCTAAAATAAGGTGTACTCTCACCTCTCCCCTGCAGCACTGCTGGAAAACAAAGGGCAGATCACATGACCGGGACTGGAGTGGACTGAAAATAGGTAGATATACAGGTTAGTAATCATAGGTGTCAGGAGGGGGGAGAGGACAGTTTTAAGAATAGTTGTATAAAGGTGTTGACCAATCTACCAGAAACACATATGTGAGGTCTGGCACTGATGTTGGATAAAAAGGCTCGCAGTCACCGCTGTAATTCATCCCAATGGTGTTCTATCGGGTTGAGATCAGGACTCTGTGCAGTCCAGCCAAGTTTCTCCACCCCAAACACGCTCATCCATGTCTTTATGGACTTTTCTTTGTGCGCTGGTGCACAGTCATGTTGGAACAGGAAGGGATCATCCCCAAACTGTTCCCACAAAGTTGGGAGCATGAAATTGTCCAAAATGTCTTGGTATACTGACGCCTTAAGGGTTTCTTTCACTAGAACTAAGGGGCCAAACCCAACCCCTGAAAAACAACCATAACCACACCATAATCCCCCCTCCACCAAATGATTTGGACCAGTGCACAAAGCAAGGTCCATAAAGACATGAATGAGCGAGTTTGGGGTGGAGGAACTTGACTGAAACACCCGATAAAACACCTTTGGGATGAATTAGAGCGGAGACTGCGAGCCAGGCCTTCTCGTCCAAGATCAGTGTCTGACCTCACAAATGTGCTGAAAGAATTGTCAAACATTCCCATAGACACACTCCTAAACCTTGTGGACAGCCTTCCCAGAAGAGTTGAAGCTGTAATAGCTGCAAAGAGTGGGCTAACTCAATATTGAACCCTACGGACTAAGACTGGGATGCCGTTAAAGTTCATGTGTGTGTAAAGACAGGCATCCCAATACTTTTGACAACAAAGTGTATGTAGTAGTTCTTAGAACAGCCTTTCTGAACCTTCTTACCCCCAGAGGAACCCTTGAAAAATGTTCAGGTTTTGAAGAACCCTTGCTAAAATTCATTGGAGGTCAGAGGAAAAAAATGCCCCTTACACAGGTGGTCAGCAGAAAAAATGCCACCTTTACAGACAACTAAAAAAAGATCATAAATGTCGGGCAGCTGGCTCTGCCAAGTGGCACTGGCTCCGGGACTATGTAGACACTATCAAATGGGAGATCAATCAGCCATGAGGAACTTCTAGCAACCTCTGGAGAGACCCTAGGGTTCTACGGAACCCTGGTTGAGAATGGCTGTCTTAGAAACTGAAAGTAAACAGCAGAGAAGCTGCAAAGCATGCAGGGAATCCAGGAAGTTGTGGAAAGAGAAGACCAGCTGACAGGCAGAACTCACAACAAGAAAAGAGGTTTTTAAAGTAAGCTTCCATTGGATTGTCAAAGTCAACTATGGTTTGTATTGTTATTACAAGGCTGATGCTATATAAAGAAGGTGTATGCTGTGACTAAAGATTTCCTTTAATGTATCCCATCTGTATTCAGAACCAAAATCCTTTCTGTACTTTCTCGACAAATATTCAGTCACCAAAAACACTGTGCAGATATTCTCTACCTCAAAAGACAATCACCAGTCCTCCTGTCACCACAATGCTCCCATCTATCCACAGCAGTGCAGCTTTTGTGCTTTACGTTCACACCCAGGTAATTATCTATCTCGCAGCGATACAGTCTTGTTTCTTAAGCATGCTGGCTGAGCTGGGGTTAATGCAGAAACTGCACGCGAGTCAAGTCGCGCTGCTACTCAAACTGGGACAAAAGCCAACTGCTTCCATTTATAGACAAAACATCACCCGGCTGCCAAAAAGAGGCCCCTTGCTGCAGCCAAGCTACAAGAAAACAACAGCAGAAAACAGTAGGCTTCTGGCTGCGGTGTGAAGTGACATCATCCTACACACCTTGCCGGGGCCTATTCACTCTTCCCTACCTGGCCATATGGCATACTATAGGGAGCCATCGTTTTTGTGCTATCCAAGGAAACAACCATTGTGTAGCCATATGCACCTGGGTGGACCGCTGACATCAGCCTACAGCCATCTCCAAAGTGGAAATAAGGCACGTTGAAGATTAGATTTTATCTAAGGACACTTTGTTATATATATGTGCAGCTTTCTGTGTCATGGTAGAAATGTACATCTTGAACTCTAATTTCCCCAAATGTAATATAATTAGTCATTTACATTCATGGCTAAGCAGTATTAGCCTTAAACCGAGCTCCCGAATGCCATCATGATTCAGAGTCTGCCTAATAATCTGTAAACATGAGTCAGGTAGGTGGGCATCAATCTTGTCATCTGGGCAGATGACATTAAGATGGTGCCTCAGACAATGCCAGATTGGGCTAAAAAGCAAACCAAGCTTAGGAAGCATAAAGGCCCACATGTATACAACCAAAATCTACAAACGTTAATAGAGCTATACCATTTATAACACTGTTTAACGCACTAGAAGATCTTCTCTTCTGATTTGGTACTGTATTGGAGTCATTTCCTATTTCATTAGAAAGGTTAAAAGGCCATTAAAGGCTCCCTGGCCCATAAGTACACTTCGGTGTACCCCAACCTATTCGTGCCCCACAGTAACCAAAGGATTACATGACAACCTTGGGGGATGGGGGGGTCTGGGGGGGATGTATTGCCAAACATGGGGTTGATCTTTAGGCTGAATTTGCATATATACATATGTGTTACTACTACACATTATTGCAACCCATAGCTGGCTTAAAATTTAAAAAGATGGAGCGCTAGAAACGCAGCTAGTGCGATAGGAAAATATTTCCAAGGTTCAGGTGTGCCAGTAGGCAAAGTTCCTTTACTGCTGAGACCAGACCGGGGTTTAGGGGTCCTGGTCTGTATCAGTATGGACAGCCAGCTGTAGAGAGCAGAAGCGACTCTGTGGATATGGGTGAGAGAGAGGGAGAGGAGCGGCGCCACTCTGAGTGCAGTACGTCAGTTAAAATTCAATGTTTAATAAAAGTAAGATCAACTCACATTTTGGTGAGATATAATGTCAATTTAATTTGGGTACAGCGTCGCATGACCGAGCAATTGATGGATAAGAGGTGTGATCGAGCTCGCAATTGATGAACGGGAGGCATGGTCGAGATTGCGTTTGGAGAATGCGTGCTCCTTCATCAGGCATATTCCTGATAAAGGAGCGCGCATGCTCCGAAAAGCGAGCTCGACCACGCCTCTCGTCCATCACCACTCGGGAGCCGATGTGCGTGCCTGGCGGCCGCGATGTCCGCCAGGCACCCGTGATTGCCTGTTACAGAGCCGGGACGTGGATCTGTGTGTGTAAACACAGATCCACGTCCTGTCAGGGGAAAGGAGACTGATTGTATGTTCCCAGTACAGAGGAACACCGATCGGTCTCCTCTCCTTGTGAGTCCCCTCCCCCTACAGTTAGAATCACTCCCTAGGTAAGACATTTAACCCCTTGATCGGCCCCTAGTGTTAACTCCTTCCCTGCCAGTGACATTTACACAGTAATCTGTGCATTTTTTTATAGCACTGATCGCTGTATAAATGAGAATGGTCCCAAAATAGTGTCAAAATTGTTTGATATGTCCGCCGCAATGTCACAGTCACGATAAAAATCGCTGATCGCCGCCAATACTAGTAAAAAATGCCATAAGTCTATCCCCTATTTTTTAGATGCTATAACTTTTGCGCAATCCAATAAATATATGCTTATTGCGATTTTTTTTACCAAAAATATGTAGAAGAATACATATCGGCCTAAACTGAGGTAAAAATTCTATATTTTTTTTTCAATTGGGATATTTATTATAGCAAAAAGTAAAAAATATTGTGTTTTTTTTCAAACTTGTCACTCTTCTTTTTTGTTTATAGCGCAAGAAATAAAAACCGCAGAGGTGATGAAATACCACCAAAAGAAAGCTCAATTTGTGGGTAAAAAAAATTATAATCATTTGGGTACAGTGTTGCATTACCACGCAATTGTCATTCAAAACGCGACAGCGCTGAAAGCTGAAATTGGCCTGGGCAGGAAGGGGGTGAAAATGCCCTGTATTGAAGTGGCAGGCAGTCTTGGGTTTTAAAGGCTGGTAGTTTTTGCCCCTAAAAATATCCTTGACCAGATCTGACCAGATGTTGTTACATGCACTTATCAATGAATGCACTCTTGGTTTACCAAATAAATATTGATATATTAAAAAAAAATAAAAAAAAAAAAAAAATATATATATATATATATATATATATATATATATATATATATATATATATATAATATATTAAATGTCCCAGAAAACATTCAAAAAATTCTGAAGATTTTTTTATTTTATTTTTTGCTTTTGAACATTCTCCTACGTTGGTAACTATGACTAATTGTGTTTTTTTTTTTCTTAGCAGTGACAACATGGAGGGGTGTTTGACAAGACAAGTGTCAGTGATGCAATGCCTACACTGTGGCTATTGTCATGATGTAAATGTAATAACTCCCGTAGTGTAGTGTAGTTTCAGCAATATGTACATGTGGGCCCATTGCAGGGATTTTCATAGATATTCAGTAAATAAATGGGGCCAAACACTACCTTTGCACAGGTACCTTTTACTAACTCTACAGGTCACGGGCCAGCAAACAGTGGGGATCCAAATTTGACGACCTCTACTCTTTCTCAGTGGGCCACAGACAAGGAGGGACTTTCCATTTTTTGGAACAAAAACAATTGAGTACTGTCCATAATACTTCAGGACACGCTTTCGAGGTGTACCACCTTCATCAAGGTCCAAGCAGTACTAGTGAAAATAAAAAGGTACAAACAACATTACCCAATTGCTTTTGTTGCAAGTGCACTAATATGGCTATAATCACCTCAACCACTTATTGGGAAAAAGTTGAAAACGCTTTACTTTACTACCATCGGGGTTAATCGTATTACTAAAGGCAAAACTTTTTTTTAGTTTTGGATTAATTGGAGTTGGATTAGAATGCTTTTCAGTTTTTATTGCGGTCTGTGCCCCCATTAGGGAGGCATATTTTCTATGTGTCCTGCTTACATTATCATTGAAAGTGAAAGTAAAAGAAAACCCCAAATTTTGGGTTGTCCCCAGAAAAGTAATAGGGGGGAATCTTCCAATGGGGACACTAGTTCTGGTAACCAATTCCCTTAATTTGCAAGGATTTCCTCTCACTTCCTGTTTGGCTATGGAACAGGAAGTGAAGGAAAATCTCTGCACTTGGACACAGATAGCAACAAAAAAAAAAAATCTGACATGGGTTATAACCCTCCCTTACTGTATCCAAAATGAAAAAAAAAAAAAGTTTTGCCTGTAGTTCTACTTTAAGGCAAGGAGAAGCTGCTTATATCTCCTTGCATGAGCTGCTCACATTTAAAATAAACAAGGTAATCAGATAAACCCCCATTTTTTTGAATTCTTTATAGGCCACACGCCAGTGTATAATGCCGCGTACACACGATCGTTTTTAATGTCATTGAAAAAACAACGTTTTTCTCGACGTGATTCTTCTCAAGCCTGCCTTGCCTACACACTATCGTGAAAAAAAATGCTCAAGCAAAGCGCGGTGACGTACGAAACGTACGATGGCACTATAAAGGGGAAGTTCCATTCGGATGGCGCCACCCTTTGGACTGCTTTTGCTGGTCCTCGTGTTAGTAAAGTTTGGTGAGAGACGATTCGCACTTTTCAGCCCCGTGCTCTTCAGTCCGTTACAGCGTGACGAATGTGCTATCTCCATTATGAACGCTAGTTTTACCAGAACGAGCGCTCCCGTCTCATAACTTGCTTCTGAGCATGCAGGTTTTTTTTTACGTCGTTAAAGCCTACACACGGCCGGTTTTCACGACGAGAAAAACGACGATGTCAAAAAAGACGAGAAAAAATAGAGCATGTTCCAAATTTTTAATTCCCATTTTTCACGTCGCGAAAAATGCTCTGGAGCTCACACACGATCGTTTTTAATGACCAAATAAAAAAATGGCATTTTTCTCGTCATGAAAAACGGTCGTGTGTACGCGGCATTAGACTTGGTTCAGTAGTGACGTCCATCTTTCTATACCGCTTTATCCCAACTGGATTATACTGGGCACTATATTGAACAAGTCTGTGCCTCTTACAGGGCTAATTCTTGTTTTATGATACTTGCCTGTTAAGCCCCGTACACACGGTCGGACTTTTGGCCAACAAACTTCATTTTGAGCAAGTTGGACCAACAATCCGACCGCGTGTACGCTCCATCGGACAAACTTTTTTTGTTGTTTTTTTTGTTTTCATCGGACAAAAGTTGAGTCTGCAAATGGACAAACTTTTGGCCAACAAAAGTCCGATAGAGCAAAGTCTGACCGTGTGTACAGAAAACCATCGGACTTTTGTCCGATGGACAAAACAAATAATGTTAAAATCAACCAACAATAGCAGAAGTTGACCAAAGGTCAAAGAACAGAAAAGAGCAGAAAAACCACGTGATGTTGGAAAAAGTTTTGGGAAAGTTTGCAGAAAAGTCCTGTGGTGTGTATGCTATGGGTGTGCCCGGCCAACTCCGTTCGGACAAAAATCCACGGAAAAGTCAGATGGAAGTCCGACCGTGTGTACGAGGCTTAAGAATGACATTTTTTTGTACACTGCTTGGCAATCAAATTTGTAGTCTTTAGTATTCAGCATGTTGAAGACTATGATAGATGCTATGAGTTGCAGATAGAGAAAGGAGGATCTTTGGTGTGATTCATGTACCACAAAATTATTTTGCTCCCACTGCTCCACCATGCTACCTAAATCAGTTAGTTGCCCTATCTTGTTTTAACATTGTTATGCTGATTAAAATTGTACTTCACTCCGTGTGGGATTTATTAAATATTAATTTTGGAATGTAACTAAATCACTTATTTCATTTCAATTTGTACTGCACAATGAAGCTGTGGAATGCACTGCTAAAATCATCCACCATATACACAAGATAGATTGTACATTTTATTACGCATCATCTTAGATCGGGTGCTGACATTTCTTACAAGATCTAAAAAGTTTTGGTAACTTATATAGAAATCTATAACTTTAGTACATATTACCAGACACCCCCAATCGCCTTTATTATTTATGACAGGTCAACAGTCTACATACAGTATCTCACAAAAGTGAGTACACCCCTCATATTTTTGTAAATATTTTATTATCTCTTTTCATGTGACAACACTGAAGAAATTACACTTTGCTACAATGTAAAGTAGTGAGTGTACAGCTTGTATAACAGTGTAAATATGCTGCCCCCTCAAAATAACTCAACACACAGCCATTAATGTCTAAACCGCTGGCAACAAAAGTGAGTACACCCCTTAGTGAAAATGTCCACATTGGGCCCAAAGTGTCAATATTTTGTGTGGCCACCATTATTTTCCAGCACTGTCTTAACCCTCTTGGGCATGGAGTTTACCAGAGCTTCACAGGTTGCCACTGGAGTCCTCTTCCACTCCTCCATGAAGACATCATGAAGCTGGTGGATGTTAGGAGACCTTGCGCTACTCCACCTTCCGTTTGAGGCTGTCCCACAGATGCTCAATAGGGTTTAGGTCTGAAGACATGCTTGGCCACTCCATCACCTTTACCCTCAGCTTCTTTAGCAAGGCAGTGGTCATCTTGGAGGTGTGTTTGGGGTCGTTATCATGTTGGAATACTGCCCTGCGGCCCAGTCTCCGAAGGGAGGGGATCATGCTTTCCTTTAGTATGTCACAGTACATGTTGGTATTCATAGTTCCCTCAATGAACTGTAGCTCCCCTGTGCCGGCAGCACTCAAGCAGCCCCAGACCTAGAGTTGAGCGGACACCTGGATGTTCGGGTTCGACGGGTTCGGCCGAACTTCGGAAAAAAGTTCGGGTTCGGGACCGAACTTTAACCCGAACCCGGACCCGAACCCGAACCCCATTGAAGTCAATGGGGACCCGGACTTCTAAGGACTAAAAAGGCTCTAAAAAAGTAATGGAAAGGGCTAGAGGGCTGCAAATGGCAGCAAAATGTTGTTAAGAGCATGGCAAGTGCTCTGCAAACAAATGTGGATAGGGAAATAACTTAAAATAACATAAAAAAAAATAATTAAAAAAAAAATAATCTTGACCTAGGAGGACGAGGTCCATATGGAGTAGGAGGTTGAGGTGGCAGTGGATGTGGCTGTGTAGGTGGAAGCGGCGGTGGAGGAGGACGAGGTAGCCAACACTGATTCAAAAATACAACAATGGCTGGGTAAGGCCGGTGATGTGTCGAATTCTGTCCCCCGTCAAATAGTGTCCACCCTGCTCAGTATGTAGGACAAGGGGATTTCGAAAATCTCCCAAGACGAACGGCGCCTGTGTGGTGAGTTCAGGTGAAGGCCACACCATCCGTGGTTCAAGCCGAGCCAAGTGAGGCCGTGCCCGAAGCGTGGCGATCGAACCAAGCCCGTGAGGGGCCCTGTTACTATGTGCTACCGTATGTCCACTTGGATGGTGGGGCTTGAACCTGCACTCACTGCGCAGGCGCCGTTCATCTTCGGAGATTTTGTGAATCTCCTTGTCCTCTGTACTGCGCAAGCGCTGCGCCTTCGCAGTATGGGCCGGACACGATGGCCGGACAGTTTTTGTCACAACACCGGTATACATGTCTATTCTGCACAAGGTACGGACAAGTCCTGTGGGATCCATGCCTGGTTCATTTTAATGAACGTGAGCTTGTCCACATTGGCTCTGGACAGGCGGCTGCGCTTGTCTGTGATAACGCCCCCTGCCGTGCTAAATACACGTTCAGATAATACACTGGCTGCAGGGCAGGCCAGCACCTCCAAGGCATAAAGGGCAAGCTCAGGCCATGTGCCCAATTTGGAGACCCAGAAGTTAAAGGGGGCAGACCCGTCATCCAGTACGTGTAGGCCTGTGGACACATACTGCTCAACCATGTTGGTGAAATGCTGCCTCCTGCTAAGACGTTCCATCTCAGCTGGTGGTGCTGGTTGTTGTGGCGTGCTGACAAAGCTTTTCCACATTTCAGCCATGCTAACCCTGCCTTCTGAGGTGCTGCCGGTGCCCCGGCTGCGTTGGCGACCTCTTCCTCCTCCTCTGCCTTCGCCTTGTGCTTCCACCGTACGCCCGCTGTCAGGTGGGAATGCCACCAGCAGCGCATCTACCAGCGTGCGCTTGTACTCGCGCATCTTACGATCCCGCTCCAGTGAGGGAATTAAGGACGGTACGTTGTCCTTGTAACGGGGATCCAGCAGGGTGGCCACCCAGTAATCAGCACCAGTTAAAATGTGGGCAACTCGGCGGTCATTGCGGAAACACTGCAGCATGTAATCGCTCATGTGTGCCAGGCTGCCCAGAGGCAAAGAAAAGCTGTCCTCTGTGGGAGGTGTATCGTCGGTGTCCTCTGTATCACCCCAGCCACGCACCAGTGATGGCCACGAGCTGGTCTGGGTGCCACCCTGCTGTGAAAATGATGGCTCCTCCTCCTCCTCCTCCTCCTCCATCTCCTCCTCCACCTCGTCATCCTCCAGAACTGTGCCCTTTCTGCCGGACAATTGTGTACCTGGCGTTTGTTGGTGCAGGAACCCACCCTCGTAGCCACTTGTGAAAGACTGCCCTGAAAGCCTTTGAAATGATCCCGCTTCCTCCTCCTCCTCCTCATCCTCCTGTGCCACATCCTCTTCCATCATCGCCCAAAGCGTTTTTTCAAGGAGGCATAGAACTGGGATAGTAACGCTAAGAACGGCGTCATTGGCACTGGACATGTTGGTGGAGTACTCGAAACAGCGCAACAAGGCACACAGGTCTCGCATGGAGGCCCAGTTATTGGTGGTGAAGTGGTGCTGTTCCGCAGAGCGACTCACGCGTGATTGCTGCAGCTGAGACTCCACTATCGCCTGCTGCTGCTCGCACAGTCTGGCCAGCATGTGCAAGGTGGAGTTCCACCTTGTGGGCACGTCACATATGAGGCGGTGAGCGGGAAGGCCGAAGTTACGTTGCAGCGCTGACAGGCGAGCAGCAGCAGGGTGAGAACGCCGAAAGTGCGCACACACAGCCCGCACTTTCTGCAGCAGCTCTGGCATATTGGGGTAATTTTTAAGGAACCTCTGGACCACCAAGTTCAGCACATGCGCCAGGCAAGGGATGTGCGTCAAACCGGCTAGGCCCAGAGCTGCTACGAGATTTCGCCCATTATCGCACACCACCAGGCCGGGCTTGAGGCTCACTGACAGCAACCACTCATTGGTCTGTTGTTCCATGTCCCTCCACAACTCCTGCGCGGTGGTAGTGTTGCTGGCAGATCCTCTGTTTGCGGGGGTGGCAGGTGCCACTGTCACTACAGAGGTGGATGAAGAGGCCGAGACTGCAGCAGAAGAGGAAGCAGGAGGAGCCAGAGACCTTTCTTGGTTTTTGAGGTGTCTACTCCACTGCAGCTCGTGCTTTGCACTTAGATGCCTGGTCATGCAGGTTGTGCTCAGGTTGAGAACGTTTATGCCTCGCTTCAGGCTCTGATTGCACAGCCTGAAAACCACTCGTGTCTTGTCATCAGCACATTGTGTGAAGAACTGCCACGCTAGGGAACTCCTTGGACCTGGCTTTGGTGTGCTCGGTCCCTTGCTGCGTTGGGCAGTAGCAGCCATACTGTCTAGCGGACGGACGCTCCGCTTTTGCACCCTGCTCCCTCTTCTGCTGTGCTGGTGGCTCTGTGCGACCACCGCCTCTTCCTCCAAACTACACTGGTCACCTGCATAACGTTCATTCCATGTGGGGTCGAGGACCTCATCGTCCTCCACATCATCTTCCACCCAGTCTTCACCCCTGCCCTCCTTGTCTGTCTGCACAATTGCGAAAGCAGCAGCAGTTGGCACCTGTGTTTCGTCATCATCCGAGACGTACTGCGATGGTCCTCCCATGTACTCATCATGAAACATAAGTGGTTGGGCATCGGTGCACTCAATCTCTTCCACTTCTGGGGCAGGGCTAGGTGGATGGCCCTGGGAAACCCTGCTAACAGAGTCATCGAAAAGCAGAAGAGACTGCTGCATGATTTGGGGCTCAGACTGCTTGGCTGATTTGCAAATGGGTGAGGTGAAAGACTGATGGACATGGGTTTCAGGTGCCAACTCTGTTCTTTCATCAGAAGAGTGGGTGGGAGACAATGTGAAGGAACCCGAGGCACTGTCAGCAACCCAATCTACTATCGCCTGTACTTGTCCTGGCCTAAACATTCGTACAGCCTCATTAGGTGCGACAAAATACCGCCGCAGGCTCGGTCGCCTACTCGCACCTGAGGAAGGTGTTTCACTTGTGCGTGTATCTGGCACAGATCCACCACGTCCTCTCCCTGCAACAGGAGCTCCACCAGCAGCACCACGACCGGGGCCACCACGTCCCTTTGACCTTCTCCTCATATTTTCCAAATTTAGGATCTTGCCCTAAATGGGTGTTTTTGGAAGAGCAGAACACACCCACAGTACGTAACCGCTGAATCGCACAGCTACAGAACTGCAGAAAATGCTATTCAAAAAAAATGTTGTTTTTTTAGTATAGCACAGTAGGAGAAAACTATATAGAAATTGTTTATTTCACACACCTCCAAATATGTATAACACACTGCAAACTATTTTTTGTGCCCCTAAACGGCGTTTTTTGGAAGAGCAGAACACACCCACAGTACGTAACCGCTGAATCGCACAGCTACAGAACTGCAGAAAATGCTATTCAAAAAAAATGTTGTTTTTTTAGTATAGCACAGTAGGAGAAAACTATATAGAAATTGTTTATTTCACACACCTCCAAATATGTATAACACACTGCAAACTATTTTTTGTGCCCCTAAACGGCGTTTTTTGGAAGAGCAGAACACACCCACAGTACGTAACCGCTGAATCGCACAGCTACAGAACTGCAGAAAATGCTATTCAAAAAAAATGTTGTTTTTTTAGTATAGCACAGTAGGAGAAAACTATATAGAAATTGTTTATTTCACACACCTCCAAATATGTATAACACACTGCAAACTATTTTTTGTGCCCCTGAATGGCTCTTTTTGCAAGCGTACATTAAAGTGCAAATTTTTTTTTTTTTTTTTGCCCTAAACGGGTCCTTTTTTGCACGAGCAAAATAAAATGCTTTTATTTTTTTTGCCCTATGGGTCTTTTGGAAAAGAGCACAATAAAGTGCCTTTTTTTCCCCTAAAAGTTAGATTTTCTCTGACACTGGGCTCATGGCAGTGTAAAAAGACTGTGCACTGCAACACAAACAGGTAAACCTATGCAGATCGCTGATTTTAATCTCCGAATCTGGACTCCTATATAATATTCTCTCTCCCTGAAAGCACCAACACAGGAACTTGGCCCTACACTACACTATCTCTCTATCTTTTCCCTCAGATTGTAGAATCAGGACTACCTCATCTATTATTCTATCTCTCCCTAAAAGCAGCAGCAGCAGACTAGATCCTCTCCCTATCTATTCTGAAGCAGAGTGACGTGTGTGCTGTGTGCCTCTAGCTTATATAGAAGCTGGGTCACATGTTGCACTGACCAATCACAGCCATGCCATTAGTAGGCATGGCTATGATGGCCTCTAAGGGCACACCAGCTAATCAAAAGGTGATTGGCTGGCCCCTGAAGCATTTCTAAATGCGTAATTAGATTGCCGAACCCGAACCCAAACCCGGACTTTTGGGCAAAGTCCGGGTTCGGGTTCGGGAAAAAGCTAAAGTTCGGTACGGACCCGAACTTTACAGTTCGGGTTCCCTCAACACTACCCAGACCATGACACTCCCACCACCATGCTTGACTGTAGGCAAGACAAACTTGTCTTTTTACTCCTCACCTGGTTGCCGCCACACACGCTTCACACCATCTGAACCAAATATGTTTATCTTGGTCTGATCAGACCACAGGACATGGTTCTGGTAATCCATGTCCTTAGTCTGCTTGTCTTCAGCAAACTGTTTGCGGGCTTTCTTGTGCATCATCTTTAGAAGAGGCTTCCTTCTGGGACGACAGCCATGCAGACCAATTTGATGCAGTGTGCGGCATATGGTCTGAGCACTGACAGGCTGACTCCCCACCCCTTCAACCTCTGCAGCAATGCTGGCAGCACTCATACGTCTATTTTCCAAAGAAAACCTCTGGATATGACGCTGAGCACGTGCACTCAACTTCTTTGGTCGACCATGCAGAGGCCTGTTCTGAGTGGAACCTGTCCTGTTAAACCGCAGTATGGTCTCGGCCATCGTGCTGCAGCTCAGTTTCAGGGTCTTGGCAATCTTCTTATAGCTTAATCAACATAAATACACATAATAGGGCCAATTTAGGCAAAAGCCAACAACCTACAAGTACGTCTTTGGAGTTTGTGGGGAATCTTGCACAAGCACAGGGAAAACATGCAAACTCCATGCAGGCAGTGCTGTGATTGAGATTCAAACCAATGACCCCAGTGCCGCGGGGCAGAAGTGCTAACCATTAAGCCTCTGTGCTGCCTTGACTTCTCTTTGTCTCTCTGCTCTCATTTTCCCATCCCAACCCTTCCTTTATTACAGTGGAACTAAACTGTATCTGAGCACCATGAACCAAAAATGCTATTTAATTCATTTTGAATATTTAAAGCAAACGCCCCCACCTAACCATGTCTCTGTGCTTTATTTTGCTGAGAAATCACTTTGAGAAACACCCTCTCCCATTTCTAGCCATGGACATCTTGAGTAAGGGCAGATGATTCCTGTAGCATTTACTTCATGGTTCCCTTCCTCTTTCCTTCCTGAAGATTAATAGGATGTATGACATAATTTGCCTAGACTTGGAAACCAGGCAAACAAAAAGTGTAAAACAAGTAAATTAGATATACTGTACCTTCCTATCTATTTACCTATGCTAGCAGCACAAGGATTAAAAATAGTCATTGTAGATTGAGAGCGTGAAGTTCCATATCAACTTGTTTATACTGTTGATCACAGAAAGAAACTACTGCTCCCCTGGACACCGAGGAAACAAACAGAAAAGTTATCTGTTCCACAATGTCGGCAGGGATATATTAGGGTAAGGTGACCAGATTTTTAAAATGAAATCCGGGGGCATATTTTTTTTTTACTCATAATGTCGGCAATCAGCGACTCTCTGCTCGTCGCCGCCAGCCTCACAGCCTGTCAAGTCTTACTCTCCGGGCCCCGGCTACTACCGGGTGGGGAGCGGAGGAAGATCACTCCACCAATTCTGCACTGACTGTCTTTAAAATTGCCCCAGCTCCTGTTCAAATCCAATCCGGGGACAAAACCAGGGACAGACTTGGTCCGGGGACAGTGTCCTCAATCCGGGGACTGTCCCCGGAAACCGAGGATGTCTGGTCACCCTATATTAGGGAGTATTTTGAGGAGATAGACAGCCATATTAAAATGGGGACTGTACCTACAGATCAGGGACGTCAAGTCCCTCTACTATAACCTGTCTGACGGTAACTGGATCCATTAAAAAGTAGTGCTTTACCATATCAAGTGTGATGAACATCATGAGCTCTGATTGCTAAAAACATAATATGGCTCATCAAATTATAAACTTATATACAGTATATGTTCCAGAAATATAAAGTTCAGGCATCCAACCCCACTAGGAAGAATAAAAGCAAGAAAATCCCACAATCCCCCTCCATCAAAAATGTCGCTCTACAAACAAAAATAGTCAAAAAGAAAAGATCTCGACGGTGTCACAAAGTTACAGGTTTCAAGTTTTCAAAAGAATTTTCCATGCACTAGGACTATTTTTTTTTCCTAATGCCGTGTACACATGATCGATTTTCTCGATGGTAAAAACACAGTCGAGAAGATCGACGGGAAAAACGAGGAACGGCTTGGTCCTCTACACACGGCCGGTTTTCATTACATTTTTTCTCTTGGTCGAGAAAAACGACTGTGTGTAGGCTCCCCGGCAGTGTTTCCCTATGGGAAAACTGCCACAGAAAAAAATGTCGTGAATCACGACGAGAAAAATTAGAGCATGTTCTAATTTTTCTCGTCGCGATTCTTGCAGTTTTTCTCGTCGGGGAAAAATGCTGGAAAGCCCACACATGGTCGTTTTTCTCGTCAAAGAGAAAAAATTACATTTTTCCCGACGAGAAAAATGGTCGTGTGTGCGGCATCAGACCGGAATAAATCTACCCTCTCTGTTGGAAATCTGATATCGTTATAAACAAGGCTTGCAGACGCAGCAACAAAGAATAATGCTGTGATTTTCTCTTAAAAATACAATAAGCGCATGAATGTCAGTGATTTTTAACTATGTAGGCAGGTTGCTGAGTTAACTGTTGTCTACTGACCTTCTGAAGGGAAAAAATAAATCTACTGTAATAACGGTGTTCCTGTGGTTCATGGTTGCATCATGTGAGTTCGATTTTGGCCCTCGTTATCAATTATGGACGGCAAAGAACAAGGCTGCCTTACAACTGGCCATTTCAAGAAGAAAACATAATGGAATACGTTGATAATATGTGTTTAAGGAGAGATTTCTTGTGCCTGTTGATTAAAGAATTATGGGTCTTGCTCATTCTACATGTGTGGTTCTGAATAGCCTTTACTTGGATGTGAAGAGGTTTGATGTGCGTCATTCTTTCTCTTTCAGATCAGTACTCCAGGGGATAGAGGAGAATAGTGTGCTTTGCTATTACGGCTGCTGTGCTGTTCCACTGGAGTGATTCCCAAGGAAGGGGCCATTTGTGCGCACGGCAGAGACACAGCAGTGGACTTTCTCTTTCTGACCTATATAGGACCGAGAAACAAAGCAGGCATTCAATATATAGACACAGGGCTGCTGTGGCACACTGCCCATTGTTCAGATGTGAATTGAGACATGCCAGTTCAGTAACTTATACCCGGATTTTTCCAAAAGGGCTTTGTGTTCTGTACTTGTTCATGGCCAAACTCAGGAAGCTGCCCCAACTCTTTTCTGAAGCACTCCTGCCCAGACTACAACATGCTATTTTACTTTTCAGGGTTATTTTGGTCCTCGTGCCAAGTCCCAGACATTGGTAGTCCTAAACTCAGTCTTTAGAGGAAGGTTTGATCTGTTTCCCATAGAATGCAAAAAAAAAAAAAAGTAGGCAGGAAGGTCACAGAGTCAGACGCAAAGGTCAACCTGATTTGTCTGAGTTTCCAATGTACTTATTCTGAGTACAGGGGCTCATCTCTATATCTTTCTTCCTGTTAGAATTCAGCTTGTATTACTAAACAGAAGAGATATCTTTGCTAAGGGACTCTCCAGTTAAATTGATCTAATCCAAGAGCTGGTCAGTGACAAATGTTATACATTGGATAATCTTCTTGTGATTCGACTACGGACATACTTTAAGGCTTACAGATGAACTCCAGGCAGATATAAAAGATGCGAATACTGCGGCTCTGTACTCATTAATACATCCTTAAACCTGAACTTCAGCCTTACCATTGTACATACTCCTCTCCTGTACTAAAATTGCTTACTCTGATTTCACTGCACACTGTGAGCTTCTCATAGCACGCAATAGAAACTGTGCATAAGCCCCCATCTTTCTGGACTTTATGTTATTTTACATTTTTTATTTATATTGCGCTCCACTTTTCTACTACATATACAAGCCCCCCGAATTGCCTGGCTGGAGGACATCCAGCATCATCTAGTGCTTTCTTCCTCAGCTCAAGGCCTCATGTACACTGCTGCTGGTAAACGGACGTTTAGGAGAAGTTGGCCATTTTTTTTCAACTGCTCCTGAACTCTCCTCTATGTTATCTTATCAGTACATGTACACTCAATAAAAGATACTAAAATATAATGGCCCTCCCTTTTAGTATCACTCTGCGCTTATGGATAAAAACTCTAAAGGAATAATGCTAAAATAGGGATATAAAAGATGACAGCAGCTGCTTAAAAATCACAAGTACATATAAAACACAGTCATATAAACACTCCCATAAAAAAGTTCAGTCACATGGAATGAGGATGGTTTATACATGCCTTTTTTGATCTATTATCTGGTGAGTGCATCCCCATAGGGGGACAGTTTTTACCCCCTACGTGGTGAATCACATCTGGGTGAAAAGAAGCACTGAAACTAGGATCAAGTAGAACCAAACCCACCATTCACTATCATCATCACGGATATATTCAATTATATAGAAGACGCACAAATGAACATTGTTTGTCCGTAGCGCTGCTACAGTTTTATTCTGAACTTTTTTATGGGAGTTTTTATATGACTGTGTTTTATAAGTACATGTACACTGGTTCGTTTATAGTCGTTTCTAGGCAGTTGAGTTTAAAGGCTTTTTTTGGAACCCAAAAAAATGCGTTCAGAAGCTGTGTTTAGGGGCATTTCAAGCGCCAAACGCGACTAAACGTGGCTAAATGCGCTAACTCACATTTTGCAGCGTTGCGTTTACAGACGTTTTTCATTTTAACCCCCAAATTTTTTTTCTTCCAAACACTTCTAGATGCATACACGGCTAAACACGGCATGTAAACGCAGCTAAACGACCGTTTTTAGGTGCTGGTTTGTAGCTGTCAAGTTAAATCGTTCAGGAGAGGTTGAACACCGTCCCGTGTACATGAAGCCTTACCGTCCTTGGCCTGCCCTTTTCATTCAGTCTTTCAATCCTGGAGACTCATGAACACACATGGGCATTACCTAGGGCAGTCTGCATGCATATACAACCTTGCAGCGTGTACTTCTTCAGACTGACAGGCATTTTGATATTTGCATAACTCCTCCTAAAAGGAAAAACACTCCTCCCACCAGCCATAATCTTCCCACATTGCATAGAGCAGCACAGAGACTGATTACGTCCCTGGGTCTAAATCGAGAGGGTTGATTTACTAAAACTGGAGAGTGCAAAATCTGGTGCAGCTCTGCAGAGAAAACAATCAGCTGCCAGTCTTTTTGTCAAAGCTTAAAGCGGTGTTCCAGCCGCAAATTTTTTTTTTAAAAGTCAGCAGCTACAAACACTGTAGCTGCTGACTTTTAATAAAGACACTTACTGAACTTACTTTTGGGCGGCGGTACTAGTTACGGTCCGGTGGATGTTTGTCCTCTCCAAAAGTAACGCAGCGGTATGCCTAGAGGCGGCGGTTCTTGGTTCGCTCCGAGAGCTGGGTAACCTAGGTTACAGGGGGCATAGGGCATATGCTGCTCTTCCGCAACCGACTCGTATGACCCTGAGGGCCTGGACGGTAGCCAGACGGGGGCTTCTCAGCCCACGGAGCTGGTCCCCTTTTTGTCCACTCTGGGGGAAGCCTAATCTTCCGCATCTTAGGATAGTCCCTGATCCCCAGATCTGGGCTAGATACGGAATCAAAGCGCTTGGGGATGTCTTTTCAGCGGGAGCTCTGGTGCCGTTTACGACCCTCCGGGCCAAATATCAACTGCCTGGGTGGATGTATTTCAGGTATCTCCAGATACGTCACGCTGTTCGGGCCCAATTCACGTCACCGCCCAGACTGTCTATGGACCCAATTGAGGAACTGTTGGCCCAAGAGCGACTGCAAAAGCCCTTATCTGCCTTATATTTAGACCTGCTGAGGACTGATTCTGCTAAGGTAGACAGACTCTGGGACCAGTGGAAAACTGATATACCAGATCTCGATAGAGAGGACTGGGATGACTGCTTAGCTGACAGTACTGCCTTACTGATATCCACTAAAGAAAGGTTTATACAGGTCAAATCCGAAAGCTGGGTAACCTAGTTTACAGGGGGCATAGGGCATATGCTGCTCTTCCGCAACCGACTCGTATGACCCTGAGGGCCTGGACGGTAGCCAGACGGGGGCTTCTCAGCCCACGGAGCTGGTCCCCTTTTTGTCCACTCTGGGGGAAGCCTAATCTTCTGCATCTTAGGATAGTCCCTGATCCCCAGATCTGGGCTAGATACGGAATCAAAGCGCTTGGGGATGTCTTTTCAGCGGGAGCTCTGGTGCCGTTTACGACCCTCCGGGCCAAATATCAACTGCCTGGGTGGATGTATTTCAGGTATCTCCAGATACGTCACGCTGTTCGGGCCCAATTCACGTCACCCGCCCAGACTGTCTATGGACCCAATTGAGGAACTGTTGGCCCAAGAGCGACTGCAAAAGCCCTTATCTGCCTTATATTTAGACCTGCTGAGGACTGATTCTGCTAAGGTAGACAGACTCTGGGACCAGTGGAAAACTGATATACCAGATCTCGATAGAGAGGACTGGGATGACTGCTTAGCTGACAGTACTGCCTTACTGATATCCACTAAAGAAAGGTTTATACAGGTCAAATTCCTGCATAGAGTTTATTATACTCCCCAGAGGCTCCACAATGTGTACCCACAACACACACAGGACTGTCCCCGTTGCCAGAATAGTGTGGGCACATATTTCCATATGTTCTGGAGCTGTTCTAAGATTGCTAGATACTGGGCTAAGGTAGTGGACACTGTTAATGGCCGCCTCCAACTGACGCTTCCTGTGTCCCTCGAGCTGGCGCTCCTGGGCATTCAGGACGATGATCAGAGGCCTCGCTACACCAAATTACGCCTCACTTACCTTTTCTTCTATGCAAAGAGGGAAATTGTCCTGCGTTGGAACGCCTCCTCCCCCCCGGCGGTGGAATCATGGGAGAAATCTATTAATGCTGTGTTATCACTATACAAATTAATGTATATTAACAGGAATTGCCCCCAAAAATTTGACAAAATCTGGCAATCTTGGATGGCGTAGGGGGGAGCGGCCTTCTAACCGCAAGACCCTGGGGGGTGGGGGTATAATACTGGTTTGGGCTTCGGTTTTGATAGGACTGGAGGGTGTTCTGCTGTGTGGATGTTACTATTGTAAGATTGATGTACAAGTTACCTCTTATATGCTTGTTTTATATGATTTCCACATGTACTGTAGTCTTCCTTTTTTCCTTTTTATGATTTGGTCCATTTCGGACAAATGTTGTATTATGCTTGACTCTTTTTGCCTCAATAAAGGATAATTTTTGTTGTAAAAAAGTAAATAAGGACACTTACCTGTCCTGGGCGCCCGCAATGTCGCCCCCCCCCCCCCCTGAGGCCGATCCGTCCTTCGGATCGTGTCCCAGCGCCGCCATCCTCACTAAGAGAAACAGGCAGTGTAGCCTCACTGCCCGTTTCCTACTGCGCATGCGCGAGTCGCGCTGCGCTTTGTGAATGGCAGGCTGTCTTCTGGGACACACACAGATCCCAGAAGACAGCGCTCCCCATTCCACAGAAGACAACGCGAGGAGGACAAGAAGGAAGACTACCATGGAATAGGAAGTGGCAGATTAGGAAGATCTGCCTAGCAACCGCCATTTCTGGTAAGTAAAAATGTTTTTGTTTTTTTCAATTTTTTATTTTTTTGGAGCCTTTTTAGGTAATTTTTTTTTTAGGGTGGACCTCCGCTTTAAAGTGGAAGTCCATGCAAAAAATAAAATCCCTACATCTAAAGCCACCAACATTCTAACACTGACCCTATCTAGCCCTAAAAAGAAAAAAACTATATACATACCTTTTCTGCAGGCGATCCGACCCGATCTCCGATCTGTACACGTCCGACAATGGCTGTGAAATGAATGGGAAGTGACGTCACCCATAGACTTACTATGGTGCTTCCGTTGACGGCCGTGTCCTCTGCACCCACCCACACAGCAAAGCCGCGGCTGACAGTACAGCGTGGAATCAGAGCTTTCGCTGCTGGAGATAGGGTTGGATCGCCTGTAGAAAAGGTATGTATACTGATTTTTTCTTTTCAGGGCTAGATAGGTTAGTGTTAGAATGTTGGTGGCTATAGATGCAGGGATTTTAGTTTTTGTATGGACTTCCACTTTAATTGAATAAACTGAAATTAGAAGCTGATTGGCTACCATGCTCAGCTGCACCAGGTTTTGCACTCTCCAGTCTTAGTAAATCAATCTCAGGGTATGTCATGAAAACACAAGGATTTGCTTTTAATTTTAATCAGCATGTTGACGGGAAGAGAAAGGAGGAACTAAGGAAGGCAAAATTTAAACCCCTTTATGCCCGATAACTCATAAATGCAGCAGCAAAAAGCTGGGCTTTAACGCTCACATATGCTGCACATATGCATCGCTGATCGGGCAATGTCTATGTGCTGGGAGCGTGCTCCCTGTGCACTCCCAGCAAAAGACTGAGCTACCGAAAACAGCTCCCAGTCCATTGGTAGGCCACAGGACCGGCTCCTGATTATGTGACCACAGTGACAGCCAATCACAGTGGTCACAGGATCATCGATCCTTCCTGCACCCCTGGGAGTTAAGAACATTTAAAGGGGATGTCAGGGTGGGCGGGAAGGGGATAAACAGATTAGACTTCAGCTTTTAAAGGGGTTGTAAAGTCTCAAGGATTTTCACCCTAATGCATTCTATGCATTAAGGTGAAAAACCTTCTGTGCTGCAGCTGCCCCCCAGAGCCCCCCCTCCCCTTTTTCTTACCTGAACCTGATCGTTCCAGTGACGAGCACGAGCCGCTGTCTCTGTCCTCATTGGATAAATTGATAGCAGCGGGAGCCATTGGCTCCCGCTGCTGTCAATCAAATCCAGTGACAGGAGAGCAGGGGGCTTAGGGCCGAGTCCTGCTGTATGTGTCAATGGATGCAGCAGTGGGATTTGGAAAGCGCCGCCGGGGCACCCCAGAAGAGGAGGATCTGGGCTGCTCTGTGCAAAACCCTTGCACAGAGCAGGTAAATATAACATGTTTGTTATTTAAAAAAAACAAACAAAAAAAAAAATGAATCTTTACAATCACTTTAAGGATATCTAAAGTCAACCTGATTTCAAATTGTATGAAATGGTAACATGCATGAAAACAAGGCTCTGTCAGGTGTTTATTTTGGTCTGTGTGTTTCATGCCTACTGAAATCCTCTCCCTTCATCTCTTAAGCTAGACATACACTAGTTATAATATACAAAAATGCAGCGCTATGCGTATAACAATGTAAAACACCCAAGTGCTCGAAATTAAACTAAATCACAAATGATTAAGTATAAGTCCAAATGTATATGAAACTCCAAAGGATGTGAGAAACATAAATTCGAATCAGTTCCAGTTTGAATCAGTCCCAAATTGTAAAGGTGAATCTTCCAAAGTAAAAAAGTGACTTGTAACGTAACCACCACCACGTAAAGGGAGGCTTACCAGATGTAATGGACCCAATGCACGTATGTGTAAGGGGTCAGACAGGCTGAATATGTATATGTCCATACATATGGAAACCAGGCCGGCACAATGCACCCTTGTGTCCAAGGTTCAAACTCAGGAAAAAACACCGGAAATTCAAGCCAATAGGAGTATTGACTAGGCTCACATAAAGTTCATGTGGAAAAAGAAGGGAGAAGGCACATAGCGTAATAACGCAAAGGAATTTTAATGAATAAAGGCAGATACACTTACATCCAATCCATGAATATAGCGCTTTGCAAAGACACTCAATGGCAGCAATGGAGTCTCCCGACGCGTTTCCTAGACATACACTAGTAGCTTTTCAATTGAATATTTATGCAGACAGTCATATGAAAATTCTCATCAGTACATTTGATGATATGACGATTGTTGTGTGGAAGTACGTCTATAAAGGAATGCTTTTAACATTTGATTTTTGAGGTGATGGACTTTCCAGAATGAAAACCACATACACTGTTAGAAATGTGTTTGTTCAAGAAATATTTTCCATCCTGATCCGTCAAATTGTCTTGCCACTGCAGTCAAAAACAAAATGTTGTTTTGACCCCACTAACGATTAGAAAATTGAATGAACATTCTCAAAAAAAAATTTTTGGACTAAGTTCTAGTAGTGTATGGCCAGCATATACTGGTGTCCCAGGGACAGAAAAATGTTTGGCCACAAAGAACATTAAAATCTGCCTTTCCCTATCTAAAATTAACAAAAAAGTCCAGTGTTGGGAATAAAACAGAATCTTTACAGAAACTACGAACTGTACAGCTTTGCGGTAGATGAAACTATGATGAGCTCACAGGACAAGTCTGTGGTCTGCAGTAACAGGCTGCAACAATTAAGTAAGCCACAAAGTGTTAGAAAGTTATACTGACTGATCACTGAAACAAACTGTTACAGCAATCCTTGGAGCAGGAGCTGCTTTGATTACGGACCAGGACTTTGGCTGTAAAACAGGGGTGTCAAACCTAATTTCATCGTGGGCCGCATCAGCATTATGATTGTTCTCAAAAGGGTTGTATCTGTAAGATTAGATGTCCAGCGCATCCCCTCCCCTTACATTAGATGCCAAGAGCCACCCCACCATCAGAAGTTGGGTTCCCCACTCTCCCTTACATCACAGTGCACCCCCCTTTGCTTATGCTACTGCTGGAAAGAAGCTGGATGCATTGCTTGAAAGCAGAAAGTAGGGGTCTGGAGGAAGACCAGAGGAGGGCTGGAGCTCTCCTGCAGCTGCAGGAGAGGTGCGAGGGCCTCATGAAGGCCCCTTTCACACTGAGGCGGGCAGGTGCGGTGGCGGTATAGCGGCGCGATTTTTAGCGCCGCTATACCGTCGTATTTACCGCGATATTCGGCCGCTAGCGGTGCAGTTTTAACCCCCGCTAGCGGCCGAAAAGGGTTAATACTGCCCGCAAACCGCGGCTACAGCCGCGGTTTGCGGGCGGTATTACCGCGGTGTCCCATTGATTTCAATGGGAAGGAGCGGTAAAGGAGCGGTATACACCCCGCTCCTTCACTGCTCCAAAGATGCGGCTTGCAGGAGATTTTTTATCCTCCTGCCAGCGCATCGCCTCAGTGTGAAAGCCCTCAGGCTTTCAGATTGAGCATACTGGGGCAGGATTTTTTCAGGCGTTATTTATGCGCTATTTTTAGCGCAAAACGCCTGAAAAGCTCCTCGGTGTGAATAGGGCTGAAATGGTCTGGAGGGCCGAATTCGGCCCGCGGGCCTTGTGTTTGACACCTGTGCTGTAAAACAACGGGAGCATAAAGTAATGCATGTAGTGTGAAGGGGGAAAAGGGGGGCATGCTAGGGTATATATATATATATATATATATATATATACACAAGGGGAATTCAAAACATTTGTGTTTAAAAAAGGAAGCAAGACTTTTTATATTGTGGACTTACATGTTGTAAAATGTATGAACAACAAACCTACATACTCACTCAGGTGGATGCTGCATCATATCAATCAGATGCTGCATCTGTCCCCTGCCCCCTCTAAGACTTGAAATTCTCAGTCTTCAGTGACTGTGACTGTCAGTCACCAGCTCTCTGCTCTGCCCCTCCAGTACTCACTGGAAAGCTGGGCTGTGGAGGGGTCGGCAGCGGTTGGCTCAGCCTCTACGGGGCACGCTGAGAGGCTGAGCCAGCTGCCGGTCAGGCATCTGGGTGGATCCCAACATTAAAGTCGGGATCTCTCCAGGAGTCTGGATCGTGTGACATCACCTGACAATGGACTTTAGACTGCTGTGGGCTGATTACAGGTCACAGGAGTGCAGAACTATGTTATGCTGTTAGATTAAAACTTATGCCAATGTGAAGTCAACCCTCTGTGGAGCAACTTGAATCTTGTCAAAATTGAAGCAAGAAGTAAAATCACATTTATGGTGAAACTTGGTTGGAAGAATGAAGACATCATTACTGCTTTGATAAAAGTTTAATGAGATGATTCAACAAATTTCCCATTTCAAAGAATGACACAAAGTTGAAGACAATGAACAAACAGGCAGACCATCGACATCAGTTTGTAAGAAAAAAATTGGTACTGTTCGAGATTTACTTGAAGGTAATCAGCAATTAACGACAGAAAAAAATAGGTAACACTGTAAATATCTCAGTAGGCTCTGTCCATATGATTTGATTTGCAAACTGTTTGCTCATTGGGTACCAAAACTGTTGCGCTCAGATCAGCAACAGACAAGACAACGAAGACTTTGAACAAATTGGATCAAAATCCAGAGGACTTTCTGAAGCAAATTGTAACTGGAGATGAAACTTGGCTATATCAGTGTGATCCTGAAGACAAAGCTCAGTCGAAGCAATGGATACCTAAAGGAGGAAAGGGTCCAGTCAAAGCAAAAGCAAGGCGGTCAGAAGGAAAGATTATGGCAACTGAGGGAATTCTGTTAGTTGACTTTTTGGAAGGGAAAAAGACAGTAGCATCTGCTTATTATGTAAGTGTTTTGAGAAAATTAGCAAAACAGCTAGCCAAAAAGCGCAGTGGATAGCCCAATTGGAGATCAATGGAGGGCAACATTGCAAGAATTTTGGTGGGAAATCATTAGACATACACCTTACCATCCTGATTTAGCACCTTCTGGATTTTTCTTATTTCCTAACTTGAAAACATTTTTGAAAGGTACCCATTTTGATTTCATCAATGATATAATAAAGGCTGCTTTGATATTGTTAGATTCTCTGGACCCTCAGTTCTTCCAGAGTGGTATAAATGGCTGGTATCATCGCTTACATAGTGTCTTGATGCGGATGGAGCTTATGTAAAAAAAATAAAGGGTGCTCCTAAAACTATGTACTTTCGATCCAACTTTTCCATGAAGTTTTTGAATACCCCTTGTATATATTGTATACATATACACACATTGAAGGTGTGGGCCTGAAGTTCTCCAGGATTTACAAGTGGTCCCTAGGGGACAGAAATTATCATTGGGCTTAAATATTCTGTCTATCTATCTATCTATCTATCTATCTATCTATCTATCTATCTATCTACCTAGCTATCTATCTTTTGCTGGTAGGTACCTAATACCTGTCGCGGGTTTGCTAGTCATCTGAAGTGTGATTGGCCATTGGAGGTATAGTTAGGCACTAGACAATCCGATGGCCTGCAGTTTTTTTGGTGCATTTTCCTGCTGCTTCGTTTGCTTCTGCTAATGCCTCGTACACACGATCAGTTTTTCCGACAAGAAAAGTGCGATGTGAGCTTTTTGTCAGGAATTCCGACCATGTGTATGCTCCATCACACTTTTTTTGTGGGAATTCCTGCCAAGAAAATATTGAGAGCAGGTTCTCTATTTTCGTGACAGGAAAAATTCCTATCGGGAATCGCGATCGTCTGTATGCAATTACGACGCAAAAAAAAACATGCATGCTCAGAATCAAGCAGAAGAGCCGAACTGCCTATTGAACTTCATTGATCTCGGCTCGTTGAACGTGTGGTACGTCACCGCGTTCTTGACGTTCGGAATTTCAGACAAGATTTGTGTTTGACCGTGTGCATGCAACACAAGCTTGAGCCATTTTCCGTAGGAAAAAAACACGGTTTTCCTGTCGGAAAAACTGATCGTGTGTACAGGGCATAAGTGCTCCTGCCTACCTGCTTAAATTCCCTTTGACTATCTGGCTGCTTACTCCAACTGTCCTTCCTGAATTCTCCTTATGCACACTCACTTTATTTATTCCTGCAAGAGAGCCATGCACATGAGTGGGGTTGAACATGTGTACGTAGGAGCATTTGTGGCCATGTGCACACCTGCCCTTGCATCAGAGTTCACTCTAATTGGTCAATGTTCATTTGAAATGGCACCAAATACCACACTTGGATTGTCCATTGTATTCTTTATTCAGCTTGAGGTTGTGACTCAGAATGCAGATTCAGAGTGATTAGAGATCTGAGTGAAGTTAACTACTCTCTTATTCTGACCCTTACTTGATTTTCAGTTTAAGCTTGCATGCGTTATTGCTGATCTCGTCTCTGCTCTAGGTTTTTATGTTTAGCTGCAGTTACCCAAGACAACAACCACAACCCCACTCTTGATTATGCTTGTGTCTCCTACGTTGGCAAGTTGGTACTGTCAGTACTCAGTTGACTTGACTACTGCCAATACCCTGGATCCGAGAGTGTTTAACCTTTTTCCTTTTGTGTGGACTGTTTGAGTACACCTAGGCTTAATTTGTTACTTATTTCTTCTTTTTTTTTATTTTTTATAAATTCTTTATTTTTCCATAGATTTCACATTACAAGTTTTCACGTTTTATACCATCTGCTTATATCAATCAAAAATCAAACACAAATAAAAAAGAGACTACAATCTTGTATTCTCCCATCTCCTTTATGCTTCATTAATTCAATGTGACTTCTCTTTTCCTCTTTAACCTCTGCCTTTCTTTTCCGTGAAGCCCCCCTCCCTCCCCCAACCAAACACAAAAAAAAGGGAAAAAAGAGGGCGGGAGAGATTACACCCTCCCACCCTTACACCTCCTCTCTCTCCTCCTCTCCCCGAGCCCCACCTCCTCCCCGCTCCTCCCTATATTTCAAGTAGGGTGCCCATATCGTCCGGTATCTCCCATCTTGATCTTTCATTGCCATCGTGAGGTTCTCCATCTATTGATTTCTTCTAACATGCCCCTTTGTGGGGAACAGCAGCCTCACCCAAACTTTATAGTCTGAAATATATAAGCATAAAAAGAAAACCGGATAGGTAACGGCTAATAACACTAAATGACTGCAGGAGGGGCCTTGCGTTTGTGATGCCCCCCTGTATCATAATAGGTCATCATGACACACAGTGATCTTGGTTTATGTATTTTCTTTTCTCGATCCATTTACTTATTCATGTCAGAGTTTTCTCTGCCAATACAGATAACTAGGTGATGGCATCTTGTCACATAACAAGATGAATGCAACTATTGAAAACATGAATACAAAGGCAATTACACAGCTGGTGTCAAGCGATTTACTTATATGTTGCCTCTCTATGTAGCTATAGCATAATGTGAGCAGTCTGCAGAGTGTCAACATATTACAATGATATCCAAGGACATTTTTCTGATGAGCATGATTATCTAGATTTATAAAGCACAATGCTGCCTTAGAGGCCTACGGCAGAGTGCATGCCCCACAGCGACTTATTAATTAACTTGGTATAAGTTCTTTATTTTTCTACAATATAATATTATAAAACAACAGTGTGTAGTAACATGGATCTTTCAGTATCTCTACAAGTATGCATTAATAATTTTCTGATGTGTGACAATGTACAAGCGTTTGACTTTTCTTTTCAGCCTGTAAAAGCACCTCTATGGTAGTGTATGTGTCATGCCCACATAGGCGTTTAAAGGCTGAAAAAAAAAAAAGTCACAGATGGGTTTAGGAGAGGTGCTTTTGGGGAAAAAGAGGCTGGGTTCACACTGATACTACACGACAGTCATACGACTTTCATCCTACTTTGCTCTGCGACATCCATCCTACATCGGTCCTACATTGGTCCTACATCCATCTGACTGGAATAAATAGGATACTACTTTGATCCGACTTTGTAATAGTCTGACTTGTTCTTTGACCAATCAAAACAATCCCAACAATAGGGTGGGGGGCCGGGATTCCGATAAGCCCCCCGCCCGCAGACCCCGACAACCAACGGCCAGGGTTGTCGGGAAGAGGCCCTGTCCTCATCAACATGGGGGCAGGGTGCTTTGGGGTGGGGGGGCCGCATGTTGAGGGCATGCGGCCTGGTATGGTTCAGGAGGGAGGGGGGGCGCTCTCTCGTCCCCCCTCTTCCCCTGCGGCCTGCCAGGTTGCGTGCTCGGATAAGGGTCTGGTTTGGATCTTGGGGGGACCCCCACGCTGTTTTTTTGGCGTAGGGGTTCCCCTTAAAATCCATACCAGACCCAAGGGCCTGGTATGCCCCTGGAGGGGGAACCCATGCCGTTTTTTTATTTCAAATTTGGCGTGGAGTTCCCGCTCAGGATTCATACCAAACACAGTGCCTGGTATTGGCGGGGATCCAAGTCGGATCCCCGTTCATTGAAAGTCGGACATATGTCGGCTCCAAGTCGCAGGGCAAAGTCGGATCCAAAGTAGGACGGCTGTCGTGTCACACCAGTGTGAACCCAGCCTCATCCTACTTTGCTCTGCGACATCAGTCCTACATTGATCCTACATTGGTCCGACATCCATCCGACTTTCATGAACACGATACTACTTTGATCCGACTTTGTGCTAGTCTGACTTGTCCTTTGACCAATCAAAACAATCCCAGGGTGAGATAAATTATTTTTACTGCTGCTGTAATCACCATGTCGGATGTCAAAAGTCGGATGGTTAGGACAAGAATCCTACTTTGATCCGACTTCAATGATATTCAATGGGCTGAAGTCGGATCAAAGTCGGACAAAAGTAGTACAGGGAGCATTTTCAAAGTCGGACCGACATGTTTCGGACCAGTTAAGATGGCTCCCATAGGGAAACATTGATTTTCACACGTCATGCGACATGAGCTCCCAATGTCGGAGCGTTTGTCGCCCCAGTGTGAACCAGGCCTGAAAGTTGTATGACTGTCGTGTTGTACCAGTGTGAACCCAGCCTGAAAGTTGTATGACTGTCGTGTCATGCAAGTGTGAACCCAGCCTTACTGCTGCTGTAATCACCATGTCGGATGTCAAAAGTCGGATGGTTAGGACAAGTATCCTACTTTGATCCGACTTCAATGATATTCAATGGGCTGAAGTGGGATCAAAGTCGGACCAAAGTAGTACAGGGAGCATTTTCAAAGTAGGACCGACTTGTGTCGGACCAGTTAAGACGGCTCCCATAGGGAAACATTGATTTTCACACATCATGCGACATGAGCCCCCAATGTCGGAGCGTTTGTCGGACCAGTGTGAACCCAGCCTAAAGCTAAACGCATTTAGCGCTTGAGCGTTCATTTATTCCAAAGGCCAGGATAACTTAATATTCTGGCCAATGAGATCAAATACTCAAACTCTTGCTGTGCCTGAACACATGTGCAATATGTGGCTTTGGGTGCGTTTTTAAGCTGCTCTTTCCTGCCAGGAGTTCTGACATTCAGAGCAGAAATTCAAATGTCCAGTGTGCATGAGCCCAAACAGTAAAACGTTTCAGAAAAGCCGAACCATAAAAAGCAGTACTTTAGCTCTAATCAGGTGGCCTTGCCTAGGTTGAGAATATATCAACAGTCTGCTGCAGGCAGGAGGAAGCAAGTCTTCAGTTCCCTCTATCCCAATAATTAAGACTGCAAATTTGCAGAGTGCTGATGTGTCAGATATTTGTGAACACAGCCAAGACCTGGCATCAGAATTCACATGATAGTGTCTTTCCTGATTCAGCAGCTCAGTCCAGGTAGTACATGCCAAACATGGGTAGTGCCTGAACAAGGCTGGTTCTATCCTTCTATAAAAGCTTTTTAAGAGCAAGTACAGTGATCTTTGTGAGAGGCCAATATTACCTTTATTGCACGTGTGCATTTTATTTTGTTGTGGCGGGTTTACTTCCACTTTAAGAGCCCATTCACACAGGGGTGGCACGACTTGTCCCGCGACTGTGCTGGGCGATCTAAAGACGACTTCAAAGGTGACTTCAAAAATGACTTCTGTATTGAAGTCAATGGAAGTCGCCCTGAAGTCGTCTCCTTTTTCAAAGTCGGAGCGACTTCAGTCGCTCCGATTAAAACGGTTCCATTGTACAGAATGGGACGTGACTTGTCAGGCGGCTGAGTCGCCTGACGAGTCGCCCCTGTGTTAATGGGGTCTAAAGGGTGTATTTATAAACAATCGCAGAGCTATTCCTCCCGCTAAACCACGTGTATATTTGTTCTTTGAGAATTGGAGCAAACATTTATGTTATAGGACTATTTTCTCTCCAGATCAAATTTTTCCTTTCATACAGACTGGAGGGATTATGGAAAATGCCAAATGATGGCCACTAGCTGGAGCTGACGATCATAGTAAATAAGTATTAATTTCCTATGATCCTGAGCTCCATCTACTGGTAATAATGCAGTATACTCCTAGTTCTTTAAATTCTCTATGAATAAATAATATTTGTACAATAAATGTATGTGTAGTTTCACAGGAGGAATAGATCTGTTTTATAAAGACGCCCCTTAAAGTGGAAATAAATCCACCACAACAAAATAAAAAATGTTGGGCCTACAGGAGCTGTTTACTAAAAAATGCTCATATGTACAGCATATTAGTATTTTATGGAAGACTTCCCTTGTAAACAATCCTTTTCAGCACTCCCCTCTATTGTCAGTGCTTTCATTCCCCCCCCCCCCCCTCAGCCTTTGGATTTGCTGGGCTCACTCACATGCATGTTCACGGGTTTACTTACAACCCTGCCAAGCCTGTACACTGAGCAGAACACGAGTGACAGTACACGAATGCTGTAACAAAATAAAAAAGGAGACTTAAATAAAGGTAAAATGTTTTTTTTAGCTTTGGACAGAGTGGAGAGGGATTAGAAATTAGGACACCTGTCAGGTTTATTGCCGTTTGTGTCTCCTTTAGGGACACACCCACTATATTTGTTATGTTTTTCATTCACTTTTGATGATAATGTCAAATTTTGGGTGGTCACGGAACAGGAATAGAGGGAAAATCTTCCAACTGGGACACTAATCCTGGTGGCAATCAAGCAATTCCCTAGCTTTGGAGGAAGTTCCTCTCACATGGGACAGGAAGTGACGGGCTATGGGACAGAAAGTGATGGGAAATCTCCCCAATGGTACACAGTTGGCAAACATATACTGACGGAGTTAAAAACCCTCCTTTACTGTATCCCAAAAAACCCCAAAACATTTTGTCTTTAGTTCTATCTCAAGTTGGATATACACTAGTTAATGTAAAACTAAGAGATTCCTCCATCCACACAAATTAAGTGGATGGAGGAATCCATCCAGCCAGGACATTGTATTCTGACAGCGGCACCTACCCCTTTTAGAATACACTGATCAGTGGCTGCAGCTGATTGACCGTAACTGAAACAGGTGCATCCAAGCTACTGTCTCCTGTGTGATTCCTTGACAGCACCCCACCTATGAAGTCTCTGCAAACCTCCATACTCAGTCAATGCAAAAAAGTAAAGGCTGACGCCATGAAAACTGGCTAAAACATTATTCGTTATTAACCACTTGCCGACCGAGCTATAGCCAAATGATGGCTACAACGCAGCTGGCTAGTTCTGGGGGGCCGTCAAATAATGGCCTCCCGTGATCGCACCCACTGTGCGCCCCGTGCGGGGCGTGTGTGGCGCGCTCTATGATCACAGTGTCCGGAGGACACTACTGATCACAGATTAAGGTAAAGAGCCAATCGTTGGCTCTTTACCATGTGATCAGCTGTCTTCAATCACAGCTGATCACGGATGTAAATAGAAGCTGGTTATCGGCACTCCTTTCCTCATGCTGACAGCATGAGGAGAAGAGAGCCGATAACCAGCTTCTCTAAAAGGGACATGTACACTGATAATCAGGGCACTAATTATTGGTGTCCTGATTATCAGTGCAGTTCCAACAGTGCCCACCAGTGCTGCCAATTTGTGCCCACTAGTGCTGCCAATTTGTGCCCATCAGTGTTGCCTATCAGTGCCGTCTATCAGTGCCCATTACTGCCACCTCATCAGGTCAGACTATTAGTGCCCATCAGTGCAGCCTATCAGTGCCCATCAGTGCAACCTCATCAGCACACATCAGTGAAGGAAAAAATTACCTGTTTGCAAAATTTTATAACAAGCTATGAAAAGGTTGTTTTTTTTTCTAAATTTATAGTCTTTATTAGTTTATTTATGAAAAAAAAAAAAACCCAGTGGTGTTTAAATATCATCAAAAGAAAGCTCTAATTGTGTGAAAAAAAATGATAAAACTTTTGTTTGGGTACAGTGTTGCATGAACACACAATTGTCATTCAAAGTGCGAAAGAGCTGAAAGGCTGGGCAGGAAGGGGGCAAAAGTGCCCAGTAGGCAAGTGGTTAATACAGGTGAAAAACAGCCATAAAAATCCAACACGTTTCGGCCGTCAGGCCTTAATCATGGAATGATTAAGTCCCGGCGGCTGAAACGCGTTGTCTTTTTATGGCTGTTTTTCACCTGTATTAATAAAGAATAATATTTTAGCCGATTTTCATGGCACCATCCTTTCTCTTTGCATTGACTGCAACTGCTGATCTACAGAAAATCTTCCAACATGTTCCTTTTATAGAAGTTGATTAAGCAATCGACTCCTGTCGAGCTCGCACACTAATGGAAATTGGGATGATACCTGCTGGACAATTTTGATCAAACTTTGATCAGTGTATGGCCAACTTGAAAATGTATTTTTAAAAGAGACTGGTTGATGGCTAATCCTGGTGGTTCCTGCCACATCCCAAATACATATTGGAAAGGAAAAGAAGCCCCAAGGGATAGTGCGGGATATGGCCAACTTGGGCAAAACAAACTCTACAATACTAAAAGGATTTTTTTGTTCAGAAATAAAAATTGGAGACTACCAGTGAAAACAGGTGGCAGTTGGCAAACATTGTAGCAGAAGGTGCTAAGGGATGGTGTCATGCTCGGGGCCTCCAGGGAGATTCAAGACTTCCATGAGCGGCCATAAATGGTTTTCACAGCACAATAAAATGTTGGCAACAAAGTGCCAATGTTATTCTTACAGTTTAGGGCATAGAACATTTCTTTAATATAATGTGTCTCTCTGAACATGCAGGCAGTTGTGAAGAAACAGTATACACTGTGTCCAGTCTGATGGGAAGTGCTAATGTGAATATCTACTTTTCAGAGCGTCAGCCTATAAAAAAAAACAACACACTCATGACATGATTGGAAAACACAGTGCATCTGATTATAAAGCAGCAAAATCGGATGAGTCATTTTCTGCAATACCACCTGGATACAGACACAGAAGATGGAAACAATGAGTCAGCACAGGCTGTTTACTGTTTGCGCGGATTCATCTCAATTCTTGGTCTGGAAGACGGTTTGTGGCGTCTTATTTTTAAAACTTTTACAATATGCGTTTTTTTACTTGACACTCAAAGGAAGCCTACCGAGTATTTAACGGACATCACGATGATGACGCTGAAGGATTTTAAATAGAGATTCTTGCCAGTGGAGGCCCAATTAGTGAAAAAAGCTGGAGACTAACAAACGTAGCCAGCCAAAATAAGTTATTATATTTACAATTATCATCTAAAAGATGACTCACATAACCTCAGGGCTGGATTCACCATAAGGGCACTTGTGGGCCAGTGCCTAGGAAAGCTGGACTATAGGGGGTAGCACCATGATTTTTGAACCGTGATAACATTTCCTTTTTCTGTCACATGTGGACATGAGGTTGAATTCTTTATAAACCGGTAGCAGGTCCAGGTAATAATGAGAGGCATTAATGTAGCACTGATAGGTGGCACTGATGGGCTCTGATAGGTGGTACTGATAGGTGGCACTGATAAGGAGGCACTGATGGGCACTGATTGGCAGCACTGGTGGGCACTGATTGGCAGCACTGATGAGCACTGGTAGGCAGCAATGATGGGCACTGATAGGCAGCACTGTTAGGTGACACTGATGAGGAGGCACTGATTGGCAGCACTGATGGGCACCGATTGGCAGCACTGGTGGGCTCTGATTGGCAGCACTGGTGGGCACTGTTGGGACTGCACTGATAATCAGAACACTTGATTATCAGTGTCGATGTCCCTTTAACAATAGTCGGTTATCGACTCTCTTCTTTTCTCCTCTCCTCTCTCCTGTCAGAGTGAGGAAAAAAAAGCTGGTAGCCAGCTTGTGTTGACATCAGTGATCAGCTGTCATTGGACACACCTGACCACATGGTAAAGGGTCGCTGTGATTGGCCCTTTACCCCGATCTGTGATCAGTGAGTTTGAAGGACTCAGCAATCACAGAGCACACACAGGAAGCGCGATTACGGGTGGACGTCAATAGACGCTCTCCCGGCAATGTAAGCCCGCGCTGTATTCATTCGGCTATAGCACATGTGGGAAGGGGTTAAACTTTACCAAACAATCACCGCGCTAAGTAACCACAAACGTGTGCACCTTTACTTGGTATAAAACCATTAACAATCAGTAAGAAATACAATGGTTTTTCCGCATGCAGTATTAGAGCAAGTGCTGACATCTCTCTTGCAAAATCTATATATTGAATTAATGGATGGGACATATGACAACAACATATGACAACAATGTGACATACAATACTTCATATATTAATAGTTTGGTCAGGATAATTCACAGCTTACTCTGGAACGAGGACATGGTATATTTCAATTCCCAGGTCCAGCTACCTGGGTGACATGGTATGACCTTAAAAGCCAGCAAACAGTCTCCCAGAAGCCATTATTTTGGCTTGGTTTTGCTTTCATATTCAGGGGAAGACCAGCTTAACAGCTCCATTATACTATAGGGAGCCAGTGGTTGGAGTATCACCCTAAGCCTATTGTCTTTAGAATTAGGCGGTAAGCCTTGTAAACTGTAGGAGCATTTCAGAAGGCAAATTATGCAGAAAATGTATTTTAAAGGTACAGTGTATGTTAAAGGTGCACAACAATTTTAGGCATTTCTCCGGGCTTCCTCCGCCCCCCTATTGCCTATCTTCTTTATATGTAATGTTTTCACATTTGCTGTATGATGTGTGACCTTTTTGTATTCAACCAAACTTTTTACATTTGCTACTGTACTGGTGAATGCTATATCTCAGATTTTTAACAAACAAACACTTTTTGAAGAAGAAAGAGCATAGCAATGTAAACTGTGTATATTTAATATTTTCGGTTGGAAAGCATTTCTATATGTCTTTATGCAATATGTAGGCTTTAGGCACTGAGCCATTGAGCAGGGAACACTAAGTGCTTGCAGGTAGAAAGGTTCATTTATGGATCTGCAGGCTGAGTATATTGTTGCATTGTATTTGCAATAAAAATTTAGATGCTTATGATAGATTCATTTCCGGTGAGCCCGCAGCTCTGACCTGTACAGCAGCAGATGATGGTGGCAGGCTGTGTATGCGGGGAAACCCTGTCACAGGATACAGCTGCAGCAAGGGGGTGCTTAACACATGTTCTTTGTTGTTCACATGTAAGCACCACTTTCAGTGTACATTTCCCCAGCAAACAGATGGCTGACTCTGAAACTCAAACCTCATTTGTTCAGCTAGCAGGATTCAGTAGGATGTTCTACCCCTAAGGTCAGGTCATAACCAATGTCAAATGTTGCCGATCATTATGAGTATAAACGATTGTCATAGGACTCTGCAGTGGCCAGTCTGTTAAAAAGAACGACCTTAGTAGGTCTATTCACTGGACAGTATACTTCATTGTAAATAATACATTTTAAGTATTAACCATACACGTGTATGTTTAACAGTTTCTGAAATAAAGCAGTGGTGATAGGGGAAAAATTTCCTGAAATAGAAAGGAAGAAAGTCAGGATAGGATAGGAAAGGTAAAGCCTCGTACACACGGTCGGACTTCCATCTGACTTTTCCATGTTTTTTTGTCCGAACGGAGTTGGTTGGGAACACCCATAGCATACACACGCTCGGACTTTTCTGCAAACTTTCTTAAAACTTCTTACAACATCACGTGTTTTTTCTGCTCTTTTCTGATCTTTACTGCCACCCTTTGGTCAACTTCTGCTATTGTTGGTTGATTTTAACATTAGTTGTTTTGTCCATCGGACTAAAGTCCGATGGTTATCTGTACACACGGTCGGACTTTGCTCCATCAAACTTTTGTTGGGCAAAAGTTTGTCCGTTTGCAGACCCAACTTTTGTCCGATGAAATCCAAAACGAAACAAAATAAGTTTGTCCGATGGAGCGTACACATGGTCGGATTGTTGGTCCAACTTGCTCAAAATGAAGTTTGTTGGCCAAAAGTCCGACCGTGTGTACGGGGCTTAAGTGTTGAGAAACCGAGAATGGAGAGAGGAAGAATGGGGATATGGTCAACAGGTTCTGCTTGGTGGACCATTTTGGACTGAAAATCACTTTGAAGAAATTATTTTACAGGAGAACTCAGCCCTATCAGCTTATGTAAGTGAAACAATAATCTAGATGCTGGGAATAACCATTTTATCCAGTGAAATAAAAAAGTGTTCCTATTTTAGGGTACCCTGAAATCTCATCCATGTATTATTGTGCACTACATTTTTACCATCTAAAGTACAGTATCTCTAATTGAAGCTGAACTTTAGAAAAAACATCCTTTTTTACAGTGAATTTGTTCATACCTGCAAATTGTTTCTACCTGCTAATTCTGTTCAGCCCATTTTGGGATCCCCACAATCCTGCCAAGCATCATAAACAGATCCCCAACCTCTAAGCAGTTCACCTTGATCAAGCAGCCACTCACTGTCTACTTATTGGACAATGAAGGAGAAGGGGCACACTGATAATATCTCTGTGCTCCCACAAAAATAGTCAGTGTTAACCCTAGTACATACGGGCCGAATGTCAGGCGACATCAGCTGGTTCAACAGAAGCTGGCTTCTGTCAGATGTGTATGCTGGAAAACCGCCTCCTGGTCAGCGTTCTCAGCCAATGGCTGCAAGCCAAGGTCAGAGTGTGTGGCCATCCCCCTCATCATACATAAAAAAGAACAGCAGGGGAGATTGCTGCACTAACATTGGATTATTAGTACATCGGCTAGTGGTGTGTACCAGGCTTTAAGCTGGCCATTCCTGCTCAACTCAAAATTTGAACAGTGTATGGCCTTGCCAGCACCATCCCACCCAACAAACTTTGAATGTTAGACTGGCAGCACTGTTTGAATGCTGCTGTGCAAGGAATTCTACCAACCCACAAAGAGAACCTATCTAATATGATTTAAATTTTCAAACAGGGGCGTCAGATGTTTATGCAAGAAATCAAAACCTTTACAGTTAGTTTTCAGAAATGATCTACATTGCCCATTTCAATATCTTTAGTTAAATATCATGTTTCCTTTTATTGCCCAAATTGAATGCAACAGTAAAATCCGTGGGCTTAACAGAAATGCCAAACTCAGAAATCTGCATGAAGAAGGTATTTCTGCCTAGTTGCCATATCATTGCACTTATTCTTTAAAATAAAGTTCTATGTTAAACCTCACATATATACCTGTACATTTTTATCCGTTCTTTGTACTGGAAACACTTAAAGGTGATTCTTGATTGGCTGAATTGAGCTCACGGTTATTTGCCTTATTAGATATGGTCAGTCAGATGTACTTTGCAGCGAGCAACACCAGCGCTATATACACAGATGTGCTTACAGTTCAGTTGGTTAGAGAAGAAATCACTAACAATTACCCATTACCCATTCTCGCTGCTAATGTATGCTGTTCAACTAAATATACTTAAAGTTATTTAGGCCATGAAAAGTCTTCCTTCCAATTGTTAGCTGCGCTTCAAATCCTACACAATCAGGCAGACATAATGAGAACACTATAAGGAGATCAGCTTTTCTCAACCAGGGTTCTTCAAGAGGTGGCTCGGGGTGCCTTGGGCAGTGAGCAAGGATGGATTGATCTGCTGCCCGATGGCACCTGCATTGTAATGACACCAAACTCACTTGACTGGGTCAACAGTGTGGGACCAGTACAGCCTTCCTTCCTATCAGGTAATTAGCCTTGATGTTTTTAGCTGTTTGTAAGGGGTCCTTTTACTAATCTACGGGGAGTCCTTACACCTATTGACCATTAATGTAAGGGTGATCAAGAGAGCACTTTTTTGACTACCACTTTTAGGCCTCATGCACACTGGACATTATAATCATTTATCAGAGTTATGCCTTGTACACACGATAGGAATTTCCGATGGAAAAAGTCAGACGTACTTTTTCCATCGGAAATTCCTACCGTGTGTGTGCCCCATCGGAGTAATTCCGATGAATTCCATCGGAGTTTAAAAATAGAACATGTTCTATTTTTCTCCGATGGAATTCCGGCATTAGAGCGTCTTTACAGCTTAAAAACTCCTCTCAAAACCCTCTAGTTCTGGGGGGGGGGGGGGTTCCAGCTAGAAAATACCCCTGCCAAAAACTGCTGATAACAGCCTATGTGTGCATGGACACATAGGAACACATGCTGGGGAGTTTATTGACTGCAGAGAAAAACGTCTAAAGCCAAAAACAGCAGCTGTAAAAACATCCAGTGTGCATGAGGCCTAAAGGTAGCGCATCAGCAGGGGGCCGGCTGTGAAAAATCAAGAAGTAATTGAAAGCTACGCAAACAGTGGAGGTAGACCGTAGTTGTCAGATTGTGCCTCACTGTTACAGGGCGGGTTGTGGCTGTATTGAAGGGCGGGTTTTGTCTGTGTTGCAACCCGCCCTTAGACACAGGCAAAACCCACCGTTCAACACACCAAACCCGCCCTGCAACACAGACAAAACCAGACCTTCAGCACACTGTAAACCTGCCCCGCAACAGCGAGGGACAATCTGACAACTACGGTCTCCCTCCGCTATAGAGTCACCCATGTGGGTGTATACACAGTGGTAAATGACAACTCACTCTCTCCCTCCTCCTCCATGCCCACTAACCAGCTAAGCACAATGGGGGCTGGAAATGAAATCTTGATTGATGGTGGCTTCAGCTCCCTCCTATTCTAAAACACACACTGGAGGGGCATGACACAGACCGTGATTGGCAGAAATCTACCCACACCATACTATTGCCAAAAAAAATAACAATTTGATTTAAAATATATATTTTTATGACAATTTTTAAAATAGTTTATTGATATTAATTATTTTTTCACCCTGTATCCCAAAGGCTTTTTTTTTTTTTTATTTTGAACATATGACTAGTAATGGACTAGAAGCTCCTCCTGCCACTGTTTCCCAACAGACAGGCTGGGAAAGAGCTGGATCATGTGACAGCTGTATATTGATTAAGACAAAAGGGTACTCAATTATAATTTTTTTATTAAAATAATTACAGTGCCATCATCCATATACAGAAAGAGAAGGACTAATATTAATTAAACAGTGTGTGTTTAGTATCACTTTAAGTATGCAGCTCTAGATTCCAAATGATCCACCCTTTGTATGACAAATATAGAAGTTCATTATGTGTTAAATTTTCCTTTTGGAACCTGCAGTCACTTATCACTGGGATGGATGCTTGCGTGTCATGAGAGACCTATCTGATAGAGTTATCACAGTGATATATTGCAGCCATAGGAGATTTGTAAGAGTGAATATTAATCCATTTCATCAGCTACTGCCCCAGTGCCACTTGAAAGTATGATTCCCCTACCAGATTTATTTTAAACCTTAGTGCAAACAGGCTCTTAGCTTGGGTAGAACTATTTGGAAGTGCAAAATAAACATTTATTTATGACAGTGTTATCAATCACCAACTACTGCTACTGGTACTTAATAAAGTCCTAGAAAGACTCCAGTACCACAGGCAATTTGAACAGAATCTAATTAATTTTTCAATGTATTTTTGCACTATAGATATAAACTGGGACAACCTAAAGTAAAACATGAAAACATGAGCATGCCTCCCAAGAGTCTCAATTTTAACAACATTGGCCCCATTTTTGGGTCCCAGAAGGGGTAGGGCATAGATATCATAGTGTCATCATCCATATACCAGGGTGGAGTCTAATTGGATAATTACTAGGACAGAGTTTAATGTGTCCTGTTTTCAATTGTAGAAATAGTAGGTTATGTATGGGTAGAATATGCAAACTCCATGCAGATAATATGTCAGTCAGAAAAAAAACAAAAAACGCCAGCAGTGTTGCTGACTATTGTACTCCCAGATGGCTTCAATACAGGGGACTGGATGCTATGAGTATTATAGTAACCTGACCATGTAATCTAGTTTTCTAACCAGTGACTACAGAAGCTGTCAGTGTGGGATGTTAGCCAGGATAGCTGTCAAACAGGAAGAAAGCTTCATGTTAAACACTGTCATTAGTGCACTTTAGGCCTACAAGAGGACTAATCTGCCCATAAATGTGTCACTGCTATTAGTGTGGATTGGACCTAGGAAGGCCTGCCTCATAAACATGTCACTGCCTTTTGAATACGTTGGTTCTGTTAATTTGATCTGTCAAGAAGGATTCATGTAGTAGGAAAGGGAAATCAGTCACAGTGAGTATGTCATAAAGACATAGGGAGGTCTCCAGCCACACCACTTGAAGAATCCTCTGGTTTGGGACACAACAAAATGGCCATTTAGATATAGGGCATGACATTGATTCACACAGAAGATCTGATAGAGTTTGTTATATACACACGTCTCATAATACATCCCTGCACAACAGCTGTTGACTAGTTTAATTAAATAGATTATACTGAAATTGGTTAGGTTTGGCCTTAAAGCGGAGTTCCACCCATTTAAAAATCAGCGGCTACAAAAAGTGTAGCTGCTGACTTTTAATAATCGGACACTCACCTGTCCCACGGTCCAGCGATGTGGGCAAACAAAGCCCCGCTCCCCTTCCCCTTCTCTCCGCAGCAAACTGACTGTGGGCGCCCGACTGTGGCTTCACAGCCAGGCACGCACTGCGCATGCGCGAGCCACGTTGCACGCTGCGATTGGCCGGGCAATCTTCTTGGACCTGTGACGTGTCCCAGAAGATTGTACGGAGGGAGGGGGGAGAGGAGAACTTCCTTCCGGCGCTGCAGAGGCCTGGGAAGAAGTGGGAGCTGGGTGCCTCTAAATAGAGGGTGTCCGCTCCCCCCCCCACCCCCAAAAAATGACATGCCAAATGTGGCATGTCAGGGGGTCACCTTCACTTAAAGTGTAAGTTCCATTTTTGGGTGGAACTCCGCTTTAACAGCAACACGAATCTCAAATACCCAGAATCTTACTTGTCCAATCTTTAATGCACCACAGTCTTCCAAAAATATTTTAATTAAATGTATAGTATACTGTATTGTCCAAAGCAACAAATTATTATTAAAATAGGTAGCCAGATATATAGATACATGGAAGAAGTAGAGAGAATATTATCATGCCTTTATATTCTCGTGTAGCGCCCTCCTCACTCCCCTCTTTCTCTCGTCTCGTCTTTCTTTTGTCTAGGGGTATCTTAGAGGGGAGGGAGCGGGGACACCATGCCTGGCTTCCACCACATGTGTCAGTGCGGTATAAGCAACGTTCTTGTATTACCTTCGGGTCAGTGCTGTGCACCTGGATCCTCCCTCCAAGAGTCACCTTGAACAATGTCTGTCAGGAAATGAGCCCCACACCATAAAAGTTCAACACTCCTTTATTCTTCTCGAATGAACACAATCAGTTGAACTCCCTTGGTAAAAACAGAACAGGAAAGGAGGTGTGGATGCGAGTAGGCTCAGACACAATGTAGTTCTCCACTTTCCTTCCTGAAAGTGGGTTACGGTCTCCGCACGAGGGGGAATTTCTTTCCAGGCGGTCTCCGACGAGAGGCTCACCTGTCACCGGCAATATGCTGCACCGGGTCTTCAAGTGAGGAGCTCCCCCCGGTCCATTGCGCCTTCCGGATTCGGGTACCCACTCCCGGGGTTCCCTAGGATCTCCTTCCCTCGTGGAACTCAGCGTTGGGCACTGAGCTCCGGACCTCCATCCGAGTACCTCACCCCAGGCTAAAGGTGCCTGGGATGGAACACGACCTCCGATTGTCCTCTAGGCCTAGGCCACCCAAAAGACCGACACGAACCACCGTCCACAAGCTGAAGGTGCTTGGGACTCCGACCTCGTGACAAAGATGGCCGGCCCCTTTATACCCTCTCCCAGCAAGCACGGCGGATTCCCCGCCCCACCATACCACTGCCAAGGGAGGACAAAAAGGAGGCACAGCACACAGCAATGATTCAATCCCAGCCCAGGGCGACAGCGCCACCCACTGGGCTGCAGGGAATTACACACCACTGATGTCTCTGCCAAGTTCAAATTTACACCCGGGAAAGTACATACCCGCTACACTTGTAAAAGCAGGGAATAAATAAGGGAGTATGAAAAAGACATATGGATTGATTTACTAAATCATTCTGCAAGCGCATTTGCTCCAGTGCTCAGTAAATGAGGTGAAGCATCAATCTGCGAAGAATATCCAGTAATACGCAAGAAAAATTAAAAAACACAGCATTTTTGCTTGCACATAAATGGATGATGGAAGTCAGCAGAGCTACCCCTCATTTACTAAGCCCACTGGAGCAAATGCCCTTGTAGAGTGCGACCGCACTCACAAAGTGCATAGTCTATTTGCCTTTAGTAAATCAACCCCATTGAGACAAAAACCCTGTAAGATCTACCATAGACTATTAACACTAAGGCCTGCCATAGATGGAGCAATTTTCTTTCCTGCAACCACAAGTTGCAAGAAAGAAAATCACTCGATTCCCTCATCAACACAGTCAGTGTGTGAGGCGGCGGAGGGAGCTGTCCCGGCTGGGCGAACACATGAATTTTTGCTAGCAGCTACAACAGCCGCTAGCAATATAAAATATAGGTGGCCAGGAGTGCAAAGTTGTGGGCGCAACTCAGTCCCTAATTCAACAAGGTATCTGAAGGAAAAAATATGCCCATGGGACTTTTTTGGGGGGATTGTGACAAGAAAAAAGTTAATACCATATTACATAAAATGATCCATCCTTTTATTCCATATTTAACCTGTAACCTTTTACTTGTTTTTTTGAAAAGCCCATGGCGTGTGAAACACACCCAAAAACTCCACCCGGTGCCAAAAAAAGTGCACACACATAAAGAGTGACACAAAACGTGCAACGGGTGTTACACTTGTCCTCCACTAGGAAGGACCTTACCCTGATCCCCCGAGGCGTTAGGCTCCTGACGGGGACTGAGGTACATCACGCGGTCCATCTGGCCGAAACCAGATGGACCCCTTTCTCTGGAGGGTCTGCCGAAACAGACCCACCCAAGTACTAGGTGGGGCTCCCCCGAAGGGAGACCCCATGAGAGCAGGTGAACTAAGCCAGAAGGCCATGTCCACCGACACCCAAGTCGTTCAGGGCAGGCCCGAGGACCTACACCCTACTAAACACACTGTGACAAACGTGCAGACAACCAACAAAAAAATACAAAAAAGTGACAAAACACGGGGTTAAATAATAAGAAAGTGGGGAGAAGGAAGGTGGGAGAGTGAAAAGTGGCCATTGTGCAATACAATGGCCAGGCCCTCCGGCCAGGAATAAAAAATTCCTCCGGTCCCAGCCAAAAGGCCCGGCCCAGGAGGCAGGTGCTAAAAAAGCGTGTTTATGGTGCAGTGACCATGATGCCATATATCAATGTGACCCTCACTCGTTTTACTTGTGCTACAGGTAATGTGAAGGCTCTTTTGGTGCACATTTCAGGAACACATTTGGAATCCAAGGAGGGGGGTAAAAATGCCAACACAGTACACTCCACTAAAGATCCGTTCAACTCAGTTCTGCTTTGGATCTCAAATGAGGAAAAGAACTCAAATAGGAACTAGTGGGCCACGGCAGTCTGTAGGCCTAACAATGATATAAAGTATTTGTGGATTGAGCAAGTGCTCGCTCACCCCTCCGGACGCAATCCCAGTCCGGGAACTTCCACCTGCTGTGTCTCCTCACACAGCTCTGCAGCAGTCTGGTATCCGGCTCAGCAGCGGTTGAAAAAAACCGAGTCAGATGCCACCCAGGCTCGAGATGGGGTGGAAGGCTCTTTGGGTAACAGCGCAAGGCCCAGGCTTCAGGCCTTGCACCACGGTGGATCCGCACAGGAAGATCTCTCCCTTGAAGTCTCGTGTCCCAAAGAGGCCGAGCCCAGCCTCGCCTCCTCCTTTTATAACCTCTCCCATGAGTCTCTGGGGTGGAAACATTGCTGAAAGGGGTTCTGGGTAACGTAGTCTCTCTCCTCTGCTTTCACTTCCAGTAAAGTCTCTTCTCTACTCCCTCCCGACTCACCTCTCACCGGAAAGTCCTGTCTCTCTCTATTAAAGGGGAATACCCCGCTACATACGGTATGTAGTTTTTCTTCCTTTTATAATTTTCATGACCTGGTCTTTCCACGGATACATTGAATTTGATTGTCTCCTGAAGAAGTGAACATTGCTTCACGAAACCTGTTGAGATATAGTCCAACACTTACCTACCTCTCTATTTGTACAGTGTTGCCTTAATGTGGAAATATACATCAACGTTGACTTGCTTCTTGTCCAATTTTTATATTATGACATATGTATAGCTCATTTTGTCTATTTTTAACTTGTTAAGACCCCTGTCATTAATTCATTTATTTATTATTTCATTTTTTTTACCGTCTACACCATTTTGGGAAGATTTTTCTTTGCTTCCTATCCCAGAGACAAAAGAAGAAATGATAAAAAAAATATCTCTCTAAAGCCATGGGATATTCCATATCAGACAGTCTACTAAATGCTTCGCTGTTGCAGGATTTCCCCTCAATGCCTGTTTCTGTGGCAACTCAAACATTCTGGATTTTCCATTGCTTTCTACGCCGATGACAATGGTCACCAGGACCAAGTAAGGCTGACGCACCCCTGAAGGCTGATACCCTTCCACATTCTATACAAAACTCAGCAAAAAAGTTTTGGAGCCTCATACACATGATCGGACATCAAACCAACTTTTTTGTGGATTTTTGTTCGAAGGGCGTTGACCGTGAACTTGGTATGCATACACACGGCAGGACTTTTTCAGCCAACTTTCACCAAATCACGTGTTTTTTCAGCTATTTACCGCCACCCTTTGGTCAACTTCTGTATTGTTGTCTGATCTTTTGCATTGGTTCTGAGCATGCGTGTTTGTATTTTGGACTTAAGTCCGATGGACTTGTGTACACGCGATCGGACTTTGCATCATCGGACTTTTGTTGCCGGAAAGTTTGTCTGTTTGCACAGCGAACATTTGTCCGATAAAAACCGAAAAATGTTGTCCGATGGAGCGTACACATGGTCGGATTTTCTGCAAAAACAGGTCCGCCGAAGGATTGTTGTCAAAAAGTCAGATCGTGTGTATGGGCCTTTAGTATGTACCTAGGTATCTGAATTATGTTTAGATCTTGCTGTACATGGGGAGTGCTGTAATGGTTAACATGCAGTTGGCCTTCAGAGCAATAACCCAAGGCTCTTCTGCAACTCCCACTCCCAAGGTCAGAAGATAACTCACCATATCAAGATCTGCAGTCCTTCCACTGAAAACCATTTTCCTTTATTTTATTTTACTATACAATCAAAGATACTGTCATAAAATGTAGAAATGCAGTACAGCTTCCTAGCCTCCACAGCAAGCATGGCTGGAGCGTTAACATATTTTGTTATAGTGATTTATGTCTATATCTATCATACATATAAATATAAATTCAGATTTCAATAAAAAGTGCTCTTTTCAAGACAGTTATGTGACCTCTCATGGCAGAGAAATTAAACCATAACTCTACACTGTGCACTATGCAAACAAGGAATGGAAACTGAATCGGCTATTTGGCACAAAGGTCATGCCAATATTAATGCAAACAGCCACATGGATGGATTAACCAGGGAAAAATATGAACCTCCTCCCTGAGTAAATATCCACTGGACCATGAAGGATTTGCAGTACGGTGAGCGGTTTAATTGTTCATAATGGAACCCACTTTAGATCTATGGATCATAAAAGGTGTTAACAGAATTCCCCTGGTCAGGGGATCTGATGATGAATATGATAAAACACGTGTTAAACTGCAAAGCATGTGTTGAATGAACCGCGAGGGCCTGACGGATTTTATTACCGTGCATAAAATAGATCCAACATTTTTAGTATTGCAACTGACTGGAAGCAACCAGTGTTATTTTGGTAATGAGGAAGGTCTGTACGGAGGAATATTCTAATCTACTTTGTCAAATGTCCAAACAAAGTGCTACTGTGCAGTCAGATGATTAGGAGAACTTGTTTGTATCAAAAAAGAAATATGTCCTTGATGACAATTAAAATGAAAATCCGGATAGTAAAAGAGCAACAAAGTTTACAAAAGTGGGATGATTAATAGTATATATATATATGTAGCGACCTCACCTCTCACTCCCTCCTTCTCTGTCAATGTCAATGGCTCTCGTCTAGGGGACCAGGGAGGAGAGTGTGGCGCACCACCAACTCGCATCCTCCAGTGTGTAGAGGTGCGAGCTATAACCAATTACTCTCGGGCCTGTGCCCATGTCCAGAGCCAAAACTTCCCTTGAGAATGACCTTTAACTCCCAGAAAGCCAAGTTCCACACCATTGAAAGTCCAACACTTATTTATTCTTTTAGAGCAATAAATAGTCCTTTACGAGCAGACTGGTTAGACAACGAACAGACAAGGTGAAGCGGAAGGTCCAGGCACAAACATGAACTTGTTACTCTCCTGTTTTGGTGTGCGCAAACAGGCTTGGCGCACGGTCGCTGCCACTGACCGTGAGGGTGGTCGCTGCCACCGACCGGGTGAATTAGGCTTGAGGTCTCTGCCACCGACCTGGGTTTCAGTTGGGTCGCTGCCACCGACCATGAGAACGTAGACTACCTTCTTGAGATGCGGCCCCTGTCAGGTGAGTCATCCATCCGGACGGTCACCAGAGGCCTCCACCATCACCAGCCAATGCTGCGCTGGATCTCCGGGAAGGTCACTTCTCTGGTCCCCCTCACCCTGGATTCGGGTGTCCAACACCGGAGGATACCCTAGGAATCCTCCATCCCTTGCGAGACCCATTCGAAGGTACTGGGCCCCAGGCCTCCAGAGAGTACCTCACCCCAGACTAAAGGTGTCTGGGGTGGAATTGCAGCTCCGTCCCCGGGCCGAGGGCGCCCGGAGACCACCAGCACTCACACCCAGGCTGAAGGTGCCTGGGCGTGGACCCCAAGCGGAAGATGTCTGCCCCTTTTATCCCCTCTCCCAGCTTGCACAGCAGGTTCCCCGCCCCGCTGTACCACTGCCGTGAGAGGACAAAAAAGAGCACAGACCTCCAATGGTGGTTCAACCCCGGCCTATGGCGACAGCGCCACCTATAGGTCGCAGGGAACTGGACACCACTGATATCCTCCACTGGCATAAATTGGTCCATGAACCCTAACAATTGCTGCATCTGAGCCTGTTATCACTCAGATGCCTCCCCTAAATGTAACCACCCGCTACATACACTTACTACTTTAGGTAATCCGGATTGAACCCCCTTCTGCCTTCATTCTTAGTAATAACTTACTTAAATCTGTCCAAACAAGAGTCTAGTAGACATCCCGGGTATGATAAAGTTTGAAACACAAAATCATAAATTATAATATAATAAATAACTATAAATAATTATAACTAATAATAATATAATTATAATAAAAACTATTCAATAATGTAATCAAATCAAAAACACTGACATTTGCTCAGTTGCAGAATTGTCGCTGTCATTAGATTTAGTGTTTGATGACGAATTTCCCCACAAATCGCTATCGCTCAATTCTGCGAGTGATTCTAATTTATTACCACTGTATTCTAGCTGGTCTAAAACCACTTTTGACATAAAGGGACACTTTTTGGTTGCTATGGACAATCTCCAGTTTGCAGGCAGAAATAACAGTTTTTATAATATGGACACTGGACAGACCACTAGGGACAAAGGGGATGTGTAATTATTTGATACAGTACTGTAATCTGTAAGATTACAGTATACTGTATGTGTATTGTGTTTTTACTTTTTTGAATTTGCCGCCGAACTCCGCCCCCGTGCGCCACGCCGCTCGGGAACGGAGCTCGGCGGCACCCGGCAGTCACCAGTGTGTGAATCGAGCGAGGAGACAGCTCGCACACACAGCGGGACACATCGCAGGATCCAGGGACAAGGTAAGTAACTTCCCTGTATCCTGCAATGCGATCCCGAGTCGGGCTCGGGGTTACCGCTTTGGACATGAAAAATCCACCCCGAGCCAGACTTGGGATTACCGCCAGGGAGGATAAATGATGCTCAATTGGTACTAAGGAGCCCAAAGTGTGGCAAGACAATATCCCTCACACCATTACAGCACCTTCTCCAGCCTGAACCTACAAGGCAGGATGGATCCATGCTTTTTTTATGCTGTTTACACTAAATTCTGTCCCTACCATCTGAATGTCGCAGCTTAAATCGAGACTCATTAGACCAGGCAACATTTTTCCAATCTTCTATTGTCCAATTTTGGTGATCCTGTGCAAATTGTAGCCTCAGTTTCCTGTTCTTAGCTGACAGGTGTGGCACCCGGTGTGGTCTTCTGCTGCTGTAGCCCATCTGCTTTAAGGTTCGATGTGTTGTGCATTCAGAGATGGTATTCTGCATACCTTGGTTGTAACCAGTGGTTATTTGAGTTACTGTTGCCTTTCTGTCATCTCAAACCAGTCTTTCTATTCTCCTCTGACCTCTGACCTCTGACCTCTGGTTGTGCATGAAAATCCCAGTAGATCACCAGTTTTTAAAATACTTAGACCAGCCCGTCATGCTACGTTCAAAGTCACTTAAATCCCTTTTCTTCCCCATTCTGATGATAGGTTTGAACTTCAGCAAGTCATATTCACCAAGTCTAGATGCTTAAATCCACTGAGTTGCTGCCATGTGATTGGCTGATTAGCAATTTGTGTTGCCAAGCAATTGAACAGGTGTACCTAATAAAGTGGCCGGTGAATGTATATCAGATGATTGCTTCACTTGTAGCAGTATCCAAAAACTGCAGCTGCAATCTAAATTGGGCAATGAGCCCACAGATGCATTCACCAGTCACTGAGGCTGGGTTCACACTAGTGCGACACGACATCTGTCCTACTTTGGATCCGACTTTGCCCTGCGACATGAAGCCGACATATGTCCGACTTTCAATGAACGGGGATCCGACTTGGATCCCCGCCAATAGCAGGCACTGTGTTTGGTATGAATCTTGAGGGGGAACTCCAGGCCAAATTTTAAATAAAAAACGGGCATGGGTTCCCCCTCCAAGAGCATACCAGGCCCTTGGGTCTGGTCTGGATTTGAAGGGGAACCCCTACGCCGAAAAAACGGCATGGGGGTCCCCCCCAAAATCCAAACCAGACCCTTATCCGAGCACGCAACCTGGCAGGCCGCAGGGGAAGAGGAGGAGACGAGAGAGCGCCCCCCCCCCTCCTGAACCGTACCAGGCCACATGCCCTCAACATGGGGGTTAGGTGCTCTGGGGCAGGGGGGCGACCTGCGGCCCCCCCACCCCAAAGCACCCTGTCCCCATGTTGATGAGGACAGGGCCTCTTCTCGACAACCCTGGCCGTTGGTTGTCGGGGTCTGCGGGCGGGGGGCTTATCGGAATCCGGGAGCCCCCCTTGATAAGGGGGCCCCCAGATCCCGGCCCCCCACCCTATGTGAATGAGTATGGGGTACATCGTACCCCTACCCATTCACCTGGTGGAAAAAAAATGTCAAGAAAAAACACAACACATCTTTTTTAATTAATTTATTGCACAGTTCCGGGGTCTTCTTCCGACTTCGGGGGTCTCCGCGCTCTACGGTTCTTTCTTCCGCCGGGCCTTCGCTATCTTCTTCCAGCTCTTTTGCTAGCGGGGCCCGGTCTTCTCCGTCGCCTTCTTCTTCTCCCGCTCTCCGGTTCTTCTCCCGCTCTCCGGTTCTTTCTTCCGCCGGGCCTCCGCTAACTTCTTTTAGCTCTTTTGCTAGCGGAGGCCCGGTCTTCCCGTCGTCTCGTCCGGCTCTCCGTTGTCCTTCTGCCGACCCCTCCACTAACTTCTTGTAGCTCTTTTGCTAGTGGAGGGGCCGGTCTTCCCGTCGCCGTCTTCTTCTCTCTTCTCCTCCTCGATGTTGACGCGTTGCTTCCTCCCGCTATAATACTGGCTGTTCGCTCCGCTCCGCATTAATATAGGCTTCTCATGACGTCACAGTCACATGCTCCCATGACGTCACAGTCACATGCTCCGGGGCCACCGGAGCATGTGACTGTGACGTCATGAGAAGCCTATATTAATGCGGAGCGGAGCGAACAGCCAGTATTACAGCGGGAGGAAGCGACGCGTCAACATCAAGGAGGAGAAGAGAGAAGAAGACGGCGACAGCGACGGCGACGACGGGAAGACCGGCCCCTCCACTAGCAAAAGAGCTACAAGAAGTTAGTGGAGGGGCTGGCAGAAGGACAACGGAGAGCCGGACGAGACGACAGGAAGACCGGGCCTCCGCTAGCAAAAGAGCTAAAAGAAGTTAGCGGAGGCCCGGCGGAAGAAAGAACCGGAGAGCGGGAGAAGAACCGGAGAGCGGGAGAAGAACCGGAGAGCGGGTCTTGAAGAAGAAGGCGACGGAGAAGACTGGGCCTCCGCTAGCAAAAGAGCTAAAAGAAGTTAGCGGAGGCCCGGCAGAAGAAAGAACTGGAGAGCGCGGAGACCCCCGAAGTCGGAAGAAGACCCCGGAGCTGTGCAATAAATTAATTTAAAAAGCTGTGTTGTGTTTTTTCTTGATTTTTTTTCCCACCAGGTGAATAGGTAGGGGTACGATGTACCCCATACTTATTCACATAGGGTGGGGGGGCCGGGATCTGGGGGCCCCCTTATCAAGGGGGGGCTCCCGGATTCCGATAAGCCCCCCGCCCGCAGACCCCGACAACCAACGGCCAGGGTTGTCGGGAAGAGGCCCTGTCCTCATCAACATGGGGGCAGGGTGCTCTGGGGTGGGGGGGCCGCAGGTCTCCCCCTGCCCCAGAGCACCAAACCCCCCATGTTGAGGGCGTGCGGCCTGGTACGGTTCAGGAGGGAGGGGGGCCGCTCTCTCGTCCAGCCCTCTTCCCCTGCGGCCTGCCAGGTTGCGTGCTCGGATAAGGGTCTGGTTTGGATTTTGGGGGGGACCCCACGCCGTTTTTTCGGCGTAGGGGGTTCCCCTTCAAATCCAGACCAGACCCAAGGGCCTGGTATGCTCTTGGAGGGGGAACCCATGCCGTTTTTTTTTAAATTTTGTGTGGAGTTCCCCCTCAAGAGCAGCAGAGCACAAGTCGCATGCCAAAGTCGGATCATGCAAGACTGCGGTCCGACTTTGATCCGACTTCAATGACAGTCAATGGGCTGAAGTCGGATCAAAGTCGGACCAAAGTAGTACAGGGAGCATTCTCAAAGTCGGACCGACATGTGTCGGACCAGTTAAGACGGCTCCCATAGGGAAAAATTGATTTTCACACATCATGCTCATGAGCTCCCAATGTCGGAGCGTTTGTCGGACCAGTGTGAACCAGGCCTTAGTCTTTTTTTCCAATGCTTTTTATTTAACACAACTTGTAGCCGTAAAGGGATGGAGGGTTAGGGGGAAAGTTCAGATACCTTGTGCAGATCACTGAGGAACTTGAGATCCAGAAGACAAATACAACTCCTTGTCAGCGGATCTTGCTCACCCGGATAGGCCTAGCAGCCGGAATGATGCACGGATAAAAGTCTCTGCCACAGACTTGAGTGAAATGAATAACTGTTTGTACAATCCTCTGCCACAGGATTCAGTGATCAGTAATAGACAAGCGAACACAGCTACACAGTACCTAAAGTCCCTTTAAGCCATCCGGAAGTACTGTGCGGTAGATTGGTTAGGATGCATCCTCCAATTGAGTCACCAGGCCCTTCTTGAGATACCAGCCTTTCGCTCAGTTCTCTCCAAGATGAGTCCTCCCCCCGGATCCTTCAATTGCTCGGCTTCTCCCTGCAGGCAAGACAGAACAGGACCACCTCTGAACCAGTAGGCCCCAGACAGGCTTCTGGGCCTACTTGCAGTCACGTAGCCTCGGGCCAGTAGGCCAGAGGCAGAAGAGCAGTTGTCACATGCCTTAGGCCAGGCGGGCCATGAGGTCAGAGAGAGAGAGAAAGATGGCGTCTGCCCCTTAACTATCCTCCCCCAGAATGCACAGCGGTGAACCACTCCCACTGGGCTGTTTCTGGGGAAAGGGACACCCAATACACCTTAGCCTGTTGTCCTTCCATCACTGGCCTGTGGTGACAATGACACCTATAGACGACAGTGTGGAACTGCACACAACACAGCCAATGCTGGAGCAGAGGCTAATTTAGCCATAATATTGAATCTGAACTATGTACAGAACAGATAACCCACTAAATTTACACGCGAGCGCCTGGTCAACAGGAGCAGGGCGCTACACATACAATAGAATAGAATAGAATCAAACCATGTTATTTACTTATCTGCAATGTGTTATATAAAAAAATAATAATACTTTGTAAACTATTTGCTGTTACAAAGCAGAGTTGCGAGTTGTCAAGCAACTTTAGTGAATATAGTTATAAGATATATTCAGTTGTTACATTCACCTCTGACACAGCCCACCACTGACAATTTCTGTCTTCTGCATCCATTACAATCAATTCTGTAGCAAACGCCCTGCATGTCTTTCTTGTATGCTTTCTGGCTTGGCACACACGGCAAATCACTAGGTGGCATTCATGTTCTTCATACATAGGAAGAGCACACAGAATGAGATACTGTATGTCTGAAGTACATCTGGGAATGTACAGACAAACAAAACAAGTGTGATCGGTGGGAGTTCCTGCAGAGATGAATCTTCCATGCCACTGGCAGGAAACATGACAAGCTAGTCAATGTTCAGGTCACTGATTCTTAACTACAACTAGTAAGTCGAAGTACGGGATCAAAAACTGCAATCATCAAAGCGCAGTTTGCAATTCCTCGTACTCTTTCACCTAGAACTCAGGCAGAATTAACTGCAATACAGTACATTATTAATATAGTCCTACAACCTGCTTAGTAAATAGGGAGATAACTTGTGTAAGCACAGTGTATGATGAACCCTTTGCATTACCATAAACAGTTGCCCATGACAGCTTACCATAAACAGTTGCCCATGACAGCTTACCATAAACAGCTGCCTGTGACTGTTATGCCATTTCTAATGTGCTAGGTAGCAATAACGAGCATCTCCAAGAGTTGCTGTTGCTCATTATCACATAGGCAAAGGACCTAATATTTTCCCTTGCAGTGGAAAAAAAAATAATTAATGAACACATTTGCTGCTTTCACCATCATTTATTGATCACAGCATGTCCTGGCACAAATCCGACTCATTTGGTAAAGTATCATTTTATTGGCTGTTCTCTAGGAGATTTCTTCTTTGTTATTGGTTTTGCATGAGTACAAACCAAAAAAGGGTTGTGAAATTCATACAAAGTTCAAGAAACAAGACCAACCCCTACAGTGAAGTATTTCCATACAGTTAAACCAGCCAATCACATGTATCATAAACTGTTTAGACATCCTCAGGTTCAACAGCAATATATGTATCTTAAGACATCCCAATGAGAGCGTGTACATCCCAGGCAAACATTGCTTTTTTCATAGATGATATCCCAGCATTAAGAGTAAACACTTATGTTTGTACTATGAAACAACACTACTCTATATACAGATGTTTCACACATAAGGTAATATTCAGTAGGTATTGTAGACTCTGTTTCCAGCCAAGGGGACCAGAGTTTTTCAAATTTTTCTGATCCTCGTAGGTTAATTTATACACGAGGATCACTTGATTACCAAAACGAATCAAGTGTACTAAAGAAGGAGGGTTTAGTGATGAATGTTTTTTTTAGCATAGAATAAAAAACAAATGCATCAATAGTTTAATATAGTTTTGAAGGCTGGAGTCCTCCAAGTGGCCCTATAAGCATCTAGAGGAATTACAAATATTGGGTAAAATTAGTAGTGAGCTTGTACGGTCTGTGACCGCTGACCAACACATCGGTCGGGCATTCCTAGACCATATGATAAAAAGTGCCAATCTCAGATGGACTAACTCTAACCTTACTCATTTAAAAAAAAGAACATATGGGGTATAGTATGTGCAATGAAGGAATTTTACCTGGATTACTTTATTCCTAGACGAGACAACCAAAGACATCTGAGAGGCCAGTAATTCCTGCCAGGCATCCTGAGGCAGCTCAGGTATATCCTGGCACCAAAGAGATTTTGTTCACGTCAGTCTTTTGGGTTTAGTATGTAATAATGAAGAACAGGTATGTATAAAACAGTTTACGGTGTTGGGGCTGGAACAGCAAATCTTCAAATTTAGTGTCCTTCAAATAAATATTGGTTAACCCTGACCCTGGAATGTCATATTCCCTCAGAAAATCTGAAATTTGAAAACCCCCCATCATACAAAGTTCACACCATGACATGCTTCAATTTGTTAGTGCATCAGAATCTGCTAGTATATCTAACACTCCCCTCCCCCCAGACTGACAATGCTGCTGTCCAAAGGTGCCCTCGTGCTCTTTTATCCAGACTGGAGGAACTGACCAGAACACCAGATGAAAACAGAGGGAAAAAGTCTAAAAAAACAGAAAACAATTGCAGCCACCACATCTAATGATTGATAATATGCAATATAATATTTTTTTTTGTTTTGAGTTTAATATCACTAAGCCGACCTCTAAGCTTAAAGTGGTTCTAAAGGCAGAAGTTTTTTTTTTTATCCTAATGCATTCAATGCATTAAGATGTAAAAAAACTTCAGTATGCAGCAGCCCCAGCACCCTAATACTTACTCCTCCGATCAAGCGATGTTGCATGAGAGATTTCGGCTGCCCAGGACACTCCCTCCTCATTGGCTGAGACAGCAGCAGAGCGACATTGACTCCTGCTGCTGTCAATCAAGGTCAGTGAGCCAATGAGGAGAGAATGGACACACAGAATGGACATACAGAGCAGCGGCTCTGCTCGGGTGCCCCCATAGCAAGCTGCTTGATGTGGAGGCACTCGGCAGGAGGGGCCAGGAGAGCCGGCAAGGGACCCGAGAAGAGAAGGATCTGGTAAGTATAACATGTTTGTTATTTTTAAATGAAAATAAAACAAGACTTTAGTATCTCTTTAAAGCAGATCTTCACTCTCTCAATCAACATTGACTTATTTTAAAGTGGTTGTAAACCCATAATTTTTTTACCCCACCTGCAAGACAAAGCTATAATGAGCTAGTACGACTAGCATACTAGCTCATTATGTACCACTTACCTTAGATCGGGGCCCCCGAAGCCGTCCGTGTCCCTCTCTCCAGCCGCAGCCATCGCTGCGGCGATAGCCGGAATGTTACTTCCGGGTATTCGGCTCCAGCCAATCACAGCGCCGCTCCGGCCGGAGTGGCGAAGGCGTGACTCCACGCATGCGCACGGGAGCCGTCAAATTCGGCTAAGCCCAAGCATTGCTGGGACTTAGCCGAATTTGTGAATGGGATTAACCCCATGAATGTGCCGTTGTCTACAGCGCGCATGCGCCGTAGATAGCGGCGCCTGTGATTTTAGTAAATATCTCCTAAACCGTGTAGGTTTAGGAGATATTTCTTGCACCTACAGGTAAACCTTAATCTAGGCTTACCTGTAGGTGCAAGTTGCAAAAGTGGGTTTACAACCACTTTAATAGATGCTAGGCAGTGTTTTTCAAAGTGATTTCTCAGCAAAATAAAGCTTCAAGCCATGGATGGAAGGGTGAGTTCACTCTGAAAATTTAAAATAAATTTAATTGCGTTTTTGGTGCTCATATGCAGTGTAGTTCCTCTGCTATTGTACATAATCATACACCGGGCACAACAAACACAAACAGAGGGGAATCCACTTTGTGCCAAATTTCAAGACAATAAATTCAAGAAAGCAATAAAAAAACTGGCTTAGGCTCTGCTTCATAATTCTCAAACTATTGTGTGAAAAATAATAGCTACAAAAACAGACCAGTACCATCATACAGCACTAATTCCATCCTAAATACAATTTTATTACAAACCCTAAGAAGCCACCCAAATACAAAGAATAAAACACATATAACTGGCCAATGTTAAAAGAACCAAACCTGTTCCCCTCTCTCTCCTTTAGGGTATAATAGATGGAATGCTGAGCTCAAACGTGTAAAGCCTTCCCAAAACTTGTTTATCATATTGGGGAAATGAAATCATACACCAAGACCATTTATCATTTAGATCCTGGATATAAAAGGAATACTGTAGATAGTGTACCACCATACAGTAATGAATTTAAGGTTTCCGTCACCAGGCTAGATGCTGAAGGCTCTGGTCCATAGAGAGGGTCACAAACTTTATGTCCACACTATTAGTAGCGGACGTCCGCCAGAGGTACTTATATCGGAAGAAAACAGATGGAGAATAGTATGCCCCATGTGGACTGCAATTTAAAAAATGGATGTAGTTCCCTAAGGGGAATGCAGATGATTCAATCAATTGACACGTGGCCCAGGCATCCCTCTTCCTTTAGAGCAATGCTTACAGCACGCAATGTTGTATGCACCAAACAGGTAAGTCCAGCTATGGCCCAGATTTATAACAGATTGCAGCAAATATATTTGCCAAACACCCATAAAGTTAGATACTTAGCCATGATACGTCCAAAGATAATGGTCTTGGAGAATGCCACTTGAGAGCTGGGGTGATCAGGTGGATATGAAAAAGCCTGACCAGTTTCGCTGGTCGAGCTGGCCATTTCAAAGGCATAAAGGCAAAATTTGAGACACTCACAAAGTGTTTCGTTAAAAAATACTTTACCACTTTACATACTTTTTTGAGTTCCAAAGTTAGTGGGTGTTTTGAATTAAGGAACGCAAAGAGAAACTGTGATGGGTAAAGTGCAGATATTCATGATCAGTATAAGGCCAGATTCATATTGTTGTGGCGCATTAAGGCACATGCGTTGAGACAGCCCATTCGGGTGTGTATATGCACCCCAGTGTAGTTTATAATGCACTTAAACCTCATCGCAGAACACCACAATACACAGAGTCCTCACCTCTGCGTACTGTAATGCTCTAAGGCGCACGTGTTGTGGTGTGCTGTGTATGTGCATTGGCATCCCATTCAAAATAATTAGCACTACAGAGCAACACACATCGACCACACATTATCTCTATACACATATGTAAATCCATCCTTATACGGTCATTTCTTAACTGCCTCTAGTGAAATAAATTTTGATGATGTGGCTAAGCGGTTAGTACTTCCACCTAGCAGGACTAGTGTCTTTGGTTTGAATCCCAACCACAGGATTACCTGCCTGGAGTTTGCATATTCTCCCTGTGCCTGCGTGGGTTTCCTCTGGGTACTCCGGTTTCCTCCCTCACTCCAAAGACATGCTGGTAGGTTAATTTGCTCCTATCTAAATTGGCTGGCTTTTTCCTTGTAGGAGGTGTGTTTCAGCCAGAATGGCAGTGAGCACCCGCTGAGAGGCTGAAGTAAGCAACGCCAAGGGGAGCTGATAGCCACAGGGGGGCTCATGAACTGCTGCTTCAAAATCACTATATAAGACTAATACCAGCCCTACTGAAAGCTAGTGAGGTTTATTCCTCTAGAGTACTGACTGCGATAGTGGCAGATATCGATATTAAACTATCATTCAAAGACATTTTTCAAACATATATGATCCTGGTGGGGGGCAGCCACAACTTATATAAAGCAAAAGAACACTGTGCGAAGGTTAGAAATACTGCTTTATCCTAATTTCCACAAAAAAGTATGGGAGGAATTAGAAAAAAAAAATACATAAAAGACAATGCAGTATGTAATGGAGTATGAGCATTTTTTTTTTATTTAAAAGTTAATGAACAGCTACAGCAGAAAAATTGATGTAAAGCCACGGCGATTTTAAGAAGCATAAAAAATTCAGAACTGAAAAATGTTAAAACATTTAAGGGAAGGCTTCAGGGCCTCCAAACAGTCTGGTTCAAAACGAAGATAGGAGATTTCTTAAAGGGAAAAATGTGGCTAAAAATAACGGGCAATTCTCTCACTAGTGACTTCAACACTTTGGGCTCACTCACACCAGTTCATTTAGGCTGCATTGATCTGCACAGCTCAACACAGGCTCAACACCAGGATATATAGTAAATCGTTTTCTATGTGCCCTGTTCACACCACAACGTTACCTCGAGGTGGGTTGCAGTATGCTGCATTTCTCCACTATTAACCGGAACATAGGTGTGCGCAGCCAATTGCAGTGTCAGTAGAGCAGTGGACGGTATCAGTAGGACAGTGGATGGTGTCAGTCAGTAGAGCAGTGGACGGTATCAGTAGGACAGTGGATGGTGTCAGTCACTAGAGCAGTGGACGGCATCAGTAGGACAGTGGATGGTGTCAGTCAGTAGAGCAGTGGACGGTATCAGTAGGACAGTGGAAGGTGTCAGTCAGTAGAGCAGTGGACGGTATCAGTAGGACAGTGGATGGTGTCAGTCAGTAGAGCAGTGGACGGTGTCAGTAGGACAGTGGACGGTGTCAGTCAGTAGAGCAGTGGACGGTGTCAGTAGGACAGTGGATGGTGTCAGTCAGTAGAGCAGTGGACGGTATCAGTAGGACAGTGGATGGTGTCAGTCAGTAGAGCAGGGGACGGTATCAGTAGGACAGTGGATGGTGTCAGTCAGTAGAGCAGTGGACGGTATCAGTAGGACAGTGGATGGTGTCAGTCAGTAGAGCAGTGGACGGTATCAGTAGGACAGGGGAAGGTGTCAGTCAGTAGAGCAGTGGACGGTATCAGTAGGACAGTGGATGGTGTCAGTCAGTAGAGCAGTGGACGGCATCAGTAGGACAGTGGATGGTGTCAGTCAGTAGAGCAGTGGACGGCATCAGTAGGACAGTGGATGGTGTCAGTCAGTAGAGCAGTGGACGGTATCAGTAGGACAGTGGATGGTGTCAGTCAGTAGAGCAGTGGACGGTATCAGTAGGACAGTGGATGGTGTCAGTCAGTAGAGCAGGGGACGGTATCAGTAGGACAGTGGATGGTGTCAGTCACTAGAGCAGTGGACGGCATCAGTAGGACAGTGGATGGTGTCAGTCAGTAGAGCAGTGGACGGTATCAGTAGGACAGTGGAAGGTGTCAGTCAGTAGAGCAGTGGACAGTATCAGTAGGACAGTGGACGGTGTCAGTCAGTAGAGCAGTGGACGGTGTCAGTAGGACAGTGGATGGTGTCAGTCAGTAGAGCAGTGGACGGTATCAGTAGGACAGTGGATGGTGTCAGTCAGTAGAGCAGGGGACGGTATCAGTAGGACAGTGGATGGTGTCAGTCAGTAGAGCAGTGGACGGTATCAGTAGGACAGTGGATTGTGTCAGTCAGTAGAGCAGTGGACGGTATCAGTAGGACAGTGGATGGTGTCAGTCAGTGGAGCAGCGGACGGTGTCATTAGGACAGTGGAAGGTGTCGGTCAGTAGAGCAGTGGACAGTGTCATTAGGACAGTGGATGGTGTCAGTCAGTAGAGCAGTGGATGGTATCAGTAGGACAGTGGATGGTGTCAGTCAGTAGAGCAGTGGACGGTATCAGTAGGACAGTGGATTGTGTCAGTCAGTAGAGCAGTGGACGGTATCAGTAGGACAGTGGATGGTGTCAGTCAGTGGAGCAGCGGACGGTGTCATTAGGACAGTGGAAGGTGTCGGTCAGTAGAGCAGTGGACAGTGTCATTAGGACAGTGGATGGTGTCAGTCAGTAGAGCAGTGGATGGTATCAGTAGGACAGTGGATGGTGTCAGTCAGTAGAGCAGTGGACGGTGTCAGTAGGACAGTGGATGGTGTCAGTCAGTAGAGCAGTGGATGGTATCAGTAGGACAGTGGATGGCGTCAATCAGTAGAGCAGTGGACGGTATCAGTAGGACAGTGGATGGTGTCAGTCAGTAGAGCAGTGGACGGTATCAGTAAGACAGTGGATGGTGTCAGTCAGTAGAGCAGTGGACGGTATCAGTAGGACAGTGGATGGTGTCAGTCAGTAGAGCAGTGGACGGTATCAGTAGGAAAGTGGATGGTGTCAGTCAGTGGAGCAGCGGACGGTGTCATTAGGACAGTGGATGGTGTCAGTCAGTAGAGCAGTGGACGAAATCAGTAGACCAGTGGACAGTGTCAGTAAAGCAGTGGATATGTTAGTAGGGCAGAGGTTGGTGTCATTAGTAGAGTGGATGGTGTCAGTCAGTAGGGCAGAGATTGGTGTCAGTAGTAGTGGATGGTGTCAGTTGTTTTTTTTTTTTTTATTCTTTTTTTTATTCTTTTTTACAATTTTATTTTTTATTATTTTTACAATATTATTTTTAATATTTTTTTACAATACTTTTTACAAGCCCCATTGGGGGGTTTGGTGAGATTCCAGGGGACAAAACGTACCGGCGTACGTGCAGCAGGGGGAATCTGCGCCGCATAGGGTGATTAGGGTGTGCCCAGGCCTATGAAAAGGAACTCCCCGGACTGCGTCAGTCACTGCACCACAGCTTAACAATTGTGCTTTATTTTTTAGCCACAGTCTACCCTTCAGGAAATCTCCTATCTTGGTTAAGGCATGCCATACACGGGTCGAATTTCGAAATAATTTTCTCTTGAAAATCAGAAAATGTGTGCGATTTGTGATCCGATGGTGCCACCATTGATTTCGAAATTCGACCAACCAAACCTTCAATTTCACCTCATATTCCTACAGAAAAATTTTTTTGTGTCTAGGAATCTTCTTTTCTTTCCGGGAATTTTCTTTTTTTGCACATTTCCTTTTCGATTACATTTCTCGCACAATTCTCCCATCATTGATTAGAAAATCGTTAGTTTTTCAAAAAATTTGCAACATGTCCGATTATTAAAATTCAATGGCCGCATTAAAATCGGCTGCAGCCCACTAATGGTGCGAAATATGAACAAAAATTCTTATGCCGCGTACACACGATCGATTTTCTCGACGGTGAAAACACCGTCGAGAAAATTGACGGGAAAAACGAGGGAACGGCTTGGTTCCCTACACACGTCCGTTTTTCCCGACATTTTTTTTTTGGTCGCGAAAAACGACCGTGTGTGGGCTCCGTGGCAGTGTTTCCCTATGGGAAAACTGCCGCGGAAAAAAACGACGGGAATCACGATGAGAAAAATTAGAGCATGTTCAAATTTTTCTCGTCGTGATTATTGCCGTTTTTCCCGTCTGGAAAAATGACAAAAAGCCCACACACGGTCGTTTTTCTTGTTAAAAAAAAAAATTTAATTTTTCCCGACGGGAAAAATGATCGTGTGTACGTGGCATTAGATACGATTTTTGAAAGAAAATTGTTTCAAAATTCGACCCATGTATGGCCTGCCTAAGACTTATTTAGAGGTCCCAAATGTCTCTTAAATTTCTCAAGAAATTAATGAAACTTTGACATTTCAATAAAGTTCAAATAAAAGTAAAAAGGTAAACAGTACCTTGCATTGTACACACTGTGACACCAGTCCATACGCTACAAGTAATTATTTTAGCATGCGGGCTGGTGTAAATGAGCCCTTCAGCTACTGGTGAATAGTCAGACAAGCTTGACAAAGTATTTTAACTGTTTGTCTGTAGCAGTCATCTTTTTTAGGACCCAACAGCTCAGGGTATTCACAAAGAGATTTGAGGGTCCAAGACCAGCGGACTGTGTGCAGAAGATGCAACATTGCAACAATCGCCATTTTATTCTCTAGGGTCTCTGCTAAAAATATATATATATATATAATGTTTGGGGGTTCTAAGTCATTTTCTAGCAAAAAATACAGATTTTTACTTGTAAATAACAAATACTATATCAGAAATAGGCCTGGTCTTTAAAGCCTCGTACACACGGCTGAGAATCCCGTTGAAAAAAAAAAAACATTGGTTTTCTTGATGAGATTCTTGTCAAGCTTGATGGGATTCTTGTCAAGCTTTCCTTGCATACACACTGTCAATTAAAAATCTCGTCGTTATAAAGCGTGGTGACGTACAACACGTACGACGGCAGTATAAAGGGGAAGTTTGATTCCAATGGCGCCACCCCTTGGGCTGCTTTTGCTGATCTCGTGTTACCGCCTGTTAGTAAAAGTTTGGGGAGAGACGATTCGCGCTTTTCAGTCTTCGTGCTTTCAGTTTGTTACAGCGTGACGAATGTGCTATCTCCATTACGAACTCTAGTTTTACCAGAAGGAGCGCTCCCGTCTCATACTTGATTCTGAGCATGCGCGGTTTTTTAAGACTCGGAAAAGCATACACACGACCGGTTTTCTCGCCGGGAAACAGGCTGACGAGAATCCCGACGAGAAAAACGAGAATCCTGACGAGAAAATAGAGAGCAGGTTCTCTATTTTTCTCGTCGAGATTCCCGGCAGTTTTCTCGACAAGAAACCATACACACGAACCGGTCGTGTGTATGAGGCTTAAGTGGTAGATGCTTTGCTGGAATCTCAGCAAAATCAAAACATAGTTACCGTATTTTCCGGCGTATAAGACGACTTTTTAACCCATAAAAATCTTCTCAAAAGTCGGGGGTCGTCTTATACGCCGGTACCTGACATGTAGAATCTCAGTCAGACCACGACCGTCCATTTTTCAAAAGCCGCGCTTCCTCCCCGTGCTGTTCCGTGATAGGCGGAACACTCAGCTTCCCAGCAGAGCCTCTGTTCAGTGTTTCGCCTATCATGGATGCCCTCTCGTCTTCGGCCTCGGATGAGAGGGCATCTGTGATAAGCGGAACACTGAACACAGTGTCTGCTGGGAAGCTGAGTGTTCCGCCTATCACAGAACAGCACGAGGAGGAGGCGCGGCTTTTGAAAAATGGACGGCCGCGGTCTGACTGAGATTCTACATGTCAGGGATAAGGTATGTGATCGTCGAGGCATGCAGGAGCACAGTAAGGTATGCAATGGCACAGTGAGGTATGCAATGGAACAGTGAGGTATGCAATGGCACAGTGAGGTATGCAATGGAACAGTGAGGTATGCAATGGCACAGTGAGGTATGCAATGGCACAGTGAGGTATGCAATGGCACAGTGAGGTATGCAATGGAACAGTGAGGTATGCAATGGCACAGTGAGGTATGAAATGGAACAGTGAGGTATGCAATGGCACAGTGAGGTATGCAATGGAACAGTGAGGTATGCAATGGCACAGTGAGGTATGCAATGGAACAGTGAGGCATGCAATGGCACAGTGAGGTATGCAATGGAACAGTGAGGTATGCAATGGCACAGTGAGGTATGCAATGGCACAGTGAGGTATGCAATGGAACAGTGAGGTATGCAATGGCACAGTGAGGTATGAAATGGAACAGTGAGGTATGCAATGGCACAGTGAGGTATGCAATGGAACAGTGAGGTATGCAATGGCACAGTGAGGTATGAAATGGAACAGTGAGGTATGCAATGGCACAGTGAGGTATGCAATGGAACAGTGAGGTATGCAATGGCACAGTGAGGTATGCAATGGAACAGTGAGGCATGCAATGGCACAGTGAGGTATGCAATGGAACAGTGAGGTATGCAATGGCACAGTGAGGTATGCAATGGAACAGTGAGGCATGCAATGGAACAGTGAGGCATGCAATGGCACAGTGAGGTATGCAATGGCACAGTGAGGTATGCAATGGCACAGTGAGGTATGCAATGGAACAGTGAGGTATGCAATGGCACAGTGAGGTATGAAATGGAACAGTGAGGTATGCAATGGCACAGTGAGGTATGCAATGGAACAGTGAGGTATGCAATGGCACAGTGAGGTATGAAATGGAACAGTGAGGTATGCAATGGCACAGTGAGGTATGCAATGGAACAGTGAGGTATGCAATGGCACAGTGAGGTATGCAATGGAACAGTGAGGCATGCAATGGCACAGTGAGGTATGCAATGGAACAGTGAGGTATGCAATGGCACAGTGAGGTATGCAATGGCACAGTGAGGCATGCAATGGCACAGTGAGGTATGCAATGGAACAGTGAGGTATGCAATGGCACAGTGAGGTATGCAATGGCACAGTGAGGTATGCAATGGCACAGTGAGGTATGCAATGGAACAGTGAGGTATGCAATGGCACAGTGAGGTATGCAATGGCACAGTGAGGCATGCAATAGCACAGTGAGGCATGCAATGGCACAGTGAGGTATGCAATGGCACAGTGAGGTATGCAATGGCACAGTGAGGTATGCAATGGAACAGTGAGGTATGCAATGGCACAGTGAGGTATGCAATGGCACAGTGAGGCATGCAATGGCACAGTGAGGTATGCAATGGAACAGTGAGGTATGCAATGGCACAGTGAGGTATGCAATGGCACAGTGAGGTATGCAATGGCACAGTGATGCATGCAATGGCACAGTGAGGTATGCAATGGAACAGTGAGGTATGCAATGGCACAGCGAGGCATGCAATGGCACAGTGAGGTGAGGTGAGGCATGGCTAGTCGGAAGGGGGTCGTCTTATACGGCGAGTGTATCCCAAAACCAAAATTTTAGCTGGAAAATTAGGGGGTCGTCTTATACGCCGGCAAATATGGTAAGACATTTTCTGACATCGAAGAGAAAATTTTCTATATATAGCAAATACCTAAATATATTTTGAAAACATGAAAATCTGGCTACCTTTTAGCTACATTTTATTTTTTGCAAAACAAAGAAAAAATCATAATGTGAACAATACACTTGGAATTCCCATTATTATTAAGCCAGATATTTTTTGAAGGGCCCCCAACAGGTGTACAAAATGAACCTCCTCTTTAATGCTGTCCCATGCAGTAATTTCTGTTTCCTACAAAATATTGTCAGATTGAATGATGTCCAGCATGATGAACCCCAAAAGACTGAGGACATACTGTGTGTGCAGGGTGAAATGGGATCATCATCATAGCACGCATCTTCACGACTTGAAATTCAATTATCTGTGTATTCTAATTGATACATTGGTTTTAACATGCACAATGGTATCCTTTTATGTTTATAAAAATACTCAGGTAATTGTTAAAAGTTAACATGTCCTTCCTCTTTTCCCTTCACTTCCTGAACACTCTTCTTCATGTCTCCTTTCCCTTCCATCATCACTGGGTTAGCAGATATATTTGTATATAAGTGCCAAGCTTAAAGCTTAAACAACCATCTTATCTTGTAATTTGCCTGAAATCAACTTCAACAAACCACTACTGAGCCGGTCTAAACCTGTTTAAAGGTAGCTTGTTCATTCTGAGTTCATCTCTCTTGTAGTGCATTGAAACAAATAAGTGCATGGTGTGTCAGGATCATACTTCAATTACAAGTATACAACAACTTTTCTTTATATTTACAATGTACCCAAGTGTCTGGTATAATTCAATTTACAGTTTTAACAGAAATAATGAATGATCTGCAGGTAAAATTTACTATAAGGGCTTGCCAATTTAAGGAGGTTCTTCACACACAAAACAAAGTATCAGTATTGTCCTTTACACATATGCACGTGTACCGACTTGTACATTATATTTCCCAGCATGTTCATCAATGACATCATGAGGCTGTCTCTTACAAGTCATACTTGCAGAGATTCAGTAACACCATGGGCTAATCTTCAATACAGACAGCTAGGCTGTAACTGGGGGCAGAGTGTCAAAATGTAGCCTGAAGCTGGCTGTTTGGTGGTAAGATCGCTAAAATCCAGGCTGTATTTGAACAGTTGCCATCACAATAACTGGTATACCTTTTGTGTATGGTCTGTAGGGGCTAGAATAACCCAGGCATGCATCTGCTGGCCATATTGCTGTTTATCATTCAGTAAAGAACTGAAACAGGCTTGTCCATCCCAAAAGCAGGTGAGTCAGGCAGATGAAAAACAGCTGGGAACTGGATCCAAACAGACACACTGAGCACATTGTTCTTACTTCGATTAGATTTGATACATGAAGACACTGAAATGTCACAATCCAATAACACATTAGAAAGATGTACCAGTCTTACCTAAATCATGAAATTTCACTGTGTCCTAATCAAAATGATTTATTTTATTATACTTTGTTTTGTTCAACATATTTTAAATATGAAGGAGCTATGTCACCATTACATTTTGCTTTAAGCGTCCTTTTTTCTCACCCTTTTATTATCTTAACGTGGAAGTAAACTTTAATCACTAACTTTTACCTATAGGTAAGCCTATGATAAGGCTTGCCTATAGGTAATGTATATATCTCCTAAACATGCGCCGTTTAGGAGATATATACATTACATGCAGCCAGTGACATCACGGCACGGGTGGCCGTTCCTTCAGAGCTCTGTGCCCTAACCGGCGGAAAGACGTCATCGCAGCTCCGGCCAATCACAGAACCTTAGGCCCCTTTCACACTGGGGCAGGCAGGTGTGGTGGCGGTATAGCAGCGCGATTTTCAGCGCTGCTATACTGTCGTTCTTACCGCGGTATGCGGTCGCTAGGGGGGTTAATTTAACCCCCGCTAGCGGCCGAAAAAGGGTTAATACCGCCCGCAAACCGCGGCTATTGCCGCGGTTTGCGGGCGGTATTACCGCGCTGTCCCATTGATTTCAATGGGAGACTGCGGTAAAGGAGCGGTGAACACACCGCTCCTTTACCGCTGTAAAGAAGCGGCTAGCAGGACTTTTGGAGCGGTCCTGCTAGCGCACCGCTTCAGTGTGAAAGCCTTCGGGCTTTCACATTGAAGGCACAGGGCAGGATTTTTTCATGCGGTATAACAGCGCTATTAATAGCGCTAAACCGCATGAAAAACGCCCCAGTGTGAAAGGGGCCTAAGTCCGCAAAACCTGGAAGCAAGAAGGGTGAAAATGGGAGCGACTGCAGCTCTGATATCTCGGCGCTGGAAGAGCTTTGTTGTCAAAAATAACATGGATGTTTTTGATTTAATTACATTACTGAATAATTTTTATTATAATTACATTATTATTTGTTATAATTATTTATAGTTATTTATTATATTATAATTTATGATTTTGTGTTTCAAACGTTATCATACCCGGGATGTCTACTAGACTCTTGTTTGGACAGATTTAAAGCGGAGCTCCACTCGCGATTTTTTTTTTTTAAAAGTCAGCAGCTACAAACACTGTAGCTGCTGACTTTTAATATGGACACTTACCTGTCCTACTCGCCCGCGATGATGGCCCACCCGATGCCGATCCCTCGATCATTGCAGGTCCCGCGCCACCATCCTCACTAAGGGAAACAGGCAGTGAAGCCTTACAGCTTCACTGCCCATTTCCTACTGCGCATGCGCGAGTCTCGCGCTGATTTGTGAATGGGCGGCTGCTCTCTGTGATTACTCACAGTTCCCAGAAGGCAGCGCGCCCAATCACCAGAAGACACCCCGAGTAGGAGGGATGAAGAAGATCCACCTTGGATAAGGAAGAGGCAGATTAGGGACTTCCGCATAGCAACCGGTATTTCGGATGAGTAAAAATTTTTTTTTTGTTTCAATTTTTTATTTTCATTTTTTTTGCTGCATTTTCGTGTATTTTTTATTTATTTTTTCCAGGGTGGAACTCCACTTTAAGTGATTTATTTCTAAGAATTACAGGCCTACAATATAAAACGCCAAATATCCATGCAAAATAATTGTACCGCTTTCAGCATCAAAAATCTGACATAATCATACCGCCAGGGAGTTTAAAGCTTAATTCCAGATATGGCTTTATAGCTTAGTTACATTGGTCCATCTTGTACTAATGTAAGTATGCATATGCTATACCTGCGGGATCCCTGTGAAAGCTTGAAGTCAGTGTGGTGGTCTACTACTACAGTGATCGCTTCTGTCTTTCGTGACCCGTGCCAAGTGGCTCACCTGCTGCATCGTGAATTTAGGGGGTAAGCTCACGCAGCAAAAGTTATTGCATTTTTCTCAATGAATGCAAGGCATTCTCTGATTGAAATAGGTGAAGTTAATTATGTCAATGCCTGCCCTCTCCACTGTCCAATCCGTAAATACCTTGCATTCATAGAGAAAAATACAAGTTTTTTTGTGAATGGCTCACAACCCTTTGTGTTTATTATGCAGCATGGCAGTCAGTTGGCATGAGACCCAGAAGACAGCGGCAATCACTGTAGTACCAGAGACTACTACAGTGATACTCCGCTTCCCCAGGGATGCCACAGGTATGGAATATGTACATGCTGGACCATTGTAACTATGCTATAAAAGGCACATACCTAGAATTCAGCTTTAAACGCTTGTCATATTTACAGGAGCAATTACAAAAATTGGCACATCTAAAGAGGACAAGCACAGTTAAGGGCAGATTGATTTTCAAGCTCCTAAAGGACAGTTTTGTCTAATGCTGTAGACGTTAACAGTATAACAGTATTTCTTTATAGCAGGGCTTTCTTTCTCAGAGAATAGGTGCAGGAACCCCCCCTTTCGGACTCACCCATTGTCTCTGCCCCTACCTACCTCCGAGCACCCTTCCTTGGTTCCACCCCCTTTCCACCTCCCAGTACTGCCCCTTTTAGAGAATACGTAACCAAGTAACATTTGTGGTACCAAGTAATTTGTATGGAACTTGTTAATGATACAAGAAAAGCAGTAAAATAGATCCCCTACACCCAACAACAACAAGCCTCCAGCAGCCAGCTACAATAGACTGGTGCCTCAACAGTAGATCCCCTCCAGCGACAACTGACCCCACAACAACATAAGACAAACCCCAGCAACAATAGACCTTCCCACTCCAAAAATAGATCCCTTCCAGAGACAATAGGTCCCCCAGCAGCAACAATAGATATCCCCTGCAACAATAACTCCCCAGGAAAATGATATCTCCTCCAGAACAATAAATCCCCCAGAAGCCAGCATCAATAGACACTGTAGCACAACTCAGCACCCCTTACCACCATATACATGCAGTGCTGGAGGTGCCGAAACTGCGTTCCCCCGCGTTCCCGCTGAAAAAAAGCCCTGCTTTATAGTGATTGGGACAGGCTGCAGTGTTCAACTTTTTGGAGATCAGCTAAATAAACATAGTTTAGTACATAATACAGTAACCCATGCAATACTATGATATATATATATATTATCCAGCAATTGGAAAGACATGAAAACAGGAAAAAGGAACCCAAGAAGCCAAGCACACAGATAAGGATGAACATGTAAACCACAATCCAACTAAAAGTTGTAAAATGGCCAGAGACGCCTATTAATAATTATGGGGACTTTCCAGACAATGGCATACAATACGCAGCATATGGTATGGCCTAAAAACGTTAATGGGTTCCTTTACTAAGCTGCATTTTTCATGTTAGCTACATTTGTTGTTTTTTACATGATCATTTTCTCATCAAAACCTTTAATCCACATATACTGTACATCGGTAAGGCATATTGCCTTATGTTCTTTTAGTTTGATTCTCAATAATGTGCTGTGTTGATGCGCACTGAAAGAGTCAACAGTTCAAAACAATGAATTACATTTTAATAAAGGTAAAAAAAGGTAAAAAAAAAAGGCAAAATAGTGCCATTTGTTGCAACGATTCATCACATTTCCCTTTCACAATGCACAGTAGGCATGCATTATACATAGCATAATGTGCACCCACTGGCATGGATGGGCTTTGAGCCCTGGTTCACATTGATGCGGTTTGGCATGCGATTTAACATGTCAAATCGCATGCCAAATCGGAGGCTATTGCCCGCAATGGAACTGTCCGAATCGGAGCGACGCCGACTTTGCGGCGCAGCACCAATTCCCAAAAGTATTTTCTGAACTACTTTTGGCAATTTTAGGTGCAATTTCAATAGACACCTGTGCAGGAAACCGCACAGATGTCTCTGAAATCGCCGGACTCACATGCGGGAATGAAATCGTGCGAGTTCAGCAGTGTGAACCTGGGCTTAAGCACAAAACAAAAATGTAATATATTGCAGCTTAATAGTATTTAGATAAAGTAGCTGCAGTATTTTTCTTTTGTAAGGCTGTGTTTTCCTTTATATTCAACTGATGAGTCATGGTTGTCAGGCTGAACTTCAAATATGTCTGCCTTTCTTCATCACCATTACATGGTGAATTGATGGGACTAGTAGGAAGTGACATTTCGGCAAGATCTACAGGTTTTTCGGTACTTGCTAAAAATGATCTTGGCAGAAAAGTTAAAACTAATGCAGCCACCACTTCTAAGAACTGGTAAGCTGCAATAACTTTGTTGTGGGGTTTGGAAACACTATTATGCCAGCCAGGTAGTGTTATGCTTAAGAGAAATGACCCTTACACCAAAACTCCGGTAAACAGTTCAAGGTGGAAGTTATTAGATATGTGCACGCCGCAAATTTTTATTTCGTTTCAGGATGCATTCATTAATTGAAGTGTCTCAGAGCGTCTCCGAGTGGTCTGTGAGTGTCTCCCACCTCTGGCCATATGCGGTACTGCACACCCCAGAGGCTTGAATCCCGCTCATCTTACGAGACAACGCTTGCAAATCAAGTCAGGATTTTTTATTTTTTAAAACTGCTCGTATTGCAAAACGCTCGTAAACCGTGTTACTCGCAATCCAAGGTTTTACAGTACTTAAAATACGATATAGTTTCATTAGAAAACTTTTAAAATAAAGGACCAGTTTACTGCACTTTAATTATTAGGGGGTCAGACTGTGGCCAGTGCGAATAGAAAATGACCTTGCATTAATGGGAGTAAACAATGCCATAGACATGGCGGTCAGTGTGAGTAAAAAAATTATTAGTGTTAGTAAGAGGAATAGTGCCCCATGATTGGTGTCAGTTGGAGGAATAGTACTGTATAATTGGTGCCAGTGGGAGAATTAGTTCCCTGTCTCTGGTGTCCCTGGGAGGCATAGTACCCTATTGTTGGGGTCAGTGGAAAGAATAGTAGCCATCATTGGTGTCAGTGGGACGAATAGTGCCCCATCTTTGGTGTCAGTGAGAGGAATAGTGCCTCGTCTTTGGTGTAAGTGGGAGGAATAGGGCCCCATCCTTGGTGTCAGTGGGAGGAATAGGCCCCATCCTTGATGTCAGTGAGAAGAATAGTACCTCATCTTTGGTGTCAGTGAGGGGAATAGTGCCCCATCCTTGGTGTCAGTGAGAGGAATAGTGCCTCGTCTTTGGTGTCAGTGAGAGGTATAGTGCCTCGTCTTTGGTGTCAGTGAGAGGTATAGTGCCTCGTTTTTGGTGTCAGTGGGAGGAATACTGGCTCCCGCAGTTTGGAGACCCCTGCCCTAAATAAACAATGATGGCAACTACATTTTCATACCATGTGCAGTAGTTCTTTGGACTGAATGAAAGAAACATTCCACAATGTTACAACCAGCTGAATTTACTCATTCAAAACTGATCTTTATAAAAATGTGTTACATATATATTGTCAGGAAGTCATGTTAATAATGATGACATAATTGACATAAAATTAACCTACCAAAGGTTAGCATTGCAGTAAATATTTGGTGGGATTTCTGCCACTCTCTATCGGGGCCTGTGCTGTGGTCATGTCAGGCAGCCAATGGTTAGGGAAAGCAATAGATGGGGTCCAATATAGACAAAGACAGATCTTAGAATTCTGTATCCCAGTGCTATTACACCTCTCAGCACAACATCAATCCTAATTCTGCTCCTTTGGGTATCTCGGCATGTAGTTGGGGAAGGAGGCTCACTGCACAAAGCTGGCTTATCTCCCTTCTTCTCCGACCAGCTATATCTGCGGGAATGCTAGGCTCTTTAACAATTAAGATGTCAGTTCAGCTGACAGGATGAGTCCACACATGCTGAGCCCACTCATCACAGTATTCTATCTCTTACTGTTTTCAGGATCAACTAGTTTGTTTTGTTTGGTCACTTCGCAGTTTATTCTGAGCCTTTGCTGGTGTCAAAATGAGTTTCTCTCAATCATGCCAGGCTGACACATTTCAGGGTGTAATATTATGTTGACCACAAAGGAATGTGAAAATAGTATTAACAGCATGAACTTTTCTATGAAAAGTATTCCGATTATACATTTATACGTGTTTAAAAAACACATTAACCACTCATCTGATAAATTCAGATTGAACAGTATATTCTTCTCTTTTTGCTTTTATTGTTCAGCTATATTTCTTTTATAAATTCAGATGACATGTCTATATTTCAGCTGGTTGTCAGAGTTTCATAAGGGCTAAATCTGCCAGGTTTATAGTGAGTCATGCTCCTATGGAGCGCGATAATGGCATCTTAAAGTGGTTATAAACCTCAGACATGAAATATGAACAAAGCATATCTACAGTGTGTACTTGTCCCAATCCAGAGCATTGAGTGCCATTTCTGTCTGCTGCCTAGTTCCTCTGCTATAAGCATGAATCACTTATAACTTCAGCTCTCCACCCCCTGTTTTATGGTAGCTCAGACAAGCTTTATAAATTCTGGACTTTTAACAGCTGTAGAGAAGAGAAGCTTGGAGATTAACAGGTACAACTTATATAGGACACCAGTCACTTCACTGGGTATATGGAAAGGTTTACAACCACTTTAAGGTTTGATGTACAGCTCCCTAGCAAGGTGTTAAACTGAGGGACCTGAAACTTTCCAGATCCCCCTATGCTTCTGTCATATGATGTATGATGGTACTTCAAGGGATTCAGGGAATGTCTGGCAATATGTGACTAGTACAGTGATGGGCTGGATACTGAAGAGAACTTTTCCTGAATGAGATCTATAGCTATCAGATCTGTGATCCCCGTACTACTACTGAGAACAGTTACATAAATACTAACTGTAGGTGCTTTTCACTATAATGGAAGCTCTCTGCATTTTGCACAGTTTGGTGTCCTGCAGTGGTTTGTGAGGCATCAGTGGAGCAGTGCTTCTGCTAGCACCATCATGCCCCCTCCAGCCCACTGGGGAAAGTTGCATTAATCAGTATCCTGAGTTCCAAGGCAACATGATGCTGAACAGTGCAGCAGAGCAGAGAGAAGCAGGTCAGTCTCATAGCAGGGCATGGTTGGGTTTGGATAGCTGGAGTAAATTGTGCCTGCATCTGCAAACATGATCCTGCTACTACAGGCAGGGCGTATGTAATGATGTTGTAGGACTAAAGAGGGGTGGTGACTGGTCAACCATCCGAGGCAGAAGCCAAAAGTCACTGGTTTGCTCAGGAGGAAAAAAGCACATATTTGATGACAATAGATAACCATTGCAAAGAGTTTTCAGGTAAATAGGATGACCTGGCCTGTAGAAAAAACACTACCAACTATGGACAAGATGAGATGACCATTAGGGAAAAATGTTACATATCTTTTGCGCAGAAAAACTAAGCAAAAGATATGTAACATGGAGTGCACTGGCATAGTGTAAGATCCTCTAAAAATCTTTAATTGGTAAAATAAATATATTGTAGTCACAAAAGTGGCATAAAGACACACATTCACATAATTTTCAAAAGGAACATCTACACTCGTGTGTCCATTAGTGCTTCATTCGAAGACCAACCTGGCTCCAGGAGGAGGACTGCTTTAAAACATGTTAGAAAGCAAGTACTAATGGAAGGATGAGTGTGTTCACTGGTTGACAGGATGTTCCTCATAGAAATTATGTGAGAAGCATGTGTAGCGGGGTCTTCAAAGTTAGTGGGATACACCTGGGGGTAGAGAGACCCAGGTGTGTAATTATATCAGGGATTAGACCCCTTTTTGTTATTCGTGGAGGATTGGGTGGTGCAATATTCTCCTTGGCCTGTGGGTGGCGACATACCTACAGGCTCGAGGTAGAATCACTACCACAGTGCTACCCTTTTTGTCCCTTCCTGGAGATGGTACGGCTGGGGCGGGGGACCCGCCGTGGTGTCGATGGGAGGAGATAAAAGGGGGAGACGCCCTCGCCACAAGGTCTTTTGGGGGGATCATCTCTTCACGTACCCAGGCGCCCTCGGCCTGGGTGCGGGCGGTTCAAGGTTCCGGCCTGGGCACCCTAGGCCTGGCCGGAATGAAGCTGGAGTTGGAGTCCATCCCATGCACCTTCAGCCTGGGGTGAGGTACTTTGTAGGAGGCCTGGGACCTGGTGACTTCGACCGGGTCCCGCGAGGGTGAAGTGATTCCAGGGTGCCCCTTGCGAGGGGACCCGCATCTGAGGTGAGGAGGCTGGGGAGGTCACCCGTCTGAAGACTCCGGAGCAGCGTCAACCCGGTGACGGACGGGCCTCCGGTAACTCCCTTGGAGGGTCATCTTCCCCTGATAGGGGCCGCAGCGCAGCGAAGTTGTTCTAATCAAGACTCCTGCAACCCCTGGTCATAGCACAGGGGGTGTAGGGACTACAATCCGGATAGTGCCTCGGCCTGCTCATCCCACCGTATCCTGCCATATATTGTTTGTTGTGGAGCTACGGAATAAAACTAACAGTTGGACTGTGATCGGTGTATGGACTCTGTTGATGGGAACAAAGGGAGATTCCAGCATAGCAGGGCTAAGTTCCACAACCCAATGCACATTTGGCCCGAGGAAGATATTGATGCTGGCCTTCACCTCACCCACAGCCATGGGGAGGACATGGGCCGTAGCGCACCTCACTCTCGAAACCCAGGTACCCCTAGACAAGAGCTTTCGGACAACCGATAAACATGAGAAGGGGGTGAGGCCGCTACACGTGGGGGCTCGTGAGTCCGGGATGAAATGTGTATTGATCCTAAGGGTTGGAACGGCTGTGTCTGGACTTTGCTGCCCGGAGGAGGTCCGAGCAGGTCGGCCATGTGATTGGCCAAAGTGCATCCCTGCTCAGAGTTGTGGACATGACCCTAAGTCGGGAAAGGCCCACGCGGAGGAGCGTAAAAAGGGAGAGGTCCAGCCGTGTGAAGTACTACATGTGGGGACTGTTAATGCACTGCGCCACGAGGCACCCCATGACTGCGCAATTCGTGGGAGGAGACTGAAGGAAGCCCGCGAAAACGTGCAAGTCGTGGGAGGAGTCTGGCCACGTGTGGAGATACACGTGGAGACTCCGGCGCGAGGTGAGCGCGTGATGGAACAGCAGGTGGTCGGGATGGCCTCAAGCTCCCCGTGGATGCCGGTACCTTACCCCACGAAAATGACTGCATTTGCTGCGCCCATTACAGACACAGGGATAAGGCTCAGGCCCCGAGGACAGTTGGCTCTGTATTCATGCAGAGACACGGAGGCCCTCGGTGTGATCTGTCCCGGATGCTCGGGACTGGTGGTCCAACTGAAGCCGTTCGGGCGATGTGAAGCGTGCAAAGAATTTCTTTTTGAGGTCGAATCATCCACAGTAAGGCCCCGGGCCCTTCGCCTCAACTGCATCACAGGAACCGCCACTCCGGAGGGAGAGATCCAGGCCTTTGCGGAGGTCCCCGTGCGCGCTGACAGGGCGATGGGACTGCCCAATCAGAGACTGAGAGAGGAAAATCCGAGGACGCTGCTTCGGTCACTACAGACTCCCTGCTCCCACCTCCGAAGAGGAAAGTCGGCCTGGTACAGGCATCCTATGGTCGTGGTCGAGCTTCACCCCGCCGCTTGCCTGGCCTGGATGGTGCCGGTAGAGAAGAGAGTCCCGGACATCCCAGTTCTTCAGAAGGTCCAGGTGAGCCAGGGGCAGGGACTGTGGTGTTGGTTGGAGGTGTCGGGGGTCCACAGTCGGTGAAACCCGCAAGGGAGGGTAGCTTTCCGTCTACTAGAGACTACCTTCCCGCTGAGATGTATGACACCTCCGACCTAGAGTCATTGTCAGAAGACAGTACGCTCCGGGCGCAGGCCCCGGAGTTCCCGAGGAAATCTAGTCCTCGGGCCAACTTTCCTCATTCAACTACATCACCCGCTCTGATGGTGGGGATGCAGCGTGCTTCGTTGCGGGCACCAAAGACAAAGCAACCCGAGATGGTGAAGGTACCTCGGCACCCGGAGGCCATCGTGCAGCCAGGAGAAGGTGAGCGAGATGTGATGCCGCCTGTCATGGAGGTCCTGCCAGAAGCAGGCGTCCTGGTCTTTCTGATTCTCGGTTGCGCATGCTCCACCCTGCAGGTGGCGCCAGAGGGGCTATTTAAACCTGTCAATCGCAGACAGTCCCTGCTGTCTGCTCTACAGCGTTGAGTACCTGAAAACCTGATCTGAAGACTTACCTGTGTTTGACCCGGCCTGCCTGTGACTTCTCCAGTTTTCTGCCTGCATCCGACCCCTGGCTTGTTGTGACCTCTCCTCTGTCTGATCCCTCTGTACCTTGCTGCCAGCCAGTTAACCGACCCGGCTTGTCTGACCAAGCTCACTGTTCCTAGTTCCGGTCCAGTCTGCTAAGCTGATCCAGTTTGGTGAGTTCCTGTGTTCCTGGTTCCAGTCCAGTCTGCTAAGCTGATCCAGTCTGCTGAGTTCCTCTGTTCCTGGTTCCGGTCCAGTCTGCTAAGCTGATCCAGTTTGCTGAGTTCCTGTGTTCCTGGTTCCGGTCCCGTCTGCTGAACGATTCCAGTTTGCTGAGTGTTCCTGATTCCAGGTCGACCTGCTGTGTTCCAGTGTGCCCACCAAGTCTGCATACCTACCTTCACCTTGGTTGATCCTGCCAGGCACTCGTACCCCTCCTACCTCCGCGCCTGCTGTTACCTTACCAGGGGCCGCTGGTGGGAGCCGTAGGGGAGGCCTTCCTCTGCAAGTCCGGGCTCATCACCGCTAGGTACGTGACAGTAGCAGACAGCCATGTATGAGCCCGAGCAGGGAGCCTCACCTATGGAGGAACTATGTCGGCACCTGGCAGGATTGGCTGAAGCGGTCAAGAACCTCCAGCAAGGCTACACCCATCTGGAAGAACAAGTGCAGGTCCTCTCCAACCCCTCTGGAGCCCAAGGGGGATCCCATACCTCTACCTCCACTGCTGGGGCAGGATCCTCACCCACAGTTGTCATGCTTCCTCCGGAGCCCAGGGTCCCTACACCCGAAAGATTCTCCGGGGATCGAAGCAAGTTTAGGGCTTTTCGTAATTCCTGCGAACTCTACTTCGCTCTGCAGCCTCGCACCTTCTCCTTGGAAGCCACCAAGGTGGGCTTTGTGATGTCCCTGCTTTCCGGAGACCCTCAGAGCTGGGCCCACCGTCTCTTGGAACGGAAAGATATGGCGTTAAACAACCTTACTGCCTTCTTCGATGCCATGGCTCAGCTATATGAAGATTCCCAGCTCTCAGTAACCGCAGAGACCGCCTTGCGCACCCTTCAGCAGGGGCGCAGAGCAGCAGAGGACTACGTAGCGGAATTTAGACGGTGGAGCGCAGATACCAGTTGGAATGACGCCGCCCTCCGCCATCAGTTCCGCATAGGTCTGTCCGACCCTCTGAAGGACGAGCTCGCTAGGGTTGGCATACCACCAACCCTGAATTCACTAATTGACTTAACAATCCAGATCGACCGACGTCTCAGGGAACGAAGGGCTGAGAGGTCCACGGGCTTCTCCCGCCCGACCTGGATGCTTCCCCGGGCTCCCAGCCATCTGCACCCAGCACCTGTTGCACCTCCAGCCGCTACATCTGACATACCCGAGCCCATGCAGCTCGGAGTGCTTCGTCCTTCCCTCTCCCAACAGGAACGCCAACGTCGCCAAGTGAACAATCTGTGCCTGTACTGCGGGGAACCCGGACACTTCGTTATAAATTGTCCCCTGAAACTTCGTAAGTGTCTTTCAGTATCTTCTGACACTACCAACCCACAGGCCAAGTCCACATCTCACCTTGCTCTCTCTGTCTCGTTACAGCTCCCAGGAAGGACTCTGCAAGTGCCCGCTATTATTGATTCCGGGGCTTGCAGCTGCTTTATGGACTCAGCCTTTGCCATCAAGCACCAGATCCCTCTTGTCACCAAGACCCATGGACTATGTGTGCATTTGGCTGATGGGTCCATCATTAAGTCTGGACCAGTGGTCCAAGAGACCGCCCCTTTACCCGCTACCATCTCCACCATCTCCGGAACCCACCAAGAATACTTACGCCTGGACATTATCTCTTCCCCATTGTTCCCTGTGATCCTTGGTATACCTTGGCTACAGGTCCACAACCCTACCATCAACTGGGCCACGGGGTTGGTGACCTTTTCTTCTCCTTACTGCCAGCAATCCTGCGGGACACTCAAAACCCCTGGGCCGGCCACCCTCTTATGTATCAATACGGAGGCTGGAATACGGCAATCCATCCCTTAGGTCTACCATGACTTACTTGATGTGTTTAGCAAACAAGGGGCAGAGACTCTACCACCTCATCGGGCCTATGATTGCCCCATTGACCTACTTCCCAGAGCGGCAATTCCGTTTGGCAGGATCTTCCCGTTAACAGAGGTAGAACAGGGGGCACTAAAAGACTATATCGATGAAAACCTACAGAAAGGGTTCATTCGTCCGTCTACATCTCCAGCCGGTGCAGGCATCTTTTTCGTAGAGAAGAAGGATCATACCCTTCGACCCTGTGTGGACTATCGTGAATTAAATAAAATCACAGTAAAAAAACGCTACCCTCTCCCCTTGGTACCGGAACTATTTCAGAGACTGGGAACAGCCATCATTTTTACCAAACTTGATCTCCGCGGAGCCTACAATCTGGTCCGCATCAAGGAGGGGGATGAGTGGAAGACCGCTTTCCGCACCCGATTCGGACATTTCGAGTACCGGGTAATGCCCTTCGGGTTGTGCAACGCCCCTGCCACTTTCTAGTATTTCATTAACGATGTGCTCCGGGACTTCCTAGATCTCTTTGTCATTGTCTACCTAGACGATATACTAATTTTTTCTTCCTCCCTTGATTCCCACCGCAGGCACGTCAGAAGTGTGTTGGCTCGGCTTCGCCAGCACGGCCTGTATGCGAAGGCCGAGAAGTGTGAATTTGAGCTGGAAAGTATATCGTTCTTGGGACTAATTATCTCCAGCGAGGGCATCAAGATGGACCCTCAAAAGATTGCTGCAATCCTGGACTGGCCAGTCCCGGCGGACAAGAAGGGGATCCAACGTTTCGTTGGATTCGCCAACTTCTACCGCAAATTCATCAGAGGGTTCTCAGCCATCATCGCACCCATCACCCAGCTGACCAAACAAGGGATCCGTTTCCACTGGTCCCCTGAGGCCCAAAAGGCCTTTGAGGCCCTGAAGGGTCTCTTTACCTCTGCCTCTATCTTGAAGCACCCAGATTCCTCATTACCATTCGTCCTGGAGGTAGACGCCTCGGAAATTGCGGTAGGAGCAATACTGTCCCAAAGACAGGGGACCAGAGCCTTGCTCCACCCAGTAGCTTTTTTCTCTCGCAAGTTATCTGTGGCAGAGAGGAACTACGACGTGGGGGATCGGGAATTGCTGGCGATCAAGTCTGCATTAGAGGAGTGGCGTTATCTGTTGGAGGGGGCTGCCCACCCGATTCTGATATTCACCGACCACAAGAACCTGGAGTACCTGAAGGCAGCGAAAAGGCTAAAACCACGACAAGCCAGGTGGGCGCTCTTCTTCTCCCGGTTCTCCTTCCATGTCACTTACCGTCCCGGTTCCAAGAACATTAAGCCCGATGCCCTCTCTCGGATGTTCCATAAGTCTAAGGAAACCTCTCCTCCAGACACCATTCTTGCTCCTGGAAACTTCCTTCTGCTTCAGGAAGACCTACTCTCCCGGATCAAGCAAGCCTCCACTGGGCAGAGACTCCCCTCCGAACCGGAATTGCAGGCCAAATATGGGCTGTTTTGGTACCAGAACAGGATCTACGTACCTGAAGAGCTGAGAATAACCGTACTGGAACTCTGCCACGACCATGCCCTTGCCGGGCACTTTGGCGTTGCCAAGACCACCGACTTGGTACAGCGTACCTTTTGGTGGCCTCGGCTCCGCGAGAACTGTAGGAAGTTTGTGGAGTCCTGCATAGTTTGTACCCGAAACAAGGGTTACAAATCCAAGGCCTGGGGACTACTGAGACCCCTACCCGTCCCAGACAGACCCTGGAAAATGCTGTCCATCGACTTTATCGTCGAGTTGCCTCCGGCTGAGAGTCACACCACTATCTTCGTGATAGTAGACCGTCTATCCAAGATGGCACATTTCATTCCCATGAAGGGGACTCCCTCAGCTCCCGAAACTGCACAGGTGTTCATCAGAGAGGTCGTCAGACTCCACGGGGTACCAGCCAATATTGTCTCCGACCGAGGGGTACAATTTACCTCCCGGTTTTGGAGATCCCTCTGCAAGGCTCTGGAGATAGAATTGTCACTTTCCTCTGCTTACCATCCCCAGACCAATGGACAGACTGAGAGGACTAACCAGACCCTTGAGCAGTACCTGCGCTGCTTCTCTTCATTCGCTCAGAATGACTGGGTTTCCCTGCTCCCATTGGCCGAGTTTGCCTATAACAACTCTACGCATTCCGCTACCAAGCAGTCCCCATTCTTCGCAAACTACGGTTTCCATCCTACATTCCTGCCCAATTCCCTTCCTGAATGTACGGTGCCCGCAGTCCAGGAAAAGTTGAACTTCTTTTCATCCAACAACCAACTTCTGCAGGAAACCATGACCAAGACTCAGGAACACAACAAAACAATTTTTGACAGGAAGAGACGGGGTGAATTAATGCTGGCACCCGGCGACCAAGTATGGTTATCCACTTTAAACTTGAGGATGGCATGTCCCTCTAAGAAACTGGGCCCCAAATTCTTAGGGCCGTTTCCAGTCAAAAGGAAAATCAATGAAGTGGCTTATGAACTGGAGCTCCCTGACTCCCTCAAGATCCATCCGGTCTTCCATGTATCTCTGCTGAAGCCCTCGGTTCCCAACCCATTTTCAGGCCGAAGTCCGGCTCTCCCTGATCCTGTCATTGTAGACGGGGAGGAGGAATTCGAAGTGGAAGCCATTATGGATTTTAGAAGAAGGAATAACCAGAACCAATTCCTGATTAAGTGGAAGGGCTACGGACCCGAAGAAAACTCTTGGGAGCCTTAGGAGAACATCCATGCTAGAAGCCTGGTGCAGTCCTTCAAGAGATCTCACCCTGAGAAGTTTGCCTGGATGGGCATCTGGAGGCTGCCCCTTGGGGGGGGGGCAATGTCATGGAGGTCCTGCCAGAAGCAGGCGTCCTGGTCTTCCTGATTCTCGGTTGCGCATGCTCCGCCCTGCAGGTGGCGCCAGAGGGGCTATTTAAACCTGTCAATCGCAGACAGTCCCTGCTGTCTGCTCTACAGCGTTGAGTACCTGAAAACCTGATCTGAAGACTTACCTGTGTTTGACCCGGCCTGCCTGTGACTTCTCCAGTTTTCTGCCTGCATCCGACCCCTGGCTTGTTGTGACCTCTCCTCTGTCTGATCCCTCTGTACCTTGCTGCCAGCCAGTTAACCGACCCGGCTTGTCTGACCAAGCTCACTGTTCCTAGTTCCGGTCCAGTCTGCTAAGCTGATCCAGTCTGCTGAGTTCCTGTGTTCCTGGTTCCGGTCCAGTCTGCTAAGCTGATCCAGTTTGCTGAGTTCCTGTGTTCCTGGTTCCGGTCCCGTCTGCTGAACGATTCCAGTTTGCTGAGTGTTCCTGATTCCAGTTCGACCTGCTGTGTTCCAGTGTGCCTACCAAGTCTGCATACCTACCTTCACCTTGGTTGATCCTGCCAGGCACTCGTACCCCTCCTACCTCCGCGCCTGCTGTTACCTTACCAGGGGCCGCTGGTGGGAGCCGTAAGGGAGGCCTTCCTCTGCAAGTCAGGGCTCATCACCGCTAGGTACGTGACACCGCCTCTAGCCAGGTTGCAGAGACTTTTCTCCCAGAGAGTCGCCCGTGAATATGGGTGGGAGTACCCCTACTTGCCTCGGGACTTATTGTATGAAGTCGAGGTCCTGCGACCAAGGTGGTATGACGAGTTTGTATGGGAAAAGCTTAAAGTACCCCATGCCAGGCGATACCTGTCATGTTCGCCGCCTGTGTCTAAAAAGTTCAAGGACTGCAGAGCTGATTGGAGACTTGGGCGCCATATTCATGCCGATAAGGTGCTCATCTGCAGGAAAGAAGGAGAGGATGTTGAGTATTCGGTGGAAGTGTTTGACGGGCACCTGAAGCCCCTGTTTCTGCCGGATCCAAGGTTCTACTTATAGAAGAAGTGAGCTCCTATCTTGTTGCTGTTGAAACTTTCTGGAAGAGACATTCCCAGACGCCTAGAACTGTGCCCTACTTTTGTTTTGATTTGGGCTTTTCTTTTACTCACTGGAGACTTGGGAGCTGTTGTTTTTTTTTTTCTCCCTTTTCTTCATGTGCCAAAGGCAGAGACTTTTGGGGTAGAGTCAGAGTAGGAAAGCAGGAAGAATGAAGATCTCACCAAGTGTCATTACCGCAGCGCTGTCACCAGGTGGCAGTGTTGTGCAACGGTTGTTTGAAATGTTACACATGCATTACTTACTTATTGGAGTGAGTGGGTCTCTCGGCTGACGGACCCACTCATGCCAAGTTAACACAGAGTGTTAGGATGTGTTTTTTTTTTTGTTTCCCTTCTGCAGGAGATTCGTCGGTCAAGACTACTGAGTATGGGGTGGTTCTTAGACAGTGACGGGAGGGATTGTATATGTGTACATGACAGATGTTTTATACAAAAGTTTTAATGTTTTATAGTTTCCTTTCCCTGGAGCAGGTCTTGGCACACACAGTATCCAAAATTTGAGGGATAGCCTCTGGGGCCCACTTCATGTCACCACTCCTTGGGAGACATGGGTGTGCACCTGACGCTGGGGACCAGCGTCAAATCACAAGGGGGAGTGTGTAGCGGGGTCTTCAAAGTTAGTGGGATAAACCTGGGGGTAGAGAGACCCAGGTGTGTAATTATATCAGGGATTAGACCCCGTTTTGTTATTCGTGGAGGATTGGGTGGTGCAATATTCTCCTTGGCCTGTGGGTGGCGACGTACCTACAGGCTCGAGGTAGAATCACTACCACAGTGCTACCCTTTTTGTCCCTTCCTGGAGATGGTACGGCTGGGGCGGGGAACCCGCCGTGGTGTCGATGGGAGGAGATAAAAGGGGGAGACGCCCTCGCCACGAGGTCTTTTGGGGGGATCATCTCTTCACGTACCCAGGCGCCCTCGGCCTGGGTGCGGGCGGTTCAAGGTTCCGGCCTGGGCACCCTAGGCCTGGCCGGAATGAAGCTGGAGTTGGAGTCCATCCCAGGCACCTTCAGCCTGGGGTGAGGTACTTTGTAGGAGGCCTGGGACCTGGTGACTTTGACCGGGTCCCGCGAGGGTGAAGTGATTCCAGGGTGCCCCTTGCGAGGGGACCCGCATCTGAGGTGAGGAGGCTGGGGAGGTCACCCATCTGAAGACTCCGGAGCAGCGTCAACCCGGTGACGGACGGGCCTCCGGTAACTCCCTTGGAGGGTCATCTTCCCCTGATAGGGGCCGCAGCGCAGCGAAGTTGTTCTAATCAAGACTCCTGCAACCCCTGGTCATAGCACAGGGGGTGTAGGGACTACAATCCGGATAGTGCCTCGGCCTGCTCATCCCACCGTATCCTGCCATATATTGTTTGTTGTGGAGCTACGGAATAAAACTAACAGTTGGACTGTGATCGGTGTATGGACTCTGTTGATGGGAACAAAGGGAGATTCCAGCATAGCAGGGCTAAGTTCCGCAACCCAATGCACATTTGGCCCGAGGAATATATTGATGCTGGCCTTCACCTCACCCACAGCCATGGGGAGGACATGGGCCGTAGCACACCTCACTCTCGAAACCCAGGTACCCCTAGACAAGAGCTTTCGGACAACCGATAAACATGAGAAGGGGGTGAGGCCGCTACACATGTCTTTATACCATTTTTGTGAGTACAATATATTTATTTTAACCGATTAAAGTTTTTTTTTGGTCTGGAGAGAGCTGCAAGGAAGTGTTTTTTTTTCTACTATATTATTTTGAAGAAAGAGACTGTGCACCAATACTTATAATTTCGGCAGACACAGATCCCATCACTTTTGAGAGCTGACATTCATTTATTATCAGTTGGTCAGAGTTAAGCTTTAAAGTTAAGCTTCAGATAAAGTAAAAAGAAAAAACTTTTAAAACCTCCCCTTCAACCCCTTAGGACAGATACAAAAGAATTTTACATCATCACAAGGGCTTTATTCAAGTTCCCTCCGCAGGGGAGAGTAGAAAGGGCTGGTAGGGTACCCTTCGTGGTATACAGTGCATGGAGCACCGATTTTTGAAAGCCGGGCACCACTTACATAGACTCCCATGTTAAACGGTCATTTTTTGGGTACCCGGTACCGGCCGGCCATAGGTCCCCTGGACCCCAGACATTTTCCACATGTAGCCCCACTCCTCCTTTACCATTGAACCAAGTCTGGGGACCAGGGAACGTAAGACCGGGGAGCACCGATTTTTGAAAGCCAGGCACCACTTCCATAGACTCCCATGTTAAACGGTCGTTTTTTTGGGTACCCGGTACCTTGCCAGCCCTGTCCACTCTCCCTTGTCACCACCTACAAATCTACCCCTTGACACTGAGTAAGTTCTATCCCTATCTGACGCTCTGCTGCCGAAAGTGTGGGGGTGGCTTTTTGGGTGGTAACAGGGGAGTGGAAAACTCCCCTCTCATTCCTCAAGGAGTATGATACCCCTACTCAGGATCCAAGCTAGTAAAACGGCAGCTGGGTAATGAAAGGGTAATGAAGCCTGGGATGGTGCTGGGCAGGGAGAACCTGTGTCTACTACTGCTATTACAGACAAGGTGATGTCAGCACTGTCTAGTTGGAATCTAAATAGTGCAGTTGGGCAACCAGTTGCCCTGCTGATAGGAAAAAGATAGCAGTGATTGGTTACCCACCCAGGAGTAGGGCCTCCTTAGAGAAGAATTTCAGTATCAATATTTTAAAGAACAGGAAAATGGTAAGTTGAAAAGAAGACATGATATGTGTCAGGTGTGCAAAGCTCTAACTGATTACCAAAAATTTGTTTTACATGAAGTTCAGCTTTAAAGATTACACTTTAAAATACAGGCTACTTAGACATGAAGGAGAGCTAAACTTCAGCATAAATAAACATTCTGCTATACATTTTCCTGTACAAACTTGATGGACTTCAGGTGGATGAATTTTTTCCTGCGTAGACATAATAGCGGCTAGGGATCCTGAATGCGATATGGTACCCCCACAGATGTGGGTTGGTACAACATTCTAACAAGCTGAGAGTGTTTTAAAAGAAAGAATTTGTTGTGATGGAGGGAGAACATTGTTTGCATTTGGTGGTCAGTGTTCCTTGGAAGTTCCCACAAGACCAGTCCGGACCTGCAAGTCATATTGGGCATCAATCCAGTTACCAAACAGCTGATGTGATCACTGGTTTGTCCCTGGGCACTAGTCAACTGAGCTGGAGAATACCAATTTATAGCATGAATTAGACTATAATGAAACCAGAACCATGAAAACAACACCACTTCTTTTTTTTTTTTTTTACAAATTCTTTATAAACAGTATTGTTTACCTATATTGTACGACATTCAGGATCCAACAGTACATTTTACAGAAGCTACTGAATTTGTATAAAGAAGTTGTAAAGAGTCCTTTCATGTAACAAGCCTAATGCTGTCATTGGGAAAAACATTTCATATTGGAGTCTGCTAAGCTTCTTTACTGGAAAATCACTTGTGGCACATCCTGTGGTTAGAAAGGTAACAGAACACCTGATCTTGTGGCAAAATCACATTTCTCTTATTAAATGCTATGTGGGCCACTTCAAACACATCTACAAGTGTATATATGATGACAAATAACAGCTAGGTTATTCTTATCATTATAAAAAATATGTTTGCGATATGCAATGTAATTTTTAGCAAAAAAAAAAACAAAAAAGATATATTCACTCAATTTCTGTAAAGTCACCATTATTGCAATTATTATTACCTCTATCTGCTTACAGCTGAATACAATACCTCCCAAAAGTGGAAATTTTTAGGTCTTGAAAGAAAGGTAGTTTAAATCTAAGCTCTAGGGATAATCAAAAATCTATTTCATCAAGGAAAAATGGACTTTGTAGGCACGTATAAAATAAGTAACAACATTTTAATAGTTCACATGAATACCATACATATACAACACACAATGAATAAAACACCAGAGGACACATTGGTTATCCTAACAGGAAGTACTACATTTGGTATTCCCGTTTTCTCAGCTAACTAAGATGTGGCACATGTGTACTTGGGGTGTTTGATTGCCACCCCAGCGCATTGCAATCAACTTAAAGCGGAGTTCCACCCAAAAATGGAACTTCCACTTTAAGGGAAGGTGACCCCCTGACATGCCACATTTGGCATGTCATTTTTTTGGAGGTGGGAGCGGAAACCCTCTTTTTGGAGGGTCCCAGCTCCCATTTCCTCCCGAGGCACCGCGGCGCCGGAAGGAAGTTCACCTCTCCCTCCTCCCTCTCGGCAATCATCTGGGACACGTCACAGGTCCCAGATGATTGCTCGGCCAGTCACAGTGCGCATCGCGGCTCGACCATGCGCAGTGGGTGCCCGACTGTGAAGCCACAGCCGGGCGCCCACAGGGACAATGCCGGTGCCACGGAGAGGAAGAGGACCACATTGCTGGACCCTGGGACAGGTGAGTATCCGATTATTAAAAGTCAGCAGCTGCAGTATTTGTAGCTACTGACTTTTAATATTTTTTTTTTAGTAGGAACTCCACTTTAATCTCATTATTTCATCAAGGTATGTATTTATTAAAAATCATCAAATATATTTTACATACAACTAGGATAAGTACCTACATCTGTCTTGATATCAGTTTACTGTTGTATAGACCCTAATAACACAGCTCCCAGGCTAGGAGAGGGAGGGTAATCACTCTGAAGCCTCATACACACAAGCGTGAATCTCAACGCAAAAAAAACGTTGTTCTTCTCGACGGGTTTCTTGTCAAGCTTGACGAGATTCTTGTCAAGCTTTCCTTGCATACACACTGTCAATCCAAAATCTCGTCGGTCTAAAGCGCGGTGACGTACAACACGTACGACGGCAGTATAAAGGGGAAGTTCCATTCTCATGGCGCCACTCCTTGGGCTTCTTTTGCTAATCTCGTGTTACCGCGTGTTAGTAAAAGTTTGGTGAGAGACAATTCGCGCTTTTCAGTCTTTGTGTTTTCAGTCCGTTACAGCGTGACGAATGTGCTATCTCCATTACGAACGCTAGTTTTACAAGAAGGTGCGTTCCCGTCTCATATTTGATTCTGACCATGCGTGGTTTTTGAAGACTCGGAAAAGCATACACACGAACGGTTTTCTCGTCCAAATACAGTCTGAGGAGAATCACGACGAAAAAAATGAGACTCCCGACGAGAAAAAAGAAAGTAGGTCTTTTTTTTTTCTCGTCGAGATTCTGGGCAGTTTTCTTGACAAGAAACCTGAAAGCCTTGTACACACGCACGGTTTTCTCGGCAAGAAAGCTCTCCCAACTGTTTTCTTGTCGTTTCTTGCAGAGAAAACCGGTCGTGTGTACGAGGCTTAAGGCTAAGTTCACACTGGCATTAAAAGCAGCCGTTTGAAAGGCATTGAAAATGCCCCTCAAACGCCTATGCAAATGATACAATGGACAGCACATAGTAGTCTCATGTCGAGTCAGGAGGCGTTTGAAGCCTTTCATCGGCTCCCATAAAAGTCTATGGTAACGCTTCGCAAACCATGGCAGGCAGTTGAGGTGCAGTTGTGGGGCCTTAAGATTAGTTTATTAATAGTAATGGAATAGGCATTTGTGGAGCAGTTTTAACACGCCTTAACGCTCATCAAATGCTTCAAAACTGCCGATGGGGTTTTTTTAACTCGTCATTAACGCTTGTAAACTGCCAGTCTAATGCCCATACTAAAGCTCATTAAAGTGAGTCTAAAGCCCATACTAACGCTATAGGAGTGTTTGTTAAGCGTTAGAAATTTAGTCAAGTGTGAACAAGCCCTAAGCCAATCCAGGGGCATCAAAACAAAGGTCACGCAAAGACCTACAATTAATTTTCTTTAGAAAGTACTCACAAATCCTGTCCCTCACCGACATGTTGCAGAGTAGGACCTCTACTCTCTGTGTGGAAGCAGTGTTGTCTCTGCAGAGCTCTGACACAGTTCAGTTTTCCAATCAGCAAGAAGCATGAGTTTGGCTGATTGTAGAGGTATCAGTCTGGCTCAACTAGGAGACAGCTGCAGAGAGACACCTGCTTTCACAAAGAGAGAGCAGGGTTCTCACTCTGCAACATGCTGGTAGGGAATAATATTTTCCACTGTTCTGACAGCTTTATAAAGAAAATTACCTCTATTGCTAGGTACATGCAACGCGTTCATTTATTAACCCAGCGGGCTGAATGAAAAAAAAACCCAGAGGAACTCAAAAGGACCTAACTGTACTAACTATCCGATGTTCATCCATCATATTCATATCCAGCATTTTTGCTTGCACGTGATTGGATGATGAAACTCAACAGAGCTTCTTCTCATTTACTTAGCTCTGGAGAAACTTCTCTAGGAGAGTGCAACTGCAATTTGCAAAGTGCACAGTCTATTGTCCTTTAGTAAATCAACCCTATTGTGTTCTGACTAGGGGAACCGCTCCCCCCCTACCAGAACACACCAGTTAGTTAGAGCTCGCAGCCATTGGCTGAGAGTTCTGATTGGATGCCAATCAGCAGATGTTTTTTGGGCATGCGCCTTCGACAGAAGCCGGACGTTTGGCCGGATTCTGTTGTACAGGTTGGCGAATGTCAGCCGGTTTCTGTTAAACTGGCCAATACCGGCCGATATTTGGCCCGTGTGTACCAGCCTTAAAATTTTGCACATCTTTTGTTTTTAATGCACCTGGAATGTATTTATCTGATCTAAACCAAAAGTTTAATTAGACTTTAATATTTAATGACAAAGTGCACTATTCATTGGACTGGAAGTTCACACGTGAAAGGGGTTTTCCGATGCCTAACAATGTCAACAACATGCCTAACAACATTCAAAATCCCAAACGAATTTGACTAAAAAAAAGAAGGAGCCTCCTTTTGTGCATGTAAAGCAAGCCTACATAAGTGTAAATCTTTGAGTGAAGCAAACCAGAGTGAAAGGGAAAGAAAAATAAATCCTTAGTCAATAGTGCAATCTAATGCACAAAATATTACAAAATGCAATGTTTTTTTAAAGATTTTAAGATGGTTAAATCGAATAAACCTGAAACCCCCTTTAGCAATCTCTCCCAGTATTTGGTAACCACTCCAACAATGGTCAATGAACCCCAATAAACCTCTTCATGAACCCCATAATGCCAATGGGATATGCAATAAGAATTAGGTGACCGAATGCAGACACAGTCATTTATCACATTACTGATGCATTATCATGAAGCAATACTGGCAACTTGGAGCTGGCAATTATCTCATAAGAGGGTTATCACCTCCTCCATACATAAATGCAGGTTTTCCATTCACACAATCCCATTATAAAAGTCACAGCTATAGAATGACAAGTGCCTTTGTTGACTGTTTTTTTGCTCCTCACAAAGCATAAAACGCAGTGAAAGCAAGAAGGGAAAAGACACCGTCAGACCCATTAATCAATGCTGAACCGATTGAATTGGATTCTACCTGTTCTTTTACCTTGCAGCAGTGAGTAAATGAAAAGGAGCATGCTCTTAGCCTGCATTCATACTTGTGTAGGGCATGACTGAACACGAAATCGCACGATTTTGTGTGCTTTCATGAGACAGGCAAAAATGTATGTGTCAAATGCAGCAAGCAAGACGGGTGTTTTTCAGCGCAAAAACCAATGCAACAAATGTGGCAAAAAGTACATAACTTAGGTTTCTCTGCTGTATTTGTCATGTGTAGGGTAGCCTATTGAAATGAATGGGCTGTCCTATACATAAAGTGCGACACCATAGTGCAAACACACAAAAGTGCACATATGCATGACTCGCTACAGACAATAGAGGCTATCAACACAAATAGTTCTTCCTTCACAAACTTTAATCAGTGAGGACAATGGTGTATTTCATATCCTTCTAAATTGTAAGGTCTCACCATTAGGCCCACTCTAACCCACTTGCCTTGCATTAAAATGGTACTGTTTATTCTGCAAAGCGCTACACAAACTGGTGGCACTATATATACCAGCCATTTTCCTCGTCTCCACCTGACCGAGCTGACAGCCTGCGCTTTGGCGATCTGGACGATGTGTCCCCGCTCCATCCTCCCAACATGGCAGCCAGGCTCCTCTCCCGCAACGGACACCACATGGCCCTGCTGGCAAGCACAGTGAGTAAAGCCTAGTACACACTAGTAGTTTTTTTTCATTCAGTTTAGTTTTTCAACGTTAGGACAGCAATCTCCCCTGCTGTTCTATTGTGTTCTAACAGGGGGACGCCCCCCGCCAGAGCACTCGGGTCAGCGTTCTCAGCCATTAGCTGAGAGTGCTGATCAGGAGCGAATCGGCGGACCTTTTTTTGGTCATGCCCCTTCGACAGAAGCCGGCTGAATGGCCGGCTTCTGTCGGACTGACTGCAGTACACACGGTCCAAAAGTCAGCCGGTTTCTATTGAACCGCCCGATGCCACCCGACATTCGGCCCGTGTGTACTAGGCTTAAAACGACCAAAACGAATCACCCCAGGGCAAAGAACAACCGAGGGATATACTTTTTTATGCTCAAAAGCTTGCAGGCCCACAGGACACTCAGGGGGACTTGGAGGATACATTAGAGGAGACCTGCCTGATCTGCACCTTGATACTGAGCAGGAAACCCCAGGGGTTGCTGCGGATAATGACCCTGAAGAGGACAACCCACAGCCTACACTGAGTGAAATCCTTAAAATCTACAGCAGCAGCTGTCCTGGGCCCTGTCATTGTTGTGGGGCCCCAAGCAGCTATCTCATACTTGCAAACTATCCCAGTTTAAATTCCCTTGTCCCTTGAGGTTTTAGCCCTGTGCTATGTCCCGATATCTCAGTGTGAAGTTCTGTTACTAAAGCTGCCCAGCCCTATTGTTGTGTACAGATGACTCACCTGCAGACCCTGTGTTTACATGTAAATACCGGCATTCATATGTAATGAGCGGCGGACAGGCGGCATTCATATGTAAATAGAGGTGGCATTAATTTGTATATCATGCCTTGAAAGTCCTGCCTACAACTGTGGTCATTCAGCCTAACATCAGCCTGTTCTGCAAAGGTAAGCAATTTAGTGCGGGGAAGGGTAATTTGGGGTGTGCAGAGGTAGGGAGAGAAGGAATTACAGTTTGGGGTGCACAGGTGAACAAGGAGGGGTATAGAAGGTGGGTGCAAAGATGAGTAGAGGAGGCAGGTAGAGTTAAAGGGGAGGGGGATTGGAGTGGAGAGGATGGGGGAAGTTTGGGGTGCAGAGGTTAGCAGGTGTTTTATGATGCAAAGGTGTACTGTCAGGGTGGATAAAGATGTAGGTAGTGTGTAGGGCAGCCCATTAATTTCAATGGGCTGCTCTATGCGCTAGAAATGCGGAAGAGAGTCCCTAACCCTTTTTCAGGGGGGGGGGAGGGGGGGAGAAAAATCTTGTCCAGGGTCCAATCAATAATAAAGACGCTCCTGTACAGCAGAACACAGTGGACAGCTAAACCACAGGTTATGATGACACTAACAGCTTGGCATTTTGTACCCTGTTCCAGCTCAACCACTGTCTCTGCAGATTTTCAAGCTTCACCTGTCTTGGCACTTTTCGCTTTGGGTGGCAGAAGATTTTGTCCCAACACTGATCAGCTTATATAAAGCTTTTCAAAGTCACGTATATAGCTAAAAACTATAGTTTTCCTTTAATAAATGTACGTATCAAGGAAAACAGATACTGCAAAATGTAGTTTCTGTAGGTCACGTATACAGCCAAGGTAAACCTGCTCTGCCTTTACTTTGAGACATCTGTATGATTGGTTGGATACTCTGTGGCTAATTACACTGCAGCCGCTCTCAGAAATGACAGACGCTTATTCTCCAGTGGTCTGTAACATCAGAGCATGCTCAACAAGGGGAAGGAAGGCAATGCAGATGGGGAGAGGAAAGGCCAAGTACAGAGGACAGGCCAATGCACCTTTCATATTAAGACAGCACTTGGGAGCTGAGCGCAAGCTTGGAAGATTTGATGTAGCATCTGAGAAGAGACTGAGTTTTCTCTCTGCCACCCATGACATCTTAGATCAGTTCAGCCCTTTGATCCTAACACTGGGAACATCTAAACATGAGACATAAATATACATATATAGCATGATGGATAGCGTTTTTTGTGTCTCAGAAAACTCACTACAGCCCTGATGCATGCAAATATATTATTCTGTGATGTACTGAGAGTAAACTGAAGCTGGAGTATAGTAAGGAGAATTCTTACAAAAAACACCACCTGACTATAATTTAAATTCTTGGCCTGTGTCGCAGCTGGTTACTTTTACTGTATCAAGCTCCAACATTCGATATTTATTATTGGAATTGCAAAAAAAAAGTCACTCTGGAAAAATTACACCTCAATCTCCGTTGCCGAAATGTGTAGCCTTGGGCAAGAGTGTCATTTTCAAGGATTTTAGTTTAACCCCAAGTGAAGGATTCTGAAATTTTATTGATCTTTATTGATCCCACCATTTCCTGATTTGTATTATTTGTACTACAGATGTTACAGGATCTCCCCCAGTGACTGCTGATTAAATACAATAACTAGTGCCTTTTTCTGGTCATGTAAAAAAAAAGAGAGAAAGAGAAAAGATATGTACTTTATTGCAGAGCTATGTTCTCTACAAATTCTGCTCATTAGCTAGAGATGGACATAGATATCAATTTTGTTCCAACAGCAAGGACCTAATTATAGTAAGGATTCTTGGTGTTCAGAGAGTGTACAAAGTCCATTGAAGTTAACCTGTCAAGAGAGGAAAACCAAGACTTCAACAACTGATATCCTTCTGAAACTGCTAGTTTTCTGGCTGGCATGCTGAGCCAGTGGCTTCAATACTTCCCAAAAACATTGACTTGTTTTTCTCATGAAAGCTTCCTTTAACATCAAGTTTATCAGAAACTTCATTAAAGTATATGTAATTGCAAATAAAAATTTTTTTTTTAAATTTGGAATCGAGAGTAGAGGAGGGGTAAAATCATTTAAAAAAAATCAAGTTTTTGCCATCTGTATCTTATTAGGGAGATTTTCCTTCACTTCTTCCGTGTTAAAGTATTTTATTGAAAGAGATATAACAGAAATGTAGAGAACATACATTTATAATGGTTGTAGAACATTGACTACATATTTCTATTATAAAGAATAAGTAGTAAATTCATGGTCTACAATGTGCATATTGCTGTATAGTTTCTAAGGGCTAAGCAGAAATCAACGGTGGATACATCCACGCACTAGATGTATGTTACAGTAGATGGTAAGATAACGAACAAACAAATATTTTTTGGTTCAGTACACTTGAGAACTAATTACATAGTGCAATATTATAATGCCGCTTAGATAATGCTTTTCAAGTAAAAATAAAGATCTAAGTGAACTTTAAATGGACGTAAAAGATAGCGTAAAAATTACATGAAAATAGAAATGGATAAGTGGGTAACATAAAAATAGGTAGAATAGGATAGTAGGAAAGTAGAGGGGGGGGGTATAGGAGTCCACTCGGATGGCTTTTCCTTCACTTCTTAACTTGTAGACTCAACAGGAGGTGAAAGGATATCTTTCCAGGGAGAGGGAAATCCATTTTAGGCTGGCCACACACTATGCAAACTTTGGCCAGTTCTAGATGAACTGGCCAAAATGTAGTCCTTTGGTGGATCTGTCACTACCCTCCTGCCAGACATTCTCCAAATGAAAAATTAAAGGAGATGGATGGAAAATTCTCAGTCAAACAAGGTTTAAGTCTAATTAGATGCAGCCGCTTTTTGAGTATTCTGACAGCCACTGATGGCAGCCATTGATTTCAGAATACAATAACCACAGCGGAAGATTAATTCAACCATGCTGTATAACAAGGATGGAGGAATATGTTTTTTTCATTCAGCCCACAGGCAAAACGAGAGGAAAAGCAGATAAATGAAAGGACCACTTCCTCTATTGGTAAAGCACTTTTCATGGCTGGAAGATATAGTACAACTTCTATGAATATAACGGGCAGCGGGAAGGGCCAGCATAATCGGTCCAGCACCTAAAAGATTATAGCTGGGGGTGCTCAAATTTCAAGTTTTCAACTAAGAGATCAGCCAACAGTACAAGGGATACTTTGCATTGAATGTAATGATGGTCCCTTGTTTTTTAAAAATATTTTTTGGGAGCTCGCGGAGCCATCCCTCAAAAGGGCGGCCTCGGGGTTCTCAGGTGGGAGCAGTGAGCTGAAGCGCACTAGAAATGTCACATGGATGTCCAGCCGATAGTAGGAGCTGGGACGAGTGGTCCTTTTTTTTTTCTTTCTTCTAGCTACATAATATGTGCTAAGGGCTGGCGGGGCCCGGGGCGGAGGCGGAGCTGGACGTGGGACTCCAGGTATGCTATATTCTATCTTGCTCTTTTTCCTTTCCTAGTTTGTATCCCCCCTTTTTATTTGTTCATTTTTTTTTTTTGGTTTACTTTGGTTTTAGTCTGTAGAGACCGTTTGTTAGTAGGCGGTCCGCTTGATAAGCATTAGGTGACAGGTGCGGGGCTGGAGGGCCGGCTGGCTTGCCGGACTAAGGCACTCTGCTATCGCGGATTCCCCTGGACAGTTCGGGGGATCGACACTTTTGTGTCACCATGGTGCGGGGGCCTCGAGTCGGGAGGGCCCGGGCGGGGCAGTGTGTTAGTTGGAGGTGCATTGTTGCCCCCCTCCCCCCGTGCGCACCCGCCTGATCCTCCCTTCAAGATTTGCGATTCTCTGCACTATTGGTCCGGGGAGCTGGTCGGCCTAGCCACTTGTTTGCTAACATCTCTTCGGAGGTGAATTTTGTCTTATATTTTGCAATTTGGCGATTGGGGACTCTGCTCACTCATTGTGAGGTTGTAGTCCTCGCCGCTAATGTGTCACTTGATTTTTTTTTTGCATTTCGTATGCTTATGACTGATTTAACCGTTTCTTTCTTGTAAAACTCTGTAATTTATGTCATTTATGTTTTTGTACCTGTCTGTTGTGGAATAACAAACAAAAAGGAAGGACTGGCACATTACTTGATGTTTTTACCTATGGATACTGTAACCAGAGCTGTAATGTCCTGTCTTCCATAAATAAAGATTATACAAAAAAATATATATATATTTTTGGACTAAACTTTGGCTTTAACCACTTGCCGACCAGCTGCCGCAGTTTTACTGCGGCATGTTGGCTTGGCTGGGCGAAACCACGTTATGTTATGTCGCTTCACCCTGTGGCCACTAGGGGCACGCGCGCGCACCCCCTGCTCGCCATCGGTACCTATGCTAGTGCCCGGCGGGCGCGATGACCACCGGGCACCCGCGATCAATCGTGAGAGAGCGAGAACTGGGAGCTGTGTGTGTAAACACACAGCTCCCTGTTCTTTCAGGGGGAGAAATGACTGATCGTATGTTTATACAAAGTATGAACAGCGATCTGTCATTTCCCCTAGTCAGTCCCATCCCCCCTTCAGTTAGAATACACTTTAAGGAACATAATTAACCCCTTGATCGCCCCCTAGTGTTAACCCCTTCACTGCCAGTGACATTTTTACAGTAATCAGTGCATTTTTATAGCACTGATCGCTGTAAAAATGGCAATGGTCCCAAAAATGTGTCAAAAGTGTCTGATATGTCCGCCATAATGTCACAGTCCCCAAAAAAATCGCAGATCACTGCTATTACTAGTAAAAAAACAATAATTCTATCCCCTATTTTGTAGACGCTATAACTTTTGCGCAAACCAATAAATATATGCTTATTGTGATTTTTTTACCAAAAATATGTAGAAGAATACATATCGGCCTAAACTGAGGAAAAAATTTGTTTTTTGGAAAATAATATTGGGATTAGTGATGAGCCGAACACCCCCGGGTTCGGTTCGCACCAGAACCCGCGAACGGACCGAAAGTTCGCACGAACATTAGAACCCTATTAAATACAATGGATGCGAACATTCGGATTCTAAAGTGCTAATTATAACGACTATTATCCATGTTATTGTCCGAAACAGAGTTTGGGAACCCGGGTTCTGCACCAGGGGGCATGTATCAATGCAAAAAGAAGTTTTAAAAACGGACGTTTTCCGGGAGCAGTCATTTTAATGATGCATAAAGTGAAAAAAAAAAAGTCAAATATTCCTTTAAATATTGTACCTGGGGGGTGTCTAAAGTATGCCTGTGAAGTCCCACGTGTTTCCCGTGTTTAGAACTGTCCCTGCACAAAATAACATTTCTAAAGGAAAAAAAAGCCATTTAAAACTGCTTGCGGTTTTAATGTAATGTCTGGTCCCGGTAATATGGATGAAAATCTTTAAGAAAATTGGCATAGCTACCCCATCAACCCCCCCCCCCTACCCCAGCCCATTACCAGCCCCTTTGGGTCTTGTATGGATATTAAGGGGAACCCCGCACACAAAATAAAAAAGGCCCTATATACTCTGAACAGCCATATACAGGCGGTGCATACAAGACAGGGACTGTAGGTTTGTTCTTATGTAGAATCTGTTTGTAATTTTGAACAGCTACATTGTTTAAGTGTAGCTCCAGCCCAAATACCTATTTTTAAGCTTTTTGGAAAACATAGGGAAGGGTTATCACCCCTGTAACATTTGTTTTGCTGTCTGTGCCCCTGTTCAGAACATTTCACCTCACTTTGCGTCCCAATGACAACTGTTTTTGAAATGTGGTGTTTTTATTGAAACAAGGATTGGTGATAAAGCATCAGTAGAGAGGAGACACCTTTCTCCCATATTAATTCTTACAGGAGAGAATTTTCCTTCCACGGGGTAGATTTCCTCTCACTTCCTGTTGTCTTCTTCCGTTTGCAAGTAGTAGTCGTTTGTAAGTTGGATGTTTGAAAGTAGGGACCTGCCGTATATACTCTGCAGAAATTGGCCCCTTAGGTGTTGGTGTTGGCACAACACTGTAAGCACTCACAGTTACTCTTGGTGGGTGCTGGAACGCCCTGCTGTCAACTATTATATCAGGAATTGTAATAACATATAATTGTTGAACAGTGGTAGTAAAAATTGGGCCTTTGATGGTGGTGCTGGTGCCACAACACTGTAAGGCCTGACAGTTACTCTTGGTGGGCGCAGCAATGGGCCCTGCTGTGAATTATTAGATCAATAATTATAATTGCATGCCCCTGTTGAACAGGGGCTGAAAAATTGGGCCTTTGGTGGTGGTGGTGGTGGTGGTGGTGTTGACACAACACTGTAAGGCCTGACAGTTACTCTTGGTGGGCGCAGCAATGGGCCCTGCTGTGAATTATTAGATCAATAATTATAATTGCATGCCCCTGTTGAACAGGGGCTGAAAAATTGGGCCTTAGGCACTGGTGGCTCAACACTGCAACCCCTCACAGATACTGTACTTGGAGCACAGCAATGAGGCCTGTTGCAAAGTATTGCATCAAAAATTGTAATTACACGCCCCTGTTAAACAGGGGCTGAAAAATTGGGCCTTAGCCACTGGTGGCGGCACCCATAAACCAAAATGATCTTCCAAGCTATCATCATTAATCGGATCATTGAGGAGGAGGAGGAGGATAGCCAGTCAACATAACAGCACAGGCACTCAGCATCAGCATCAGTCTTGAAGGGATGTGACATTTTAAAATCAATTAGTCTGTTATATCAGCATCAGGTGTGTGGTAGCTGGTGGTGATCCAAGACTGGTTCATCTTGATGAAAGTCAGTCGATCAACCGAGTCGGTGGACAGGCGCACCCTGTGATCCGTGACAAATCCTCCAGCAGCACTGAATGTGCGTTCCGAAAGAACGCTGGATGCAGGACAGGCCAGTAGCTCAATTGCATACTGTGCAAGCTCTGGCCAGTGATCCATCCTCAAGACCCAGTAAGCCAGAGGATTTTCGGTGGGGAAGGTGTCCAAGTCTGACCTTGCCCCTAGGTATTCCTGCACCATGTATATCAGACGCTGGCGATGGTTGCTGGAACCGATCATACTTTGGGGCTGCGGACTAAAGAATTGTCTGAACGCATCGGTCAGACGGCCACCTTCCCCACCGCTCCTTCTTTGACTGCCCGAAGCCTCAGCAACTCGTTGTCCAGGACCAGGAGTTTGTAACCTCCCAGTCTCTGGGAACGCGTTGCACAGACCTTTCTGCAAGGCCTCCCGGAGTTGTCTCATCCTCTGCTCCATCTGCGACGGTAAGATAAGGTCCGCAACCTTACCCTTGTACCGTGGATCAAGGAGAGTGGCCAGCCAGTAATGGTCCCTCTCCTTGATCCGAAGAATACGAGGATCCTTCCGCAGACTTTGCAGGATCAGGGAGGCCATGCAGCGTAGGTTAGCTGAGGCATTCAGTCCGGAGTCCTCTGGGTCACTAAGGACGACATGATCCGCAGCCACCTCCTCCCAGCCACGTACAAGTCCACTGGTTTCTTGGGACTGTAAATCATCCCTAAAAGACTGCTGCTGATGATGCTGAGTGCCAGCCTCCACCTCCATGCTGACACAATCCTCCTCCTCCTCCTCCTCCTCTTCCTGTGCGATGGGTGGGACAGAAGGAACACTGTCTGGGTAAAGGGGGCCTTGAGAGGCAAGGAAGTCCTCCTCTTCCTGCCTCTGTTCTGCCTCAAGTGCCCTGTCCATTATTCCACGCAGCGTGTGCTCCAACAGGTGGACAAGAGGTACAGTGTCACTGATGCATGCACTGTCACTGCTCACCATCCTCATGGCCTCCTCAAATGGTGCCAGGACAGTGCATGCATCCCTGATCATGCCCCACTGGCGTGGTGAAAAAAACCCGAGCTCCCCTGACCCTGTCCTGGTGCCGTAGTCGCACAGGTACTCATTGATGGCCCTCTGCTGCGTGTGCAGCCGCTGCAGCATGGCCAACGTTGAGTTCCACCTGGTGGGCATGTCACATATAAGGCGGTTCTTGGGCAGGTTCAACTCCTTTTGCAGCTCAGCCAGGCGAGCACTGGCATTATAAGATCTGCGGAAATGCACACAGACTTTCCTGGCCTGCCTCAGGACATCCTGTAAGCCCGGGTACCTGCCCAAGAACCGCTGCACCACCAGGTTAAGGATGTGAGCCACACAGGGCACATGGGTCAGTTGTCCCTGTCGGAGGGCGGAGAGGAGGTTGGTGCCATTGTCGCAAACCACCATTCCTGGCTTAAGCTGGCGTGGCGTCAACCACCTCTCGGCCTGCCCCTGCAGAGCAGACAGGACCTCTGCCCCAGTGTGGCTCCTGTCCCCCAAACACACCAGCGCAAGCACGGCATGGCATATTTTTGCCTGCGTACTTGCGTAGCCCCTTGAACGCCTACGGAGCACCGCTGGTTCCGAGGACAAAGCACAGGAAGAGGCCATGGAGGAAGAAGAAGAGGAGGGGGTGGAGGAGAGAGGTGTGTCACAACCAGTAGTAGCATTTTGGAGGCGTGGAGGTGGAACAACCTCCAACACTACTGCACCTTGTCCTGCATCCTTCCCAGCTGCCAAAAGAGTGACCCAATGGGCCGTGAAAGAAAGGTAACGTCCCTGTCCATGCCTGCTGGACCATGAGTCAGCGGTAATATGCACCTTACCGCTGACCGCCCTGTCCAGCGAGGCCAAGACATTGCCTTCCACATGCCTGTAGAGAACCGGAATCGCCTTCCGTGAGAAAAAGTGGCGTTTGGGAACCTGCCACTGAGGAACCGCACATTGCACAAACTCACGGAAGGTCTACCAACTGAAAAGGCACCAGTTGAAGCGCTAGCAATTTAGCCAAGCTAGCATTCAACCGCTGGGCATGTGGATGGCTGGGAGTGAACTTCTTTCGACGGTCCAGCAGCTGGGGCAGGGAAATTTGCCTGCTAGAATCGGACGTCGGTGTACTGCTAGCAGAGTGGCCGCAAGTACTTGGCTGTGACACACCTAATTCTACACCTTCATTCCTCTCAGTGCAGGTTTCAGAGAGGACTGAAGGTATAGTGGGGTTGGAGATCCCAGCTGATGCGGTGCAAGGAGAGGTCCGCTTTGTTCTTTGGTGTGGGTCTTTAAGGTAGGCTTGCCAACGAGCTACATGGCAGGTCAACATATGTCTGATCAAGCATGTGGTGCCCAAGCGGCTGATGTTTTGGCCACGCGATATACGCTTGAGACATATGTTGCAAACAGCAGCTGTGCGATCTGATGCACTCGCCTCAAAAAAGGCCCACACCAAAGAACTTTTTGAATGACGGGCAGAGGCAGTGCCCTGCACAGGCGGAGCTCTGCGGTGTGATTCCGTCGGTGTGCTGCCCATACGCTGGCCACCCAAGGGCATCCTGCCTCGTTGGAGATGTGCCTCCTCCTCATCCTCCTCCTCCTCCTCTCTCCTATTAGGCACCCACGTGGAGTCAGTGACCTCATCATCCCCTCCCTCCTCATCACTGGAGCCAATCTGGCAGTATGCTGCAGCTGTTGGAGCATGACTGCCAGATTGGTGTCCTTCTTGAGCATCCCCTCTCTCTGCTCTCACGCTACTGCCTTCCTCTATCTGGGTATCATCATCAGATCCTTCGAAACGCTGGGCATCCTCCTGGAGCATGTACCCAACACTGTGCTCAAACAGTTCGGGGGACTCCTCAGGAGGAGGACATGGTGGGTCTAGGGAAGGATTGACTAATGAAGATAATGATACCAGAGAAGAGGACACTTTGGCAGCTGCTTTGCCAGTACCCTGAGCCTGGGTGAGAGAGGATGAGGAGGATGAGGTGGGCTTGGTCATCCACTCTACCAAGTCTTCGGCATGATGTGGCTCAACATGTCCAGCTGCCGAAAAGAAGGACAAGCGTGTCCCATGGCCATGTGCTGATGACAATGCACCGCGTCCACGACCAGCACTGTTGCCCCCAGACACAGAGCTTGCTTGCCCTCTTTTTTTGCCTCCTGACTGTCTGCCTCTCCTTGTTTGCCTTCCAGACATTTTAATGGATGGCCTGCAGGGAGATGGGAAAAACAGCAATAAGGGCTACCTTCAGGTGTATACTGTGCAGGAGGCTTAGCAACAATGACACTGACACTGTCCCCTGCCTATCCTTCTCTGTCCCTAAACACAAGGATTTCAAATATGGTTCAGCAAGATTGGTTTAGCACAGAATAGCACACTGATAGTTTCCCTCACTGTCCTTCTCTGTCCCTACAAACAAGATTTAGCACAGAATAGCACACTGATAGTTTCCATGAGTGTCCTTCTCTGTCCCTAAACTCAAGGATTTCAAATATGGTTCAGCAAGATTGGTTTAGAACAGAATAGCACACTGACAGTTTCCCTCACTGTCCTTCTCTGTCCCTACAAACAAGATTTAGCACAGAATAGCACACTGATAGTTTCCACGAGTGTCCTTCTCTGTCCCTAATCTCAAGGATTTCAAATATGGTTCAGCAAGATTGGTTTAGAACAGAATAGCACACTGACAGTTTCCCTCACTGTCCTTCTCTGTCCCTACAAACAAGGATTAGCACAGAATAGCACACTGATAGTTTCCACGAGTGTCCTTCTCTGTCCCTAAACTCAAGGATTTCAAATATGGTTCAGCAAGATTGGTTTAGAACAGAATAGCACACTGACACTTTCCCTCACTGTACCTCTCTGTCCCTAAACTCAAGGATTTCAAATATGGTTCAGCAAGATTGGTTTAGAACAGAATAGCACACTGACAGTTTCCCTCACTGTCCTTCTCTGTCCCTACAAACAAGGATTAGCACAGAATAGCACACTGATAGTTTCCACGAGTGTCCTTCTCTGTCCCTAAACTCAAGGATTTCAAATATGGTTCAGCAAGATTGGTTTAGAACAGAATAGCACACTGACACTTTCCCTCACTGTACCTCTCTGTCCCTAAACTCAAGGATTTCAAATATGGTTCAGCAAGATTGGTTTAGAACAGAATAGCACACTGACAGTTTCCCTCACTGTCCTTCTCTGTCCCTACAAACAAGATTTAGCACAGAATAGCACACTGATAGTTTCCACGAGTGTCCTTCTCTGTCCCTAAACTCAAGGATTTCAAATATGGTTCAGCAAGATTGGTTTAGAAAAGAATAGCACACTGACAGTTTCCCTCACTGTCCTTCTCTGTCCCTACAAACAAGGATTAGCACAGAATAGCACACTGATAGTTTCCACGAGTGTCCTTCTCTGTCCCTAAACTCAAGGATTTCAAATATGGTTCAGCAAGATTGGTTTAGAACAGAATAGCACACTGACAGTTTCCCTCACTGTCCTTCTCTGTCCCTACAAACAAGATTTAGCACAGAATAGCACACTGATAGTTTCCACGAGTGTCCTTCTCTGTCCCTAAACTCAAGGATTTCAAATATGGTTCAGCAAGATTGGTTTAGAACAGAATAGCACACTGACAGTTTCCCTCACTGTCCTTCTCTGTCCCTACAAACAAGATTTAGCACAGAATAGCACACTGATAGTTTCCACGAGTGTCCTTCTCTGTCCCTAAACTCAAGGATTTCAAATATGGTTCAGCAAGATTGGTTTAGAACAGAATAGCACACTGACACTTTCCCTCACTGTACCTCTCTGTCCCTACAAACAAGGATTAGCACAGAATAGCACACTGATAGTTTCCACGAGTGTCCTTCTCTGTCCCTAAACTCAAGGATTTCAAATATGGTTCAGCAAGATTGGTTTAGAACAGAATAGCACACTGACAGTTTCCCTCACTGTCCTTCTCTGTCCCTACAAACAAGATTTAGCACAGAATAGCACACTGATAGTTTCCACGAGTGTCCTTCTCTGTCCCTAAACTCAAGGATTTCAATTATGGTTCAGCAAGATTGGTTTAGAACAGAATAGCACACTGACAGTTTCCCTCACTGTCCTTCTCTGTCCCTACAAACAAGATTTAGCACAGAATAGCACACTGATAGTTTCCACGAGTGTCCTTCTCTGTCCCTAAACTCAAGGATTTCAAATATGGTTCAGCAAGATTGGTTTAGAACAGAATAGCACACTGAGCCCTCGTACACACGGCCGAGATTCTCGTTGAAAAAAACATGTCGGTTTTTTGACGAGATTCTTGGACAAGAAACTTGTCCCGGCCGAGTGTACACACGCTCGTTTCAAAGAACCCGCGGTTCTTTGAATGGAGCGTACGCGGTGACGTCATCGACTACGACGAGCATGCGCTCGTCACATTCGATGCCATCGCCGCCATCTTGGTATACCCTACGTATGCCTAGGAAGCTACCGCGCATGCGTCAAATTCATTTCGAACATGCGCGGGCTTCCGGGAGGACAGGTAAGTGTACACACACTCACTTTTCTCGTCGAGAAACATGCCGAGGAGAATCTCGACGAGAAAATAGAGAGCAGGTTCTCTATTTTCTCGTCGAGGTTTCTTGTCGGTTTTCTCGACGAGAAACCCGATAGCCGCGTACACACGACCGATTTACTTGGCAAGACCTCTCTGCCAGCAAGTTTCTTGCTGGTTCTTGCCGAGAAAATCAGCCGTGTGTACGAGGCCTAAACTCAAGGATTTCAAATATGGTTCAGCAAGATTGGTTTAGAACAGAATAGCACACTGACACTTTCCCTCACTGTACCTCTCTGTCCCTAAACTCAAGGATTTCAAATATGGTTCAGCAAGATTGGTTTAGAACAGAATAGCACACTGACACTTTCCCTCACTGTCCTTCTCTGTCCCTACAAACAAGGTTTAGCACAGAATAACACACTGACACTCTCCCTACCTATCCTTATTTGTCCCTAAACACAAGGAATCCAGGATTAGTAAAGGAAAAAAAATGACACTGTCCCTGCCTATGCTTCTCTTTCCCTGCTCCGGAACACACTACACAAGGCCGCCGCGCTGGCGGCCTTTTATAGTGTGGGGCATGTACTAAACCTCCTCAGCAATAATTGGCCACAGGCATCCTGCCTGTGGCCAATCATTGCTCTCCTCGCTGCCGGCGCTGTGATTGGCCAAGCATGCGGGGTCACAGTGCATGCTTGGCCAATCACAGCGCCTGGATGACACTGCGATGGCGTAGTGCATTGTGGGCCGTTTGCGTCACTCGAATTTGGCGCGAACGGCCCAAATCGTTCGTTCTTCGTCGAACGATCGAACAGCCGATGTTCGAGTCGAACGTATGTTCGACTCGAACACAAAGCTCATCCCTAATTGGGATATTTATTATAGCAAAAAGTAAAAGATGTGTTTTTTTTCAAAATTGTCGCTGTTCTTTTGTTTTTGGGTACAGTGTTGCACGACCGCGTATTTGTCAGTTAAAGCGACGCAGTGCCAAATTGTAATAAGTGCTCTTGTCAGGAAGGGGGTAAAATCTTCCGGGGCTGAAGCGATAATATTAGGTAGACCAAATTTGTAGTCATAACAACATGAAAGTCACACCTATATTTACAATGGGGGACGTCTCATCCCATCCACAATGGAATCTCATTCTACTTTGAGAGTCTCTATGATTGATAATGTAAAGTTATTTACATTACACTGTTGACATTGACTATCAATCAAGTTGTAATTTAATTGAAGATTCAAATTGGGAAATTATTTTTAAAACACAATCACGTATAGGACATCACTGACTAGAACATGATTGTACATGGCTGTCCTACAAAAATCCAAAGTTTAAATACCAAACCCAAGTTCAAAAACTGAAAATCAAGCCTTGTATGCGGGGGACAAGAGCTTCCTGTCCATGGGTTGTTTTCTATCCTGGTGTAATTGGGGTAGGACTATATGTCTGCTTAGCCTGAGAGAGCTAGGTCCACCAGGAGCACCCAAAGGCTCCCACGTGGTGCTAATGACAGTAAAACGTTCCCATTTATAATGAAAGGTTCATGACTCCAGCCCCACCTGTCAGTGCCATATGGGAGGGTCCTCGATGTTGCATTTTTTCTCTCTTTGCTATTTTTATTTTTTTTGCAGAGTAGTGGATGGTGTAGTTAGCTTTCCCATTCTGGGTCTGAACACCTAGAACATTGCTGACAGAGAAGAGTTGGTTCTACTCTTAGGGCCAGGTTAACATGTACCAATGCTGAGTGAGCAGTTTTTTTAAGCACTTCCACAGTTGACCAAGGTAGAACAGGGTGGTTCAAGACAGTTAGAATAGTGGGGCAGAGGGTACATATCTTGGCTTGGTTGTTGCACATCATAATTGTCTTGTTCTTAGTTATGTCTTCGTTTGAAATATAGCAACTGTCTAGCCCTGTAAACTTGCACACCTAATATTTTGAACTCAACCTTGTGGTACAAGACAGTTAGAATAGTGGGGGCAGATGGTGTATATCTGTGCTTTAGATGTGACACATCACAATTGCCTTGTTCCCAGACCAGTTATGTTTTCTTTGGGACAGCATGTGAACATGCACTTGGGGTCATCTCAACCTCACCTTAGTGTCTCTCAGAGAAATAGAGGTAAGATGCACAGCTAACGATCGTTTAACAAAAAAACCCAAAAAACTGTTTAAACTTTTAATTTATAGGGCATACATTTGCTCCTCTTCTTTATTATATACTGAATCTATAATTTTCTGAATGGCTAAATCCCCCTATTCATGTGGTGATGACGGCTCTGGGAATAAATCACATTTTCGTATGAGCTTTTTCAGCAGGTAAATAATATACCGTATTTATCGGCGTATAACACGCACCCTAACTTTAAGAGGGAAGTTTCAAGAAAAAAACTTGCCACAGCCCCCTGCGTACACAATTTACCCTCTATTTTAGAGTAAAAAAGTGAGTGTTATACGCCAATAAATATAGTATGTATATGGACATGTTCTGTAATGACTGTATTTACAATTTTATACTGATGTTCATGCTGATTTTAACCATCTTCAGAGTCATATGCCAGTCCTCCCTGAGGAAGTGGGCTTTGCCCTGCGAAACACGTTGGAGATGATTATATGAGAACTTCCTTATCAGCTTGGGATATGACTATTAACTGTTGGCATAATATGTAACTGCAAGTGTTTTTAATAATACCTCAATGTTTGCTTGTAACATTATTCGTTTTGAATTTTTTTGTACAATAAAAACTTAAAGGGGTTGTAAAGGTTTGTTTTTTATTTTCAACATAGGTTCCTTTAAGCTAGTGCATTGTTGGTTCACTTACCTTTCCCTTCGATTTCCCTTCTAAATGTATTATTTCTTTGTCTGAATTTCTCACTTCCTGTTTCTCCTCAGTAAACTTCACACCATCATCCGAGCGGTGGTTAGAAAGCCAGAACAGCTTACTGAACAGCTTACTGAGGAGGAACAGGAAGTGAGAAATTCAGACAAAGAAAAAAAACATTTAGAAGGGAAATCGAAGGGAAAGGTAAGTGAACCAACAATGCACTAGCTTAAAGGAACCTATTTAGAAAATAAAAAACAAACCTTTACAACCCCTTTAAGTTTTGTTATAAATAACTTGTGTGGTACCTAAAAAGTCCTATTAGTTTTCTGCGCTAGGGATTGGTCTGTTTTTTAGTAACCAAAAAACTGTAATCTCACCCTGCGGCAGCATAACGTCCCCAGAATCATGGCTGTAACACAAAACGTAGATTAAAGTGCAACGTGTAGGTTTTCTGCAATCAACACAGCTACAAAGTCTTTTGCACAGCATTAGTAGTTCACAGAATTTTTTCACTGGCCACCTAAAGTTGCATTTTAGTAGACAAATATTCAGCCATCTCTTATAGACCATGAAACAAAAGAGCCAACAGTGCAAAGCTTGCTTGTTTTCTTTTGTCGGTATAACATTTTGGCGTATGTTCATCAGGACATACAGTATATCAAGATATTTAATGTCCTGATGAGTTGGTGAGCACCCAGCGAAACATTTCGTTGACAAGATAAAATAATAAGCGAGCTACGGATGGTTTATGGTTTTATCTGCTAGTATGGGGTAGCTACATTTTTCACACCTCTAGGTTTTATTCAACGCGAAAGCTTTCATTTTACATAATGCTGTTGTTTTTACCAACTAAAGGAATCTCATGGTAGCATTTTCAAACAAAGGCTGCCATTTACTGCTACAAAGTCGCATGTACTTATCTATAGAAGCTTTGTATTTTCTTTGTACTGAAAATGAAAAAGATAAAGGGTGTCACACCTGCATCAATAACGTTACCCAGATGTACAGTATAAAGTCAAACAACACAGGGATAAAATAATCTTCTTTCAAACGGGGCTAAAATCCTGTGATTAAAACAAAGAAATTTATGGGATGCTGGAGGGACGATCTTATTTATTTGTTGGCTGAATTCAGGTAATACAGAGCATCTCTGGATATGTCAAAGCCCCAGGGCGAGCGCCCTTCCCCCTCTCATAACAGCCCTGGAAGAATCAAATCTGGGTGCTGGAGTATGTTTCCAGCCTTGCAGGTTGCAAGACAGGAGATCAATCAAGCATTTGCTCTCTTTTTACAGATCTTCTCCTGCCACACACAGGCAGAACAAGGCAGAGAGGAGGGGAGATGGAGTGCAAAGAAATGACATATTTCATCTTGCTGAGCAGGCAAGGAGAGCTTGGCAGTTAACCCTTCCCGCAGGTACAGGGGCTAGCAAGACATCTCTGGACTGTCACTCATTCTGGGAAGAAAGGAGTTATTCGGAAACAGAAGCCACACTTCCGCTTCACAAGCTTCATTCTCGATTCACCTACAATACAATGTACAATCCTCATGCAGTCTTTCCAGCAAAGTACTGGGAATGATGTATCATCCTTTAAATATGAAATATGCAGCATATATATATATGGCAAAAAAAATGGAAAATGGCTGCAACAAAAATCAACCTTATATCCGAGGATCCACAACCAGGGACATGTATCGTACAAACTATATAGTGCAGACAATCCTTTTGTTTGTATTGTTGCATCTTATAGAAGCATACAAAGAAAAAAATAATGCAATTGTTTTTGCAGTATTATAAAGTTATAATGTTGAACATATATAAAGAAAAAAATAATCCAATTGTTAATGCAGTATGATAAAGTTATAATGTTGAACATATATAAAGAAAAAAATAATGCAATTGTTAATGCAGTATGATAAAGTTATAATGTTGAACATATGTAAAGAAAAAAATAATGCAATTTTTAATGCAGTATTATTATATTATTATTATACAGGATATATATAGTGCTACAGTTTGCAATATAAAGGGAGACAATACACCAACAATACAATTCAAAACAAGAGGGTTAGAGGGGCCCTGCTCCTGTGAGTTTACAATCTAAGTATGGTAAATGGTAAAGTTATAATGTTAAACATATATAAAGAAAAAAATAATGCAATTGTTAATACAGTATAGTAAAGTTATAATGTTGAACAGATATAAAGAAAGAAATAATGCAATTTTTAATGCAGTATGGTAAATTTATAATGGTAAACATGTATAAAAAAAATAATAATTCAATTGTTAATACAGTATAGTAAAGTTATAATGGCAAACATATATAAAGAAAGAAATAATGCAATTTTTATTGCAGTATGGTGAAGTTATAATATTTAACATATAGAAAGAAAAAAATAATGCAATTGTTAAAGCGGAGGTCCACACAAAAATGGAACCTCCGCTTTTCGGAACCCTCCCCCCCTCCGGCGTCACATTTGGCACCTTTCAGGGGGGAGGGGGGTGCAGATAGGTACTTGCACCCACTTCCGGGCATAGACTCCTGTCGGAGTTACGCCACTCCCCCCCTCACTGTCTTCTGGGAGACACACGGGTCCCAGAAAACAGAAGGGACCATTTCGATTGCGCAGCGCGACTCGCGCATGCGCAGTAGTGAACCGCAAATTGAAGCCGCAAGGCTTCATTTCCTGATTCCCTTACTGAAGATGGCGTTGGCAGCATCCGAGGACCGAGGCACGGGTCGGCCTCGGGTGCCGACATCGCGGGTGCCCTGGACAGGTAAGTGTCCATATTTTAAAAGTCAGCAGCTGAAGTATTTGTAGCTGCTGACTTAAAAAAATAAAATTTGGCGGACCTCCGCTTTAATGAAGTAAGGTAAGGTTATAATGTTAAACGTATATAATGAAAAAAAGAATGCAATTGTTAATGCAGTATGGTAAAGTTATAATGTTAAACATATATATTGTTAAATGTTTATGACCTGCCTAAAGGTTAATAGCAACATTACTATAGGTCAAATAAAATTCTAGGGCCAGTGTGTTTAAAAAATCCTTTTTTACTGCCTCTTTTTTACTTGGTGGAGTTATTAGACATATCCTCTGTGAATTTCTCATTTTCATGGATGGAAGTTCACAGAGATAGGCTTTAACAAGATGAACAAGCACTGCTGGGAAGAAAAAGGAGTTTTGCTCTGTTAGGAAAGCACTGATAAGACCTTAAAACTGTAAATCTGGCCAGAGAATACTTGACTTTTTCTAGTGCTGTGACTGATCTGAGGACTGCTAGTAATAGCTTTAAAAAACAAGCAGGCACCATGGTGGCTTAGTGGCTACCATGCTTGTATTGCGGAGCTGGGGTTTTGGAGGCAGTTCTAGAAATGCTATCTGCATGGAGTTTACATGCCCTCCATGTGTTTCTGTGTTAAAGGATAACTAAAGGTTCCTTTTTAAAAAAACAAACAAAAAAACAAACATGTTATATTTATCTCCTCTGTGCAGTTGGTTTTGCACAGAGTGGCCCCGATTCTCCTCTTCTGGGGTCCCTCAGTGGCGCTCCTGGCTCCTCCGCTTCTCGAGTACCCCGTCGGAGAAGCGCTCTCCCTCGGGGGAAACCCGTGCGGGCGCGTTCCCGTGTCCTGCTGCTGCATCCATTGACACAGCAGACAGCCCCGGCTTCCGTGTTATTGCATTTGATTGATAGCAGCGGGAGCCAATGACTGCGCTGCTATCAATCTATCTAATTAGGACCTGAGAACCCGGCTTGAGCAGGTGTGCTCATCCCCGGCCTAGGAACGATTCCTTTTGATGGGAAAATGTGTAGCCAATAACCATACAGGAAAAAGATGCCTCGTTGCTTGAGCCACCTATAGGCTAACAGAGAAGGTCTACTGCTGTCCTGTCGCCCTCGTTAAAAAAAAAAAAAGTCACTGCCCAACTCCTTTTTCACAATTAATTACAAAGGAAGACGGGCTGAGATTCCTGCCTTCTGCTGCTTGTACAAGAATGTCAATCATTTAACTGCTCACTCTTCCTACAGGGGCAGGATCCCAATCCTCATTGCTTTTCCCTAACTTTTATGAACGCCAGCAGATGTCCTGTGCGGAAAACTGGTGGTCCTCATGAGAGCCTCAATATAAAACTGAAACATCTGTCACAGCTCCTGCAAGGCCACAATATGACTGCTGCAGCTCAATAAGCACAGCCAGGAGGACTAAGCTAACCTTCATATAAATTATTATTATTTTTTTTTATATTATTGCATTTATTCCGTTCTGTAAGATTGTATTTTTTAGCCTACATCAACAACTTGACCGTTCCACTTTAAAAAAAAAAAAAAAAGAAGACAAAACAAGTACATAAACAGCTCGCCACAGACATTTCATTTCACAAACACAATGACATCCCTTCCTGCCCCCATTTGCGTTCTCTACATTGCCTCTCTCCCTCCTCTCATTTCTGAGGAGCTGTGATGATTGTCCATTCATCATATCCTCTGACAGGCAGTTAATGTTATTAAGACAAGACAGACCGAGCACTATAAAGCTACATCAAGGAAACACTTCACAGTACACAGCCTGGAAAATTACAACTTCACTTCTACTGATTTGCTCCAAGTTCCCAATACCTCTCATGACAATGGACATCTATCTGAGTGCCTTGGTCCCTGCTTTTTTTTTTTTTTTTTTAATTCACCAAGAGCCTTGAAATAATCTGATAAATGCCTTTGTTATCCAACAGATTTTTTGAGCACCGCATGATTAATGCATGGATCCCACAATGCACTGCTCCCAAAAAAAAAAAAAAAAAGTGGCATATTACAGACAGAAATGTCAACAAGTCTTTGAAAATCATCTCCGAGCTAACACCTTGAACTGTAGAATGGCCATTATCCTCTCCACCTGAATGTATAATCACTATAGAAAATAAACAAACACAATTTGTATGGAACTCACCAATACAAAGAACGCGAAAAAGGCAAATAAATCAAGGCAGTTCAGTGGTAGTTTATAACTTATTCTCCATTTGTTCTATGAGATTGTATTTAAAGTGTTACTAAGTCCACAACAGTAAAATCAGTCTTTATATGAAGTAAAGAATCCTCTGCATTGTGTAAAAAGGCTGTTTGATCCTATTTTCTCTGATCCTCTCCTTCCACAGTCCCCAAACCATATCCTGATAGTACAGAGCCTTGGGGGTTCTCTGCATATGCTCAGTTTGGTGTGTTTTTATGCCGCGTACACACAATCGGAAACTCTGACAACAAAACCGTGGATTTTTTTCCGACGGAATGTTGGCTCAAACTTGTGTTGCATACACACGGTCACATAAATCTTGTCGGAAATTCCGACCGTCAAGAACGCGGCGACATACAAGACGTACGACGAGCCCAGATCAATGAAGTTCAATAGGCAGTTCGGCTCTTCTGCTTGATTCTGAGCATGCGTGTTTTTTTGCGTGTCGGAATTGCATACAGGCGATCGGAATTTTCGACAGAAACTTTTTCCGTCGGGAAAAATAGAGAACCTGCTTTCAATCTTTTGTTGGCGGAAATTCCGACAGCAAATGTCCGATGGAGCCTACACACGGTCGGAATTTCCGACCAAAAGCTCACATCGAACATTTGTTGTTGGAATTTCCGATCGTCTTTTTTACATTAACCTCAATGTCTTTCCCTAGGTAACATTCACCACCGTTGTGCTGAATTCAGCTCCTGGCACACCAAGCTTGCATTTGCTAAAAGAAGACATTAGATCATCACCCAAACAAATGTGGACAGGTTTTAAATGATGATTTGTGGGTTTGTGGGTTCCTCATTACTACAGAACACACACTTAGCAACATTCTGTCTGGGAAAGGGTCTCTTGCATGGACTGAATTGTTTTAATGTCTGACTTAGCATAAGATACAAGCACCAGTGTCTGTGTGGGTGTATTGAGATGCTTCAACAATGTGTTTTATAATGTATTCATCCAAACCTATTGTCTATGGATAACAGTCCTTAAAGTGATACTAAACACACACTGTTAAATTGACATTGTTCTGTCTATTTCTGTATGTGGTGGATAGCACTGTAATTATTTTAATTAAAAAAAATCTAAGTACCTTTTTCCTAATTGATATACAGCTGTCACATGACTCAGCTCTTTCCCAGCTTGTCTGCAGGGAAACATAAGCAGGAGGAGCTTCTAGTTCTCTGGTGCTGGTCACATGTTCAAAATAAATAAAAAAACAGCCCTTGGTATAAAGGGTATAAATAAATAATTGATATCAATAAACTGTTTTAAATTGCCATACAAATATAAATTTGAAATCAAATCTTTATTATTTTTTTGGCAATAACATAGCGTGGGCAGATTTCTGCCAGTCACAGGCTCTATCACGCCCCTCCAGCCTGTGTCTTAGAATAAGAAGGAGGTGAAGCCTCCATCAATCTACATGTAATATCCCACCCCCATTTTGGTTAGCTGGATAATGGGCATGGAAGAGGAGGAAGAGAGTGGGCTGTCATTGACCACAGTGTGTCTGACTCTATATGCTCAGATGTGATTGGGTGGAAATGCTCAGCATAGAAGCTCACTGAATACTGAGCATGTGCAGAGCTGCCAACACTGCTCTACAAGATCCCTAGCGGAATTGGGGACTTGGACAGAAGGGGGAGATTGAGATCAGCAGGATCAACCATTTTTTTTTTGTGCAGAATACAGAAAATGAAGTGACTGAGTGAGTATGAACAGCATGCAATACAGCATTTATTGATAGTTTTTTATGATGTGGGTTTAGTGACCCTTTAATGGCAAAAATAAATTCACTACGCTAAAATCATAGTGTGCATTAAACCGGCCAACACAAGTGCATTTAACTGGAATTTTACTCTCCCTCTCAACTTTGTATCATTCTTGTTCTGCCCCCTCCTCTAAGTCCCCTTTCACACTGAGGAGTTTTTCAGGCATTTTAGCGCTAAAAATAGCGCCTAAATACCGCCTGAAAAACTCCTGCCCTGCAGTCTCAATGTGAACGCCCAAGTGCTTTCACACTGAGGCGATGCGCTGGCAGGACGAGAAAAAAAGTCCTGCTAGCCGCATCTTTGGGGCGGTGAAGGAGCGGTGTGTATACCGCTCCTTTACCGCTGCTGCCCATTGAAATCAATGGGACAGCGCGGCTATACCGTTTTAACCCTTTCTCGGCCGCTAGCGGGGGTTAAAACCGCACCGCTAGCGGCCAAAATGCACCGCAAATCCGCCCATAGCGTCGGCGGTAAAAATAGCAGCGTTTTACCGCCGACGCTATGAGCGCCCCAGTGTGAAAGGGGCCTAACAGATTATACATTTTTTGAGGGGGTGGGTACTTTCTGATCCCCCTTGCATTCCTTTATTTGTTGACTAAGTGAGAATTATGTGTGCAATGCCCGCAGCCCTTTGGGATACCCACATCATGGGTGCAAGGAAGCCACGGGGTACCCTATAGTGAATGTATCATCAGGGAGGTTGGCTGTTTATTCCTGGTTTCTACAGCCACCTCCTGATCACACTAGGTATTCGCGTCAACGTGGGGCTGCTGCACAATCTGGAATGGACAGCTGTCACCACCTGGTGAGATCATAAGAAGATGGTGGGGCCAGGCAGGTGGACTGCGACAAAGCAGCCGGTCTCTAGAGAACATCAATGGATCACCAGGCGTTTGAGTATGCTTTTAGTACACAACCTGGTTATACAGGTAACAGTGGAGGGGGAAAAAATAAGGGGGAGTGAAGTTCCTAATTTAGATTTTTTTAAATACCCACATAAGATATTCCATCAGATATTGGTAATGGTTAGCACTTGAGTCCTGGAGTCCTGCAAAACAAAAGCAAATGGGATCCAAATGGCTGAACTTCCTAAAGCATCATCCGCTTTATTCTGGTACAATCATGTTATTGAGGTAATTAGACAACCACAGAATTCCCAGGCAGGGGATATAAACAGTAAGCAGGATATAGAGTCACAGAAAGCTACAAACAGAACGTGCCTATAAGTGTACTAAATTGAACTACAATGACCTCCTGACCGGGCCCGGGGGACAACACAGGGTGCTTGGGCCCTTAGGTCCAGGGGCTAGGATAAGTGCAAGGAGTGGATGAGTCCACTAAAAAGGGGGACAAATAAGACATAAACCAAACGAAAAAAAATAAAAAGGGGAGAGGGAGGGAAGGAAGCATCAGGGGAAGAGAAAAGAAGAGAGTAGGCCCAAGCTGGTTGGGTGCACGGTTGGAAGAGCATAGACCACCACAGGGACCACACCTTAAGAAATTTAGTGTGGGAGTTTACTGTCATCTTCTCATTGATCATGAGAGTTGTCAGGTTGTCAGGATGCTCTTCGCCTCTGCAAACAAAACAGCAAGCTTTTTCCAGGCCCTGGCAATCATGTGCTTGGCGGCAATAAATAAGTAGGTGGCCATCATCTGCTTTATTGTACATATAAAAATGGCGCATACAGCAAACCAGACACTGTGCGTGCAGAGGATAAAGGCAACACATTTCATGCTAACTAGCTTTTACTTAACTAGCTTTTACTCATGACTCATGGGTAAGTGCTATTTTGGCGCAAAACGCGTTGATTTTATCCCCTGCTCCCACAGTATCTGGTTTGCTCTATGCAGCATTTTTATATGTACAATAAAGCGGATGATGCTTTCGGAAGTGCAGTCTATTTGTTTTTGTTTTGCATGGCTGGGTGAGCAGAGCTGACACCCGAGGAGACAAGAGGTAGAGAGGATTGTGGTGGTAGACCCACGTGAAGCAGCAGCATATACTGTACATATTAGTGTTCAATTAGCAGCAAGGACACTATGAAGGTTGTATATTTCCTCCTATGCTTTAATTTACTCTAACATACTGTAAGGTTAATTGACTTCCACCTGAATCAGCCCTGCTATGTTTCTGAATGAATGCTGTAAGCTGGCCATACATGCATTAAATTTTAGCTGATTTCTGATGAATCAGCTGAAATTCATTCCATAGGTAGCCCTGTCAACAACACTAAGATCGACAAAAGTCGCTTTTTCAGTTGACTTTTGTAGAAGGAGCTGGGCAGAAAATTCTCAGTTGAACAGAGCCTGCATCCAATACAATAGCCCACAGCTGAATATTCATCCATCTGTGCTATTTAGGAGGAGATTCGTCCACCAGTGCTGTTTAACGTGGATGGAGGAATTTGTCACCGTGCTTTTGTTCAGTCTGGGTGTATGGCCAGGTTTAGGCTATATTTGCATCTGACCTTCTGCATTTAGGTTATTTAAAATTATTTCACTTTTGAAATTATCTGGGAAGTATAAACAATCTTTATGCCTCCCAGAGCAAGTTTTACTGAATATAAATGTACAGTGGAACCTCGGATTGCGAGTAACGCGGTTAACAAGCGTTTCGCAATACGAGCACTGTATTTTCAAAAATCATAACTCGGTTTGCGAGTGTTGTCTCGCAAAACGAGCAGGATTCAGGCCAAAGCGGTGTACGGTACCGCGTTTGGCCTGAGGTGGGGGGGGGCGCCGAAGCCGAGTGGAGCCTTTGGCCACCTGCGGTATTGCATGCCATTGAAGTCAATGCGGAACAAATTATTTTAGTTTCCATTGACTTCAATGGGGAAACTCGCTTTGATATGCGAGTACTTTGGATTACGAGCATTCTCCTGGAACAGATTATGCTCGTATTCCGAGGTTCCACTGTACATGCATTCATACAGGCTTACAGTATCCAATCTTCTCCTGCCCTAGTCCTGAAGAAGTGGCATTGCTGTGAAATGCGTCGACAGCACGTGTCTTGTGACTGATTGTATTTAAAAAAAAAATATTTTGGATTAAATATGCATGTTTTAGGAATTAATTTATATATGACACAATTATTTACAAATACATATTTTATCCTGTTGAATTTAGCATTTGAAAATGAGTTTGGTTGTATTTGTCTGGAGGCACACTTCAAAGCCCCTTTACGTATGATATAGACTCCTTACTTCTTATGATCCTAAATTTCTTCTTCTTCTAGAAATATAGAAGAATGATGGCTGAAAAATACCAAGGGGTCTATCGAGTGTGCTACGTTTTTGGAGTATAGATCTATGTTTGTCCCAAGCATGTTTGAATCCACCTACTGTTGACTAACTACCTCTGCTGGAAGTCTATTCCAAGCTTTAACTACTCCTTCAGTAAAATAATACTTTCTAAGATTAGTTTTGAACTTTCCTCTTGCTAGTTTGAGGTCATGTCCCCGTGTTCTTGATCTTAGCTTCATGTTGAAAATACTGCCTTCCTGAACCTTATTCACACCCTTGGGTATGGATTCTGTCGGGGTTTCACAGAAAATAAATAGAAAACTATTTTTTTCTTATCATAATTACACTAGCTACCTTTCACCAAACTGCCATTCTTACATAAACATTTACTAAGCAGAAATAGAGATATGCTTGCATTTTATAGCTATCAGTGCCTAGAACTCACAAATGCAATGGGGTTAAGCTTTAATCTTTCGATATACATTCTTAAAATCAAATTTGTCACATCTAAATCCACGTCACAGCACTGCAAAGTTGACTGACACCATGTACAAAATATATTTCATTTTTATGTCATGCTGTCAATGCAGAGCAATTAGCAGTGGAAAGTCGTGCTCTCCAACTTTTTCAGTATGGGAGCCACACTGGGGATTTTACAAATATTTATGAGCTGAAAAAAAAATCAGTTTTAAAAAGAGTCCCCCTTACATCCAGGAGAGCCCATCAGAGTACTCCTTAACACCCAGGAGTGCCTATCAGCATCCTCTCTTACATCCTGAAGTATCTATTGGCGTCCCGTCTTACATCCAGAAGAGCCCATCAGAGCACTCCTTACATCCAGGAGAGCCCATCAGAATCCCCCTTACATCCAGGAGTCCTCATCAGAGTCCTTTCTTAAATCGAGGAGTGCCCATCAGAGCACCCTTTACATCCAGAAGAGCCCATCAGAGTACCCCCTTACATCCAGAAGAGCCCATCAGAGTACCCCCTTACATCCAGAAGAGCCCATCAGAATCCCCCTTACATCCAGGAGTAATCAGAGTCCTTCCTTAAATCCAGGAGTGCCCATCAGAGGACCCCTTACATCCAGAAGAGCCCATCAGAGCACCCCTTACATCCAGAAGAGCCCATCAGAGCACCCCTTACATCCAGAAGAGCCCATCAGAGCAACCCCTACATCCAGAAGAGCCCATCAGAGCAACCCTTACATCCAGAAGAGCCCATAAGAGCACTCCTTACATCCAGGAGAGCCCACCAGAATCACTCTTACATCCAGGAGTCCTCATCAGAGTCCTTCCTTAAATCGAGGAGTGCCCATCAGAGCACCCCTTACATCCAGAAGAGCCCATCAGAGCACCCCTTACATCCAGAAGAGCCCATCAGAGCACCCCTTACATCCAGTAGAGCCCATCAGAGCACTCCTTACATCCAGGAGAGCCCATCAGAATCCCCCTTACATCCAGGAGTCCTTAACAGAGTCCTTCCTTAAATTGAGGAGTGCCCATCAGAGCACCTCTTACATCCAGAAGAGCCCATCAGAATCCCCCTTACATCCAGGAGTGCTCATCAGAGTCCTTCCTTAAATCGAGGAGTGCCCATCAGAGCACTCCTTACATCCAGAAGAGCCCATCAGAATCCCCCTTACATCCAGGAGTGCTCATCAGAGTCCTTCCTTAAATCGAGGAGTGCCCATCAGAGCACTCCTAACATCCAGAAGAGCCCATCAGAGCACCCCTTACATCCAGTAGAGCCCATCAGAGCACTCCTTACATCCAGGAGAGTCCATCAGAGCACTCCTTACATCCAGGAGAGCCCATCAGAATCCCCCTTACATCCAGGAGTCCTCATCAGAGTCCTTCCTTAAATTGAGGAGTGCCCATCAGAGCACTCCTTACATCCAGAAGAGCCCATCAGAATCCCCCTTACATCCAGGAGTGCTCATCAGAGTCCTTCCTTAAATTGAGGAGTGCCCATCAGAGCACTCCTAACATCCAGAAGAGCCCATCAGAATCCCCCCTTCATCCAGGAGTGTCTATTAGGTCCCTTTCACACTACTGCGACTTCAAAGTCGTGCGATTTTACCACGATTTCTCGGCCGCGATTTCAGGGAATGCCTGTGTAAGTGGCATCAAAATCGGACCAAAGTAGTGCAATGACTACTTTGAAGTCGTACTAATATAATTGGTTGTCATTGGAAATCGTGGGACTAGTCGTATAAGTGTGAAAGGGGCCTAAAGGCACGGGCCGTACACACGGTCTGACTTTTTGCCAACAAACTTAAAAATTAGCAAGATTTTTCAAAAATCTGACTGTGTGTACGCTCCATCGGACAAACTTTTTCGGTTTTCATCGGACAAAAGTTCGCTCTGCAAACGGACAAACTTTTCGGCAACAAAAGTCCGATGCTGCAAAGTCCTATCGTGTGTACAGAAATCCATCGGACTTTTGTCCGAAGTACAAATATGCATGCCTAGAACCAATGTTAAAATCAACCAACAATAGCAGAAGTTGACCAAAGGGTGGCGGTAAAGAGCAGAAAAACACGTGATGTTGGTAAAGTTTTGGGAAAGTTTGCAGAAAAGTCCTGCCGTGTGTATGCTATGGGTGTGCCCGGCCAACTCCCTTCGGACAAAAATCCACGGAAAAGTTTGTTTGAAGTCCGACTGTGTGTACGAGGCTTTAGAGTCACCTCTTACATCCAGGAGTATCCATCAGACTCCCCTTTTACATCCAAGAGTGCCCATCATGAGGACTGAGGAGGGACATGCCCGGCTGGCTGGCTGGCTGGCAGTTGGTGTACCATTCTCCATATTACAATACACAGATCACTGGCAGCCAGCTAGGGTATTATCACAGGCACTTGCTGTGGGCCAAATAAAGTCTTGTAGTGGATTGGATGTTGCCCACAAACCTTATTTGGAGACCCCTCATAACATTTAGGATATTTTTCTATAAGAACATTAATTTAAAGGGGTTGTAAAGCTTCCCATTTTTTCACCTTAATGCATCATATGCATTAAGGTGAAAAAACATCCGATGCTTACAAGCCCCCCCCCCCCCCCCGTTTACTTACCTAAGCCCTCGAAAGTCCCGCGTCGTGAGCGCTCTGGCTTCTCGGCCCGGTCTTCTCGGCTCTTCATTGGATGATTGATAGCAGCGCAACCATTGGCTCCCGCTGCTGTCAATCAAATCAATGACGCGGCGCGCTGGGGGGCGGGGTCGAATGATACACTTGGCGGCTATGGCCGCCACTGTATCACACGGGAGCGCGCCCGCAAGCTAACCCCCTTGGAAGAGCGCTTCCCAGAAGGGGGTTAGCTCTTGGAGGGAGGAGCCGAGACAGCCGCTGAGGCCCCCCTGAAGACGAGGATCGGGGCCACTCTGTGCAAAACGAACTGCACAGTGGAGGTAAGTATAACATGTTTGTTATTTAAGAAAAAAAAAAAAAGCGAACCTTTACCAACCCTTTAATGTGTTATCATGTGTGCCATAAATAAAAATGAACTGTTACTTTAACTATTTTATATATAGAATAACAATAATATTCTGTGTTAATCCCTATGAGAGTCCAGCCTGCTCTCTGCTCTAAGTATACAAGCCGGTACCAAGAAAACCTAACATTCTGGAGATGTGGAAATTAGTTGGTGTTGGCATTCAAGTAAAATCGCCTTGACAGGGATGAAATTTGCAGAAATACAGTCAGATGCCAATTTTCCTCACTTACCAAGAAACATGTCACCTGTGTCCCTGCATCCTGAACACTGCCTGACAGACAGACACTGAGGACAGATGCTTACCACTTACCTGTAATTACATTTAGTAGCAAAGCGGGAATAAGGAGTACATAGCATGCAGGAAGGGGAAATAGAAATATTGCTGTACTGAAAAGCATTCTATTAGCAAAGCTGTCACAGGTGCACAATTAAATGGTGGTATTGTGTGTACTAAATAAGCATCCTACATATTATATGTTGCAACTAATGGAATCATTGTGACATGCTGAATTGACTTGGGCCTTATACCACAAAGCAAAAATGATTCTCAGGTGGCTTCCTCTAGGGCAGGGGTCTCAAACTGGTGGCTCTCCAGCTGTTGCGAAACTACAAGTCCCATCATTCCTCTGCCTGTGGGAGTCATGTTTGTAACTGTCAGCCCTGCAATGCCTCATGGGACTTGTAGTTTGGCAACAGCTGGAGGGCCGCTGGTTTGAGACCCCTGCTCTAGGGGGAACATGAGTCCGGGATCTTACCTTGTCCCATGGACTCCAATTGTCTTTTGTATGAACATTGAGAAGCCAGCAAAGTAAAATTCAAATCCCAATGTGCAATTCCTGTTTTGCTTCTCCAGTTTTCTTACCATGGTCACCAGCCATAAACTGGCCATATACTAGTAGATTTTCGAACAAACATTCTTAAGCCTTGTACACACGATCGGACTTCCATCCGACTTTTCCGTGGATTTTGGTCCGAAGGGCGTTGGCCGTGAACTTGTTCTGCATACACATGGCACAACATTTTCAGTCAACATTCACCAAACCCCGTGGTTTTTCAGCTCTTTACCGCCACCCTTTGGGCAACTTCTGCTATTGCTGTCTGATGTTTAGCATTGGTTTCGAGCATGCGTGTTTGTACTTTGGATTTTAGTTACTTACACACGATCGGATAAACCGACATACCAGATTTATTGCATGAACAGCCAACTTTTGTTGTCGGTAATTCAGCCAACAATTGTCTGATGGAGCATACACACGGTCGGATTAACTGACACAACGCGTCCGTCAGACACTTATGGCCATAAAGTTGGATCGTGTGTACGGGCCTTAATGTACATTTGATGACTTGACGAATGTCGTTTAAAAAGCACTTCAAAAAACGTTTGCTTTTAACATTTGATTTTATAGTGAAAAGACTTTCCTCAGCAAAAAACACATTCACTGTTAGAAATGAATTTGTTCAAGAAAAAATTTCCACCCTGCTCCTTCGCATTTTCCCATCACTGCGTTCTAAAACTAACGTCATATTGACCCCACTGTCCATTAGAGAATTTAACAATATTCTCAAAACAAACATTTTCAAACGAAACATTGGTCAAATAAAAAAATGTCTTGGGTGACTAAACCAGTTTAAGTTAATGTGCTACTAAACCCACAACAGTAAAATCTGTCTGTATATGCAGTGAAGCATGCTTGTTACGCTCACTGTGGAACTTAAGGGGTTAATCCTACGCAAAAAGTCTCCCCTTTTTATATTGTCCCCAATCCATCGTCTGGTAAGAGTGAGCCGTTGAAATCACTCTGCGCATGCTCAGTTTGGTGTGTATTGCTAGAGAGTTTTTTTTTTGGGGGGAGGGTGCATGTGATCAGTACAGGGCCAATCAGCACTGTCCAGACAGAGGGCCAGAGGTTATGCAGCCTCATAGGACAGTCAGAGGAGAATGAAAACTCCTGCAAGCTTTACCCAGACACTGATAGAAGTCACAAGACTGCTATATACTGCTGATGAGAAAAGGTATTTAGCAGTTTATATTTACTAAAATAATTGCATTTCCATGTTCTGTGTACTGTGGGATACCAGATATAGTGAATGCAGGGTCCTGGGTTTAGTAACACTTTAAATACCAATCCAGGTATAACTTCCCTAAACATAAACTGGGGGAATACTACAACTAGGATACTGACATGGCTATCCGTTGTCCACCACTGGGCTGCTCCATACTGCATCCCACATTTTGCGGCCTATTCATAAAATAAAGGCCACAGTGTGAATCCAGCAGTAGATCACAGAATTCTCTCGGTATAATGCAGCAAAGAGGGAAATTCATTGTTGAACTGACAGGTCATCTGACTGACCTCTCATTATGCTTGATAAATGTGCATATTTTTTGTTTTTTTAAACACAGAGGATGCTGTACCACTGCTGTTTAAATGAACCTATCACAGATGAGCAGCAAGGCTGATCTGCTACTTGTGGTTCTCTCATCATGAATTCTCCTCAACGTTGCTACAGGCTGCTTTGTTCCAGAATTGGTAGGTATAGGCATCCCTGGATTTCACCTGTTGGTTGGCAGAGCACCTACAACAGTCCCTGTCCAGCCTGTCAATCAACCTCACTATTTAGCTGTGCTTAGGCCAACATCTGATAATTTCCTAGCTTTGGCACCAGCGTATATTAAACTGGATATACATGTGATCTTTTGGCCAGTGGTAAATTGGTGGGTTCTTCTTTTGGGTGGCGGCAAACAAAAAAACACTCCACTTCCCCCGGCGGCATGGAACGGCACTAAAACCCCCCAGGCGGTCCGCCACTTACCCACGGGGCTGTGGTGTTCTCTCTGCCTCTCCTGGAGTGCGGGCAGTGGCCGCAGCAGCTCCGGTGTCCGCTCCTCCAGCGGCTTCCTCCGCCGCGTGTCTCCTCTCCACCAAAGCTATCAAATAGGATAGCCTGACGCTTTGGCCAATCTACAAACAGGTCTCACAGACATGCCTCCTGATTGGCAGGGAGGAACTTTAGTGTGAAAATAGCAAAAATTGATACGCTATGGTCACACAATTGGGTGGCCTCGGAGAACAATGCTCTACGCTCCGAGGCCATCCTTTTTTTAAGCCTATTAGAGCCTCTAGCTCTAATCAGGTGCTTCAAACAGACACCCACCCCGCATTGAAACCCATGGTTTGGCGCCACTAATATGTAGATCAGGGGGCTGGACGCAAGAATAAGGGAAGGTGGCGCCCGTGCGCCCTCTATGGACGGCTACCACTGCTTTTGGCCCTACTTCTCTTGTCAGTCATAGTAGTAAACTTCATTCTGCACTCCTGATACCTGTATTCAGCTCACAGCGGGCTAAAATATGCTGTCAGCTGATGTCACTCAGCCAGTCCAGACTCTGGAGGGATCCTGACTTTAATGTCGGGATCCACCAGATGCCTGAGCGGCAGCTGGCTCGGCCTCTCAGCATGCCACTGAGAGCCCGAGCCAGTCACTACCGCCCCTTCTACAGGTTGGGGCAGAACAGAGACAGTCACCAGCTCTCTGCTTACTGGAGACAAAGAATCATGCAATCGGCGGTCTTTGATTGCCTAGTTCTCAGTCTTAGAGGCGATGGGGGACAGATGCAGCATCACACCGATGCTGCACCCACCTAGGTGATTATGTATGTTATTCTGAATTCCCATACATCTCTTTTTATTGGGTGTGTGTAGTTTGCCCAGTGTCAACAACCGGTTAAGCAGGCAGGAGAGTTGTTGCCTTGCCTATGCCAATACTATTCCTTAGTAAGGCAGTAGGGACACCCTTTACACAATATACTGCGGCCATATGCAATCTAATCAATTAAATCTGTTCTTCTTGAAATGAAACCTGGAGCTTCAGGCCAATCAATACATTACAATAGTGAGCAATGCTAGCACAGACCTATCCCTTATTTCGATGTATTTGAATGCTGACTGTGACTAATACTATTGTACAAATAAAAGAATAGATAGAGACAGCATAAAACTGAATGGGATGTCATGACAAGTGGTGAATAGAGGAAAATAATATTTCTTTCCTTTTCTCCTTCGTGATTCCTTTTTTTTTAACAAGCAGTGTGGGCTTTGCAGATAAAATGGAGCGCTCTATCTGTGCTCTCCAAGTAGCACTTATCTAAAGAAAGGAGGAACAATGCTCTATTTGATATTTAGTGTTTGGTGCCAATGATAGCACGCCAAATTTCTCACAAGCTGTCCATTAGCTTGATGAAGATACTAATAATAGACGCATATGTTTTTAATCTTTCTAGAGTCTTTTTCTTGTGTGCCTTCTGCATTGGCATCACTGAATGGCTCCTAAATACGCTTCCGAACAAGGAGACCTAATTACCTTGAGCTGGGGAACACACACACATATATGAACAGATCGGTTCGTCTGACACAACAAAAACCACATTTTTAACAAGCCAGCCGGAAGAACGCTCTGCAACCTTATCATCTGATGAGAAGGAAGATTCACTTGGAGCTAACAATGGTGGCGTCAGCCATGTTTTACCTTCATCTTGTGTTAAAATTAAAAAGATTTTATACTCCGCTTTACAGAAAACACTGTATGCTGTTCCTTTTCTTATATTGTTTTGCAATATATAGTGATGGAATATTCTGTATGTAAAACCCACATATTGTATGTTATTCCTTGTCATAGTGGAGCTATAGGGGTTGATTTACTAAAACTGGAGAGTGCAAAATCTGGTGCAGCTGTGCATGGTAGCCAATCAGCTTCTAACTTCAAGCGGAAGTAAACCCATCCATTTAATAGTTTAAAAAACAGTTGCATTTCCAGCACGTGCCGGAAATGTAACACTCCCATTGGTTGTGCTCTCAACCAAACTGTCAAACCATCCAATGGCTGGTGTCATAACTGATCACATGTATAGCATCATGGCAGTTGTAGTTTAAACAGAGGTCAAGATGGCAGCTTCCTTGGCTGAAAACGATAGGAGGGTTTACTTCCACTTTCAGCTTGTTTGATTTATATTTTTACAAAAACAAATTGAATCTGATTGGCTACTGTGCACAGATGCACCAGATTTTCCACTCTCCAGTTTTAGTAAATAAACCACATAGTCTATTACCTTTACAACAGTCACATCAGCAGACACATTCTAGGATCTTTTCTATACACAAGATGCCAATTAACCTTTTAGTAGGTTTTGATCTATAGGAAGTGTAGCGGGTATTTAAATTTGAGGGAGGCATCTGGGTGGTAGTGTAACCCAGATGCACTGATTGTTAGGGAATTGAGATCCTTTATTTGTTCATGGAGGACTCTAGTGGTGTGGGGTTCCCTGCGGCCTGTGGGTGGCACTGTCGCCCTGGGCCGGGGTTGAGCTCTCACCGCAGTGCTGTGCCCTTTTTGTCCTTTTCCGGCGGTTGTACAGCGGGGCGGGGAACCTGCTGTGACACTGGGGAGAGGAGATAAAAGGGGACGGACGCCCTGAACACGGGGTCAGAGTCGGAGGTCAGAGCCGCACCCAGACACCTTCAGTCTGGGTGCTGCTGTTCCGGCGTGCCCTTGACCTGGCCGGAGCGGGAGATGGAGTCCATCCCAGGCACCTTTAGCCTGGGGTGAGGTACTATTGAGGAGGCCTGGGATCCAGTACCTTCGACTGGGTTCCGCGAGGGTGGAGGAATCCGAGGGGGCCCTAAAGCCTTGGGTGCCCGAGTCTGAGATGAGGAGGCCAGTGAGCGGAACTTCTCCGGATAGACAGGTGAATGCTTTCACCGGTGACGGAGGGGCCTCTGGTAACTCTCTTGGATGGATGTCTTCCCTCTGACATGGGCTGCGCTTAGCGAAGGTAATTCACTTTCTGTTCTACACAGTCCGTGGCAGCGGCTGTGCGCCATAACCATTGGTGACATCACAACGGTTAGTTCTATCTAAGGATTGTGTCTTGACCTACTCCCTACCTATACTGAACTGTTCTTTGGGTTACAACCTATCTGTGTTAAAGGACGATTTATTGCTATCTGAGAATAAATACGAGTTGGACCTTTTCAGTGGTGTGGAACTCCAGTTACTGGGAGCAGAGACAGAGGGTCATTTACAAAAAGGACTTGGCTCTGGGTAATACACACAACCCGATAGTAAAAATGGTGTTGGCCTTCACCTCTACACATTAAAGGACACGGGCCGTGGTGTACCGCATCCCTCCTCCCAGGTTCCCCTAGACAAGACAGCAAGCCGAGAAGAAGGGGAGAGAGGGGTGAGGCCGCTACAGAAGATTCTGGAGCAGTGGAAAACAATTTTTGTACATTAAAATAATCTAGATGGACATGGTACGCAAGACCAGGGGTATATTCATGATAAGGGACCAGTGGGCTTCATCCTAGGGCAGCAGGGTAAGACGGAGTGACACTAAACAGAAAATGTACAATCTGAAGTTACTTTTTCTTTATTTTTCCCTTGCTTAGTTACTTCTAGACATCTATAGGTAAAATCCTGCAAAATAACTATATAGTGAACATAGTGACTGGGATATTGGGAGAAATCACAAGTCTCTCTGTAATCTAGGCAACATGAAACTTTATCCCCTTTCTCCTGATTTAATATAAAGCAGACCCCATTGTTCCTAACTGCACAGTATTGTAGTTTCTCATTTCCAGGCATGCATAGGGTGACATAACTAAATACAGCTCTGCTCAGGACCCAACAAGTGTAAGACAATAGCACCAACCACTGAGCCAGCGTTTTGCTGACAGATACAATATGTCATATCTAAGGTATTTGTAAAGACAAAGTGCACATATTAGATTAAAGTGTAGGGCAGAAGTTACAAGTCATTTCAGTTTCTCATTCACATGACAGCCTCACAACTTAAAGTAGAACTACCTGTATAGGCAAAACTTTTTGGGAAATTTTGGATAAAGCAAGGGACCTTCCTAACCCGTCAGATTTGTTATTTTTTTTTGCCATCTGTGTCCAATTGCAGAGATTTCCCCTCACTTCTTGTCCCATAGCCAAACAGGAAGTGAGAGGAAATCCCTGCAAATTAAGGAAATTCCATGGGGACACCAAGGTTACCAGAACTAGTGTCCCTATTAAAGATTTCCCCTCTATTACTTTTCTGGGAATAACCCAAAATTTTGAATTTTCTTTTACTTTCACTTTCAATTAATATGGTAAACAGAACAAATAGAGAGGGTAAATCTCCTTACCGGGGGCACAGACAACAAAAACAAACTGATAAGCGTTTTAATCCCTCTCCACTCTATCTATCCATCCTATCTATCATCCTATCAAGCCTCTATCTATCCATTACTACATTCATAACTGATTGCTACCAATGATAGGGTTGAATTATCATTGTGTAAAATATTCAGTCCAAAACTGGTGGTGAGATCTTCACAACTTCATTCTTATGATTATACTTTCGCTCCTTTTGGTTTGTTTTCGACAAGAAAATTTCGATGTGAGCTTTTGGTCGGAAATTCCGACCGTGTGTAGGCTCCATCGGACTTTTTCTGTTGGAATTTCCGACAACAAAAATTTGAGAGCTGGTCCTCAAATTTTCCGACAAGAAAAGTTCTTGTCGGAAATTCCGATCGTCTGTATGCAATTCTGACGCACAAAAAAACACACATGATCAGAATCCAGCAGAGGAACTAAAATGCCTATTGAACGTCATTGATCTTGGCTCGTCGTACATCTTGTACGTCACCGCTTTCTTGACGGTCAGAATTTTGTGTGACCGTGTGTATGCAACACAAGTTTGAGCCAACATTCCGTCTTAAAAAAATGCACGGTTTTCTTGTTGGATTTTCCGATCGTGTGTACGCGGCATTAGCCTCTACCAAAACTGAAATATCGGGGCTGGGTATTTAACCTGACTGTGATAATTCAACTCAACCTTCTGTAATAAAGATCTGTGGGTTAATGTTACTCCTGGAACAAACAAGTTATGGCCTCACTAGAGGGGGAAAGCAAGGTTGGGAAATCTCCTTGAGGACAGGCCCTAAGGCCCCTTTGACACTGAGGCGCTTTGCAGGCGCTATTGCGCTAAAAATAGCGCCTGCAAAGCGCCCTAAAAAAGGCGCTACATTGTATCCAGTGTGAAAGCCTGAGGGCTTTTACACTGGAGCGTTGCGCTTGCAGGACGGTAAAAAAACTCCTGCAAGCCGCATCTTTGAGGCCCCTTTCACACCGAGGCGCTTTGCAGGCGCTATTGCGCTAAAAATAGCGCCTGCAAAGCGCCCTAAAATAGCCGCTACATAGTATCCAGTGTGAAAGCCCGAGGGCTTTCACACTGGAGCGTTGTGCTTGCAGGAGGGTAAAAAAACTCCTGCAAGCCACATCTTTGAGGCGCGATAGGAGTGGTAAAAATACCGCTCCTATAGTGCCCCTGCCCATTGAAATCAATGCGGTAGCACCTCCAAAACGCCCGCAAAACGCAGGTGTTTTTAACCCTTTTTCAGCCGCTGGCGGGGGTTAAAATCACCCCGCTAGCACCCGCAAATTGCGTCAAAAACAACGGTATAGCGGCGCTAAAAATAGCGGTGCTATACCGCCAGCGCATCCAGTGCTTCAGTGTGAAAGTAGCCTGAGGCACGATAGGAGCGGTAAAAATACTGCTCCTATAGCGCCCCTGCCCATTGAAATCAATGGGGTAGTGCCTCCAAAACGCCCGCAAAACGTCGCAAAGAGGCGTTATTGCGGGCGTTTTTAACCCTTTTTCGGCCGCTAGTGGGGGTTAAAATCAAATTGTGGCAAAAACTACGGTATAGCGGCACTAAAAATAGCGCCACTATATTGCCAGCGCATCCCACGCTTCAGTGTGAAAGTAGCCTTATGCGTCCGTTTTTAATGTCATTTTTAAAACCAACGTTTTTCTCATAGTTTTTTTTCTTGTTTCCTCTGAACCCTGTCTTGCGTACACACGATCATGAAAAAAAACGATCAAGCAAAGCGCAGTGACGTACAACACATACAACGGCACTATAAAGGGGAAGATCCGTTCGAATGGCGCCACCCTTCATGTTAGTAAAGTTTTTTGAGCGACGATTCGCGCTTTTCAGCCTCGTGCTTTTCAGTTCGTTACAGCGTGACGAATGTGCTATCTCCATTACGAACGCTAGTTTTACCAGAACGAGCGCTCCCGTCTCATACTTGATTCTGAGCATGCACGGTTTTTTTTCACCTCGTAAAAGCATACACACTATCGTTTTCCACGTCGTTAAAAAAAACGATATAAAAAACGACGTGAAAAAATAGAGCATGTTCGAAATTTTTAATGCCCGTTTTTCACGTCGTTAAAAATGCTCTGGAGCCTACACATGATCGGTTTTAATGCCCATTTTTAAAAATGGCATTTTTAACGTCATGAAAAACGATCACGTGTACGCGGCATTAGTGTTTTCACGGTTAACATGCCATTGTCCGTATCCCTACCTGACATTATTCAGAAGATAGCTACCTGTCTATGGTCAGAGTTTTCAATCAGGTCAGACCTGACCTATAGAAGTGCACTTACAGAGAAGGACAACCAAGCACAGTCGCTGTGCAGTACTACTATATAAGAAACACCATGTTCATATTTATATTTTTATAAACGGTACTATAGGCTAAATTCACAAAGGTTTAGCATGAGGATAGGGATATTTATTTCTAAGCCTTTTGGTCTGCAGTTGATGCTTTTATGAGCTCGCTTACACAACTGCCCAATATTTGTAATCCCTTAGGATGTCTATTTGGCTATATAGATGACAATAGTCTCTCTCGCTGCACAAAACGTTTTTCTTGCGTTTGGTTCTGCTTTATGCCAAGAAATCGATAGCTATGCATTAAAAATCACAGGTCCCTCCCACTCCCACCATAACTTCTTGGCTTAATTTAGTCAACCAGGAAATTGTATTATGCAAACTTACATAAGACACTAGGGGTTTCCTTAAGAAATTCTATAAAATCTGGATCCCGTGTGTAGAGTCTGAGCAAATTATGTCAACTGATGGTTGAGGTATATTTCAGGACCAGGATACAATTGTTCTATACTGATTGTTGTAAAAATATGCATTGTTTGTATGGTTTATGGCCCAAGGGTACTCTTGTAGTTTTGTCCTTATTGCTTTTTGAATCTCTTAGATTCTGCATAAGTTATGTTTTGTTTTTTTTTTTTATATTCATCATTTAAAAATCATTTTAAAGTGTTTGTAAACCCCTACACAGAGTCGATCCGCCCTATACGCTCACTACGCAAGCTGCGTAGGGCCCCCGCAAATTACTCGAGGCCCCGCCTCCCCCTCGTGTCATAGCTCGACTCGGGGTGATCGCTGCGATCCTCATTGATCACACATATCCATCCATCTCACACCAGCAAACTTCTATCACATGCCGTATTACCGTAAGCCCCTGGGTGGGCATGTCATGGGAGGAGCCAAACACCCAGCCAGCAACTAGCATTCTCCCAGCTTACACGCCTCTCCCTCGTGATGCAGCCCGCTGGGCGGGATTATAGGGGCGCCAAATCTCCTCTCTTCACTGGCATCGAAGTCAGTTCGGACGTTTTTCGGAAGTAGCCAAAAGTTGAGGGGGCTCACGACCGGATGGAACATTGAAAGGAACGGTCAGAAGAAGAGAGCGAGGAGGAGGGGCTCGGGGGCCTGGAGCGGAGGGGTGATAAGTTGTGCTGGGGTGCCGGGAATAGGGCGAGTTGGTGACCCAGAGTGACTATGAGAGGGCTGGGGTGGTGACCCGGAGTACACCGACCAGACATTCCTTCCTGTTCATGGCTTGCCCGGTACAGACCGAGAGGGTGACCTGAACACACAGGTAGATGACCCGGAATGGGTGAGGGTGTGAGTGTACATCTGTAATGTACCCCATGACATGAAAACAATCAGTAAAGTCCTGAGGAGGATACCACATTGTCTACAAACTGCACAAACTATCACATCATAGGATTCTACCAAGTCAGGAGCAACAAATCCACTTCTATCTTCTGCCTGTGTAGTTAAGCTTTGAAAATAAAAGCTAGAAGCTGATTGGTTGCCGTGCACTGCTCCTCCAGTCCTAAGCTGCCCATAGATGGATAGGAATTTAGCAAGTAACGGCCAAGATTTCGGAAAACTTTTTGGTTTACATAGCTCACAGCATCACTGGTCAGGTAGAGGGCCCCTTAGCAGAATTTTGCTTAGGGCCCCAGGGAGGTCAGGATCGGCACTGCCCCTACATATACCCAGTGAAGTGAGTAGCCTCAGGCGATACACAGAGATGAAACAAATCCTCCTACATAAGTTGTATCAGTTTATCTGCCATATTCTCTTCTCTGCAGCTGTTCAAAGTGCAGAATTTATACAGCCTGCCTAAGCTTTCAGAAAGCAAGGGGCGGAGAGCTGAATTTACACTCTGTAGAGGTCAGTTAGGAGAGCTCTGAAAGTTGATTGGAGGGAAGTGACACCGCCCCCCTTCACACAGCACAAAGGGACAGAGCTAAGGCTGTCAGTCACAGGCTGTGTGCTGGAGATCCCTCCCCTTTCACCTTTTTACCTCTTTATGTCAGAAATTACTCATGCTAAGAGCAGAGGAACAAGGCTGCAGAGAGAATCGACATGTGCTCTGGATGGAGACGAGCACACACTATAGAGGAATAAGCTTTGTTCATATTTCATGTCAGAGGTTTACAACCACTTAAAATAAAATGTAAAAAGCCAGATAAAGTATCCATGCAATAGACATTTCCTCAGTTTTTTTCCCTGTTCTCTGCTCTGCTTTCCAATCCCTTGTTGAACACATCCATAACTGAAGCCGTTAGAGGCCTGGAAGCACTTGCATGTACTTACAGTGCTACTACTTGAGCTCCGTTGCCAAAGCTCTTTGGCAGCTCATGTGTGATACGTGTTTGTGAGAACATTACTCTTTCTTCAAGCTTGTTGTCTCCTGTGAGCAAGGTTCTCTGTCCAAATCAATCCCATCGCCTGGAATGTCAAGACCTAGTAGTCTGCCAGCTCTATGCCAATGATCCCTGGCTGACAGCACTGGGAAATGCACCAACGTCTCCTGCTTGAGTCTGATGCACTCAGCCTGCCAAATCTCTGCTAAGCCATTGCACAGGCTCTCATTTCCTAGCCTCAAGATGTTACTCTGGCTCGCTGACAAGTTTAGGTTTAGTGTATGACTTCTGCCCGACAAGTAGGGTCAGGCCAGAGAAACCCAGGATACAATGTTAATTTGTCTTTTCTATAAAAAAGTGGTGGTTTCAATAAAACATTATGCTCCCTGTTGTGTTCTAACAGAAAAAGAATTACAGAATGAATGTAACACTGTCAAATTTAAAATCTTTCACTGCAGCACAGAAAACCAAATACATATTCATAATTCAAGGGTAAATATTGCCTGCCAGCAACCAAAAATAAATTACCATATTGCATGCACCTTTTTTTAAGAGGGTAAGATGGAATTCTAGTCAATTGAATTTTATTGTTGCAAGACAATTAAAAATATATAACCAGTATAGTTTGTATCATTAGACCAACATCATCTTTGGGGAGTTTATTTAATGTTAAACATCTAAAGGGGGGTACATAACAATTCACATAATAAACACTAAAACCTTTCCTTCAGGCTCCGTTCACACCTAATGCCGATGGGGCTCCCAGCAGGGGTCCTGTGCATCCTGGTTTACCGTTTCAGGTCCGATTTCAGCCCGAATTTTTGGCTGAATTCGGACCTAAAACGGACCAAAAGACGCACAGGGCTCTTGTGCAAATTCGCACCGGAGTCGCATCGGAGATATGTGAACCGGCTCCATAGAGAGCCATTCACATTCTCCTGCTATTGCATATTGGATGCGGGGATCACGCATCCAGTTCGCAATAGTGTGAGACCGGCCTAAAAAGCTACAGAAAGAAACTTAGTTTAACAATTATTTAAATTCCAGTTCCAGTTAACTATCTAGGATCTTCCCTAGTTTCTTATCAAGTCTATAACTCTATCAATATGCACTTAACAAAGACTCAAATGTACACGTTATCACTGCTGAAATGCATTGCTGCGCTTTACATATGAAGTTCAGTCAATCCACATCAGCATCAGAAGGGAGCAATATATAATTTGGGAAAATATGGTATGGGGGAAGACATAGGAGGTAGAAGAATTTGAAATAAGGGTAAGGGCTCTTTCACACGGGCATATCCCGTGATGATCCGCCCCATGAACATCCGCTTGCTCAGCTCCGTTGATCCCCACTGAGCCGGTGAATGACTTGTCCGTCTCTGCACACTGTGCAGAAACGGACCGGTCAGATCGCCGCTTTCCTCTATGGGGGGATCGGATGAAAACGGACCGCCTGTCCGTGTTCATCCGATCCGATGACGGATGGAAAAATAGGATTTTCCTCCGTCGTGCTAAACGAACCATAGCGGAGACTGATGTCATCGGATGTTCATCCGCTGACATCCGCTATCCCATAGGGATACATGTATGTCCGTTTTTCATCCGAAAACAGATGGATGAAAAATGGACATACGGTCCGCCCGTGTGAAAGGCCTAAGAGGGGGAATACAGAAGGTGGAAGAGCTTACAGTCTATAAGGAAGAGGGGCAGAAGGTAGAAGAGATAATCCTTGGAATTCACAAAGACGTGCAGACAGAATTAGCAAAAGTGTCTCTTACTTGAATTTGGAGCACACTATTTGCAAAATCTGTCTGTTCCAAAATCTCTTCCTGTACGCCAAAAGAGAGTGGACCTTAAGTAGCTCCACTTTCGTAAGATCCCAATTGTCGGGTGTTAATTTCGAATTTGGCATAAGCATTGCGCCACAAAGCAAAAGTACCGCATTTTACAACTACTTGAGTTTGGTGCCCGAGTCACCATCAGAAAAAAAAGTGTTGCAGATGCTGAACGTATTTGGCGTAACACATTAACAAGAGGGATTAACGGCAGAAAACTGGCGCAGCGGCTTTATTGAATTCCCCTAAATCTGTTAGGCTGTATGAGTAACACAGTAGGTAGAAGAGATATTCTATTACGATATACAACTTCGTATGAGTAAAAAAAAAAATTAGAAGAGTTTGCAATCAGAGAATAAGGGAGCAATATTGAGGAAAGAGAATTCAATGGTGTAACTTGCTTTCGATGGTCCTCCTGAAGTTGCTCTCCCACCTAGGGCCCTATGTCTGCCTAATCTGGCGCTGCTGGCACAGGAGTGTGAGTAACAAAAGGGGGATTTATGAGCTAAAGCAAAAAAAAAATTTGGTGTATTTGTGTACTGGCTCTGCTGGCATACAATGGTATTTGGTTGAATCTGTAGACTTTCCTAGCCATGTAATCCAAGTTTTATATAATACATGGTTAATAGATTCAGTAAGAGTTTCACCTTTATGCCGCGTACACATGGTCGGAATTTCCAATAACAAATGTTCGATGTGAGCTTTTCATCGGATATTCTGACTGTGTGTAGGCTCCATCGGACATTTCCTGTCGGAATTTCCTACCACAAAAATTTGAGAGCTGGTTCTCAATTTTTCTGACCAAAAAAGTTCTCATAGGAAATTCCGATCGCCTGTATGCAATTCTGACGCACAAAAATTCTACGCATGCTTGGAATCAAGTCGAAGCATGCTCGGAAGCATTGAACTTAATTTTTCTCAGCTCATCGTAGTGTTGTACGTCACCGCGTTCTTGGCGTTCGCAATTTCAGACAACATTTGTGTGACCGTGTGTATGCAAGCCAAGTTTGATGGAAATTCCATCGGAAAAAAATCCACGGTTTTGTTGTCGGAATTTCCGATCGTGTGTACGCGCCATTAGGCTAAATCGTAGCTTCTTGGTTGTATCTTGAAGCTAGAATAGGTCAGATGGATTCTACATATCCACCAAAAGGAATTTCAGAATGTGAATGATACTCAATGCAGGACAAACCATTTGGGGAAATTATATTTTTAGGAATGTGACCAATTTTAAAGCAAAGCTTTGTTATATGGATAGCAAGTTTATGTGGTGACAAATAGCTAATTTAGGGTGTACATTCTGGGGACATCTGTTGAGACCAACGGTTACTGGTTTATGTATCAGAAAAAAAAAAGCTCTCAAATGAAAACATGCTTGGGGTACAGTAATGTTTTGTCTGGTCTGCCTCCTAGAGTTTCATTAATATGGTAATAATATCTTAACAATGTACTGGGCATGTCTGCCTATTGCAAGTTACACTGCTTTGTCTGCTCAAGAGCTCAGTCTGCAGGTGACTCTGGGAGCTTTTTAAATGGCACCCCAGGAAATGCAAGCAGCAGCATTCAGCAACATCACTTACAAGGTCCTCTATCAATGGGACAGCCATAGAACTGCCTCATGGGAAAGGCATCAGAAAACAACAGGTGAAAGCTGAGTCTTGTTCTATTCTTTCTATGTTCATCCGTGTACTTGATGTTATTCTACTATCACTGGATTCCACAAATGTCACTTTATGTAGTGCAAGCTCTACAACTCTTTCATTTTTTGAGTTGCTGTTTTATGTAGCACAATTATGCGAAAATTGCTTTTTTTTTTTGCAAAAGTTTGGCACAGATAATAATATTGTGCTGTAACCTATGTCCACCAATCAGATCATCAGTAGTTCCTTCCAGACAATGAAAACTTGCTTCTGATGCTATGGGTTACTCCCCTTTCACAACAGTGAAAAAGCCTGAAAGTGCCAGTTCACAGAATCCAGTGAAAGAAGCTGATAAATTAACATAATACTCTTACGGTACCTTTACTATTTCTGTACCTCTTGCAGTTGATGTAAAATAGCATTAGATAAGAATGGGGTCAAATACCAAAGTATGGCTGCGTTTTCACCTTAGTAGTACATGTTGCATTTAATTAAACATACTGACACCCTAGCCTTGGCTATTGTTTTACCAATCACCACAGGTGTCCTTACACACAGGCACCTAGGGTACTTGGGAGCCCAGGGCCTAGCAACACCCAATGCTTACTTAACAATCATTGGCAGTGGAAGAAGAAAGCTGTAACATATATTGGGACATTTGCCTATACACGCACATGAACGTTAATGGCATTCCAGTCTTAGTCCGTAGGGTTCAATATTGAGATGACCCACCTCTTCTGGGAAAGCTGTTCACAAGGTTTAGGAGTGTGTCTATGGGAACGTTTGACCATTCTTCCAGAAGCGCATTTGTGAGGTCAGGCACCGATGTTGGACGGGAAGGCCTGGCTCGCAGTCTCCACTCAAATTCATTCCAAAGGTGTTCTATCTGGATAAGGTCAGGACTGTGCAGGCCAGTCAAGTTCCTTGCTTTGTGCACTGGTCCAAAACATTTGGTGGAGGGGGGATTATGGTGTGGGGTTGTTTTTCAGGGGTTGGGCTTGGCCTCTTAGTTCCAGTGAAGGGAACTCTTAAGGCGTCAGCAAACCAAGACATTTTGGACAATTTCTTACTCCCAACTTTGTGGGAACAGTTTGGGGATGGCCCCTTCCTGTTTCAACATGACTGTGCACCAGTGCACAAAGAAAAGTCCACAAAGACATGGATGAGCAAGTTTGGGGTGGAGCCCTGACCTCAACCCAATAGAACACCTTTGGGGTGAATTAGAGCGGAGACTGCGAGCCAGGCCTTCTCGTTCAACATCAGTGCCTGACCACACAAATGCGCTTCTGGAAGAATGGTAAAACAATCCCATAGACGCACTCCTAAACCTTGTGGTCATCCTTCCCAGAAGAGTTGAAGCTGTTATAGCTGCAAAGGGTGGGCTAACTTAATCCTGAACCCTACGGACTAAGACTGGGATGCCATTAAAGTTCATGTGCATGTAAAGGCAGGCGTCCCAATACTTACGGCAATATAGTGTGTGTGTGTGTGTATATATATATATATAGTAATGGAAGAAAAACTATACCGGTATATGCTCCAGCTGAACAGGCAAAAAGTTCTGCATTTGGTTGGATGTCCAAACAAGCTAAATTCAGTCCTAACTGAACAAGCTACATTTGGACCGAATCAGAAGCTCCCAATCACTGAACACCAGTGACCTCTTACTGTGTTTCCACTGACCACAGGTTAAAAGGGGTACTTATTACAGACCACTAGCTTATGTGGGAAGCTAACTACTAAACACTAGATTAAAGGAGGCATTAACTAACCATGAAAGGGGGCAGTTACCAATGACCTCCAACTAAAAGGTTACTTACAACTGACCATTGATCCATGTGCAGAAGAAGAATTACATGTTTAATAAACAATGCTTTGTGTTGAGGTTAATGTGTGTTTGTGGGCCTCTTGCTCATGCCACAGTAAGTAAGGCATACAAAGACCATGGCATACGTGTGACGTTCCATTGGTGTGATCTGGCCATACCCACATACACAGAATTTCTTGTCTTACTGTGCCCAAGGGTGGTTTGGTCCATCACAATCCTTGCAATGTCCCCGGGTATTGCTGTATATTATGGTTCCTCTAATAAAGTCAGTATGGAGCCTCCTGACTCTCCAACCTCTGTCTTATATGTAACACCATTACAGAGTTCAGGGCTAGTCTAAACATGTATCTAGCACGGTAGGATGCTAATTTCTTCCTTATCAATGTAACATATCCATTTTTTATACAGGATTTTTTTGTAATTCCAAATTTACTATTGCTGCCTAGCTAAATCATTGTTATGCTTGGCTATTATTATTGGCTCCTCTTTTCTGCTGTGATCAGCTGTGGCTATAGTTACATTTGTGAAATTTCTATCACTGACACCTAAGCCTCGTACACACGGCCAAGAATCTCGTCAGGAAAAAACACGTTGTTTTTCCTGACGAGATTCTTGACAAGAATCTTGTCCCGGCCGAGTGTACACACGCTCGATTCAAAAGAACCGCCGTTCTTTTGAATGGAACGAACGCGGTGACGTCATCGACTACGACGAGCGTGCGTTCGTCACATTCAATGCCGCTGCCGCCATCTTGCTACACCCTACCTATGCCTAGGAAGCTACCGCGCATGCGTCAAAGTCATTTTGAGCATGCGCGGGTTTCCACGGTGACAGGTAAGCGTACACACTCTCGGGTTTCTCGTCGGGAAACAGGCCGACGAGAATCTCGACGAGAAAATAGAGAGCAGGTTCTCTATTTTTCTCATCGAGATTCTGGCAAGTTTTCTTGACGAGAAACCTGAAAGCCTCGTACACACGGCCGGTTTTCTCTGCAAGAAAGCTCTCCCGGCAGTTTTCTTGTCGTTTCTTGACGAGAAAACCGGCCGTGTGTACGAGGCTTAAGTCTGGCCTTTACTGGCCAAGTGGCAAACCTGCTTATGCAACACACAAAAATGTGCTGATACTACACGATGTACACCTAACAAAAAGCAGTATGCAGTGAACAAGGGGACAGTCTTAGGAAATGAGGAAAGTACAGTCAGTAACCTTCAGATGTGCTTATTTTGGAAATGTGGCAGTCCGAATAAAGTAATACTTGGGAGACTTGATAAGACCATGCTTTATCGGCAGCTTCAGGCTGCTTGCAGAAACTATATGTAAAAGCCAGAGATTTACAATTTTGTCTGCTTTCAAAGATAGTACATCATGGTAAAGAAGATCAAGCTGTAATATTCACAGTGAACAAATAAAATTTTTTTTTTTCTTTACAGGCATTTCACTTGCTAAAGCTCTGTGCAACATAAACATAACCTTTTCTAATACTTGTTTTTACCTTTTCATCCTCTATTGTATCCCAGTGCTTCTGATCTGCAGCATCTTTGCAGCAAATTCCTGTCTACATACACTACAGTGATGGCTACATGGTATTTCTCAATGTGAGTTTCCTGATGATGAATTGGTAGCTAATGCCTGCATAATGTTTGCTAAAATAACCACCTGTATTCTCTGTTCAAAGTCAATGCAATAACACAGGAGCACATTCGGGAGACAGGGACAGACCACTGTCACCATCAACAGTCAACAAAATCGCCAGGCTCTATTTTAAAGGAAGCTGTAGATTTAGAAAATAATTCAATAATATTGGCATACTAAAGCTAATTTTAGTAAATGACTTTACATCTACTTTAACAAAAGTATGATAGAGAGTAAATAAGCAATAACAAAGAAGAAAACATTTCAAACTGTATAAAAAGTTTAATAAAAAATATGTATTATAATTTGTTGTTAATAGTATTATTATTATAATATTTCTTTGAAAGCTGACCCCAAACCAAATAAAAAAGATTTGCTATGTTACAGAGAACATCTAAACGTGTTAAATGTGCCTAATGCCGCATACACACAATCGTTTTTTATGCCGTTAAAAATTCCATTTTTAAAAATGACCATTAAAACCGATCGTGTGTATGCTCCAGAGCATTTTTAACGGCGTGAAAACAGCCATTAAAAATTTCGAACATGCTCTATTTTTTCGCGTCGTTTTTCATGTTGTTTTTTTTAACGACGTGAAAAACGATAGTGTGTATGCTTTTACGAGGGGAAAAAAAACGCGTATGCTCAGAATCAAGTATGAGACGGGAGCGCTCGTTCTGGTAAAACTAGCATTCCTAATGGAGATAGCACATTCGTCACGCTGTAACGGACTGAAAAGCATGAGGCTGAAAAGCGCGAATCGCCGCTCAACAAAGTTTACTAACATGAAGGGTGGCGCCATTCGAACGGAACTTCCCCTTTATAGTGCCGTCGTACGTGTTGTACGTCACTGCGCTTTGCTCGAGCGTTTTTTTTAATGATCGTGTGGATGCAAGACAGGCTTGAGAGGAAACAAGAAAAAAAAAACGACGAGAAAAACGTTGGCTTAAAAAATGGCATTAAAAACGTACGTGTGTACGCGGCATTAGCAGTGCCTTTTGAATTCCTTCTGAAAAATAGCAGGGTGCTTCCAGGTATGGGAGTGTACCTAGGCAATCATGTGCCTACAGCCTTATAGTAGGGTTCCTGCAGTGTGAAATCTAAGGCACTGCTGCTTCTAACTGCTTGTTTATGAAGATTTGGTAATGTTACTACTGTGCTGCTCAATTTTCTTGTTGGAGACGACGAGGAAGCAACAATCCTGCCTCTTTGAAGATGGCTGCCCCAACTCAGAGACTGTGGGGTTGATCTACTAAAGGCAAATAGACTGTTCACTTTGGAAGGGAAATTGCACTTTGCAAAAAACTTTCCCCAGAGCTTAACGAATGAGGAGAAGCTCTACTAACTTCCATCATCTAATCATGTGCAAGAAAAAATTCTGTATTTTTAATTATCTTTGAACATGATTGTATATTATTTGAAAAGTACACTTCACCGCATTCACAGCCTATTTGTCTCTAGGAAAAGAATGGTAGATCTATAATGGGTAAGATCAACTGCAGGGAGACCCCAGGCAATTCTGGTAATTAGTCTTTTGTCCCTTGCTTGTTTTTTTTTTTTTTTTGGAGGGCACAGCTTCCAGAGTTCAATTCCTCTTTAAAGTTACTTTTTGTTCCCAAAGATCACCTTCCAAGAGGATTCTTGATAAAACAAAATGCTGAAGTGAATTTCTTGTAGGGATTTGTTTTCGAAAACCAACAGGGTTGGGGTAGAGATCCAACTCACCCAATTTTAAAAGGAGAAGACAAATATCACTAGTGCCATTGCATATATTGTTGGCGCTGTCCATTGCTGATCTTTTCATTCTTAAACCCAGGGAAAGAATTGCAAATGTCAGTCATTTATTATTTATTTAAAGTAAAGTGCTGCCCTAACAAAAAATGAATGAAAATTTAAAAGTGATACAAAGAAAGAAAATAATAAAGTTAATATAGTCCTTCCGTGAGAAAAGTAAACAACTCCTCAAGTGTGTAAAGAAAAATACTTGTCCCCTAAAACCGGTGATGAAATCTCTGAATCAACCGTGACCTCCTGAGATGAAGAACAGCGCCAAAGAGCGTAAGATATTCTCTTACCAGAACACGGGAATTTCTTGTGAAAGAAAGGTCAAATGAATTGATTGACAAATAGACCTCCGGAGAATCCACAGGCATGGACGGCACACTATACACTTCATAATGGCATAGAAAAAAATATACAAATAGAATTGTGTAAAACCCGTAAAAACATGCATTCAATGTTAAAATGTCACTCACATGGATAAAAGAAGATTGCGCAATAAGCAGGTAAACTTGCTGACTAACAGAGATGGCGATTCCCGTCACTTCCTGTACACAATGACGCAAGCATGTCGCTCCGGCCTACGCGTTTAGTCACCAAGGACTTCTTCCGGAGCACCAGTTATAAATTGTCAGGCTTCACTTGCATACAGTATTGCAAGAACTCCTGTCACAGACTATGCAGTAAGTTTTTAGGGGAAGGATGCAAGGTGACAAGAACCTCTACTATTACTCCTCAGACTAACTATTAAGTGATATTAAAATCTACTCTATACAAAACTACATTTAAAAAAAAAATGTCAGCTAAGGTTGGCCTTTAAGCCTTTGCAAACCAATTAGTTTACTCTTCAAAGAACATGGCGATGATTTTTTTTTTCTGCCTGAGCCTTGCATTTGCTGATGGTGCACCTGGTGATACTGCCAGTAAGCTTCTGTGGATGCACTTCCTACCATAGGGTGAGCATCCTTATGTAGTGAGACCCCATGCAAGAAAGCAGGTGTTGTCACTCCGTGCTAAGCACTCCAACATACAGCATGCCTGAGGCTCACTCACACAACTTTAACTTTTGGAGCAGCACCCACTGACAGATAGAGAGACAGTGACTCCTTCTGCTGGGTTGGCTGCTGTGTCACAGGAAGTGATGTCCGCCTAAAGGTAAATTTACTAAGCGACAAAACAAAACAAAAATAACTAGCAGCCCCCCTTCTTCGCATTATTGCATTACTTCATTATCCTTGGTGGACTTTATAAAACTTTAACATATTCACACATAATGTATAAAAAATATCAAAACATGTTTAGCCAGGCCACTATAAGACACTTATACTAATTTTAAATATCTTTTTTGTAGACCTACTTAGTGCTTTTTAAGTCTTTTAATTCAGCAAAGAAAATAAATGATAATTAGTTTTTATCAAGTTTTCAGCACCAACATGACTAAAGCTTTCTGCTAGCAAAGGATTCTGGGAGATTATATCAGCATACACTAGTGAAGGCGTCTTAGTTATGGTCTGATGCATCTTTACCCAACTCTTGCAATTACATACATTTTAGCTAAACTATAACACAAGGCATACTTTCTGCAGTAATTTCTGGCAGATTCCATTTTCTTGCATACTACAATGCGCTCCATAAATTACACAATGGGACCCTCATCATGAGCATACAGGGCAACTCTTAAAAAAATGATTTTCTTCTAAAGCTTTTAATGGGTCCACAATCCTACAGCATCCAATTTACAATAAAGTGTCTCAAATGGTTGAGAGCAGTGCATTAGTAGCAATAAGAGCTGAACATGTTTTATGTAATATGTCGCATGACTCAAGTCTAAATAGGCTACAGATCAGTCATTTTCACAGCCCACTGCCAATGTAGAGATAATAAAGTCAGTTTTTCACTGGGGACACCAAGCCAAAATAAGGCATTTTTTCTGAAAAATTTAGTTTTTGGGTTTAGTCACGCTTTAAGGCTTTAATGATGAAATACATGATTCATTAACATTTATGTCTCTTTCTTCGAGCAGTGTTTTTCTAATAGCCTGGGTTCAGCCTCTTGGTATTTGCTGCCTCTAGCAGTGGTGGTCCATCCATACGGGCACAGGGGCCCCCTAATCCATGCGTCCGGCCCCTACTCTACATGCAGGGCACCCGACACATAGATTCCAATGGGTTTTTAATTTTTTTTATTTTTTAGAAGCATGTGATTAGAGCCAGAGGCTCTAATTGGCTTCAAAAAAGGGTGAGCTCAGGGCACAGAGCACTGCGCCCTGAGCCCACCCAGTTATGTGACAATAGCAAATTAATATTCGCTATTGTATTCCTGATTCTCCTCCTGGCCAATCAAGAAGCGGGTCCTGAGACCCGATTGGCCGAGAGGAGAAGCGATCGTATTGGCCGCCGAGGAGGAGAAGACACAGGGGAAGCTGCCGTGAAGCCGAGGAGGAGGATGGAGCGCTGCCAGCGACCTAGATGTGGTAAGTGCAGGACTGGATGGGCTGACAATCGAGTGCGGCGGGGGTGCAACCGACCTCCATACCACCTGCGGGGGAGGGGGGTTGGTATAGTGGTGGCGGGCGGCCGCACCCCCAAAAAATGGAGCACCAGCCGCCACTGGCCTCTAGTTAGTATAAGCAACAGGTGAATTCTGATACTGATGAAAATTGGTACATTAGATTAAAGTTCTGAGTGCATGGTACCTGTAGTGGCACTGACTGACAGTTGAAATAAAGGTTTGTATATAGAGATCATGCAGCCAAAAATTATTATTATAATTTTTTTTAGCTTTGAGTATTTGGGGACTGCTTAGAACCTTTGCTGGCTTCCTTTGCCAGTGACCACCTTGGAATTTATAGTAAATAATATGCCCTTCCTGTCCATAACGAATATAAGAGGTCACTGTAGAATTCTCATGTCTATGAGTCCTGCATATGACCACGGACTGATTGCTCTCAGGATAAAAAAAAGTGAAAATTATAAAATACAACAACCTATAGACACCAATCAGATTTCAGTTTTACCATTATAAATGGAATGGATTTTTTTTTTTTGCTCCAATGATGAGACTTCACTTTATGTTCTCTATAGCTTCTCTAAAATCTAGACACAAATGGAAGTGAGAGGAACTCTCTCCAAAGTAAGGAAATTCCCCTCTTAGTTGGTACCAGAACAAGTGTCCCCATTGGAAGATTTCCTCTCTATTTATGCTCTGGTGACAACTAAAAATTTTAGATTTCTCTTGACATTAAGTTCTGAATGAATAGAAAGTGAACCTCCCTAAGGGGAACAGAGACAGCAATGAAAAACAATCCCCATTACCGCTGTATTCCAAAGTAAAACATATTAGACTGAAAGTTGGTTTAGTTAGGAGTATTCAATTGGTTGCTAGGAGTACTCAATATTTTATCTTTTTCTTTATATTAATGAATAAACCTAACATCTTTATATAAAACACCTACCTTCTGAGGTTTTTCACACACGCACACACACTATAGCCGTTATCCTTCAATACTTTTTACAGTTCTAAAAGGTAATTGGAAGCTCAAAAAAAAAAAAAAAATTTCATTGGTCGTATTTTCCATGAGACAAATTTCATAGAATGATGGTCACTACTGTGCATTTAAAGCTAGACACATTCTTGGGACATGTCCAATTGCCCTTGCCTTTAGACGTTTGATATTATTACAGATAGGCAATTATTCTTCATTATTCTTCATTAAAAAGGCCACAGAGCTGTCTTGCCATACAGAGCCCTGGGTGAACTTTTACCTCCCATTTTCCTGGTAACACAGGGAGAAATAAGTATGGCAGCAGAAAATATTTAACTGTGCCCAAGACAGATTAATTGACAAAGAGAAATCAAGCGTTTGTTCCTGTTTCATTAAATTCTCCCAGCCTCCTCCATTTGTAGGAGCATGGGATTGAGCCAACACTCGGCACGATGAATAGAAATTATAACATCCACAATCCACATTAACACTTTGGACGCATGAAAGTGATTGTCAAACACTGCTAAGCATACTTTTAGAATGGTGTCATTATTCCTGCAACTTTTCCAACACAGTAGTACTCTGAGTCCTTAAAGGGGACTTTAATGATTATTTGGACCTCTTTTCTCCATCAAAAAGTTCCAAATTCCATTCGTAAACATAAATAATAGTGTGCTTCTGGTTACTATGCAAGAAATGAAATACTGAAAATGTATCAATGTACGATCAGATAGTGAATTGAATAGTCCATAAAGTTCAATATGGAAAGTCCATGTGCCAATAGCAATCAAAGCATATAGTGGAATAAGGGTGTATCTAATTCTTCTCAAGATAATGATATATCCCACCAGGTGGCAAACCACCTGAATTGTTAAGGAATTCCACCATACACAAGTGTTCTCCACTGTAATCAAGCCTCTTACCAGATGGTTGTGATCCCCAATTACAGAGATTAAACACAAATTAGAAATAATAGACCCCTCCAGGTGTCTCTAAATGGGATCAGTATGGTCCACTGGGTTTCAACATATGATATTCCCCAATACCAATGCCACAACTTCGGATCCAACTCAGACAGCCACCATAGAGGAAAAGGAACATAGGCCGCACATAGCGTGAATACTGCTAGTACATGTTTATTGTTATAAAAAAAAAGGTACTCACATAATTCTGGACAATAAAAAGCATTCAAACCGCATGGAGCCTCACCAATAGCTGGCATCAGAGTAAAAGACATCACACGCTCGTGACCCTGCCCAACTAATTTCGCATCACAGCATGTCATCAGGGGAACAGGAGCATCTTCCAATATCATTGTTGATTACATTGCTGAACCCATCAGAACATTATTTGTGGGGCCTACAGTCTACCATCATAACTACAGGACAAGGATACAATGTCAGATACTGGAAGCCGCAGAGGTGAGTTATGAGATATGGTTCTTCTTGAAGAGTCATCCACTCATTATACAGAAGGCTCAAACTAAAAGTTGGGGAATGAGTAATTACTGTATTTATTGGCGTATAACACTCACTTTTTTACCCTGAAAATAGAGGGTAAACTGTGCCTGCGTGTTATACGCAGGGGGGTGTGGAAAGTTTTTTCCCTGAAACTTCCCTCCTAAAGTTAGGGTGCGTGTTATACACCTGTGCGCGTTATATGCCGATAAATACGGTATATAATAGAAATTAATTTTACTAAAACTAATTTACTTTGCACATCATTATCAACCAGGGAAGAATTCACTTTGGATCTCATTCCCTCTGTTCAGAGTCATTCTCAGGTCACCTGGTAGGTATATTTTCCCCACCGAGTTCTGGGTCTGGGTAAAAGAGAATATCCAAGTCCACGTGGTCTCCATTGAAGTAATTTCTCCGTAAATATCCTTTTTAGTGTATCACGTCTCCTGCCAGCCCCTTCACTTGCTCAATAACTCATTCATCCTAAAACAGCTTTGTCACTTGTCCTCCCCACTTCAGTCTGTTATCCTCCCATTCTAATCAGTTATCTTCACACCATGTAGTCAGTCATACAGCTTCATTCAGCCACATTACACGTTCCCATTTAGCTACCTAAACATTCTCTGGTGGATTTTAAACATTATATCTTCTCCATCCTTTTGATATCCTCCCTCTTTCACTCGGTTATTTTTCATTCTCTCCTTTTTCTCATGTCTGAGCCAGTTGTTTCCCCTTTTCAGTCATTCTTCCAGTATCAATCACTTTGCACATCAGTCTGCAGTTTTCTCCTTGGTTTCACTCCTTTAGCCATCATCCGTCACTTAAATAGCCATTCTTCCCCAGCCAGCTGGCTTATGTGAGTTAACTTATTCTACTCTCATCACTTAGCCACGCTTCTGCTGTCAATAGCCCTTCATCACTAAACTTAGACCCCTTTCACACTGGAGCGGTTTGCAGGCGCTATTGCGCTAAAAATAGCGCCTGCAAACCGACCCTAAACAGCGGCTGCTGTGTCTCCAGTGTGAAAGCCTTAGGGCTTTCACACTGGAGCGGTGCGCTAGCAGGACCGCTCCAAAAATCCTGCTAGCAGCAACTTTGTAGCGGTGAGAGGAGCGGTGTGTTTACCGCTCCTACACCGCTCCTTCCCATTGAAAGCAATGGGAAACTGTGGCTATACCGCCAGCAATGCGACTCTGCAGAGGCGCATTGCCGGCGGTATTAACCCTTTTTCGACCGCTAGCGGGGGTTAAAACCGCTCCGCTAGTGGCCGAATACCGCCACAATTCCGATGGTATAGCACCGCTAAAAATAGAGGCGCTATACCAACCAGCGCACCTCCCACCCCAGTGTGAAAGGGCCTTAGGCTTAAGCTAGGTTCACACTAGCCCATTCTCTGAAAAATTGATCTATGGTGGATTGCTTTTCAGAGTGTGCCTAAGCAGCCGTTGTTAGGCGCAAGGAAGACAATCCTGACGCATCCTGAATGCCTTTTTTTTGACCAAACGGAAATTTACAATAGGACTAGTGCACTACGGATGCGGCGTGGCCAGACTACCTTGAATGGCTGAGTTTGACCAGCACTGCTGCCTGTTTTTTCGACATGTTGCTTTAAATTTGCTGCTGCCGCAATGCTTTGGCATGTGCACAGGCCACTCCAGTTGTATTGTGAACTTTAAGTAGGCTGTAAAACTACGGCTAAACTGCCTTATTTTGCTGCCGTCCGTGTAAAATAAGTCTTATAGTCACTCTATATGAATGAAGCCGTTTTTGATTCTTGTTCCAGTTACAAAGTTGCCAATCTTTTTTGTGAAATGGGATAGGGTCGGAGGAAGGCAGATGTAAACAGACACAGGTCTGTTTACAACTGCTGGTCCGTAGGGATGAATGGACTATCTGTTCAGGTCCGTTTGAAAAAATGACAGGCGGACCTGATCAGAACCCTTGTGTGAAAGGGGCCTTAGAGTGTATAGCCAGCATAAGCCCTGTGCTCTTCCCTTCTATCAGTTATGTGAAGTATATTAAAGGCTGATTAACCTATAGTGCTGCCCCTTCCAATTTGAATTCCGCTGTGCAGGGCTGCATTACTATTAAAATAATTTTTTAAATTAATACATAACTGGCTGAAATTGGAGGTATTTTATATCTGCCTATAGTTCTGCTATAATTTAGGCCCAGGCCAGATCAAGACTGCCTTTCCATAAGGGCATAGCCAAATGGGCAGTTTCTAATTTCTGGCTCTCTTGCTAAGAGATATACCATAACCATTTGCTTCCAATCACCTCATTAGGATAGCACTAACAATGAGATTTTTAGTAGCTCAGTTGTGATACTAAAATGACTAGTGATTACCTCTAGGCGTAGTAATTGATTACTAAACTGGTGAAACAAAGGAATCTAAAAAATAAGCTACGCAAGCAGAATGTAGTAGCAATCCATCTCACGTTCCTGCACAATGCCATAATCATGTGCAATTGATCGCTACAAGAGGCTACTACAGTACATGCTTTTTGTGTAGCTTATTCCATAGGGAGCCATTCGTTCCACTCAACGCCTATTCCTAGAGATAGTCACTAGAGACTTCAACAGCACGATTGAGCTACTAAAAAAAATCTCCCATTCACCTGTAGCCTAATGAAGTAACTGAAGTAGCAAGTGGTTAAATCTCTCAGAAGAAGAGATTAAAAAAATCACTTGTGTTTTTTAACCCTAACTATGCACATTGCACCAATTAAGAACACGGGAAGGAAACTCCACCTCTCCCCGATTTTTTAATACAGGTTTGTGACAGTAAAGTACAGTAACAATCCAATTAAAAACAATAAATTACATATTTAAATTAGGAAGATTGGATTGGATGTTAGCCAACAGCTCTGTACAGCCAAGACGACATTAATCTTTACTCAAATCCCATTGGTCAGCGGGACCATACGTGATCTCCTTTGAGATGCTTGGGACCTTATAATCTGTAAAACAACTCCATACTGCAAAAGGGAGATTGGAAAAAAATACTATAATAGCCACAGGTTTCGTAATTCCATCTTCAGATGCTGTTTTTCCTGTATTTGATGACATAATTTTTTGGTTGAACTAGATGGACTTGTGTCTTTTTTCAACCTGACTAACTATGTATGTAACCTTAATAGTGAAGCATCACATGTCAATTGAGGGCTCTCCTTATTTCCATCCATTAGGTTAGTCTTACGACTCCTTTATTTATCGTCACACAGGTATGATTTTGGGTCATGCACAAAGCCATTTTTTTCTTAATGATATGAGAGTTTACATTTCACTGAAATTACTAGAGCAGAAGAAAATAATGTCTAATGTCGCTGGAACATGCTAATGGAAGCATAATGGCAAATAACACTGCACTGTTCAAACACTTTCCCTTGTACCAATTGTGCTTGCCTTTGTTTGCAAAAAATAAAAGGCACCCAAGCTTTTAAACCGATGGAGAGCAAGTAGCAGATCTGTTAAAGCCTGGCAATGGTCAGGATCTATTTAGACTTCTTGAAAGAGAGAGACACTCTGCCTTTGTTATCTCCGGGTTTCATGTTTACAGAAAAAGGCTTTTTTTCTGCTTCTATCAGACAGGCCACCAATTTATACATGCTGCCAACCATCCAATTATTCATATTCACGTGAAGCCAAGCCTGCTCCCCCCCCCCCCCCACTTTTCTTTGGGAGCCGTGCGCCTTTCTTCCTAAATGTAATTAATGAGACTCATCGCACATCTAGGAGAAGTAAGCTGAAAGCACCAGCTCTCTCATTGACATGTTAATGGGAGGGTCAGCTGCACCTGACCTTCTCTCCGGGATGTTTATATACATCCAAATCAGCCAATAACATGCTATGCATCTGAGCTATACAGGCCGTTGTCAGCCATTTGCAATGCTTACAATGGTTTTTTTTTAGGAGGTGTTGGCCTCTTCAAGCTGGATTAACCCCTTTTTTGACTTGAACCTGTGATGTAATGGTTAAGTGGGATTATAACACATTACATTGTGTATAAAATAGCTTTTATTAGTAACGACCTTAAGAGGCTGAATTGTGAACTGTCAGTTTTTTACCAGTGCTGTTAGTGAAGCAAAGCTTTAACATATCGATAACGAATCATTAAGCTTGAGGCACTATTGGCAAAAGCAAATTGAGTTTAGATTTAGATTTAAATATTAATACCCATAGACATCTGATACCAGTCATAAGTAGTGTTGAGCGAACCCGAACTGTAAAGTTCGGGTCCGTACCGAACTTTAGCTTTTTCCCGAACCCGAACCCGGACTTTGCGCAAAAGTCCGGGTTCGGGAATCTAATTACGCATTTAGAAATGCTTCAGGGGCCAGCCAATCACCTTTTGATTAGCTGGTGTGCCCTTAGAGGCCATCATAGCCATGCCTACTAATGGCATGGCTGTGATTGGTCAGTGCAACATGTGACCCAGCTTCTATATAAGCTAGAGGCACACAGCACACACGTCACTCTGCTTCAGAATAGATAGGGAGAGGATCTAGTCTGCTGCTGCTGCTTTTAGGGAGAGATAGAAAAATACATGAGGTAGTCCTGATTCTGGAATCTGAGGGAAAAGATAGAGAGATAGTGTAGTGTAGAGCCAGGTTCCTGTGTTGGTGCTTTCAGGGAGAGAGAATATTATATAGGAGTCCAGATTCAGAGATTAAAATCAGCGATCTGCATAGGTTTACCTGTTTGTGTTGCAGTGCAGTCTTTTTACACTGCCATGAGCCCAGTGTCAGAGAAAATCTAACTTTTAGGGGGAAAAAAAAAGGCACTTTATTGTGCTCTTTTCCAAAAGACCCGTAGGGCAAAAAAAATAAAAAATTTGCATTTTATTTTGCTCGTGCAAAAAAAGACCCGTTTAGGGCAAAAAAAAAAGAAAAAAAAAATTTGCACTTTAATGTACGCTTGCAAAAAGAGCCATTCAGGGCCACAAAAAATAGTTTGCAGTGTGTTATACATATGTGGAGGTGTGTGAAATAAACAATTTCTATATAGTTTTCTCCTACTGTGCTATACTAAAAAAACAAAATTTTTTTTGAATAGCATTTTCTGCAGTTCTGTAGCTGTGCGATTCAGCGGTTACGTACTGTGGGCGTGTTCTGCTCTTCCAAAAAACGCCTTTTAGGGGCACAAAAAATAGTTTGCAGTGTGTTATACATATTTGGAGGTGTGTGAAATAAACAATTTCTAAATAGTTTTCTTCTACTGTGCTATACTAAAAAAAAACATTTTTTTTGAATAGCATTTTCTGCAGTTCTGTAGCTGTGCGATTCAGCGGTTACGTACTGTGGGTGTGTTCTGCTCTTCCAAAAACACCCATTTAGGGCAACATCCTAAATTTGGAAAATATGAGGAGAAGGTCAAAGGGACGTGGTGGCCCCGGTCGTGGTGCTGCTGGTGGAACTCCTGTTGCAGGGAGAGGACGTGGTGGATCTGTGCCAGATACACGCACAAGTGAAACACCTTCCTCAGGTGCGAGTAGGCGACCGAGCCTGCAGCGGTATTTTGTCGCGCCTAATGAGGCTGTACGAATGTTTAGGCCAGGACAGGTACAGGCGATAGTAGATTGGGTTGCTGACAGTGCCTCGGGTTCCTTCACATTGTCTCCCACCCACTCTTCTGATGAAAGATCAGAGTTGGCACCTGAAACCCATGTCCATCAGTCTTTCACCTCACCCCCTTGCAAATCAGCCAAGCAGTCTGAGCCCCAAATCATGCAGCAGTCTCTTCTGCTTTTCGATGACTCTGTTAGCAGGGTTTCCCAGGGCCATCCACCTAGCCCTGCCCCAGAAGTGGAAGAGATTGAGTGCACCGATGCCCAACCACTTATGTTTCATGATGAGTACATGGGAGGACCATCGCAGTACGTCTCGGATGATGACGAAACACAGGTGCCAACTGCTGCTGCTTTCGCAATTGTGCAGACAGACAAGGAGGGCAGGGGTGAAGACTGGGTGGAAGATGATGTGGAGGACGATGAGGTCCTCGACCCCACATGGAATGAACGTTATGCAGGTGACCAGTGTAGTTTGGAGGAAGAGGCGGTGGTCGCACAGAGTCACCAGCACAGCAGAAGAGGGAGCAGGGTGCAAAAGCGGAGCGTCCGTCCGCTAGACAGTATGTCTGCTACTGCCCAACGCAGCAAGGGACCGAGCACACCAAAGCCAGGTCCAAGGAGTTCCCTAGCGTGGCAGTTCTTCATACAATGTGCTGATGACAAGACACGAGTGGTTTGCAGGCTGTGCAATCAGAGGCTGAAGCGAGGCATAAACGTTCTCAACCTGAGCACAACCTGCATGACCAGGCATCTAAGTGCAAAGCACGAGCTGCAGTGGAGTAGACACCTCAAAAACCAAGAAAGGTCTCTGGCTCCTCCTGCTTCCTCTTCTGCTGCAGTCTCGGCCTCTTCATCCACCTCTGTAGTGACAGTGGCACCTGCCACCCTGCAAACAGAGGATCTGCCAGCAACACTACCACCTGGGTCACCGACCATCTCCACAATGTCCCATGGAAGCGTTCAGCTCTCTATCTCCCAAACATTGGAGCGGAAGAGGAAGTACCCCCCTAGCCACCCGCGATCCCTGGCCCTGAATGCCAGCATTTCAAAACTCCTGGCCTTTGAAATGCTGTCATTCCGTATGGTGGAGATGCAGAGTTTTAAAAGCCTGATGGCATTGGTTGTCCCACAGTACGTCATGCCCAGCCACCACTATTTTTCCAGGCGAGCCATCCCTTCCCTGCACAACCAAGTGGGGGACAAAATCAGGTGTGCACTGCGCAACGCCATCTGTGGCAAGGTCCACCTAACTACGGATGCGTGGACCAGTAAGCACGGTCAGGGACGTTATATCTCCCTAACAGCACACTGGGTAAATGCAGTGGCGGCTGGGCCTGAGGCAGATAGCAGTTTGGCGCATGTCCTTCCACCACCGAGGATTGCAGGGCGCTTCAGTTTGCCTCCTGTTGCTAACTCCTCCTACTCCTCTTCCTCATCCTCTACCGCCTCCTCATCCGGTCAGCGTAACACCTTCACCACCAACTTCAGCACAGCCAGGGGTAAACGACAGCAGGCAGTTTTAAAACTTTCCTGTTTGGGGGAAAAACCCCACACCACGCAGGAGTTGTGGAGGGACATGGAACAACAGACCAATGAGTGGTTGATGTCAGTGAGCCTCAAGCCCGGCCTGGTGGTGTGCGATAATGGGCGAAATCTCGTAGCAGCTCTGGGCCTAGCCGGTTTGACGCACATCCCTTGCCTGGCGCATGTGCTGAACTTGGTGGTCCAGAGGTTCCTTAAAAATTACCCCAATATGCCAGAGCTGCTGCAGAAAGTGCGGGCTGTGTGTGCGCACTTTCGGCGTTCTCACCCTGCTGCTGCTCGCCTGTCAGCGCTGCAGCGTAACTTCGGCCTTCCCGCTCACTGCCTCATATGTGACGTGCCCACAAGGTGGAACTCCACCTTGCACATGCTGGACAGACTGTGCGAGCAGCAGTAGGCAGGCGATAGTGGAGTTTCAGCTGCAGCAATCACGCGTGAGTCGCTCTGCGGAACAGCACCACTTCACCACCAATAACTGGGCCTCCATGCGAGACCTGTGTGCCTTGTTGCGCTGTTTCGAGTACTCCACCAACATGTCCAGTGCCAATGACGCCGTTCTTAGCGTTACTATCCCAGTTCTATGCCTCCTTGAAAAAACGCTTCGGGCGATGATGGAAGACGATGTGGCACAGGAGGATGAGGAGGAGGAGGAGGAAGCGGGATCATTTCAAAGGCTTTCAGGGCAGTCTTTCACAAGTGGCAACGAGGGTGGGTTCCTGTACCAACAAACGGCAGGTACACAATTGTCCGGCAGAAAGGGCACAGTTCTGGAGGATGACGAGGTGGAGGAGGAGATGGAGGAGGAGGAGGAGGAGGAGGAGCCATTTTCACAGCAGGGTGGCACCCAGACCAGCTCGTGGCCATCACTGGTGCGTGGCTGGGGGGATACAGAGGACACAGACGATACACCTCCCACAGACGACAGATTTTCTTTGCCTCTGGGCAGCCTGGCACACATGAGCGATTACATGCTGCAGTGTTTCCGCAATGACCGCCGAGTTGCCCACATTTTAACTGGTGCTGATTACTGGGTGGCCACCCTGCTGGATCCCCGTTACAAGGACAACGTACCGTCCTTAATTCCCTCACTGGAGCGGGATCGTAAGATGCGCGAGTACAAGCGCACGCTGGTAGACGCGCTGCTGGTGGCATTCCCACCTGACAGCGGGCGTACGGTGGAAGCACAAGGCGAAGGCAGAGGAGGAGGAAGAGGTCGCCAACGCAGCCGGGGCACCGGCAGCACCTCAGAAGGCAGGGTTAGCATGGCTGAAATGTGGAAAAGCTTTGTCAGCACGCCACAACAACCAGCACCACCAGCTGAGATGGAACGTCTTAGCAGGAGGCAGCATTTCACCAACATGGTTGAGCAGTATGTGTCCACAGGCCTACACGTACTGGATGACGGGTCTGCCCCCTTTAACTTCTGGGTCTCCAAATTGGGCACATGGCCTGAGCTTGCCCTTTATGCCTTGGAGGTGCTGGCCTGCCCTGCAGCCAGTGTATTATCTGAACGTGTATTTAGCACGGCAGGGGGCGTTATCACAGACAAGCGCAGCCGCCTGTCCAGAGCCAATGTGGACAAGCTCACGTTCATTAAAATGAACCAGGCATGGATCCCACAGGACTTGTCCGTACCTTGTGCAGAATAGACATGTATACCGGTGTTGTGACAAAAACTGTCCGGCCATCGGATTGTGTCCGGCCCATACTGCGAAGGCGCAGCGCTTGCGCAGTACAGAGGACAAGGAGATTCACAAAATCTCCGAAGATGAACGGCGCCTGCGCTGTGAGTGCAGGTTCAAGTCCCACCATCCAAGTGGACATAAGGTAGCACATAGTAACAGGGCCCCTCACGGGCTCGGTTCGATCGCCACGCTTCGGGCACGGCCTCACTTGGCTCGGCTTGAACCACGGATGGTGTGGCCTTCACCTGAACTCACCACGCAGGCGCCGTTCGTCTTGGGAGATTTTCGAAATCCCCTTGTCCTACATACTGAGCAAGCGCAGTACAGGGTGGACACTATTTGACGGGGGACAGAATTCGACACATCACCGGCCTTACCCAGCCATTGTTGTATTTTTGAACCAGTGTTGGCTACCTCGTCCTCCTCCACCGCCGCTTCCACCTACACAGCCACATCCACCGCCACCTCAACCTCCTACTCCATATGGACCTCGTCCTCCTAGGTCAAGATTATTATTTTTTATTTTTATTTTTTTTATGTTATTTTAAGTTATTTCCCTATCCACATTTGTTTGCAGAGCACTTGCCATGCTCTTAACAACATTTTGCTGCCATTTGCAGCCCTCTAGCCCTTTCCATTACTTTTTTAGAGCCTTTTTAGTCCTTAGAAGTCCGGGTCCCCAATGACTTCAATGGGGTTCGGGTTCGGGTTCGGGTTAAAGTTCGGTCCCGAACCCGAACTTTTTTCCGAAGTTCGGCCAAACCCGTCGAACCCGAACATCCAGGTGTCCGCTCAACTCTAGTCATAAGGCATAGAGCCGATTGCTCATAGATGTCCTTTTCTTCCGGTGTATCTTACAGCTGTAGCATAGTCTGTGGACTACAGAATCTAAAATAGGGGTGTGCTGACAATACAGAACAATAAACATTGTGCCATGAATGCTGGCAAGCTGGCAACTAGATTGCTTGCCCTGTGCTGGCACCCTGTAGCTGTGAGAGGTTCAGACATCGTCTCTCTTTAACCACTTTCTGCCCGGGCTATAGCCGATATATACAGCTTGGCTCTCCAGTTCTGGGAGGATATCCCTGGGGCATGCATTGGGCAAGCTCTGTTACTGCTGTGTGCCTTGGATAAAGTGGATCATTGATTGGGGTAAAGGGCTAATCACGGCGGCCTTTACCATGGGATTAGCACCTGGCCTGGGCAGGAAGGGGGTAAAAGTGCCTGGTATTGAAGTGGTTAAAACCGTAACGTGACAGTTATGTCATCTAAATAATAACGGGTCATACATGCTGGTAAAAGAATAAAAAAAATTTAATAATATTTTACTTAGCTCTTTTTCAAGCTATCATTTATGGAAGGGAGCAATGAACTCCTTTCTTTTAAAAAAACCTGTACTTTGCAAACAGGTTTCCTTGATAGCAGACACATGAAGGAGTGAATACTTAACTTGCCTTAAACCTCCACTGTTGGGGCTCATCACACATCTACTTCCAGGTATTGGGAAACACATGACATTTACCTTTTACCCTTTCCAAAAATAAGTCACCACCAGCACCTGAGGGGCATATGCCAGTCCTGAGCATTGTTATGTAGGGGATAAGGGAATAGAGGTGGGGTACCTAAATAGCCTTGAGCAAGCTTCGACTTTGTGAAAGTCAACATTTTCACAGACATTTTCAGGGCTGCAGCAGTGGATAAAGGCTTTGTAGAAGTAAATAGAAGGTATTAAAGAAAAAAAAAAAAAAAAAAAAACAGAAATTATCTTTAGAATAGAGTGTGTCAATTACCCTTACCTCCTTCTGTCTTTTCTTAAATACAGCTTTCCAAAAACATTCTGCTTGTGATAGCTGTTATTATTTTAATTGAAATACTCACAGCAAACTCAGCTCCATAGACTTCTACTGCGTTGGCTAATTTCAAAGTAATAGCAAGACCAGAAGCTGAAGAAGTAGGGGCCAGAAGCCGCATGTTAAATGCATGTTTTTGTCTAAATTCCAGATTTCCTATGTACCATTATAGCATTAATATATTTAGTTTGCAAAAATAAAACAGCTTTCCATTTATTCTACACACGCTTACCTCACTGTCTTCTTTGCTGTTTAAAAACACTGCTTGATTACTTCTGCCTTACTTCCTGACTTTAGGTCATGACACAGGAAGGAGTTGACCATCTGAGGGTAGATGATGCAGGGTGTGTGCTAATGAGACCAGCTGGTCAACTCCTTCCTGTGTCATGACCTAAAGTCAGGAAGTTAGGCAGAAGTAATCGAGCAGTGTGTTTAAACAGATATGAAGACAGGGAGGTAAGCGTGTGTAGAATAAATAAAAGCTGTTCTATTTTTCTAAAAGAAATACATGAATGCTATATTGCAGGGATAGGCAATTAGCGGACCTCCAGCTGTTGCAGAACTACAAGTCCCATGAGGCATAGCAAGACTCTGACAGCCACAAGCATGACACCCAGAGGCAAAGGCATGATGGGACTTGTAGTTTTGCAACAGCTGGAGGTCCGCTAATTGCATATCCCTGCTATATTGGTACATGGAGAGCTTGAATTTAGAAGAAAAAAAAAAAAAGGTGAACTCATACTTTAATGTTACCCCTGCACTCCCATTATAGATTTTCAGAGAGTAATACCCAGTACTGGAAAGCACAAATACACTTACCTCTCATCCTGGAAATTTCCTTTAAACTACAATCAAAGGCAAAACTGGGTAGAAAAAGGGAGTGGGTTATAACTCCTGTCAATATTTTTTGCATGTATTCCATTGTGGAGATTTCCCTTCACTGTACCTGTCCCATAGCAAAAGCAAGAAGGGAAAGGAAACCCCTCCAAATTAGGGTATCCATTGTTGTCACCAGAGCCACAAGAACTTGTGTCTCCATTGGGAAATCTCCCCTCTATTCCTGTTCTGACAACCCAAAATTTGGGATTTTCTTCACTCTCAATTTTAAAAATAACAGTAAACAGAACATATAAAGAGGGTGACTCTTCCTAATGGGGGTACAGACAGCAATAATAACTGACAAGTGTTCTAATCCCTCTCCATTCTATCCAAAACTAAAGAAAAACGTTTGCTTTCGTTATACTTTAATGCCTAGCGATGCCTGCTATCAATCGAACACAACACTTTGCCTAGTTTGGGAAAGGTACAGGTTTTCTTTAGGAAAAAATGTGTTGGTTCAGCGCCTAGAATATAAATTGTGTTTTAAAATTAATAAAGTGATTTATGAAAAAATGATGTGTACCAGTATGAATACAATTTGGCTAATAATTAATAATCAACCGTGCTAGTCACAACTATCAATCATTTAAACACCTCTACATACCATATATAGTGCTTAACATCTCATAAGAGATGTTAAAGTGGTTGTAAAGCCTAAACATTTTTTACCTTAATGCATTACTTGCATTAAGGTAAAAAATTTGTAGGTGTCAGCATCCCCCTCACCCCCCATTTTACCTACCTGAGCCCTTATTTGATACAGCGCTGTGCACATCTGCAGATCTTCTCTCCCCTCACTTCCGAGTCTTGTTGGCTTTGCTGGGGCACCGGGAGCCATTGGCTCCCAGTGCTGTTAATCAAAGCCAGTGATGAGGGAGCGGGGGGAGGGGCCGACTCTGGCTGTCTGTGTCAATGGATGCAGCAGCGGGGCGGAAGGGGCCAGGAGTGAAGGCGAGGGACCCGAATAGAGGAGGTTTGCGGGCGCTCTGTCTATTGAGTATTGTGGTGTATGGTGTATGGATCATTACACCGGCAGCAAAAGGCATCACAGCTACTATGTGCAGCAGGGTTCGGAGAGGTGGTCAGGGTATCTGAAGTAAGTTCACCTTTGTATTTTTTTATGAAAATGTGAACTTACCCTTTTACCCAGGGGACTTGTCATATTATTGTATGTAATGTGCTTTGTGAGTGAAGTATGCCACTGTATAAATTAGTATTATGAATTTGACTAATAAGAACAAAGGGAAATAAAAATAAATTAAAAAAACACTACATTTAAATAATAACTATTTTCTTTTTATGATTGATAAAAAAAATAATAATAATAAGAAGGACCAAATCCCACTTATTACTGGGTGCATGACCATTGAGTAAATATGAGATTAGTTTATTGTTCCAATGAGGGAATCACAATATGTACGATCAACTAAATTCTAGCTCTTTAACATTTTTCTCTATGGCACAAAATTAAAGCCTCTGTTCACATTTGTGCGCCTTGGGAACGCCCACAAAATTACGCACATTCCGCCAGTGCACAGAACCCCATGTCCTCTTTGCAGGTACGCTGCAGTGCTGCCATTCATTATTAATGGCACCCCAATGCTCCTTACTAATGCATGTGTGTTGTAGTTTGCCACAGTGCATGGTAAAAAAGTACCGTGCATTTTGGTGGAGCGTGTTTCTTAAAAAAGGTGCGCGCATTTCATTGGTGTGATTTCCGCATATTGGGCAGACCATTAAAATGATTTTACTGCTCAAATGTGTCGCACCTTGAAGCGCACAGGCACAAGTGTGAACCCCGGGCAGAAATGTAATCTAAAAAAAAAAAAAAATCATTTTCTGAGGCAAATATTTTTTTTCGTTAAAAGAAGGTGAAAAACACTTTCTCGTCTCATAAAAAAGCACAACCACAACCCTTAGACAAATAATTGTTTATAAAAAGGCAGTAGAAGGAAAAAACATTTTGTGAGCAGTGACATGCTTGTGTATAACGATTAGGAAAAGAGTACACATCCTCTTCTATACTATCCATCAGCAGATCGGGGGGTTTGAATGGTAATTAAACACGCAGGCACCACTCTGCCTTGTTGTGACAGACACATATCAGCAACATGACAGCAGCAGGTACAGGCTGATCAATATTCAGAGCACAGCAGTGCCAGCAGGTGTATACCTTTCTATTGTCATGTACATTACAGGAACATCTCAAGGCTCCACTGCAGTCCATGTGCAAAGACTCATGTTTCCTCTGTTCAAGGTGTAAGTGTATTTAATTAGGTAGAACATACGGCAAAAGAACATCACCCAACTCTGTACAGAAAAGCAAGGCGTGATAAAGATATTTTACATAAAGCTGTTATTGTGATCTGAGATATCTCCATGTACAGATTGTAAAATATAAAACTACTGCTTATTGTCTTTCCGAAAATTAAATACAAATATTGTGTGAAATAAGGGGATATCCTTGTTTTTATTAAAAAACCTTTCCATTGTGTAGTAACAGAGTATCCATCTACCCCGTTTTCCCACAGCGACCCCATTTTTTTCAGAAACAGGAATATTATAAAGTATAATTCTTTAATTTTCTCTAATATCACATATTCTGTAGAAGATGACATGACAGATCTGAAATACACATTTTGTTATCCTTAAAGGAGAATTCTACTTTTTGCTAAAAAAAAATTATAAAAATAACAATGATAAATTCACACATTTTGCAAAAAGGGAAACTGTGCATTTATTATTTATTTATTTATTTTATTTTGCATTTGAGCCTGAAAAGCTTTGCAGCTGCAATCAAGTGGATCGTGGGTGTAATGATCTGGCCCTGCAGACTCTTCCTCCAGCCCCTGGGCTATGGAGCTGGATAAAACATCAATAGACACCAAGTATGGTGATGTCATTGCAATTGTGCTCCGTTGAGAACTGCAGTCCCTCTGCTGCAGTGGCAGATGGGACGGGTAACATATTCATTCATAACTTTCTGTGAATGACGATGAAGCTGTGCAGACAGCGACACACACAGCCGATAAAATTTCAACTTTTTCAGGATGCTGCAGGGAGAAAAACCCAGCAATCTTGTAAAGGTAGGGGGTCAGGCAGTTTGGGGGTGGGAGTTTGAGTATGTTGACCATGGTTCATGTTACACCCTAGATATGGGTGTAACATGAACCATGGTCAGAAGGGCAGAGTTATCTTTTAACTTCTGTATGTGACCATGCTATATTACTGAATAGGGTTTTCTGTGGATATCAATATTGTATAATTTAATTGGCAAACCATGTTTTTATCTGGGATGTCTTTTGCCCTAAGTGATGCTGTATGATGTTTTGTGTGCTCTCAACCAGAGTATGTATTTTTTATTTATTGTATATCTCCACTTCATTCATTTTTTTGTTTGGATCAAATAAAAAATATATAATTTTATACAATTACTCTTTATATAACTTCTTGCTGCCTTTGAAAAACCCCTGGGGAACCTTCCTTGTTTTTGTATGTTACTGGGTTGTGCAGCCCCCATCGAGGACTCTCCCATTGTGTGTTTCTCTTTTCTAAACATGCCTTCAAACATTCCATGTCCGTTTTCTTAGCAAAGATGAACTTATAAAAAACGATCCAGGCATTTCCCATTTTGCTTGTGGGCATTGTGAAGCTCACAAGCAATTACTTCCTGGAAGTGGTGAATGCGCCGTAAACATCTTGGTTGCCATCACAACGGGCGGCGTCACTGAAAGTACACGCCCCGTTGTGAAGCCATTCACAATAGAAACATCAGCGATGTCACGTGACCGGCGTCAGTCATCGCTTAGCGGGGTATCTTGGGAAGCACGAAACTGCTCCCAGTACACATTGCAGTGAGCTCCCAAAGATCACTGCGGCGCCGGGGAGACGCCTACTCCCGCGGGAGGTAAACCCAGGAACTCCTATTTATTAAGGTATTTAAATGACAAATTATAAAAACATGGGTCATATGTCGATCTTAGTTGTGCAAGGAAGCTAAGGAAATGTACTTGAAATTTGGGTGAACCTCCGCTTTAACAACGGCAGCCTACTGTAATAGAGCTGTTTATATTTTAGTATTAACAATTAAAATAGTATTAACTAGACATGTGCATTCGTTTTCGTCCGAATGCATTTTCGTCCGAATTTCAGGTATTTTCGTTATCGTTTTAACAAACGAAAACGAAAATGCAGAATCCGAAAACCGAAAGATCCGACATAAACAAATGCTTAATTTTCGTTTTCGTTGCAACAACAGTTCGATATAGATAGGAGATTCGACATGAGGCTGACAATAACAATCTGTGTCCATCGAACCTGTGGTCGAATGTGCCTAACCTTAACTCTATTAGTCCAAGATTATTCTACATAGGAGAGAAAAGATTCGACATTATAGAGAAAAGATTCGACATAGAGAGAAAAGATTCGACATTATAGAGAGAAAAGATTTGACATTATAGAGAGAAAAGATTTGACATAGAGAGAAAAAATCACTGCTGGAATTGGGTGGGGGAAGTAAAATAAAAAAATGATGATGATGAATGTTATTGGCTGATTGTAACCAAAGAGGAGGAGCAGTAAAATAGCTAGAACTAACTTGACAATTCAACGTGAACGACGAAGATTCAACGAAGCATCGAAAAACATACAAACGTCGAATCTGTCATTGAAGGCTTATGGTGTCTGTTGAAAGTTCTAAGAAGATTCTACGGAGCAGATAAACTGTACGACGCTGCAATCGTACATTTCCGGTCAAATGCTCGGCCCATAGGCTATAGAAGAATTCTAATGTTGGTTGACTAGCAGGGATGAGCAAGTTATTGTCCTAAAAAGTGTTTGGGGACCCGGGTCCTGCCCCAGGGGACATGTATCAATGCAAAAAGAAGTTTTAAAAACGGCCGTTTTTTCGGGAGCAGTGATTTTAATAATGCTTAAAATGAAAAAATAAAAGTGAAATATTCCTTTAAATTTCGTACCTGGGGGGTGTGTATGATATGCATGTGAAGTGGCGCATGTTTCCCGTGCTTAGAACTGTCCCTGCAAAAAATGTCATTTTTGAAAGAAAAAAAGTCATTTAAAACTCATTCGCGGCTATTAATGAATTGTCGGCTCCCGGCAATACATACAAAAGTCATTGATAAAAAAAAAAAAAGCGTGGGGGTTCCCCAGAATTCAATTACCAGGCCCTTCAGGTCTGGAATGGATATTAAGGGGAACCCCGCCGCAAATTAAAAAAAAAATTGACGTGGGGTTCCCCCAAATATCCATTCCAGGCCCTTCAGATCTGGCATGGATTTTAAGGGGAACTCCACCCCAAATTGAAAAAAAAATGGTGTGGAGTCCCCCTAAAAATCCATACCAGACCCCTTATCCGAGCACGTAACCTGGCCGGCCGCAGGGGAAAAGGGGGGGACGAGAGAGCGGCCCCCCTCCCTCCTGAACCGTACCAGGCCACATGCCCTCAACATGGGGAGGATGTCCCCATGTTGATGGGGACAAGGGCCTCATCCCCACAACCCTTGCCCGGTGGTTGTGGGGGTCTGCGGGCGGGGGGCTTATCGGAATCTGGAAGACCCCTTTAACAAAGGGGACCCCCAGATCCCGGCCCCCCCCATGTGAATTGGTAAGGGGTACATTGTACCCCTACCATTTCACGAAGAAAGCGTAATTTTTTTTTAAAAAAAACACACAAACACCTTGAAAAAGTCCTTTATTTAAATTTAAAAAAAAAAACATTCCAGCGGTGAAATCCAGTGTCCCGCGGCGATCCCGATGTCCAGCGCTGTCCTTCATTGGTTGTGCCTGAGCGGACCTGATGGGGAACTCCCTCTCAGTATTTTAAATGTATAGACCCGCCCCTTCTAAAGTTCCCCATCAGGTCCGCTCAGCGGACCAGATGCGGAACATGAGAAGGGGCGGGTCTATACATGTATTACCAAAGTGAGAGCAGTTCCCCATCAGGTCCGCCCCCTCGGTATGTCGGACCCGCCTACGTCATTGGCTTGAGCGGGGAACTTCCTTCACTGTGTAATTAAAATTTACATAGTGAAGGAAGTTCCCCGCTCAAGCCAATGACGTAGGCGGGTCCGACATACCGAGGGGGCGGACCTGATGGGGAACTGCTCTCACTTTGGTAATACATGTATAGACCCGCCCCTTCTCATGTTCCGCATCTGGTCCGCTGAGCGGACCTGATGGGGAACTTTAGAAGGGGCGGGTCTATACATTTAAAACACTGAGAGGGAGTTCCCCATCAGGTCCGCTCAGGCACAACCAATGAAGGACAGCGCTGGACATCGGGATCGCCGCGGGACACTGGATTTCACCGCTGGAATGGTTTTTTTTTAAATTTAAATAAAGGACTTTTTCAAGGTGTTTGTGTGTTTTTTTAAACTTTTTTTACGCTTTCTTCGTGAAATAGTAGGGGTACAATGTACCCCTTACCAATTCACATAGGGGGGGGCGGGATCTGGGGGTCCCCTTTGTTAAAGGGGTCTTCCAGATTCCGATAAGCCCCCCGCCCGCAGACCCCCACAACCACCGGGCAAGGGTTGTGGGGATGAGGCCCTTGTCCCCATCAACATGGGGACATCCTCCCCATGTTGAGGGCATGTGGCCTGGTACGGTTCAGGAGGGAGGGGGGCCGCTCTCTCATCCCCCCTCTTCCCCTGCGGCCGGCCAGGTTGCGTGCTCGGATAAGGGGTCTAGTATGGATTTTTAGGGGGACTCCACGCCATTTTTTTAAAATTTGGGGTGGAGTTCCCCTTAAAATCCATGCCAGATCTGAAGGGCCTGGTAATGGAATTCTGGGGAACCCCCACGCTTTATTTTTATTTTTTATCAATGACTTTTGTATGTATTGCCGGGAGCCGACAATTCATTAATAGCCGCGAGTGAGTTTTAAATGACTTTTTTATCTTTCAAAAATGACATTTTTTGCAGGGACAGTTCTAAGCACGGGAAACATGCGCCACTTTACATGCATATCATACACACCCCCCAGGTACGAAATTTAAAGGAATATTTCACTTTTATTTTTTCATTTTAAGCATTATTAAAATCACTGCTCCCGAAAAAACGGCCGTTTTTAAAACTTTTTTTTGCATTGATACATGTCCCCTGGGGCAGGACCCAGGTCCCCAAACACTTTTTAGGACAATAACTTGCATATTAGCCTTTATAATTAACACTTTAGATTTCGAACGTTCGAGTCCATTGTATTTAATAGGGTTCTACAGTTCACACAAACATTTTGTCTGTTCGCAGGTTCTGGTGCAACCGAACAGGGGGGTGTTCGGCTCATTCCTGTTGACTAGTAATAGTAATTAAAAAATATAATTATTACTAGTCATACAATAGAATTCATTTATAGCTTGTAGGCGGAACATTCGACCGGAAATGTACGATTGCAGCGTTGTACAGTTTCGCTGCTCCGTCAAATCTTCTTTGAACATTCGACAGACACCATAAGCCTTCAATGACAGATTCGACCTTAATTAATTCAGATTTTCGGACGAATGCAATTTCTAACGAAAAACGAAATAAATAAAAACGAATTTCGGGAGTAACTAAATAAATTTATTTTTCTAACGAAAACGAAATTCCGAAACGAAATATTTCAGTGTGCACATGTCTAGTATTAACATCTTCTATCACTCTCTACATGGTAACAAAACAGGGCGGTAACTTTAAACCAAACCTGTAAGAGGGTTAATAGCTTCTAAAGTAGCCCCAGGTCAAGGTGCCTGATCTCATCCTCAGATAATTTTAAGAGTGTCCTGGAAACACCTTCTTTATCAACTTTAGATTTTGTGGTGAAACTCTGACCCATCTCTTGCCACATTCCTATTGGCCAGTAAAGCTGTCCATCTTATTTGGTGTTCAACAGGAAGGTGTAGGGGAGCAGGTGAGTTAGAACTTGGCCATAAAAGCTGTAGCCGACAAATAAAGCACCATGTTTTTTGGGTAGCTTGAGGAAGCTCTAGACATAATCCAAGAACGTGATCAGACACCTATTATCTATGAACCAGAGCCTATATTAGAGGGCGTGAACTACCTACAGTTTCATTATAAAACATCAGCAATAAATGAAACCTAAGAATGAGAATTTTTACTAAGACTGATTTCAATTTAAAATAGAAAACTTTTTAAGAGGTTGGGAAAATTATCCGTGGTTGTTGAACTGTAGATAATACTTTTGTAATAGTAGAAATGAGACAAAGTCAGGTGGTAAAAGAAAGAGGTTTTCAGCCAAGGATACCTGTCCTTTTGTGAAAATGAGTTTGGAAGGGTGTACTGAAAGTCAGAAGGGTTTGCTGAATGACTGATGCCAGCGGAAGAACCCCCCCATGAAAATAATGAAATAAGAGGGAAATCTTGGATGTTCCATTTGTTTTTAGTGGATAAATTATATACAACACTACAACCATTAAGGTTGCAGTGAGGTGGTACAAAAGGAACCAAAATCCCACCTCTAAATTAGATACAGGATTGTATCGCAAGGGTGTACTGAAGGTTAGAACAGGTTAATGAATGTTGAGGAAAAGGCCCAAGGAAATAATGAAACAAGATGTTCCATTTGCTATTTGCTGAATAGGCCATACACATTCTAAGACTTATCTATCTAGCCTTGTGAAGCAAACATCGCTGTACTTACCTTTTCTGCAGCCGATCCGGTCCGGTCTCCAGTGGCCAATGCTGTGTGCAGGAAAGAACTGATAACAGCTGGGAAATGCATGGGAAGTGACGTCAACTATAGACTTACTATGGGGCTTCCATTGTCGGCTGCCTCTCCTGCACATGCCTATACAGAGAAGCTGCCACTAACAGCTCAGCCTGAAACCGGACCAGTGCAGCTGCAGATCAGGTAAATTCAGAGATTTTTGCTTTACAGGGTTATATAGTTTAGTCTTAGAATGTGGCATAGAGTAGGATTAAAGTTTTTTAGCCTAAACTTCCACTTTCATAGCTCTATGGGGTAGGGCTTATGAGTCCAGAGGAACCATACAACCAAGAAGGTCTCGTACAAAAGGAATCAAAAAGCCCACACCTAAAGTTCTGAGAGATACAGCATTGTCTTCTTATAACAGAAGACATCTACACATCCACACTTCTAGCACAAAACCCCAAAACAAGGAACTCAGTTTCTACTTATTGGTAAATTGGCAGAGTCATGCAAATCATTGTTTTGCCCCTTTTAGACATCTGGTCATCCAAAACTGCTAGTGCTGTTTCAGGCTTCTTATGCCGCGTACACACGACCGTTTTTAATGACGAGAAAAATTACATTTTCTAAAATGGTCATTAAAAATGATCGTGTGTGGGCTTTCCAGCATTTTTCCAGACGAGAAAAACGCAGAGAATCCAGACGAGAAAAATTGGAACATGCTCTAATTTTTCACGTCGTTTTTTTACATCGTCATTTTTCTCGTCATGAAAAACGGCCGTGTGTGGGCTTTAACGACGTGAAAAAAATGCGCATGCTCAGAATCAAGTATGAGACGGGAGCGCTCGTTCTGGTAAAACTAGCGTTCGTAATGGAGATAGCACATTTGTCACGCTGTAACGGACTGAAAAGCACGAGGCTGAAAAGCGCGAATCGTCACACAATAAACTTTACTAACATGAAGGGTGGCGCCATCCGTATGGAACTTCCCCTTTATAGTGCCATCGTACGTCACCGCGCTTTACTCAAACATTTTTTTCCACGATAGTGTGTAGGCAAGGCAGGCTTGAGAGGAAACACGAAAAATCACGTCGAGAAAAATGCAGTTTTTTTCAATGACATTAAAAACGGTCGTGTGTACGCGGCATTAGCCTTCATGAGTGAAAGATGTGGTTTTATTGGCTCTATGGTGAAAAGATCATACAAAAATTATTGAACATGCTTAAAAATCTCTGTGACTAATACTGAGGAATTTCACAGTATATGCTGCAATTTCCATAAAAAGGACTGAATGGATCAAGATAACCTACTGGTTTATGTACAACTGCATGATGGGGATTTTGTTGTGTGTGGTTGTGCTGATCAAGTTGATCATTTTGCTATTGAAAGCTAGTTAAAGGGGGTTGCAAATTGGAAGATAACTGCTGTGTGTATAGTCAGCAGGTGACCTTTTTGTCTTTTAGTTTTCTAAAATTAGATCAGCAATGGCTCAGGCCTAACCTACATATTTTGTCCATTTCTTTATAACAAGGCATGAAAAGATCCTATATAATAATTAACAGTAGGACAACTGACATCAAAGTGGTGTTGTGTCTCAAGTAATTGATGTTGTGTGTGTAGCGGCCTCCTCACCCCGACCTCTTTAGCTAGGGGTATGTCGAGCGACAGAGTGAGGTGCGCTACGGCCCATGTCCTCCCCATGCATGTGGGTGAGGTGAAGGCCAATATCAATCTTTTCCTCGGGCCGAATGTGTGCTGGTTATGAGGGTCAGTCCTTCCGTGCCGAAATCTCCCTTTGTTCCCATCAACAGAGTCCATACACCCATCAAAGTCCAAACTCAGGTTTATTGCGTATCTCCACATACAGTCAAATGCAACGGCATGATACGATGGGAAAGCAGGTGGGGGCACTGTACAGGTTCATAGTCCCTACACTCCCTGTGCTATAACCAGGGGTTGCAGGAGTCTTGATGAAAGCTCCTCCGCTGCGCTGTAGCCCCTATCAGGGGAAGATGTCCTCCAAGGGAGTTACCGAAGGCCCATCCGTCACCGGGTTGACACTACACCGGGTCTTCGGACGGGTGACCTCCCCAGCCTCCTCACCTCAGATGCGGGTCCCCTCGCAAGGGGCGCCCTGGAGCAACTTCACCCTCGCGGGACCCAGTCGGAGTCACCGGGTCCCAGGCCTCCTCAATAGTACCTCACCCCAGGCTGAAGGTGCCCGGGATGGACTCCATCTTCGTTCCGACCAGGCCTTGGGCACCTAGGCCGGAACCTTGAACCGCCCGCACCCAGGCCTAAGGTGCCTGGGTGCGTGAAGGGGGTGACCCCCCTCCCACAAGAACAACAGACAGGCGACGACGACCTCGTGGCGCGGGCGTCTCCCCCTTTTATATCCTCCCATCGACACCACGGCGGGTTCCCCGCCCCAGCCGTACCATCGCCAGGAAGGAACCAAAAAAAGGGTAACACTGTGATAGCGATTCTACCTCGAGCCAGCAGGTACACTGACACCCACTGGTCAAAGAGAATATTACACCACCCAATCCTCCACGAATAAGAAAAGGGGTCTAATCCCTGACATAATTACACACCTGGGTCTCTCTACCCCCAGGTGTATCCCACTAACTTTGAAGACCCCGCTACACACTCCCCCTGGTGATTTGACGCTGGTCCCCAGCGTCAGGTGCACACCCATGTCTCCCAAGGAGGGGTGACATGAAGTGGGCCCCAGAGGCTATCCCTAATATTTTGGATACTGTATGTGCCAAGACCTGCTCAACAAAAAAAAAACCTATAAAACATTAAAACTTTTGTATAAAACATCTGTCATGTACACATATACAATCCCTCCCGTCACTGTCTAAGAACCACCCCATACTCAGTAGTCTTGACCGACGAATCTCCTGCAGAAGAGAAACAAAAAAAAACCATCCTAACACTCTGTGTTAACTTGGCATGAGTGGGTCCGTCAGCCGAGAGACCCACTCACTCCGATAAGTAAGTAATGCATGTGTAACATTTCAAACAACCGTTGCACAACACTGCCACCTGGTGACAGCGCTGCGGTAATGACACTTGGTTAGATCTTCATTCTTCCTGCTTTCCTACTCTAACTCTACCCCAAAAGTCTCTGCCTTTGGCACATGAAGAAAAGGGAGAAAAAAAACACAACAGCTCCCAAATCTCCAGTGAGTAAAGGAAAAGCCCAAATCAAAACAAAAGTAGGGCACAGTTCTAGGCGTCTGGGAATGTCTCTTCCAGAAAGTTTCAATAGCAACAAAATAGGAGCTCACTTTTCCTATAAATAGAACCTTGGATCCGGCAGAAACAGGGGCTTCAGGTGCCCGTCAAACACTTCCACCGAATACTCAACATCCTCTCCATCCTTCCTGCAGATGAGCACCTTATCGGCATGGATATGGCGCCCAAGTCTCCAATCAGCTCTGCAGTCCTTGAACTTTTTAGACACAGGCGGCGAACATGACAGGTATCGCCTGGCATGGGGTACTTTAAGCTTTTCCCATACAAACTCGTCATACCACCTTGGTCGCAGGACCTCGACTTCATACAATAAGTCCCGAGGCAAGTAGGGGTACTCCCACCCATATTCACGGGCGACTCTCTGGGAGAAAAGTCTCTGCAACCTGGCTAGAGGCGGCATCACATCTCGCTCACCTTCTCCTGGCTGTACGATGGCCTCCGGGTGCCGAGGTACCTTCACCATCTCGGGTTTCTTTGTCTTTGGTGCCCGCAATGAAGCACGCTGCATCCCCACCATGAGAGCGGGTGATGTAGTTGAATGCGGAAAGTTGGTCGGAGGACTAGATTTCCTCGGGAACTCCGGGTCCTTCACCCGGAGCGTACTGTCTTCTATGGACATGGGGGAATCCTGCGGTTTACTCAGCATAGGTAGTGGGCGTCTGTCCCAGCCCTTCCGGTGAAACAGTTCGTCTATCTCTCCGTTATCCCCACAGTCTGACAATGACTCTAAGTCGGAGGTGTCATACATCTCAGCGGGAAGGTAGTCTCTAGTAGACGGAAGGCTACCCTCCCTTGCGGGCTCCACCGACTGGGGACCCCCGACACCTCCAACCAACACCACAGTCCCAGCCCCTGGCTCACCTGGACCTTCTGAAGAACTGGGATGTCCGGGACTCTCTTCTCTACCGGCGCCATCCAGGCCAGGCAAGCGGCGGGGTGAAGCTCGACCACGGCCATAAGATGCCTGTACCAGACCGACTTTCCTCTTCGGAGGTGGGAGCAGGGAGTCTGTAGTGACCGAAGCAGTGTCCTCGGATTTTTCTCTCTCAGTCTCTGGTTGGGCAGTCACTTCGCCCTGGTCAGCGTGCACGGGAAACTCCGCAAAGGCTTTGATCTCTCCCTCCGGAGTGGCGGTTCCTGTGATGCAGTTGAGGCGTAGGGCCCGGGGCCTTTCCGTGTGTGGTTCAACCTCAAAAAGAAACTCCTTGCATGCTTCGCATCGCCCGAATGGCTTTAGTTGGACCACCAGTCCCGAGCATCCGGAACAGATCACACCTAGGGCCTCTGTGTCTCTGCATGAATACAAAGCCAACTGTCCTCGGGGCCTGAGCCTTATCCCCGTGTCTGTAATGGATGCAGCAAATGCAGTCATCTTGAAAGGATAAGGTACCGGCATCCACGGGGAGCCTGAGTTCACTCCGACCACTTGCTGCTCCATCACACGCTGACCTCGCGCCGGAGTCTCCACGTGCATCTCCACACGTGGCCAGACTCCTCCCACGACTTGCACGTTTTCGCGGGCTTCCTTCAGTCTCCTCCCACGAATTGCGTAGTCATGGGGTGCCTCGTGGCGCAGTGCAGCAAAAGTCCCCACATGTAGTTCGTCACACGGCTGGACTCCTCCCTCTTCCCGCTCTTTCTGCATGGGCCTCTCCCGGTTTTTCAGGGAAATTTCCACGACTTCGAGCACAGGGATGCACTTTGGCCAATCACATGGCCGACCTGCTCGGACCTCCTCCGGGCAGCAAAGTTCAAACACAGCCGTTCCAAACCTCAGGGTTAACACACATTTCATCCCGGACGAGCCCCCACGTGTAGCGGCCTCCTCACCCCGACCTCTTTAGCTAGGGGTATGTCGAGCGACAGAGTGAGGTGCGCTACGGCCCATGTCCTCCCCATGCATGTGGGTGAGGTGAAGGCCAATATCAATCTTTTCCTCGGGCCGAATGTGTGCTGGTTATGAGGGTCAGTCCTTCCGTGCCGAAATCTCCCTTTGTTCCCATCAACAGAGTCCATACACCCATCAAAGTCCAAACTCAGGTTTATTGCGTATCTCCACATACAGTCAAATGCAACAGCATGATACGATGGGAAAGCAGGTCGAGGCACTGTACAGGTTCCTAGTCCCTACACTCCCTGTGCTATAACCAGGGGTTGCAGGAGTCTTGATGAAAGCTCCTCCGCTGCGCTGTAGCCCCTATCAGGGGAAGATGTCCTCCAAGGGAGTTACCGAAGGCCCATCCGTCACCGGGTTGACACTACACCGGGTCTTCGGACGGGTGACCTCCCCAGCCTCCTCACCTCAGATGCGGGTCCCCTCGCAAGGGGCGCCCTGGAGCAACTTCACCCTCGCGGGACCCAGTCGGAGTCACCGGGTCCCAGGCCTCCTCAATAGTACCTCACCCCAGGCTGAAGGTGCCCGGGATGGACTCCATCTTCGTTCCGACCAGGCCTTGGGCGCCTAGGCCGGAACCTTGAACCGCCCGCACCCAGGCCTAAGGTGCCTGGGTGCGTGAAGGGGGTGACCCCCCTCCCACAAGAGCAACAGACAGGCGACGACGACCTTGTGGCGCGGGCGTCTCCCCCTTTTATATCCTCCCACCGACACCACGGCGGGTTCCCCGCCCCAGCCGTACCATCGCCAGGAAGGAACCAAAAAAAGAGTAACACTGTGATAGCGATTCTACCTCGAGCCAGCAGGTACACTGACACCCACTGGTCAAAGAGAATATTACACCACCCAATCCTCCACGAATAAGAAAAGGGGTCTAATCCCTGACATAATTACCCACCTGGGTCTCTCTACCCCCAGGTGTATCCCACTAACTTTGAAGACCCCGCTACATGTGCATTAAATTAATCCAGAGCTCCTATACAGTATAACACGTGTGCAATCTGTAACAATTGTAGTGGGCATCAAGTTGTTCAGTTACTAAAAATGTTCTTTTTCCATCATTAGGGCATGTTATCACAATGGGAAGATAACTGCCTACGGAGACAGTTCTCTTTAATATAGTCCTCAAGTACATCGGTAATAGGAATTTCTTATTTGAAGAATGATTGTGATAGTTAGAACTGAATGAAAAACCAACTGGAAGGCTGAGAATCGAATTGTGTGCGCTTGTATGGTCAATTTTTGTATCTGTAACCCAAATGTACATGTGCTGGGAGCTATAAGTAGTGTATGGAGGAGATAATCAACTGTTTATTTAACTGGTAAAAACAGTGAAGATACATGTAGCGCAGTGGTGCAAGGAACAAAATAGTATAGTCAAAATATACAATAAAACAAAAAATATGCATGTACAGCATTAGTTTATACTCTGCAAGATTTTTCTCGCAAACAGAAGGAGAGAGTTACCGCTCAGATGTGACTGGTGACTCATTCACAAGATCCAGAGCCGTGGGTGCAGGCAATGCATATGACAATGCAAAAAATCTGAGGAAAACGCTTTGACAGCCGCACTCCAAAAAAGGTTATTTTATTTAAAACAAAAGCACAAACAACATGCCACAGCAAAAAAACAGCAAGTATGAGCTGACGTTTCGCACTGCGATTCAGTGCTTAACCACTTAACGACCGCCCACTGTAATTATACGTCGGCAGAATGGCACCGACAGGCAGAATCACGTATATGTACGTGATCGCCTTTGTATAGTTGGGGGGTCCGATCGGACCCCCCTTCTGTACAGTGAGCGGTGGTTAAGTGTTCGGGAGCGATCCGGCATGAGGGGACGGCCGTTCGATTCCGGCCACCCCCTCTCGATCGCTCCCGGCGAATGAGAGAGCTTCCCCTGCCTGTAATGTAAACACAGGCAGGAGGAAGTGATGTCATCTCTCCTTGTGTCGGTCTTTTCGATCTGGCGCGAAGAGTGAAGGCATCTCACAGTAAGTGCACCAACAGCCCACTGACACCAGTACACGTAGGCACACAAATCACCTCCCAGTCACCCCCAGATCACCCCCAGATCACCCCCAGTACCCCCAGTCACAGTGCACCGTTTGCAGTGATCATTTTTGTACTGATCACTGCAATCAGTGTCATTTGTGACTGTAAAAAGTTGCAGGGCAGTTAGGATTAGGCCCCTTTAGGTCCAAGGTAGCCCCCTAACCCCCCCTAATAAAGGTTTAACCCCTTGATCGCCCCCCAGGTAACCCTTTCACCCCCTAACGCCAGCGTCACTAAGCGATCGTTTTTCCGATCGCTTTTTTCTTGTCGCTGGTGTCCTAGATAGCCAGTTAATTATTTTTAGGTTCGCCACAGGTTTTTATTAGCGTCAGGTACCCCCATATATTATTTTAACCCCCTGATTGCCCCTAGAGTTAACCCTTTCACCAGTGATCACCGTATAAGCTTCACTGGTGACACTGGTTACCCAGTGAGTTATTTCGTTATTTAGGTAACCCGTCAGGTTTTTATATAGCGTCGGGTACCCCCATATTTAACCTAATAAAGGTTTTAACCCCCTGATTGCCCCCTGATTGCCCCTAGTTAACCCTTTCACCAGTGATCACCATATAAAGGTTACAGGTGACGCTGGTTGGTTAGTTTGCTTTTTATAGCATCAGGGCACCCGCCGTATATAACCCAATAAAGGTTTAACCCCCTGATCGCGGGTAATATCAATTAGGTTTTAGCGCCAGAGAGGGTCTGCGTCGCCCCAGGCAGCTTTAGGTTAGTGCCAGTAACGCTAACACCCACGCGCAAAGCATACACCTCCCTTAGTGGTATAGTATCTGATCAGATCTATACTAGCGTCCCCAGCGGTTTAGGGTTCCCAAAAACGCAGTGTTAGCGGGATCAGCCCAGATACCTGCTAGTACCTGCGTTTAGCCCCTCCGCCCAGCCCAGCCCAGCCCACCCAAGTGCAGTATCGATCGATCACTGTCACTTACCAAACACAACACACATAACTGCAGCGTTCGCAGAGACAGTCCTGATCCCTGCGATCGCTAACAGTTTTTTTGGTAGCGTTTGATACATTTGGTGACAGTCAGGTGCTTTTTTTACCTGTGAATCTTACTAGTGTACCCCTAAATTTAGAGCCCAAAATGGCAAGTCGAAGGTACACTAGTAAAGAGGCCTACGAGATTCTGAGCATGACAGATAGTGAAGAGGAGGTCACATATCTGTCAGATTCAGGCTCAGAATATCTTCCCGTAGAAGACAGTGACGTCAGCGGCCCCACGTCAGATAGCTCTGACGACGAAGTTGAGGTCCCTGCTAAGGTCAGGCGTACCCGATCCCGATCTTCTGAGGTTGTTGAGGAGCAAGAACCACAGGGCTCTCGTATCATGGAGCAGAGTAGTACAAGCGCCGCTATTCCTTCTGGTGAATTGGCAAGCACCAGCGGCCTAGTACAGCCTGGGCGTACATCCAGCACTGCAGTATCACGTGGTGACGTGGCGAGTCCCATAAGTGCAGTTCAAGCTGGCGAGGTGGCAAGCACAAGTAGTGTCCCGCTGCCACCAAGAAGACAAAGGCAGGCCCGTCGTGCCCATAGTGCCCTTCCTGCAGAATTCGCCTATCCTGATTGGGTCCCCACCACTTCTGCAGAACCCGTACTTCCCCCATTCACTGCCGAACCCGGTATTCAGGTGGAAACAGCTGATTTTATGCCAATCGATTATTATTCGCTGTTTTTCACGGAAGATCTCTATAGATCTATTGTGGACCAGAGTAATTTGTATGCTGGTCAATTCATCGCCGATAACCCCCAGTTGTCTAAAATTGCCAAAGATTGGAAACCAATTACGGTTTCCGAATTTGAGACCTTTCTGGGCCTTTCCCTCAACATGGGCACACATAAATTCCTGTCATTGCGTGCTTATTGGTCCACGCACCCAATTGACCACATGCCCGTGTTCTCTGCCTCCATGCCCAGGACACGATACGAGCAGATTTTGCGGTTCATGCACTTCAACGACAATGAACTTTGTCGTCCACGTGGGGACCCTGAGTACGACCGGCTCTATAAAATGCGGCCCCTCATAAACCACTTCAACGAACGTTTTGCAGCCTTGTTTATTCCCGATCAAGTTGTCTGCGTTGATGAGTCCCTGATTAAATTTTCTGGCCGCTTGGCTTTCAAGCAGTACCTTCCCAGCAAGCGTGCCAGATACGGGGTCAAGCTCTATAAGTTCTGTGACAGGGCAACAGGCTATGTATGGAGCTTTATGGTTTATGAGGGAAAAGATAGTCAGATTGAGCCGGTCAACTGCCCAGATTACATAGGGAGCGCTGGCAAGATAGTGTGGAAATTGGTGTCACCCTTATTCGGAAAGGGGTACCACTTGTATGTGGACAATTATTACACGAGCGTGCCACTGTTTAGTCACTTGTTTGGAGCATGTGGCACCGTGCGACCTAATCGCCGGGGCTTTCCCCAGCGGCTTGTAGATGCCCGTCTTAGGCTGGGGGAGAGAGCCTGCTTGAAGTGTAATAACTTGCTCGCTATGAAGTGGAGGGACAATAAGAATGTTTTCCTTCTTACCTCCCTTCATGCAGACACGACAGTCCAAATTCGTACGGCGACTGGTGTTGTGGAGAAACCCCTCTGTGTCCACGAATATAACAAAAATATGGGAGGGGTGGACCTCAACGACCAGTTGATGGCGCCGTATCTAATTGACCGTAAGGCGAGACGCTGGTACAAAAAAGTTTCTCTATCCTTATTCCAATTGGCTTTGCTGAATGCTCATGTGCTATACAGAGCTTCAGGCGGGACGTTATCTCTTCTAAAATTCCAGAATGAGATAGTCACAGAACTCCTGTATCCAGGCGGTTCTGCACCTCACCATCCCCTACCAAATGCAGTAAGCCGGCTGCATGAGAGGCATTATCCGTATGCCCTCCCGAGTACCCCTACCCAACGAACCCCCCAAAAAAGATGTCGTGTCTGTAGCAAGCGCGGATTTAGGCGTGACACCCGTGTTTTTTGTCCACTCTGTCCTGACAAACCTGGTCTTTGCCTTGGTGAATGTTTTGATCGCTACCACTCAAAAGTGAAGTTTTAGCGTAGGGTACAGCATTTCACAGACTAGGACACACTTACACAGGGTCTCCCAAGATGCCATTACATTTTGAGAGACCCGAACCATTACAGTTGGTAAAGTTACAAAAAAAAGTGTAAAAAAGAAAAAAAAAAAACGTAAAAAACAAAACACAAAAAAAAATTAAATAAAAAAACCAAAAATAGTTGTCGTTTTATTGTTCTCTCTCTCTCTATTTTCTCTCTATTGTTCTGCTCTTTTTTACTGTATTCTATTCTGCAATGTTTTATCATGCTTGCTTTTCAGTTATGTAATTTTTTGTTTTCAGGTACGCCATTCAGTTGCAGCGCGGATCTATTTATCTTGACAGCAACAGCGTTTGCTCCCACGATACATAAAGCCGTGACTCCAACGCTGTAGGAGGTGATTTCACCACCACAGTTTAAAAAAAGAGCATATATGCCGAAGCATGGGGGCAGCAGGGGCGGAGGAGCGATTTTGCTCCTAATGCCGCGTATATACGGTCGAAATTCCGACGGAGGCTTGCCCGTGGAAAAGTCCGACCGTGTGTACGCGGCATAACTTTTTTGCGGGAGGATGCCCCCATGCTTCGGCATATATATATTTTAGGCACAGGTTGCGTTAAAAAAATGTTTTATTTTTTACTAGGTTTTGTTTTGGTATTTGCTTTGCAGGTATGGTATGGTAAGGTCTTACTGTTGTACTGTAATGTTACTTTGTTTTAATGTTAACCATCATTTGCTTAGCAGGTACGCCATTCAGTTGCATCGCGGATTTATTTATCTTGACAGCAACAGCGTTTGCTCCCATGATACATAAAGCCGTGACTCCAACGCTGTAGGAGGTGATTTCACCACCACAGTTAAAAAAAGAGCATATATGCCGAAGCATGGGGGCAGCAGGGGCGGAGGAGCGATTTTGCTCCTAATGCCGTGTATATACGGTCGAAATTCCGACGGAGGCTTGCCCGTGGAAAAGTTCGACCGTGTGTACGCGGCATAACCTTTTATGCCGCGTACATACGGTCGAAATTCCGACGAAGGCTTGCCCGTGGAAAAGTCCGACCGTGTGTACGCGGCATAACTTTTTTGCGGGAGGATGCCCCCATGCTTCGGCATATATGCCCATCATTAGAAGTGGGTGGATGAAGGGAGGTATTCTAATGGTGGGCATACCCACCGATCAATCTCTTTTTTTCGTTCAGCCAACAGGCTGCATGAAAAAAAAGATTACAATACATGTCCAACAAGGACCAGCAACGTACTGGTATGTTGCTGGACTTTGAATGGTTATACCAGATTGATGCCTGCGGGTATCATTCTTTTCAGCCAGCGGCCGGCTTTCATGTAAAAGCAATCCTAGTGGCTAATTAGCCTCTGGACTGCTTTTACAAGCAGTGGGAGGGAATGCCCCCCCCCCGGATATAAACAGCGCCATTGGGAAATTGGGAAAGCATTTTATCACACCGATCTTGGTGTGGTCAGATGCTTTGAGGGCAGAGGAAAGATCTAGGGTCTAACCCCCCATTTTTTTTCAAAAAAAGAGTACCTGTCACTACTTATTGCTATCATAGGGGATATTTACATTCCCTGAGATAACAATAAAAATGATAAAAAAATAAATATGGAAGGAACAATTTAAAAATAAAATAAAAAAGCAAAATAAATAATAAAAAAAAAAAAAAAAAAAAAAAAAAGCACCGCTGTCCCCCCCTGCTCTTGCGCAAAGGCGAACGCAAGCGTCGGTCTAGCGTCATATGTAAATAGCAATTGCATCATGCATGTGAGGTATCACCGCGAAGGTCAGATCGAGGGCAGTCATTTTAGCAGTAGACCTCCTCTGTAAATCTAACGTGGTAACCTGTAAACGCTTTTAAATGCTTTAAAAAATGAATGTAGTTTCTCGCCGCTGCGCGTTTGTGCGCAATTTTAAAGCATGTCGTGTTTGGTATCCATGTACTCGGCCTAAGATCATCTTTTTTATTTCATCAAACATTTGGGCAATATAGTGTTTTTTAGTGCATTAAAAATAAAAAAGTGTGTTTTCCCCCCAAAAAATGCGTTTGAAAAATCGCTGCGCAAATACTGTGTGGAAAAAAAAAATGCAACACCCACTATTTTAATCTGTAGGGCCTTTGCTTTAAAAATATATATAATGTTTGGGGGTTCAACATAATTTTCTTGCAAAAAAAAAAATGTTTTCATGTAAACAAAAAGTGTCAGAAAGGGCTTTGTCTTCAAGTGGTTAGAAGAGTGGATGATGTGTGACATAAGCTTCCTAATGTTGTGCATAAAATGCCAGGACAGTTCAAACCCCCCCCCAAATGACCCCATTTTGGAAAGTAGACACCTCAAGCTATTTGCTGAGAGGCATGTTGAGCCCATTGAATATTTTTTTTTTTTGTCCCAAGTGATTGAATAATGACAAAAAGAAAAAAAAAAATTACAAAAAGTTGTCACTAAATTATATATTGCTCAAACATGCCATGGGCATATGTGGAATTACACCCCAAAATACATTCTGTTGCTTCTCCTGAGTACGGGGATACCACATGTGTGAGACATTTTGGGAGCCTAGCCGCGTACAGGACCCCGAAAACCAAGCACCGCCTTCAGGATTTCTATGGGTGTAAATTTTTGATTTCACTCCTCACTGCCTATCACAGTTTCGGAGGCCATGGAATGCCCAGATGGCACAAAACCCCCCCAAATGACCCCATTTTGGAAAGTAGACACCCCAAGCTATTTGCTGAGAGGTATGTTGAGTATTTTGCAGATCTCGCTTTTTGTCACAAAGTTTTAAAAATTGAAAAAAAAAAAAAAAAAAAAAAAAATGTCTTTCTTCATTTTCAAAAACAAATGAGAGCTGTAAAATACTCACCATGCCTCTTGGCAAATATCTTGGGGTGTCTACTTTCCAAAATGGGGTCATTTGTGGGGGTTTTGGGCTATCTTGGCATTTTATGGCCTTCAAAACTGTGATAGGTAGTGAGGAGTGAAATCAAAAATTTGTGCCCTTAGAAATCCTGAAGGCGGTGCTTGGTTCTCGGGGTCCCGTACGCGGCTAGGCTCTCAAAAAGTCCCACACATGTGGTATCCCCGTACTCAGGAGAAGCAACCAAATGTATTTTGGGGTGCAATTCCGCATATAACCATGGCATGTTTGAGCAATATATCATTTAGTGACAAGTTTTTGTACATTTTTTTTTCTTTTTGTCATTATTCAATCACTTGGGACAAAAAAAAGAAAATTCAATGGGCTCAACATGCCTCTCAGCAATTTCCTTGGGGTGTCTACTTTCCAAAATGGGGTCATTTTGGGGGGTTTTGTGCTATCTTGGCATTTTATGGCCTTCAAAACTGTGATAGGTAGTGAGGAGTGAAATCAAAACATTTATGCCCTTAGAAACCTTGAAGGCTGTGCTTGGTTTTTGGGGTCCTGTACGCGGCTAGGCTCCCAAAAAGTCCCACACATGTGGTATCCCCGTACTCAGGAGAAGCAGCAGAATGTATTTTGGGGTGTAATTTCACATATGCCCATGGCATGTGTGAGCAATATATCATTTAGTGACAACTTTGTGCAAAAAAAACAAAGTTTGTCATATTCCCGCAACTTGTGGCAAAATATAAAATATTCCATGGACTGAACATGCCTCTCAGTAAATAGCTTGGGGTGTCTACTTTCCAAAATGGGGTCATTTGGGGGGATTTTGTGCTATTTTGGCATTTTATGGCCTTAGAAACTGTGATAGGTAGTGAGGAGTGAAATCAAAAATTTACGCCCTTAGAAAGCCTGAAGGCGGTGCTTGGTTTTTGGGGCCCCGTACCCGGCTAGGCTCCCAAAAAGTCCCACACATGTGGTATCCCCGTACTCAGGAGAAGCAGCAGAATGTATTTTGGGGTGCAATTCTACATATAACCATGGCATGTGTGAGCAATATATAATTTAGTGACAACTTTTTGTACATTTTTTTTTTATTTATTTTTTTGTCATTATTCAATCATTTGGGACAAAAAAAAAAAATTCAATGGGCTCAACATGCCTCTCAGCAAATAGCTTGGGGTGTCTACTTTCCAAAATGGGGTCATTTGGGGGGTTTTGTGCCATCTTGGCATTTTATGGCCTTCACAACTGTGATAGGTAGTGATAGGTAGTGAGGAGTGAAATCAAAAATTCATGCCCTTAGAAACCTTGAAGGCGGTGCTTGGTTTTTGGGGTCCCGTACGCGGCTAGGCTCCCAAAAAGTCCCACACATGTGGTATCCCCATACTCAGGAGAAGCAGCAGAATGTATTTTGGGGTGTAATTTCACATATGCCCATGGCATGTGTGAGCAATATATCATTTAGTGACAACTTTGTGCAAAAAAAATAAAGTTTGTCATATTCCCGCAACTTGTGGCAAAATATAAAATATTCCATGGACTAATCATGCCTCTCAGTAAATAGTTTGGGGTGTCTACTTTCCAAAATTGGATCATTTGGGGGGGTTTTGTGCTATTTTGGCATTTTATGGCCTTCGAAACTGTGATAGGTAGTGAGGAGTGAAATCAAAAATTTGCGCCCTTAGAAATCCTGAAGGCGGTGCTTGGTTTCCGGGGTCCCGTACGTGGCTAGGCTCCTAAAAAGTCCCACACATGTGGTATCCCCGTACTCAGGAGAAGCAGCAGAATGTATTTTGGGGTGCAATTCCACATATAACCATGGCATGTGTGAGCAATATATCATTTAGTGACAACTTTTTGTAATTTTTTTATTTTTTTTGTCATTATTCAATCACTTGGGACAAAAAAAAATATTCAATGGGCTCAACATGCCTCTCAGCAATTTTCCTGGGGTGTCTACTTTCCAAAATGGGGTCATTTGGGGGGGTTTTGTACTGCCCTGCCATTTTAGCACCTCAAGAAATGAGATAGGCAGTCATAAATTAAAAGCTGTGTAAATTCCATAAAATGTACCCTAGTTTGTAGACGCTATAACTTTTGCGCAAACCAATAAATATACGCTTATTGACATTTTTTTTACTAAAGACATGTGGCTGAATACATTTTGGCCTAAATGTATGACTACAATTGAGTTTATTCGATTTTTCTTATAACAAAAAGTAGAAAATATCATTTTTTTTCAAAATTTTCGGTCTTTTTCCGTTTATATCGCAAAAAATAAAAATTGCAGAGGCAATCAAATACCATTAAAAGAAAGCTCTATTTGTGGGAAGAAAAGGACGCAAATTTAGTTTCAGTACAACATTGCATGTCCGCACAATTTACAGTTAAAGCAGCGCAGTGCAAAATTCTGAATTCACCTCTGGTCCTTTAGCTACCAAATGGTCCGGGGCTTAAGTGGTTAATCATAGCTGTGATTAAGCATTGAATCGCAGTGCGAAACGTCAGCTCATACTTGCTGTTTTTTTGCTGTGGCATGTTGTTTGTGCTTTTGTTTTAAATAAAAGAACCTTTTTTGGAGTGCGGCTGTCCAAGCGTTTTCCTCAGATTTTTTGCAAGATTTTTCTCGCAATGACTTTGGGTTACCTGGAGTAAGAGAGTCACCGCTCAAGGATACTGATAATGAACCTCTTCACCAAATCCGAAGCCACGGGTGCTTACAATGCATAGGATAATGCAAAATGAAGGAAGGATGTCTGGACAGCCGCACTGCAAAACTTGTTGCTTTTATTGTAAATATAAAAACACAGGATACATGCCACAGCAAACAGGGTACAATCTGTACTAATTTCACACTAAAACGTAGTGCTTAATCATAGCTATGAGCACTAAGTTGTAGTGTGAAACACGTCAGATTGTACCCTGTTTGCTGTGGCATGTATCCTGTGTTTTTATATTTACAATAAAAGCAACAAGTTTTGGAGTGTGGCTGTCCAGACATCCTTCCTTCATTTTACTTTGGGTTACCTGATGCATTTATGACTGGTAAGTGAAAGGAATGTGCTCTAAGCTTTTAGTTAATAGTATTTCATAAATTAGCTTGATTATATTTTATCTGGACTTGGCATCAGATATATTTTTCATGTTAAAGTATAACTAAAGGCAAAACTTTTTTTTGTTTCAGATAGAGTGGAGAGGGTATAGAACACCTGTCAGGTTTTTATTCCTGTCTGTGCCCCCCATTACAGAGATTCATCCTCTCTATTTGTCCTGTTCACTAATATCACAGAGAGTGAAGGGAAATCAAAAATTTTGTGTTGTCACCAGAACAAGAGTAGAGAAGAAATGGGGACACTAGTTCTGGTGACCCTGGTGACAACCAGATCATTAGAAAAGGAAGGGAAATCTCTCCAATGGGACACAGATGGCAGAAATAAACTAACAGAGGTTCCCCCTTTTTTACATTCACTGAGTGGTCACGTCCCTCATGCACATCCTATCCCTTGTACCATGCTGACTATATTCACTACTCACTTATGGTTACCTCAATTATCTAGTTAGTAGGTCCATCTCCATCCACATCCCCCTTGGTCGCCGTGGGAGACTCTGACCTGTGACCCCTGGCCCTTTGAACCGACGGTTTTTTTTTTTAGGTAAGAAGCTCAGCCCATGTTTTCCCCTTACATACATTGTATTATTACTCTGTCAGGTTTGATTTTATTTTCATGCTTGTCCAATGTATAACTATTGACTGATTGTCAACCCAATTTTAGATATGCTCCTGATGAAGCGGCATTGGCCGCAAAACTAGTCAAGATAATTGTCGTGACCCTCAAACCCATTGTGACTTTTCCCCCCTGGGGACCATTATACTGGTGTTGTATATAGCTGTCACTATTTTAATTCTGTACAATTTTATGTGCCTTTTCGATGTTGTAATCAATAAAATGTATTTTTGTTTTTATCTGTATTCTTACACTTGATTTCACCTACTTACCAGTACCGCAATAGTTCAACCGCCCCCCCCCCCCCCCGGCTCTTTGGTTTGGGGACCTTAGACCCAATATTTCTATAACAGGGGTTATAACTATATTTTACTCAATTCAATATGAAAAAATTGCTTTTAGACCTACTTCAAGTGCATTTATCTTTGTTCAGGTAATATCTATGGCCAGCATCTACCTCCAAGACTGAAGTCCAAGTCCATAAATTACAATCATGTCACATTTACAAATGTCTGACACATCAGACCCCTGCTGCAGTATTTAACCTTGTGACTTACTACAAAGTTACAATGTTCCAGTCTGTTCACTAAATGAGAGACCAAGAAAATGCTTCTTCCTGTCAGAAGCGGACTAATGATGTCATCTCCGCCTGGGCAAAGTGACATCACTGATTTTTAAAGCTGAAAGGCACATCTTTTTTATTATAGTGTTGCCATAAACTGTGACATATCAGCAATTTATTCATACACTACACACATACATTTATTAAAAGATGCACTTCAATGTTATATATCCTAAAACATAAGGATTTGTCAATTTCTAAGCAAACTACAAAAAAAATTATATTGCTACTGATGTTATTTTTACAAAACATCCGATCTTATTAATTATAATAATAATAACAATAATAAAATAGCAAATGGTTAAACCAATACTCTTTGACAAATGATTTTTCCCATATTGAAAACCTAACATTGGTGGACTGATGTCCAGAATATTGTTTACTTATTTTTTGAGCCCTGCAAGTCATGTTAGTGATTCATAGAACAGCTTGTAATGAGATTGTGCAGTGTAAACTGGCTGCACAGCTCATAAGACCTCCTGTAAGCACAGGAAGAAATCCGATTTCTCCATCCTGCTGTGTACCTGACAGTCCTAAAGATAATGGAAGAGGATAGAGATAGGGAACACGATATTGCTCTTTATCAGATGGACAGAGATTGCAAGTAACCCTGGGTCACAAGTGTGCTTTCCAGCCATTTATCTTCTTTTATACCTTAGCTTTGCTCTGTGATGACTGAACCTGGCTGCAGAGGTAATGGAGAGCAAAAGACGTATGTGTGTGTCTATGAATGAAATAAATATACTGTATCTTATAGTTATTAAGAAGAATACAAATAGTAAAATGCTGTTTTTGTTCCCATTATAGATTCAGGTTAAAATACAGATTTAATGGTCAAAATAATAACAAAAGAATATGTGTTAGATTAATTGATTAGAGGAAAAAATGTCTTTAAATTTAATTGAAAATTGTTAGTAAGAAAGACAAATTTTTGAAGAACAATTACATCCCATGGACTATATTGGAGATAGCACATGGCAAAAATCGACATGCGCACTCCCGTAAAGCTACCAGCAATATGGCATCAGTTTGCCACGAACGCACGGTAGTGAACAAGCTCTGAGGTCGTTACATCAATACCATGCACAGTAGAGGAAAAAGAAAAAAAAAAGGCATCAGTTTGGTCGCAATTTCCCATGCATGCACAGTAGAAAAATGGCATCAACAATATGAAGGTGATTTACTATGCATGCTCGGTAGCAACCAATATCCAACTAATATCCAATAACTAACTTAATTACTGTGCATGCCTGAGAAATCATCACCATACTGATGTCTTCACAAATCCTTATGCATGTGTTTGGGTGCAGGAAAAGTGGACAATCTGTAATATAGCGCCAAGATGCCACATATGCATGGTAGCAATTGGTCACCAAATGCACTGGGAGACAGATAACAGCGTTGCAGCAGGGTTAGTGGCCTTTAACAAAATGGAAATAAATGGACCAGAAATTGACTTTGGATGCTCTCACCATAAACCATGGAATAGCCCTTTGAATTCCATTCAGACTGACAGAGGTTTGGCAACCTCGACTGAAGTTTCGCCCCATGACGTAGTGCATAAGGTGGAGCCTGCCCCATAACGTCATCACGCTACACTGGGCCAGTCTATGCCAAACCGGCTGGAGTCTGAGGGGAATTGAAAGAGTTATTCTGTGAATTACGATGACAGCCCCCTAAGCCTAAGTAAGTTATCAAGCCTGGATTCCTGCAGAGAATAAGGATTATGTGTGTATGGTACATCTTGAAATTCTTCATCAGACATGTCTAGAACTCATATTCTAGAGGTCTATAAATTGTTGAGTAATATACATAGGAGAGCACGGCTGGAGGTGGTGTGTTTGGAGAAGGCTGTCTTTATCACAGTTTTCAATGTTGAAGAGGAGTGATTTCCACAATGTCATCAGAATTTGCTGCACTAAATATGTGATTGTCACATGCATATATTATTTGAATTTTTGGACTCACAAATGAATTACACTGGATAGTGAAATACCAATAGGACCATTCCAAAGTTCAAGCACTACAGTGCCTTTTAAAAGTATTCATACCCCTTGAAATTTTCCACATTTTGTCATGTTACAACCAAAAATGTAAATGTATTTTATTGGGATTTTATGTGATAAACCAACACAAAGTGGCACATAATTGTGAAGTGGAAGGAAAATGATAAATGGTTATCAAAATGTTTTACAAATAAATATCTGAAAAGTGTGGCGTGCATTTGTTTTCAGCCCCCTCTACTCTGATACACCTAACTAAATTCTAGTGGAACCAATTGCCTTCAGAAGCCACTTAATAAATAGAGTCCACCTGTGTGTAATTTAATCTCAGTATAAATACAGCTGTTCTTTAAAGCCCTCAGAGGTTCGTTAGAGAACGATAGTGAACAAACGGCATCATGAAGGCCAAGGAACACCAGACAGGTCAGGGATAAAGTTGTGGAGAAGTTTAAAGCAGTATTAGGTTATAAATAAATATCCCAAGCTTTGAAAATCTCACAGAACACTGTTCAATCCATCATTTGAAAATGGAAAGAGTATGGCACAACTGCAAACCTACAAAGATATGGCCATCCACCTAAACTGACAGGCCAAGCAAGGAGAGCATTAATCAGAGAAGCAGCCAAGAGGCCCATGGTAACTCTCTGCAGAGATCCACAGCTCAAGTGGGAGAATCTGTCCACAGGACAACTATTAGTCGTGCACTTCACAAATCTGGCCTTAATAGAAGAGTGGCAAGAAGAAAGCCATTGTTGAAAGAAAACTATAAGAAGTCCCGTTTACAAGAGGAACAAGAAAAAAGGAGGGTGCCAAAAAATTGGTAACCCAAAGGTCGGACTTTAGAGGCACAATAAACAATGGAGAAAATTCATGAATGACTTACAAAGTTTTCTCCATTGTTTAGTGTGCCTCTAAAGTCTGACTTTGGGTAACCAATTTTTTGGCACCCTCCTTTTTTCTTGTTCCTCTTAATAATTACGGATGTGGTGATGTGAGTGCTTTTTCTCTATTTTCAAGTCCCGTTTACAGTTTGCATGGAGGACACAGCAAACATATGGAAGAAGGTGCTCTGGTCAGATGAGACAAATATTGAACTTTCTGACCTAAAAGAAAGATGCTATGTGTGGTGGAAAACTAACACTGCACATCACCCTGAACACACCATCCCCACCGTGAAACATGGTGGTGGTAGCATCATGTTGTGGGGATGCTTTTCTTCAGCAGGGACACTGGTTCACTTTCAACATTGTGTTTTAGCTTCCCTCTATAGTCTCACCACTACACTTGCACCACCCCCTAGCCATTGCACCTGACTCCCACCATTCCTCCACTACTGCTCTTGTATGCTTATTCCCCCATGACTACATCTGCACACCCCCCCACTGACAGCACCATTCTTCTCACCCATCACTCTCACTACTGTGCCTGCATCCACCCTAACAACCTTGCTCTGACCATCACATTTGCCTCTATTCCAACCTTCTGGTCCCCAACCATGCCCGGTCTATAAATAAATTAATTGAGTAAATATTTGCATGTGAAATTTTGGTCATTGTGCTTATTGCAATAAAATCAAACTATAATAGAGCAAAAAACACCCAGGTTTATTTTCATTTGATAAAGATGCTGCACATATGTGCACAACCTACATAGCATATTCCATCAAGATGTTCTAGGAACAAGAAAGGCAAGTAAAATGTAGCACAATATAGTGAATAGTTAAGAACAGAACTCCTACTTACACTAGTCTATAAAACTACAATTTTAATTTATCTCTAAAACATGCTTTAGATATAAACAGATACAGATACCTTAAAAAGAAGTGAGATTTGAACTGTTATTAGATTACTGTAGTTCCTGTGCTATTCAGTGTGGTGTAATTTTCAGGCCAATCATTGGAATGGGCTCAAATCGCACTGGATCGCACCAAAAGTAGTGCATGTACTACGTTTTAAAAAGCGGTATTATGTAATCCAGTGCAGGCAAACACACTACATTTGCGGTCTGCGTTTGGAGTGTAGTTAGGAATACATTAGCACCCGCAGAAGATTACACACCCTAGCGTTTTTTGAACACGATGTGGGAAACGCACACAGAATGAGGGTTTGTCTCACCACGTTCTGGTGTGAACGAGCACTTAAAGCATATTTTCTGTTGGATGTTATGGATAGAGTCATCGCAGTGTTCCTTTATTCTATTATGTAAAGGGCCATAGTAGAGGCAATGCTAAGCAAATGTACATCTTTCATCCAAAGACTAAAGCTAAGTTAAGACTGAAGTTAAAGCCTGAAGACTAAAATAAACATCTGTGACCTAAGCCAACAGAAATAATTCTGCATGAACATAGCACTTACAAGAAATACTTTAGCACCTACCTGGCCATGATTCGGGAGAGATCCATAACCCATCTGCTGATTCAAAAGTCCCTTCTGCTTCATGATAAGTATGCGCTTCTGTTCCTCACTCAAATGGCTCATCTGTGGTGGCATTGGAGGCTGTTGCTGCTGCTGCTGTTGTATGTACGGTAACATGGCATTTTTGTTTTGGTTGGCAATTGAAGGAGTCATTCGTTGACTCATATCCACATTAAAATGTGTCAGTGGCTTTGTATTACCATAATTGAGCATATTGGGTGTTTTGCTGATTGAGTTGGAGTTTAGATTGCTGGTTTGCTGACTTATCATGTTCAGGTGGCTTTGAGGGAGGTAGTTGTTCATAGTGGTTTTGGATGGATTATTTCCTATTGGAGGTACAATAGAATTTTGGTTGTTATAGGGTTGAGGATACATCATTGGGCTATTTGGCTTCTCATTTCCAAACGTTCCTCCATATGGACTAGTTGGAGGCCCTACAGGTGACCAGTTGGATGGCTGGTTTGTATGTTGTTGTTGTTGTTGTTGTTGCTGTTGTTGCTGCTGATGTTGCTGCTTTTGTTGTATGAGTTTTGCTCGTTGCTGTTGCTGTGCTGCCATTTGCTTTAGTTGCTCAGCTGGAGATAAGTCAGCACTTGGGAGGTTTACAGACCCATTTCCTGAACTAGAAGTCGGTGTCATGACATAGCCATTGCCAGGTCTTGTTGAGGTCTGACCTGGTGTAAGAGGTGGATTTGGTGTTTGTGGCGACTGCACAACACAACTTGCAGGGGAACCTGCAAGCATTAATGTTGATGGAGCACTGGATACTGAGGGTATACTGGACACAGAAGACACATTAGAAAAAGAAGGACCAGATGAAGATGGTCTAACCTGGGGAGAGCCCATTGAGACATGTGGGAAAGGCGAGTGAGATGGATCACTCTTTACACTGGCACTTTCTTGAGGAAGCGGCGTGTGAGCTGTAGGCCTGGAAAAGTCTAGGTCCTTTTTCTCCTCAAAGTCCTCATTGAACAAGTCCTGAATATCATCTTCAGGGACTGTGTTAGCAAGTTCATCAATCAACTCCTGCCACTCCTGGTCATTCAAATTAATGTCCGAGAAAAGCTTGTTTTGGTTGGAAAGGGAAGTATCAGAAGTGTCAATGACAGAAGCGTCATCTAGTGGTTCTTGTTTCATTTCTTTGTTGAGGATATTAAAATTCTCCTCCAACTCGCTAGAACCATTTACTGCTACCTTTACATCTTGCTGTCCACCATTTTTATTTATGTCCTCTGCTCCACCCGAATGAGTCACACTATTGGTAACAGGTAGGTGTGGCTTTATATCAAGCTGGTGAAGGGGTGACACCGAAGGGAGTGGCATGTTTGAAATATTATTAAGAGTGTCTATACCTTGAATGTCCTTTCTTCGCCGCTTAGCAGAAGGAGAATACCTGCCGTCACAAATGCCATTTTGTTGCTCTCCATTAAGTGGTGAACGCGCCCCATCTAATTTCTTCTGCACAGCTTCTTGAAGCTGCAAATAAAAGAACACAAATCAATACATTTGCCTCTATAAACAAATGAGAATAAGACTACAGTGCAAAGCAAAGGTATCCATTATCCATATTTACTCATCAGGTGTATACATTCATCTAATTACCAAGGGATATGATGGTTGTTACTCTTTATTCCAACTAATCTGCATAGTTTTGTCGGTCATATTGAATCTCATATGCAAATAGGCTATCTTTACACCTTCATAACAATTAATTACGAATTGTCCCCCCTTCTCAGTGTAATTTGATAGTGTACTTATGAGAACAAAGTGAAATGATGTTTCCTTTTGATAGAGAAAAGGAAATGACTAAACAAGGAAAGTCCAGCATTCTGGAAGATTTATTAGTTTGATTCAATGATCCAAGTATGGCTCTTTCTACAGCCTAATTGCCATAACTGAGGCCCATTTCACACTGGGGCGGTTTTCAGGCGCCTGCAAACTGAGCCTAAACAGCGGCTGCTGTCTCTCCAATGTGAAAGCCCCGAGGGCTGTGCGCTAACAGGACGTGAAAAAAAGTCCTGCTAGCCGCATCTTTGGAGCGGTGAGAGGAGCGGGGTGTTTACCGCTTCTCCAGCGCTCCTTCCCATTGAAATGAATGGGACACCGCGGTAATACCGCCCGCAAACCGCGGCTGTAGCCGCGGTTTGCGGGTGGTATTAACCCTTTTTCGGCCGCTAGCGGGGGTTAAAACCGCACCGCTAGCGGCCGAATACCTCAGCAATCCCGACGGTATAGCGCCGCTAAAAATAGCGGCGCTATACCGCCACCGCACCCACCGCCCCAGTGTGAAACCGGCCTAAGTGTGGGATGTATACTACTAGTGGGTCACATCCTTCTGTAGGTGGTACATATCAGGGCTCCAGATTTATGTGCACTAAGCTTATTATGGGAGAATAAATTCAGGCATTTGTCAACATGCTCCCTTTACTGTTAGCTCCCACAAGCACTCCAGGGTGAATGTTCATTTATTTTGCATCACGTGTCTGCTTCTATGGGCTCCAGCACCATGGCTTTCACCCATTGGATACTGCTTTTCACAGAGGGCAGAATGTTGTCATGAGAATAAAAAATGTATGCTTGGAAACAGATTGAAGTGTAAGCTTGAATGAAAGATTTAGTAGTGACAGACAATAATATTAAAGTCTATCCATAATCAAAATGAAAAAACATATATTTATTTCCGCATTATATTTCAAGTATTTCTAGCCTACTTCTATTGCGTGATCCTGAAATTTCTAAAATTACTTTTTGAAGTTTCCCACACATTTACCATCTTGAATTCTGTGACATGTATTCACTAAGCGCTGTGGGTAGGCACTACTGTGTCACACATTTCACATAGCCTGCCTTCTGAACTATAGATGTGGATGGTACCCAGTAACATTTAAAGTAAACTTGACATGCCTGTGGGTACAAATCTGTGCAACCCCCACCCTTCCCCCCGGCTGGCAAGGCCTTGACTTTGCTCAGACTTTAGAGCTAAGGCATGCAAACCTTTCACTACCCAGTAAGTAAGCTCAGTGGACCATGGACAGGTATCAGTCAGTTTTAAAGGATCATGGGCCACCCTGGAAAAAATATCTACACATAATGAAAATTAATGGAAAAATCCCTGTGGGGGTCTGTTTTTGAAGTGGTTGTAAAGGCACAAGGTTTTTTACTTTTATGCATTCAATGCATAAAGTTAAAAAACCATCTGGGTGCAGCTGCCCCCCCAGCCTCCCCTAATACTTACCTGAGCCCCCTCTCGATTCATCAATGTCCACAAGAGCCTTGCCTCTCCGGGGACTCACACTCCTGATTGGCTTTTGGCAGCAGCGGGAGCAATTGACTCCCCCTGCTGTCAATTACAGCCAGTGAGCCAATCAGGAGACAGAGGGGGCGTGGCCAAGCCATGGCTCCGCGACTGAATGGACACACAGCCGCGGCTCGGGAGCACGCCTGCTTGGGTGCCCCCCTAGCAAGCTGCTTGCTGTGGGGGAACCCGGCAGAAGGGAGGAGCCAGGAGAGCCAATGTGAATTGAAGCAGCAGGAATCTTCTGAGTCCTGCTGCGGCTGTGAGCAACTAGGTGCAGCCGCTAGCCCCGTTGACTATAATGACGGGTTGCCCGCGGCCACAGGATTTGGCAGCTGTTCACAAGTGTAGCGAGCAGCGATCATCGCAGGTAATCACTGACTGCACAGAGAGTAGCAAATAGCTGCGGCCACTGGCAACCTGTCATTATAGTGAATGGAGCCAGCAGCTGCACCTAGCCACTCACAGCTGCAGTAGGATTCAGAAGATTACTGCCGCCACAATTCGCACCAGCCGAAATCGCCAGTGTGAATGTAGCTTTAGACACTGGGATGTTGAAGAATGTGCCCATCTTCACTTCATTTACCTCTCTCTCTGCCTCTCTATGTGCCTCAATCATCTTCTACTCCCAAGAAGGCAAACAATGGTAAGCACCAGCTTTATTCTGTATTCTATTTCAATTGCACAGCTCTATCTCATTGATCAGAAAACTACTCACAAAGAGGTAGAGGAGGTGCCTGGGGTATAACATCCCTAGCAAGAATGGGAAAAAAATGCCTGAAAAGGCTGACACATATAAATGCACCAAAATGCATGTAATCGCATTTACAAACTGCAACTATCAGCAGAAATACACTTTTTCAAGTGCAGGTTACTGGCATTTAGCTGCTATCAGATACAAATGTCCATGTGAACGCAGCCTAAAGCAAGGCTGAATATGTGAATGGAGCCTAAAGCAAGCCATAGATGATTTGAGTTTTTTTCCTATGGTGGTGGCGCGGGGAGCCTCCCCAGCTGGCAGGTGAACATATTCGCCAGCACACCATGCATCAACACTTCCGTCCAAAGGTTTCTTTTATTGAGAGAGAACACATCACAGAAATAGGTACAACGTTTCGGAGCCGCGCAGGACCCCTTCGTCAGGCATGTGACACAGCTGGCAGAACACAATGATCACTAATAGCGGCTATGGTCGCTGGCAGTAATCACATATAAAAATTCTAACAGGCTGGATATACCTAAGTTGATCGATGGATACAACCAGCCTGTCTATAGATGGTTGAATCTCAGTTGGTCCCTGATTTACCGGCCTATGGCGATTCAATCCATCTATGGCCACTTTTAGACCCTAGTTTAAAACGGAAAAAAAAAAACTGAGGAAAAAAATGGCAAACCTAGTGACCATTCTACTCTATTCGAAAAAGTATTTTAAGTATTTTCGAAAACACAAAGTCACAGGGGCAATGGCAACACTGTCTACGGTTAATTGTAGCCTAGTAAAAGTTAAAACAATGCAAAGTGAAGCGGACAAACTGGAATTTCTGTGTAAAATAAGCCCATTATTGATGTGTAGTAACTGACTGGATTAAGCGTGAGAAATAGATGCAAGAGATGCACATGAAGCTGCTCTAAGGAAGTAACCTGTAAATAAAACAGCTACAATAAGTATCCAATACTTGAAACATGTAACAAAATGAGGAATTCTGCAACATTTAATCTGTGGATGAAAGGAATTGTGTCTACATTCCACTAAACACACAAGTGCTGTTAGAAAAAAGCACATCCATGACAGTTGTCTTAGTCATATTTATTTAGCGTTTGAAGTATTTTCAAGACACTCCTTTAGTTCTTCCCCAAATCAAAGACTTATCCTGGCTTAGACATGACTGCCGTCATAGGGAAGCCAGCTGATACAAGGCATGTTAACTCAGCAACACTGACACTTTCTCTTGTCAGGGCCTGTTACACTAGGGCGTTAAGGGACCTAAGAAAGGTAAGGCTTTACCCCAGCTACATATCAAAGCCTTCTATATCCACAGTGCTGAGATCATATCCATGCCCCAAAGCAGCAATGGACAAAACATAAATGCATCCTACTTCACTCCCAAAAGTATAAGACCGTACAGTAGCTTCTTCTTTTCAAACAACTGCGTCAGCCATCGCACGCACAAAACATAAAAAAAGCTCTGTCGGAAAAAAAAAACAACCCCTTAACCAGATGCAGAAAAATACTATTGCTGATTATTGATGTGTATACAAGCACACCCGCTCTCATAGCTTTCAAATAACATGATAGGCCCGGAACAGCAAATAATATTTTGCAATCATTAAATTTTAACAAATTCCAAAATATTGTCTTCTATACATATTAACTTGTCATGTTAATTCTCCGTGATGATTTACCCTGACAGCTGTAAATCAGGGAAATACAGTATCTGCTGTCAATACCAGCCTAAGTTTGCATGATTGTCTATTGTAGAAAAAGCATATAAAGCCTCGTGCACACGCTTAAGCCCTGTACACACCATCAGTCAAAAATCCGACGTCCCAAACGCCGTGACGTAAAACACTCCGACAAGCCAAGAAAAATTAAGTTCAATGCTTCTGAGCATGCGTCGACTTGATTCTGAGCATGCGTGGGTTTTTTGTCCGATGGAGTTCCACACAGACGATCGTAATTTGCTATCGTTTTTTTTCCCATTGGATAAATTTAAAACATGTTCTATTTTTTCTCACCGATGGAAAAAAGACCGATGGGGCCCATACACGATCAGTTTGTCCAAAAAGAAAAGTCCATCGGACTGTTTTCATTGGTAAAACCGATCATGTGTACACGGCATTAGATTTTTGGACGACCGAACGTCCGTTTTTAGTGGCATGCTAGTCTCATGTTGAAAGTGAAGAGGTTACTCACGATTAGAGTTGAGCGGACACCTGGATGTTCGGGTTCGACGGGTTCGGCCGAACTTCGGAAAAAAGTTCGGGTTCGGGACCGAACTTTAACCCGAACCCGGACCAGAACCCGAACCCCATTGAAGTCAATGGGGACCCGGACTTCTAAGGACTAAAAAGGCTCTAAAAAGGTAATGGAAAGGGCTAGATTGCTGCAAATGGCAGCAAAATGTTGTTAAGAGCATGGCAAGTGCTCTGCAAACAAATGTGGATAGGGAAATAACTTAAAATAACATCAAAAAACTAAAAATAAAAAATAATAATCTTGACCTAGGAGGACGAGGTCCATATGGAGTAGGAGGTTGAGGTGGCGGTGGATGTGGCTGTGTAGGTGGAAGCGGCGGTGGAGGAGGACGAGGTAGCCAACACTGATTCAAAAATACAACAATGGCTGTGTAATACCGGTGATGTGTCGAATTCTGTCCCCCGTCAAATAGTGTCCACCCTGTACTGCGCTTGCTCAGTATGTAGGACAAGGGGATTTCTAAAATCTCCCAAGACGAACGGCACCTGTGTGGTGAGTTCAGGTGAAGGCCACACCATCCGTGGTTCAAGACGAGCCAAGTGAGGCCTTGCCCGAAGCGTGGCGATCGAACCGAGCCCGTGAGGGGCCCTGTTACTATGTGCTACCGTATGTCCACTTGGATGGTGGGGCTTGAACCTGCACTCACAGCGCAGGCGCCGTTCATCTTCGGAGATTTTGTGAATCTCCTTGTCTTCTGTACTGCGCAAGCGCTGCGCCTTCGCAGTATGGGCCGAACACAATCCGATGGCCGGACAGTTTTTGTCACAACACCGGTATACATGTCTATTCTGCACAAGGTACGGACAAGTCCTGTGGGATCCATGCCTGGTTCATTTTAATGAACGTGAGCTTGTCCACATTGGCTCTGGACAGGCAGCTGCGCTTGTCTGTGATAACGCCCCCTGCCGTGCTAAATACACGTTCAGATAATACACTGGCTGCAGGGCAGGCCAGCACCTCCAAGGTATAAAGGGCAAGCTCAGGCCATGTGCCCAATTTTGAGACCCAGAAGTTAAAGGGGGCAGACCCGTCATCCAGTACGTGAAGGCCTGTGGACACATACTGCTCAACCATGTTGGTGAAATGCTGCCTCCTGCTAAGACGTTCCATCTCAGCTGGTGGTGCTGGTTGTTGTGGCGTGCTGACAAAGCTTTTCCACAATTCAGCATTTCAGCCATGCTAAGCCTGCCTTCTGAGGTGCTGCCGGTGCCCCGGCTGCGTTGGCGACCTCTTCCTGCTCCTCTGCCTTCGCCTTGTGCTTCCACCGTACGCCCGCTGTCAGGTGGGAATGCCACCAGCAGCGCGTCTACCAGCGTGCGCTTGTACTCGCGCATCTTACGATCCCGCTCCAGTGAGGGAATTAAGGACGGTACGTTGTCCTTGTAACGGGGATCCAGCAGGGTGGCCACCCAGTAATCAGCACCAGTTAAAATGTGGGCAACTCGGCGGTCATTGCGGAAACACTGCAGCATGTAATCGCTCATGTGTGCCAGGCTGCCCAGAGGCAAAGAAAAGCTGTCCTCTGTGGGAGGTGTATCGTCTGTGTCCTCTGTATCCCCCCAGCCAGGCACCAGTGATGGCCACGAGCTGGTCTGTGTGCCACCCTGCTGTGAAAATGCCTCCTCCTCCTCCTCCTCCATCTCCTCCTCCACCTCGTCATCCTCCAGAACTGTTCCCTTTCCGCCGGACAATTGTGTACCTGGCGTTTGTTGGTGCAGGAACCCACCCTCGTAGCCACTTGTGAAAGACTGCCCTGAAAGCCTTTGAAATGATCCCGCTTCCTCCTCCTCCTCCTCATCCTCCTGTGCCACATCCTCTTCCATCATCGCCCGAAGCATTTTTTCAAGGAGGCATAGAACTGGGATAGTAACGCTAAGAATGGCGTCATTGGCACTGGACATGTTGGTGGAGTACTCGAAACAGCGCAACAAGGCACACAGGTCTCGCATGGAGGCCCAGTTATTGGTGGTGAAGTGGTGCTGTTCCGCAGAGCGACTCACACGTGATTGCTGCAGCTGAAACTCCACTATCGCCTGCTGCTGCTCGCACAGTCTGGCCAGCATGTGCAAGGTGGAGTTCCACCTTGTGGGCACGTCACATATGAGGCGGTGAGCGGGAAGGCCGAAGTTACGCTGCAGCGCTGACAGGCGAGCAGCAGCAGGGTGAGAACGCCGAAAGTGCGCACACACAGCCCGCACTTTCTGCAGCAGCTCTGGCATATTGGGGTAATTTTTAAGGAACCTCTGGACCACCAAGTTCAGCACATGCGCCAGGCAAGGGATGTGCGTCAAACCGGCTAGGCCCAGAGCTGCTACGAGATTTCGCCCATTATCGCACACCACCAGGCCGGGCTTGAGGCTCACTGACAGCAACCACTCATTGGTCTGTTGTTCCATGTCCCTCCACAACTCCTGCGCGGTGTGGGGTTTTTCCCCCAAACAGGAAAGTTTTAAAACTGCCTGCTGTCGTTTACCCCTGGCTGTGCTGAAGTTGGTGGTGAAGGTGTTACGCTGACCGGATGAGGAGGCGGTAGAGGATGAGGAAGCGGAGTAGGAGGAGTTAGCAACAGGAGGCAAACTGAAGCGCCCTGCAATCCTCGGTGGTGGAAGGACATGCGCCAAACTGCTATCTGCCTCAGGCCCAGCCGCCACTGCATTTACCCAGTGTGCTGTTAGGGAGATATAACGTCCCTGACCGTGCTTACTGGTCCACGCATCCGTAGTTAGGTGGACCTTGCCACAGATGGCGTTGCGCAGTGCACACCTGATTTTGTCCCCCACTTGGTTGTGCAGGGAAGGGATGGCTCGCCTGGAAAAATAGTGGCGGCTGGGCACAATGTACTGTGGGACAGCCAATGCCATCAGGCTTTTAAAACTCTGCGTCTCCACCAGACGGAATGACAGCATTTCAAAGGCCAGGAGTTTTGAAATGCTGGCATTCAGGGCCAGGGATCGCGGGTGGCTAGGGGGGTACTTCCTCTTCCGCTCCAATGTTTGGGAGATAGAGAGCTGAACGCTTCCATGGGACATTGTGGAGATGGTTGGTGACCCAGGTGGTAGTGTTGCTGGCAGATGCTCTGTTTGCGGGGTGGCAGGTGCCACTGTCACTACAGAGGTGGATGAAGAGGCCGAAACTGCAGCAGAAGAGGAAGCAGGAGGAGCCAGAGACCTTTCTTGGTTTTTGAGGTGTCTACTCCACTGCAGCTCGTGCTTTGAACTTAGATGCCTGGTCATGCAGGTTGTGCTCAGGTTGAGAACGTTTATGCCTCGCTTCAGGCTCTGATTGCACAGCGTGCAAACCACTCGTGTCTTGTCATCAGCACATTGTGTGAAGAACTGCCACGCTGGGGAACTCCTTGGACCTGGCTTTGGTGTGCTCGGTCCCTTGCTGCGTTGGGCAGTAGCAGACATACTGTCTAGCTGACAGACGCTCCGCTTTTGCACCCTGCTCCCTCTTCTGCTGTGCTGGTGGCTCTGTGCGACCACCGCCTCTTCCTCCAAACTACACTGGTCACCTGCATAACATTGATTCCATGTGGGGTCGAGGACCTCATCGTCCTCCACATCATCTTCCACCCAGTCTTCACCCCTGCCCTCCTTGTCTGTCTGCACAATTGCGAAAGCAGCAGCAGTTGGCACCTGTGTTTCGTCATCATCCGAGACGTACTGCGATGGTCCTCCCATGTACTCATCATGAAACATAAGTGGTTGGGCATCAGTGCACTCAATCTCTTCCACTTCTGGGGCAGGGCTAGGTGGATGGCCCTGGGAAACCCTGCTAACAGAGTCATCGAAAAGCAGAAGAGACTGCTGCATGATTTGGGGCTCAGACTGCTTGGCTGATTTGCAAGGGGGTGAGGTGAAAGACTGATGGACATGGGTTTCAGGTGCCAACTCTGTTCTTTCATCAGAAGAGTGGGTGGGAGACAATGTGAAGGAACCCGAGGCACTGTCAGCAACCCAATCTACTATCGCCTGTACTTGTCCTGGCCTAAACATTCGTACAGCCTCATTAGGCGCGACAAAATACTGCCGCAGGCTCGGTCGCCTACTCGCACCTGAGGAAGGTGTTTCACTTGTGCGTGTATCTGGCACAGATCCACCATGTCCTCTCCCTGCAACAGGAGCTCCACCAGCAGCACCACGACCGGGGCCACCACGTCCCTTTGACCTTCTCCTCATATTTTCAAAATTTAGGATCTTGCCCTAAATGGGTGTTTTTGGAAGCGCAGAACACACCCACAGTACGTAACCGCTGACTCGCACAGCTACAGAACTGCAGAAAATGCTATTCAAAAAAAATGTTGTTTTTTTAGTATAGCACAGTAGGAGAAAACTATATAGAAATTGTTTATTTCACACACCTCAAAATATGTATAACACACTGCAACCTTTTTTTGGTGCCACTAAACAGCGTTTTTTGGAAGAGCAGAACACACCCACAGTACTTAACCGCTGAATCGCACAGCTACAGAACTGCAGAAAATGCTATTCAAAAAAAATTTTGTTTTTTTAGTATAGCACAGTAGGAGAAAACTATAGAGAAATTGTTTATTTCACACACCTCAAAATATGTATAACACACTGCAACCTTTTTTTGGTGCCACTAAACGGCGTTTTTTGGAAGAGCAGAACACACCCACAGTACATAACCGCTGAATCGCACAGCTACAGAACTGCAGAAAATGCTATTCAAAAAAAATGTTGTTTTTTTAGTATAGCACAGTAGGAGAAAACTATATAGAAATTGTTTATTTCACACACCTCAAAATATGTATAACACACTGCAACCTTTTTTTGGTGCCACTAAACGGCGTTTTTTGGAAGAGCAGAACACACCCACAGTACGTAACCGCTGAATCGCACAGCTACAGAACTGCAGAAAATGCTATTCAAAAAAAAATTTTGTTTTTTTAGTATAGCACAGTAGAAGAAAACTATATAGAAATTGTTTATTTCACACACCTCAAAATATGTATAACACACTGCAAACTTTTTTTGGTGCCACTAAACGGCGTTTTTTGGAAGAGCAGAACACACCCACAGTACGTAACCGCTGATTTTTTGCAAGCGTACATTAAAGTGCAAATTTATTTTTTATTTTTTTGCCCTAAACGGGTCTTTTTTTGCACGAGCAAAATAAAATGCTTTTTTTTTTTTTTTTTTTTTGCCCTATGGGTCTTTTGGAAAAGAGAACAATAAAGTGCCTTTTTTTTTCCCCTAAAAGTTAGATTTTCTCTGACACTGGGCTCATGGCAGTGTAAAAAGACTGCACTGCAACACAAATAGGTAGACCTATGCAGATCGCTGATTTTAATCTCTGAATCTGGTCTCCTATATAATATTCTCTCTCCCTGAAAGCACCAACACAGGAACCTGGCCCTACACTACACTATCTCTCTATCTTTTCCCTCAGATTGTAGAATCAGGACTACCTCTTCTATCTTTCTATCTCTCCCTAAAAGCAGCAGCAGCAGACTAGATCCTCTCCCTATCTATTCTGAAGCAGAGTGTCATGTGTGCTGTGTGCCTCTAGCTTATATAGAAGCTGGGTCACATGTTGCACTGACCAATCACAGCCATGCCATTAGTAGGCATGGCTATGATGGCTTCTAAGGGCACACCAGCTAATCAAAAAGTGATTGGCTGGCCCCTGAAGCATTTCTAAATGCGTTATTAGATTGCCGAACCCGAACCCGGACTTTTGGGCAAAGTCCGGGTTCGGGTTCGGGTTTGGGAAAAAGCTAAAGTTCGGTACGGACCCGAACTTTACAGTTCGGGTTCGCTCAACACTACTCACGATACAAAAGTTTTCGTACGACAGAATACGTCAGAAGTGACGTAATGTGTTGAATAGTTTTGCATGTATTCTTTCGTTTCTGAGCATGCATGCTCTTACGATTTTTTTCGTACGAACCCCGTACTAATAAAATGAAAATCAGACATTGCGTTCACATCCGACAAAAATTTTATAGTCTGCACATCCAGCTTTTGTCTGCCAAAAAAGCGAAATCAGCAGTCGAAAGCACCGTACTAACGATCCTAAAATTGTCAGACAGCTCGTCGTACAAAATTTTCCATACGATTTTCAGCAGTTTTCTTGCTGTTTCTTGCCGAGAAAACTGGTCCTGTGTACGAGGCTTAAGGCTGGCCATACATGGTCGAATTTCAAAATTAATTTTCTTTTGAAAATCTGAAACTTTGTGCATTTTGTGATCCGATGGTGCCACCATTGATTTCGAAATTTGACCAACCAAGCCTTCACTTTAACCTCCTGTTGCTACAGAAAAGAATTTCCGTGGCTGTGAATCTTCTTTTCTTTCCGGGAATTTTATTTTCTTGCACATACGTATTTCTTTTTCGATTAAATTTCTCGCACAATTCTCCCATCAATGATTCGAAAATAATTCAATTTTCAAAAAATTTCCAACATGCCCTATTACTCAAAATTTATGGCTGCACGAAAATTGGTTGTTGCTGTGGCCTACTAATGGTGCGAAATCTGAACAAAAATTCTTAGATTTTCAAAAGAAGATTCTTTCGAAATTTGACCCGTGTATGGCCTTGCTTTAAGCCGGTCTATAAAATTTTGATATTATTTTCAGAGTTAAAGGGGGTAATTTAAATATCAGTTTTGGCCACAGTGAGCGAAAAAAATTGAAAGACAAGAATGGAAAATGTGTAGCTTTAATCTAATGCAGCCTTTTTCAACCAGGGGTGTCTTGGCAAAGTGCCTAAAAAATTTCCCCAAAATTGTATACAAGCTGATGGGTGGGATGAAACCTGTGTTTTAGTTTACACAAAGCCACAGATTTTCATTGTACACCATTACAACCTTCTAGTTGCCAACCTCCTAATGACCAATGACATCATCAGTTGATAAGGAGGATGTCAGTTGCCTGCATATCATTCTTGTCTGACCCTCACTTACCTCTCTCCATCAGCTTTGGGGTCTCAATAGCTAAGTGATGAAGAAAAACTGAGGGAAAAGAGAAACATTGGAATACTAGTCAGCACCAGTTTGAAAAAGTGAATTTACTTTGGAAGAATAAATCACCTCTAAATCACCTCTGGGTGTCCTATGTGTATTGATGTTGCTGCATTATGTTAAACCATTAAAATAGTCTTTACATTTTAGAATGGGGCGCCTCAAGACTGTACATAATTTTAAAGGGTGCCTTGACTGAATAAAGGTTGAGAAACACTATCTAATGGGTATGAACAAATTTTGAATTGCTGAATTTTATCCAAGCTGAGAAAAAATGTAACTACCGTATATACTCGAGTATAAGCTGACCCGAATATAAGCCGAGGCACCTAAGTTTGCCACAAAAAACTGGGAAAACGTATTGACTCAAGTATAAGCCTAGGGTGTCCATCTGCATGCCTCACTGTGGCCATGCCTCACTGTGCCTCACTGTGTCCATGCCTCACTGTGCCCATGACTAGACTTACGTTTAACATGGGAGTATATGGAAGGGGTGCCCGGCTTTGAAAATCGGTACTCCCCGGCCGTAGGTCCCCCAGACAGCAAACTTCGCACACTTGTAAAGGAGAACTGGGGCTACAAATTTACCAGATAAATTACCGTTTAACATGGGAGTCTATGGAAGGGGTGCACGGCTTTGAAAAATCGGTGCTCCCCGGCTGTAGGTCCCCCAGACAAAAAACTTATCACACTTGTAGAGGAAGAGTGGGGCTACATGTGCGCCAAGTTTGGGATGCAGGGGACCTACGGTCAGGCGCAAAAAGGTGACTCGGGTATAAGCCGAGGGGGGCATTTTCAGCACAAAAAAATGTGCTGACAAACTCGGCTTATACTCGAGTATATACGATAATCTTATGTACATACACTTGTCAAAGTTAAACCAGAATTAGAATTTTAATTTTATGAAAATCAAGGCAATGACGTGGTAATCGATTCAAAATCATTTGAAATTAGTCCATAAAGGCACCATCAAATGGTTGGATGAGCGATTATTATACTTTCCCATCTGAATGTTTGAATGAAATTCTACAGGTACAACTTGTCCCTTGTTCCATCATATATATTATAAATCAACAGGTCAACTTTAAAGTGACAACATTTTCAAATATTGCAGCTTACCTATCCACTTCCAGCCTAAGGACATCATATGACGTCCTTGACTTTGTGCGGGGATATCTGAATGATGTCGGCAGCTACAGACATCATTCAGATATCATCTTTTTTGGCCTGCGATTCTGTGCACCATAAGAACAATCACAGCGGCAGTTCAGCCGCTTGTTTGTCGAGCCGGAGAACGAATCGGTCGCCACCGGAAGTTGATCAAAGAGATTTCTGGTGACCAGATGGTCCCCAATCATCTCTATGACTTTCGGAGGCCTAGGTGCAAAGGTCAGGTGGGCCGGCGGATGTAAACAAAGCCGGGGGACTTGGCTGGATTTTGCTTCTAATCCCCTTGTGGATTGACATTTTATGGTTACACAACCTGGTCACATTGCTATAATCTTTTTATATGGACTATAAACTGAAGGACCAATGAATAAATGGTTGTGGAAGGAATCATTTGAGTTTCCATTATTTCTTATAGGGAAATTTGTTTTGATATACGAGTGCTTTGGAGTACAAGCATTTTCGGAACAAATTATGCTCGCAATGCAAGGTTTTACTGTACTTTAATTAGGGTAGTTACCTTCTGGAGAAGAAAACTCATAAAGAAGGCTTATGGATCCTTCATAATGGGGAGGGTGCAGATATCAGAACAGCTAGGCCTACTCCTAATCAAGTATGTGACACTTGCAACAAACGCGAGGCCGCCTATGTTCCTCAAAGTACGGTTTTTATCTCACAATAAGCATTCGGCTTCATTCTATCCCAAAATCACTTCATATTGGTAGCCTGTGTAATGAGCTGGAAAATTTCGTTTTCATTCCTATTTTCGTAAACTCCTTCAAAACAGCTCCCACAGCTAAACACATGTTGAAATGTGATTAAAAAAAATAAATGAAAATTTACCTTAAAAAGATTAAGCTATGACAAAAATCTGAAATTTTATCTGTGAACTTATTGATATTTTTTCTTTTTACACTTAGAAGACAAACTAAAACAAGGAGAAACCTTTTGAGAAATTATCTGTGAAAGTGCTCAATGAGAGGCTGAAATGAAGCGTTACATTTATAAATGCAGCATCTTTTGCATAAACACAAGAAGGGGTACTCGAGGTTTTATGTGCCTGGAGGAGAAGCTCTGCTCTAAATCACCAGCAGCAATTCATTTCTCCAAAGAGATTAAGCCAAGGTGCTGTTGTTATGGTAACAGTCTTTGCCGATCACGATCTGTCTTCACCGGGCTCCAATAACCTGTTCACTGCCAGTACCACCTACAACGCACACGGCAGTATTAAAACAGGTAGAAGGAACGTTGTGCTGACATTATGCACTGGGGGGCTGTTTTACATGGAACACACAAAACGGGAATTCAAAACTTACGAGTTTTTATTTCACACCTGTGCTTTTCTGAAGATGAAGGTGTATATGCTGGAACACATTTATCAAAACCTGAGCAAACAAAAGCTGGAGCAGCTGTGCATAGTAACCAATCAGCTTCTATTTCCAGCTTGTTCAGTTAGGCTTTGAAAATGAAAGGTAGAAGCTGATTGGTTGCCATGCACAGCTGCTCCAGTTTTTATAAATCCCCCTCTTTGTTCTTTTGTTATGCATTCATGTCCGACTCCGGGTAACTAAAATATTATCCTTAATGGTTTTCTTCTATTTTACTGTATGTAAAACACTATTTCAATAAAAGAAAAATATATGAAACTAAAAAAATGACCCCTTGCAGTGAGGCTGTTAAAGTGTTACTAAACCCAGGACCCTGCATTCACTATTTCTGGTCTCCCGCAGTACACAGAACATGAAAATGCAATAGATTCTCATCAGCACTTAGAGCAGTCTTGAGACTTCTATCAGTGTGTGGTTAAAGCTTGTTAAAGCTTGTATAAGTTTTCATTTCCCCTCATTGTCCAATGAGCCTGCATGACCCCTGACCCTCAGTCTGGACAGTGCTGATTGGCCCTGTGCTGATCGCATGCACTCTCCCAAAAAAAAAAAAAAACTCTTTAGCAATACACACCAAACTGAGCATGTGCAGAGTGCCCCCAAGGCTCTGTTCTATCAGGGGATGGTTTGGGGACTGTGGAAAAGGGGAGGATCAGAGAAGACAGGAACAGACCGCCCTTTTACACAATGCAAAGGATTAACCCCTTAGATTCCACAGTGAGTATAACACGCATTTTTTACTGCATCTACAGACTGATTTTACTGTTGTGGGTTTAGTAACAATTGCTCTTTTGGTCCATGTGGGAAAAAAGGAAGATTTACTTTTCCTATTCTCTGATCCCCTTTACAGCTAGACCGGTCTCCGCAGCTTCTTCTCTCCTGCGCTCCTGATGTCACCAAGACCAAATCTGGGTCCAGAGCCCTACATTGGACATGATGACACCAAGGGAAAGACCTCTACCGGAGCACGGGGGAGAGTCATCTCATGGGGACACAGAAAATCAGGTAAATAAAACTGTTTCTCTTCTTCCCTTGGCAAACGGAGCCATTAACTTTTGCAGTGCAGGCGCAGTCCCACTGCAAGCGATAATTTTATATTTAAAAAAGATAGACATCTTATTGGTCAAAAGCACAAAATAATGAACCTTGGAATACTGACCTTGGAATAATCACTATACTAAGGTCACGTGCTACTGCAGTTTAGAGGCTTCTTAATATACCGTGTTTCCCCGAAAATAAGACCTGCCCCGAAAATAAGACCTAGCGCTATTTTTCAAGAGGGCAGCAATATAAGCCCTCCCCCCAAAAATAAGCCCTAGTTTTTAAAATGCTTGTAAAATCCTATAATCCACTCTATTACAGTAGTATATAATGTACAATGTGTGTGTTTTTGTAATATAATTGCAGGGAAGAGAGCTCCGGCAGGTCACAGAAGCGCAGAGCGGCGCTATAACAAAGGTATTTGGCACAATTATATTACAGAAACACACACATTGTACATTATATACTACTGTAATAGAGTGGATTATAGGATTTTACAAGCATTTTAACTCAGTTCATACCGGGGATTCCTGTCAGATAGGGGGAGAGAAGACAGCACATTACATGATAAGACCTACCCCGAAAATAAGCCCTACTGTGTCTTTTGTTGCCAAAATTAATATAAGACCCGGGCTTATTTTCGGGGAAACACGGTAGAACAAACATGTCATTTGAAGTACATACTCCTGCTATAAGGCTCCCTTCACACTTGTGTGACTCCAGTCGTACAATTTCCAGTGCAACTTTGATGCAACTTTACACTCTCCGGCACTCAAGACGCATCAAAGTAGTGCAGGAAACTTTTTAAAGTCGCTGCAACTTTAAGTCAAATAGATCCAAAGGGTGCCATTGAAAACAATAGGCTGAGACTTGTCATGCGACTTTAAGTGTCCAAAGTCACATGACAAGACGCACAAGTGTGAATATAGGCTTAGTTGGCAATCTTGATCAGCTGAAGAGTTGATTTTAATTTATTTCACATGAGTAAATTGTACATGAATGGTGGGATGAGGAGATGTGTAACTCCAGAGACCAGTAGAGGCATAAGGGTTTATTCATACCAGCAAGCAGGTGTGCGCGGGGAGTAACCCATGCCAATATGCAAATCCTAGCAAATCCCACTGTTTTATTTGTTTTCCTTTTTTTTTCTTAAAACTTTATTGAAATGCCACAAGTGACATTTCATTAAGTTCTATTCACACAATCACATTTCGATGCAGTAGTTTGTGTCGCATCCGACTGTGCTGAAAAAATTACTGCATGCCATTGACTGCCTTTATAGGGAACAAAGCTTTCTGTCTTGTCCTCGCATTGGGACTGCACTGGTTAAGGTCCCGGCATACCTGATGTAGACAGGCCCTAAGATAAATGTGACTATACACATTCATTACCCGCAAGTGTAAGGTTTACATTTGTGTCACTATCTGAAGAGCGGTCTGTGGGGATAATTTTTGAAATGCCAGGATGCAAAGCATCTGTATACCTTGTACTTTTCAGTGTGGTAAAAATGCAGCTCAAATATGTGTTTTTGACACTCCCCAATAACTAAGCCTAAAGGCCTGTGCTGATGGGCTTTTGTTCATGTCATATACAAGTCTATAGGAATACAAAACCTGCTTAAAGCAAGTCAGCTGCAGGTCAGAAGAAGGTCAACTGAACCTGTCAATGAATTCTGAAAGATTTCAGAAACATCTCAAACGGATGTCAAACCAGTGCTTTTGACACAAGCCCAAAGCCAGTTGACACAAGACATAACTCAAATATTACTTGTGGATGGATGTAGCTTTAAAAAGTGGACCTAGCATGTTTATTTTTTCATACAAAAGTAATATGTAACATGTACCGGTTTTTATTACGGTATCTGCCACAGAGATCACAATCTTGCTCTGACAATGCCTGCATTTGCTTTCCCTCTATGTCAAATATAAGGCCCATGGGCCGAATCCGGTCCTCCACACCTTGTGATGTGGTCCTCCCACCCAGCTTTGCAGCTGGATTGTGGCGGACCTTCCGCCCCCTCCCGATCTCACCCACTGCTCCCGCTCCCTGCTGTCACTTGTAAACACAGAAGCCTTCTGTGTTTACAAGGGACTGCTTTGCTTTCAGTGGCTTTCAAATGTAACAGACCCCTTAACAATGGGGCACAGTGGGGACAACTCTCCAGAATCTGAGAGCGAGAATAATCTCACTGCAAGGCAGCGCCACCTACACAAGGAGGTATAACAAGGCCAAATATGAGGTACTAGAGAGAGCCGCATTATTCTCTAACAAATAAGAGGTACTAGAGCTGGTGGGAGAAGTAAGTGAAAGTATAGAGAAAGTAGAGATGCAAGAAAGATTTGGGGGGGGGGGGTGTTGCACAATGCATTACTAAACCCTGCACTCTGTATGCAGCACACCCCTAAACTCTGCACTCTGTACGCAGCACACCAATAAACTCTGCCCTCTGTACGGAGCACACCTCTAAACCCTGCACTCTGTACACAGCACACCCCTAAACTCTGCACTCTGTACGCAGCACACCCCTAAACTCTGCACTCTGTATGCAGCACACCTCTAAACCCTGCACTCTGTACGCAGCACACCCCTAAACTCTGCACTCTGTACGCAGCACACCCCTAAATTCTGCACTCTGTATGCAGCACAACTCTAAACCCTGTACTCTGTACACAGTACACCCCTAAACCCCACTCTGTATGCAGCACACCCCTAAACCCTGCACTCTGGACATATCGCACTCTTGAACTCTGCATTCTGTACGTAGTGCACCTCTTTACTCTGTACTCTGTGCATAGCGCACTCATAAACAATGCACTCTACACAGAGCACCACTGAACTCTGCACACTGTGGGGTTGATTTACTAAAGGAAAATCCACTTTGCACTTGAAAGTGCACATGGAAGTGCAGTCGCTGTAGATCGCTGTAAATCTGAGGGGAAGCTCTGAAATTAGGGGAAGCTCTGCTGATTTTATCATCCAATCATGTGCAAGCTAAAATGATGTTTTTTATTTTCCTTGAATGTCCCCCTCAGAACTACAGCATCTGCACTTCCATGTGCACTTTCAGTGCACTTGCAAGTGCAAAGTGGATTTTCCTTTAGTAAATCAACCCCTGTATGTAACATACCCCTGAATAATAAAATAGTAGATGCATAGTCTTACAGATACAACCGACCCTTTGAGGGCAACCATAATGGTGATGCGGCCCATGATGAAACTAAGTTTGACGCCCTGCTCTTTGTTCACATATCATCCAGGGTCGGCATCTACTTTCTAGCTCACAGATGACAATCATGTAAATCTCGGTGCCTTTTCACTTGCTTTTGATCACAAATATGTGATACAGATCAGGTCCTGTTGCATCCTCTTACCCTGTAACCAATTACAAACTTACAATGTAGCAGTCTGAGTGATCATTGGTAGAGAGAAGACTGAGGAACTGCTTCTATCTGTCTGCAGTACACTGATGACATCATCTCTGCCTAGGCAGAGTCATAGGCCTAGAGCAGGGATATGCAATTAGCGGACCTCCAGCTGTTGCCAAACTACAAGTCCCATTAGGCATAGCGAGACTCTGACAGCATCAAGCATGACACCCAGATGCAGAGGCATGATGGGACTTGTAGTTTGGCAACAGCTGGAGGTCCGCTAATTGCATATCCCTGGCCTAGAGCTTGGGCTAGGGCTGCTTTTCAATGATAAAAGGTACATCTTTATTTTTTGAATAATACTAGAGTTGTATATTGTAACATTTTAGGCGCTTATCTATGCAGATTTGTAAAGTCAATGGCAAATAAACTACATCTGATACAGGTGACCCTCTCTGGTGGAATGTCTCCCTCAGAGCCGGTTCACAAAGGGGCAACACGACTTTGAGCGCGACTTTGCAAGGCAACTTGGACATGACTTGACCCCGCCCCATATGACGTCACAGCCCGGGGCATTATGGGACTGTGACGTCATAAGGGGACGGGTCACATCACCCAGTGACCACACCCCATGCCTATATAAATTATTGTGCACCGCGCACACGGCATTACAGCGGGAGACCTCGTTGTGTCAACATCTCCAGAAGAGAAGAGGGAAAAAGACGACGATGAAGACCGGGCCCCCACTAGCAAAAGAGCTGAAAGAAGATAGCGGAGGCGCTCGGCAGAAGGCAGAAAGAACCGGAGAGCGGGAGAAGAACCGGAGAATGCAGAGAAGGCACCGGAGAGTCGGAAGAGACCCCTGAAGTCGGAAGAAGACCCCCGAAGTCGGTAGAAGACCCCTGAATTACTTTAAAAAGCTGTCTAGTGTGTTTTTTTTATTGACACTTTTCCCCCAGGTAAATGGGTAGGGGTACGATGTACCCCATACTCATTCACATAGGGTGGGGGGGCCAGGATCTGGGGGCCCCCTTATTAAAGGGGGCTCCCGGATTCCGATAAGCCCCCCGCCCGCAGACCCCGTCAACCAATGGCCAGGGTTGTCGGGAAGGGACCTTGTCCGCATCAACATGGGGGCAGGGTGCTTTGGGGTGGGGGGGCCGCAGGGCGCCCCCCTGCCCCAAAGCACCCCCCCATGTTGAGGGCATGCGGCCTGGTACGGTTCAGGAGGAAGGGGTCGCTTGTTCGTCCCCACCCCCTTTCCTGACCGGCCGGGCTGCGGCGTCGGATAAGGGTCTGGTATGGATTTTGGGGGGACCCCCACGCCGTTTTTTCAGCATAGGGGGTTCCCCTTAAAATCCATACCAGACCGAAGGGCCTGGTATGCTCTTGGAGGGGAACCCATGCCGGTTTTTTATTTAAAATTTGGCGTGGAGTTCCCCCTCATGATTCATACCAAATACCAGCTCCGTGGGAGGGAGGGAGGGGTTTGCCTTGGAGCCGGTTCACAGAAGGGCGACTTCCTGTAAAGTTGCCTCTCTATGAACGGAGATCCGACTTGGAGGCGACTTCCATTGAAATCAATGGGTACAAGTCACCTAGAAGTCGGATTGAAGTCGTACAGGAACCTTTTCTGAAGTCGGAGCGACTGCAGTAGTGTGCATTAAGACGGTTCCATTCACTTCCATTACTTTTCTAAACGGTGCGACTTGGGGCGACTTGAAGTCGGATCCCAGGACGCCCCTGTGTGAACCGGCTCTCAGTGTCAGCCCCACCCCACAACAATATTTTTTTTAGGTACAGATGCATCTTAAACTGTGCTTTGTGTTTCAATCGTTACATTTATAGCAGCATCCATACATTTTTTTATATTCTTTCAGTACTATTTAATAGACATATCCATGCATCTCGACACATTTCAGAACAGCAGGCTGTCATTCTTTCCCATGTTAGCTTGCAAGTATTGTTACTCCTGATTATGGTGTTTTAATCTAATACAGAACTGTGTTGTGTTGACAGTCGTCTTAAAGCAAAGTAAGAAATTGAAAGCATTTGTAAAGTCATTTTTTTTTCTTTTAAAATAACAAACGCGTTATACTTACTTGGTTTGTGCAATGGTATTGCACAGAGCGGCCCCAATCCTCCTCTTCTTGGGAGTGCCCTGGCGCTCCTGCCTCCTCCTCCTCTCTGTGTGTCACCATAGGAAATCGCTTTCTATTGTGGCACACCTGCGGCACTCCCGAGCCAAAAAGTGACCCACACGAATGCATGGGAGCAACTTCTTGTAATGCAGGCAGTAACAGCATTGTGCAGAAGGCTTTCAATTGTTAAAGTGAGCTTCTAGGAGGAAACATATAGCCTCTGAGCCACCTGTCAATTGACTGTTGAAAGCCCACCATGGAATGGGCAGTAAAACAAGGCCTTAAAGACCAACCATAAGACACAGAAGGTCGCAATAAGTTGTGCCAAGCAATGACTGCCTGGAATTAGTTATGCCCATATTAAACTTCTTAGGTTTTGGGGCTCCTGGTGTGAAGAAGGTAAGTGAAAATGCCTATGGGCACCCCCAAGCACAAAACATACTTGTAAAAACCGCTACAGGCTGATACTATGCTCGCCTGTGATTGTAGGCTGCCAATGGGCTTGCTTCAACTCCCATCATCCATGACCAAACAACGCAAAAATCACAGCCCCACTCTGTCTTCCAGCATGTGTAAGGCTGTAATGTACATTAAAATACACAACCCCACAAGGACCTCACTAATTGACATGTTTTGCCCAGTTTTATCAATAGGGATCACTGCCACGTGTCTGGTATATTGTCCTTCGGTTATCTTGCTGAGAAAACCACCCCCCAGTTTGGCTGCTTTGGGGGATAATGATCATGTTTATTACAAGCGATATTCACTACTGGTTTAGTTAATAGTAACTGGCCAGGTTTTCACCAAGCGGTTATGCCCTGTACACATGGTCGGTTTTTCTGATGAAAAAAGTCAGATGGACTTTTTTCATTGGAAAAAACGATTGTGTGTGTGCCCCATCTGACTTTTTTCCGTGTTAAAAAATAGAACACGTTTTAAAAAAATTTCCGATGGAAAAAAAAACGATAGGAAATTCTGATCGTCTGTGTGGAACTCCAACGGAGAAAAAAAACCCACGCATGCTCATAATCAAGTCGACGCATGCTCAGAAGCATTGAACTTAAATTTTCTCGGCTCGTCTGAGTGTTTTACGTCACGCGTTTTGGACGGTCGGAATTTTGTCTGATGGTGTGTAGGCAAGACTGATGAAAGTCATCTTCATCGGAATTCCGACGGAAAATTCCATCGGATTTTATTCCATCTGAAATACGATCGTGTGTACAGGGCATTATTGTTTCCACCAAACCTGCATGACAATAAAGCAACCACTGAAACTTTAGACGCATGGGTGTCAAACTCAATTTCATTGTGGGCTACATCAACATTATGGTTGCCCTCAAAGAGACAGTTGTATCTCTAAGACTAGATGTCCTGAGCACCCCCCCCCGCACCCCCCCCTTACATCAGATGTCAAGAGCTAACCCCTCCATCAGAAGTCAAGTGTCCCCCACTCTTCCTTACATCACTGTGCACCCCCTTACCGTTTGCTGATGCTGGGAAGAAGCTGAGGGCAGGGTTAGGGAGCAGAATGCGCAGGGTCTGGAAGACAACCAGAGGAGGGCTGGGGTCAGCTGTCAGAGTCTGCTGAATGCTGAAACCTGGGGAGGTGGAGACAAGGGGGTGCTGTAGCTGCATAGAGAAGCACAGAATCTAGAGGAGGAGTTCTGTCCTTCTCTCTGCTGTCGACTGCTGAGACAAGGTGGAGGCAGAGATGAGGGGGGTGCTGCAGCTTCAGGGGAGGTGCAAGGGCCACATGAAATGGCCTGGTAGGCCAGATTGGCCCCCCAGGCCTTGTGTTTGACACATGGGCTTTAGAGGACGTAGCAGGACATGTGAAGGTGTAGGCAGAGCCTTAAGCCTCGTACACACGATCGGATATCCTATGGATTCTAATCCGATGGTTTTGTCCATCGGAAATCCGATGAAGCTAACTTCCATCAGTCTTGCCTACACACCATCAGTCAAAAAACCAACCGTTCCAAACGCGGTGACGTAAAACACTCCGATGAGCTGAGAAAAATGAAGTTCAATGCTTCTGAGCATGCGTCGACTTGATTCTGAGCATGCGTGGGGTTTTTATACGATGGACTTGCCCATAGACGATTGGAATTTGCTATCGGTTTTTGATCGATCGGAAAAATTTACACATGTTCTATTTTTTAAAACCGATGGAAAAAAGACCGATGGGTTCCATACACGATCGGTTTGTCCGATGAAAAAAGTCCAACGGACTGTTTTCATCGGTAAAACCTATCGTGTGTACAGGGCTTTAAACTCCCATCAGAAGATCCTGCTACTATCTCTCAGGGAGAGATAAGACAGAGAGTAAATCCATACACCTGTCCTTTCCCAAAACTGAAAACAGCAGTTCTGGGTGGACCAGCCCTTTATTAACTGTGTAAAAATAAAGTAATCACTGCTACACTTTCATATATATGAAGTTTAAAGCAAAGCCTTTTTTTAATAAAGCGATTTTATCTATTATATTAAAAATGTTTTCTTTCCTGTGAACAGACGTAATCTTAAATCAGGACCTGAATTGTATTTCATAACTGTGACTGAGTACAGAAAAATAAGATAGTAGGAAGCACAAAAACATGAATAAATCGGATACGCTGTCATGCAGGTGAAAGCTCTCAGGCACTTACAGAAGTTAAGCCAGTTAAGCAACTAAACCCAAATTCTTTTTACATCAATGAAGTGATTTACCAATATTATTCCAAAAACACTATTGGGATTCATATTCATATAGCGGCATTAATAGGCATTTCATATGGCTATGCAGCATTAAACTAAAGCAGTTCTTATGGTAAATGTGCAGATAGACATACACATTAATTGAAAGCAGCAAAACATTAGGACAATAATACACATTTATAATAATGATTTTCAGGGCAGGTTCATGCCACACCACATGGCACATATAAAAATAAAAATGTTTCTTCTTTAGTAAAGTAGAGGCAGACTAGAATCCCTGTAAAAAAAAAAAATGTTCGGGTTCTAGTTCCAGATTTTTCTTAAGGCCCCTTTCACACATGTGGACTGTTCAGGTCCGCCTGGCAGTTTTTTAGGCGGACCTGAGCGGTCGCTCCGTGCAGTTCTATGGAGCGACGGATGTCAGCGGTGACTTTTCTGCTGACATCTGATCCGCTCCGCTAAATTCAGACAGATGGAAACCCTATTTTTCATCTGACTGGCGGATGGGATGAAAACGGACAGGCGGATCTGTTTTCATCCGATCCCCCATAGGGGAGAGCGGAGATCTGACAGGCCCGTCTCTCCACAGTGAGCAGAGACGGACCTGTCATCCGCCGGCTCAGCGGGGATCAACGGAGCGATCCCTGCTGAGTCCGTCAAAACAGACATATATGTGTGAAAGGGGCCTTACTTCCTCTCTATTGATACTGTTTCAGTTTGACAGGAAGTAAGGGTAAATTTGTCCTGGATAGCGGTAAAAGCCCAATAGTTCTAATGCTTCCACATTTTCTTCAAAACGCAAAAAAAAATAAAAAAGATTGAGGCTTGGCAGGGCAACTCTTGTCTAACCGTGGTGATTCCCGTTGCCCCCCCCCCCCCCCCCGCCCATTTCTTGGCTCCCACTACATAACTACAAGACATTAGGTCTTATTAAGTGGTGTACATGAATAAAAGTTTGAAAATGTATAAATCTTCAGTTTTCTTCCAGGTCAGCCCCAGCTGTATTAAATAAAACATTTTTCATACTATATATCAGATTGGGAATATAACAAAATGGACTAAGGCCTTCTGTTCAGAAAAGTTAAACCACTACATGATTATAAATAAATGATAATTATTTTTACTTTATTTGTTTTCACAGTCTCACTTCAAAGTTAACAAAAATGAAAAACGTACTCCTGGCCAGGAGATAAAGGTAGATGAGCCCCATAGATGTCTGTGGAGCTGTAATGTACCTTCACAGCCAGAAAACAGAGGGGACTTGGGGCGCAGGATGCAAATAAACAACCCAAGGATGTGCTGGAGCTGGAGAGGGTGCAGAGAAGGGCAACTTTATGAATAAGCAGACTGGAGGACCCTAATTATGAGGAATGACTACAAGCACTAAATTTATTCTCCCTGGAGAAAAGACGCTTGAGAGGAGATATGATAGCGGCATACAAATACCTTAATGATGATCCCAGCTTAGGAAGAAAACAATTAAGTCTCAGGTAGTGTAGGAAGACACAGGGCCACACAATGAGATTGGAGGAGAAGCGGTTTAACTTTATGTGGCACAGGGCGATATGTATGCAGAACTCTCTTCCACAAGTGGTGGTGTCAGCAGGAAGTATTGATATTTTTAAAAGACTCTTGGACGTGCATCTTAGTGAACACAACATACAGGGATATGGGAAATGATTATCAACATTGACACACATACACCTTCACAGGTTGAACTGGATCAACTATTGTCTTTATTTAACCTTAACAACTATGAAACCCAGGTCACAGTAGTTGGATCTTCATGAGTATACATCCGGGGAGTAGAAGGGTAGGATTTTTTTATACATTTTTTTAAATTGCCAAAAACTAAAAACGCCTATAAACGAAACGCTGCTAAATGCGGGTTGCCGCGTTTAGCCGCGTTTGGCGTCTGAAACGTCGGAAACTTCGGCATCTGAACTAATTTTTTTGCCTTTAAAAAAGGCCTATAAACGCAACTGCCTAAAAACGACAGTAAACGAACCTGTGTACACATAAGATAACATTGAATGAGTTCAGGGGCAGTTGAAAGAAGTGTCCAATTGCCTCTGAACGTCCGTTTAGCAGCAGCAGTGTACGTGGGGCCTAACTGTCATCTGCAGTATATTAATGCCAACAAAAAATGCTATGTTTTTATATTCAGTTATTATGTATCTTTAACAGACATTTTCATTTATTGTCCTTGCAATGTGATTAAACTACTGCAGTTTTCAACAGAATCATAGCTGTAATGGATAACAGTGCTATTTTTCCTTTTTAAGTATGTTTCACCAATTGCTATGCCTAGATAAACTTGCCCTTTAATGGTTACCTTTAAATAACTGGAAGATACAAAAACATAAAAAAAATTATTGGGTTGGTGAAAACACAGGCTGCCAATTGTCCACAAGAAATTAACCACAGCTGTAATTGAAATAAGGATTATTTGTTCATTTTTTCATTGTTTCATTTTATTTTTTAAATATACCGTATATACTCGAGTATAAGCCAAGATTTTCAGCCCTTTTTTTGGGCTGAAAGTCCCCCCCTCGGCTTATACTCGAGTCAGCGAAAGTTTTTACATGTAAATAGTACCTGGAAAAAAGTTGCGGCTGCGGCGTCCATCGTTCAAATCCCGCGGTCTCTTCCTGGTCCCTTCCGTGATAGGCGATTCTCATCAGACACTCTCCGCCTATCACGAACGTTCTCTCATCTTCAGTTTCCCAGCAGACGTCTGTGATTGGCGGAACACACAACACAGTGTCTGCTGGGAAACTGAGGATGAGAGAACATTCGTGATAGGCGGAGAGTGTCTGATGAGAATCGCCTATCACGGAAGGAACAGGAAGAGACCGCGGAATTTGAAAGATGGACGCCGCAGCCGCAACTTTTTTTCAGGTACTATTTACATGTAAAATTTAAACAGTGAGGATAGGAACAGTGAGGATAGGAACAGTGAGGATAGTTAACAGTGAGCTAGGGAACAGTGAGGATAGGAACAGTGGGGATAGGAACAGTGAGGATGGGAATAGTGAGGATAGGAACAGTAAGGATGGGAACAGTGAGGATGGGAACAGTGAGGATAGGAACAGTAAGGATGGGAACAGTGAGGATGGGAACAGTGAGGATAGGAACAGTAAGGATGGGAACAGTGAGGATGGGAACAGTGAGGATGGGAACAGTGAGGATGGGAACAGTGAGGATGGGAACAGTGAGGATGGGAACAGTGAGGATAGGAACAGTAAGGATGGGAACAGTGAGGATGGGAACAGTGAGGATTGGAACAGTGAGGATTGGAACAGTGAGGATGGGAACAGTGAGGATGGGAACAGTGAGGATAGGAACAGTAAGGATGGGAACAGTAAGGATGGGAACACTGAGGCATTGTTGTCCCTCGGCTTATACTCGAGTCAGTAAGTTTTCCCAGTTTTTGTGGCAACATTAGGTACCTCGGCTTATACTCGGGTCGGCTTATACTTGAGTATATACGGTACATAAAATCTCAATCAATTTTATTGTAGATGTTAATCTTTAAAAAATAAAAACTTGTTTCTATGGATGATTTCTGATTGTACTGTATGAGTACATGGGTGCTGCCTTATTTGGTCTTGACATATACAGGCAGTTTGTCACAAGATCTGGATTACTGCTCACATTATTGGGGTTGATTTACTAAAACCAGAGGGTGCAAAATCTAGTGCAGATCTGCTTAGAAATCAGCTTCCAGTTTTTTTTGTCAAAGCTTAATTGAACAAGCTTAGCCACTTCAGCCCCGGAGGATTTGGCTGCCAAATGACCAGGCCACTCTTTGCACTGCGTCGCTTTAACTGACAATTGCACGGTCGTGCAGCGTGGCTCCCAAACAAAATTGACGTCCTTTTTTTCCCACAAATAGAGCTTTCTTTTGGTGGTATTTGATCACCTCTGCGGTTTTTATTTTTTGCACTATAAACAAAAAAAGAGCAACAATTTTTTTTAAAAAAGCAATATTTTTTACTTTTTGCTATAATAAATATCCCCAAAAAATATATAAAAAAACTAATTTCTTTCTCAGTTTAGGCCGATACGTATTCTTCTAGATATTTTTGGTTAAAAAAAAATTGCAATAAGCGAATATATTGATTGGTTTGCGCAAAAGTTATAGCGTCTACAAAATAGGTTATAGTTTTATGGCATTTTTTTTATTAATATTTTTTTATTAGTAATGGCGGCGATCAGCGATTTTTATCATGACTGCGACATTATGGCGGACACATCGGACACTTTTGACACATCGGACACTTTTGACACTATTTTGGGACCATTGTCATTTATACAGTGATCAGTGCTATAAAAATGCACTGATTACTGTGTAAATGACACTGGCAGAGAAGGGGTTAACCACTAGGGGCGATAAAGGGGTTAAGTGTGTCTTAGGGAGTGATTCTAACTGTGGGGGGGTGGGCTACAAGTGACACGACAGTGATCACTGCTCCCGATCACAGGGAGCAGTAGATCACTGTCCTGTCACTAGGCAGAACAGGGAAATGCCTTGTTTACATAGGCATCTCCCTGTTCTGCAGCTCTGTAACACGATCGCGGGACACCGGCGGACATCGAGTCCGTGAGTCCCGCGGGCACGGTCACGCAGCCGTGCCATTCTGCCGACGTATATAGTTGTGACATGGTCGGCAAGTGGTTAAGTAAGAAGCTGATTGGCTCACCGTGACCAGCTGCACCAGATTTTGCACCCTCCAGTTTAAGTAAACCAACCCCTATATGTCTATGAGTTGGCCAACTAACTGAAAACAATGTACTCCATGTGTGGCTACTACCTTATGTCAGAGGTTTTTATGAAGTTACACACAGTCATTGAAGTAGCTCATTTAGTCTGTCGCTAAAGGTTAGGCTACAAATCTCTAAATGTATTTTAATAAAATACAGGAAGATGAAGTATATAAAGATGTGAAAGTTTTGTTAAAAATAAATTTAAGATACACACTGCTATAATAACTCAAACGATGCATTTGCTGAAAATACAATATACTTCCCTGGAAATAAAGTGAACACTTTTCTTTGCAGCTAAAACCCTGAGCTGCTAAGGCTCAGGGTTTTCCATTAAAGCAATTGTTACTTCAATGTATAGATAGAATGCTTTTATGCAATTTTCTTGCACTCGTTTTTCACCTAATAATATTGTGGTCAATGAAGGGCTACATGTAGAGACACATGACATACACGTGGATGGACCCAAGAGAGGCTTTTTATCTTAACACTGCTTCTTCTACAACTCTTAACTGCTACCCTGGAAATAAGAACAGACTTCTCAGTGCTTATCAAGGATTTCACACTCAATAGTCAGATGATTGTCTCTTGGCTTGTGGCAGCACTAGTAGCTTGTGTCTTCTCTATACACTGCTCAATTAACCCTAACATTCCATGTATGCCTTTATTTAGTCTTTCAACGCCAACAAGAAAAAAGTGACTACAGATTTATAAAAAAAAAATTATGTACCTGCTAAATCAATGTTGTGCATTAGGACACAAGGAGGTATAATTCAGTAAATAATCAGAGTTTTTGCACTACATTTCCAAGTTTATAATTTCCTGTCATGGTTAATGTATACCCTGCAACTGGATAAATCAGCCAATGTAAAATAACTGGGCACTGAAAAAACGAAATTCCAGGATGTGCACAAAGCAAGGTCCATAAACACATAGATGAGCGCGGTTGGAGTAGAGGAACTTGACTTGTCTGCAAAGAGTCCTGACCCCAACCAGATAGAACACCTTTGGAATGAATAAAGCCTCGTAAACAAGCTTAAATTTTTCGGACGACTGGCATGCTAGTCTCATGTCGAAAGTAAAGAGGTTACTCACAATACGAAAACTTTCGTATGACAGAATACAACATCAGAAGTGACGTAATGTGTTGAATAGTTTTGTATGTATTCTTTAGTTTGTGAGCATGCGTAGTCTTGCTCTTACGATTTTCTTTGTACGAAAACCATAATACTGAAATGAAAATCGTACGTTGAGTTCACATCTGACAAAAAATTTATAATCTGCACATCCATTTTTTTGCTGGCGAAAAAGCGAAATCGGCTGTCAAAAGCACCGTACTAACGATCCGAAAATCGGCAGACAGCGTACAAATTTTTCCATCCGATTTTTGTATTGTGTGTATGGGCCTTTAGAGTGGAGACTGCGAGCCAGACCTTCTCGTCCACATTAGTGTCTGACCTCACAGATGCACTTCTGGAAGAATGGTCAAAATTTCACATAGACACACTCCTAAACCTTGTGGACAGCCTTCCCAGAAAAGTTGAAGCTGTTATAGCTGCAAAGGGTGGGCCAACTCAATATTCAACTCTACGGACTAAGATTGAGATTCCATTAAAGTTCATATGCGTGTAAAGGCAGGCGTCCCAATATATTTGGTATATAATTGGTAATATAGTGTCTAAATATATAAACCAGTGAAACCTGGGATGTGGCAAAGCACCATTTGAAGCCCAGTTCAATTTTTTCAAATAAATCTTAGAACTCCAGGGACAAGCGGATACAACCACTTGCATCTTAACTGAAATAGGGCGACTGTGGGAAACAAGTCATACCATTTCTACCTATAATATAACCACCATTGACTATGATCTTCACCCACCCAAACAATGTCTTATGGTCATACAGTGAGGATACATTTGGAAAAAAAAGCCATACAATACTTTACCACCAATAAGCAGTAATTTAGGCAACGATCTTTTCAAATCCAAGTATGCCATGCTCTCTCTGGACAATACTAAAGGTTCTAACTCACCAGGATAGGTATAATTATTTAAAAAATGATAGTTATTTTCAGCTTAGTCAAATGAGATTTGAAATCTACAATCACATACCTAAATTAGAGAGCCTTATCCCTGTGTTAAAGCTTTTTAAATTGAGTCTTATGTTCGTGATATTTTTACAAAAGGTGAATGAAAATGCAGTTAGAGACAAATTTCAAACAAGTTGTTGTTCTTGACCCACAGTGCAGAAATAAATCTGCCCATTTTGAACTGAACAGTAGATATTTATCTGTTGTTAGGAAGAGGGATGTCCCAATGGTTTGATCCTTCTATGGCCAGATTTTGTAAACGAGTGGCAACTTAGGTAAGGAAGAATGTGGCATAAAGCTAAAATGCATAAGAGGCTGGATATCTAAAATGTTGGGAATGCTAAGCATCCAAGTGAAAAAAACACTGCAATTTCCATTGGGAATAGAGAAGTTTTACTAAGATATTAAATCAGTCTAAACAGAGGCATTGTGGGCGGAGCTCTGAAGATGGCTGCTTGAGCCAGTAGCTCCTCACCACCCCAGCACAGCGGCGCCCATAACTCCGGTTCTACTGAACGAAATTTGGAACCACTGGTATCCACAGAACCCTCAGACTCCCGGGCACCCCCCATCTATAAATAATAATTTTTATGGCTCAATGGAAGCCGCAACGGCCGATCGAAATTCCGCCCGAAAATCCAAGATGGCCGCCGAGTCACAGATTGTTTGTGTCAGTGCTGAGGTAAATTCAAAGGGAATTAATATGGCAGATCTGATAGCCCAACAATGTTCCTCACACGCATCTGGCTTTATTATACAGACTATCTCTCCATCTCATCCCCCTCATGAATCCCTGAGGGAACATTTTCAGGAGAACTCAGCATTAACCCCTTTGGCTAATCCTATTATGGATCAGGACAGCTCTTGTCCTGTCAGCTCTCTGGCCAATACATCTACATTTTCTATGGCCAACTTGTACCAGACCCTGGCTGAATTACTTGATAGGGGCCTCTCTCAAACTGTGGCTAAAATCACGGGAGAATTAAAGGCTGATTTTCAGAATTTAGGAGCCAGAATTGAGAACATAGAGTGTAAGTTGGATCAAACAGTGTCCGCCACAAATCAAAATGCAGAACAAGTCCATTTTATTCAAGAACAATTAGATACAGCTTTGTCTAGGATCGACGATTTGGAAAATAGGTCCAGGAGATATAATATCCGTATTAGAGGACTTCCAGAAACCATAACTGACATCCCGGCAGCGATTCAAAATATGATTCAATCCCTAATCCCAGAAATTCCACAAGACCGCCTGGAGCTAGATAGAGCACATAGGGCCTTAGGTCCTCTAAGGAAAGATGGTCTACCGAGAGACATAATAATTAAACCCCATTTCTATGCGATAAAGGAGGAAATTATGAGCAAGGCGCGAAATATGTCTACGATTCTATGCCTGGGTCATAAAATCCAATTATATGCAGACCTCTCTCCCTCTACAATGCAACGCAGACGTGCAATGAAGCCTCTACTTCTAGCCCTCATACAAAAAGACATTAAATACAAGTGGGCATTCCCATTTGCAGTAAAATTCTCTTACAAAGGGAAGAATCATTCCTTTTCTACTTTTCCTGACGACGAAAAACTGTTATTGAATCTCAAGATCATCACTCAAGAAAATGACATGGACACTTCTCGAAGTGGCCCACAATCTTCAAAGAGACCGAACCCTACCAGCCCTCAATCTCCCTTGTGGACCAGGGCAAGAACCAAGAAAGCCAAAGACAATGGTCCCGCTTGAAGAGACCCAAGCTCACAATTTATACTTTGTACTCCTCGATTCCCATGAGTTCCAGAATAGATTTATTCTAAGAGTCTGGAACGAATGTTTTTTTTTTTGTTCTGATTGTTTAAATTTTTCCAAAATGTTTTGCAAGGGGTTTTTATCCTCCTCTCAATTTTTCTGAGTTCGATCTACTACTTGTAGAGTTCTTTGTCCAATTTGGGGGGGTGAGACTCTCGCTCCTCTATCCACTTCAGGGGGGAGAAGTGGGGGTCCCTCCGGACAGACCTGAATATGGTAGATCTAGTAAGTCTTTAGTTTTTTTTTAAGGGGCGCCCTGGCTGGGGTGGGTCCCATGTGCTTCCACCTTTCCCCTGAGTCTCCTAGAGACTTTGTGGAAGGAATAGCCTTTTCCTTAGGGAACGGGCTTTTCATTTTCTACCTTGGTAGAAGTTTTGGGGAGGACTTTATCCTCCTCGAGATCGTTTTCATCCTTTTTTCGGTTTTTTAAAATTTTAATTACATTTTTTTTTTACTGTTTTTCTATGACAATTTTTTACTCTTCTTATTTTTTCCACTTTTTCATTCCTTTTTTCTCCTTTCCTATCTCTAATCCTATTATCACATGCCTGGCAGTTCTGGTTTTTGCAGATTCAATTGAAGGCAACCGCAACATGATCCTTTGGCTTTTGATTACCCGTCTAGAACACTTACAGATCCTGAGGATGGTGTATTGCGGTAAAGTAGATATAGTGGATGACGATGGCAGCTCCCTCCCTGAGCCCCATGGCTGATTCCGTACTAGGTTCACTCAAAATAGCTACACATAATGTTCAAGGCATGAATTCCCCTGTTAAGAGACGCAAACTCTTTGACTCTTATAAATCCCTGGGTATTGACATACTCATGATTCAGGAAACCCATTTCCCTAGGCAATTCAATCCCAGCTTTATACACTCCCGATTCCCACAATTTTTTTTAGCTAATGCCGAAAAGAAAACCAAGGGTGTGGCTATTTGTATTTCAAAATCATGCCAGTTTAGTTTCATATCTGATTTCAAAGATCCTGAGGGCAGGTTTATACTGGTTAAGGGCACAATAGAGGGACGAATATATTCTCTGATTTCATATTATTCCCCCAATTCAGGGCAAGATACATTTTTTCGATTCATCCTGGACACCCTATCTCCTCAATTAGAGGGCACAGTCATTGGGGGGGGGGGGGGAGATTCCAATGCAGCATTTGATCAGGGGTTGGACAAATCCATACCCCCCTCGACCCAATTAACCAGACCCACTAAGATAAGCCTGAAAATAGCTAAACTTTTGCATGATAAAGGCCTAGCTGATGTATGGCGAGAATCTAATCCTTCTATAAGAGATTATACTCATTACTCTCACCCACACAACACCTACTCTAGGATTGACCATATCCTGGTTCCTTCCTATATTCTCCCGGATGTTATTAAATCAATCATCAAAGACACGGTCCTTTCTGATCACTCCATGGTTGTCATGTTCCTACGCATTAAAACTGGTAGATCAAAGGGGGGTAATTGGAGACTAAATGAGTCTTTACTTTCAGATCCAGCCATACAAATGGAAATAGATAAAGCTCTTCAAGAATACTTCAGCTTTAATGATATAGAAAATGTTTCCGCTGAAGTCCTTTGGGCTGCTCATAAGGCCTTTATTAGGGGCAAGCTTATCCAAATTTCGACAAGAATCAAAAAGGAAAGGGAAGCGGGCATTGATAGATTGGAGAGATCATACAGGACCCTGAGAACACAGCATAAAAGGAAACCTTCTCCATCCTTATTGTCTAAGATTGAAAGGAGTAGACTAGAACTCAATTTAGCACTCACTACAAAAGCGGAGAAATCTCTCCGTTGGACAAGTAATAAATTTTATACTCAAACAGGTAAAATAGGTAGAATGTTGGCATCCAAATTGTCTCCTAAAACGAGAGTTTATTCCATACCTAAGATCCGCATTGCTGGACAGGACCCCACGGCTAACCCTGAAAAGATACTAAAGGCTTTTCAGACATTTTATTCCGAACTCTATAGCGACCCTTCAAATATACCCATGAACTCAGTATCCTCATACCTAGATGGCCTCCCTATTCCATCCTTGAATATGGAACATAGAGATATCCTAGAAGCTCCCTTCTCTGTTGAAGAGGTTACAGCAGTAATTCAAGATCTCAGGGCGGGATCAGCCCCGGGACCTGATGGATTATCAGCTCCCTACTACAAAGCCTTCAAGGACACCCTTACCCCATATTTAACAAAAATTTTTAATTTTACTACAAGGGGTTCCCAATTAGGTACACAACTTAATACAGCCTACATTACTGTTATACCCAAACCGGATAAAAACCCAGAAGAAGTTTCCAATTATCGCCCTATTTCTTTGATAAATAATGATTTGAAAATTCTCACTAAAATTTTAGCGAATCACCTCTCCTCTTTTATTACTAAATATATTCACAAGGATCAGGTAGGATTTATGCCAGGAAGACAAGGCCCAGATCAAGTGAGAAGAGCGATTGATATTATCTCCCTTTTGCAGTCCAACTGGGACGGAGGTCAAAAACAACAGGGTTTCCTGTTAGCACTTGATCTGGAGAAGGCCTTCGACTCTGTATCCTGGCAATACTTTTTTCCCCTATTAGAACGATGGGGTTTTGGCCCACGTTTTATGGGAGTTATTAGAGCTCTGTATTCTCAACCTAAAGCTCAAATTCGTATACAGGGATATTATTCCTCTCCGATAAATATAGCCAGGGGTACAAGACAAGGTTGTCCACTATCCCCTATTGTCTTTGCTATAGCCATTGAAAGCTTGGCCATAGCCATTAGACAAAATTCTGACATTAAAGGCGTAACCTGTGGGAATCAGATGCATAAATGCGGACTTTTCGCAGATGATCTGCTTCTCTTTCTTACCTCTCCCATTACCTCCCTCCCGAATCTTTATAAAGTAATTTCTGATTTTTCTAATATTTCAGGACTCAGGGTCAATTTTGCCAAGTCACAGGCACTAAATATTTCCCTCCCGTTACCCATAGTTTCCCTCATCAAACAGTCTTTCAAATTTGAATGGAATTCTTCTCATATTAAATATCTGGGAATCTTTCTGACTGCTCGAACAGAATCTCTTTACACAAGTAACTATCCTCCCCTATTCCATAAAATTATTACAGATCTTAAAAATTGGGAAAAATTCGAACTATCTTGGTTGGGCAGGATTAATTCAGTGAAAATGACATTACTCCCTAGAATTTTATACCTATTTCGTTCCCTCCCCATTCCCATCAGGAAAGATCAGATAAATTCCTTACAAAGTAAAATTCTCACATTCGTATGGGGCAAATCTAGTTACAGAGTTCCCCAAAACACCCTATATTTAAATAGGAAGAAGGGAGGGGTGGGTTTGCCTAACTTATATAATTATTTTTTAGCTGCCAGACTAGCACAATTATCTATATTTTATTCCAAGAATGAAAAACCGGACTGGGTGCTGATAGAAGAACAAGCGGTACCACAATTATCCTTAGAGTACCTGCTTTGGTGCCCACAAAGACAGAGACCACCTATTTTATCCCCTTCCTTATCTCAATCATTTGCCCTTTGGGACAGACTCCGTCCTCTTACCACTCTAGTGTCTGTAACACAACCACTAGCACACATTTTTAATAATCCAAAATTCTTTCCTGGTATGGATACAGAGGCCTTCAGTTGGTGGACAAACAAAGGTCTATATAGGATAGGACAATACTTTACAAATCGGGGTCCTATTACCATGCCCCATTGTCTAAATAAATTTGACCTCCCTGACTCTGAAAAATTTAGATTTGAACAGATTTCACAATTCTTGAATGATATTTGGACGGAGAAACCTCTTCCTCCCAAATTTACGGACTATGAGATCTGGTGCGGATCGGCCGTGGGACAAAGGGGGGGCATTTCTGTCATCTACTCTTCACTTACTTGTACAGCTACTAAAACCTCATACATGAAAGCATGGGAAGATGACCTCCAGCTAAATTGGGATCTAGGATCCTGGCAAAAGGCCAACTTTCCCTCATTCCAAAGTATTTTGAACACCTCCCTCATGGAAGCTAACTTAAAAGTTGTCATGAGATGGTATATGACTCCCATCAGGCTTGCATCCATCTACCCAGAATCGGATCCCAACTGCTTTAGAGGCTGCCATTTATTGGGCTCGATGGTGCATATCTGGTGGGAATGTCCTAGGATCAGGCCGATCTGGAAGAAAATTTTTAATCTCATATTTAAGGTCACTTTGTGTTCAATACCTAGGTCAGCTTCTGTTGCTCTTCTCAATGACATTATTCCCAACGTTTCTAAACCAACTAGAAAACTGATTCACTTTATACTTCTGGGGACTAAAATTATTATTGCTAGATCTTGGAGGAAGCCCAGGGTATCCATTAAGGCTATACACAATAAGATCTCTTGGATTATGGCTCAAGAGAAGATGGTTAGCATATCAACTAATTTAATCCCTAAATTTGAGGCAATATGGGAACCTTGGGCAGTTTTCTGTGGCGTTTCTTTGAAGGTCAGGCATGACCCTGACCGCTCTAATTCCTAAAGAGCCTCATGTTCGGCATGTGATTTCTTCTTATTTCTTTCTTCTTCTATTCTATCTTTTCTTGGTTCTTTTATCTTTTGTTTTATTTATTTTTATTTTATTTTTGTTTCGATGCTTAAACATGATTCAAAGATTTGATATCATTGTAGCGGGGTGTTCCCTTTTAATCAGAGACAGGAAATTCCAGAGAGAGGGGAGTCGGGGGGAAGGAATATAAGGAGGGGGCGAGGCCTAGCTCTTTCTCTTTGGACACGGGGAGGCAGAGAGAGAGACACCTGTGCGGATCTGTGCTGCTCCAGGCCTGAAGCCTGGGGCCTGTGGAGCGAACCAAAGAGCCTTCCACCCCTTTGCGAGCCTGGGTGGCATCCAGACTCATCTCGTCGAAAGTTGTCTGGATCGGGGATCCGATCGCAGAAGCCGCTGTGGACGAGGACCGACACAGCCGGTGGAAGTTCCGGACTGAGGGAAGTGTTCCGGAGTGGTGAGCGAGCGAAAGCTCATCTTTAAACTGTTACTTTTATACTTTGTGCCTACTAGACTTCCGAGGCCTAACACCTCCGGTGAGGGAGAATTACCCCCCCTATTGGATTACAAATACATGGTTTTAAATACTTCAAGTGCACCACCTTTACAGATCCTGTGCCGGTGAAGATTTGTGTTTCTTCAAAGACTGAGTTTCATGGTTAGGGATCAGGCCTGATCCGTTAGATAGTTATAAGTTAGTTATCACACCACAGGGTGTTTAGGTAACGGTCGCCCCACGTGGCGTTCCGTTCCCTTTCCATTGCTGGTACACACACACACAGTATTGTGATTTATAACTGCAGGGACCTGCTTATGTGTTGTGAACCAAATGTTTCATGCATGTTATCCCCTTTTATCTTACCACTAGCAGTAAAGTCAGTTATTATTTACAACATTGTCTATGAGTCTGAGTTATCAATCCACACACCCACATTTAAAGCATAAGTGATTGTTTATGTGAAATTGCTGTGGGTTAACTGTGCCAGAGCGGGTAGAGCAGATTGCCGGGGGGTTGGGGAAGCTGTACTCAGGGCCCAAATCAAAACTTGCGGCTCTCTTAAGTTGAGGGTATCGCTACACGTGGGGGCTCGTAAATCCGGGATTACTGAGACAGCGGTGAGAGCCCGCCAAGACTTACCGGCATGGACCCGAAAGACATCAGAACGTGGTGTGAAGTAACTAAGACAGATCCAAGCCAGTCAGTGGTCATTAACATTCCGGGTCAGGAATGGTCGACCGAAACGGTGGAAGGGTTAATGAAGTCAGACCCAGACACCTCACACCAGTATACGCTAGTGGAATATTCAGATGGGAAGCCAGAGGCTTGTAAATGCAAATATGCGCAGATGCCGGATAACAGATCTTATAGTCTGGCGCACGCTACTAAGAAAGAGCTATCACCAACGGGATCACCGCAAGTTGCGGCCCGTACCCCGCCAGAGAGGAAAGACGGAGCGACACCTCCGGTGACGCCTGCACCTGCCACGGCCATATCACCCGAACTGATAAAGGCGTTAGGGGATCTACTAACAAACTGTCAGAAGACAAGCACAGTGCACGTAGAGACTAGCTACCGGAGACTAAAAACATTCTCGGGGGAGCTCCCTGTCCCTGCGGGAGAGGAAGATTTTGACACTTGGGTGGAACAGGCATTACAAGCAGTAGAGGCATGGGAGGTGCCTGAAGCACAGAAAAGACAACGAGTTTTAGAAAGTTTGAAAGGTGCCGCGGCAGAAGCGGTGAAGAGCTTCCGTTTTGGAAATGCAAACTGTACAGCTCAAGATTGTCTGGCCATGCTGCAGGAAGAGTTTGGACAGCTGGAGAAGGTGACAGAGATGGTCTACCAATTTGAACATACTTTCCAGCAGTCGAATGAGAAACTGTCAGAGTATGTTAGAAGGTTGAACAGGCTGTTATGCAAGATCGTCCTGAAGAAGGGAATGCTGCCTAAAGATGCAGATGAAGCACGAATGAAGCAGATCATGAGGGGAGCGCGGCGCTCACACCCAGTCTGGCTGCACCTGAAAACCTCAGGAGGAGGAATGTCACTAACCTACTCTGATCTAATAAAAATTATTAGGGACGAAGAGGCGCTGCAGAGAGATCAGCAGGTGGCCAGGGTGAAGGTCACCCCTGTACCAGTGTTGGTCAGTTCAGTCAAGAGCCCGGAAAGAGATGCAGAAGTCGACACTTTGAAATCACAAATGTCCCAAGTGTTGAAGATGCTGACCTCTTTGATGGAGAAAGATCAAAGAAGAGCAGAGAAACCAAGTCCAAGAAAGGAGTTGTTCCCGAATACCTCAGAACCAGCCTCCATTCAGGACCGAGAAGAGATGCTATGCTACAACTGCGGGGGCAGTGGCCACTTTGCCAGTAGGTGTTCCAGTCCCAAGAAGAAGAAAATGGATAATCGCCAGCCGGCGGGAAACTCCAGAGGGCCCCGGTGAGGGAGTCAACCGGGTGCCCATCTCTTTCAGTGAGCTCCAAACTGAATGGAAGGAAGCAAAAGAGAGGGGACAAGACCCCTCAGAAGGAATCTAGGGTCTCTCAACCAAGATACACACCAGAGAAAGGGGACAAGACCCCTCAGAAGAAATTTAGCACTCCCAAGAAGGAATGTCTACAACCAAGAGACAATAACATCCCTCAGCGGGTTTGTACTCCCATTAGGGTGGGGAAGGTCAATGCATACCAGGCTCAAGAGAGAATAAAGTCAAAAACAAACTGGATGAAGACAAGTCCTCAGAAGAAAGTGACCTCAACCCGGCCGTACCCAGAAGAATTGGTCGGCCCGTCCCCCACTGTATCTATCCAGGTGGAAGAAGTATATACAAAGGCCCTCCTGGACACTGGAGCTCAAGTGACTTTGTTGTACAGAGACTTCTACGATAGGCACTTAAGCCATTTGCCTATACAGAAGATAGAAGAACTGGAGATATGGGGCCTGGGAACGCAGAGGTTCCCCTATGATGGTTATCTGCCCATAAAGCTGACATTCGACCCCTCTGTGGCTGGGAAGACAGAAGTGTTCGACACCCTGGCAGTTGTGTGTCCTAGACCACCCGGGGCCAGCAAGATGTCCCTCATCATAGGCACCAATACGGATCTAGTGAGAAGACTTCTGACCCCCCTGGTGAAGATGAGGAGCCATCAAGATCCAAACATCCATCCCATGCTGAAGACAGCCTACCAACGGTTAGTGTTGGAGCAGAAGACCCCAGGAGAGGGGATAGGGAAGGTGTGGAGACTGGGGAGAGAAGGAGTGGTGCTGCAGCCCGGGCAGGTGGCTTGTCTCAGGGCCACTGTGAAGCTCACCTGGAAGCAGCCTGGTCCCTTTGTCATGCTGGAATCCGACCCAAGGGAAGATCACTCAGGCCTGGAAGTGATACCGGAAGTGATTCCAATCAAGGCCCTGAAGAAAGCCAGGGGAAGAGTCCCGGTGAGTGTGAGGAACTCTACAGAAAGGGCCATAGAGATCCCTGCCCGGATGCTGTTGGGACAGGTGAGTCCTGCTGTCCCAGTCAGCTGGTCAGAAGTAAAGGGGACGGGTGAAGAAGGAGATGTTTGGGAAAAACTTTCCATGGAGAACCCGAATTTACCTGGAGCCTGGAAAGAGAGAGCCAAGGCCCAGCTGACTAGATGGGAGAAGATTTTCTCCAAAGATGAGTTCGATGTGGGGTGTGCGAGGAGTGCTACCCACCGCATCCGCCTGTAAGAAGACAAACCGTTCAGGGAGAGAGTCAGGCGGGTTCCGCTGGCAGATCTGGAGGATCTGAGGGAACAGCTTGCAGAACTGAAAAAGACTGGGGTGATTTGAGAGTCCAGAAGCCCTTATGCCTCTCCAATAGTGGTGGTCAGGAAGAAGAATGGGTCGCTGAGGCTCTGCATTGACTACAGAACTCTCAACAGGAGGACCACCCCTGATCAGTACACCACGCCAAGGATAGAGGACGCCTTACAGAGTTTGTCTGGAGCTAAGTGGTTCAGCGTGATGGACCTCAAGAGCGGGTACTATCAAATTCCCATGCACCCAGAGGATAAAGAAAAGACCGCTTTCATAACTCCTGTGGGGTTCTTTGAGTTTAATAGAATGCCTCAGGGCCTATCTGGGGCCCCAGCTACTTTTCAACATCTCATGGAGAAGACTGTCGGAGATATGAACCTCATAGAAGTCCTCGTGTACCTGGACGATGTCATTGTCTTCGGGAGAACTTTGGAGGAACATGAGGCCCGATTGGAGAAAGTGTTGAGAAGGCTTAGTGAAGAGGGACTAAAGCTTTCCCCTGAGAAGTGTCGGTTCTACCAGTCTTCGGTGAACTATCTGGGACACATAGTGTCTGAAAAAGGGGTGGCTACTGATCCTGAGAAGTTGGAGGCAGTTACCTCCTGGCCAAGACCCACAACAGTCACCGAACTTAGATCTTTCCTGGGCTTCTGCTCCTACTATAGGAGGTTTGTGGATGGGTTTGCCCGTATTGCCAAGCCCCTAAATGAACTGCTCAAGACTGAAGGGGAAGAGGATGGCTTGGGACCCAGAAGACCCGGGGAGTCGGTTCAAGATCAGTGGACCCCCAGGTGTGAAGAGGCCTTCAGAACCCTGAAGAGGAGCCTCACCACAGCCCCAGTATTGGCCTATGCTGATCCCACCAGACCATACGAGTTACATGTTGATGCTAGTCATGAAGGCCTAGGTGGAGTGCTCTACCAAGAGTATGAAGAGCAACTGCGACCAGTGGCCTATGTGAGTCGGAGTCTGACCCCCTCGGAGAAGAACTACCCCACTCATAAGTTGGAGTTCTTGGCCCTCAAATGGGCAGTGGTGGACAAACTAAGAGACTACCTCTATGGGGCAGAGTTTACAGTAAAAACAGATAACAACCCTCTGACTTATCTATTCACCACTGCCAAGTTGGATGCCACAGGACACAGGTGGCTGGCTGCATTATCTGGGTTCAACTTCAGTCTTAAATACAGACCAGGGACTGGAAATAGGGATGCAGATGCCCTGTCCCGAAGATCTCATACCATGGCTGATGACTGGGAGGACTGGACTCAGGTAGCACCGGAGGGAGTGCGAGCCCTTTGTCAGGGGGCTGAATTTCAAGCCAGAGGGGGCTCCAGAGCCGAGGAGATAGGAGTTACCACAGTGGGAGTCCCAAAACACTACTGCGGGGTGACTCAACTTGAAGAGGAATGCTTGCCGAAGCTGTCTAAGAAGGAGCTGAGGTGCGACCAATTGGAAGACCCCATGGGGAGATTGGCCTTTGAAGCATTGGAAAACGAGAGTCCAGAGAAACTTCGACATCACCCCTCCAAGGAGGCTCGTCTGCTATGGAGGGAGCTAGACAAGCTACAGGTCCATCAGGGAGTGGTCTACCGAAGGGGCCCCTCTGATGACTCCGAGGATAAATGGCAGTTGTTTCTCCCAGAGAAGCACCGAGAGACTGTGCTGTTTGCCTTACATGACCAGCATGGTCACCTGGGAGCTGAAAGAACCTTCCAACTTGTCAGAAGCCGGTTCTATTGGCCCTGTATGAGGGCTGAAGTGGAGGAGTATTGCCACTCCTGTGCACGATGCATCCAGAGGAAGACTCTACCCCATCAAGCTGCCCCAATGGGCCACCTACAGAGTCAAGGCCCAATGGACCTGGTATGCATTGACTTTCTCTGCCTCGAACCCGATTTGAGTGGATTGGGAAATGTTCTGGTGGTAACCGATCATTTCACCCGTTATGCACAGGCGTTTCCCACCAGAGACCAGAAGGCTTCCACTGTAGCTAAGGTGCTTGTAGAAAAATACTTCGTCCACTATGGATTACCACAGAGAATCCACTCCGACCAAGGAAGGGACTTTGAGAGTCGCCTGATCCGGAACCTACTGGACTCCCTGGGAGTGGAAAAGACCAGGACTACCCCTTATCATCCACAAGGAGATGCCCAGCCTGAGAGATTTAACCGGACTTTGCTAAACATGCTTGGGACTCTGGAGACAGAGAAGAAGCAGCATTGGAGTCAACACATATCCACTTTGGTGCATGCCTACAATTGCACCACCAGTGATGTGACGGGTTACTCTCCCTATCGCCTCATGTTTGGGAGAGAAGCAAGATTGCCAGTGGATCTGGCCTTTGGCATTTCTCTAGACTATACCTCTGCTACCTCCCACAAAGGATATGTAGACAGACTTAGGTATAATTTGAAAGCGGCCTATGAACAAGCCCAAGCGGCCTCAGACCAGAGAGGGGCCCGAAATAAAAGGAACTATGATTTGAAGGTTCGAGTGCAAGACCTGCAGCCTGGAGACCGTGTTCTGCTACGCAACCTAGGGATCCCAGGGAAGCACAAACTTGCTGATAGGTGGAGGTCTGAGCCTTACGTTATTTGTAGGAAACTCCCTGGACTACCGGTGTACAAGTTAAAGCCAGAGGGGAGAGTGGGACCCTTGAAGACCTGGCACAGAAACCACTTACTCCCGCTTAAAGAAGCAGTCAGGATACCTCCAGTGAGGAACCTACCGGAATCTGTTTCCATCTTGGATACTCCCAGACCCAACACTCGGTCTCAGACCTCTCGATCTAGAGGTGGACAGGCTTCTCAACCAAGTGAAGATGGGAGAGGAGAACTGGAGTGGCTATGGCCTTCCCCAACCCCGGAAAATCCCACCATAGACCTTCCACCCACTGAGGATATGCAGGATGGGACCCTGAACCCAGAAGCTACAGAGTTCATTCCATCCAGTGGCGTGCCTGAATGCTGGGAAGATATTCCGGGCCTGTACTCAGATGAAGAAGAGACAGAGGCCCCAGAACCAGTGACGATGTCAGAGAGTGTTCCTGAAACAAAGCCTGTGGCACCCAAGCCTGAAGTCCCAAGGGAGCAGAGAGCTCGCAGAGTCGTGAGACCTCCCATGAAGTTAACCTACCCTCAATTGGGAAAGAGCTCAGAGGACTCTGTTACCACCGCTAGAAGAAGTACCGAGTGCTCCAATCCTTCCACTGTTCATTTGGTGGAGGGCAACCCCAGCTCACCCTCTGGCACAGTTAGGCAGGCCACTCATGCCAGTGTGACCTGTGGGACAGGGAATCCCACCTCTGAGTTTTGGTGGCAATTCCCTGTACCAACATCATACTCCGCACTCTCTAAAATGGTTCAGGAATTTTGTCGAAATGTTTATCTTTGGGGACCAAAGAGTTTTAGTGGGGGGAGTGTGTAGCGGGGTGTTCCCCTTTAATCAGAGACAGGAAATTCCAGAGAGAGGGGAGTCGGGGGGAAGGAATATAAGGAGGGGGCGAGGCCTAGCTCTTTCTCTTTGGACACGGGGAGGCAGAGAGAGAGACACCTGTGCGGATCTGTGCTGCTCCAGGCCTGAAGCCTGGGGCCTGTGGAGCGAACCAAAGAGCCTTCCACCCCTTTGCGATCCTGGGTGGCATCCAGACTCATCTCGTCGAAAGTTGTCTGGATCGGGGATCCGATCGCAGAAGCCGCTGTGGACGAGGACCGACACAGCCGGTGGAAGTTCCGGACTGAGGGAAGTGTTCCGGAGTGGTGAGCGAGCGAAAGCTCATCTTTAAACTGTTACTTTTATACTTTGTGCCTACTAGACTTCCGAGGCCTAACACCTCCGGTGAGGGAGAATTACCCCCCCCCCCCTATTGGATTACAAATACATGGTTTTAAATACTTCAAGTGCACCACCTTTACAGATCCTGTGCCGGTGAAGATTTGTGTTTCTTCAAAGACTGAGTTTCATGGTTAGGGATCAGGCCTGATCCGTTAGATAGTTATAAGTTAGTTATCACACCACAGGGTGTTTAGGTAACGGTCGCCCCACGTGGCGTTCCGTCCCCTTTCCATTGCTGGTACACACACACACAGTATTGTGATTTATAACTGCAGGGACCTGCTTATGTGTTGTGAACCAAATGTTTCATGCATGTTATCCCCTTTTATCTTACCACTAGCAGTAAAGTCAGTTATTATTTACAACATTGTCTATGAGTCTGAGTTATCAATCCACACACCCACATTTAAAGCATAAGTGATTGTTTATGTGAAATTGCTGTGGGTTAACTGTGCCAGAGCGGGTAGAGCAGATTGCCGGGGGGTTGGGGAAGCTGTACTCAGGGCCCAAATCAAAACTTGCGGCTCTCTTAAGTTGAGGGTATCGCTACATCATTATTTACTGTGTTCTTATTGCGGTATTTCCGAGTCTTAAATTTGATGGGCGTTATTGTATATGAGTGTAGTACTGTTCTTCATTAAGATTCCGAGTTCCTTTTTATTGGTTTCATATGAGGATGGCGGGCTGGGGGGGGCGGGCTGACCTGGGCACAGGATGATCCCGTTAGGGGCGTCCAGGTGGGGTGTGACTTCCCTGAATGCCTATTTTTCATTTTTTTTTTTTATCTCTTGCTGAGAACATTGTGACATAAACAATTGGAAATAACCCTTTGTCATGTTTAAACAACAATTTTTTAAGATTTTCTGTACATGTCTTGAATTGAAAAATAAAAATTTATTGAAAAGAAATGCAAAAAAAAAAAAAAAATCAGTCTAAAGATGTTTTAGACACATGCAAAGATGTTTAAGACCTTTCACTACAAGAATTTTTGATTTTCAACATCAATGACTTACTGAATATCTCTAAAGGAGAAACACAAGGCGTGGGAATCTTAAATAAATGCGTTATTACTATGTACTTTAGCCATTTATCAACCCTGGGGTCATTCTTTTACTGTATTTTTAAATATAGGACATTTGGTACAATAGTTTTGGTGGCCTTTTGGGTGGGAATATTTCCTGCTTCTTTTTGTTGGTGAACTTTCAAGAGGCAAGATACATTTTATATACGGTATATCACTTCACACATATTAAACACTGAGACATGTATCTTGCTGAGCTACCGTAATAAGCACTTTCTGAAACTTCCTTTAGGTTTTACAACAGATTATGGGAAGATAACTATCCTTTTCATAGCATGGATGAAAAAATCTTAGTGACCCACCCTTTTAGGAACAGTGATCCTCAGTGGATTGATTTTGTAGAAATCCCAGAACTACAAATAGTAATTATTACCCGTATGGGTGGTAATTTTGACAAAACTGATACTTTAAGTGGGAAAGTAAGATGTTGAATGTAACCTTTTTATTTTTGACATCACAAACAGGCAGAGGTCTTCTTTAGAATGACAAGCAGGGTGCTGTCTATCAGTCATCTGTAGATCTGGGACCTGCAACTGTTTCTCCTACATCTTGAATTGGTACATCTACAGTTGGCACCTTCCTTTCTTCTTTTCAATTTATGTATTTGCTGTTGTCACAAGTACAATTTAAACTGATGAGGTACATGCCTCATTTATTTTCTGGAAAGTAAATAATTCTATGCACATGCTTAGCACATGCGGTATATGCTCTGTCTTCTCGTCACTAAAACCAAGCCAAACGTGTTTTCAAATTGCCTAAGCCATTGTTACAACTTTATGTCAAATGCATCATACACAAACAAACCCAGAACCAAAGATACAACATAAAAAAAAGTCAACAGTGATTTATAATATAATAAGGAACTAGGAATATTGATTACATACATATGAAACCAGGGAGATCGGTTAAATACAAGTAATTTTTTCCCCAAATTGTACTTAAAATACAAGGAAATTGTGAGGGATGCAACTACATTCTTGTTGCCAATGATTTTCTGTCTGTGTTAATGAGACTCCGCTCCAGACAATCCTTTATTTAGAGGCTCAAACAAGCAGAACCAATGCTTAAAATCTATTCCATTACAATAAAAAAAAACAAGGCATAGCAATAAAAAATGGTCCCAATTTATGTGATCTTCTCAGTGGTGCTGAATGTGTTAACGTACATCAGCTGTGATATTGCTACAAACATAATGAGATATTAATGAGCTCTGAATATATCCCGAGCTGCAAATCTGGTTACCCGTAAAATATGAAATCAACAGAATTCTTAGACTATCCATTCTGGTTATAGCACATCAGAAAAAGTACTCATACACAGAGGACAGCTCAAGGGAAATTCAGTAATTTCTCTTTCACTAATTGTTTTCAATGCAAAAGTTGTATGAATTTCAGAAAGTCTAAAAATAATGGATTATAATGGAATTTGTTAACACCCTATGAACTATGAGTCTTTCACTGTTAAACCTCATGTACACTGCTGATGATAAACGGACGTTTAGGAACAGTTGGGCGTTTTAACTCTCCTCTATGTTATCTTATGTGTACATGTACGCTCAGTCCTTTATAGTCATTTAGAGGCAGTTGAGTTTAGTGCCATTTTTTTTAAAGCAAAATATTGTGTTCAGGACGGAAGTTTATTGGCATTTAAAACGCCAAATGCTTGTAACAGCGCGCAAACGTGGCTAAACGCGGTAACTCGCGTTTAGCCACGTTTTGTTTTTAGGCGTTGTCAATGGAGATACATGTCTGACCATTTACAATGTAAACAACGCTTCCAAACATGGCTAAACACGCATAAATGTGGCATGTAAACGCGGCACAACGGACGTTTTTAACCGTCGGTTACGAGCTGTCAAGTTTCAGCATTCAGGAGATGTTTTTAAACGTCCTGTGTACATGAAGCCTAAAGCCGTGTACACACGATAGGTTTTACCGATGAAAACAGTCCGATAGACTTTTTTCATCGGACAAACCGATCGTGTATGGGCCCCATCGGTCTTTTTTCCATCAGTGTTTAAATATAGAACATGTTTTAAATTTATCCGATGGTTAAAAAAACGATAGCAAATTACTATCGTCTGTGGGGAACTCCATCGGATAAAAAACCTATGCATGCTCAGAATCAAGTCGACGCATGCTCAGAAGCATTGAACTTAATTTTTCTCGGCTCATCAGAGTGTTTTACGTCACCTCGTTTGGAGCGGTCGGTTTTTTGACTGATGGGGTGTAGGCAAGACTGATGGAAGACAGCTTCATCGGATTTCCGATGGAAAAATCCATCGGTTTAATAACCATAGGAAATCCGATCGTGTGTACAGGGCTTTAGAGTAAAAGCGAAGGCAAGTCACGTAGAGCATTTTCGGGTGGGCCAAGCCTTATGCCGCGTACACACGACCATTATTCATGTCATGCAAAAAAAAAAAAAGTTTTTCTCGTTGTGATTCTTCTCAAGCCTGCCTTGCATACACACGTTCATGAAAAAAAAGCTCGAACAAAGCGCGGTGACGTACAACACTATAAAGGGGAAATTCCATTTGAATGGCGCCACCCTTTGGGCTGCATTTGCTGATCCTTGTGTTAGTAAAGTTTGGTGAGAGACGATTCGCGCTTTTCAGGCTCGTGCTCTTCAGTCCGTTACAGCGTGACGAATGTGCTATCTCTATTCTGAGCGCTAGTTTTACCAGAACGAGCGCTCCCGTCTCATACTTGATTCTGAGCATGCACGTTTTTTTCACCTCGTAAAAGCGTATACACGACCGTTTTTCACAACGTGAAAAATGACGAGAAAAAATAGAGCAGGTTCTAATTTTTTTCGGGCAGTTTTCTCGTCACGAAAAATGCTATGGAGCATACACACGGACGTTTTTCATGACCAATCTAAAAAATTGCATTTTTCTCGTCATGAAAAACGGTCGTGTGTACCCAGCATCAGCCTTAGGCCAAGCCCTATGCACATAAATGTGGTATATATGTACCTCTGTGCTTTCTGAATGGCATCTCAATGTACATGTACAAAGTTAACAAGAATACTTGCCCTTCAGTGCACCATGTGCAGCATGACTGCACTGTGGGTTGCCCTAAAGAAGTGCAGGTATAGTTTTAATTGCATTGAGACACATTAAGGGCCCATTCAAAGTGAATGGGCTTTCTTACCACAATAAGCAACGATATCCAAAAAACACATTAATGAGCGCCTAGGATTTTACAATTTTTTTTAAACTTTGCATCATAATTTTTCGGCACTGCTAAATGTTTTGCAACTAAATCTTGTTGGTTGTACATCTGCCTGTCCTGGCCTTTTAGTTTACTACTGTACATCCTGAAGAGAATGATGAAAACTTCCATTAGTGTCAGAATATTACCCCTCCAACTAATGGGAGGTCACAGAATGCAAACATGAACCTACAGGGATAACTATCAGCTCAAAGGATGGTCACCTCACAGTATAGAGGGAGTATAGGAAGTGAGGCCCTTGTAGCAAAAATACTAACTAGCAAAATTATGTATAGCGTTTTTGGAACTGTACCAAGAAACAATATGGCCCTGACCAGTGGCGGCTGGTGCTCAAAATTTTTGGGGGGGCGCAAACAAACTGAAAAAAAAATCAATTGCCGCCACTGTGCCCATTAAATGCAGCCACTGTGCCCAAACGCCACCAGTTTGTCCCCTCAAATACAGCCAGTTTGTTTCCATATACAGCCAGTGTGCCCCCATATATATATAACCAGTGTGCCCCCATATATACAGCCAGTGTGCCCCCATATACAGCCAGTTTGTCCCCATATATATAGCCAGTGTGCCCCCATATACAGCCAATTTGTCCCCATATATATATAGCCAGTGTGCCCCCATATATAGCCAGTTTGTCCCCATATATATAGCCAGTGTGTCCCCATATACAGCCAGTTTGTCCCCATATATATAGCCAGTGTGCCCCCATATATAGCCAGTGTGTCCCCATATATATAGCCAGTGTGCCCTCATATACAGCCAGTGTGCCCCCATATACAGCCAGTGTGCCCCCATATACAGCCAGTGTGCCCACAAATGCAGCCAGTTCCCCCCCCATATACAGCCAGTTCCCCCCAAATGCAGCCAGTTTGTACCCCATATACAGCCAGTCCCCCCCATATTCAGCCAGTTTGTCCCCCATATACAGCCAGTTCCCCCCATATTCAGCCAGTTTGTCCCCCATATTCAGCCAGTTCCCCCCATATTCAGCCAGTTTGTCCCCCATATTCAGCCAGTTCCCCCCATATTCAGCCAGTTTGTCCCCCATATACAGCCAGTTCCCCCCATATTCAGCCAGTTTGTCCCCCATATTCAGCCAGTTCCCCCCATATTCAGCCAGTTTGTCTCCCATATTCAGCCAGTTCCCCCCATATTCAGCCAGTTTGTCCCCCATATTCAGCCAGTTCCCCCCATATTCAGCCAGTTTGTCCCCCATATACAGCCAGTTCCCCCATATTCAGCCAGTTTGTCCCCCATATACAGCCAGTTTCCCCCATATTCAGCCAGTTTGTCCCCCATATTCAGCCAGTTCCCCCCATATTCAGCCAGCGTGTCCCCCAAATGCAGCCTGTCCCCCCCCAGCCTTGCACTTACCTTCCTCGGTCCGCGCCGTCCTCGATGTGTTCTCCCGCCCTCGATGTCGCTTCAGCCAATCAGGTTACCGGAAACCAGATCCGGTGAACCTGATTGGCTGAAACCTCCACACAGTCTTCTCCAAGGAACGCACCCCCGTGCGTACCTGGGAGGAGTTTTTGGAAGCCGAATACAGTGTGAGAGCTGTATTCGGAAAGCCTATCAGAGCCGCTGGCTCTGATAGACACTTCCAAATCCCACCCACCGCCGGCCGCCGCTCTAATTCATATGGCCGGCGCTCACCAGGAGGCCGGCCATATGTATAGTGGGCAGCGCGGCAGCGGTGACAATACACAGATTCATGCAATGCATGAATCTGTGTATTGTCTTTCAGTGGCGGTGCGGGAGCGAGAGGGGGTGGCGCTCCGGCGCCCTCTATGGACGCACCGCCACTGGCCCTGACCTTCACATACTAACAAATGCTCTAAATAAACAGTTTTCTACACAACTTTTAACAGTGATGGATTTTGGTACATGCTGCTCTCTGTATCCTCAATAGTTCTTGAGCAATCAGTAAAATCTAGGACAAGTGATTTGTAAGCTGTGGTGTGCTTGGTTAGACATCCCCAGGTTTTGACACATCCGGCTCTGACTGTTTTTCATTCCTCGTGTATAACAAGCTGCAGCGTGACTTCCTGAATATGTATGCATACAAAGGGAGCTTCCACTGCAATATGAGCCCCTTTAATCATTAGTTTGCTTTTCAGACCTTGCTCCTTCTAAAGCTGGGTCTCCTTTTATTCTCAGTTCCTGTGCACATCTACTAGTGTGCTCCCATTCTTTCGGGTCTTTCCTTACATTTGATATGCTAATCAATCTGGTTAAGGAAAGATCTGTTCAGAAAAAACTTCATGAAAGCTGACGTTCTTGGTTTTCTAATTTAAATACCATGGAATTTAATGAGAAAGGCCACCTTCTCTTACTGGAGCTCAGTCCAGTAAGATTCATGTTTTTCTGACATCTAAGAAAGTGTCTTGAAAACATACGGATTGGGTGTACTTAATGTGAGTGATGAACAGATTAGAAAGACATACTGTATATATATCCAAACCTAGATACCTAGAAAAACTGATTTTGCCATTACTTCGGAAAATGGTAGTTGCAGGCCTATCTCTGGTCTCAGTACATTATAAATCATTGACCCAGAACAAGCACGAGGCATGTAAAGTTAGAAATCCCAATCTGCATTCTTGCTACAGGTCAATTACTTCCAAAGTAATGAAGCCACTAGAAACAGATAAGTACAGAGCATTTTCAAAAAAAGAGGTTAGCAATGGCAGCGTTCGAAGATTTAAAGGTTAAAAAGTATAATACAAAGGTTAAAAAGAACGCGTGGAAACAAAAAGTGTAGCGCTAATCAAAAAATGAACAAGAATGCATGACGCACTCAAATGAATATATAAAACAGTGCAATATAAAAAAGACTCAAATATTAAGTAAGAACAGTGAAAAGTCCTCATATATACAAAATGTCTATAAACGAAATACAAGTGAAAACTTGTGCAACTGAGTGTCCTAAAGTAATTAAAAAATGGAGGCAATGGTGAAATTCAAAGGTGAGTGAAAACTTTGAAGGAAAAGTGTTGACGGTGAGAAGATGAAGAGAACCACCACCAATAGGTAAGCAGCTTACCAGATAGTTTGAACCCAGAGGAACATATGTTCAGTGGGTCAAACAGGCTTGGTGTGGTGGAACCACGATGGAACCTGGACAATCTATATGCTGCAAATTGCTGTGCTGGAAATGGCCAAACATGAACAGGGAGAGAGAAACCGCAGAAGAAAGATGACCTCTTAGCAGATAACCTCATATGCAGTTGTGGTCCGGGAATAAGAGCAGGTAGGTATCATGTAATAGAGAAAAGAAACAGCCACATAGCGTAACTCTGTATGTAAATCAAAATTGAATGTAGTGGAAACACTTACATTTAAGTTGATATAAAAGGGCTTTGCAAAGAATGTGGCAACAATGGAGTCCTCCCAAAAAAAAAAGAACGCGTAAACTAAAGTAAACCACAGCAGCCAAACTGGACTTTACTATACACAGGTCATGGATGAATTCTAAATGGTTGCTTTTGCTTGGATTACATTTGTAGAAGAAGATGATCACACAAACTGAAAACGCCATCTTTAAAAAGCTTTATTTAAAGCCAAGCATAGACACAGGAGACTGACCTCCTGTGATGCATTTCTCATTACATTACACTGATATTGCTTGTTGCATTAACCTGAACAAACATGCAAAAGCAATACAGTCTTATTTGTGAGACTAAACAACCATTCTCTCTCAACTTCTACATCACATACAAACATGCATCAAAAGGGACAAGATGCATGATACTAATAGCTTCCAAAAAATGTCTTGATGTCTTACGTAGGAAAGGTTTATTTAGAGGATTCGTTCAATACACAAATGCTCAGAGAAGAACCAAATACTTTGCACTACACCACAATAAAATAAAAAAACAGGTTACAAACTGTATTTGACTTCAACCTTTTAATTACGGTACTCTGCTCTGTTGGTCTCCTTTTCCTACCGCCATGGATGTCAACACTGGGCAAACAGGGAGGGGTCAGGACGGCACGGCAGGAGGACGCTCGTATCATCCCCATACCAACTTGGTATACCTTGTTTTACGATCTGTGTGAGTACCCCAGAAGGGGATTTTTGCTTTAGTTAACCTCCCTGGCGGTAAGATTCTGGCAGATTTTAGGTGCTGAAAGTGGTACCATTATTCTGCATGGAAATTTGGCGTTTTATTATGTAGGCCTGTAATTCTTAGGAATAACTCACTTAAATCTGTCCAAACCAGAGTCTAGTAGACATCCCGGGTATGATAAAGTTCAAAAAACAAAATCATAAATTATAATATAATAAATAACTATAAAATAATTATAACAAATAATAATAAAAGTGTTTTTCAGTGTTTGATGACGAATTTCCCCACAAATCGCTATCGCTTAATTCTGCGAGTGATTCTAATTTATTATCGCTGTTTTCTAGCTGGTCTAAAACCACTTTTGACATAAAGGGAAACTTTTTGGTTGCTATGGACAATCTCCAAATTCCAGGCAGAAAGAACAGTGTTTATTATATAAAAGTGCATGCAGGGCACTGGCCAGACCTCTAGGGACAATGGGGGTGTGTAATTTTTTTATACAGTACTGTAATCATCAGTAAGATTACAGTATACTGTATGTGTATTGTGTTTTAACTTTTTTGAATTTGGCGCCGATCTCCGCCCCCGTGCGTCGTAACGTCGCAGGGAATGGAGCTCGGTGGCACTCGGCACTGTGTGAATCGAGCGAGGAGACACGGCTCGATCACACAGCGGGGAGGCATCGCAGGATCCAGGGGACAAGGTAAGTAACTGTGCCTGGATCACTGCGATGCAATCCCGAGTCTGGCTCGGGGTTACCGCATTTGGTGCTGAAACTTCACCCCGAGCCAGACTCAGGAATACCGCCAGGGGGGTTAATAAATTGTTTAAAACTTTTCCTTTCATATATCCCAGATGCATATGCTGAGGAACCCAGGAGCCTGATACTATTAAAGAGCCCAGAGGTGGCTCACATGCATGCTTTGACTTAGCTTAATTGCAAAGACGCACGCTCCAAGGTGAGCGTTCATTACCTTAGTGCTCTAGCACGTTTTGGATCACATAATAAATCGTTTTTGAATTACACGGACTATCATCACGTTATCAGCAACGCAGCTGGATGTTATTCATATACACATGAGCACTTTGTCATATGACCTGAACCACCAATTTTTCCTGTATTGTTGTTGTTCTCTTTTTAGCATGGTCATTAATGACATATTAGGACACTATGTAACAGCATGTTTGATGCATTGTTTACGCTTATGTTTTTTTGAGCACAGTTATGCACCAGGCACTTTAAAGCGGAGCTCCACACAAAAATGGAACCTCCGCTTTTCGGAACCCTCCCCCCCTCCGGTGTCACATTTGGCACCTTTCAGGGGGAGGGGGGTGCAGATACCTGTATAATACAGGTATTTGCACCCACTTTGGGGCATAGACAGATTCTGCGGGGGTCTACATCACTTCTCGTCCCCCCCCCACTGTCTTCTGGGAAACACACAGTTCCCAGAAGATAGCAGTCACCAGCTAGGCCGCACTGCGCGACTCGCGCATGCGCAGTAGGGAACCGGGAAGTGAAGCTGCAATGCTTCACTTCCTGATTCCCTTACCGAAGATTGCTCGGCTTCGGCTGCTGACATCGCGGGCACCCTGGACAGGTAAGTGTCCATTAATTAAAAGTCAGCAGCTGCAGTATTTGTAGCTGCTGGCTTTTAATCTATTTTTTTAGGCTGACGTCCGCTTTAAGTGAAGTTTTTATTGTATGCCATATGCATTTATTTTATGTATGTGAATACCATGTGAAACTATGTGTAATACCTCCAAGTTATTAAATCAAATAGGAAATAAATAAATAAATATCAGATAATCACTTATCTGATATTTATTTATTTATTTCCTATTTGATTTAATATCAGATAAGTGATTATCTGATATTTATTTATTTCCTATTTGATTTAATAACTTGGAAGTATTACACATAGTATCAGTGTACGCTATTATTAATATAATTTCTTAGCACAGCGTATCTAATTTATTCACTGGGCAAACAACGGCAGGGTTTTTTCATAGGCTTGGAGATGCATCCGGAACTATCGTTTTTAAATCATAAATTATCATTGTTCACATTTCAGGCAAAGCCAATAATGATGACATAATATGTGGCGCAACATAAACTTCAAAATTTGTTATTAAAAAAAAAGAAAAGATAATTTGTTGTTCCTATTTGATCCAGTTCAGTGCATAAAATATTTACATGATGGGTATTGCCCATCAATTATGTTTTAAATATATAAAATAAAATATATAAAATATTTAATTGATGGGTATTGCTGATATTTCATTCACTTCTAAAACACAGCTGGAAAAAAATAAAAAAATTAAATTAAATTAAAAAATACGTTTAAGTTTTAAAACACTATTCTTCTTTTGAGAGTACAGATACATTTGCTGTTTTTTTTTTCCAGATTCAGCAGTAAAGAGTTAACGGGATTGGCTAGTGATTCCAGCGCTACTTATGCATGTATAATATTCAGTACTATGAACAACACGCAAGAACCAGACGAAGGGGGGGCTCGTGATATGATTTCCAGAGCTACTAACAGGCTGTCTGGATGCCTCCCCTCAACAATGTGCACTTGCTCTCACTCGCTTGAGTATTGATTTTCTGCTGCCCGCCTTAGACCCGGACTGCAGTTTAAGCCTTGTGTCCTCCACGTGACGCTGAGCAGAATCAGATTTTCCTTTTAGTCAGTTCGATCAAATTTTCCTTCCTAGAGCTTACAAGGCACACTTGGGACCTTGTAGTAATTGCCTCCCAACGCTGAACTGCTGATACCTTTATTGGATTGGCGTACTGTTTCAGAGGCCTGTGTTTAACGTGCAGCGAGCCACAGCAATGCAAACACCTCTAGTGTTTAAACAAGCATCCATTAGGGCCAGGAAACATGGCGGTGCCAGGCTATTATGCGCTCTTTCAGCATTTTAACCCTTTGTAAAATAAAAAAGGATCTTTTTTTTTATTTTTTATAAGAGCTTAATGCTGTTTACTTCCTGTTGCGAGCAGTTTCATTGGAAATCATCAGGGTGCACAGTACCATTTCCCACCTGCTGCTGAAAACAAAGCCATGAGTGCATGGGGCTGCTGACTGTCTTTTCTAAGCAGACGCTTCCAATGAAAAACTGTGGTTCTAGGGATGTGCTGTATCTATATAGATAGATATTATGTTGTCTATTGATTAATCAAGATAGAGCACATTTGCTTTTCTTCAAAGGACATGATGTTATGTTTGTGTCTTCCTATTTTGTTTCTGCTATTGGTTGTAAATAGAGAATTACGGTACTAATGGCGATTGAAATTGTTAACAACTATGTCTTTTTTTTTTTAACCACTTGACCTCCGGAAGGTTTTAACTGGCAAATACAATTTTTATCATTTCTGTTTCACACAAATAGAGCTTTATTTTGGTGGTACTTGATCACCACAGTTTTTTTTTTGCAATATAAATGAAAAAAGCCAGAAAACAAAAAACAAGTTTTATACTTTCTGTTATAAAACATATCCAAAAAGTTACAGCGTTTACAAACTATGGTATACATACTGGAATTGACGCAGCTATAGACGATATACTGTAATGACGGTGATCAGCGACTTATAGTGTGACTGTGTTAGGGTGGTGGGCAATCTGGCGCTAACAGACACTATCTGGGAGGGTCACTAACTGACACCGACATCACTAGTGAAACTAATACAGTGATCAGAGACTGTACTTTACACTGTACTAATGACACTGGCTAGGAAGGGGTTAACATCTTGGGGCAATAAAAGTAGAGGTCTGCCCACTGCTGTAAAACTTAAAAGCCAGCAGCTGCACATACTGCAGCTGCTGACTTTTAATAATCGGACACTTACCTGTCCTAGAGTCCAGCGATGTCAGCATCGAAGCTGATGTTTCCATTAGCTGTCGGGTGCATGCCGCCTCCATTGCGAGTAAGGGAACCTAGCAGTGCATCCTTTTGGCTTCATGCTGGGAACCCTACTGCGCATGCGCTCCACTCCACTCCTCTCTCCTACTGGCCCGGCGACAGGGGGAGGAAGAGGAGGGAGCCCCAGCCGTGACATCAATACCCACGGCTGAGGCTCCCGGAAGTGGGGAAAGCATACCTGTGAAAGATGCCAAATGTGGCACCGGAGGGGGGGAGGAGTACAATGAGCTGAAGTTCCACTTTTGGGTGGAACTTCACTTTAAGAATGTGTGCTTCTTTTACTTTACTATCTGGCTGATGTTTTTTGATTTTTTTTTGCAGTGGTAACTTTGCTTTGTTCATGAGAACAAGATAATTGTTTTTGCTGATAACTGGCTAATCAGGTAAAATCTTATGCCGTGTACACACGATCGATTTTCTCGACGGTGAAAACACCGTCGAGAAAATCGTCGGGAAAAACGAGGAACGGCTTGGTCCCCTACACACGGCCGGTTTTCCAGACATTTTTTCTCTTGGTCGAGAAAAACGACTGTGTGTAGGCTCCCTGGCAGTGTTTCCCTATGGGAAAACTACCGCGGAAAAAATGCCGTGAATCACGACGAGAAAAATTAGAGCATGTTCTAATTTTTCTCGTCGTGATTCTTGCCATTTTTCTCATCGGGAAAAATGATGAAAAGCCCACACACGGTCGTTTTTCTCGTCAAAGAGAAAAAATTTAATTTTTCCTGACGAGAAAAATGGTCGTGTGTACGTGGCATTATACTGTGCTCATTTATCAACGTGTTTAAAAAAAAAAAAAAAAAAAAACCTGTGTTGTCCATAGCAAACAAGTAATTTTTCCCGCTAATTTTGTAACTTAACTAATTTAAGGCAACAGATTTTTTTGGGGTTTTTTTTGGAACAAAAGGGTAATTTTCCGACACTTTTTGCAGTCCCTGCTGCCAGCCCTGTTGGCTCCTTCCTCCTTCAGGTGCCTCCTTTAGCAAGTTGGGTGCTAAGCAGTACCCGTGCATGCACACTCCCACATACCACCCCCCCCCCCACAGTAGATAGATGGTGGCGATTCACTGTGAATGTGCTATTTGAATGTGCATGATGTCTGACCTTATGGAGGCAAGGGGAAGGAAAAGCCGGGGTCGCTCTGTCCGATTCTCCCGGCGAGCAGACAGAGAGACATTCTCCTCCCAGCCGCACAGGAACAGGTAGTGTGTCCTGAGACACGATTGGCCAGGGAGTCTGTCTGTCCTGCATGTGACCAGCAAATCAGTGATCACGTAATAAGGCTCAGTGTTATGACCAAGTCAAAGAGCCACAAGGAGGCTTACATACTTTTTTGGAAGACCCTATAAAACTGAACTTTTCCTATCATATGCAGAGGGCGCTAGGGAGATAATTTTTAGGTAACATTTAAGCCTGGTACATGCAATGAAATTATCGGACGAATGATTGTCTGTTTTTTTTTTTTGGATGCTAGTCTCCATATTGAAAATGAAGAGGTAACTACAGTTAAAAAATTCGCGCAAGACAGAATAAAAATTTTCGGAAGTTATGTAATGTGTTGTATTGTATCTGTATTGATAAAATGAAAATCGTACGGTACAAAAAATTTTTTTGTGTTTGTCCCTTTGGATAATTTCGGGCGAAAGCGGTTAGTACAGATTAGATCGGATCAGATTATCGTAGGGTCGCTTCAAAAGCGGTATTTTTTGTAAGATTTTATGATCGTGTGTACAGGCCTTTAACCTTGCCTGTATTGTGCTGGCAGATCACATTATCTGTTGCAAACTAGATTTGAACACTGACTGTCTTAACAAAGGGTTAAAGATCTAGAAGCCAGGCTTCTGCATTGTATGCTAATGGGGGAAACTCAGTGTGCCCATCTTTGTCAGTGAGGACAGATTGAGTTTTTAAGGTCTGCTTCAGACAAACAACTAAAAAGCCAGGAAATATACATATTTGTAAAAAATTATTTTAGGTATGCTAAGTGAATGGGAACACATAACAACAAACCCCCCCCCCCAAAACATGTATAAATTAAAAAAGAAAAAAAAAACAAGGGCAGACTCGATGGAGTACTTGGTCTTTTTTTCTGCCATCACTCTCTATTTCTATAGTGGGATTTTCTCAAATTTGACAGCTAAAGTGTCACTTTAAAGCGGAAGTCAAGTGGGTGCAAATATCTGTATTATACAGGTATCTGCACCCTCCTCCCCCTGAAAGGTGCCAAATGTGACACCGGAGGGGGGGAGGGTTCCAAAAAGCGGAACTTCCATTTTTGTGTGGACCTCCGCTTTAAAGACCCTACAGAAGAATGAATAATCTGTCAGAAATTAACTTCCCTCTTAAAAAGGATCTTCACACTGTAAACGAAAAATTAAAAGCCAGTAGAGCTTCAAATACTGTAGCTGCTGACTTTTAAAAACACACATGTACCTGTCCCAGGATCAAGCGCTGTGCTCACGTGACCTGGCTCTTCGTTCTGTCTTCGGGTCCAGGCACCGGCATCTTCACTATGGGTGGCCGACTAAGACTCCTTGCGTGTTGCACCACATGATTGGTCCCGCAGTCTCCTGGGACCTCTGACTTGTCCTAAGAGGCTGCGGGGTATGGGAGGGGGGAAGAAACTTCCACTTTATTCGTCTAGGCAGCCGAAGCGGAAGTGGGAGCGGGTACCTGTCAAAATCAGATACTCATTCCACCCCTTTCTAAAAGACACTCCAAACATGGGAGAGGAGGGTGGGAGGAGGAGGAAAAGCAGAACTTCCCCTTTTGTTGTGGGCTGACAACACATGAGTAGTGTAGGTCCTCCCATTGTCATTTGCTAAACTATTCAAAACCTCACATTCTCAGATGTCCACAACATAAAGACTGTTTTGTAGTCCAAGACAAGAAATGGGTGGGTTAGGTGTGCATACTCACCTGCGCATGCACCTGACACCAATTACATGCAAAAACACAGTGGGGGTTTCTGGAAATTAGCTGCTGGAGACAGCCCCATTAAAAGCAACGAGAGGCTGCCAACTCCCACAGTTAATCGTGGCCCCTCAAATGTAATCGCTCATGGACACAGACTGGCTGCGATTAGCTATGGGAGTTGGCAGCCTCCCATTGCTTTTAATGGGGCTGCCTCCTGCAGCTAATTGCCGGGGATGGAGCTGCCTCCTGCGGGTGATCACCAGGAACCTTCAATGTGGTTTTCGCGTGTAATCAGAACACAATGCTTCCAATTGTAAATTTAACTGACCAAAAGGCAGCAAATAGGAGAAGTTCATTGTTAGGATTTACATACACTCTAAAGCCTCGTACACACGACCGAAAATCTCGTCGTAAAAAAAACCTGTAGTTTTTCTCAAAGAGATTCTTGCCAAGCTTGACGAGCTTCTTGTCAAGCTTTCCTTGCATACACACTGTCAATTCCAAATCTTGTCGTTGGAAAGCGCAGTCATCACGTACGACGGCAGTATAAAGGGGAAGTTCGATTTCAATGGCGCCACCCCTTGGGCTGCTTTTGCTGATCTCGTGTTACCGCGTGTTAGTAAAAATTTGGGGAGAGACGATTCGCGCTTTTCAGTCTTCGTGCTTTCAGTTCGTTTTAGCGTGACGAATGTGCTATCTCCATTACAAACGCTAGTTTTACCAGAAGGAGCGCTCCCATCTTATACTTGATTCTGAGCATGCGCAATTTTTTAAGACTCGGAAAAGCATACACACGACCGGTTTTCTCATCGGGAAACAGGCCGACAAGAATCTCGACGAGAAAATTGAGAATCCTGACGAGAAAATAGAGAGCAGGTTCTTTATTTTTCTCGTCGAGATTCCCGGCAGTTTTCTCGACGAGAAACCATACACACAAACGATTTTCTTGGCAAGAAAGCTATCTCGGCAGTTTTCTTGTTGTTTTTTGCCAAGAATATCGGTCCTGTGTACGAGGCTTTAGGCATTTGACAGATTTGTCAGAATGTGGAGGCCCTGAATGATAACACTGGATGACACTTCATTTCAATTCTGTGGGCCTAAATACTGCGCAGAGGACTGAAAGTGATGATGAAATGTGTTCATTTTGGGAACAGAGTCATTCAGAGACAAAGCTGTACCTTGTGCACATTAATAAATAAAGACAAAAAAAACATAGAATAAAGACAAATAAATGCACACTGTACTAAATCTGTCATAATGCCCTAAAGTGTATGGGGGTATAATAGCCTTCTGGATTGGGGTACATATCTAACACTAGTGTTAATACCATAACACGCCCCATCCTATTCAGACAGTGGTATTTCAGAACAGCATTAATTTCTGCCTGATTGGAACAGGATTCAGGAAGACTACAACAATGTGAATAATCAAGTTTCTTTAGACAGAAATGAAATGGGAAAAGTGAATTTTTTTTCCTATAATATTTCTTCTCATTTATTTGCCAACTTTACAAAAATAAGCCAAGTAGAACAATCTGTGTTTAATTCACAGAAATTCTTAGTTAATATTGAGTTAATACTTGTGTTATTGTCTTGTGCAACCAGCAAATATTGATGAGTGTTCTGGATGTTGTTCAATTAGGAATCAGAAACAGCATATTAAAGAACATTTTTTTCCACTGTCATCTATCTTGCCTATATGTATGGTTTAATTCCACCGAGTGCTTCAACATTGAAATAAAATATGTCAATAATCTTAAGAAATGTGCACCTGAAGCGTGAAAAATAATTAGCTCCAAAGGGGCTTCAGAGTTTTTTCATTGGCTTTCAGAATCTGATATTTTAACAGTTCGCTCAACTCAAATCTTCCAGAATAATCACGCTTAACAAAGAGAAATGTAATTTTATTTGAATCTTTTTTATTTATAATTTATTTCTAAAGGTTACAACATTTGCCCCAGTTAGAAAAAGTAAAAAGGAGAATAAGGTTTCTTTGCTGACGATTGGACATTCCGACAACAAAACCGTGGATTTATTTCTGACGGATGTTGGCTCAAACTTGTCTTGCATACACACGGTCACACAAATGTTGTCGGAAATTCCGAACGTCAAGAACGCGGTGACGTACAACACGTATGACGAGCCGAGAAAAATTACGTTCAATAGCCAATGCGGCTCTTTTGCTTGATTCCGAGCATGCGTGGATTTTTGTGCGTCGGCATTGGGTACACACAGTCGGAATTTGAGAACCAGCTCTCAAATTTTTGTTGTCGGAAATTCCGACAGAAAATGTCCGATGGGGCCTACACACGGTCGGAATTTCCGAGCAAAAGCTCCCATCGAACATTTGTTGTCGGAAATTCGGAGCGTGTGTACGCGGCATAAGGCTGGGTTCACACTGATACGACACGACATTCATCCGACTTTCATCCTACTTTGCTCTGCGACATCAGTCCTACATTGATCCTACATTGGTCCGACATCCATCCGACATTCATGAACAGGATACTACTTTGATCCGACATTGTGCTAGTCTGACTTGTCCTTTGACCAATCAAAACAATCCCAGGGTGAGATAAATTCCTTTTACTGCTGCTGTAATCACCATGTCGGATGTCAAATGTCGGATGGTTAGGACAAGGATCCTACTTTGATCCGACTTCAATGATATTCAATGGGCTGAAGTAGGATCAAAGTCGGACAGAAGTAGTACAGGGAGCATTTTTAATGTCGGACCGACTTGTGTCGGACCAGTTAAGACGGCTCTCATAGGGATTCATTGATTTTCACACGTCATGCGACATGAGCTCCTAATGTCGGAGCGTTTGTCGCCCCAGTGTGAACCAGGCCTTAGAGTAGTATGAAGCCTCAGCTCTATTTCATATAATACATATGAATACTTAAAATTCTTGCTACCAAATCTTGGGTGCATAAGTTAGTACAATGTTTCCTAAACAAAGTTTTTAACTAGGAATAATATTGCCCCCTGAATCGTTTCTGTAGATTTTGATCTCCCAAGGACATCTGTTATGATAGAAGGAAGTCCATTGTATTTGGGTATTTAGTTATTGTGCTGCCTAGGCCTTACTAAATGATGTCTCCCTTTTCTATAGGCTCCTTGTGTCCTGAAATATAAACCATCTTCTAAATTTCTCTTTACGTCTTTCCATCTCCTTATCTCTAAGGCCTCATACACACGACCGATTTTCTCGGCAAGAACCAGCAAGAAACTTGCTGGCAGAGAGGTCTTGCCGAGTAAATCGGTCGTGTGTACGCGGCTATCGGGTTTCTCGTCGAGAAAACCGACAAGAAACCTCGATGAGAAAATAGAGAACCTGCTCTCTATTTTCTCGTCGAGATTCTCCTCGGCATGTTTCTCGACGAGAAAAGTGAGTGTGTGTACACTTACCTGTCCTCCCGGAAGCCCGCGCATGTTCGAAATGAATTCGACGCATGCGCGGTAGCTTCCTAGGCATACGTAGGGTATACCAAGATGGCGGCGACGGCATCGAATGTGACGAGCGCATGCTCGACGTAGTCGATGACGTCACCGCGTACGCTCCATTCAAAGAACCGCGGGTTCTTTGAAACGAGCGTGTGTACACTCGGCCGGGACAAGTTTCTTGTCCAAGAATCTCGTCGAAAAAAACGACATGTTTTTTTAAACGAGAATCTCGGCCGTGTGTACGAGGCCAAAGGATCTCTAGCTGAATTCAGCCACAAATATACACAGGTAGATAGAGAATGGAAAGGCTTCTCTAACACATCTGTACAAGGCAGCAGTTCACAAGTGGCACCATAAAAATATGTCTCAGGCAGGTACTAAGACATGGGTATATTACCTAAAGGCATTCCAGGTAGCACCTGGGACTTGGCTTACCTTTCATACTTTAGAAAGCAATGTGTAAAGTAAGAAAAAATTGCCTATTTAATGGTATAGGGAAGTGGTCATAACACTGTGACCCAGGGGCCAAACGCAGCCTTTTGCTTACCTTTATCCGGGGCCCTTGGGGTACTATTCCTTCCACTGATACAAGGCACTATTTCTCCCACTGACACCAACAATGGGGCACAATTCCTTCCACTGATACTAATGATGGGGCACTATTCCACTGACACCAATGATAGGGCACTATTCCTCTGACTGATACCAACAATGGGACACTAATATTTCTCCTAATACCAAAGATAGGACATTATCTACTCCAACTGACCTCAGGACATTTTCTACTCCCACTGACCATAGTTCGCACCCATCCCCCCCCCAAAGTCTGAAACACAGTAAACTGGCCCTTTGTTTGGAAAGTATGGAGACCCGTATGGAGAATCCTCCAATACAGTCACAAGGCGACATTCTGTGATGTTTAAAATATCCACAATGGTTAGCATTACTTTAACCCAGTGGAGCTGACTCTTAGGCCCCTTTCACACGGACGTTCCGTATGTCCGTTTTTCATCCATCCGTTTTCGGATGAAAAACGGACGTACATGTATCCCTATGGGATAGCGGATGTCAGCGGATGAACATCCGCTGACATCCGACGACATCAGTCTCCGCTATGGTCCGTTTAGCATGACGGAGGAAAATCCTACTTTTCCATCCGTCTGCGGATCGGATGAAAACGGACAGACGGTCCGTTTTCATCCGATCCCCCCCATAGAGGAAAGCGGCGATCCGACCGGTCCGTTTCTGCACAGTGTGCAGAGACGGACAAGTCATCCGCCGGCTCAGCGGGGATCAACGGAGCGATCTCCGCTGAGCAAGCGGATATTCACGGAGCGGATCATCACGGGATCCGCCCGTGTGAAAGAGCCCTTACTGTATTTGTTAAGCTGAATGTCATAAAGGTGTTTACTCAAAATACACAATCATGTGTGAGGAAAATGAAAAAAGGGGAGTTTTTTTAGTATCCAAAGTGACTGCAGCTTTACATTATTTACTTTGCAAAGGCAACAGCCCTTTTTTAGTGTCCTTCACCCCAACCTCCCCAGCCCTTTCCACCACTCAGAGACCTTGTACTACTACTCTACCACTTAGGCATTGCGTTATGTAAATGGCCAGAGGAAATCTAGCCACCAGCTCCTCCTCCATTTACAGAAAACAATGCATTGTGGGAGAATAGCAGTATGAGGTCTCTGAATGGTGGATGGGGCAGAAAGTGGTGGATGAGGGGCAAAACTCTTCACACATGGCTGCTATCAGCAGCCACTTGGGGCAATATCCGGTGTCTATGTAAGTGGCACGAAAGACAGCCTGCAGGAAACAGAATACACACTATTGCATGTAACTTATGAAGTAACTTACATGTTTGGAACATTTTGACATTAAAACACGTTTTTTTTCATGACTGAATGGTTTCATCGTATCAATCAGATTGCGTAGATGGAGGAGCTGATCTACACGACTTTAGAGAATATCTCTAAATTCTCTGATACATGGGAGGCCTGGACAACCTTTAGAAGCTCTCAGTTATATCAAGAGCTATTGCAGGACATAAACTGATTTTGTTTAGGGATAATATAACCCCGGACCTTGGTTGTCAACCTTCCACCACGCCAGTGGTGTAATGCCTCTACATGTCTTGATCAGTGTAAAATGGAGAGGACAGTTGGTGATGACCTTACCCTTTCTCCCTACTTTTGTTCTCCCCCTCTCCCCCTCTTTCTTTCTCCCCCCCTCTTTTTATTTATTTATTTTTTTCCCCAGACCTCTGATGGTACAGGAGTCTACCTATTCTTAGCCTGCCACTGACGGATATTGATGGATGGGGCTGGAATGATTTGAGACAGCCGCTAACTATTGTTTTACTACTTTTACAACCCTTGTTTCAACCCTCCTACACATGCTGTTTACACTTTATTATAAAGGATGTCTTACCATTTACGTCCAGCTCTATTGGTCATTAATAGCAAGGGTTATTTTTCTCTTATTTTTTGGCTGTACCCCCCTCCCCTGGGTGTCTTACAGTTAGGTACCCTCACCTCATTGTAGGATTTGTTTCATGTCTAGACATGGTTCACTTTTCTGTGATTACCTATTTCCATGACTATATATTGTACATGAAATGTATTTTTCTGTATTGCTTTAAAAAATTATATAAAATGTTAATGCAAAAAAACCCCCAAAAAAACATGTTTTTTCACATTCATAATTTTGGTGATGGTTAAACTATATCCACCAAAGTTTATGTTAATAAGAAGCTAAAATTGTATGTCCAGAATATTTAGATAACAAGTTCCCTGTAGCAGCCCATTAAGGTTCTCACTATACTTTCTAATGGAAAATAGAAAGGGAAACCTGTTGTGGGCAACGCAGACAGTTACTGCTTTGATATATAAGTAATACTTTTTAAATCAATTTTGTAATTCAGACATCAGTCATTGCATCATGAATAAAAGAAAATAAAAAAATATATTCTCACTGTCTTTGTTACTTAATGTCACAAATGTAACATCTAAATCTCTACATTTCTTATGTGAACAAGAAGGATGGAGAACACGTGTCCTCTGGGCGGCGTGCGCTTAGTGGTAATGGTGTTACTGTTAGATGTGGTTAAATTCACTTTTCACTTGGTGCTGTAAGAAATATGCAAATTGATCGGTCTCTTCTGCATATTAGCTCAATCTTGTAACCTCTGCTTTGTTTGCCATTTGATGAACCCAATCCATACGTAGACAGTACGATCTTTACTGACTCACTTGTGGTTAAGAGTAGATGAGTAGACCACGTCTAATAAAGCTGTGAAGTAATTAATTCTATCAAATGTTAGAACATGTCTGTGGAACCTGCATGATGTTTGCAATGAAGGAGTCTCTCAGGTTTATCTCATATTCATACAGGTTTATAAAAAGAAACGTTGCTCATACTTCAGTGAATGGACTTTCAAAGAAATCTTCAGGAAATGCTGCAATTTTCCAACTTTTCTCAAAGAATGCGCCTTATCATTGACACAAACATGGATTTTCTTAAAACTACAGATTGTGGTGGATTTTACTTTGCAGTCAAAACTAAAAAGTGACATTTCCATGGACAAAATTTTTAAGGGGAAAAATCTACAACTTCTGTAACGTCATACACTATTGAAAACTATGTAATAAGGATTAAGCCTAGTACACACGGCCGGGAATCTCCTCAGGAAAAAACAAGTCAGTTTTCCTGACGAGATTCCTGGCAAGCTTTCTTGCCGGCCGAGTGTACACACGTACGATTCAACCGCCGTTCTTTTGAATGGCACGAACGCGGTGATGTCATTGACTACGACGAGCATGCGCTCGTCACATTCGATGCCGTCGCCGTCATCTTGCTTCACCCTACCTATGCCTTGGAAGCTACCGCGCATGCGTCAAAGTCATTTCCATGGAGGCAGGTAAGTATACACACGCTCGGGTTTCTCGTGAGGAAACAGGCCGACAAGAATCCCGACGAGAAAATAGAGAGTAGGATCTCTATTTTTTTCGTCGAGATTCTGGCCAGATTTCCCGACGAGAAACCTCAAAGCCTCGTACACACGCACGGTTTTCTCGGCAAGAAAGCTCTCCCAGCAGTTTTCTTGTCGTTTCTTGCTGAGAAAACCGGTCGTGTGTACGAGGCCTAAGGCATAGTTGTACTAAAACAATGGGCATGGCTGTATCTAACTTTTCTAAGTGCTCGTCTATTTGTTGTAACATCACTTTATTATCATGTATGCTTGTGTACACTAGGGATGAACCGAACACCCCCCCGGTTCGGTTTGCACCAGAACATACTAACAGGCAAAAAATTTGTTCAAACATGCAAACACTGTTAAAGTCTATGGGACACGAACATGAAAAATCAAAAGTGCTAATTTTAAAGGTTAATATGCAAGTTATTGTCATAAAAAGTGTTTGGGGACCCGCGTCCTGCCCCAGAGGACATGTATCAATGGCCGTTTTTTCGGGTGCAGTGATTTTAATAATGCTTAAAGTGAAACAATAAAAGTGAAATATTCCTTTAAATTTCGTACCTGGGGGTGTCTATAGTATGCCTGTAAAGTAGTGCATGTTTCCTGTGTTTAGAACTGTCCCTGCACAAAATGACATTTCTAAAGGAAAAAAAGTAATTTAAAACTACTCGCGGCTATTCATGAATTGTCGGGTCCCGGCAATACAGATCAAAGTCATTGAAAAAAATGTTAAGGGTCCCCCCCGACAGTCCATTACCAGGCCCTTTGGGTCTGGTATGAATATTAAGGGAAACCACGAACCAAAAAAAAAGCGTAAGGGTCCCCCCCAAATTCCATATCATGCCCTTCAGGTCTGGTATGGATATTAATTAAAAAAAAAATGTTATTTAAAAAAAAAATGGCATGGGGTCCCCCCAAAAATCCATACCAGACCCTTATCCGAGCACGCAACCTGGCAGGCCGCAGGAAAAGAGGGGGGACGAGAGAGCGCCCCCCCTCCTGAACCATACCAGGCCACATGCCCTTGCCGGGGAATACCCAATGACGTCGGCGGGTGACTCCGCCCTGTCACGTCACCCGCCGACATCATTGGGTATTCCCCGCTTGCCGGGGGAAAGCCGTGGCTTACCCTATGATGTGGACGGGTGACCCCGCCTCCTCTTACGTCATGGGGGTTTCGTGTGGAGTGGAGACTGGAGACTGCAGCATCGATGGACATCGGATCACCGCGGGACATAGAGAACAACGCTGGACAGACTGTATTACATCGCTGGAATGGTTTTTTTATTTTTTATTGTTTTATTTTTAATAAAGGACTTATCCTAACGTGTGTCTGTGTGGTTTTTTACAATTTTTTACACTTTCTTTGTGAAATGGTAGGGGTGCAATGTTACCCCGTTATCAATTCACATAGGGGGGGACCGGAATCTGGGAATCCGTAGACCCCCACAGCCACCGGGCAAGGGTTGTGGGGATGAGGCCCTTGTCCCCATCAACATGGGGACATCCTTCCCATGTTGAGGGCATGTGGCCTGGTACGGTTAAGGAGGGGGGGCGCTCTCTCGTCCCCCCCCTATTTTCCTGCGGCCTGCCAGGTTGCGTGCTCGGATAAGGGTCTGGTATGGATTTTTGGGGGGACCCCATTCCATTTTTTTTTTAAATAACATTTTTCCAAGTTCCCCTTAAAATCCATACCAGACCTGAAGGGCCTGGTAATGGACTGTGGTTTTGCCTGCCGTTTTTTTCAATGACTTTGATCTGTATTGCCGGGACCCGACAATTCATGAATAGCCGCGAGTAGTTTTAAATGACTTTTTTTTTCTTTAGAAATTACATTTTGTGCAGGGACAGTTCTAAACACGGGAAACATGCGCTACTTTACACACCCCCCAGGTACGAAATTTAAAGGAATATTTCACTTGAATTTTTTCACTTTAAGCATTATTAAAATCACTGCTCCCGAAAATACGGCCGTTTTTAAAACTTTTTTTTGCATTGATACATGTCCCTTGGGGCAGGACCCATGTCCCCAAACACTTTTTATGACAATAACTTGCATATTACCCTTTAAAATTAGCACTTTAGATTTCTCCCATAGACTGTTAAAGGGTGTTCCGTGGATTTTCGAATTTGCCGTAAACACCCCAAATTGTTTGCTGTTCGCTGAACGGCCAAACAGCCAATGTTCGAGTCGAACTCATGTTCGACTCGAACATAAAGCTCATCCCTAGTGTACACTAATGCCGTATCATGGCTAGATTATATCCCTATAAGTGAGCAGCCAAACTTTGAAATCATTCTGGTTGTACAGCCCGACACTGGAGCTTTCTGCATCACCGTAGTTTGCCATTATTTTACTCTTCACATTGATGCTTTGATGTCTAAATTAGTAAAGCTGTTAAACAACTAAAATTATGAAGAGCAATTAATATAGCTGTGATTTACAAAGGCTGAGTATGTGCACTTCTTTGTCATTCTGTCAGCAGAGAATTTAGGAGAAGTCGCCAGGCACAAAAGAAAAAATAAAGACCAAAATAACAAGCAGTGTTCAATTCTTCCTTCTTTACACAATAGGGCCAATTTATCAAAGTAATGGGCATGCCAGTTATTACCTTATTCTTGTAAAATACATCACTTTTATTTGGCTTGCTTAAATACTTATATTGTGGCTGGACTGGCAGTAAAAGGCAGTCCTGGCAAATAAATAATACCAGAGCAGTTTTGGTTTTGTGGCCAGACACTGCAAACCCTAAAGAAGCTATGTGGGTTGTACACTGACAATAATACCGATTCAACAGTGTTGTGATGGCCAAGAGCAGAATGTGAATCATTTACTGTGGTCTTTAAATACAGCTAAATTATATTCAAAAGTGGTGCCGCGCTCCACTTGGTCCACCTGCTAATTATGGTGTTCAATGGGAAATGCCAATTGAGCTCCACGGTGCCGTGAGCACAGGGCCCACTAGAGAACGTCGGCCCTCAGGCCACCCTCATGAAGTCAATTTCTGATTGTTTGCTCAGAAACATTCACACCAGTGGCCTGATGGAGGTCATTTTGTAGGGATCTGGCGGTGCTCTTCCTGTTCCTCCTTGCACAAAGAAGCAGATACCGTTCCTGCTCATGGGCTAAGGACTTTCTACAGCTCTGTCCAGCTCTCCCAGAGTAACTGCCTGTCTCCTGGAATCTCCTCCATGCTCTTCAGACTGTGCTGGGAGACACAGCAAACCTTCAGGCAATGGCACATAATGATGTGCCATCCTGGAGGAGTTGGACTGCCTCTTTAATTGACTTGATGCTATACAATCAAGAGATATGGTGTCCAGATATAGCAATGCTTTAATGCGATATGTATTTCTGTGCACTTATGTAGCGGGTGGTTACATTTAGGGGGAAGCATCTGAGTGGTAACTAGGCTCAGATGCACAAATTGTTAGGTTTCATGGACCATTTCTGTCCCTGAGAGATGGTACTGGTGTGTAGTTCCCTGGGGCCTGTAGGTGGTGCTGTTGCCATAGGCCCGGATTGAACCGCAGTACAGTGTTGTGCCTTTTTTATGTCCCCTCTTGGCAGCAGTATGGTGGGGCGGGGAACCTGCTGTGCCTGTCGGGAGAGGACATAAAAGGGGGCGGCCATCTTCCAGTGGGGTCGTCGGTTCCACGCTCAGGCACCTTAGGCCTGGGTGCGTGTGTGTTGCCTCCGGGTGCCCTAGGCCCGGAGGCCCGGTCGGGTTGTCTCCGGGTGCCCTAGGCCCGGAGACGGAGCTGCTGTTCCATCCCAGACACGTTCAGTCTGGGGTGAGGTACTTTGGAGAACGGCCTGGAGCCCAGCGGCCTTCGGCTGGGATCCGCCAGGGACCAAGGCTCCCAGGGATCTGCCTTGCGAGGGGATCCATATCCAGGACGAGGAGGCCAGGGAGGTGACCCTTTCTGAAGACCCAGCGCAGAGTCGTGGTGACGGATGGGGCCTCTGGTAACTCTCCGGAGGGATGTTCTTGTCCTATAAAGGGCCAGTTTACTAACGGAAGGAAGTGCGTGTTCTTTAAGTCACAGTGGCAGTGACACTACGCACCCAAGGTCAGTGGCAGTGGCTTTCATCTTTCTTTTCACCCAGTCAGTGGCAGTGACCAACTTCATGGTCTTTCGGCAGAGACCGTGCGCCAAGCCTGTTCGTGCTAATCAGAATAGGAGAAAACCCAAATTCAAGTTTGTGCCTGGACCTCCTCCCACCTTATCTGACCTGTGTTTGTCCCAACCCGTCTGCTCTCAACAAGACTGTTTATTGTGCTAAAAAGAATAAATAAGAGTTGGACCTTTCAGTTGGTGTGGACAGTTGCTTACTGGGGAGAACTAAAGGCTTGTTTCTGACTACCACAGAAGCGAGTTCAGCACTGGAGGTTTTTAAACACTGGCTGCAAGCAGGCCCGAGAAACTAACACCGCTCAACCTCCCTATTCAGGAGGGTACGGGCTTGTGGTGCGGTGTGCCTCATTCTTTCCTGCGGAGGAGCCAAGCAGAAGAAAAGCAGGTAAAGTCTGGGGTTGGTGCGCTACACTTAGATTTAGTAAAGTGAGCATTTACTATATCATTATCTGTACTCCATATCTCTTGATTGAATGTATGGAAGCAGTAAGTATGGAGCCTGCTTGAACTGAAAGTTCAATTCTGCTATTGGAACTACAAGTGTGACTCACCTGAGTATATATATATATATATATATATATATATATATATATATATATGTGTGTGTGTTTCAATTGTTTCTTTTACGGTTCAGCTGGTTTTATTTTAAATGTACTGACCTAAAATTAGACAAAGGGAAAAGACTATCCATTCATATAAGCGACTAGTCAGTCTATCCCGCTGCTTGAAGAGGAGGCATTAGAGAGTCAGCAGCAGCTGACATATGACAAAGCAGGAAACAAATAAAAGCCTAACACAAGCTTCCTAATTTACTAATAATGCAGCCAAGATAACAGAGTGATGAACACAAAAGCTTGGGAGGTCAAAAAAGTTCTGATCAGGAATCTTTCCATGTTGTTCGGCGGCCTCATTTGTACACTGAATGTGGCTTTATCATGCAGCTTAACAGCTTTGTCAGAGGCATTCTAAGCCATGTTGAGCATTTTCCTCTTTGAGAAAAAGTAAACAGTGTTTGCTTGCAGACATCAAATATTTCCATTTCCACATGACAGACGAGATCTACAGAGCAGTGCTTAACCCCTTCCCAAGTCAATGCAAACCGACGAAAGGCATTGACAGTGAAATAAGCCTTTTTATAACAGGATTGAATGTTTGACAATACTTGATAATGTTGTGCAAAACAGCAATAATCCTTAATATCACGCAGGAACCAATCAGAACATTCTCCCATTGGTTCACATTGGCAGCATTTTGCCTTATCCCACTACTTAGAAATAAGAGATTAGATATTCGACAACACTTAAGCTAGCCGTAGATGGATCGAAAATTGGCCAGTTCAGAAAGGACCTGCTGAATTTCGATCCCTCTATGGGCAGACTGGTGGTCTCTCGATCGACTTCTGTACCACCAGCATGTTTGCAATTTTTTGCTTGATCAGTGTATTCTGATGGTGGATGGGGTTCTCCGATCCACATCAAATTGATTCCACCAACCACAGCGGGTATGACGGAAAGAAAATGAATCATGTATGGCCTGCCTTCGAGTTACTCACCAAAAATGTCCCAATGCATAGACCAGGCAATTTGCCTCGAGTCCTATAAGTACAGTTCATACCTAAACACTGCAGTGATGCGCACACCAGCAAACATTGTACAACACAGCTTCTGGAGTGAACAAACTCAAAGATGAATAAGATGTATCATCTTAGTACACACAGGTGTGTAAAAAATAAACATTAATAATAGAAAGTCAGTAAAGTGAAGAGTTGTGAGCTAATTATTAAAGATGAAATCTAGAAACAGCTAAATGCAGTTAAAGCGGAACTAAACAATCAATCTAACAGTTTTGAAAAACAGTTACATTCCCAGCATGTGCCGGGGATGTAACTGTCACATTGGTTGTGCTCTCAAACAAACTGTCAAACCATTAAATGGCTGGTGTCATAACTGATCACATGTGCAGCACCATGGCAGTTGAAGGTTTGATTCAAGGTTGATCCAAGATGGCAGCTTCCTTGGCAGAAAATGATAGGAGCGCTTAGTTCTTCTTTAAGGCCTCATGAGCACGGGCAGTTTGGCCCATCAGCGTCTGGGAGGCACAGGTAAACTTGCCCTGCATCTAGCCACCATACATGGTGGCTAGATGCAGCTGGCTGCTATACTAAGCGGTACTCACGTTTAGGGCCAGAAAAGACTGGCCGAATTTTAATCAGTGTATGGCTAGCTTATAACGGTACTCAACTCTTCCCATGTTTTTTTCCGCTTAACCTTTAGTTCTGTAGTGCTCTTCATAGTATATACACACCTGCACAGCGAATTTAGCGTTGTGCCACTGTGAACTGCTGTTTGGGTAGCACATGGTGGATCCTGCACTGCCATTTTATTCTCAGCTGGCTGCTTCTTTTTGGGTTCAGGCAGCTAACTCCAACAACATGTCAAACCCATCCCCAGCACGCCCTTTGGACCGCTCCCGGCCACTCTCTTTGCCGATCCTGCAGCCTCCTAGAAGATGTGATGTACAGTATCTCAGAAGGCTATCTTCTGGCCTTGCCTGGAATGGCTGCAGAGGGCGGGCTAAAAATTAAAACACTTCAAAAAAGATTTTAAAAAACAAACAAATATAAATATGTATGCAATTCTGCTTGGGAAGGGGGGAGTATTAAAGAGGAGACTGATATCAAGTCAAATTCTTGCTTTAAGTAAACAAGCACAATGACCAAAGAAGAAGAGAGCGGTCACCTGTAGTGACCAATCAGATCTCAACAAAGTCATGTTAATAAAAGATTGTTGCACTTTGCGTTTGTAGATGTGCAATTGTGTTGATCATGACAAATGACTTCAAAATATTATCGGTGATACAGATGATAAAGATGATACTTGCTATACTAAAACACATCTGTGTCGTTGCATATAAGAATCAACAACAGCTTGCCATGCAGCTCAAGGCTTCCTCCAGGTGCTGTGGTTTCCTCAAACTGTACGGAAACTGTAGAAAGTAGCACATCATTTAGTATTGTTTTGGCTATACCAGTCACTTTAGCATGTCCATTTTATCTAAGAAAATGAACATGGATTTATTTACAGTGAATCTACATCTAATGGTCTATGTAAGTGGCTCTTGGTAATTACAGCCCGACTCCAGCCAATTTTTGGGTTTTTATCTATGTCTTTGTCACCGACCTGGCAGGACAGTGACAGGAAGTGATAGGAAAAGTATGCAAAGGGGATCAGAGACAGTAGCAAACATTATTAGGCAGAACCTAGGCATGACATGACACCATGACCAATCAGGCTTCATCTACTACATTTCTTATCAAGTTAGTGATAGCATTATTGCATCAGGCAACATGTCTCCTTCAACTAAATTCTCTTTTTCAGAAAAGAGTCCTTTAATTCTATTGCAATGTCAGCTGATCCATGTGCAGCACCAGAAGAAAGGTGGACAGGACTGTAGAGTATTAAGCCTCATACACACGATCGGATTTCCATCGGACAAATCCGTGGAATTTTGTGCAAAGGGCGTTGGCCGTGAACTTGTTCTGCATACAGACGGCAGAACTTTTTCAGCCAACATTCACAAAACTATGTGGTTTTTCTGCTCTTTAGCGCCACCCTTTGGGCAACTTCTGCTAATGTCTTATGGTTAGCATTGGTTCGGAGCATGCGTGTTTGTACTTTGGATTTTATTCCGACGTACTTGTGTACACACGGTCGGATAATCCGACGGCACACATTTGTTGTCGGAAAATTTGAGAGCATGGCTATCCCACATTTGTTGTCAGAAATTCCGTCAACAATTGTCCGATGGAGCGTACAAACGGTCGGATTATTTGACAAAAACCCTGCCATCACACAATTGTTGTCGGAAAATCCGATCGTGTGTATGGGCCTTTAGACAAGACAACCACGGGTTGCAGGAATGAAATTCACACGACTCCCCCATCAGCACAGACAGTGCTGACAGGGGAATTCCTCCTACTGAGCCATTGTCATCTCCTGGTGGGTGGTAGGGGAAGCCGTCCCCACCGGGAGAAGACAGTGATTAACAGCCACTAGCGATAATCGCAAGTGAATCTGGCAGGCTGGTTGTATCCAAGTTGATCGATCGATCAACTTGGTACATTGAGCCTACCAATACACAGTTCAAATTTCAGCCGGTTCATGCTGAACTGGCCAAGATTCGTACCGTCTATGGCCGGCTGGCACCCAAAGGTATCACTTTCTTAATTTGTACATACTAAGACATTGAATCAGGCACATTTACAAGCTTGTACTCCCTATCAGGAATATGTAACTAAGTAAAACCAAAAGTAAACAAACATAACTTTATAAAGATTTCTGATTTCCTTTTCATTCATCTCCAAATAAACTCGGCACCTGCAGACTCATAAAATGCTTGTTAAAAGGAATTCTATGGCATAATTTTGAAACATCGGTATTGTAATAACAATACAAATAACAGTTATTTTAGACAATCAAATACAAGCTTACTTGAAAAACCTCAAGTCATATTGTGAGTTCTGCCTGTCAGACTCGTGTAACACGTTCAGTAAAAGAAAGGTGCATTTTCCCCGTTGTTGGCTAGATCTTTTTCAGTATGCATTTTGGTTGGGCTGCAGATACCCTGAGCTTCTACACATTCATCTTTTTCAACACCTTGCATTATATCTGCTGCATTGTTATTGAAAATTGGGTAGTATGTAATCATAATTAAAAAGACTGTTAATTTGGTTGTTTTTGGCTATTGTTTTTAAAATGATATCTAACAACACAATCGCAGATCAAGCAAAGTAAATGACGCAAGCGCCAGTGATATGCTTAAAATAAGAAGTTAGTAGCGTGCAAACTACAGGATTAATTTTAATGCTCATTTCAAAATTGGACAATAAAGACCAACTCAGTATGGAAAGGGGACAAAATACAAGGATCTGCATCACTAGGTATGAAAATAGGTAAATGGGTAAAACAGTAGCTGCCATTGCTACATCAAAGTTCAAGAGTGGTGTAACCTGTCCTTGCAGTTAAGCCTGAGTTATCTCTATGTATTTCTTTTTCCAGCTTTGCAGATTAAAGCATATAACAAGGAAAAATTAAAACAAAAATACTACATGCCTGTACATCTCTGCAACACATGCTGCAAGCACAGAAAAATAGCTGTTGATGCGCTATCTCTGAATGCCTAACAAGGTGGTGTCAGCCCTGACTGCTTCCTTTCTGATGGATTACAAAGAACACTCCTCACCTCAATAACTCCTCCTTGTGCACAGGCAAAGAACACAGGAGGTTATTAGTTCATAGATTTTTGCAAAATCAACAGGCATTTTTCGTACTTATTGAACAGATATAACACTTTCAGTGGTATATATATTAAGCAGACCAAAAGGAAGCAAATAAATAAAATAATAAGATCATTGTTAGGGTTTACATACACTTTCAAGCTAAAAAAAAAAAAAAATCCCTACAGCTTAAGTCACATTACTCATCTGTAATTGATTTTAACATTGATTCTGGGCATGCGTATTTGTACTTCGGACAAAAGTCCGATGGATTTCTGTACACACGGTCGGATTTTGCACCATCGGACTTTTGTTGCCGAAAAGTTTGTCCATTTGCAGAGCGAACTTTTGTCCGATGGAGTGTACACACGGTCGGATTTTTTGGAAAACTTGCTCATTTTGAAGTTTGTTGGCAAAAAGTCAGACCATGTGTACGGGCCTTAAAGTGGAAGTAAACCCTCCTATACTTTTCAGGCAAGGAAGCTGCCATCTTGGCCTCTGTTTAATCTTCAACTGCCATGATGCTGCGCATGTGATCAGTTATGACACCAGCCATTGGATGGTTTGACAGTTTGGTTGAGAGCACAACCAATGTGACAGTTGGCATTCCAGGCATGCCGGGAATGTAACTGCTTTTTGAAACTGTTAAATCGATGGGTTTACTTCCGCTTTAAGATTGTTTTAGATGTTCACAATGTATCCATTGTCAGAACTTTTATTTTTACCTTTGGTGTAGTGAATGATTAAAGTCCCTGTCAGTTTTTTCTTTGCTGTCTGTGTTCCAGTAGGGAGATTTCCCTCATCTCCTGTTCTGGAGACATGACAGGAAGTGAAAGGAAATCCATTCAAAGTGAGGAAATCCCCATTTAGAAAGATGTCACCAGAACGCTGGAATATTTTCAATTACGTCTTGTTCAAGTGACATCTGTAAAGTTTTGTATTCCCCAACACTTCCTATTTTGGTGCCAAAGGTCAAACGATCACGAGACAAAGAAAGAAGGTAAAATTTCAAACAATCATGGCACTACATAGGCATAGAACGGGCAAACATTTCAGAATTCAAGGGTATCAATACACAATGTTTGCCAATACCATCGATACTTCCTTCAGTAAAAATGTTGCTCCATTGCATCCCCCTGAAGAATTTACTTCCACTCAGGGTGGGTTTTTTACCCCGTATCCAACAGCAGTACGCTGATGGCACCAGGTGCCACAGGAGATGCCCATAAGAAGAGCCCAGGGGATACCAAAATGACCATGACCAATATGGAGATGACACATCCAAACACTAAAGCCTCGTACACACGATTGGATATCCTATGGATTCTGATCCGATGGTTTTGTCCATCGGAAATCCGATGAAGCTGACTTACATCAGTCTTGCCTACACACCATCAGTCAAAAAACCGACTGTTCCAAACGCTGTGACGTAAAACACTCCGATGAGCTGTGAAAAATGAAGTTCAATGCTTCTGAGCATGTGTCGACTTGATTCTGAGCATGCGTGGGTTTTTTATCCGATGGACTTGCCCATAGACGGTCGGAATTTGCTATCGGTTTTTGATCCATCGGAAAAATGTAAAACATGTTCTATTTTTTAAAACCGATGGAAAAAAGACCGATGGGTTCCATACACGATCGGTTTGTCTGATGAAAAAAGTCCATTGGACTGTTTTCATCGGTAAAACCGATCGTGTGTACAGGGCTTCACAAATACCTTTCTAGTATAGCCCTAGTATATCTACTAGTTGTTAGATTTGAAGATGTTTACTGTGCGTAGTACCCCAAAAAAGGTTCTCAAGCCCTTTGTGCTAGCCCATGGACTTTTGTGCCTATAATAAGTCATTTATAACCGTGTGCCTTGTCATAAACTAGAGGTACTAATGACAATTAGAATTGTTTCAATCACACAACTTGATCTTAATTGGAAATATTTGGTTCATGCTGCTATGTTCAAACAACTTCACCAGATTCTGATTTTGTTCTGGCAATTAAAGCCATTAAGTCAGCAGACAGACAGCAGGTTATTCTTTTGCTATTTGACAAAGCAAACCTTCTTTAACATCTATATGACAGCACCATAATTAAACATAATCAAATACAATTTATGTGAGGTGTTGCATGTTTTTCTATGCTTCACTGGAGAACAGCCTCTGATTGCCACCAACATTTGTTGTTTTTTTTATTTTATTTTATTTTAAGCCACCCTGAATACTGGAATTCACAATAAAAACCATTTCTTTGAGAATGTTTACAGGAAGCGTTCTAGACCCATCTTCATGTACTTTCATAGGATTAAACGTAAGTCTGAAATTATTTTTAAAGCTTGAACAGATGACCTGACCGTTCTCTACTGCAGTCTGAGCAACATGTTTAGGGTACCTGCCTATGATTGGACAGTCAAGGAGCATCAAGTCTGATGAGCATCTCTCTGCTCTTTACTTCTGTCAGAATGTAAGCAGGTTGAGTTTAATGCTGCCCCAGCCAGGAGGGTGAGAATTAACTTGCATCTTTCTTTGCGGGCTTTCTTGGGTCTAAACCCCTGGTCCTGTGTTGTATAAAAATAGGGACAGGGGTCTGATCCGTAGATGTACGTCTCATAGTCCTTTCGTCCAGACTACTGCCGATGCAGCTATGGACAAAGAGCCCTCTACAGTGTACGGGACCACTGAGATCTACAAATCACGATACCAGTCCTGGAGAACTGCCATAATGGACTCTATCCTGTGAAGGTATGCTGGGGCAGTTACAAAGCCTGAGGCGCATGGTGGGACCCCATTCTATTACTGGGAGTGAGGTAGCTGAGATACGCTGGACAGGTGGAGAGGGCAAAAGTTTAGCATTTCCCTCCTAAATGCAACAGTGACCGTGGTGGTGTATATCGACACCAAGAGAGTTACCTAGAGTTCAGTCATCTGTTCAAGTAAGGGCGCCCCATGTGTGAGGCAGTGACCCTAGCCAAGGTGCCTGGTGTAGCCCAGAAGAACCCATCTCGGGGTAGACCTCTTATGTGACCCACACTTGGCTCCCAACGAGGAGGGGAATTTGGAGGAACATTGGAGTGACCCCCTCCTACCACTAAAAGCATATTCCTTGTCAGTGCATATGTATGAAGGAGAGGCTGCTTGGCCCCAAGTTCTGCCCCTCCATTTCCCAGTCAGTGTCTCTTTTTGAGGCAGTCCTAAGAGCTCATTAAGATGAGAACCATTTTGGGAACCATTGTTCATCCAAAACAATCAGCTGATATTGCAGTGCACTATACAGAGACAAAGGTGTATATTCCAGTCAACTGGAACACATTTTTCAGTAAGCAATGAAGTCTGTTATTAACCTCTCCTTCTAGGTCCTATTCACACCTGAGTGTTTTGTAGCTCGAAGCTCTAAAATGCTCAGCATCCAAATCCTATGGCTTTTGATTGCGCCTTGAACCATGTAGATTAAAATAGTAAATGAGCTTCTATTTGAATAACAAGCTTCAAGCATTTTGGACCCAATAGACTTCCATGGGTATGCCTGAAAAAACCTACATAAAACATGTTTTTTTTTTTCCCTAGTAGCTAGCTTTACATTGCCTACAAATAATAATAATAAAAAAGCTCCACCAAAAATGTGCAAACACTTAAAAAAGCCTGTAAAAATGACTAAAGATACTCAGCTGAAGTGTGAATGCAGACTAAAGCCTTGTACACACGGGACGATTGTTGGCCAACCGAGCGTCAGATTTTTGTCTTAAGGGCGTGTGCCAGGATCTTGTCTTGCATACTAACGGTACACAATTGTTGTGCCACAAACACGAACGTAGTGACGTACTACGAGGAATTTCAGCTCTTGAGCGCCACCCTTTGGGCCCCTTCTGCTAAGTTCTTGTTTGGTGAGCATTGATTCCGATCATGCGTGTTTATACTTTCGACTTTTGTGTGGCGGATTTGTGTACTGACCATATGAAAATCAGACATGCAGCCGTTGTCCGCCGAAAATTTACTAGCCTTTTATCCAACATTTGTTGGCCGAAAGTTGGACAACAATTGTCAAAAGGAGCGTACTAACGGTAATATTTTAGGACAACAGTCTGTCAACAGACAATCCCCTGCCAACAATCGTATTGTCTGTACGAGGCTTTAAAAATGCTATTTGCCTAGCTTGCATGCTCACCCTTTTGCTTGAAACTTTTCAATACTTTGAGCAAGATCTGGTTCTAGTATGCAGATCAGCATGCCTGACTATTGTTTGACTTTCCTGATTTGCATACGTGTTCCAGAATAGTGATGCAAAGTATAGAAGCTAGTCAGCATACCAGGCAGGCTACAGGGATATCAGCCCCCGTATTTCTAACATGCCAGATTTATTTTAAGGCTGCCCATAGGTGCATTTTTATTCGGCCAGCAGGCTGGATAAAAAAAAAAGCAAAATGGATTCCCCCATCCACACAATCAAGATGGACGGACGAATCCTCTCCAATGAGACATGTATTCGGACAGTGGGGACTCTCCACAAAAAATTGACATCATTACATCAACTTCTGTCGAGAAGGAGCAGCCACAAACTAATCAAAAATTGTCTGGTCCCTGCTGAGCCGGCCGAATGTAATCCATCTATGGCCAGTTGAAAGGCCTTTAAACTTTATACCTTTGTTTTCCAACTTTGAGGAAAAAATAATGAATAATGAATAATGAATAATTTTGCAGGAAAAAAAATTTGCATTTATTAAAATTTTCACAAAAAGCCTGCAAAGTTTTGCACCTGTGATCAGTGGATCGTAGGTGCACTGTCAGGCTCCTGCAGACGCTTACTCCAGCTTTCTTGCTCGTACCTCTATTAGAAAGCTGGAGGAAGTGTCAATGGCCATTCATTGAGTCACTGAGAACTAATACGTCTGTGGTGTTGGCAGAAGGGACTTGTAGTTTATTTCTTCATGGAGCCTGCAAAGCTGTGCCAATTTTGAAATGTGATAGAGGCTGTGGGGGAGAGGAACCCCTGCCAGCTGTCAAGGGAGAAAGGGGGGGGGGGTGGGGGGTGGTGCCATCCTAAATACATGTGTATTGTGTAATATGCTCCAAAAGGTGAACTTTGCCTTTAAGTCTGTAGATTCAGGGCCTATTCACGTTAACGTGTTTCGTCGCACAGTAACTGCATTGTACAGTGACATGTTAAACACAGTACTGAAATGAAATAAAAAAATAAAAAAAACTCTAATAATGAACATGTGACATTTCTTTGGCATATCATCAGAGGCTGGCACCCCATACACAGAAGAGTATACATGACACATGATGGGGTGAGTCACATGATACAATCTTATCGGGGGTTATTTTTGTAAATTAAAATTGGTATGTTTAATCAAAAGTTTCTTGTTTTTTCGTTTTTTCCACTACAAAGGCAGCTGATCTCATACCCACTCCTCCCCACACTACCTAATAAAATCAGCCTGGAGGATTCTTTCAAAGGATGACTGAACCTTCTGCAATTAGGACACAAATGTTGCCCCATTAACTATTATGACTTGATCACTGTGGTTTATTTCCCTATAATACTATTATTACATTTGAGGAATAGTTCTATTTTTTTAATTTCACTCTTAAAGCTGAACTCCAGCCAAAAACTACTTTTGACATGTGCATTGTAAAAATAAATCTTCACTTATGAAATGTGTCCGGTGTATTTAGGCAGCAGAATTTTGTACAACTTTTACTTTCTCTCACTCTAGTACAGTGTAGTTAGCACCAAACATCCAGCACTAAGAGTTTTATTTTTGGCTGGGGTATTCAGATTAAAGAGCTCTTTGATTGGAGAAGGGAATATCATAATGTTTAGCTGCACCTCCTCCAATCACAGAGCGCCTTGCATTTGTTGAAAAGAAAGCAAGATGTTTACTGAATGGAGGAGCTGGAGTGTGAACAACCCAATGTGATCTGAGTACTCCAACCGCAACTGTAAAGCCAGCCATACATGGATTGAAATTTGTCAGTTTCCTCAGGGACCTGCCAAATCTCGATCCATGTATAGGGACAATGGTTTAATTGACTTCTGTAAAACCAGCCTGTCGGATAAAAGCAGCTCAATCAGTGCCATCGGCTATAACCGTCAGTGCTGAGCGGAAAACAACCCCCCCCCCCTGCCAGGTCCGCACTTACCTCATCCAGGTTGCGGGCTGCTTCCCCAGCTTCTCCTCCCAACTAATCCAGTCTTAAGACTCACTTCTTGTCCTGATTGGCGGGGAGGAGAAGCAGGAAGACAATAGCAAATGTTGATTTGCTAATGTCACAAGTGGGTCGGCTCGGACGCAGTGCTCTGCTCCCGGAGCCCAACCTTTTTGAAGCCAATTAGAGCCCCATGCCCCGTACACACGATAGGATTTTCCATCAAAAAAAGTTGGATGTGAGCTTTTGGTTGGAAATTCCAACCGTGTGTATGCTCCATCCAACTTTTTCTGTAGCAATTTCTGCCAAAAAAAGATTGAGAGCAGGTTCTCTATTTTTCTGACAGAAAAAGTTATTGTTGGAAATTCCGATTGTCTGTATGCAATTCCAATGCGCAAAAAACCATGCATGCTCAGAATCAAGCAGAAGAGCCGAACTGCCTATTGAACTTCATTGATCTCGGCTCGTCGTACATCACCGCGTTCTTGACGTTCGGAATCTCAGACAAGATTTGTGTGACCGTGTGTATGCAACACAAGTTTGAGCCAACATTCCTGTGTCGGAAAAAAATCCACGGTTTTCTTGTCGGAATTTCAGATCATGTGTACAGGGTTCAGGCTCTAAACATGTGCTTAAAAAATAAATAAAAAAACTTGTAGAAATCTATTCGTCTGGTGCCCCGCATGGAGATTAGGCCCCCCTTATGGACCGGCACCTACTGTTCGAGTGGCAGAGAAGTCTCTCCGCTGTCAGAATACAATAGCGCAGCGGGAGTGATGCCCCTATCCACCATGAATGGTGACCATACAAGGTATGATAAAACTGAGGATCGATATTGAATAAAATTATTGAATTGGACATTGATCGAGCGAGAAAAAGATAACATAGTTGGGCAATGAGGGACAAATAGTGATGGTTTTGATCAAACCATGTTGATCAGTTGTGGTGGGAAAAAAAAAAAAAACATTATTACAGGGTCAACCAATGAAATTTTTTACACTATTGTGAATCACTTACAATTGATCTGTACAATATTTTTTTTTCTGCCACAACCAATTGACTTTTTACGTTTTAAATCGTCACCGTATCTGGTGCCCATCACTCGGCCATGCCATTTTTGTCTTGCTTGTTTGATGTCCGATTTAATCGTTTTGTCAAATTGCAGATCAAGCATTCAGTTTTATTGCACCTTGTTTTGGCCACCAAAAGTCAATTGTTACATAAACAACATGGGACACACTTCATAAATGTGTGGCTTTATTTTTACAGTCCACATATATGAATAGATCGTTTTTGGTCGGAGTTTAGCTTTTTAAAGTTCTAGCGTTTCATTTAGAATAAATGCATCTTTGAAAGTGTGATCACAAAGGCCAAGGCATCTCACTTCCAGGGTGCACTCTGATTGAGACTGGCTGCATGTCACATCGTATGTCAGCCCCTGCAGCTCTGCCCTACTTCTCAGCAACTCTTCAATCCTTCTAACTCAGCTAATGGTGACATTTAACAAAGGAGAAACTTCACTGCGTGACAAGTGGGCAAAAGGAAGTGGACTGAAGCTTACAGTGAGCTTTATTCAGAAGTGAACCTAAGAGACAGACAACTGAGCGACCTGCAGGTACAAGGCTCTTAGAACAGTCGCCTCTGCCGTGGCTGCAGTTAAAAATGACAAGCTTGTCTTGCAAGCACAACCTCTAACAGAAGATCCAGTAAAACAATGTAACTGGCTGAGTCAGTCCGCCGACTTTCATTCTACTGAATAGGTACTATTAACAATATAATATCATAAGTACGGAATATGAGAATTGCCAACTGCCAACTGGCAACAGGACTTGAGGAGGAAGAAAGATAATGCAACTGGCAATGAACACTGAACAGTGATGGTCACCATACATGGTACAGGCTAGCCATGCAATCAACTTTCTATTTACCAAAACTAATATGAGAACCTACCTAATCAAACCAATCAGGCAGGTCCTTGTACCTTAAAAAACAAACAAAAATAATAATATTTTCTTTGAATTCTTTAAAGGATAACTAAAGGTTCAGTTTTTTTTCAAAACAAACATGTCATACTTACCTTTTTTTTTGGCCCCGGTACTCCTCTTCTCTCCCCCTCTGGGCACCCGTGCGGGCGCGCTCCCGTGTCCTGCTGTTGCGTCCATTGACACAGATAGCAGGACTCGGCTCCACCCCCGCCTCCCGCGTCATTGGATTTGTTTGACAGCAACCGGAGCCAATGACTGTGCTGCTATCAATCTATCCAATCAGGACCCGAGACACCGTCTGGAGCGCGTGTGCTCGTCCCCGGTGCAGGAACGATCAGGCTCAGGTAGGTAAAAGGGGGGCTTCTGGGGGGCTGGTGGACTACAAGAGGTTTTTCACCTTGATGCATAGAATTCATTGAGGTGAAAAACCGCAAGGGTTTACAACCCCTTTAAAGCATATGTAAAGTCATATACCGTATTCATTTCCACATTGTATTTTATTTATTTCTAGCCTACTCTTATTAATCTAAATGATCTTGAAGTTTGTAAACGTACTTTTGAAGAATCTCATACATTTACATCCTTGAATTCTGTGGCACGTAGTCACCATGCCCTGTGAGTAGGCACTGCTGTGTCACACATTTCACAGAGCCTGCCTCCTGAACTACAGATGTGCTGAGAGGACTGTCAGGAGGTGGAGTCAGTACAGAAATAAATCATAGCTGGCAGGCAGCAAGGTACCATGGGATATGTAGTCCTTAGTAATTGAAAGTAAACAGCAGAGGAGAAGCTGCAAAGCATACAGGGAAATCCAGGAAGTTGTGGAAAGGGATGCCCAGCAGACAGGCAGAACTCACAACATGAAAGGAGATTTTTTGTCAAATATAACTATTGTTTGTATTGTTATTACAATGCTGATGTTATCAAGCAAAGGTGTATGCTGTGACCATAGATTTTCTTTAAATGGTCGAAGAAGCAGAGATCTCACCTAGCCTGGTCTTGATCTGCATAACTCCAGATTGTACATGGGACAGAAATCTCTTTCAATGATTTCCAGGCTTTGGCTATAGTTTGTTTGGCAGCAGTGGTCAACTGGAGGAGGAGACTGATCTGATTTCTGGTGTATTCTCCCTGGATATGGTTTAAAAGTGCGAAGGCCGGGTCAGGGATCACTATTTCATGTAATATTGTGGAAATCATTTGGAAGATAGCCGTCCAGAATTGTTGTGCTATCTTGCAAGACCACCAGATATGGAAATGTGTGCCATGTTCACTACATCCTCGGAAACAGTTCGATGGATAATTCGGTACAAATTTGGATATCCTTGCTGGAACCAAGTACCAGCGCATTAATACTTTATAATTCGTTTCAAGCGCTACCACATTTTGGGAGGAAGATTTAGTAGTGGACCAAATATCGGACCATTCTTCAGGAGTAAGAGATATATTTAGGTCCTTGGACCACTGTGCAGCATATAGAGGGAGATCAGCCGGTGGTGTGGAGAAGTGGTTATACAAGCTAGATATAATGCCGGGGGGCATGAGGGTCCGCCGCGCAGATTTTTTCGTATAGAGATTGAGTGTTCAGACTAGTGCAAGGGCCGACTATTGATTTGACAAAATGGAGCACTTGAAGGTAACGAAAAGATTCCGAGGCTGGGAGTGTGGTGCTGGATTGGAGATCCGAGAATGACTGAAAGGTGGAGTCAGCGGTAAGGTCGCAAATTCTAGTTATACCCGCTTGCGACCAGCAAGAAAATGTGCTAGGTTGAGTGTAGGCAGGGTAGAATGAAGGGTGGTGTAAGAAGGATAATAGGGGGCTATGTGGAGAGATCAGTTTAAAGGGGTCGCGTAGTCTGTCCCATAGTTTTAAGGAGTGGCGGGTGATGGGGTTGGCAATATGACCACGGATGGAAGGGGGTAGCCATAGAATGTTATCAACTGTTAGCGGGTAGAGGTCTATAGCCTCGAGGGAGACCCATTTCGGGGTTTCAGTACGCGCGTGTAATAGGGCAAGTTGGGCTAATTGTGCTGCATGGTAATATTTAGCAAAGTTTGGGATGCCCAGGCCCCGTGTAGTTTGTGGCGAAGAAGAATGACTCTCGGGACTCTGGGTTTGGTGGGGCCCCATATATATTTAAAGACTCTAGATTGGATAATCCGGTGAAAATAAGAGGGGACGTTGATTGGGAGGACTCTATATAAGTATAAGAGTTTGGGAAGCAAGGACATCTTAACAGCTGCCACCTGACCCAGCCAGGAAACACATAAAAGGTTTCCAGGTGTCCAGGATAGATGACAATTGTGCCAGCATGGGGAGATAGTTGGCTTGGTATAGGGAAACTGGGTTTCCGGTCAATTTTATACCAAGGTACGGGAGAGAGGTGGTAGACCAGGAAAAGGGAAAGTTTAGTTGTAAGTGGGCGACTTCGTGATGTGAGAGAGACACATTGGTATGTGTGACCCTGGAACAGGAGAGTGTCTTTATTACGAGCAGCAGCTAGGAGTTGCTCCTTTGTACGGAAAAAATGCAGTTTAATAATGATATCTTGCGGCGGCCCGTCTTGCTGGCGGCGGGTCAGGGCCCTGTGTATTCTATCAAATTCCAAACGTTCTATTGGTATAGAGGGTGATAGTTCTTGGAATAGGGCCGTTGAAAAAGATAACAGGTCATCCACACTTTCTGGGATACCTCTCAGGCGTAAGTTTGACCTACGGGAGCGATTTTCAGCATCCTCGAGGCGTGAGAGTAGCATGATGTTCTCATCACGGAGGGCTGCCTGCTCTTGGACCTGCTCTTGAAGTGTGAGCTCCATGTCATCTACCCTGGTTTCCAGGTCTGCTGTGCGCTGGCCTAGCTCCCTGATCTCTCGTGACAGCCTGCTAGTAATCTGATCAGATGTAGTTTTTAGGGCCTTTTGCAGCATGGATTCCATAAATTGCAGGAAATCGCCCTGGGACATACCTGGGGATGGCAGGAAGGAAGGACCACTGATTTGGCTGTCTGTGTTGTCCTCATCATCGCTTTCAGCGGTGGCTTGTCCCGGCCTGTCAGGTGAGGCAGTGTGTTGCTTAGCCAGGGCCTTCGCCGCCATCTTGGATGAGGCGCGGGCCAGGGCGTCTTTGATCGGCTTGGGTTTAGGTTTACCGCGATGGCCGGTTAAAACCATCCCGGACGATGCTGTGGCCGTTCCGGAGGCTATATACGGGAAAAGCAGGGTTGCAGGGTGGCTCAGGCGCGGCGTATGATCCCGATGTTGCGGCGGGAGGTGCGGAGCTCTAGTGGAACATGTCCGCCATACAGAGCCTCGCGCATGCACCGGCAGAAGGTTTTTTAACTTAATGCGTTCTATGAATTAAGATAAAAAGCCTTCTGTGTGTAGCAGCACCCACAGCACCCCCTAATACACACCTGAGGTCCCTCTAGATCCAGCGATGTTGCAGGAGTGTCTCAGACTCCCCTCCCCATTGGCTGAGACAGCAGCGCGGGGCCATTGGCTCCCGCTTCTGACAATCAAAGTCAGTCAGCCAATGAGGAGAGAAAGAGGGTGGGGCTGGGCCACAGCTCTGTGTCTGAATAGACACAGGAAGCTGTGGCTCGGCTCCAGTGCCCCCACAAAAAACTGCTTGCTGTGGGGGCACTCAACAGGAGGGAGGGGCCAGGAGCGCCGAAGAGGGACCCAAGAAAAAGAGGATCAGGGCTGCTCTGTACAAAACCAACTGCACAGAGGAGGTAAGTATAACATGTTTGTTTTTTTTAAAGAAAAAAAAAAGAGACTTTGCAATCACTTTAAGGCAATTTCCCCCGATTTAGAGATGTGCTTTACTGTGTGTAATGCAGAGTTCCTCTAAATAGCAACTTGTCCCATGTCACTACAGACTTTAACTTGTATTTTTGCATTTTGAGGGATGTGCTGAGCCTATACCCACTCCCTCAGTCCAGTGTACCTCTTTTACCTCACTCCCAGTAACAGAACGAGGTAGCGCCGAGCACATAGCAAAGATCTTGTGCGTGCTCTCACTTAACTCTTTCCTTTCTGTACCTTGTGATCAGGCATTAGATCTTCATAACATTAGTCTGATCCCGGTGTCCAGGGGAGACTGCTAGGGAGGGAGCTTGAGCACTGACCTCCTCGCTACCGATGGGCCTGTCACCTAACCAGGTACCACACCAAATGACTGGTTGCTTGTAGCGTGTTCCTTCACTTGGATACCCATAGCAACTACCTCCTTTTCCTTGACTTGCCAAGTCAACTTTTGTAGTTGCGTTGTTACTCATAACCCATAGTTCTTTGGGATACGCTAGAACCCAACATGCACCCCTTTGAATGACTTCAGACCAGGCTCAAAGCAGCTGCAATAACTTTTATAATGGAATTTAATGAAACAGCATAGCAGACAAAAGTCATTCCCCTAACTAGCCCTGACTGTGGTTGCCCCAGCATACCTGCACAGGTAGAGTCCTTATGGGTAATGTCCATAGATGGAAAGACCTGAAAGGCAGTGTCCATAATAACGGTGTCCCGATGAGTTGGCGTTCCCAGCAGACCTCTTCTCTCTGTTGTCTGTAACTCCCCCCAGAGATCCGGACCCCTCTCTCTTTTTATCACACAGGATGAGAGTCCGGACCCCAGAAAGCCTGCAAACTTAGCCCGGGGAAGGCATTAAAAACATTAACCCCTTCCCCCTGACTTGGGCAGCCAAAGCTGACTAACTCACAGTGGACAACTTGCCTGCATGCTTGTACTCGTGCAAACACTGATGTTTTTTTTGCACTTCTGAAATGTCTGTATTTGGGGAAGTAAAAGTGCTACTTCTATGGCTGCTGTACATGCCAGCTACGGTTCCCCAGGCACAGGAAAATTCTGTGTTTTGTGCTACAGGACATTTATGCCTATAAATATTCATGTGCATGAGCCATTATGTTGACCGGCCACTAACACTTCATGTTCTAGGGTGACAATGCTCACTCACTTTACTATATATACAGTGGGGCAGCATTCTCAGCCTAGGATGGGACTACAGAATACCTCCCACTCTTATCTGTATCAACTTATCAGTGTTCTGTAGGTCACATGCCAGAACTGTGCAAGGCTGAGACAGTGAGAAAGTGCGTGCAAAAAGCACAAGAACTTGGAAAATCACAAGATGTCTGGCAGGATCAACAGGTATTTTTTTGTACTTATCAAACAGATATAACAAAACACTTTTGATAGTATATTTAACAGACCAAAGGGGAGGAAAATGCACTTTAAATATCTACAAGCTTGAAGAGCTGGTCAAACTCTTATCCAGAAATGTTACGTCTTTTATAACCAGAAATGAAAATGATGTAATTTGTCTAAAATTGACATTTTAGATGCTATGAAAGCACACTATATTTTTTTAGCTCCGAGCAAATAAGTTCCTGAGAGTAAAATAAAACACATTTGTACATGACACCCTTAAAAATATTTGAAATCCTGTAAATGGGGCTTTGGTATTAAATAAAGTATTCCTACGTATAAACAGTGCTGTTTGCAGATGTTCCCATAATCTAGGACAGATGGCAACCTTGTCTGGCACTTAAGAGGCCAATTAAGTGGTTATGGATCATGTCTAATAAGAATTTATGTGGATTAGGTTAGGGAAAGGTCTGCTTATACAGTGCTGCACTGCATAAAAGGAGCCTTCTCTAAATCTACAGAGGAAATGCGCACTGTCTGTATGAGATTGGAAGTCATTTATAGATGGAAACATTACAAATCTTTTAAATTTGACGAGTAAAACAACCCAACTACCATGGGAAGTAGCAGGACCAGCGCTACTATGACTACTACTAATAAGAAATGATCAAAGCACTTAAAGAGAAGTCAATGGATTTACTAATAGGATTTTTGATCTCCAAAGCATTTGTATCATTTACAAATTTAAGAATCCCCAGTCTAGCAGTGGAGATGAGCCTGCAGGAGCGGAGGATCGAGAAAAAATCTGCTGGACAAAAAATTAGCAGTTAACCCTTGCAGTGGGGGCTACACCCCCACTGCAAGGAGAAAGTATGGGGTTTCTGGGAATTCAGCTGTAAAACAATTGTAGACATTTTGCTCAGCTTGGACCTGGACCTGCTAATAAAATTGATTTCAGGTATTTGGTGCAAAACAGAGCCCAATGACACACTATAGTTTAGTTCACATGGGTCTAAAAAACAGGCATTGCTTTTCGTTATTATAGCTTCCTTTTGTGAATTCTTTATTTAAAAGAGACGTATGGCTGTTTAAAAAAAATATATTATACTCACCTAGGTGGATGCAGCATCAATCCGATGCTGCATTTGTCCTCCATTAACTCTGTAGTGAGAACTGAGCAACTAATTTCTCCCCTTCACTCTGAGCAGAGAGCTGGGACTGTCAGGCTTTGGTTCTCTGCTGTCCCCTCCAGTGCTCACTGGAGTGCTGGGCTTTGGAGGGGTAGGAGGGGCTGGCTCAGGCTCTTGGCAGATCGCTGAGAATCTGTGCCAGGTGCCAGACCAGGGTTCTGGGTGGATCTCTACCATATGGTAGGGATATTTTCACAGCCTGGACCAACTCTGTGATGCCAACCGAAATAAGGCTGAAAACAGTTCACAGGAGTGCAGAAGGAACTGCACTCCTGTGATCCATAGGAGAAGTCCCCCAAAAAAATATTTGGCTATACTTCTCCTATACAAGGCCAGAGCCTGTATACAGCCAGCAGAAGGCATCAACACTATTTACAATACAGATTCAAGTTTAAGGCAAATAATGTACTTGAGACCCCATTCACACAGGGGCGACTCGTCAGGCGACTCAGCCGCCTGACAAGTCGCGCTCCGCTCTGTACAATGGAACCGTTCTAATAGGAGCGACTCAAGTCGCTCTGACTTAGAAAAAGATTCCTGTACTACTTCAAGATGACTTCAGGGCGACTTCCATTGACTTCAATACAGAAGTCATTTTTGAAGTCACCTCTGAAGTCGTGTTAGGATCGCCTGGCACAGTCGCGGGACAAGCCCCTGTGTGAATGGGCTCTCAGGAATATGTGTACACAAATATATTACTAAATTTCTTTAACCTCTTAGAAGTAATTCAGTACATCCAAACAGTAAGTTCCGACAAAGGAAATGAGAGTATGGCAATATTTGACTTGTCTTCTATTCCGAAATGTTACAGTCTAGGTTTGTCCATATAGACAGAAAAAGAAACAAATTGGGACACTAAAAATTTCTCCTGAGGATAGGAAAAAAAATTAGGGGGTAAGAACGAGGTAGGAGTTAGGGAGAAGGTAAGAAAATAAAAAAGGGAGAGAAGAAGGGGAAGGAGAAGACACAGAAGAAGATTGGAGTTTCTCTGAAAGCACAGGACGGTGAGAGGCAGGTTCACCTGTTGGGCTGTCGAAAAACTCTCATCTAAGAAAATATTCCAATGCAACCATGTTTTAGAATAATTTTTGTGTTTGCTTTGAGATGAAAGGATTACGGTATATCTTCCATTGCATTAAATTCTTCAACTTTCGAAATCCACTGCAGTATGGAAGAGGGGCTAGAGTCTCTCCATCTGAGTGCAATATTTGGCGACATTAGTGAGCTGGTGTAGCCCCGATTTCTTATACGCATTTGCCAGAATTCCCGAGACGCGGAGGATAAAGAAGGCAGGGTCCTTATTGAAGCTTTCTAAACACTTTGAAAAATGCCGCTTGTGTAACATAAAAGTAAATAGTTTAATTCAAACATAAAAATCATAATGTGTTTGTTTCGCATTGTGTTTAAACTTGCCAGCAATGATGAGCAGGCATTGACAACTTGCAGCACACCTCAATTCTACTGTAATCAATGACATTGCACCTCAAGCGCACACCATAGACACTTGTAAAAGTGTATGAAAGCTTTTTCTTTTGTAAAATTTCCATGCAAAAAAAAAAAAAAAGTATTGTAAAGCTTTCGATAATGCCCAAAAATGCCCCCTAAACGCATACAAAATGCAAAAAAGATTGCATACGCATTTCACAAATAGTTTAAATAGATTTTATTTTAATGCAGAACTTTCCTGATTTCAGGAAGGTCCTTTCTCCGGCCCAATCCCCTCCCTCTTAGGGCCATACACACAATCTGACTTTTTGACAACAACGGTCCGACGGACTTATTTTATCGGACAATCCGACCGTCTGTATGCTCCATCGGACAATTGTTGTTGGTTTTTCAACGGACAAATGTTCGCTGTGCATGCTCTCAAACTTTTCGACAACAAATGTCCGATGGAGGATAATCCGATCGTGTGTACACAAGTCCATCGGACTAAAGTCCAAAGTACAAACACGCATGCTCAGAACCAATGCTAAACATCAGCCAACAATAGCAGAAGTTGCCCAAAGGGTGGCGGTAAAGAGCTGAAAAACCATGTGATTTGGTGAAAGTTGGCTGAAAATGTTCTGCCGTGTGTATGCAGAACAAGTTCACGGCCAACGTCCATTCGGACAACAATCCACGGAAAAGTCCGATGGAAGTCCGATCGTGTGCATGAGGCTTTACACATTTTCCCCCAAAAAATGTATTTGAAATGTGTATAACATTTTTCGTTATTTATGTATTTATTTATTTATTGCTTCTTAAATCCCGGCTTAGGCCAGGATGACATAGCAGGACCTGGCACATGAGCAGACATGCCGTAGGTCTGTTGCACATTGCAAGATCTCCTAATGTGCCTCATAGGCAATCCAGGGTCTTTGTGGGGTCTCACACATATGCACACAATCTGCACGGACTATGCTAGAGAACAGTAAAGAGACCAGCGGTGTGTTTGTGCATGTGCTGGAGGATATTGCGCATGTGCATGTTTCAGATGCAATCTGCTTTCTCCACTGCAGGTGGTGCTTTTTCTCAGCGACACTGCAGTTGGAGAGGAAGTCAAGGAGAAAATAGTTCTTCTATGGTTTACTGGGTCACTTGGGAAGTGATCTAATTGAATGCTTCCACCCCAAGTGACTCTAGCAGCCCTCTCATTTTGCGTTTTGGTAGAGTAGGGACAGGTACCCCGCCAGGCAAGGACAGAATTAGCAGCAGGGAAAGGTTCCTAACAAGGAGGGAAAGCGTAGGGCATGCAACTTCTCTGGACATCTTCCCACTTGGGCACGAGAAGGCCAGGCCACATTCTGTCCCTCTTAACAGGCGCTGTTAGTTCAGCTGAATTCTGCTCTTTATACGCTGTTGGGACCCGTGAGCATTCCCAGTTGGGCTGCATCTCCACTGGGTTTATTGTGAACTCTCTTTGCATTATTTCAATACAAGTTCTTTCATCGCACTGGAACTGTGTGCATTATTGCTACCGCACAATGCTGCACCTCAACTACATGCAGATACACAGCGGTTCCGTAAACCTGGCAGAGACTTGCAGCATATTTGCGCATGCACCAGATCTCCAGTAAAGATGGCGGCACTGGAGAAGAGCAGCAAAGAAGGTACTTATGCTTCAAGCAACTCAACGCTGGATCCCATGGTTTGGTATGTTTTTGTTTTGCGGCAGGGATGAATGTTAGGGATTTTTTTTTTTTGGGGGGGTTATGAAGGGCTAAGTTATTCTGTGTGAAATGTATTTATATAGAAGATATGGTATTCCACAACAAAAAAAATGCTATGTAATATTTGTCACACAAACACATGTGACAGTGGTAGATGTCATTGAAGAAGATGGCATGTGCCTTGTGCAGGAGTCATGGCGAGATGGAAAAGGAGAAGCTGGCGCTGAGTCAGCCACAGGCAGGCGTTCATAGCTCTTTAGCTGAGTAAATGAGAGGACGTGGGAGGGCTCTCATTGGGCCCTGTGGTGATTGATTCCCCTAATGACAGGGCTTTGTGACTTTTCACTAGCAAGTAATAGATAGCTGAATGGGTTGAGGGAGAAGCTTGCTGTGCAAATAAATGACTAATGATTTGCAAGCAACCCCCTCACCCACTCTAACTGATTCCTCTCCTCCCTCTATGACAGGACAATGCTGCTGGTGCTATCCCTTAATACTCAGTCCCCATGTCATGCCTCCGTTATCTCCAGCACTCAGAGAAAGGGATTGCTTCAGTGACTGCTGGTGTTCCTTCATTCAGAGATAAAGCCATTTTCAGCCATCGAGAGATACAGATCCTGGATTATTAAAGTATGATATTAACAGCACTCCCCACTTACGCTACGAAAAACATATATATTTTTTTATTCTAACAAATTGACTTTATACTCCCACCATTCTTGGCACATCCATCACCGTGCAATTTTTCAGTAATTTTCCCTTAAGCCGCTATTACATGCTGTGAAGACATCTTACTGGTACTCAATAACCAAAGTCTCCCCTTGCCCACAGAGAAGAGCCTTGCTGCATACAGAATAACACGCCACTGCCGCTTACAGCAGAAAAACATTTACACTACCGGACCAATACGGCAGATTTTGGATTATCTTCTGTCCCAGTGATAAACCAACAATCACAACTGGGGCACAGAAAGCAATAAAAGCCTGTTAGGGTTCTCTACATACCAACAAAAAAAAATATGTCTTGGCTGTAGGCACACTTTAAAGCTTAACACCAAAAAAAATTTTTTTGGTAGCCCCCTACCCCATAAAGTAAAGGTCCAATGTTCACTAAAGCCCTGTACACACGATCGGATTTCCTATGGATTTTAAACCAATGGATTTTTCCATCGGAAATCCGATGAAGCTGACTTCCATTAGTCTTGCCCACACACCATCAGTCAAAAAAACGATCGTCCCAAACTCTGTGATGTAAAACACTCCAACGAGCCAAGAAAAATTAAGTTCTATGCTTCTGAGCATGTGTCGACTTGATTCTGAGCATGCGTGGGTTTTTTATCCGATGGAGTTCCCCACAGACGATAGTAATTTGCTACCATTTTTTTTCCATCGGATAAATTTAAAACATGTTCTATTTTTTAACACCGATGGAAAAAAGACCGATGGGGCCCATACACGATCGGTTTGTCCAATGAAAAAAGTCCATCGGACTGTTTTCATCGGTAAAACCGATCGTGTGTACAGGGCTTTAGTCTAGGGAACAAATACTAGACACTTACCTTATTTCATATATACACATACTAGGGTCACTCTAGATTGGAGACGATTAACCTACTAGCAAGTTTTTGGAGTGTGGAAGGAAACTGGTGTACCCCCCCCGGAGGAAACCCACACAGGCACAGGCAGAACATGCAAACTCCATGTGTCGGGGTTGGGATTAGAACCGGCCATCCTAGTGCAGCTACAATAAAGACTTAAAGCTGGACTCCAGATGGAAACCAAAAAATACCCTTGAATTGTGGTCCTGTGCACTGCATGGGTTAAATGCTTGTAATTTCTTAGGGGGGGGGGGGCAGAGGCTGTATTATCTATTCTATTGCTCATTCCAGCAGGCTCCAGTTCTGTCCTCTTCTCTTCAAAGCCCAGGTTGGTGGGTGGTCAAGTGGCGTCATTATGTACAATGCAGGACTTTATACATGATGATACCATTGTATATGGAGAGAGTGAGCGTGCCCTGCATAGTGAGGAGGCTGCAGCGATAGAGGGAGCCTCCTGGAGTGAGGATTAAGGTAAGTATTTCTCCTTCTTTGGGACCCTTGCAGTGCCCAGAGTTCGGCTTTAAATACATACTCCCTAGCTTTTATTTTTAGTAATAACACAAGTAAGTTTGATTGTTTTGCACTTCTCAATCTGTAATGAACATAGCTCATACTTAATATTTTATGATACCGGTAAAATACCATAAATCTATCTACCTATGTATTTAGAACAAGGACATTGCTAACAATATGGAGCGACAAGCCTTGAAAATTGCTTTTTTCTCTTGTATTCCGCCCCGGTGTGATACCACACAATACTATACACACTTTTTGTGGTGTCACATTCCAGAACCATATCACACCCTCCGCTCTAACAGTCCAATCTATTAGTGAATGACATTTCCAGGAAAATGTACAGTTTACACAATTGCAGATTCAGGGTTTGTTTGACTAGCTCTATGGTTAATCTTTAATGGGAATGTGCGGTCTATGTGTTGTTATGCATGCAATTGATTGGCTCAATATAAATAATGTTATCAATATGCGTGTTGTATTTTTGTGTATAGCTTGTAATTATACATGTACATTGGGATAGCCATCTTTGTTCTTAAATATGCAGGATCTGCCTCCTTGTCACGTATCTTATTTCAACAACTGCTAAAAGAGTAATTTGATTGAGCCAATGACACCTCGTTGCAGAGCAAAGGTTCAAATTACTTTATCATACATGCCAACATCTTCGTTCCAGGCCCCAAGACACTGTCACTCCTGACCATGACCGACACATATCACTCCCTCCTTCTGGGTGGTCCCATACAAACGGTCTACCCCCAGTTTCTGGATGTTCTCACCTAGATCATGACCACTTACCAGTGCCCCCCAATTATGCATGGTCATGATCCCCTGAGTTATGCTCTTTTTTGAGTTACTGCGTATGCTTAGTGTAGCGATACCCCCAGTTAAGAGGGCTGCCTGTATGATTTTTGGGCCCTGTAGTGCACCGCTGTCAACCCCTGGCAATCGGCTCTAACCTCTCGTGGCACAGTTAGTAAAGGGGATGATAAAATTGCAATCACTCTGTAACTCTCTATGACACAATCCCACAGTAAGGCACACAGTAATGGTATAGCACAGTAAATTACACTGACAACCGATATACTTAACTCTAATATTTTACTGTTGATAAAGGTTAGAGTGATAAACAGTATGCAATAACATATGCAGAGCCCTGCAATGTAAGTACACTTATGAAACAGCAAAACGTTCAGCAGTATGGTATACAGGTTAACAGACTCTGCTGCAGCTATCCTCCCTCGTGGACAATATGGCGCCCAGCAATGTCCTATACTACCCAGTCAGGCCTGACTATGATTAGGGTATAGTTCTGTGGGAGAAGATCTTTGCTAGCAGTACGGTGGTGCACTTTAGGAACAAATTGTAATCCAACAAAGAAACGGTTATTGGTAATTTAATAGTACCAAGGAGACTGATAGCTCAGTTTTGTAGATAGTCTCCTCAAAGTGTAACTGCAATCACTGTGGTGGCCCTGAATACAGTCAGTGGGCCTAGAGATACTGTGGTGTAGTTCTGAGCAGGTGCTCTCTCACCCAACTGGACTAGTCCTTGTCCGTTACTTCTGTTGCTGTGACTTGATTCACAGTGTCCACAACACCCGGGTCTTCGGTCCTCCTGGTAACAGCACTCAGCAACAGGATCAGACACTCCGCAGGTTACTCGGTGGAGCGGAAGGCTCTTTGGGAAAAAAAACACAAGGCCCAGGCTTCAGGCCTTGTACACACAGCAGATCAGCACAGGGATCCTCTTGCTGGGAGGGCGGTGTCCAAAGAGAGAGAACTGGGGCCCGCCTACCTCTTATAAAGTCCACCCCAGCAGTCTTTGCACGGGGCAATGCACCCTGGGTGCCTCAAGGTGTACTGGGTACTGTAGTCTTTGGGGAATTAAAGGGCAATACCCCGCTACACAAGTAAGGTCTTGTTCACACGGGTGTACTGATGTATAATGTGCATGTGACGGGGCTGTCTTCATCCAATGCGGGGCACACAGGTATGCTGGGAAGATGGCTGATTGCATAGCCCTGCTCACATCTCCATGCACATCCCAGTGTGTACATCCACGTGGGCCTGATGCATGGATCAGGACGCAGATAGAATGACACGATGACAGACACAAGGGGATTGAGCTTTTTGCACATTGCAATGCGCTTGCGGTGCATTTGTAGGCATTACTTATGATTTTTGCGGAATTTACATGCATTTGTGGTGTGTGCGTGTGCATTTATGATAAATTTACATAAAAAATGCAGCACGCTGTCTAACTGTTAAACGCGTACGACAGCACGGCAATATTGTAAACTATGCTCAGTAAAATACATTCATTTTTCTTGCATATACGTTCGTAGTGCATTCAAAAACGCAAATTGATTGCATCTGGTGTAAACAAGCCCTAAACCAGGAACAACCAATTGTAGGAAAAGTGAAATGGGAAGCATAAAAGTTGCTCATAGTTCTCAGATAACTTCTCCTGTGTTTAGAACAGCATTTCTTCACCTTTTTTCAGCCGTGTTACCCTTTAAAAGTACGCAAAGGGGGTTATTTACGAAAGGCAAATCCACTTTGCACTACACGTGCACTTGGAAGTGCAGCTGCTGTAGATCTGAGGGGAAGATCTGAAATGAGGGGAAGCTCTGCTGATTTTATCATCCAATCATGTGCAAGCTAAAATGCTGGGTTTTTTTTTCCTTGCATATCCCCCTCAGATCTACAGCGACTGAACTTCCAGGTGCACTTTCAGTGCACTTGTAGTGCAAAGTGGATTTGCCTTTTATAAATTACCCCCAAAATCTCAAGTCTAAATAGATAAAAACTGTAAATGTTACTGATCAGTGGAACACCTGAAACTGGGACTATGCACACAATCACCTTGATGAAATTAAAGTGGAACTAAAGAGAGCTTTAGGGTCCATTTGCATGGGGAGCAGACATGTGTCTCCCATGCAGGGCCACCTTTTACTGGCACAGGGATGCACAAATGTGGCGTGCATTCCCGTGTCGGCTCCCTATTTATTTGTCCTAATATGATGCTCTATATGCTTTCTGGGTCCCACATCGGCATGAAATATTGGGATACAGCAGTTGTGTCTGTGTAGCCATATTTCCCAATACATATATATGGGACACCGGCATGGAGATGCACGCAACACCTGTGCATCCCTGTGCCGGTAAAAAATTGGCCAGCACAGAATTTGCATGCCTGCACCCCATGTGACGGGATCCTTACCTACTTTTCCTCCAACAGCACATGCCAGCAGCATCTTCTTTTGTGTGCCGGTCTTCGTCTGTCCTCATTGGCTAGTGCAGGATGATGCCACACTTGCGAATGTGCAGAAGCCAGTCATCCTAGCACATAGGGATCAGACCGGCGCTGTATGTTGAGCTACACTTGTGCAGCTCAGTTTACATGCCGGAGAACGCTGAGAGCCCCCTTCAGAAATCCCCCCATCACATCAGACCCCCCCTTAAATCACAGCTTCCCCCATCACATCTGACCCCCCTGACATCACAGCCCCCCTTCACATCAGAGGTCCCCCATCACATCAGACCCCCCTTGCATCACAGCTCCCCCCTTCACATCAGAGTCCCCCCATCAACCTTCACATCACAGCCCCCCTCCCACATCAGAGCCCCCCTTCACATCAAAGTCCTCTGTTCATATCGGAAGCCCCAATAATATCAGAAGTCCCCCATCACATCAGAGCCTCTCTTCACATCAAAGTCCTCTGTTCATATCAGAAGCCCCAATAATATCAGAAGTCCCCCATCACATCAGAGCCCCCCTTCACATCAAAGTCCTCTGTTCATATCGGAAGCCCCAATAATATCAGAAGTCCCCCATCACATCAGAGCCCCCCTTCACATCAAAGTCCTCTGTTCATATCAGAAGCCCCAATAATATCAGAAGTCCCCCATCACATCAGAGCCCCCCTTCACATCATAGTCCTCTGTTCATATCAGAAGCCCCCCATCACATCAGAGCCCCCCTTCACATCAAAGTCCTCTGTTCATATCAGAAGCCTCAATAATATCAGAAGTCCCCCATCACATCAGAGCCCCCCTTCACATCAAAGTCCTCTGTTCATATCAGAAGCCCCAATAATATCAGAAGTCCCCCATCACATCAGAGCCCCCCTTCACATCAAAGTCCTCTTTTAATATCAGAAGCCCCAATAATATCAGAAGTCCCCCATCACATCAGAGCCTCCCTTCACATCAAAGTCCTCTGTTCATATCAGAAGCCCCAATAATATCAGAAGTCCCCCATCACATCAGAGCCTCCCTTCACATCAAAGTCCTCTGTTCATATCGGAAGCCCCAATAATATCAGAAGTCCCCCATCACATCAGAGCCTCCCTTCACATCAAAGTCCTCTGTTCATATCAGAAGCCCCAATAATATCAGAGGTCCCCCATCACATCAGAGCCTCCCTTCACATCAAAGTCCTCTGTTCATATCAGAAGCCCCAATAATATCAGAAGTCCCCCATCACATCAAAGCCTCCCTTCACATCAAAGTCCTCTGTTCATATCAGAAGCCCCAATAATATCAGAGGTCCCCCATCACATCAGAGCCTCCCTTCACATCAAAGTCCTCTGTTCATATCAGAAGCCCCAATAATATCAGAAGTCCCCCATCACATCAGAGCCTCCCTTCACATCAAAGTCCTCTGTTCATATCAGAAGCCCCAATAATATCAGAAGTCCCCCATCACATCAGAGCCTCCCTTCACATCAAAGTCCTCTGTTCATATCAGAAGCCCCAATAATATCAGAGGTCCCCCATCACATCAGAGCCTCCCTTCACATCAAAGTCCTCTGTTCATATCAGAAGCCCCAATAATATCAGAAGTCCCCCATCACATCAGAGCCTCCCTTCACATCAAAGTCCTCTGTTCATATCAGAAGCCCCAATAATATCAGAGGTCCCCCATCACATCAGAGCCTCCCTTCACATCAAAGTCCTCTGTTCATATCAGAAGCCCCAATAATATCAGAAGTCCCCCATCACATCAGAGCCTCCCTTCACATCAAAGTCCTCTGTTCATATCAGAAGCCCCAATAATATCAGAAGTCCCCCATCACATCAGAGCCTCCCTTCACATCAAAGTCCTCTGTTCATATCAGAAGCCCCAATAATATCAGAGGTCCCCCATCACATCAGAGCCCCCCTTCACATCAAAGTCCTCTGTTCATATCAGAAGCCCCAATAATATCAGAAGTCCCCCATCACATCAGAGCCTCCCTTCACATCAAAGTCCTCTGTTTATATCAGAAGCCCCATTAATATAAGAGGTCCCCCATCACATCAGAGCCCCCCTTTTCATCATAGATCCCCATCACATCAGAGGCCCCTCATCACCTCATCTAATCCATATTTTATTCTGGGCAAATGGCATCTTGCGCTCATCGCACCCCAGAGGAACCCGAAGGGCATCCTAGGGTTCTGCGGCACCCTGGTTGAGAAACACGTGGGGTTATTTACTAAAACTGGAGAGTGCAAAATCTGGTGCAGTTCTGCAAAGGAACCAATCAGCTTCCAGGTTTTATTGTCAAAGCTTCATTGATGAAGCTGACGTTAGAAGCTGATTGGCTCTCATGCACAGCTGCACCAGATTCTGCACGCTCCAGGTTTAGTAAATGATCCCCATTGTTTTAAAAAAAAAAAAAAGTTAAAAAGAGAAGTGCCAGTGTGAATGAGGACTAAGTTCATCAGCTGAATTCAATTCAATGCATTTTTTTCTAGCAAACCCTTTACCTGCTTGGAAAGTTGTATGTATCAGAGAGTCAGGTCTGAGGTTTAATATAAAAAAAAAAATAATAAACCATGTTTGAGTGAAGATGTTCAGGACATGGTCAATAAATAATGGTTGTAAATAAATAAATGATAGGGGAAGGACACAGAAAATGGTGTACCATAAGAAAATCGAGTTCCAGCACACACAGTACCCACGCGCTCATTGTGAAACAAGACAAACCGAGGGAGCCTGGGACGTGATAAAGTATTACCTGATGCCCTCTGGGAAATGCATTTGTTTCAAGCGTGAAATGTGTAAGCTATAGTAATAATCGTAAATAGGATAAATATCACATCTAACAGGTTCTTCCTCTGCAAAATGTTTCACTTTATTTCATTACTGCTTGCTGAATGACAGTTCCCGTGGAAAAAAAAAACACTTTCCGCCACACTTTGCTCTTCAGAACTTTGTTAATCTACATTTCCATTCCGACACTGAGGGAGATTCGCAAAGTAGCTATCTGCACAAAGGAAGAAAATTGGTTGTTAGCGCCTGTGAATCATTTCATGTTTTCCTGGAGAATAGCAAACACTTTTCCAAGGTGTCCGAGTTAAGGAACTCCAGGCAAGCAGATAAGTGCACTGCTGAAAATTATGCATGGGAAAAGTTTTAGCCATAAAGAAAACACAATTCTGTTCAGCCAGTCTTGTGCTTCACATGCCTCGGTCACACTTCACAGCTCAGCAGTAAGGAACTCCCCAGCCTGAACCCGCCTGAGCTAACCCAATGGGAAGCTTTCATACATGTGGTTGTGGGGCAGAGAAGGTCTCTGCCAGGGCCAGGACAAGGGGTGGGCAGGAGGGGTGGCTGCCCTGGGCACTGCTGTGTCATGTGAGGTGGGGAGGTGCCACAAGGAGTTTGGGGGAGGGGGGACTTGTATTGGAAGGGGGAATTTGGGGGGTGGAAGGGGGTAAGTACTGTTCTAGGAGGGAAAATTAGGGGGGGAGGTGCTAAAAGTGGAGATTTAGGGGTGATTTGTGTTGGGAGGGGAGATGGGGGAAGAAGATTTGTGCTAGGGGGGGAGATTTTGGGGGAAATTTGTGCTGGGAGGGGGATCTGAAGTGGGGCAGAGAAGATGTGTACTACTGGAAATTTTAGGGGTAAAAGATTTGTGCTAGAAGGATTTAATTTTTTTTTTTGGGAGGGGGCACAAAGATTTGTGCTGAGAAGGGGATTTCAAAGGGGGGCAGATTTGTACTGGGAGGAGGGGGAATTTATGCTTAGGAGGTAAGCATGTAGATTAGTGCTCAGTGTTTTTGTGGGGGTTTTTTTGCTGACACATAATGCTCATACAACTTGGGTGGGGGTCACAGTTTGGCATGTTCACCCTGGGCTCTAGATGACCTTGTCCCGGCACTGGCCTCTGCCACCTTTGATTGGCTGTCAGCTTTGACAGCTTCCTGGTGGGACAACTCAAATTACTTTGGACTCGTGTCTGAACACGCCTGAGTTCATCCCCACACAACAGGTAACCCCACTCTTTCCTCGTCCAGCTATGCAGCTTTCAGAATCATCCTTCCGATGATCCAGGACACCCTAAAGCAGAGCTAGGAAAGTGGAGCCAACTTGCTGAGTTTCATAACAGGTATAAACAGTTCACATATCTGTATCTCAAGGATACAGATAAATGAATCTTCCCTGCTGCCTATTGCATTCTGACAGCAGGAACTCCTCCGCTATCAGAATACACTGATCAGAGCTGCAGCCGATTGGCTGTGTGAGCTGATCAAATAGAAATTTCCCATCATTCCAGTTTAAGAGAAGTCGATCATTAGAATGGTCTTAGATTAATTGAAATTCGTATGGTCCCTACACAGCCAACCAAATTTTAATCCATCTATGGCTAGCTTTAGACATGGGCCTGATTTATATGGATGCTGAGGCCCATATACTGTAAACAGGACCTTTTTTTCCAGTGTCTTTAGACTCCAGGTGCTTCGTGCAGGCAGCCCATTTAAATCTATGAGGATGCAGCAGACAGTTTCCGTTCAGGACTGCTCACCTGCACTCCCACGCCTGTCACATTATAACAATCAGCTGTGTCCGTGTGTCCTAATGCACCTGAATGGACAGCCTGGTCTTGCTGGACAAGAGATGAGAAGGGGTGGGCAGAACAGCTGCAAACAACTCTGACAATTTTGTATATGAGACCCAAAGGTCTAGCATTGGAGCGCTGGAAGAATAGACATAGCTGTTCTTCCGGGTGCTCTAAAAAAATGTAAGCTGTAAATAAAAGAGAGAAAACCAATAGGTGGCATACACCTCGTTAGACTTTACCCCATTGTAAGCCAACAATTTTAAACAAGTGGTTTTCTGATATTTTCATGCACTGGTGCCGGCAAAAACTCTTTTTTTTACTTTTTTTTTTAATTCTAGATAGAATCTGGAAATAAACTGACTGAAGACAGCAGTAAAAAATAATTTTCCTATAGAATGAGGAAGGGCTAGATCAGGGGTAGGTAACCTCAGCCCTCCATCTGTGGTGAAACTACAAATACCATCATGCCTCTACCTCTAGGAGTCATGCCTGTGATTGTCAGGGTCTTGCAATGTCTCATGGGACTTGTTGTTGGAGCTGGAGGTCCGAGGTTGCCTACCCCTGGGCTAGATCCTCTATCATTAACAGAACAGTGGAAGCTGTGCCCAAAAACACAGGCAGAGGCTTTGCTTCCTCATGTCAGAACCTCCAGCAAGGAGAACAGAGAGCAACACAGTAGTATCATCACCAAATCTCACGCCAAACCTCCTGAGACTAGAAATCCGAGGCAGCAGGGCTTTATATCTCACACAGCAAGATATACACCTACGAGGCTGTAGGCACAGGAGTGCCTAGGCACACACATACCAGGAAGCACACTGCTACTAAATTAAACACACGTGCCTATAAATAGGCAGATTGCTTGACATAAAAGGTTACTTCAGATTACATTCACACTGGCGTAGTGTTTGGCTTATTTAAATGTAGGAGAAATTATCTGGGAACAAGGGTCCACTCTTCAGCATGCTGGCAGGGAACAGGCTTTTCTACCCAAACTGTGGTTGCTTTTTCAAGAAATCAAGCTGTAAGACTTTGAACACCTCTTGCTTTGATGCACTTGGAATGTATTTAGCTAATTTAAACTGAAAGTTTAATTAAGCTTTAAAAAGTATAAGTGTCTTGTAATACAGCAAATATGATCATTAGCATAATCATTAACACACTGGTGTACAAGTGTCTATTGCTACAGCTCCGAAGAACCCTCGCTGGCAGTTTTTTTGATCTGCAATCCTCTAATATAAACTCTGCTTGATCTCTGCAAAACTGTTTTTATTCCTATTTATATATCTCGCCCGCCTTAAGTACCCTGAACAGATACACAGATCAAGAAGGGGAGCTTCAGGCACATCTAATGTGATTTATGGTTAACACATTTTCTCAACTGAGAATTTATGCGGTTGACAACAGGAAAGTGCTTGTTTAATAAAAGGCCTTAAGTTGTCTATCAGTTGCTGGTAATTAACACGTGCCTTTGCAAGCTCCTGCTTCCACCATGCCCAATTGTCCTCACTCCTTTTCAATGAAACTGTTAAATCGTGTTAGCGGAAAAGCACTGTGGTGTGTGCCACATCTGAAAAAAAAGGCGCAGTTTATGATTTTAATATTTTACATGTGATACCGTCACCTAGCAACAAGGCTGTATGCTCCCTGGGCTCTCACTGGCCCTCTCTTCCCAACAAACTGGAATATCACATTATCACAATGGTGTGCCAGCTTCTCAAACATTCATATCTTTACATGAGACTTATGAATCTTATCTCATGTTATGTCTCTCCCTTTTGGTATATTACTTGGACCTACCCCCCACCTAGGCCTCACAACAAATCTCAGGGCCTGGAGGGGAGAAAAAAAGAATATAGCCACTATTGCATTATTTTATAATATATATACAGTATCTCACAAAAGTGAGTACACCCCTTACATTTCTGTAAATATTTTATTATATTTTTTCATGTGACAACACTGAAGAAATGACACTTTGCTACAATGTAAAGTAGTGAAGTGTACAGCTTGTATAACAGTGTAAATTTGCTGTCCCCTCAAAATAACTCAACACACAGCCATTAATGTCTAAACTGCTGTGAGAACACCCCTAAGTGAAAATGTCCAAATTGGGCCCAATTAGCCATTTTCCCTCCCTGGTGTCATGCGACTCATTAGGGTTACAAGGTCTCAGGTGTGAATTGGGAGCAGGTGTGTTAAATTTAGTGTTATCGCTCTCACTCTCTCATACTGGTCACTGGAAGTTCAACATGGCACCTCATGGCAAAGAACTCTCTGAGGATCTGAAAAAAAGAAATGTTGCTCTACATAAAGATGGCCTAGGCTATAAGAAGATTGTCAAGACCCTGAAACTGAGCTGCAGACGGTGGCCAAGACCATACAGTGGTTTAACAGGACAGGTTCCACTCAGAACAGGCCTCACTATGGTCAACCAAAGAAGTTGAGTGCACATGCTCAGTGTCATATCCATAGGTTGTCTTTGGGAAATAAACGTATGAGTGCTGCCAGCATTGCTGCAGAGGTTAAAGATACAGGTTCCACTCAGAACAGGCCTCGCCATGGTCAACCAAAGAAGTTGAGTGTACCTGCTTAGCGTCATATCCCGAGGTTGTCTTTGAGAAATAAACGTATGAGTGCTGCCAGCATTGCTGCAGAGGTTGAAGGGGTGGGGGTCAGCCTGTCAGTGCACAGACCATATGCTGTACACTGCATCAAATTGGTCTGCATGGCTGTCATCCCAGAAGGAAGCCTCTTCTAAAGATGATGCACAAGAGGGTGCAAACAAGCGGAACTTCTTTTGGGTGCAGTTCCACTTTAAGTCCTGCAGTGGGCTGCACTTTTGTGGATTGTGCGGCAGTAACAACTCCTGTCAGCTGCTGCTATAGTGCTCTCTAAAAAGCAATCCAATCCACCACAAATCACTTTTTAGAGGGCAGTAAGCCTTATTGCTAATGTGAAAGACATAAGGAAGCCTACTGAAAATAATTGGCTGCCAATGCACCTTAACATGCTAAAAAAAAAAGCAAATGACAATTTTTTTGTAACGCAACTCAACGTAACACACTGCCATGCATTGCGGCACGCTACATTGCAGGTTCATTGCCTTAGTGAGTTCAGCTGTCTTTCAAAATGAACGGCCATGCAATGCAGTATTGCATGTTGTGCGCGTTACGGCAGCGCAGAAAGTCTACTCTGATGCCCTCTTCCTATCCAGCTTTTTGCCCTCATATTTAACCATCCTGATGTTAGAGATGAGTTGCTATTAATGGAACAACAAAAACAGAAAGTTTCTAGAGAGGGAAAATAACAGAACCAAAGCAGGTGAAGGAAGACAGAAGTGGTCATTATTACATTAGTATGCCTAATAGTATTTAGAAACCCTGCATTTATCTATCACTTCAATTACATGTCTCTTCCCCACACTGAAAATAGATACTCATAATCATTTCTGAAATGCCATTTCCTACAGTTGTACAAGCTCAGATCAGATATTATACACATGCCAGAAAATATCCAGTGAGATAGCTAACTGCTGAAAAATACACCTTCAAAGTATTATTTAAAACAGAAAAAAAGACGATAAAACCATTATTCAATATAATTACGCTTTAAATCTGATTATCAACAAACAGGTCTTTTGGCAGGCTCTATCTGAATGTCACGGCAGAGTGTGTGTATGTAATTAGAGTTTAGAGTTTATCCATGCATGTATACTTTAGGGATGGTAATAATATATTGTGTGCATTCTGTAAACGAGGATCAGCTCACTGCATATTATCCAAATCAGATTGCATACTGTACACTGCTTTTCGCCTGTACAGGTAACATAAACCGTTTGATGATGGATGATGTCCGTTTAGGTTGTTTTAGATCTTTTAATTATTGCCATGCTTATGAGGCACACATGGGACTTTCCAGGAAAATGTTAAAGGAGAAGTTTGGTATTAAAAAAACTAATATCCATATGCACCTAGGTGGGTGCAGTACCAGCCCGATGTTACATCTGTCCCCCGCTGCCTCTAAGGCCGAGAGCTGAGCGATTAAAGACCACTGATTGCTCAGTTCTTGTACTTCAGTGAGCAGAAGCCAGTGACTATCAGTCACCCTCCAGTGCTTATTGGAGTGCCCAAATGTGGAGAGGGGCATGAGCGGCTGGCTCAGGCTCTCAGTTGCGTGCTGAGAGGCTGTGCCGGCTGCCAGTCAGGTATCAGGGTGGATCCCGATATTAAAGTCGGGATCTCTCCAGAGTCTGGAGTTTCTTTCTATTTCCTTGAAGACTTACTTATCTACAAACAAAACGTGAATCTGGACAATGACACCAATAACATTGAGACAAAGAAACTCCTCAGTACGTACAGAAAATACATCCTACTAAGTATCCTATATTCCCAAAACCAACCCAAGCTTTCCCTCATTGGCTTTAAAGCCCAAGTTTAGGACAGAGGAAGATTTCCACTTGTAGGGAAGCTCCCTGCTGTGTTCATGTTAGCCACATTAGTGTGCCTGTCCAGGTTAAGGGGGAAGTGGTTAACTTTGCTTTCCTGCTCAAATTCCCAGGCTTTTGGGGTCCAGCCTCTTGGTTTGTCATATATAGAAAGGCAGAGGTTTGTGTCTCAAGAGAGCAAGGGTCAGCGGGCTAAAGAACGAGACCCTCACAGGACATGCTGAGACTTGTAGTTCATCTATGAAGCACCGGCCTTCGACATACACCATTGAACTTCATGAACTCCCATTGAGTCCTGCCAGCTATAGAATTCACCCACAAGGACTTTATCTATGCAGGTACTCTGGGGCAGCCACTGTTAGCATTAGATAGGGAAAGGACATTCTGCCATGTTGTGTTTATCATGCTGGCCTATTAGTAAAAGTTAACAGCACAAAACCTGGTCTGAAGTTCAAGGAGTGCACATGGAGTCATGGCGCACACACACAAGGGTCTGAGTCTACTACAGCACACAGAAGGTTATACCAGTAGTTGGCATGGTACCTGGTAAGATAACAGGTTCTCCGGTAGGAAGAGGGCCCAATGTTATGGCTCCCGACCTAGCTGTCTGTCTCCGTCAGTTTCTGGGCGTGGATTAGCATGATGGAGAGTTATGGCCTGGCCACTGGGTATGGAGGAGCAGAGTTAAGTAAGCATGCATAAGGTCCGCGCTGTGAGCTCGGCAGGACCCCATTCTGTTACCGGGAGTGAGGTAGCAGAGGTACACTGACTGATGGAGTGGGCATAGGCTCTGTGTGTCCCTTCTAATGCAACACAACCACCTGTTCCAAGTGTGTAGAACACAGAATGTTATCCTTGGAAGAACTCCACATAGCACTACAAACAAGTGGCTCATCTCTGAGCTTAAGGACTGCCTTAATGTTTGATTTTCACATGATTGCAGCCCTTGTTTAGCCCCGGCACTAATGAGCACACATTCAGGCAAGGTGTAATCCCTGTGTTATAACAACTGACCCTTATTGCCACCTGGCATAGCCCAGAAGAACCCACCCCAGGGGTAGACCTCCTGTGTGACCCACACTTGGCACCCAATGAGTTATTCGGGAACATAGGGAAGAGATGTCATCTATCACAATGTGTACACTGCCCCTTACATACTGAAGGGAGAAAAATCAACGCAACGGACACATCCTACTAATTGTAAGTGAATGTTCCTTGTGCTGATTTTTATCTTTTAATTTATGCTAAACTTGGGCTTTAATAATAATTTCATACCTATCACTCCCAAGCTGAAGGTAGATGAGTTGTTACTTTATAAATGTGTGCTGGTCTTGTGTCATGCTTTCTTGCCTAAGTTTAATAGTCTCATCAAACATACTAATTTGGTCAATATATTTGTAATCTCTACACTGCTGTTATACGTAGGTGCTCAAGATATAAATTGATTGGTGACATTATTATTATTATTAAACAGGATTTATGTAGCGCCAACAGGTTACGCAGCACTTTACAATATAAAAAGGAGACAATACAGTTACAATACAATAAAATACAAGATGGTAAAGAGGGCCCTGCTCAGAAGACCTTACAATTTAATAGGGGGGGGGGGCAGGTGGTACAAAAGGTTGTAACTGTGGGGAATGAGCTGATGGATGTGGTAGAAGATTAGTTGGAGGCGTTGTTGTGTTACACTATGTGATTATTCTTGCTCTGTGTCTTTAAGATCTGTCCCCTTCTTTCTAGCTGAACTCTCTCTCTCACCGTAGCTCTTTATATATCTCCTCCACTTCCTGATTCTGGTCATTACTCCTGTATATCTTCCATGCTAAACATCTTACATGTGGCTTACAACTGCAACGTTTTTCTACCTATGAATATCCATCATTAAACGGAACATTCGAAAGGATTCATCGTCTGTCGTCCTAACTGTGAGTTTATTCATTGAGTTAAACTGCCTGTATCGATGCAAGGGATGAATATCAAACCAGCTTGAGTAAGGCCTACTTAAACCTGGAGATGAACTTTATCGCTTTGTAGTTGAGACAGAACAGTAGAAAAACTGAGTTTCACAGCCTAATTACAAGATTTCTGCATGTCAGTACTGAAACAGACAATATTTACTGCCCTCATAGCAAGACAGAAGGGACAGAGCAGCACATGGCAGCCTTATAGCCTGAGACAATCTGCACAGTGTCATATTTCAGCACACAGATCCTGCCTGCTTTCACAGTCAGTCTGCTATCATGAGTGACCAAGTTTCTGCATGTGAACTCACATCTACCTCCCCACAAGTTCCTGAAGAAACTGAGTTACCCAAACGCTCAGTTAAACCCACTTGGAAAGTAATGGAGAATTATGAAGCTTCAAGGACTGAATTGTCAAATAGCTTGGAATTAGTCTGGGAGAAAATCCTTGCTGAAGCCAATACAGTGTCTGTTGAACGTGAACTACTGACACTAGAGGGCGCCATTAAACAACTTTCTGCCTCATATGAGCTTTATTAGCTTACCAGCATCAAATTCACTAATGTCTTACAAAACATGAAGTCAGAAAGTGCGATGATGCAATTAAAGCGCGTCAATGCTCTCAATATTGAAAGAGACAGTTTTATCCAGCAAACCAGATTAAAGGCAGAAGCAAAAATAAAGCTGTTACAGGACACTGCATCTCACAGATCTGTTTCCACCAGACGTTCTAAAAACTCGTCAAGATCCCATAGTTCAAGATACTCAACACTCAGTGAGCGACTTATTAATGCCCGTGCTGAAGTGGAAGCCAGCAAAGTGCAGGTGGCATATGCAGAAAAAAGAGCAGAGATGGAAGCGCAGTCAGCACGTCAAAGAGCAGAGTTGGAAGCTCAGAGAGCAGAGTCGGAAGCACAGTCAGCACGTCAAAGGGCAGAATTGGAAGCGCAGTCAGCACGTCAAAGGGCAGAGTTGGAAGCGCAGTCAGCACGACAAAGAGCAACAATGGAAACCTTAAATGAACAGTGTAAACATGACGCAGCTATGGCAAAGCTAAGGATCCTACAGCAAGCTATCAGTGCAGACGAAGGTGCAAGTGAGAAAGACAGCATTAACCTAAACATAGTAGATATGGAAGACCCCCTCAAACGCACTAAAGACTATGTCCTAAGCCACTGCAGTGGACACTCCATTGTCTCCAATGCTCCGGACTACATAGAGACTCCTTCACAGCTTCAAGTTAAAGAGCTTCCTGCACTCAAAATCACTCCACTGCATTTCCTACCTGCCTACCTTGCCTGCCTTCATACGTCACAGAGCATCAGCGCAAGCTTCAGGCAAGTCATCAATCTCCAGTCATCGGTACAGCCTTGAATCAACGTACCATTGGAACAACTGACTTCAAGCAAGCAACTCACCTGGATGCATCTGCTGCACCATATTTCCCTGTGTCCTTTAACAACAATGTCAAAGATAACGCAATCAGCACCATACAGCCAACAGCATCTCACATAAAGGTGGAGACAACTCAGACAGAAGAGTTTGTGAGGTACATGCTTCGCAGAGAGCTCACAAAGACTGGTCTTACAAGTTTTGATGACCAACCTGAGAACTGCAGAAGTTGGAAATGTGCCTTCAGAACTACAATCAGCAATATTGGCATTACAGCTGATCAAGAATTGAATCTGCTGATCAAATGGCTTGGTCCTCTATCTGCTGCACGTGTTAAGCCATTAAGATCGGTTTTCATGGACAATCCTACTGCAGGCCTCACAGCTGCATGGGAGCGACTAGAGCAAAGTTATGGCAGTCCAGAAGCTATAGAAAATGCTTTGTTCATGCGTCTGGAAACTTTCCCAAAGATATCCGGTAAGGACAACAAGGAGTTCCAGAGACTGAGTGACCTTCTCCTTGAGCTTCAGCTAGCCAAGACAGACCCAAAACTACCTGGACTCAGTTACCTTGACACTCCAAGAGGGGTAAACCCAATTGTCTCCAAGCTCCCGTATGGTTTGCAAGAGAAATGGACTGCACTAGGGTCATCATACAAAAGAGAGAACAAGGTTTCCTTCCCTCCATTCTCTTTCTTTTGTGAATTCATCAGGAAAATTGCAGAGACCAAGAACGATCCAAGTTTTTCCTACGGTGAGTACAGTCTCTTCTCACCCTTTCCTAAGAGTACCAGTCTTCAGGGCAACTATAGAAACCATAGAGGCCCAGTGTCCGTGAAAAAGACTGACATCCTTCCCACTCCTACCACAGTTCTGGCCACGAACAAACAGAGTAGGAAGATTGAAAACCCTAACAGAGAGTGTCCCATACACAAGAAGCCACACCCCCTCAATAAATGTATCGGCTTTAGGAAAAAGCCTCTGGAAGAGCGCAAGGAGCTTTTAAAGACATTTAGGGTATGTTTCAGGTGCTGTGCTTCTACAGAACATTTTGCAAGGGACTGTAATGTGTCCATCAAGTGCATAGAGTGTGGCTCTGAAGAACATGTGCAAGCCCTCCATCCTCTTGAGCCCAGCTCTGCACAACCTGCCAACACTCCTCCCAGGTTAACGCATGGCGGGGAGAATACAGACCAAGTGCCTAATTCTACCATCATTTCTTCATCCTGCACTGAAGTTTGTGGAGAAGACCGCTGTGGTAAGTCCTGTGCTAAGATATGCTTGGTGAACATATACCACAAGGATCAACCAGAAAAGTCTCTAAAGGCATATGCTATCTTAGACGATCAGAGCAATCGATCACTTGCAAAATCGGAATTGTTCAATCTATTTGAAATAAAAGGCGAAGCTCATCCTTACACCTTGGGTACCTGTAGTGGAACTATAGAGGTTTCTGGAAGAAGGGCTCATGGACTCATGGTATCTTCTCTCAAAGGTAACTTGCAATTACCCTTACCTACACTTGTTGAGTGCAATCAGATACCTGCTAACAGGGAAGAAATCCCTACTCCAGCTGCTGCTTTCCATCACCCTCACCTCAAGGTAATAGCAAATGAGATACCGCCGCTTGACAAAGATGCTCAGATCCTTCTTCTGTTAGGAAAATACATTCTAAGAGTTCACAAGGTACACAGACAAGTCAGTGGACCCCCAGATGCCCCATTTGCCCAGCGCACGGATCTAGGGTGGGTCATCATAGGCAATGTCTGCATAGGCAAAATGAAAAGACCTACCAACATTTCGTCATTCAAGACAAATATTCTGCCAAATGGCCGAAACACTTACTTTGAGCCATGCCCACATCACTACTGGGTGAAAGAGAAGATAGCCAGCCACGAATGGCAACATGGTATCTCAGGTGACACAAGCCCTTTCTCCTGCCATGATGGCGACTTCGGCTCTACAGTGTTTAATGCAACCAGTGAAGATGACATACTGGCTCCTTCAATGGAAGACAAAGAATTCATCAAGGTAATGGACAATGAGTTCTTTCAAGATGACTCCAATAACTGGGTAGCACCCCTACCCTTTCGTCTCCCAAGAGAGAGATTGCCCAACAACTTACAGCAGGCCATCAGTAGATTCTCCTCCTTAAAGCGAAACTTAAGCAGGAAACCAGAGATGCAAAAGCACTTTGTGGACTTTATGCAAAATGTATTTGACAGAGATCATGCAGAGCCTGCTACCCCACTAAAGGAGGGAGAAGAATGCTGGTACCTTCCATCCTTTGGCGTGTATCACCCACGCAAGCCAGACCAAATCAGAGTTGTCTTTGATTCCAGTGCTCAGCACGAAGGTGTTTCTCTTAACAACATGCTCCTTACGGGACCCAACTTGAACAACAGTCTAATAGGAGTCTTGATTAGTTTCAGACAAGAGCCTGTAGCAGTAATGGCCGACATTCAACAGATGTTTCACTGCTTCATCGTCAGAGAAGACAACAGAAACTACCTCAGGTTTCTATGGCACAAGGACAATGACCTCAACAAGGAAGTTATAGATTATCGCATGAAGGTACATGTCTTCGGTAACAGTCCTTCCCCAGCAGTGGCAACTTATGGGCTAAGGAAAACAGCTCAGACTGGAGAAGTTGAATATGGATCTGACGCCCGTCAATTTGTTGAAAGAAACTTCTACGTTGACGACGCACTTAAGTCCTTTCCAACTGCTAAAGAAGCAATTGATCTTCTCACCAGAACAAAGGAGATGCTGTCTGTAGCAAACCTTAGACTGCACAAGATTATATCCAACAGCCAGGAACTTATGAATGCCTTTCACTCTGAGGACTATGCCACTAGTCTAAAAAACCTTGACTTAGGTACAGATGTGCTTCCTGTACAGTGAAGTCTGGGTTTGTTGTGGAACATCAAGCAAGACAAATTCACCTTCCAAGTGTCAACTTGTGACAAACCCTTCACTAAGAGAGGAGTCCTGTCCGTGGTGAATAGCATCTATGACCCACTGGGTTTCCTTGCTCCAGTTACCATTCAAGGTAAGATTTTACTAAGACAGTTGTCTACTGAGAACATAGACTGGGATACTCCCTTGCCTAGTGAGAATCAACACAAGTGGGAAAGGTGGAGATACTCTTTGAAGTCACTAGAAAAACTTCAGATTCCCCGTTGCTATGTTCCAGGTTCCACTTCAACTGCTAACCGGAGAGAGATTCATATTTTCTCTGATGCATCAGTTGAAGCTATTGCTGCAGTAGCCTATTTGAAGACCTCTGAACTGAATGGAGAATCACACTGTAGTTTTGTCCTAGGCAAGGCAAAACTCACTCCCAAGCCTGCACATACCATACCAAGACTTGAACTTTGTGCAGCCGTGCTAGCAGTAGAAATTGCAGAGGTCATACGAAGTGAAATGGACACTACAATTGATTCTTTCACCTTCTATACAGACAGTAAGGTAGTACTTGGTTACATAAACAACCAAACAAAACAATTTTATGTGTACGTCAGCAACAGGGTTGAACGTATCAAGAGATTCTCTCTACCAAGTCAATGGCATCACGTTCCCACTGAACTCAACCCAGCTGACTGTGGGACCAGAGCCGTGTCACCTGCTGCTCTTCAGGACAGCCTATGGCTGTCACCTCCAAGGTTTCTGTGTGAGGACTCTTACTTACTCCCTATTGACACCACCTATGGGCTAGTAAACCCTGAAGATAAGGAAATAAGAACTGTGAACACCTCACTCCACACTTCTGTAAGTACAAAACAGAAGCTGCGGTCACACCATTACGAGCATCAATGGAAGCAGGTGCAGCATCTAGCCAATGTGTTCTGGCATCGCTGGAAGAAAAAGTATCTTCACCACCTTCAAGGTCATAACAAATGGCAAGCATCTAAGCCGAATCTTAAGGTTGGAGACCTCATCCTTCTAAAAGACAAGGAAGTTTGTCGGAATGAGTGGCCTATGGGTCTTATTACTAAAGTAATGCCCAGCGACGATAACAAAGTCCGGAAGGTAGAAGTCAAGGTAACCAAGGGAGGATCGACACGAACCTTTAGTCCACCAATTACAGAGTTAGTACTCCTTTTGCCAGGTGAGTGACTTGTGCAAGGACTAGCCATGCTGTTGGCACGGCGGGGAGTACATTGCTGCCATCTACAGGTTCTAATCAGAGCTTTGGAATTATTTGAAGACATCATACTGTGACTTTATGTTCTTCATCCTGTTGAACTTATGTTTATTATTTGCTTGTTGCATGTTTTTCATTACAGGTTCCAGGACATTTATCAGTATTGGACTTATTGAAAATATATATATTAGTTTAAGGTTATGAAATCTAAAGATTTCAGACGGGGAGTGTTGTGTTACACTATGTGATTATTCTTGCTCTGTGTCTTTAAGATCTGTCCCCTTCTTTCTAGCTGAACTCTCTCTCTCACCGTAGTTCTTTATATTTCTCCTCCACTTCCTGATTCTGGTCATTACTCCTGTATATCTTCCATGCTAAACATCTTACATGTGGCTTACAACTGCAACGTTTTTCTACCTATGAATATCCATCATTAAACGGAACATTCGAAAGGATTCATCGTCTGTCGTCCTAACTGTGAGTTTATTCATTGAGTTAAACTGCCTGTATCGATGCAAGGGATGAATATCAAACCAGCTTGAGTAAGGCCTACTTAAACCTGGAGATGAACTTTATCGCTTTGTAGTTGAGACAGAACAGGCGTGATAGGCTTCCCTAAAGAGATGAGTTTTCAGGGATTGTCTGAAGGCAGCTAGAGTAGGAGATAGCTGGACAGATTGAGGTAGAAAGTTCCAGAGGGTGGGAGAGGCTCTGGAGAAGTCATGGAGACGAGCATGGGAGGAAAAGACAAGGGAGCTGGAGAGCAGGAGGTCTTAAGAGGACGGTTTGGGTGATATTTGGAAACAAGATTGGTGATGTAGCTCGGGGCACAGTTGTAAATGGCTTTGTAGATTGTGGTTAGTATTTAAAATTTATTTTGCTGGGCAATTGGGAGCCAGTGTAGGGATTGGCGGAGAGGGGTGGCAGACACTGAACGGTTGGTAGGTAGATGAATCTGGCAGCAGCATTCATGATAGACTGAAGAGGGGATAGCCTATGGAGAAGGGAGTTGCAATAGTTGAGGCGAGAGATAAAAAGGGAGTGAATGAGTAGCTTGGTGGTAACATTAGTTAAAAAGGGATGCATTTTAGAGATGTTACCAGGGCCGTCCTAATAGCATCACGGGCCCCTGGGCAAAGTAATGCACTGGGCCCCTACCAGCCTGCCCCTACTCTCAAGAAGTAAAGTATAAATAGTTGATAGAATTAAACATATGTTTATTAGTACTTTCAATAAAGTCAATTTTAAACACTATTAAAAGCATTCCATAAATCAAAGACTAATCAACACAAAGGGCACAGTACAGGGAGGTCAGGAGGGCACAATACTGGGATCAGGAGGGCACAGTACAGGGCACAGCCGTCCTGGGACAGCTTATTAAAAAGCGAGACTGGCCCGGCAAATCTGGGACAGTTGGCAAGTATGATGTAATGCAAGACAATCATGGGGCCCCTATGCACCTCGGGCCCCAAGGCCCAGGGGTGCCCATGCATTAAGACAGCCCTGGTTGTTAGGTAGGTGAAGTCTACAAGCTTTTGACAACGATTGGATTTGGGGCTGAAAGGACAGGTCAGAGTCTAGGATTACACTTACCGTATATACTCGAGTATAAGCCGACCCGAATATAAGCCGAGGCACCTCATTTTACCACAAAAACTGGGAAAACTTATTGACTCGAGTATAAGCCTAGGGTGTGCCTCACTTTGCCTCACTGTGTCCATGACTAGACTGACGTTTAACATGAGAGTCTATGGAAGGGGTGCCCGGCTTTGAAAAATCGATGCTCCCCAGCCGTAGGTCCCCTGGACAAGAAACTTTGCAAACCTTTAGAGGAAGAGTGGGGCTACATGTGTGCCAAGTTTGGGGTCCAGAGGACCTAAGACCGGCCGGTACCAGGTCCCCAAATTCACCAGAGAAATTACTGTTTAACATGGGAGTCTATGGAAGGGGTGCCCGGTTTTGAAAATTCGTTGCTCCCCGACTGTAGGTCCCTCGGACAAGAAACTTTGCACACTTATAGAGAAAGAGTGGGGCTACATGTGTGCCAAGTTTGGGGTCCAGGAGACCTACGGCCGGCCGGCACCGGCTCCCCAAAGTCCGGGAGATCAGGCGCAAAAAGGTGACTCGAGTATAAGCCGAGGGGGGCATTTTCAGCACAAAAAAGTGTGCTTAAAAACTCGGCTTATACTCGAGTATATACGGTAGTACCCTGGCATGAGGGGAGGGATTGATGGTTGCATTATTGATTTTGATGGAAAAGTCATGGAAGGGGGGCACGGGTGGGGGAGAATATTATCAGCTCGGTTTTAGAGAGATTTAGTTTAAAGGGGTTGTAAAGGTTTGTTTTTTATTTTCTAAATAGGTTCCTTTAAGCTAGTGCAGTGTTGGTTCACTTACCTTTTCCTTCGATTTCCCTTCGAAATATTTTTTTTCTTTGTCTGAATTTCTCACTTCCTGTTTCTCCTGAGTAAACTACACACCATCATCCGAGTGGTGTTTAGAACAACTTACTGAGGAGGAACAACTTACTGAGGAGGAACAGGAAGTGAGAAATTCACACAATGAAAACAAAGAAAAAAAACATTTAGAAGAGAAATCGAAGGAAAAGGTAAGTGAACCAACAATGCACTAGCTTAAAGGAACCTATTTAGAAAATAAAAAACAAACCTTTAAGGAAGTGGTGCGATATCCATGCGACATCCATGCTGGAATTTCTGTATTTTTTATTTTTATAAGCACAGGCGAAAAACAACCCTGACAACATGCCAAATTCCCTTGCTCTCCCTACTGTGTGTGACATTTTTCCTAGTCTCTCAGACCTCTCTCCATGTATCCTCTCCCCACATTATACTTACCTGCTTTGTGCCGTGGCTCTTCCCTACAAGTGTCACTTCTAACTGAATCAGAGAGTAATAGAAGGAGAAAGCCATAGGGCCTCATTTATCAAAGTGTAAGTGGGAAAAATTGCCAGTTCTCCCTTTCATCCTTTCCAGCTCGAATACTGTGCTGAGAGAATAAAAAAGAAGACCCTGATAAGACTCTTCAACATGACCCACTCAAAAAAGCAAATAATTCTCTGCTCCTGATCTTCTCTCTTTCTGATTAAAATTACCTGAAATCTAAACAAACACTTCACACGAGTTCATTGTCACATTCCTGGGTATTTTAATCCGAAACATACAGGAGCTGAGTATTTTGTACTTTTGGAGCGGGTCATGAAGAACAGTCTTTCTGATTGGTTGCTAGGGACAACATATTAAAATATATCTTATCAAAGACATACTGATAAAGAAGGCTGACACCTGACTTAATACACAATGCAATCAAGGTCATGCCATCACACTATCTACAGCCCACGTGCACAATAAATACCTAGAACACAATGATATTATTTTTATATTCAATATCAGTACTTGATAAAGAACTCAAAAAAAATAATCCAACACAATTATTTAATAATGGAAATGTTGTAGCTATCCATGGAAGATGAAACAGAAAGTTTGCCAGGAGGCCAACAAGCAGCATTTTACCCAAAATGACTCTGTACAGTGCTTGATTTCTTAGGTCATGGAGAATATAACACAACTTTTTCCATAAAATATTATACTTACCTGCTCTGTGCAGTGGTTTTGCACAGGACAGCCCAGATCCTCCTCTTCTTGGGTCCCTCTTCTGCACTCCTGGCTCCTTCCTGCTGTCGAGTGCCCCCACAGCAAGCAGCTTTCTATGGGGGCCTCTGAGCCAAGTCACAGCTCCCTGTGACCATTCAGACATGCCCTGCCCCTCTCTCTCCTAATTGGCTAACTGACTTTGATTGACAGCAGCAGGCACACCTAGCCATCTGCTACCTAGATGGGGCCGCTGCCTGGGCCTTGCTGCCTAGATGGGGCCTGCATGCCGTGGTGGAGGGGACACCGGAGCAGCTGCCCACACCCCGCCAAGGACCGACGGGGGTAAGGTCTTGGGGTAAGGACCGACCAGCAGACAACAGGGGTGGGGGGGGGTTTCTAGTGGCGCGCCAGGGGGGTAGTTGTTTGTCGCACCCCCAAAAAAAAGAAAAAACAACAGCCGTCACTGGTGAACCCCTCTCAAAAAATGTATTACCTCAAAAGGTTTTGGACTTTTTTAAACTAAGTTATATATATAAAAGTGCAGAGACTTTTTGAAGATCCCTCGTATATTGCTGCTTACCTTTTCTTTTAATTGGTAATTGCATTTTTCCCTTTTTTCCCTTTGTTTGCTCCTAGTGGTCTGACCAGTAAGTCTGTTATTTCTCAACTTCCTTTAACAATCCAAGCTTTACAGCTAAAAGTGGCAGTTAGAGGGGTGAATCAAACTATCTAGCACTGACAGGGGTGCTTACAATGGTCAGCTTTAGATAAAACCTTTATCCCACAAGGAGGAAAAAAACTGTTTCTGTAACGGCTTGAAGAGTGTTGGGCAGGCCATACACGGTTCGAATGTCGACCAGTTCAGCACGAACCAGCCGGGATTTGAACAGTGTATGGGCAGGCTGAATGTACCAAGTTGATCGACTGATCAACTTGGGTACAACCAGCATGCCAGGTTATTCCTGCATTTTTTATGTTCGGTGTGCATGAAGCTTAATTCTGCTAGTGAATCTAAAGCCCGGTACACACGATCGGATTTCCTATAGATTCTAATCCGATGGATTTTTCCATCGGAATTCTGATGAAGCTAACTTCCATCAGTCTTGCCTACACACCATCAGTCAAAAATCCGACCGTCCCAAACGCTGTGATGTAAAACACTCCGACAAGCCGAGAAAAATGAAGTTCAATGCTTCTGAGCATGCGTCGACTTGATTCTGAGCATGCGTGGGTTTTTTGTCCGATGGAGTTCCACACAGACGATCGGAATTTGCTATCGTTTTTTTCCCATTGGATAAATTTAAAACATGTTCAATTTTTTCTCACCGATGGAAAAAAGACCGATGGGGCCCATACACGATCGGTTTGTCCGATGAGAAAAGTCCATCGGACTGTTTTCATCGGTAAAACCGATCGTGTGTACAAGGCATCACACTACTCTCTCCCTACATTGACATTGCTGCTGTTCAAAGGTGTTTCTGTTGCTCCCAAATAAGACAGGAAGTGTGTTACTGGCTGGATCACCAGGTGAAAATAAAAGAAAAAAAAAAAGCCTGTAAAAGGAAAATTAAAGCAGCCTCAACATTTAAAGGGGTTGTAAAGCCAGAAAGTTTTTTTTATCTTAATGCATTCTATGCATTAAGATAAAAACCCCCTTTGCCCCCCTAATACTTACCTGTGCCCCATCTCTGTCCAGTGATGTCCACGAGTCCCTCGGCGTTAGAGACTCTCCCTCCTGATTGGCTGAAACACAGCAGACGCGCCATTGGATCCCGCTGCTGTCAATCAAAGTCAGTTAGCCAATGAGGAGAGAGAGGGGCGGGGCCGAACCGCAGCTCCGTGTCTGAATGGACACAGGAAGCTGCAGCTCAGCTCGGGTGCCCCCATAGCAAGCTGCTTGCTGTGGGGGCATTCAACAGTAGGGAGGGGCCAGGAGCACCGAAGAGGCATCCGAGAAGAGGAAGATCCGGCTGCTCTGTGCAAATCCACTGCAACAGAGCAGGTAAGTATAACATGTTTGTTATTTTTATATATATATATATATATATATAAAAAAAAAAGACTTTACAATCACTTTAAGGATTGGTAAATATATTAAATTCTGTTTTTGGGATGAATACCTCTTTTATTAAAAAAAAAAAGAATTTACATAAATGCAATTTGAGACAACACAAGATGAGTTTTGATCTCTAGCGGTCATACACATGTGATGCTCCACCAGTGCTCTGTGACCTACAAGTGGTTTGATTTTGTTCATAACTGTCTCTAAGCAAGCTCTAAGCTTTCAGATACTTGTATTGTCTGATCACCTCCTGATAAAGTCTCATACTCATAAAGCCAACCAAAGACTATGCAATATATATCACTATTGTTTTTATTTTTATTTTATTTTTTTTATTAATATATGTGTTTTTATTACCAAACATTTTTTGGGTTTGATTGTTCAGACATAGCGTGGCTCGCCTCCACCTATTGTGTCTGAGCGAGGCTTATAAGGTGGATGTGTTTGAAAACCACTTCTGCACATCATTAAGCCTTTAGCGGGTGGCTTTTTTCCAACAGCATCAAACAAGTAGCTATGCAACAAAGATGGACAGTTAAGGAGTATGCACTGACCTCAGATGCGACTTTCTAATAGGGCTGCATGACAGGCTTATACTTTCCATAGCTATGGCTGCTGATGAGCAGTTCACATCAGCCTTCACTAGGCAGATATCACTTGACAAGTCAGGCAGGTGAGACACTTGTTGACGGACTGCTAACGTCTGATCTTCGGTGTGAGCTGCTATGTAAATTGCATTGCTTTTCTTGAATCTGAAGTGACTCCAGCTCAGTACTAAACTGAATGCTATTGATTCCGCACACTGATGTAGTAAATAAAAAGCATTTGTTTAAGTCTGGAGAGTCTGAGCTGCCTCTGTTCTTGCAGTATTGATCTGGTGAAGAACATCACTTTGTATGTTCGTTTTCTTACATTTGCTGTCTGCTTCGCTCTGAAACGCAAAGCTACATATGCTTACAAGTTATTGTTGGCAAGCAAAAGTGTATTCAATCCCGATGTTTGTCACATGTGAAAGTATATGTGTATGGTGCTTGGCCTATTTGTAAACGTATATACATGGCTGTATATACCATTCAGCCATACTAATGCTGCGTACACACGATCAGAAATTCGGATATGAAAAGTTCGATGTGAGCTTTTGGTCGTGTGTAGGCTCCATCGGACATTTTCTGTCGGAATTTCCGACAACAAAACTTTGAGAGCTGGTTCTCAAATTTTCCGACAAGAAAAGTTCTGCTCGGAAATTCCGATCGCGTGTAGCCAATTCCGATGCACAAAAATCCTATGCATGCTCGGAATCAATTTGACGCATGCTCAGAATCATTGAACTTCATTTTTCTCAGCTCGTTGTAGTGTTGTACGTCACCGCGTTCTTGACGGTTGGAATTTCCGACAACATTTGCCTGACCGTGTGTATGCAACACAAGTTTGAGCCAACATTCCGTCGGAAAAAAATCCACGGTTTTCTTGTTGGAATTTCCGATCCTGTGTACACGGCATTAGGCTTGATTCACACCTATGCATTTTTAGTGCTATTTGCATTTTGCATTTTTGCTCTACAGAACATGTTCCATAGGAAACCATGTAGTGAAAATCTGCCAAATGCAAAAAGCACAACAAATGCAATAGGTGTGAATCAAGCCTAAGGCTGGCCATACATTATACAATTTTCTTGTTCAAGATTTACCTTCAACTATGTAGTGCAAGGGCCTGCCTGATTGCAAACCAATTTGAAAGTGTATAGGTTTGACCTTATACTACCGTATTTATCGGCATATAACACGCAATTTTTTCCCCTTAAAATCAGGGGAAAATCGTGGGTGCGTGTTATACGCCGGTCCCCATCGATCCCCCGCTGATTGTGAGCAAGCGGAGCCGAGATACACAAAGCTGAAGTACACTCGGCTTTACTCGGCTCCTCTCGCAGTCACGCCCACCTCCACTGATTGCGAGCGCCGCTGACATACAGAAAGCCGAGTGTACTTCGGCTAGTCTCGGCTCCTCTCGCAGTCCCGCCCCTGACTGTGAGCAGAGCCGAGTCTAGCCGAAGTACATCCGGCTTTTTGTATGTCAGCGGCGCTCGCAATCAGTGGAGGTGGGCGTATCTTGGCTCCTCTCGCAATCAGTGGAGATGGGCGGGACTGTGTGCAGAGCCAAGTCTAGCCAAAGTACACTCGGCTTTCTGTATCTCGGCTCCACTCACAGTAGGCGGAAATCGGCGCCAAATTTAAATCAGGCCAGGGCAAGGCTGCAAATGTAAAGGCACTGGGCAAGGCTGCAGATGGACACTGGGCAAGGCTGCAGATGGACACTGGGCAAGGCTGCAGATGGACACTGGGCAAGGCTGCAGATGGACACTGGGCAAGGCTGCAGGTGGACACTGGGCAAGGCTGCAGATGGACACTGGGCAAGGCTGCAAAGGCACTGGGCAAGGCTGCAGATGGACACTGGGCAAGGCTGCAATGATGGACAAGGCTGCAGATGGACACTGATAAGGCTGCATTGATGGGCATTTAAATGTAAGTTTTTTTCCTTACACTTCCCTCCTAAAAGTTTTCTTCCTTAAAATTCCCTCCTAAATTTGGGGCGCGTGTTATACGCCGGTGCGTGTTATACGCCGATAAATACGGTATATGGTTTTGGAAATGTAAACGGGAATTTTACAATATATGGCCAGCCTAAGTCTATTCCTAAAGCCCCAGGAGTCCTAATAATTCTGGCTCTATGTTTACTTTATGTATTTCTCTTTAATGGCCAAATCCAATCAAAACTGACATTCCAGTTACATGTACCTGCTGGACAGGTAAATCACATTCTGGCTTTTTGCATTGCTCAGGGACCCCAGAGTGAGATATACACACCAGTATTCTTATTTCTGCTTAACTGCTTTGGACAACTGGTTGGTTTCACAGTTTTCCATTGTGGGATAAAAAAAAAAAGAATGAAAGACTATGGATGTGGGATAAGCAGAGACAGCGAAGAAATCCAACCACTGGAATTTATAATAGAGATTAAATACCATTTGGTGTGAAATTTATTTCCATTGCTATGAAAGAGTTGGGTTATTAAACATATTACAAATTTTGGGCATCTCCTGGGGCACCATGAAATCCTAAATAAAAAGAAATAAATGTATACCTTGTTTGTGCATTGGTGAGCAGTCATGTTGGAACAGGAAGGGGTCATCCCCAAACTGTTCCCACAAAGTTGGGAGCATGAAACTGTCCAAAATGTCTTGGTATGCCGACACCTTAAGAGTTCCCTTCACTGGAACTAAGGGCCCAACCCCTGAAAATCAATCCCACACCGTAATCCCCCCTCCATCAAATGATTTGGACCAGCGCACAAAGCAAGGTCCATAAAGACATGGATGAGCGAGTTTGGGGTGGAGGAACTTGACTGGCCTGCCCAGAGTCCTGACCTCAACCCGATAGAACACCTTTGGGATGAATTTGAGCGGAGACTGCGAGCCAGACCTTCTCGTCCACATCAGTGCCTGACCTCACAAATGTGCTTCTGGAAGAATGGTCAAACATTCCCATAGACACACTCCTAAACCTTGTGGACAGCCTTCCTAGAAGAGTTGAAGCTGTTATAGCTGCAAAGGGTGGGCCAACTCAATATTGAACCAAAATGGTTATGGGATGCCATTAAAGTTTGTGTGCGTGAAAAGGCAGGCGTCCCAATGCTTTTGGTAATATAGTGTGTATATATATACACACACACACACACACACACACACACACACACACACTTAAGATCAGTAAGAGAAGCTTGGTGATATTTTGTTCAGGAGACATGAAAGCCTTCTTTAAGAGTGACATATTCTGGAAAAATTCATTTAGTACAAAGAGACTCACAGCTGGTGCTAAACATTATCTATAGGTCTTTCTGATGCCGCCTGTTCTGCTGATATGCTCCCTTTTGCAGTGATAATTGGCTTGGCTGTCCATTCCCTTCATCTAGTGATAGAAAACTATCAGTCTAAATGCAATGTGAGAGAAGTCTCTCTAGCCAATTAGTCTGTAATGGGAGCATTAACTGCAGTGTCTTCCACAGAGGGCACCTTAGCCATTTTTGTTGCTCCTACGAAGATGAGAATGCTACCTGTGATATTAATACAAACTACATGATAGGACAGACATATCAATGGGGGTCAATGTTGGAAGGTGAGTGAAAAATATTTTCCTTCAGAAATAAATAGAACTTTTTAATCACGTAACCCCAATGACTGCTATTAATTAAAGGGACCAGAACATCTATGACCTGTAAATGGCAAAATCTCTGGAATATGCACTAAATGTATATAGACTACAGTATTTGCATATTGTATAATATTTTTGTGCTAATAGCATCTGAGTGCAACAGTAATTTACAACAAAAACCATGAAACACACATTTCATAATTCGGATGTTGGATCATTTCAATAATGGCATTCATATTGATCTGGAAAACCAAATATAGTGTTCCGTTTTCATACAGTTGTAAGTACCATGGTGTCATTTTTTTCTGGAGCCCCCCCTTCAGGGGTCATGTACCCCAATACTAGTATGCAATCAGATCGTTGATTGTTCATGCAGGGTGAACCAATGTAATTTTCTGCATATGCATTTACCTATACATTTGCTGCTAAACTGGATATTCCCGCTATTGTAACACAGGATGATGCTCAAGTCGCAGATCTAAACAGCGCATACAGTAAGTGTGGAATCTGTAATAATTGTATGAAATGGATAGTTAAAGCGGAGTTCCACCCAAATTTGGAACATCCGCTTAATCCACTCCTCACCCCCTTACATGCCACATTTGGCATGTAATTTTTTTTGGTGGGGGGGGAGTGGGGGCTTCAATAGGAGTGGGACTTCCTGTCCCACTTCCTCCTTCCGCCCTGGGGTCGCCTAGGCAATACGTCATATCGCCTTTTGGCGGCCCCTCCCTGTAGGCGATCACCTGGGACATGACAGGTCCCAGGCTATCGCCTGTCCACTCAGAGAGCGCTGCGCCGTTCGCGCATGCGCAGTGAGTGCCCAGCCGTGAAGCCGAAAGCTGTCACGGCCGGGTGCCCACAGTAAGAATGGAGGCGCTGGCGGAGAAGGGGGGGAGAGGAGCGGAGCTCCGGGCGTCGCGTCGCTGGACAGTGGAACAGGTAAGTGTATGTTTATTAAAAGCCAGCAGCTACACTTTTTGTAGCTGCTGACTTTTAATAAACATAAAAAAAGGCTGGAACTCCCCTTTAACTATCACAACCCTCTATTTCTCATGATATTTTGTATTTTATCTAACTTTTCTCTTTTGGTTAACCTTAACTCAAATGGCTTCACTTTCTGCCTTCCTCATAGACACCTCATAGAACCTTGCAGTTATTACCAAGTAGAAACAAGGTTTATTATAGGAATTAAAAACCTTTTAAACGCTTTTTATATGGTAATAAGTGTTAAAATATTAAATGCTTTAATAAAATACCGCAAAACTATGAAAAATAAAATAGTGAACTGAAATGAATGGTAAACTGCGTTTGATCTAAAAAATATATATTCTAGGTTCCAAAGAAGACACTTTTTTTCTGACTGACTTATTGATTGTAAGAATACACATTACACAGTTAATTGGAACAGGGGAGTCATACATTACAATTATGCGTCACAGTACTATATTTACAAAAAGTCGATCTTCCCGCACTTAAAGTGGAGTTCCACCCAAAAGTGGAATTTCCACCGATTTGCCTGCTCCCCCCTCCGGTGCCACATTTGGGAGGGGGGAGCGGATACCTGTCTTTCACAGGTATCCTGATACCACTTCCAGGAGTCTGGGTCGCGGCCTTTGACGTCATCGCTGGGGCTCCCTCCTCCTTCCCCTGCCACCGGGCAAGTAGGAGCGAGAAGCGGAGCCTCGCGCATGCGCAATAGGGACCCGGCGTGAAGCCGTAATGCTACACTGCTGGGTCCCCTTACCCGCTATAACGGCGGCAGCACCGGACAGCTAATGAAAACATCAGCTGTGGTGCCGACATCACTGGACTCCAGGACAGGTAAATGTCCTATCATTAAAAGCCAACAGCTGCAGTATGTGTAGCTGCTGGCTTTTCATTTTTGCAGTGGAGGGCGGATCCTCCGCTTTAACATCTGCAAAATCTTTAACAAACTTATCAAACTGTTTCATCTTGAGGACACTGCTCTCGACAGCCAGTAGGCACAGAGCACTTAGTTTTTCATGGGTCATCGTGGTTCTCAGATTCTCACTTCTTTACCAGTGCCAAATTGCTAAATGGCCATTCTCGCAATCAACTAGTAAGCATCATGCTCAAACATATTCTAAGAAGTACATTAACACCTGAAAAGGTAGCAGCAAGCCCTTCATCAGGTAATAAAGTTGGCTATTGGGATGGAGTGAAGAATGATCGGAGCTTGGCAAAGGCTGCAAACTGGATAGTTTCCTCAACAAATATGTTTTTTTTTTATAAACGAAGCCTGGCGCACCATCTGGTGGGGGGGCCTCTAGTAGGGGGCCTCGGGCAATTGCCCCCTTTAAATCCAGCACTGGATGGTATGGTCCCTGTGACAGGGCGAAAGAGGCTGGATGTAACAGAGAGAGACCAGCTTAGATTCACTATGAAAATCGAATGGGGTGGAATAAAAGCGATACAGTAGGATTTCAAGGAAAAAATAAATAAAAAAATTAAAACCCCTTAAAGTGGAAGTAAACCCTCCTATCGTTTTCAGCCAAGGAAGCTGCCATCTTAGCCTCTGTTTAATTTGCAACTGCCATGATGCTGCACATGTGATCTGTTATGACACCAGCCATTGGATGGTTTGACAGTTTGGTTGAGAGCACAACCAAGCAATGTGACAGCTAGTATTTCCGGCATGCCGGAAATGTTAACTGTTTTTTTAAACTATCAAATCAATGGGTTTACTTACGCTTTAACGACATCCTCTATGCAAGTAATGGAAAAAAGGCAAGCCTGGAGTTGGGCTTTAAAACATCTATTAATAAAACAATTTATTATGCACAAAATGAGATTCAGATCTTAAAAAGAGATATTATAGAAGACACATTTCCTGATAGATATAACTTTTGCCTTAAATGGCCAATATCGTGGAATAGGCTATGTTCCAAGAGGTCTCCAAAGTACATTTAAGATCTATGCATTAGTCTGGAATGAAAGGAAAGTGGAGAAGTTGCACACAGCAGCCAATCAAATACTTCTATTCTTACCTCCACACCATTTCCACTTTGTTTCTATTGCGTTTATGCAGCAGTTCCAATGCATTTCTCAAACACAATGTAAAAAACTTACAGTAAATTGTTCATAGTAGCACTTTTATTAGATATGTTTTATTTAGTGGATGTTTAACACATCAAAACTGCTTAAGTAATAATTCATGCATTTTCATTACAAAGCTTCATTTTTAAATGTGATTAAATGATTTCTTAAAGAACATATTTTCTTCCTAATGTTAATATATAAAGCCTTTCAGACAGGGCTGGGGAGACTGTGTCAGGACTTGCATAAATGACAGTCCAACATTTGTATTTAATGGCAAAGCAAGGCTTTGTTCACAGTGTGATGCTGCCTACTCTAAATACAGATTACAAGCCTTGGTGGAGTAACACTCCAAATACTCATTAGTGTCATATGGAGGAAGGCAATCCATCACGCAGGTCCTGTCATATTCCTCTGAAAGGTTTTCAGTATAAAAGGTTACTATGACAACCACCATATTTGTAAATCCATTGCAAAATGGATTCTACTAGCATGCAAACTAACTGCCCAGTAAGGATTCTGAAATAATTTGACTTAGGAGATTTTCTGTGTATTTATTTATTTTTTAAAACCGTTTAAAAACCATATGATATAATTTATTAATAATAATTCTTAAGCAAAACATTTTTTGTCATGTATGTGAATATATCTTTAAAAAAATAAAAAAAATGCCACAAATTGGAAACAGAATGAACGTCAATAAATAAAAATGTTATATCACGCCATGACCATTAACCATGTGCTATACAATAGCCAAGGCATACAGCAGTCTCACACTTCAGTTCTTAGAAATTTAGTAAATCTTTTGAAAAGTGGTTTCTTGATACAGTTGATACACTTAGCATGGCTGGTGTTGCCTGGTGTTTCACAGACACCAGTGATAACCATTAGCAAGCTTGCCATTACTAAGAACAACTCGGTTAAAACTGGAATTAGCAAGAAGCACTCCTAGCGTGTTGAGAATTGAAAAGTTGTTCCTGAATCCCAGTATTTGCAAAACTGATGGATGGGGGTTGATTTGCTAAAACTGGAGAGTGCAAAATCTGGTTCAGCTCTGCATAGAAATCAATTAGCTTCCAGGTTTTATTGTCACAGCTTAAAGGGGTTGTAAAGGTTATTTTTTTATTTTCTAAATAGGTTCCTTTAAGCAAGTGCATTGTTGGTTCACTTACCTTTTCCTTCCATTTCCCTTCTAAATGTTTTTTTTCTTTGTCTGAATTTCTCACTTCCTGTTCCTCCTCAGTAAGCTGTTCAGTAAGCTGTTCTGGGTGACTCCACACCACTCGGATGATGGTGTGAAGTTTAGTGAGGAGAAACAGGAAGTGAGAAATTCAGACAAAGAAAAAAAACATTTAGAAGGTAAATCAAAGGAAAAGGTAAGTGAACCAACAATGCACTAGCTTAAAGGAACCTATTTAGAAAATAAAAAACAAACCTTTACATCTCCTTTAAATGAACAAATAAATAAATAAATAAAAGCTGATTGGCTACCATGCACAGATGCACCAGATTTTGCACTCTTTAGTTTTAGTAAATCGACCCCAAGGTGTCACCAGGATTTGAAGTGACGAGAAATCTCTTCAAAAGACAACTTTTTTTTCTCCAATATATAAAAAAACGTGTTGCGCTGTCTTGTGAAATACAATTGGATGTATAAATCAAACAATAAAATAAAAATCACAAATGAATATATGAGACACGAAAGTCCATAAAGTGATAATGTGCAAAGTTTTTGAATTCAGTGCAACACGCAGTGCTTAGACAGATGAGGCAAAAATGTCTTCTTACCAGATCCAAAGACCTATCAAGGTCTATATTTCCATCTGTGAGCTTTATTACCCCACACATTAGGTGCAGGGCATTTTAGCTTGTCCAGCCTCCTCGTGGGGGACCGTTGGCGAAAACGAGCCAAAAGATATTTACCACAGGCTATCCACAGAAGCCGATCCAACCATTGATCATATGAGAAAAGGAAAACTCATTGTGCAGCGTCCAGATTAAAAATGGGCAATTTAATAATTTAACTTTTTTTCTAGCCTGCAGTGCAATGAGCAAAAAACACAGCTGTGAGCCAAAAAGGTGCATGAGAACAAACCCAAATAAGTGCACTAGGGTGTGCCATTTGGTCCAGTTTCTGAAGGGGAAGGACCCTTCCCTGACCCCCGAGGCACATAGCTTCTGACGGGGGGCAAGGCACACTCAGGTCCACCTAGCTGAAAGGCCAGGCGACCCCCTTTCCTTGTGATCAGTTGAATCTGATCAATGAGTACTAGGTTAGAGGCTCTTCTGAAGAGAGACCCCCAAGGCATGGGCGTCCGCTGAACTTTTTTTCAGGGGGGGGTCATTTTAAGGTCATCCATGCTCGGCCCCTTTTTGACAATGTCATGAAGGGGAGGGGCTTAGTCATTATCACATAAAGCACAGGCATGCAAAGGTTTGAGAAACCTGATGCAACTATCAAGCAACTAGCAGCGCCCCTGTTCCATTTACCAGAGAACTCGGCAGCGGCGCCGTGACAGGGAGAGGAGAGCTGTGGGCTGTCTGAATGTCTCCCCCGATCGCCCCCTCCCCCTTTCTGTCAGCTGAAAAGAGAGAGAGAGCGGCTCTAATTGAATTTGCCGCCTTGCTTCCTGCCCGCTGCCTGTTTTCCTCCTCGAGAATCACGGCACTGGATTCCAGGGGGGGGGGCAAACGCCCTCCCTTGCCCTATGGAGCGGACGCCCATGCCCCAAAGTAAGGGAAGAAGGAATCTAAGGCCCACACATACTTCTGGAATTTGCAGTTCAGTTTTGGGCACCAGTTCACAAAAAGGATATTGAGGAACTATAGAAATTTCAGAGAAGGGCAACCAAACTGATAAGAGGCATGGAGGAGCTCAACTACGAGGAAAAATGCCCGCTGTCTGTTTTCCTCCTCGAGAATCACGGCACTGGATTCCAGGGGGGGGGGCAAACGCGCCCTCCCTTGCACTATGGAGCGGACGCCCATGCCCCAAGGTAAGGGAAGAAGGAATCTAAGGCCCACACATACTTCTGGAAATTGCAGTTCAGTTTTGGGCACCAGTTCACAAAAAGGATATTGAGGAACTATAGAAATTTCAAAGAAGGGCAACCAAACTGATAAGAGGCATGGAGGAGCTCAACTACGAGGAAAAATTAGCTGAACTGAATTTATTCTCTCTTGAGAAGAGAAAATTAAGGGGGGATATGATCACCATGCATAAATACTGTATTTATTGGCGTATAACACTCACTTTTTTACCCTGAAAATAGAGGGTAAACTGTGCCTGCGTGTTATACGCAGGGGGCTGTGGAAAGTTTTTTTCCTGAAACTTACCTCTTAAAGTTAGGGTGCGTGTTATACGCCGATAAATACGGTACATAAGTGGTCCATAGAGTGAACTTGGTGCTGAGTTATTCACTTTCAGGTCATCACAGAGGACAAGGGGGCAATCTTTACGTATGAAGGAAAAGTGATTTAACCTCAGTAAGAACTGTGAAAATGTGGAATAGACTCCCTCAAGAGCGGGTTCTGACCAGCTCAGTAGATTGTTTTATGAAAGGCTTGGATTCTTTCCTAAATGTACATAATATAACTGGTGTGACAGCAGGAAGGTAAAGTCACCTGGTTGCATCCAGGGGGGTAGATATATTTCTCCCAGATTCAGGCTTTATGCCGACTTATACAACTAGGTGGAGAGTTGTATAAGGCTAGTGGGCTCATGGATGACTCATACCTCTAGGGAGAGTGTGGGGCGTCGTGCAGACAAGGAGTTGATGAGACCAGCTGAAGCTTGTCAGCTCATTTAAGGCCTTTATAAAAACTCCCAGATTCATTAGGTGTTAGCTCATGCCTGGAACCAGACCTGTGTGGACTGTCTAGGGAGAGTGAACCCCTGTGCGGTGAGACAAAGCCTGTGTGGCTATTTGCTTGGACATTTAAAACCAGGGACTTAGGGACTAGGACAGCACTAGGCTGATCCCAGTTGTTAGTTAGGAAACCTGTATGTTTAGTCAGAGGTCAAGTTGACCAGGATTTATTTTGTTTATGTTTCTTTTGCTTTGCTGTGTTTTGTCACTGTAAATAGAAAATAAACCGCACCTTTTTGATTTTGAAAACCACAACCTCCGTTTGCTGGGCCTGTTTTGTGTAGGGAGCCCATCCCGGGGGTCACACACACCCGCTGCCGAGCTAACCCCCCCCACACTGGGTACTGACATTTATAGGTAAAGTTGATCCAGGGAATATCAGATTGCCTCTTGGGGGATCAGGAAGGTATTTTTTTACTCCACTGGAGCAAATTAAATATGAGGTTTTTGTGTCTTCCTCTGGATCAACTGTGGGTATAGGTTTTGTGTACATGGAATTTTTCAATTTGTGTGTGTTTTGTTTTTTATTTCTCTGTTAGTTGAACTGGATGGCCTTGTGTCTTTTATCAACCAGTTTAACTTAGTTACTATGTAACATCCTCCCCTAGGCTTGAAGGTAGGCCTGAAAAGTTCTGCAATAATACCCTGACAGAGGTTGTGAACTGTCTCTACTGTGGTAAACAAGAAAAGCCTTATTTCAATTGCTGCTTGTGTCCCAGTCGGAGAGATTTACTCCTTACTGACTTGAAGAAAGGGGAAATATTCTCAATGGGAACAAAGTCGGTCCTCTACAGCTAGTTGCTGGCTTTGCTTCTGGCATAAAAATTTCTGCAGATGCATATTTCATTCACTATTCTGATCAATAAAAATAAAATAAAAATTGCAGGAAGGAGAGATTTGGCTTGCAGGTGTATACTAAGCACATTGCATAAATGCACCATTCAAGAGAAACCATACACAGTAAGAGTACAGCACGGCACGCAGAACATGATGTTTCTAGCCTTGTGAAAATATTACCATACGGTGGCATTCGTGATGACCTGTTTAAGCATACAACTGTCTGTTATTTCTCATGTCTGTGTACCCTGAAAAGTATATCTCAGCTGTGTTGGTGATGTGGGATTACAGAGCTGAACCTTGTTCCACAGGAACTTAGTGTCCAGACTTGTGTGATGTAATCATGGACTTACCCTAAGCATGCTATGGAAAAAAAGTGACCTGAAAACATTGACTGAGGGTGGCAGGAAAACTGATAGCAGGGCTAGAACACCAACCTGGCCTATGCAGTGAATGGATCTGTCTGCCAAAATTCATATTTACTTTAATGAGTCAGCTTAAGCATAAGATTTGTAAGCTCCCTCACAATGCCATACAGTGAATGTAGCCACAGCTGTATTGCAACATGGTAGAAAGCTCGGAGAAAGGGGGAACTGAAACAGAAACTATATAATGCTCACATGAATTTTCTTATTGCATATGATACATACTAAGAGGATCTGTCCCTTTGTAGCAATTATAGGCAGCTTAAAGAGGAACTTAACTTTCTCTGAGCAGAAAAAAATAGTTATTTATTTAATTTTTAATATTCAAAGAAAACTATTGGGATCTATTGTTTTTGTCTGATCAGGATATCCTAGCTGGGTATTTGGTTTCTTCTACCTGCTTCTGGGAAAAACTTCCAGAATATAGCGCAGAGAAAGTCAAATGTCCAGTATGAATATTTATCATGTCCCAGCAAAATCTGTGGAAGAAGGTGTCCAGAAGGTGGCTGGGGAGGTCATAATAGTTTGGGAGGCCTTTCAAAAGTGTGCTTTCCTCTCCAGGAAGAGTTCCATTTCTCCTGGGGCTGCTGCCCCTGGGAGATAGCTAGTGAGACAAGGAATTGCAATTTGGGTCTCCGCAGGTTCTGGGCTGAGGGCCTGGAGAAGATTGCTAATTTGCTGGAGGGCATCATTCAGAAATCCCGAGGGGGATCTTTTACCTCCATCACTAAGGATTTACCTGGGGATGCTGGGTGGCAAGCAGCTCCTGGGACATTATGAGTAAAGACCTTGTTGTGGACCTTTGGGTTTGCAAGTGCTAGAAGGGAACTAAGTACCAGAGGATGCTATATAGACTGGGACTGCTCTTACATAGTCCTAGATATACTGGTCATCCCTGGTTACCTCTAGGAAAGGCTGTTTAGAGAAGTTTAGTGAGAAGCTGTCATTCTATTATTTTTGTGACCTTAAAACCCTTTTCTGTTCAAATTATTCAGCAATAAATATTAAAAAGACATCCCCTAGACCAGGGATATGCAATTAGCGGACCTCCAGCTGTTGCAGAACTACAAGTCCCATGAGGCATAGCAAGACTCTGACAACCACAAGCATGACACCCAGAGGCAGAGGCATGATGGGACTTGTAGTTTTGCAACAGCTGGAGGTCCGCTAATTGCATATCCCTGCCCTAGACTGAGCCTGAATTGTTGGTGTGCATGGAACTATTCTGGGTATATTCTCAGTGGCCACTTCAGAGGAGAGCGCTACACTTGCAGAATTCTGTCCTAACAGAGTGAAGGTAACGTTTTTCAGTAGATGGTGGAGAATTAGGTCTCCCTATAATGTTTACTCTATGCTTCTGACTAAAAGTGGAACAATCTCTGTACTAAAGCCGGCCTTAGTTGGATCGAATCTCAGCCTGTTCAGCAGGAATCGGCCGAGATTCAATCCATATATGGGCAAGCTGATTGTACCCATGTCAAACCATCAATCGACTTGGGTACAAGCAGCATGTCGGATTTTTATCATGCAATTACTGCCAGCAGCTATAGCCACTAATAGCAATTGTTGTGCTCTCCCAGCAGGGACAGCTTGCCTCCCCCCAATTACATTCAACGTGACAACATTGGAACAAACAAGATTCACCAAATAAATGTTACATATGGCCTGTGAAAAGCAACTTCAATATCAGAAAAGAACATTTTGCATATATTACAAACATTCGCAAGTGTATTATTTTCAACTTTTACCCCAATGTTGATATTATCAAACAGCATGTTTTATAAATGTCCTTTTAGTGTCCAGGTCTGCACACCTACTGTGACAATTACTGGTCACTCTCACGCTCCCTGTAAAATTTTACTTTTTTCAAAATATTTCTTTGTTTTTTCAAATTTCTTCTTTTTTTTTTTTTTAAATATGGAGAATACGACAGGGGAAATGGGAAAATTCTTGCTTGGAGTTGAACTCCAAGACTGGTTGGACTAATGCCAGAGACTATAGAGGGAGATTTTACTGCAGAGATCTAGAAGAGATATAAGAAGTCAGTGGGTGACACCAGATATAACAACAATATCACTTTTGGGTAGACTAGTCCTTCATAACATTTAAAATAGCTTGCCATGGTTTTAATAATTCTGTATTTTCTTGGTAAAGAATATGCTATCCCCCAACGATTCGTATTCCTGATATGTGCCTGCTGTATCCTGTTCTCCTTGTGTTGATTCCTTTGTGTGAAATACCTAGTGTTCTTGGTAGCTCCCCCTTCTTCCCTGTTTCAAAATGACCACGCTAAGCCTAAGAACACATCTATCTTAACGTGGTCAGTTTTCTGGCTATGCTGGGAGAACAACCTGCCTGCCCTCCAGTGGCCAAGACTTGTGCTGACATCCCCCTTCACAGGGAAGATTAGTGTGCTGCTGTTTCTTTACCTCCACCTCTCTAAGCTCATATATATACATATATATATATATATATATATATATATATATATATATATATATATACAGAGAAATGTAGAATATTATTTTAAAAAGTGTCTACAAGAAGCAATAAACTTGTTTCACTTACAAAAAAGCCTTGTTTTATGTGATGTATTGCTGATATCCAAGCTTCCTCTGGCCTTTCCGCAAACCACTATCTGTAAGAAGATTGTTTTGATGACCCACACGTGTTCTCTCCAATAGACTTCACCGTGCATTTTTATTTCACAGTCACTAACCAACGTCGGCGGCATGGCTGCCCGTAAACACTGTTTTCAAATGAGGACCTATGATTAACTGGATAGCATCAATTAAAATGTTTTGAAAGCTATTTATCATGAAGCTTGGAGCCAATTAAAGTATTACAATATAAGAACGGCCAAAAAAGGAGCTTTTGAGCATGTAACAACTTGCAAAAAATAGACGACAAATATTTTTTTCGGCAACAATTCAGAACTTAACACTTTCCAGATCACAAAATTTAAGAAACATTTAATCAGATAATGTGCAATGGTTCCTGGGACTCGGAGGGTGAGACTATTCAATCCTGCTGACCACAGCAGAACATTGCAGCGCTGTTGATAAACTATTGACCCATCTTTTTGATTCTTTATAGAAAAGATTTTGAATTTTAGATGTCTGTTTTTATCTCACATACAATATTGTATATTGTTGTAGCTTCATTAAAGTAAAACTACGCTGTGGAAGAAAAAGTGATTTGCAGAACAGGTGAATGAAGTTTTGATTGAGTTTGATCATCTGAAAAGTCAGCAACAGATGGAGTAGCTGTTGAGTGAAGGTCCTAAGAGGATGTGCAGATGACAGTCACTTTCTTATGGCGGGTTCACACATATTAGAATTGGATGTGGTTTTCACTGCATCCAATTCGCATGACAGGAGAGTGTGCCTGGCTCTCAATGGAGCCGGTTCACAGAGCTCCAGGGCGGCCGTGGACCGCATTTAAAAAGGGTCCGGTGGGTCTTTAGTTCTGATTCAGGTGCGAATTCAGGCAAATATTCAGAGCTGATTGCACCTGAATCGGTGAACAGGGATACACCAGACCCCCTGCTGTGAGCCGCAGCCGTAGCATATGTGAACCCTCATGCAGAGTCCATAATAAGCGCTTGATTTACATTCTAGGTAGACCTCAGGTGAAGTAAGGTGCAAAGCACCCATAGGCGTGCACAGCCTATTGCATTAGGGTGTGCACCCCAAAGCTCAACACATACTACCGATCACTCACGATGAAAGGGAAGGGGCCGGTAAGGTACATATTTACCTGCCCCTTCACCCACTCATCTTAAAACATCCCCAGCAGCAACAGCCGGTGGGAGAGGAGAGTAGGGAAGCTGGAAGCGCTGCGAGGGGAAGGAGGGGGGGAGCCAGGGCAGCAGGTGAAATCTGTGCTGCACAGTGTGATAAGGGTGTGCCTGGGCACACCTGGCACACCCTGTGCACACGCCTATGGCACCCAACCATATGCAGGGAAATATAACTTCCCGGAATGACTGAAGTGTGCCCACTGCAGAACGGGTGAGTGTAGTGTGCAGGTGGTTGGGGACAGAGACAGAAGACAGGAGGATTGTGGAATGGAGGAGTAGGGCAAGCTAGCCAAGGAAGGATGTGATGTGAAAATTGGGAAAGCCTATTCTGGTGACAGCAAGGATTTCCCCTTGCTTTGGAGAGATGTCCTGTTACCATATGTTGTGCCTCTAGGAAAGTAAAGGGAAATATTCCTGATGTATTACCATTTTCTACCCAAAACGTATAATAGCCTCTGTGTACACTTTAATGGACAACTTCAACTTTTAAGCCTTCAAGCTGAATTCCAGGTATTCATTTTATTGCATAGTTATATTTGTCCAGCTTGAACCAATGTAAGTATGCATTTGCCATACCTGTGAGACTATTGTGGCAGTAGAGAATTAGTGTAGTAGTCGTTGCTACTACAGTGATCGTTGCTGTTTTCTGGGTCCCATGCTAGGTGACTGCCCTGGGGCTCCTCTAACCCTCTTGTTTTGAATTGTACTGTTGGTGTATTGTCTCCCTTTACATTGTAAAGTGTCGTGCAAACTGTTGGCGCTATATAAATCCTATATAATAATAATAACCACATGTTACTAATGCTCAGCATGGGTGCCATTCACAAAAGGCCTTTCATTTTTCTAAAGGCATTTTCAGGCTTGGTTCACACCTATGCATGTGGCTGCGGGAATCACAGCGATATCTGCAACCACATGCAGTGAAAACGCCCAGGGCTGCCATTTATTCTGAATAGCACCTGTACGCATGTAAAAATGCAGTGAGTTTGTAGGTGCAGGAACTGCAGGGTAATCGCATGGTCAAAACAACCATGCAATTTCACTGTGGGCCGTGTTTTGAAAAAAGGTGCATGCCCTTTTTCTACAGGAAAGTCCACTCTTCCTAACTCCCTAAATGAATCTCGGGTAGAATCTAGAAAATGTGAAAGATGGCTACAAAATTACTCTTCAGGTTATGTGGGTACATATATAATGAGGCCTGGACTGGCCATAGGGCACATGGGGCATTTGCCGCCAGGCCGCATGTTTTAACAAGAGCTAATGTGACAGAGAGCTCCAGAGGGTGAGAACAGCGCCATAAAATAGGTGATTATATCTCATATATCATGCACCTGGGGGTCTCTGCCTGCAGCAACAGTGACTGAAGCAGGCTAAATAGAACTAAGCCCTGGTTCACACTGGTGCGTTTTGACATGCAATTTGACATGTCAAATTGCATGTCAAAACGGCAGCATTTTCCGGCAATTGCCGGCAATGGCACCGTCCTAATCGGTGCGACGCCGCATCTGTGGCGCTGCACCGATTTAAAAAAGTAGTTTCTGTACTACTTTTTGCGATTTTGGCCTGCGATTTACATTGACATCTGTGCAGAAACCTGCCAGTGGGAGTGAAATCGGGCGAGTTCAGCTGAACCCGCACGGCTTCACTCCCGCAGCCCAGTGTGAAACTGGGCTTAAAGACATTGAGAAACTGGTAGTTGTCATTAATTTGGAATTTGGTTCAAAAAAATAAAATGAGTTGCTCGGTCTAAAATGCCCAGGCCTATTTTTTTGTCCCAGTGCGGGCCTGTATATAACAATGTATACTGCAAATACAGTATTTTAGTTAATTCTAGGATTTAGAAGAAGAAGGAGGGTGACCTATAAGTCTCATCTCAATACTGAAACACGTCAGTGCTTCTTCTACACACGAGTGCCAAGATGTTTGTTATGCTAACAAGTATTTATACTGACAAATGCAATAATGCCTATTGGCTGTTTCATCTGTAAACCGCAAACATATTTTTTTTTAACAAAAATGTGTTTTATTAATTATATGTAGAAATAAAATATATACGTTTTATTTCTAAGAATATAGTGGCTACCTTTATAATCCCAGGGAAAATACTTCTTTGTAGACACTTCAATATAGGGATGATGGTAATGCCCACCTTAGGCCCCTTTCACACTGAGGTGCTTTGCAGGCGCTATTGCGCTAAAAATAGCGCCTGCAAAGCGCCCTAAAAAAGCCGAGGGCTTTCACACTGGAGCGTTGCGCTTGCAGGAGGGTAAAAAAACTTCTGCAAGCTGCATCTTTGAGGTGCAATAGGTGCGGTAAAAATACCGCGCCTATAGCGCCCCTGCCCATTGAAATCAATGGGGTAGCGCCTCCAAAACGCCCGCAAAACGCTGCAAAGAGGCGTTATTGCGGACGTTTTTTAACCCTTTTTCAGCCGCTAGCGGGGGTTAAAATCCCCCCGCTAGTGCCCGCAAATCGCGGCACAAACTACGGTATAGTGGCGCTAAAAATAGCACCGCTATACCGCCAGCGCATCCAGCGCTTCAGTGTGAAAGTAGCCTTACAGTGAATAGCACTTGTTGCTATCTTCTCATACACAAGTGGGGCCATGTCATGTGTGTGAGGTTTATATACAATATAGATGGATATACACAAAATGAGACTCCACTGAGCACAATATTATCAAAACATAAGGATCTATTCTAGTGCATCATAATCAGCACTTCAGCTTATAGAAGCTGTTCAGCAAATACATACTAGATCATAGTTACTATACTTATTGGCAAAGGCCTTTCAGTAAACATTCACCATCCCCATTGTGAGACATTCTAGTGCCATTAGAAGGGTGAAGGAAGCCAGAGATTCATGGATTCAGGAATGTAAAATGAGCAGTTGACTCTGGGATTCATAGTGTAGGCAGAACGATAAGAGATATACAATTTCAAGGCAAAGTTAATACTTCTTTATTTCATATGATGTATTATAAAGCTCCAAGGTCCCCCACTGACCCCAGCACCCAGTAAATTACACATTCATACTGGTGTATAGCAATACTTTGCACAAGGTTAATACTGTCTGTTTGTAGTTGTCTCTGACCCATTACTGAGCATTAACACATTTCATGCTCCACTGTTCCTATTTTATCCTTACTCACTTAACTCAGGATCAATAACGGAGTAAAATCTAAGCTACTTCTATGGATTCTGCTAACAAACCAAATGTCTGCCGTGTGCAACAAAATCCAGGGGCTGGTAAATTATGTGAACAGGAAAGTGTCTTTAGGGAGCAGCCGGATTCAAAAAATGACTTTGCAAGCAGAGGTTAGCAAATGAGAACGTACTTTGGGTATTGCTGCCAATGTCCCCATTGGGGATGATTTCCCTCATATATACAGTATGTTGTCATCAGGACAGGAAGTGACAAACCTCCTCAACAGGGCACAGACCACAAAACAACCTGATACGGGTTCTGTATCTTTGCTACTATATCCACAATTTAAAAAAAAACATTTTGGCTAGGGATACACTGTACACCAAGGGTGTCAAACGCAATTTCATCGTGGGCCGCAGCCGGTTGTATCTGTAAGATTAGATGTCAAGAGACACCCCACCATCAGAAGTAGAGTCCCCCACTCTCTCATACATCACAGTGCACCCCCCTTTCCTTATGCTGCTACTGGGAAGAAGCTGGATGCATTACTTGAAAGCAGAAAGTAAGGGACTGGAGGAGGACCAGAGGAGGGCTGGAGCTCTCCTGCAGCTGCAGGACAGGTGCGAGGGTGGCTATGTGCATGCTCCCAAAAGGGACCTTTGACATGTAACCTTTGTGTAATCAGATACTCGTCCTTTCTATTATGCACATATTCATGCCTCATATAAAGTCCCAAACCCTTCTCCTTCCCTTTTCTTCTGTGCCTATAAAGTCCCATTCCCAAGGGGAAATTTTTTATTATATCTTCTCATTTCATTTCAAAGTCTTTTTAAACTCACTCCCACTGAAAAAAATTTTCCCTATGCTAGCGTCACCAGTGAGGCATTTGTACACCGCTATCATATCCCCTCTCAAGCATCTCCTCTCCAGAGAGACTAAGTTCAATGCTTTCTTCTATATCTGAAAGAGAACATTTTATTTAAAAAAAACAACAGACTTACTGGCTGGATCACCAGATAAAATAGAAGAAAGAAAACGAATCTAACGATCACATCTACGAACTGGTATGCTGCAATAAAAGAAATGTTTGCTTTTGGGTTTAATACTGATTTAGGAGGCTGATTTTGTACAGTAGTACTTTCACTTAAAATACTTAATCAAGTGAAATGGAAATTTCCATTTGTCTGAACCTGTATGGATACTAGAACACAGGTGAGCCTGAAAAGCCCCCCTTCTTTTGTAAAACTCAGCACCAAGAAAGTCAAAGGCATTGTTCCTAGGAGCCAATCAGATGCCCGCTGTGCTGTGTGTAATGTTTGTATTCATAAGATCCTGTGGTTTATTTTTGTTACATGCTTAATTTAGAAAATATTTAGTCAATAATACAACAAGCTAATAGAGTAGTAGAAAAAAGGGATAGAAATGTGTCAAAATAAACCAGATACAACACACAGATATTTGTACTCTGCGATGCCCAAACATCTTAGGCTCCATGTACACTGGACGCTAAAAAAAGCTATAAAAAACGCCAGTAGCTTTGCAGGGAGCATTTCAACGTTTTTTTAGCGTTTTTGCAATAGCGTTTAGTAGCGTTTTTCAGTGTTGCGCTTTTTAGCTTTTTTCAATGGATCAAAAAACGCAAAAAAATGCTGGCGAGCTGCGTTTTTGGGCGTTTATTAGTGTTTTTCGGTGTTTTGGAGCGTTTTTTCCTGCCGAAAAACGTCACTTTGAACGCAAATTTCTTGCGTTCAGAAAAAAGCCCATTAACTCCACTGCTCATTAACACTAAAAAACGACCATGTGTGCATGAACACATAGGCTAACATAGAGTGCAGTTAATGGGCTTTTAAAAAAAATGCCAAAACGTCAATAAACTGCAGTTTATCAGCTTCAGTGTACATGGAGCCTTAGATTTTGATTTGCACCAATGTAGTAACCAAAGATCTTTATTGTTCTATTAAATCTAAACTTAGGAAAGCTAAAATCTACTTGCTGTGCTCATAAATGATTTTGTCTTGTTAAAACTCCAGGAAAACATCAAATGAATGACATATTTTAAAGCAACTGTCACTATATCAAAACAAAGAAACTGCCAGGTATAAAGTGCAGGCACTCCAAGTCTGTGCCGTTACACCAGAATGCCAGGCTGCTATGCCAACGAATCCCCAGCGCTAGTATTGGGTTTGCCTGGTCCCCACCGATTCTTACTGGCTCATCGCTATCCATAGAAACAAGTTCTTTTACTTGTTTGACTGCAGTAAACTGCTAAAAGCTTAAATCTGATTGGTTGTTGTAAGGTACTCTCTTATCACAAACTTTAGAACATATCCTTAGCTGATGATAGCACGCGCCCCTTTCACACTAGCGGACCGTATGTCCGCTTTTTCATCCATCCGTTTACGGATAAAAAAGGGACATACATTGGTCCCTATGAGATCGCGGGTGTTGGCGGATGAACATCCGATCTCCTCCGTGTACGCAATCCTCCGATTCTGCAGATGGAGGAAAATCCTATTTTTCAATCCGTCTGCAGAGCGGATCGGATGAACACGGACAGACGGTCCGTGTTCATCCGATCCCCCCATAGGGGAGAGCGGAGATCTGACAGGGCGGTCCCTGCACAGTGTGTGGGGACCGCCCTGTCATCCGCCGGCTCAGCGGGGATCAGCGGAGCGATCCCCGCTGAGCAAGTGGAGGTTCACGGGGCGGATCATCATGGATCCGTCCCGTGTGAAAGGGGCCAAAGTAACGCAAAAAATAGCCTGGTCGTGAAGGGGGGGTAAACCTTCTGGGGCTGAAGTGGTTAAATAAAACACACAATTATTTTTATTTCAATTTATATGTAAAGCAAAAGCAAAGCTCGTCAAAAAAAAATTCAGTGCCCGATCAGCCTTCACTGCCATGCCTAGGAAAAATAGAAAAGACCAGGTACCATGGGGTATACTGCACAGATCTGCTGGTTATTGCAGACTAAGCCTGAAAATTGCAGGTTGTTGCTGTATGACTATCATTATTCCATTAGTAATGTTCTGTATAAAACCTGCATTACCAGCCAGCTCTGATTTAGGTGCCTTTCGATTTCTCCGACGCTGGCGCAGGAATCGGCCTGGCTAAAGTTAAACAGAATGTGACGCCTTTGGTTGGGCACAATGCTGCAAAAGCTGTTCTCGGGTGTCAGCGAAGGCAGGTGGCATTGCTCTGCCTTGCTCGGTCTCCCTGTTGCTAAGTGAGCAGCGCCGTATCGCAGACACAGCTGAGCCAATCGCTGTACAACTTGCCGAAACTGACAAAGGCTTGAGAAAACAGCGAGGTGCCTGTGAGACATGGAGAGAGAGAGAGAGTAAAAAAATGAAGGTGTAGGAGAATAAAAACAGCGCCCGGGGGACACTTAGTGGGACCACCCCAGGATTCATTGGCAAGCAGCTTCTCTATTATATAGTCATGAAAATACCGGCGTTCTTTGGAAGGCAGAGCCTCTACCTCTCTAGGCGAAGAGGAGAAATGACTCGCAGTCATAATGTTTAAATGACCTTTCTTTCAGAGCAGGTAAAACAATCTGTCCTACGCAAGCATCCTGACCTCCGACAACAGCGGTCTTTGTAAACTGTGAACCTACAATAACTATATATTACACACCGCATGCAGCTACTTAGCTCCCTATTGTGCAAAAAAAAAAAAGAGATATTCTACAATATCACTGCATAAAAGTGGGGTTTACTTAAAGCGCCTCTAATACCCTTGCTGAATCCGCAGGAGAGCGCTAACGAAACCTCAAACATCCGCAGGATTATCAGGCGACTAGATGAGCTCCTAAGCCACCCTGATTCACACAACCCAACTGACAAGCACATGTATTTGTTAGGCTTGAGGGACTGAAATCATTATTCTAATCTCTAAGTGAGGTGAATGTGCTAATTAGAGAATTATGAGTTCCTACCACCGTGCCAACATGTCTTGGAGCAAAATGGGCAAGAGAGATGGAGCCGGTTTGAGCAATTCTTTTAAAACGAATTTCCCCATATTGCATGAGCCACTATATTACATTGTTATTTCTTCCAGGCAAATGTATATGATAATTATGCCTGTTGATAAAAATACATAGCAAGGGAGGGACTTTCCCCCCGTGATCTGCTTACCATGCATGCCAAGAGTGAAGGATAATGGGGCAATCATTTCTTGAACACATACAAGCGTTTCTTCATATGTCAAACACAATGCAAAATTACTCATCAGCTAGCCAGGATAAAAAAAAACAAAAAAAAACGACACGCTTTCAACATTTGCGCTAAAAACAGAGGTTGTAGCTGCATACATTTACAAATATATGTGGGTGCCACACTGCCTTGTCAGCACCCCTCTGTGAAGTGTGGTCCCCCACTTTAAAGCCTTGTACACACGATCGGATTTTCATTGGACAAAGCGTAGGACTTTTGTCTGTTTCGCGCCTACAAGTCGTCCAGAACACGGCAGCCAGACTGATAACAGGAAACAAACTTTTGGAACCCATCACCCCTTCACTGAGGACCCTTCATTGGCTAACCGTAAAGGATTGGGTCACCTTCAAGACCCTCTGTCTCACCCACAAGTGCACACAAGGAATCGCTCCTCAATATTTATGCGAGAAGATAAAGCACTACACCCCCAATCGCACTCTCCGATCAACCGACCAAAATCTCCTTCACATCCCCAAGTTCCGCTACAAATCAAAGGGAGAACAAAGATTTGCAGTCCAAGGACCACGGCTATGGAACGCTCTACCCACGGACATCCGTATGGAAGAAAACCATCGGGCCTTCAGGAAAAAACTTAAGACCCACCTGTTCTGATGGATCATGAAGTTACTGGAAGCTAAGCGCCTTGAGGCAATTTAGTTCGCATTTGTTAGCGCTATACAAGTTTTTCACTCACTCACTTACTCTGAAGGGCGTTGGGCGTGAACTTGTCTTGCCTACAAGCGGCAAAGAATTGCCAACAAACACAAAACGACGTGGTTTTTCAGCTCTTTAGCGCCACGCTTTGGGCAACTTCTGTTAATGTAGTGCTATGGTGAGCATTGCTTCTGAGCATGCGTGTTTGTACTTTGGAGTTTTGTACACGCGATCGGAAAATCCGACAACACACAATCGTTGGCAGACAATTTTAAAGCATGCTATCCAACATTTGTTGGCGGAAAATCCGACAACAATTGTCCGATGGAGAATACAAACGGTCGGATTTTCCGACAACAGTCTGTCATCACACAATTCCCGTCAGATAATCCGATCGTGTGTATGAGGCTTAAGGCCGAGCACACTGGACATTTTTACAACTGCTGTTTTTGGCTTCAGATGTTTTTTTCTACAGTCAATAAACTCTCCAGCATGTTATCCTATGTGTCCATGCACACATGGGCTGTTATCAACTGGTTTTGTCTGGGGCGTTTTTTGGACTTTAAAAAACAAAAAAACAAAACTAGTGGCTTCTTAAGGCCCATACACACGATCGGACTTTCCGACAACAACGGTCTGATGGACGTGTTTTATCGGACAATCCAACTGTCGGTATGCTCCATCGGACAATTGGTGTCAGAATTTCCACAGACAAATGTTCGCTGTGCATGCTCTCAAACTTTCCGACAACAAATGTGTTACGTCGGATCATCCGATCGTGTGTACAAAAGTCCATCGGACTAAAATCCAAAGTACAAACACGCATGCTTGGAACCAATGCTAAACATCAGACAACAATAACAGAAGTTGCCCAAAGGGTGGCGGTAAAGAGCTGAAAAACCACGTGGTTTGGTGAATGTTGGCTGAAAATGTTCTGCCGTGTGTATGCAGAACAAGTTCATGGCCAACGACCAAAATCCACGGAAAAGTCTGATGGAAGTCCGATCGTGTGTATGAGACTTTAGAGGAGTTTTTGAGCTGTAAAGATGCTCTAATGTCAAAAAAACACAGATAAACGCTCAAAAACGTGGCTCACCAGCATTTAAAGTTTATGATCCCATTGAAAAAAAAAAAACGCTAACGTTAAAAAGCGCAAAAAAATGCTATTGCAAAGATGCTGAAAAAGTTGAAAAACTCTGCAAAGCTACTGGTGTTTTTATAACGTTATTATATAACGTTCAGTGAAATTACATTTTTTAAAATGGTCATTAAAAATGATCGTGTGTGGGCTTCAGAGCATTTTTCACGACGTGAAAAACGGCCATGAAAAAATTGGAACATGCTCTAATTTTTCACGTCATTTTTTACATCGTCGTTTTTCTTGTCATGAAAAACGGCCGTGTGTATGCTTTAACGACGTGAAAAAAAATGCGCATGCTCAGAATCAAGTATGAGACGGGAGTGCTCGTTCTGGTAAAACTAACGCTCGTAATGGAGATAGCACATTCATCACGCTGTAACGGACGGAAAAGCACGAGGCTGAAAAGCGCGAATCGTCGCTCAAAAAACTTTACTAACATGAAGGGTGGCGCCAACCGAATGGAACTTCCCCTTTATAGTGCCGTCATACGTGTTGTACGTCACCGCGCTTTACTCGAACATTTTTTTCCACGATAGTGTGTAGGCAAGGCAGGCTTGAGAGAAAACACGAAAAATCACGTCGAGAAAAATGCATTTTTTTTCAATGACATTAAAAACGGTCGTGTGCACACGACATAAGGGTTAGTTCACCTTTACAATAAACTACACTATGCATTTAAAATGATACTAAACACACACTGTTAAATTGACATTATTCCGTCTCTATCTGTATGTGGATAATGGCGCTGTATTTATTTTATATAAAAAAAAATCGAAGTACCCTTTTTCCTTATTGATATATACAGCTGTCATATGACCTAGCTCTTTCCCAGCCTGTCTGTAGGGAAAAAGTGGCAGGAGGACCTTCTTGTCCACTTGCTGCTAGTCACACAAAAAAGCAAAAAAAAAATTGGGATACAGAGTAAAAAAAAATAAAAAAAAATAATGTCAATAAACTGTTTAAAATTGTCATACAAAATATATATTTGAAATCAAACCTTTATTATTTTTTGGCAATAACATGGTGTGGGTGGATTTCTGCCAGTCACAGGCTGTGTCACACCCCTCCAGCCTATGTCTTAAAGGAGTTGTAAAGTCTTAAGCCCTGTACACACGATCGGTTTTACAGATGAAAACAGTCCGATGGACTTTTTTCACCGAACAAACCGATCGTGTATGGGCCCCATCGGTCTTTTTTCCAAAACGATAGCAAATTCCGATCGTCTGTGTGGAACTCCATCCGAGAAAAAACCCACGCATGCTCAGAATCAAGTCGACGCATGCTCAGAAGCATTGAACTTAATTTTTCTCGGCTCTTCGGAGTGTTTTACGTCACCGCGTTTGAAACGGTTGGTTTTTTGACTGATGGTGTGTAGGCAAGACTGATGGAAGTCAGCTTCATCGGATTTCCGATGGAAAAATCCATAGGAAATCCGATCGTGTGTACAGGGCTTTAGGGTGTTTCACGTTAAAAAACCTTCTGTGCTGCAGCTGCCCCCCACAACCCCCCTGTTTTTCTTACCTGAACCCGTCCATTCCAGCAACGAGCACAAGCCCAGCAGCTCCATCCTCATTGGATAGATTAATAGCAGCAGGAGCCATTGGTGCCCGCTACTGTCAATCAAATCCAGTGACACGAGAGCGCGGGGCGGGGCCGAGTCCTGCTGTCTGTGTCAATGGACCTAGCAGTGGGACTCGTGATCATGCCCACACGGATGTCCCCAGGGAAAGCAGCTCTCAGTGGGGGCACCCGATGAAGAGCAGGAGTACCGCTGGGGCACCCCAGAAGAGGAGGATTGGGGCTGCTCTGTGCAAAACCCTTGCACAGAGCAGGTAAATATAACATGTTTGTTATTTAAAAAAAAAAACTTTTCCAATCACTTTAAGTAGGGTACACACTATAAAAAAATTGGAAGAAAAATTCAGTGCATGGAATGAATGTTTGATTTCCATATAGGGTATACAGTACAACTTTCAACATCCGATTCAGACTTTCAAAATGAAAATTTCCGAAGGGACAACATTTTTCTTGTACGTGAACAGAACAAACAATTTTCGTTTAATGTGTACAGTTTCTGGACTGATGCTGCATCCACCTAGGTAAGTATGATGGAAAAAAAAACCAAACCCATACTTATCTTTTAAGAGAGCTTTAATCTAGGGACATACAGTATATAGCAATTAATACAGTAAAGGGTAGGTATTCCTGTAGGTAGCTCATTCCTCTTTAAAGCGGAAGTAAACCCATCGATTTAACAGTTTCAAAAAGCAGTGCCGGGAATGCCAACTGTCACATTGGTTGTGCTCTCAACCAAACTGTCAAACCATCCAATGGCTGGTGTCATAACTGATCACATGTGCAGCATCATGACAGTTGAAGATTAAACAGAGGCCAAGATGGCAGCTTCCTTGCCTGAAAATGATAGGAGGGTTTACTTCCACTTTAAAGATGCAGGAACACACCTAGCCCAGCACAGCACAATGGTAGCTGAATTCCTCCTGTGTCCCTGTGTCCCCTGTCCAGTGTCCAGTGTCCTGTGTCCTGTGTCCTGTGTCCTTGAACCAAATCCAGCATGCAAAATAAAAATTGCCATTATTTTTAATAGTAGAATGTTGTACTGTATTAGCATGGATAGTAATAAAAGTAAAAATGTATTCTGATTCAGTTAGCCACATAAAAATTACTGTCTACAATTTTATATTTCCATTATGTTTAATAAAATTCTTGTTTTTTTTATTTTTTGTTGCATGTTGGTGCTGGTAATCTCCTGCAGCCTCTCTGTGGCCAATTCTGGTCTACAAGTACTCCAGTGACGGCTACATGGCATTTCTTAGGGCCAATTTTTCATGGTGTCAACAGTAGGCCCTATATTGTGTGTTGCAATGGCTGCTTGTAGTCGTCATCAGAAGCACATGTGACAACAAAGGAGCACAACTGGGAGTCAGAGACAAAGTTCTGTTACCCTATAGCCTCATACACACGATCGGACTTCCATCTGACTTTTCTGTGGATTTTTGTCCAAAGGGCGTTGACCGTGAACTTGTTCTGCATACACACGGCAGGACTTTTTCAGCCAACTTTCACCAAATCACGTGTTTTGTCAGCTCTTTACCGCCACCCTGTGGGCAACTTCTGCTATTGTTGTCTGATATTTAGCATTGGTTCTGAGCATGCGTGTTTGTACTTTGGACTTTAGTCCGATGGACTTGTGTACACACGATAGGATTTGCTTCATCGGACATTTGTTGCCGGAAAAGTTGTCTGTTCTCACAGCGAACATTTGTCCGATGAAAAATCGAAAAAGTTTGTCCGATAGAGCGTACACACGGTCGGATTGTTCGATCAAACAGGTCCGTCGGAGGTTTGTTGTCAAAAAGTCCGATCGTGTGTATGGGCCTTATAACAGGTCCTTCATGGCAGGATCACCATGGATTATTTTAATAAAAGCTGCAGATTTAAAAAAGATTAAAAATGACTTTTGAAATGACATGACATGTTAAAACTTCTATGAGATTCTAGTGATTGGTTTTACATATACCTTTACCACTTCTGTTTCTGGAAATGGCAAGCTGAAGAATTTTTAGAAGCACACTATATTATGTAGGGCGGCCAGAAAAACAAGCCTTGGAACTTCCTCTATGTCTGGAAACACCAAACAGACCGATGCTTATTCATTTTTTGCTGGTTGCTGAGTGAGGGGATAGGTGACGGTGCCTAATTTATATAATGTAGGCAGAACAGTGATAACATTAGAGCACCACTGCTCAAGATTGAGTTGCCTTTCATTAATACATCGTGCTATTTAAAGGGGTTGTAACCCCTCGTGTTTTTGTTTTTTTTAAAAATAACAAACATGTCCTACTTACCTCCTCTGTGCAGTTGGTTTTGCACAGAGTGGCCCCGGTCCTCCTCTTCTGGGGTCCCTCAGCGGCGCTGGTGGCTCCTCCCTGCATCGAGTGTCTACGCTGGAGAAGCAATCTCCTTGGTGGACACCTGTGCGGGCGTGCTCCCGAGTCCTGCATCTGTGTCCATTCACACAGAATGTAGGACTCGACCCCGCCCCCGGCGCCGTGACATTGGATTTGATTGACAGCAGCGGGAGCCAATGGCTGCGCTGCTATCAATCTATCCAATCAGGACACGAGACACCAGCTAGAGATGGTGTGCTCGTTCCGGGACAGAGGATGACAGCATTCAGGTAAGTAAAACAGGGGGAGCTGGGGGGCCGCAGCACTACAGAAGGTTTTTTACCTTAATGCATAGAATGCATTAAAGGGGTTGTAAAGGTAAATGTGTTTTTACCTTAATGCATCCTATGCATTAAGGTGAAAAAACATCCAACAGTACCGCCCCCCCCCCCCCCCGAGCCCCCGTTTTACTTACCTTACCCCTCGAAAGTCCCGCGCTCGTCCCCGTCATCCTCCTCAGTTCTCAGCCTGGCCGTCGATTGGCTGCACTGGATGGATTAAAAGCAGCGCAGCCATTGGCTGGCGCTGCTGTCAATCATATCCAATGACGCGGCGCGCCGGGGGGCAGGGCCGAGTGATACAGTCGGCGGCTATGGCCCCAGCTGTATCACGGGAGCGCGCCCGCAATAACTCCACACCATGCGAGCTCGCTCGCATGAAGGTGTGGAGTCCTTGCGGGGAGGAGCTGAGACAGCCGCCGAGGGACCCCAGAAGACCAGGATCAGGACCACTCTGTGCAAAACGAGCTGCGCAGTGGAGGTAAGTATAACATGTTTGTTATTTAAAAAAATAAAACAAAAAAATTCCTTTACTGATCCTTTAAAGCGGAGCTCCACCCTAAAGTGGAACTTCCGCTCATCGGAACCCTCCCCCCCTCGGGTGTCACAATTGACACCTTTCAGGGGGGAGGGGGAGGGGGATACAGATACCTGTCTAAGACAGGTATTTTCACTCACTTCCGGGAGTCCTCTCTCCGGGAAATCTGCGGGAAGCACGTCACTACTCTGCGTACCCGTTGTGTTCTGGGAAACACTCGGCTCCCAGAACACACAGGGACCAGTCAGCCGCAAGGCTTCACTTCCTGGTTCCCTCACCGAGGATGGCGGTGGGGGCAGCAGAGTGACGAACGATTGCTCGTCCTCTGCTGCGGACGTCGCTGGACTCCAGGACAGGTAAGTGTCCTAATATTAAAAGTCAGCAGCTGCTGTAGCTGTAGCTGCTTGCTTTTAATATTTTATTTTCGGCGGACCTCCGCTTTAAGGTGAAATACCATGAGGGTTTACAACACCTTCAAGGTTCTCGTTTCTCTTATACATGTGTCACATTGCCTTAAATACGGGACCCTGCATGGCCCTCATATGGTGCTTGTGATTACCATTTCATGATGACTAGAAATGGTCTTATTAGCCTAGAGAAGCACAATAATGAATATGGGCATATGCCATATTGGGTATTGGTGGTATAATAAAGCACCTGTATACATGTTCCTAGTTTTAATAATACATTTTGAGTGGAATCCTTCCACATGCTACATTGGCCATCAGAGAAGCCAGGAGAGGTCCAGCTAGCCACAACTAACAAAAGACTTTATTGTCATTGGATAGGAAGTCAGGCAGGGTCAGTAATGGGCTCTATATTTTAAGAGTGGATCCTGTAATATCATTCCCTCCTCAATTTTCTTTTGGCTCTACCATAGGCAAGCAAACATGATATATATATATATACAGTATTTATGGATAAAGGTGGTAGAGCTGGTATAACATGGAACAAGTTAACGAGGGGGATCCTGCTATGTCATTTGGGTTTACTATAATGCACTTGTTGAATGAAAACCATTTGATCATTCAAAATAGAAGGATGAACAGTTGGGTTTTCAACAGATTAAGGTATGGATAATAAATGTTACGATAAGGCTCCATTCACACTTGTGCGACTTGCAGATTTGGACATCAAAGTTGCATGACAAGTCGTTCCCTCATGTTTTTCAATGATAACCATTCATATATGTGCGACTTAAAGTTGCAGCACCTTCAAAGTACAGTGGAACCTCGGATTACGAGCATAATCCGTTCCAGGAGAATGCTTGTAATCCAAAGTACTCACATATCAAAGCAAGTTTCCCCACTGAAGTAAATGGAAACGAAAATAATTTGTTCCGCATTGACACCAATTGCATGCAATACTGCATGCGGCCAGAGGCTGGGGGGGGGGGGGCGCCGGAGAGCCTCGGAAACGTCCGGAAAGGTCCGAGGACAGTTCGGCTGACCTCGACAAACCTCGGAAAGACTCCGTTCACAAGCCTTTCCGAGAACTTAAGGGCCATAGATTTCAATGTTAACCCTCAAACGTTGCATGAAAGTCGTACCTGAATGTTATACTATGCAACAATTGTGCAACAGTTGTCCATTATCACTGGTCAAAGCCAAACTTGTATTCAAGTCACATCCAAAGTGCCCCAAATTTGCATCAAAGTGCCCCAAAGTTGCACTCCTAAATTGGTGCAACTTTGGATTCATACAGGTGTGAGAGGAGCCTAATATCCTTTCAGATTAATCTTTCTTCAACAAATGGTTTGGGGAGACCAAGTCTGTTAAATGCCTAGGAAATCTCTACACAGTGCAAGGATTTCCCCTCTTATGCCGCGTACACACGATCGGTTTTTCTGATGAAAAAAGACAGATGGACTTTTTTCATCGGACAAACCGATCGTGTGTGGGCCCCATCGGTCTTTTTTCCATTGGTATAAAAAAATAGAACATGTTTTAAATTTTACCGATGGAAAAAAAAAACGATAGCAAATTTCAAACGTCTGTGGGGAACTCCATCGGAGAAAAAACCCACGCATGCTCAGAATCAAGTCGACGCATGCTCAGAAGCATTGAACTTCATTTTTCTCGGCTCTTCGGAGTGTTTTACGTCACAGCGTTTGGAACGGTCGGATTTTTGACTGACGGTGTGTAGGCAAGACTGATGGAAGTCAGCTTCATCAGATTTCCGATGGAAAAATCCATCGGATTTTATTCCATCGGAAATCCGATTGTGTGTACAGGGCATAAGACAGCTGCCATTGGAACAGGCATGCCCACTGGAACATATTATTATTATTATTATTATTATACAGGATTTATATAGCGCCAACAGATTGCGCAGCACTTTACTTCATGAGGGCAGACAGTACACTTACAATACAATTCAATACAGAAGGAATCAGAGGGCCCTGCTTCCTTATTCTGGTGACAACTGTACAATTTAGGATTTTCCCATCAAGGCTAGCCATAGACGGTTCGAATCACGGCCAGTTCAGCAGGGCCGTTTATGACCCATAATTTCTGCCATTTATGGGCAGGCTAAATGTACTAATTTGATTGATTGATCAACTTGGGTACAACCAGCCTGCCGGATTTACTTGCAATTATCGCTAGCAGCAGCTATAGCCGCTAGCAATAATCACTGTCTTCGGGAGAACACAATGGGGCTGATTTATTAAAGGCAAATAGCCTGTACACTCTGCAAGTGCAGTTGCTCCAGAGCTTAGTAAATGAGGTAAAGCTTTACTTTACAAAGAATACCCAATCATATGCAGGAAAAACAAATATAAAAAGAGCATTTTTGCTTGCACATGATTGGATGATGGAAGTCAGCAGAGCTTCTGCTCATTTACTAAGCTCTGGAGCAACTGCTCTTGCCGAGTACAACTGCACTTTGCAAAGTGCATAGTCTATTTGCCTTAAGTCAATCAACCCCTGTAAATCTACCTGGTGGGAACTTGACAGAGACTCCTTCCCTACCCTGTCCAAAACGAAAGAAAAAAGTTTTAGCTATACATACAGTTTAGCACACATTGATAAGGTTAATCAAGATATTTTCTATATCACAAATAATTAAAAAAGCAGCAGAAATACTACACATTCCCTTTAGAGCTGGTTCACACAGGGGCGTCTCGTCAGGCGACTCAGCAACTCAGCCGCCTGACAAGTCGCGCTCCGCTCTATTCAATGGAACCGTTCTAATAGAAGCGACGCAAGTCTCTCCGACTTAGAAAAAGGTTCTTGTACGACTTTGGGGGCGACTCGGGGCAACTTGCATTGACTTCAATACAGAAGTCATTTTGCAAGTCGCCTCACAAGTCGTCCTGAGATCGCCTTGCCGAGTCGCCCCCTAAGTCGTGCCGCCCCAGTGTGAACTGGCTCTTAAGTATCACAGTTTATTGACAAATATTTAAGCCATTTGTCTGTGGTTTAGCCTATGTGTGGGTTTGTGGCAATAAAGTCAGTTGCGTGCACCTCTGGCACTGATAGGTTTGTCTGAATTTGTTTCACAATTGGGCTTTGTATTTGTATTGTATATCTGAAGCAATCATTATTTGTTTTTTGTAATCCAGAACCATGAGGTGAGTCTGTTGGTCAGCCAGGGGAAAGCCTGAGTATGAAGCAAAAACTGTAATGAATGACTCCCGCTGAAGGAGTAGTTGGCATGCTCTGCATGATGCTCAATGGCTAACAGAGAAGCAATGCCGGCATTGATGGGGACGGTGAACGTAAATCAAGTACGGGCATGACTGGATGGATACAGTGGGCAAAATATTAGATTCAAAACTTGCTGATTGCTTGTTATGCCAGTAAATACACTATATTACCAAAAGTATTGGGACACCTGCCTTTACACGCACATGAATTTTATTGGCATTCCAGTCTTAGTCCGTAGGGTTCAATATTGAGTTTGCCCATCCTTTGCAGCTATAACAGCTTCAACTCTTCTTGGGAAGGCTGTCCACAAGGTTTAGGAGTGTGTCTATGGGAATGTTTGACTATTCTTCGAGAAACGCATTTATGAGGTCAGGCACTTATATGGATAAGAAGGCCTGGCTTGCAGTCTATGCTCTAATTTATCCCAAAAAGTGTTCTATCGGGTTGAGGTCAGGACTCCACCCCAAACTCGCTCATCCATGTCTTTTTATGGACCTTGCTTTGTGCACTGGTCCAAATAATTTGGTGGAGGGGGGGATTATGGTGTGGGGTTGTTTTTCAGGGGTTGGGCTTGGCCCCTTAGTTCCAGTGAAGGGAACTCTTAAGGTCCGTACACACGATCGGATTATCCGACAGGAATTGTGTGATAACAGGCTGTTGTTAGATAATCTGACCGTTTGTATGCTCCATCGGACAATTGTTGTCGGATTTTCTGCCAACAAATGTGGGATAGCATGCTTTAAAATTGTCCGCCAACAAATGTGTGTTGTCAGATTATCCGATCGTGTGTATGAGGCTTTAAGGTGTCAGCATACCAAGAATTTTGAACAGTTTCATACTCCCAGGTTTGTGGGAACAGTTTGGGGATGGCCCCTTCCTGTTCCAACATGACTGCGCACCAGTGAGCAAACAAGGACCTTAAAGCCATGGAAGAGCGAGTTGGGGGTGGAGGAACTTGATTGGCCTGCATAGAGTCAACCCGACAGAACACCTTTGGGATAAATTAGAGCAGAGACTGCGAGCCAGGCCTTCTAGTCCACATCAGTGCCTGACCTCACATATGTGCTTCTGAAAGAATGGTTAAACATTCCTATAGATGCACTCCTAAACCTTGTGGTCAGCCTTCCCAGAGGGAAGGTGGGCCAACTCAAAATTGAACCCTACGGACTATGACTGGGATGCTATTATAGTTCATGTGTGTGTAAAGGCAGGTGTCCCAATACTTTTGATAATATTGTGTAAGTGTATATATGGACATTAAGTATAAAAAACACCACCAGCCATTTAGTACAATTGCACATTGATCAAATTTAGATAAATGCGACTCTTATAATTGCTAGGATAACAGAGAGCGGATAATTAAAAGTATCACAATACAGACTACTGTTGCCTGCTTCATAAATCAGAAGCAAGTTTCTCAGGATTAAGCATACGACAAATAGAGATTAAGATCTGCAGGTATACTACACATATCTACAGTCTCCATTTGAATATCAGAGAGCAAACACTCTTGGGAGCGAAGGTTCTTCATTCAACACTGTTTGCTTATGTTCTAGCCAGTTTTGCCGTAACTGATCATTTTTATATTAATGTCATAAATCCCCATATACAATGTCAATATTAATAATAGTCTTGCATTAAAACAGCAAATAATGATTAGCTTGTAAGATCTTCAGGGGACTGCCTACTTAATCAGTGAGCCAATTTGTCTGGTCTTTTCATCTTGGCATTGCAGCAGATTCATTGTGTTTCCGATAGACTAAATAATGATATCATCAATGCTATCCAGAGAACCAGACGAGAACCAAATCAGAGGGAAAGCGTGGACTTCCAGCAATTCGATGGTAAGCCAATGTGTCAAATCGCATTGATTGCAGTGTGTGTATTATTGGTTCATCCAAGATCACACAAATATAGATTCAGCATGTTCGATACTAAGGGGATGAGCCAACAGATAACATTTAAGGCTGCCCGAATTAATCTGAGTAATCCCTCTGACATAACAGCTATGGCGAGGATGGGGAGGACACGTTCAACTAATGCAAATTTGTGACCCTGCAAACTAGGCCATCAGCAAGCTACACGGAAGCTAATGCCATTTTTTTATTTTTATTTTGCATATATCATAGATTGAAGCAAACATTCAAAAATAAGTGGTGCTGTTCAGTGACACCTTGACCACCTCCATAGGTGTGCACAGCCTATTGCATTATGGTGTGCACCTCAAAGCTCTACCACATGTGTGTGTGCATGTATGTATATACTGATGGTGTCAGTAAGGCAGTAGACAGTGTCAGTAGGGCATTGATTGGTGTCAGTAAGGCAGTAGACGGTGTCAGTAGGGCATTGATTGGTGTCAGTAAGGCAGTAGACAGTGTCAGTATGCATAGATTAGTGTCAGTAAGGCAGTGCATAGATTGGTGTCAGTAAGACAGTGGACGGTGTCAGTATGCAAAGATTGGTGGCAGTAAGGCAGTTGACAGTGTCAGTAGGGCGGTGTCAGTAGGGCTTAGATTGGTGACAGTGGACAGTGTCAGTAGGGCATAGATTGGTGTCAGTAAGGCAGTGGGCGGTGTCAGTAGGGCATATATTGGTGTCAGTAAGGCAGTGAACGGTGTCAGTAGGGCTTAGATTGGTGACAGTGGACAGTGTCAGTAGGGCATAGATTGGTGTCAGTAAGGCAGTGGACGGTGTCAGTAAGGCATAGATTGGTGTCAGTAAGGCAGTGGACGGTGTCAGTAAGGCAGTGGACGGTGTCAGTAGGGCATAGATTGGTGTCAGTAAGACAGTGGACAGTGTCAGTAGGCATTGATTGGTGTCAGTAAGGCAGTGAACGGTGTCAGTAGGGCATAGATTGGTGTCAGTAAGGCAGTTGATGGTGTCAGTATGCATAGATTGGTGTCAGTAAGGCAGTGGGCGGTGTTAGTAGGGCATAGATTGGTGTCAGTAAGGCAGTGGGTGGTGTCAGTAGGCATAGATTGGTGTCAGTAAGGCAGTGAGCAGTGTCAGTAAGGCAGTTGATGGTGTCAGTATGCAGAGATTGGTGTCAGTAAGGCAGTGGGCGGTGTCAGTAGGGCATAGATTGGTGTCAGTAAGGCAGTGGGCAGTGTCAGTAGGGCATAGATTGGTGTCAGTAAGGCAGTGGGCAGTGTCAGTAGGGCTTAGATTGGTGTCAGTAAGACAGTGGGCGGTGCGCACACCTATGACCACCTCCATCAACTGCCAAATTCTAGCTGTGGAAAAATGTACAGGATTTAAAAATAAAAAATCCATCAAAATGCTCAACACTATTAAATAGCACATAGACCAATCATATGCAATCATTATCTACGCCAAAAAGAGAAGCAGGGGGTTTGACACTCAAAGTACGGTAGGTAGCAGTTTGATGCTCAGTGTCACATTTAGGAAAATCCAAGGTGATCAGACTGTATTAGATAGGCTATAACCTCCAAGCTGTTTTTGTCCTCCTGAATGTGTTACATCATGTGTACCACAACCTCTGTTTAGTACACACCAGACAAGAAGCTGTGTATCCAAAGATACATATAAATGCCCTTGTGCATCAACGTGCAAAAACCATGCTGCCATACCAGAAAAAGTTCATCAAACCTCAACTTTATATTTCTGCCAGGATTTTATTACTGTTTATTTGGCAGATTTCCCCCCACATCCTGTCTCTGGGACACCTTTACAGAAAAATGGGGTTTTATTTGTCACCGGGACAGAAGGCGCAGACAGCACTAAAAATCAATTCTAACCTTTCTAGTGCATTTCTCCACTATAAGCACACTTCCCGTATTTTCTTTGTAGAAATGCTGCAAATACAGAAAATCTTACTTCCAGTGCACGATCTCTACTATACTGAACATGCAAGCAGCGTGCCCAGCCCTGCCAAGTTCACTGGTTTGGACTACAGAGTACCTACCTCTATGTTATAGAAATGAGGAGTGGGAGTGTTCTGTAGTCTGAATCAGGAGGGAGCATCCTAGGATGACAACAAAGCTCTTCTAAAGCAGTGGTCACAAAACTGCCATGGGGTGGATGTGGCCCTTTGTTTGCTTTTATCTGGCCCTTGGGGCATTATTACCCCCACTGTCAGCAATAGTAGGACATAGTTCCTGACACTGACACACACAATGGGGCACTATTCCTCCCACTGACACCAACCATGGGGCACTATTCTTCCCATTGATACCAATGATGGGCACTATTCCTCCCATTGACACCAACCATGGGGCACTATTCTTCCCATTGATACCAATGATGGGCACTATTCCTCCCACTGACACCAACCATGGGGCACTATTCTTCCCATTGATACCAATGATGGGGCACTATTCCTTCCATTGACACCAACCATGGGGAACTATTCTTCCCATTGATACCAATGATGGGGCACTATTCCTCCCACTGACACCAACCATGGGGAACTATTCTTCCCATTGATACCAATGATGGGGCACTATTCCTCCCACTGACACCAACCATGGGGAACTATTCTTCCCATTGATATCAATGATGGGGCACTATTCTTCCCATTCATACCAATGATGGGGCACTATTACTCCAATTGATACCAATGATGGGGCACTATTCTTCCCATTGATACCAATGATGGGGCACTATTACTCCAATTGATACCAATGATGGGGCACTATTCTTCACATTTATACCAATGATGGGGCACTATTACTCCAATTGATACCAATGATGGGGCATTATAACTCCCCCTAATACCAATGATGGGGCACTATTCCTTCCACTGACACCAATGATGGGGCATCATTCCTCTCCCTAATACCGCCAGGAAATTTTCATCTTCCACTGGCCACAGTCTGGCCCCACTAACGTTTGAAGGACAGTAAACTGGCCCTTCGTTTAGAAAGTTTGGAGACCCCTGCTCTATAGATACAATACAGTGAGTGAGAATGTTTACTCTAAGACAGGAAAAGTGTTACTAACAGGATCCCAGCGGGAAATTATAGGAAAAAACAAGTCTGAGAAATAGGAAAACAAACGCAGCCACCACATCGAGGAACTGAAACTGCAATATATAACATTTTTAATATTGGGTTTAATAAGTATTTAACAGATACAAGAGTTGACCACTAGTGGTCATAGGAGCTTACTTTTCCTTACTCCACTTCTTTATCCCTTCCCATTTTCTTCACCTTTAAATATCTGTCAAGAAGCCAAAATATTTCTAGAGGAGAGTAGATTGGATGGCGTTGGGAGGTCTATGCCTGGGACACACATACATGCATATTAGCTCCAGTTCATAGATTGAGCCATGCATACACCAGCAGGCATACACATATATGGGTACCAAAGGAAGCATTTACTGAAGTATGCATATCCATGTGCATCGTGCCAAACACAACAACTCACAGCTGGTGTTCGCTGTCATTTAGGAGTGATTTACGGACAAAGCAGAGCTCAAAAACTCAGAGTTTCTCATGAAAAGCTGTTTTCCTCACGTTCTGTCTATGCGCTGTGCAACCATCAAACAGAAAAAGAAAAATTCTTACAGTCAAATGACTGTAATCACTGCAAACATGCAAAAGAAACACAATATACCAGGTTACAAGTGGGATATGGCAACCAATGCTGTGCATGTTCTGATTATTCAGGTATTGGTGCAGCACAGATGTGACCCTAAAGTCACCTCAATACTGGCACTTCTCAGGAGGATCGTGTTCTAATTAATGAAAATGAAAAGTGACTTCAAGAAACAGTGGTGGGGAAATGGTAGTCACAGCCCCCCATATCTTTCCCATAAAGGAACTTATCACATTAATATTAACCAATGCAGAACACTTAGGCCTCGTACACACGACCGAGTTTCTCGGCAAGAACCAGCAAGAAACTTGCTGGCAGAGATTTCTTGCCGAGAAATTCGTTCGTGTGTATGGTTTCTCGTCAAGAAAACCGACAAGTAATCTCGACGAGAAAATAGAGAACCTGCTCTCTATTTTCTCGTCGAGATTCTCGTCGGCATGTTTCTCGATGAGAAAATGAATTCGACGCATGCGCGGTAGCTTCCTAGGCATACGTAGGGTATACCAAGATGGCGGCGACGGCATCGAATGTGACGAGCGCATGCTCGTCGTAGTCGATGACGTCACCGCGTACGCTTCATTCAAAGAACCGCGGGTTCTTTGAATCGAGCGTGTGTACACTCGGCCGGGACAAGTTTCTTGTCCAAGAATCTCGTCGAAAAAAACGACATGTTTTTTCCGACGAGAATCTCGGCCGTGTGTACGAGGCTATAGAGTGGAGTTGTGATGACAGATCAGAAGATCATCCAGAACAGAGAGCGCACAGATGCTTCTCCATGCATTCCTTGCATCTGGCCATGTGATCTGTGATCTCTTTTGTAAACACTCTTGCCCTGAGCTGAGGTGCCAAAAGTCCCATGGAAGGGAGCTTAAAGCCCCGTACACACGGTCGGACTTTTTGCCAACAAACTTCATATTGAGCAAGTTTGACAAAAAATCCGACCATGTGTACGCTCCATCGGACAAACTTTTTTGGTTTTCATCGGACAAATGTTCGGTCTGCAAACTTTTCACCAGCAAAAGTCCGATGGAGCAAAGTCCGACCGTGTGTACAGAAATCCATCGGACTTTTGTCCGATGGACTAAACAAATAATGTTAAAATCAACCAACAATAGCAGAAGTTGACCAAAGGGTGGCGGTAAAGAGCAGAAAAACCACGTGATGTTGGAAAAGTTTTGGGAAAGTTTGCAGAAAAGTCCGAGCGTGTGTATGCTATGGGTGTTCCCGACCAACTCCCTTCGGACAAAAATCCACGGAAAAGTTTGTTTGAAGTCCGACCGTGTGTACGAGGCTTTAAGCTGACCATTATTGTTTAGCCTAAAGTCTAATCAAAAGAAATCCAACAGCTTTCTCCATCCACAATTGCAGAAAAAAGGACCTCTTAAAAAAGACTTCTTTATACCTCTTAATAAGGCCATTGATCTGTAGATACGCCATCTGAATTATTGGTAGTTACCACTAGTTTGATGTGTATTTATAATCCAGTCTATGTTTTTCTTTAAAATATATGTTATGTATCTGACTGTTGGTAACATATTTATACAGTCAGATGAAAATTGAATGCAAGGCAAAGGATTTCCAGAGCACTGTGGCATTTCTTCAGAGACAGCACAGAAGTAGGATCCTGTATTGAGGTGTACTCTGTCTGTCTAAAACCTCAGACAGGCCATCCAATGGAGATGAATCACTTCTCCACCTATTTCACCTGTTTAGCCTCATACACACGGCCGAGAATCTCGTCGCAAAACGTTGTTTTTCTTTACGGGTTTCTTGTCAAGCTTTCCTTGCATACACACTGTCAATTCAAAATCTTGTCGTTGTAAAGCGTGGTGACGTACAACACGTACGACGGCAGTTTAAAGGGGAAGTTCCATTCTCATGGCGCCACCCCTTGGGCTGCTTTTGCTAATCTTGTGTTACTGCGTGTTAGTAAAAGTTTGGGGAGAGACGATTCGCGCTTTTCAGTCTTCGTGCTTTCAGTTCGTTACAGCGTGACGAATGTGCTATCTCCATTACAAACGCTAGTTTTACAAGAAGGTGCGCTCCCGTCTCATACTTGATTCTGACCATGCGCGGTTTTTGAAGACTCGGAAAAGCATACACACGACCGGTTTTCTCGTCAAGAAACGACAAGAAAACTGTTGGGAGAGCTTTCTTGCCAAGAAAACCGGTCGTGTGTATGAGGCTTCTGTGTAAATATAAGAATATAAATGTGAAAATAAACACAAACATAAACATCATGTACCTCATGGTTGTATAGGAGACTACATAAAATACATTTAAAGTTTTTATAATTTTTTTTGCCTCGAGCATGATAAATAAAAAATATATACAAAACCATAAGTGCCGGTTCACACTACCGCGACTTGGGATCGGACTTGTGTCGCCCCAATTCGCGCGACATGAGAAATTACATGTTAGTCAATGAGAGCCGTCTTAATGTACACTACTGACTTCAGAAAAGGTTCCTGTACTACTTCAAGGCGACTTGTACCCATTGATTTCAATGGAAGTCGCCTCCAAGTCGGATCCCCCGTCTTAACTGAAGCAACTTTCCAGGAAGTGAAAATAGTTTTCTAAGGCAAACCCCTCCCTCCCCACAGAGCAGATTATTATGTGATTGGCCACTGGCAAAGTCGCCTGTCCTGGAGGCGACTTGAAGTCGCGTTGTAAGTCGCTCCAAGTAGCGCTGAAGTCGCACTCAAGTCGTCTCCAAGTTGCCTTGAAAAGTCGCGCTGGAAGTCGTGTTGCCCCAGTGTGAACCGGCACTTACACCTTCCCTTTAAAGTAAATAATACACTAATTAAACAAATGAAAGAGGTATATAACAGGCACCTAAAGGTTTCAGCGCATATCTTTAAATGGCTGCTACAACACCATAGCGACCAAAAAGTCAGGCCAATGTGTTACCGTGTTTCCCCGAAAATAAGCCCGGGTCTTCTAATAATTTTGCCAACAAAAGACACAGTAGGGCTTATTTTCGGGGTAGGTCTTGTAATGTGCTGTTTTCTCTCCCCTTTTCTCTCCCTGCCTGACAAGAATCCCCAGTATGAACTGAGATAAAATGCTTGTAAAATCCTATAATCCACTCTATTATGCCGCGTACACACGATCGATGTGAAAAACGAGGAACGGCTTGGTCCCCTACACACGGCCGTTTTAAATGACATTTTTTTTTTTGGTCGAAAAAAACGACCGTGGGCTCCCCGGCAGTGTTTCCCTATGGGAAAACTGGCGCGGCAAAAAACGACGGGAATCACGACGAGAAAAATTAGAGCATGTTCTAATTTTTCTCGTCGTGATTAATGCCGTTTTTCCCGTCGAGAAAAACGACAAAAAGCCCACACACGATCGTTTTTCTCGTCAAAATGGAAAAATTTCATTTTTCTCAGCGGGAAAAATGATCGTGTGTACAGTAGTATCTGTAATATAATTGTATAACAGTAGTATCTGTAATATAATTGTGCCAAATATCTTCGTTATAGCGCCGTTCTGCGCTTCTGTGACCTGCCGGAGTTCTCTTCTCTGCAATTATTTTACAGAAACACACACATTGTACATTATATAATACTGTAATAGAGTTGATTATAGGATTTTACAAGCATTTTAAACTAGGGTTTATTTTTAGGGTAGGGCTTATATTGCAACCCTCCTGGAAAATAATGCTAGGTCTTATTTTCGAGGTAGGTCTTATTTTCAGGGAAACACGGTATGAAAAGCTCACCTACTGAGGGGAAGACTAGGCTCTTGCCCACCCCTTACTTCTTGTCACTATAGTCCTTTAATGTAATGACCAATCTTTTGAACCAATAATAAAGAAAGGGAAGGAGCAGACATAACCACTGCTTCCTCAGAAGTCATTTATAATTCCATATTTGAACCCCCTGGGTTTGGGGCTCCCAGGACACCGGATAAACTTGCAGGCCCTTCCAGGTGCCCACGCTACATATCTGCCTTTATTTTATCTGTGAAGGCTGGTTAACTTCATAAATGGAACATTTTCATTCCGAAATTTCAACTGGGGATAGAATAAAAAAATGTAATCCCAGTAAAAAAAAAATTGTCAGGTGCTCAAATTATATAGCTGTTGGTATATTTGGCCAACTAAAAGCTGTGATATCTGTGTAGTAGTGTATCATAGGTCATCTGTTGGTCTGCGCTTTAATGTTTAACACATTACCCCATACCCAAATTGTAAAATTGTAATTATACACATGAAGAAAATTCTGGTAATAACATAAAGTTAATCATTTTTCTTATATTATACCGTGTCCGTCCTCTCTGTGTCTATGTTTACTAGCCCTACCATAGTTAAGCCTCTAAAGCCTCGTACACACGATCGGATTTTCCGCAGACAAAGCCTCCGACTTTTGTCCGAAGGGCGTTGGCCAGGAACTTGTCTTGTAAGCAAACGGCACACAACTGTCGGCCCACAAACACGAACGTAGTTACATACTACGTGTTTTTTCAGCTCTTTAGCGCCACCCTTTGGACACCTTCTGCTAATGTTGTGTTTGGTGAGCATTGCTTCCTAGCATGCGTGTTTGTACTTTGGACTTTTGTCCGACGGACTTGTGTACACACGATCGGAAAATCCGACAACAGACCGTTGTCCACTGATAATTTTAAAGCCTGCCATCCAACATTTGTCCGTGAAAAATCCGACAACAATTGTCTGATGGATTTTAGGCCAACAGTCTGTCAACACACAATTCCCGTCGGAAAATCCGATCATGTGTACGAGGCTTTAGTAGCAGGACTTTTTTTGGTTCCTGGAGTTTTCCAAACCTGGTGCTATTTTGGATTCTAATGCCACGTACACACGGTCGGAATTTCCGACAACAAATGTTCGATGTGAGCCTGTTGTTGGAAAATCCGACCGTGTGTATGCTGTCGGAATTTCCGACAACAAAAATTTGAGAGCTGGTTCTCAAATTTTCCGACTAAAAAAACGTTTGTTTTTGGAAATTCCGACCGTGTGTACACAATTCAACGCACAAAAATTCTACGCATGCTTGGAATCAATTCGACGCACGCTCGGAATCATTGAACTTAATTTTTCTCAGCTCGTCGTAATGTTGTACGTCACCGCGTTCTTGGCGTTCGTAATTTCCGACAACATTTGTGTGACCGTGTGTATGCAAGACAAGTTTGAGCCAACATCCGTTGGAAAAAAATCCACGGTTTTGTTGTCGGAATGAAAGGTGTGTACCGCTCCAAGCTGCGAAGCTCCAAGGAATGCTCCTGCCCTGATACTGGAACAGGTGCTGGCTCTGTACTAATGCATGGGAAAGAAAAGAGCCCTGGACTGCCGCACTCTGTATAAACAATTTATTTTCAAAATTCCAAAATTAAAATCCAAAGTTAATCCATAGATTCAAAAGTCCAAAAACAGACAAAAACAGAAAACTGACATGCAGGGATGGATAGCTGACGCGTTTCACATCAAAGATAGATGCTTACTCAGAGCTTTGTTGTCGGAATGTCCGATCGTGTGTACGCGGTATTAAGCCTCGTACACACGGTCGGACTTCCATCTGACTTTTCCGTGGATTTTTGTCCGAACGGAGTTGGTTGGGAACACCCATAGCATACACACCACAGGACTTTTCTGCAAACTTTCTTAAAACTTCTTACAACATCACTTGTTTTTTCTGCTCTTTTCTGATCTTTACCGCCACCCTTTGGTCAACTTCTGCTATTGTTGGTTGATTTTAACATTAGTTGTTTTGTCCATCGGACAAATGTCCTATGGTTTTCTGTACACACGGTAGGACTTTGCTCCATCGGACTTTTGTTGGGCAAAAGTTTGTCCGTTTGCAGACCCAACTTTTGTCCGATGAAAACAAAACCAAACTCAAAAAAGTTTGTCCGATGGAGCGTACACACGGTCGGATTGTTGGGCCAACTTGCTTAAAACTAAGTTTGTTGGGCAAAAGTCCGACCGTGTGTACGGGGCTTTACAGTGAAAAAAGTCCACATCTCTTTGCGGCTCCCCATATAAAAGTGGTCTCATATACTCTCTCTAAATATGTACACCTGTCTTAAAGTGAGGTCCCTCATAGTTGCATGAGGTTGGGGGTCATTATTTTTGGGCAGTGTTAAAGGGCAGGGAGAATGGATATAATGTCTATTTTTGACTGGCGGTCAACATTAAAACTAAAGATGCCTTTCCACTTCTTGTCACAAAAAAAAAAAGATGCCTTTCCTACGGCAATAAAGTACTATTTTATTTCAGAGACAATTATATTTAAGGTTAAAATGTGAAAATAAAATGAATTTGCAAACAGGTAATACGTTTATGTGGTACGAAGGAGGCCCAATACTCTTTCCAAAGCAAAAACCAGAAACGTAAAAAAAAAAAAAAAGTATGCTGGAAAGTGAAGAAAATGTATCTTGTTCAAAGTATCACATCCAGAAAGAGTCGCACAGGCACAATTTAATTAGCATCTCAGACTCCAATGAATGTCTAGCACACAGCTAATAGCTGCGTTCTCTTCCGAAACAACATTTTCTGCCCCATGGTAATGTAAAAAGCCTTTTCCTTCCCTCTTCTTCACACAGCATTTCTAAAATAAGCTCGGTCATGTAACGCCAGTAACAAGATACTCCCTTCACACACCGGCTGGGAACATCGGGCGTCACAGGCCTTTACTCTCTGTTAATCCTCCTCACAGGCCGCACAGCCTGAAATTACTCTGCTCTTCACTAGACTTGTGGCTAATTTACTTCCATTACTCTGGGATAGGTCGCACAGGTGGCTTTGGTGTGTCTGCATCAGCAGTGTATAGGTATAATTATATAGTGGGGTGAAGCATCATGGAATACAGACCCAGCATTATTAAAGGTAAACAACAACGTAGCAAAATACAGACACATAATATACAAAGAGCCTTTATTAACAAAATGCTGTAAACTTTGGCTTACAGATTAACGCAGATGTTAAAAGCAAGTCGTCCTTCCCACCCACTCTACCTGAAATTCAGGGCTTTAAGATTAAATAATTCCACTTTCATTGGGTACGGGTCCGAACTAGGCTGACCCAGGCCCTGAATGCCACATACAGGGCAAGTTGTCCCACTAATTTACACTGATCCAGTCACAGCATGTAGTGTGGGGGAATACCGTCTTAGGCCCCTTTCACACTTGGGCGGGCAGGTGCGGTATAGTGGCGTGATTTTTACCGCGCTATACCGTCGTATTTACCGCGATATTCGTCCGCTAGCGGTGCGGTTTTAAACCCCGCTAGCGGCCGAAAAAGGGTTAATACTGCCTGCAAACCACGGCAACAGCTGCGGTTTGCGGGTGGTATTACCGCGGTGTCCCATTGATTTCAATGGGAAGGAGCGGTAAAGGAGCGGTATACACACAGCTCCTTCACCGCTCCAATGATGCGGCTTGCAGGAGATTTTTTTTCCTCCCGCCAGCGCATCGCCTCAGTGTGAAAGCCCTCGGGCTTTCACATTGAGAATACTGGGGCAGGATTATTTCAGGCGTTATTTATGCACTATTTTTAGCACTAAAACGCCTAAAAATACACCTCAGTGTGAAAGGGGCCTTATGGTTAACCGTTCAGAGTGAAGTCATTTTTGAAGTAATTTTTAAATCTTTAGCTGGGATTTGTTTAAAAAAAATAAAAAAATAAATAGAATACACCAAGCCATGCTCCTTTCAAAATCAGAAGCCATAACCAATGATTCCATAGATCTATATGAAAAAATATGGAACCATTGGGTGTCTTATTCTATCCCATCTAAAGCCTCATACAGACGGTCGGATTTCAAACAAACTTTTCTGTGGATTTTTGTCCGAAGGGAATTGGCCGGGCACACCCATAGCATACACACGCTCTGACTTTTCTGCAAACTTTCCCAAAACGTTTCCAACATCACGTGGTTTTTCTGCTCTTTATTGCTCTTTACAGCCACCCTTTGGTCAACTTCTGCTATTGTTGGTTGATTTTAACATTGGTTCTGGGCATGCTTATTTGTCCATCGGACAAATGTCCGATGGATTTCTGTACACACGGTCGGACTTTGCTCCATCGGACTTTTGTTGGCAAAAAGTTTGTCCATTTGCAGACCGAACATTTGTCCGATGAAAACCAAAAAAAGTTTGTCCGATGGAGCGTACACACGGTTGGATTTTTTGTCAAACTTGCTCATTTTGAAGTTTGTTGGCAAAAAGTCTGAGGCTTAACCCTGACAATTCTTTACTGAGACCTTGGTAAGATATTGAAAGCCAGTAATATTCTAGATACTTTATCTCAATATTATCTCTACCCCTTTATATGTAATAATCCTTGAGTCTTCTCTCTATCCTGTACTTCCTTTCCTATCCTTTTGTTTCTATTCACTCTCTATCTTTTATATTCCACAATGTGTCCTTTTTCCTTTAATTCTCTTTTTCTTTTTTTTTAATCACTTTTATATATTGTAATATATAAAATGGTATATTTGAATATATAAATACGATATTTACTTCTACTTCTAATAATATAATATTTTATATAAATATGATCCCTCTCCCCCCTATCTCTTCATATTTTTGAGCCAATTTATTACTAATTTACTACTCTTTTATAGCTATAGTCTATGTTTCTATTTTATCCGGTTTCGCTAATATTATAAAATTCTATAATATTTACATATTTGTTCAAATGTAATAGTTTTACATGATTAGATTGACTATAATCTGGTTCAACAATTCCTTATATATTTATCTCAGGGGATCTTCAAATATATATCAGCTGATTCTATGCTTCTAAAGCTCTCTTAACTATCACATTATACCATCGTTCTAATTATTTATTGTCAATTGTATCCATTGTTTTCTCTTTATTTCAAACCCAATAAACAAATTTGACAAAAAAAAAAAATGCATAGAGGTGGTATATATATTTTCCTTCCTTATTTATCATGGTCAAGACTAAAAAATGTAAATGTAAATGATTTTTTTTTAAAATATTGCTGATAAAAATGATAAAGTCAGGCAGCAGGATTTGGGCACTTAAACACATTTTCCTGTCACCTATTTCCTATTGTGAAATGCCTGTTGTGCACAGAGCTCAGCAGCTCAAGTGCTAATATACACACACACACACACTAATACACTAAATAATGAATCAGATGAGTGACTAATGACTTATCAGATAGCTCCATCTAAAGCAGCGGCCCTTAACCCTTTGGCATCTAAGACTGATTTTGTGGAAGACAATGTTACCACACACCATTATTTTGGTTTTGGGATGGATTACATTTATTGCGCACTTTATTTATTTTATTATTACAATGTAATATATAATTAAATAATTCTACAACTCACCATAACGCTCCATTCCCACTTGTGTGACTTGTCATGCAACTTTGGACAAATGGCATGACAAGTTGTTCCCCATGTTTTTTCAATGATAACCATTCATATATGTGTGGCTTAATGTTGCAGCAACTTCAAAAGTAGTTCATGCACTACTTAGTTCAACATTCATGCAACTTGAGTGCCATAGACTTCAATGTTAACCCTCAAAAGTTGCATGAAAGTCATACCTGAATGTTATACAATGCAACAGCTGTCCATTATCACTGGTCAAAGTCCTATCCAACTTGAACCCATCAACGTTCAAAGTTGTGTCCAAGTTGCACCAAAGTTGTGCTCCAAAGTTGGTGCAACATTGGAGTTGTACACGTGTGAATGGAGCCTAATGTAGAATCAGTAGGAGCCCTGAGCTTGTTTTTCTGGGGGTGATAGAAGACAGCGACACCTGAAGTGTGTTGCTTATGTCCAGTCTATGCTATATTCTCCCTGCTTTACAAAGATAGAATGTTGGAAATGGAAGAAGGCTTTTCAGTGCTTTTGTGGCAATCTCAGCATATTCCGCGTTGACTTTAATCCAGAATGTATGAAATTTGAAGTTGCCTCAAACATACTTTGAAGGCCACCATCATTTGTGATCTCAAGCAGTCGATCCTCTTCTAGCACGGACAAAGTCGATTTACCTGGCTTATTCACAAATGATAATCTGTATTTTGCAGTTGCTTTCCAGCACTAGTTTACTACATTAGCTCCACCCCAGATCATCAGGCATTAGATTCTCATAAGGAGCGCACAACCTAGATCCTTTGCATGTGCAGGAGTTTGTGCTCCTTTGAGAATCTAATGCTGCTGCTATAAAGGATTTTTGGATGTTTTCCAGACACAGATAACTGGATAAACTCCCAGTCCCACGTAGAGAGTACAAGAAAGCAAAAAGAGAGACAAGCTCTCGCAAATACGGGATTTTGAAGGCAGATACCAGTCCTGTTAGTAGGTGAGTACACTTGGAACGATAGTTTAGAAAAATATACATTTATTCATAGCATCATTAAGATGATAATACATTAATACAAAGTCATAAAAACTTGAAAATAAAGATCTAGATTGTGCAACTAGCTGACATGTTTCACACAGTTGTGCTTCGTCAGGGCTTAGCACTTGTCTTTAAATTCCATCAAGTCTAATCTGATTAAGAAAGAAAGAAATAAGTGGAGTGCACATCACTATGACAGCTGCATCAAACTGACGGCCGACCCCTGTCCCACCGCAGCATAACCCGGCGGTAATGTGAGCAACGGGAGTGGCTGTAAATATAGATGTAGTTTTGCTCGCTCGTCACTCACCTCTTGCTGTGCGACCTGATTCCTAACAGGCCATAGATTGGCACAGATACCACATCTCTTTAAAGAAGAGGTCCAGCCAAAGCTCGTTTGCCTGTACTTCTCCTGTGGATCACAGGAGTGCAGTTCTTTCTGCACTCCTGTGACCCATTTTCAGCAGACATTGGGCTGAAGCCCGCTGTCGGCTTACCTCACAGAGCCAGTCCAGGCTGGGGCAAGATCAAGACAATATGGTCGGGATCCGCTCACAACCCTGGACCGGCACCTGATTCAGCCTCTCACTGAGCCACTTAGAGCCTGAGCCAGCCGCTCCCCGCCCCCTCCACAGCCCAGCGCTCCAGTGAGCGATCAGCAGTCTTTGATTGCTCGGTTCTCAGTCTTAAAGCTGGCGGGGGACAGATGCTGCATTCACCTAGATAAGTATAATGGTAGTTTATTATTCTTGTCTACTAACCAAAATTCTAAAGGGTAGCATGTCACATACAATTTTAGAACAATTGCAAAATTTGGTTTATGTATGACTTGAATTCAACTTCTGGACAATTTGCTTTGTGCCCGTTCCCATAATTGAGCCTCCTACATGTATCTGTTAGTTACAAACTCAATATATGCTTACCATGGCTCTCATTTGCAGTGTTTAGTAAATATACATGAGGGGTCTGTTCAGGACTTGACCCTCAATTTAATCCTTGCCATGTTCCAGTATTAGTATTCACTTAAATCAGCGAAGGACCAGACCAGAATTCATGAGGCTGCTTTAAGTGGTATGCAAATCCATCCAAAATCTTTAAAAAATAGTGCCTTGTGCTGGGTAGCAGAGCTGGCACACTTATTTTATGGCTAGCAGCATGTCAACTGTGCAATTTTTTATGTTTATGTATGCAGTGCCAACATTGTACAGGCTTACAAAACGCACTGGATATTCACAGAAGTTTCGGCTCTACGTGGGTTTCCATCCTAAGTCAGACACAACTATTGCTCTAGGACTGATTTAGGCAAAAGTTCATCTAAGCCCTGGTTCACACTGGTGCGATTTGGCATGTCAAAATCGCATGTCAAAACGGCGATATTTGCCGCAAATTGCCGGCAACGGCACCGTCCTAATCGGTGCGATGCCGCATCTGTGGCGCTGCACCGATTTCAAAAAATAGTTTCTGTACTACTTTTTGCGATTTCGGCCGCGATTTACATTGACATCTGTGTCAGATGTCTTTGTAATCGCGGCTGAAATCGGGACTGCCAGCGAGAGTGAAATCGTGCGAGTTCAGCTGAACTCGCACGGCTTCACTCCCGCAACCCAGTGTGAACCTGGGCTAAAACTGATTTCTAAAACCTAGGAAAGATTGACCACCGATAAGAAAGCCATTATAACAGTTCCGGCCCCCTAAAGATTGTACGATAATAAAAAAATAACACCTAAATGAGTAGTTATAGGAGAACATAAAGGACAATGATGCTGCTGAAAGTGAATCATGAATTCATAGTAGCTGTCTGATTCCAGCTATAAGTGATTGAATTACAGGGGCAGGTGGAGAGCAAAGTTCATCGCAGCATAATCTCCTGGTATTATAGGTACTTTGGACTCATTATGCACAGGACAGGAGCTGTCATAGTTACACCTGAGTTGACAAAGTTTATCAGTGCTGGAGAAAAGAGAAAGTCAAGAGTGTTTGGGTCAAAGATCTCCTTCAATGAAAACCATTTAAATGCAGTTTCATGACAACGCCAATGAAAGGACGACAACCTTATTTTAAGGCATAAAAATGAAGTACGAAGCTGATAACATGGCATCCTTCTATATCACACTTTGCTCTCAACAAGAGGATCAAGTACTTTATATGCCCCTAACTCGTAAACAGCATGCCAAGCCTTGAGAATCAATTTGATAAAACATGACACGCACAGCTGGCAAATTATAATTGAAAAACACTTCACAATTTGAAAGTACTGTGGGATAGCCTTGCCATCACATCACAGACGAGTCTAAATTTGTAGCTATTTTTTTATCCCTTGTGATTAGCTACATTAGAATTTAAAGAACAAATCCGGGAAACAAGTACAACCAGTCAGTGAACTACTACTGCCGCACAGGAAACACTGCAACAAGTAATTCCGTTTCCCTTTAATCTCAATTATCGCTAATCCGCTGTACTCAGATTCCAGAGATGTTTTCACAAGTTGGGAAGGTGGGTTTGCTTCCTGTGCTGAACAACCTCCTCTCTCTTTCTCTCTCTATTTGATGTATCACCACCGATACTTAAAGGGGTTGTAAACACGAATTTCTTTAAAAATATAAAAACATTACCTATACTTACCTGCTCTGTGCAATAATTTTGCACAGAGCAGCCCTTATCCTCTTCTTCTGGGGTGCCCCGCTTGTGCTCCAGGCCTCTCCTCTTCATCAGGTGCTCCCCACAAAAAGCCGATTTCCCTGGGGGCACCCGTGCGGGCTCGCTCCTGAGTCCTGCTGCTGTGTCCATTGACACAGACAGCCAGACACGGCCCCGCCCCCCGATCCCGTGTCACTGCATTTGATTGAAAGCAGCAGGGGGCCAATGGCTCCTGCTGCTATCAATCTGTCCAATAAGGAGAGAGACAACGGCTGGAGCCGCTGCGCTTGTGCACATCACATGGAGGAGCGATGTATACACCGCTCCAGCACCGACCCAAAGATGCTGCTTGCAGGACTTTTTTTTCCGTCCTGCAAGCGCACCGCCCCTGTGTGAAAGCACTCAGGCTTTCACACTGGGGTGGCTTAAGAGGCACTTTTCAGGTGCTTTACAGGTGCTATTTTTTAGCGCTAAAACGCCTGAAAAGCACCCCAGTGTGAAAGGGGTCTAAACTAGGGTGACCATGTGTCCCGGATTGACCAGGATAGTCCCGCATTTTGCAGGTCTGTCCCGGGCACATTCATTCTAGGACAATACAGTGTCCCGGAATCAAACTGACACAGCTACCCCCATGGGCCAATCTGATGCCCCCAAAAAAGGCCGCCACATCACTGCTTTACTCACCGACAGTACTTGCCCTGGCCGGGAATGCCTGGAGGAGCACAATCCCCGCCCCCTGCTTGTGATTGGAGAAATCACAAATCCCGCCTCTTGTGTACAAACACTGTGCTGTGATTTGTTACAGCACAAGCTGATTTTTGGGAAGGGGGGGGGGGTGTCCCTAAATGGTAGTTTGGAAATGTGGTCACCCTAGTCTAAACTTCCCAGGTAGACCTGACTTCAATTTGCAGTGAAAATAATAGCTCTCCGGTATTAGAAACAGTCTATCAAAAAGAGATTCCTAGATCCCCCGATCACCAGATCACCCCTGTATGCATTTCAATACTTATTTTAGAATTTTGACTGGACTGAAGTGTACCTTTAAACTGTTTATGTCAGCAGCCGTCTAAATGCAGCAGGAATATATTTTTATATAAGTAATATTTTCCATGAATGCTTTTTTTTTCTCCAGCAGATCAGCTATTATATCACTTATTTCCCATGTGAACCAAGCTAATTTACAAATCATCGTATACAAGTGCCAGATTTATTATACAGCATATGTTAAGTGGCATCTTATGCATTGTCCGTCGTGCTTATCTTGTGTTGTTACCAAATCTGTACTGGAAAGTTATTTTTTCTATTTTATTTTTTAAGCTTTTTTTTTTTTTAACTGTTTAAAAATAAGTGCTTTCCAGCACCTGATTGTACCAGTCTACTACAGTAAGTTCATGGGCTTGACTTCCCAAACTTTCCGATTAATCCCCGCCCCAGGACATAAGCCCCACCTGACCTACCATGGTCTAACATCTACATAGGTCATGTGTCAAACAGTACATGCTGCAGAGACCACCCTTCTTTGACACATTTCACCCCAATGGGCGTACTTATAGAGATCTGGCTCTACGCCTAAGCCCATTGGGGTGAAAAGTGTCATTGGTGTGTGGTCCCCTCTCCTTCTCTGACATGTGGATCTGTGGAAGTGCGGAAGTGCGGATGGGCTCCTTCGTTCAGCACCCAGAATGCCCTGCAGTGGAAGGAACGATCAGATCCTTTAGAGCGGTGGGACCTATGTGGACCTTCTAACTATATAGGCCACTGCAGCTCCCTGAAGATCACTGAAGACCTTGTGACTTCTCCTCACAAAATGGATTTAGCAGCCAGTGATCTATATAAAGCTAATGGGCAGACTGAAAACATAAAAATATTGGTATTATAAGGTATTCCTGTTATATGCATTATTCATTTATTTTTATTTTATTTCCATTTCTATGTATGTATAGTTTTCTTGTTTATCCATGGTTGACGCATACTTCCCCTGATGAAGCCTAGAGGCGAAACATGTCGGGATAATGTATGACCATTAAACCTCAGAAAACTTCCATATATAATCACCACTTTGGATCTACCCTAAACTAATGACTCTTGTGGCTTGTTACTCATTTTTAATCTTTTGTATAATAAAGTTAATTCATATATAACTTTTAATTATCGTTGTTTGGTTTCCATTATTGCTGGTGGGACTGGTCTAGCAGTGCAGGGGAGCCCTCCAGACTTAAATGAGCAGATGACCCTTGCAGTGCGGACACAGTCACACTGTAGGGGGAAAATTGTCAAGTTTCCTGGCATTCAGCTTTAAAGTGGTTGTAAACCATAGACATTAAAGTGTTACTAAACCCACAACAGTAAAATCAGTCTGTATACGCAGTAAAGCATGCTTGTTATAATCACTGTTGAACCATATGGGGTTGTCCTCTGCATTGTGTAAAAAGATTGCTTGATCCTGTCATCTCTGATCCTCCCCTTCTTCCACTGTCTCTTAACCATATTCTGATAAGACAGCCTTTGGAGTCACTCTGCACATGCTCAGTTTATTATGCATTGCCAGAGAGGTTTTTTTTTTTGGGGGGGGAGAGTCCATGTGATCAGGACAGGACCAATCATCACTGTCCAGACAGAGGGTCAGGGGTTCTGCAGCCTCATAGGACAGTCAGAGGAGAATGAAAACTCCTCCTACAAGCTTCAACCAGACACTGATAGAAGTCACAAGACTGCTATATACTGCTGATGAGAAAAGGTATTTAGCAGTTTATATTTATTAAAATAATTGCATTTCCATGTTCTGTGTAATGTGGGAGACCAGATATAGTGAATGCAGGGTCCTGGGTTTAGTAACACTTTAAATATGAACAAAGCATTTCCCTCTATAGTGTGTACTTGTCTCATTTAAGGGCACTAAAGCCCTGTACACACAATCGGATATCCTATGGATTCTAATCCGATGGTTTTGTCCATTGGAAATCTGATGAATCTTGCCTACACACCATCAGTCAAAAAACCAACCGTTTCAAACGCGGTGACGTAAAACACTCCGACAAAAAATGAAGTTTAATGCTTCTGAGCATGCGTCGACTTGATTCTGAGCATGCGTGGGTTTTTTATCCGATGGACTTGCCCATAGACGATCGGAATTTGCTATCGGTTTTTGATCCATCGGAAAAATTTAAAACATGTTCTATTTTTTAAAACCGATGGAAAAAAGACCGATGGGTCCCATACACGATTGGTTCGTCCGATGAAAAAAGTCCATCGGACTGTTTTCATCGGTAAAACCGATCGTGTGTACAGGGCTTAAGTGTCACTTTAGTCTGCTGCTTCATTCCTCTGCTATCAGCATGAATCACTTCTGACAAGTTTTCCTGACACCAAGAGAAAAATGGAGACGGGGAGCTCCAGCTGATTGACAGCCTAAGCTCTGTTACTGTTTGCTGTGGGGAGGGGGTGTGTTCCCTCCCTCCAATCAGCTCTCAGACCTCTCCTCACTGAGCTCTACAGAGTGTAACTTCAGCTCTCTGCTCCAATTTTTCTGAACTCTAAGGCAAGCTTAATAATTTAGCACTTTGAACAGATGTAAAGAGAGGGCTGCAGATAGACAGGTACAACTTTTGTAGGAGAAACTGTTTCATCTCTGTGTATAACCTGAGGCCAGTCACTTCACTGGGTATATGTAATGCCCCATACACACGATCGTTTTTCTTGCCATTTTTTTTCTTGCCGTTTTTCACGTCGTTTTTTTTCCTCTCAAGCCTGTCTTGCGTACACACGATCATTTAAAAAAACGATCAAGCAAAGCGCAGTGACGTACAACACGTACGACGGCACTATAAAGGGGAAGTTCCGTTCGAATGGCGCCACCCTTCATGTTAGTAAAGTTTGTTGAGCGACGATTCGCTCTTTTCAGTCTCGTGCTTTTCAGTCCGTTACAGCGTGACGAATGTGCTATCTCCATTACGAACGCTAGTTTTACCAGAACGAGCGCTCCCGTCTCATACTTGATTCTGAGCATGCGCGTTTTTTTTCACGTCGTTAAAGCATACACACTATCGTTTTTCACGTCGTTAAAAAAAACGACATGAAAAACGTTGTGAAAAAAGAGAGCATGTTCGAAATTTTTAATGGCCGTTTTTCATGTCGTTAAAAATGCTCTGGAGCATACACACGATCATTTTTAATGGCCATTTTTTTTAATGGCATTTTTAACGGCATGAAAAACGATCGTGTGTATGGGGCATAAGGGTTTACAAACACTTGGTATATTGAGTGGACATTTTAGCACAGTTACAAGGCTTCCTTTACAGCATTACTAGCTCCTTTACAAGAGGACAGAATTAGAACAATTCTAGACTAACAATTTCGTGTCTTTTCCTTGTAGAAAAGGCATTGCTAAATCCCATCTGTGGAGCTGTCCAGCATTTTGTAAGAAATCCTACAATGAGAAAAAGATGGAGGCTTCATTTGCTGTTCTCTTGTTGAGTCACTGACCTGGAACAAGCATGCAGCTGGTGAAGTCATAACTCCTCATTTGCACACTTGTTATACTTAAGTGACTCAGAAAGTACTTAAAGTGCTACTAAACCCAGAAAGTTAACATATTTCAGCTTACCAATTGTTAGATGTGGTGGCTGCATTTGTTTTCTTTGTTTCAGCTTTTTCCCTCAGTTTTTACCTGGTGATTTGGCCATTAACACACTTCCTGTATTTGGGAAGGGCGGGGGGGGGGGGGGGTGTCTGCACTCTGGATGAAGGAGCAACAGAGACACCTTTGGACAGTAGCACTGTTAGTCGGGTTGGTGGGTATAGTGTTAGATGTACTAACAGATTAGGATAGACTAACAATTGAAGTCAAACTCCAGCTCAGACTTTTTAAGCAGTTACAGCAACATTTTTTTTTTCTTTAGGGATAAAGGTTTTACATAAACAAATAAAAACTGAATACAAACATTGTAAGCACGCCTCTGGGTGGTAAATGGTTTGTCTCAGCGCTCTAATTGCTACATCTGCAGGACAGCTGTTGAAAAACAACAGACTTACTGTCTGGATCACAAGGTAAAAATAAGGAAAAGAAAGCCTAAAATAAGTAATGCAGCCATCACATCCTAGAATTGATAAACTTCAAGGTCATTCGAAAGTACTTCCAAATTTTGTTTGCTTCTAACATTTCTCACTGGGGCGGTGCGCTTGCAGGACAGGAAAAAAAGTCCTGCAAGCAGCATCTTTGGGGTTGTTTGTGAGTGATGTATACACCGCTCCCGCACCGCCCTGCCCATTGAAATTAATGGGCAGCGCTGCCGGAGCGCCTGAATAGCGTTTCGGCAACATGGGCACTTTTAACCCCATTTTAATCCCTTCGCCCGGGGTGGTCTAGGTGTGAAAGGACTCTAATGCCACATACACACGATCGGAATTTCCGACAACAAATGTTTGAGAGCAGGTTCTCAATTTTTCCGACAACAAAAGTTCTTGTCGGAAATTCCGATTGCGTGTAGCCATTTCGGACGCACAAAAGTGCTGCGCCTGTTTGGAACCAATTTGACGCTTGCTCGGAATCATTGTACTTCAATTTTCTCGGCTCGTCGTAGTGCAGTACATCTCTGCGTTCTTGACCATCGGAATTTCCAAGCAACATTTGTGCCACCGTGTGTAGGCAAGACAAGTTTGAGCCAACACGGTTTTGTTGTCGGAAATTCCGATCGTGTGTACGCGGCATTAGGTTTCATTTACACTTGTGTTGTCTGTGAAAAGCGATCCGCAGTGGATTGCTTTACACGGAGTGGATAGGGAGCAACTGACAGGCATCCAGGAGGCAATATTGCTGCCCTCTGAATGCATTTTTTTTTTAAAGCTGATTGGGCTTTTTTAATTGGGAATACTATGCTGTGATCATGAGCGTCCGCTCCATAGGGCAAGGGGGGTCAATTGCCCCCCCCTGGAATCGTAAGAGTGTGGATGTCAGAGTGTAGACACTTGCCCCCTGTGTTGCAATAACCCCAGCTAGCGGTCAAAGACAGGGATAAATGCAACTGTGTATCGCCGCTGCCAAAGTGCTTTGCAGGCGCTTCGGCAGCGGTGCCCATTTATTTCAATGGGCGGTGGAAGAGTGGTGTATACAGCGCTGCTCCACTGCCCCAAAGAAGCATGGATGACCTTAAAATGATGCCCTCCCCTAAAAAAAGTTCCGCGGACACCCATGGCTGGGGTATTATTTTTGCTGTTGCGTGTGTATAACCCTATAGGGCTGCGTTTGCAGTTTGAGGTATGGGGCGGTAAAATTGTGAATCGACTAGCTATTTTTACCACACGCAAACCCCCCCCCCCCCCCGCAAGTGTAAAGTAGACCTTGGATTACACAATGACAGTCCCACAACAGATATAGTACATTTAGGTAACATCTATAGGAGATCTGAGGACACCTGCGGCAGTACCGCTAGTACACACAGTATGTATACCCCAATAACCTCTATTATTATAAAATCAGCCAATAACCTATCCGGCACCATGACACCCAAAACAATGGTTAGTAAATCAGTAATAGATACACAGCTCGGTTTCCTGGGCCTTGCCTCGTCAGATCAGTGTAATGCAGATTTCCCCTCTGAGCTAAGTGGGTTAATGTCAAGGGGACCGCCACAACGCCAAGCGACTTTTATATCTTATTAACTTTTAAACAAGGCCTTCAGACAAAAGATCCCATTGCTAATGCTCCATCGCAGTCACACTAGAATAATGTGCACGTGGAAAGGGCCTGCTTGTCTCCTTGACACCAGGCATTAGCGGCATGCTTTGGCTGAGGCCCAGCTTTCTTCCCCTGCCTTTTACATGACCGCTGCCAAACTTCTGGCAACACACAGCGACGCTTTATCAAAGCAGCAATTCAGCATCTTTAAATGCATCTGCCGAAGAAACAAAAGCTCCCTCTCTCTCTTGTATTTAATCCCGGCTGCTTTCGTTCCCTCAGCTTTGTGTGCCATTGGATTATACAGTCATGTGCTGAGCTTTGTCACTGTGTGTAGGGTGAAAGGAGCCGACCGCCTTGTGGCATCTGTGTGACTTCTGCAGACACACACAACCATACATACATACATACATACACACATACATACACACACACACACACACATACATACACATTCACACACACACACACACACACACACACACACACACAAGCCAGTCACACAGAGCAAGCTCTGCCCTGAACTTGTTCAATCCAGTTTGTTCAGCTGGCCTTTTTTTTTTTTTTCTTGATGAAACATTCCTGTGGCTGAAAAAAAATCTCCTTGGATAATTCTCTGTGCCTGTGGACAGTGGTCACACAACATGCCCTCCAAACATCGCCGGCCTTGTTCAATAAATAACTCCGTGTTCTGCGTGCAAATTCTAAAGCCGCGTACACACGACCGAGTTTCTCGGCAAGAACCAGCAAGAAACTTGCTGGCAGAGCTTTCTTGCCGAGTAAATCGGTCGTGTGTACGCGGCTATCATGTTTCTCGTCAAGAAAACCGACAAGAATCTTGACGAGAAAAATAGAGAACCTGCTATCTTTTTTCTCGTCGAGATTCTTGCCAGCAGGTTTCTCGACGAGAAAAGTGTGTGTGTGTACACTTACCTGTCCTCCGGGAAGCCCGTGCATGCTCGAAATGACTTTGACGCATGCGCGGTAGCTTCCTAGGCATAGGTAGGGTGTAGCAGGATGGCGGCGACGGCATCGAATGTGACGAGCACACGCTCGTCGTAGTCGATTACGTCACCGCGTTCGCTCCATTCAAAGAACCGCGGGTTCTTTGAATGGATCGTGTATGCACTCGGCCGGGACAAGTTTCTTGTCCAAGAATCTCGTCAAGAAAAACAACGTGTTTTTTCCTGACGAGATTCTCGGCCGTGTGTACGAGGCTTTAACTAGTGACTCAGATCAGCTAAACAGGTTCCATGTTATACTGGTCTGTATTCAGCTGGGTAGATTCTGATTGGCTACTATTACGGGTTATTTCACTTTACACCAAAGCTGGTCGTACACTGATAGATTCCTCCATGGAACAGATTCCACGAAGATGGACAAATCTCTCACTGCAGTTATTGTATTATGACAAAGTATAAACAGAAAAGTCAGTACTACTACCCATACATCACATAGAAAGCAGAGCTCCCGGGTGCTCGATCCTCAGTCGCTGGTAAAGTAACGAGGAAAAGATGATCCGCACTCCTTTTTGGCACCAGATTACACTGTATTATGACAGCCAGTGTTGACGGATGCAGATACAGTTCAGCTGACCATTTTCCTCCTAGCTCCTTTGATTTTTCACTCCAAGGATGTTGGGGGTAGGGGGGAGGAGCAACAGGGCCACCCAAAGAGCGAATTTCGCTCAGCTTAATGCCGCGTACATACGGTCGGAATTTCCGACAACAAATGTTCGATGGGAGCTTGTTGTCGGAAATTCCGACCGTGCGTAGGCTCCATCGGACATTTGCTGTCGGAATTTCCGACAACAAAAATTTGAGAGCTGGTTCTCAAATTTTCCGACAACAAAACTTGTTGTCGGAAATTCCGAGCGTGTGTACACAATTCCGACGCACAAAATTCCACGCATACTCGGAACCAAGCAGAAGAGCCGCACTGGCAATTGAACTTCATTTTTCTCGGCTCGTCGTACGTGTTGTACGTCCCCGCGTTCTTGCCGTTCGCAATTTCCGCCAACATTTGTGTGACCGTGTGTATGCAAGACAAGTTTGAGCCAACATCCGTCGGAAAAAAAAATCCACGATTTTGTTGTCAAAATGTCCGATCATCTGTACTCGGCATAAGGCTAGCCATACACATTAAAGGCCAGCCTCGGGAAATATTAAAATTATATCTTGCCGTGCAGGTCTAGAACAGAGGTCCCCAACCTTTTTGGCACCAGGGACCCATTTCACAGAGTCTGTCCTCAGCCCCCCTTTACAGCACAGACCCCCCCTTTATATCAGTGTCCTCAGTTCCCCTTCACATCACAGCCCCCCTTTATGTTACAGTGCCCCCTTTACAGTGCAGTGCCCCTTTACACTAATATAACAGGGACTGTTCTGTAAAGGGGGCACTGTAATGTAAAGGGAGAGCTGTAATATAAAGGGGACTGCTCTGTAAGGGGGGCACTGTGATATAAAGGGGACTGCATTGTAAAGGGGGCACTGTGATTTAAAGGAGACTGCACTGTAAAGGGGGCACTGTGATATAAAGGGGACTGCACTGTGAAGCGGGCACTGTGATTTAAAGGGGACTGCACTGTAAAGCGGGCACTGTGATTTAAAGGGGACTGCACTGTAATTGGGCACTGTGATATAAAGGGGACTGCACTGTAAAGCGGGCACTGTGATTTAAAGGGGACTGCACTGTAATTGGGCACTGTGATATAAAGGGGACTGCACTGTAAAGGGGGCACTGTGATATAAAGGGGACTGCACTGTAAAGGGGGACTGTGATATAAAGGGGACTGCACTGTAAAGCGGGCACTGTGATATAAAGGGGACTGCACTGTAAAGGGGGCACTGTGATATAAAGGGGACTGCACTGTAAAGGGGGCACTGTGATATAAAGGGGACTGCACTGTAAAGCGGGCACTGTGATTTAAAGGGGACTGCACTGTAAAGAGGGCACTGGGATATAAAGGGGACTGTACTGTAAAGGGGGCACTGTGATATAAAGGGGACTGCACTGTAAAGAGGGCACTGGGATATAAAGGGGACTGCACTGTAAAGGGGGCACTGTGATATAAAGGGGACTGCACTGTAAAGCGGGCACTGTGATTTAAAGGGGACTGCACTGTAAAGAGGGCACTGGGATATAAAGGGGACTGCACTGTAAAGGGGGCACTGTGATATAAAGGGGACTGCACTGTAAAGAGGGCACTGGGATATAAAAGGGGACTGCACTGTAAAGGGGGCACTGTGATATAAAGGGGACTGCACTGTAAAGGGGGCACAGGGATATAAAGGGGACTGCACTGTAAAGTGGGCACTGTGATATAAAGGGGACTGCACTGTAAAGGGGGCACTGGGATATAAAGGGGACTGCACTGTAAAGGGGGCACTGTGATATAAAGGGGACTGCACTGTAAAGAGGGCACTGGGATATAAAGGGGACTGCACTGTAAAGAGGGCACTGGGATATAAAGGGGACTGCACTGTAAAGAGGGCACTGGGATATAAAGGGGACTGCACTGTAAAGCGGGCACTGTGATATAAAGGGGACTGCACTGTAAAGCGGGCACTGGGATATAAAGGGGACTGCACTGTAAAGGGGGCACTGGGATATAAAGGGGACTGCACTGTAAAGAGGGCACTGGGATATAAAGGGGACTGCACTGTAAAGAGGGCACTGGGATATAAAGGGGACTGCACTGTAAAGAGGGCACTGTGATATAAAGGGGACTGCACTGTAAAGGGGGCACTGGGATATAAAGGGGACTGCACTGTAAAGCGGGCACTGTGATATAAAGGGGACTGCACTGTAAAGGGGGCACTGGGATATAAAGGGGACTGCACTTTAAAGTGGGCACTGTGATATAAAGGAGACTGCACTGTAAAGAGGGCACTGTGATATAAAGGGGACTGCACTGTAAAGGGGGCACTGTGATATAAAGGGGACTGCACTGTAATTGGGCACTGTGATATAAAAGGGACTGCACTGTAATTGGGCACTGTGATATAAAGGGGACTGCACTGTAATGATTGGATGATATCGCCAGTCGGGTGGGCGGAGGAGCCGGGAGAGAACAAACAGGCATGGCCGCACAGCAGGAGGTGAGCGACGACCCCGGTCTATAATAGCCCTGTGCAGACCGCGGTTGCCGCCCTTCTCCTGCTGTGCGGCCTGGACATCATTAGGCCATGGACCGGTACTGGTCCATGGCCTGGGGGTTGAAAATTCGCTGTCTAGAGGACATGGAAAAGATAATTAGTCATTTTGTCCAGTGTTGCAATGCCAGCACAAGCACCCTAAAGCCCTATAGGCTTGAACGGGACATACCTGTCTAGCGGAAGCAATGTCCTGGTAAAAAAGTACAACCCAAGTCTATGGGTCATTAGTGTGCTGGCACAGACAGCCCAGTGCTAGATTTTAACCGTCTGGGCTGCAGACAGAACAGGAGGCCACAGCTAGGAGTAAGAACAGACCTGGGGAGAATGACCCAACTAAATGTATTGAGAGGACTAGGTAGGGAGGTTGGGACATTTTTTACAAAATTGAACTTCTACTTCAAGCAACATAGCTTGGTCCCTTCCCCTACCCTGTGACAGGACAAGCAAGGAGCAGCCACAGATTGGTGGGGTCATCTCTCTACTCCCTCCTCCTGTCAAATTGTTCTTTGCCAGCACATATGAATACAGAGCAACATGATTGCCTCCTAGTGCTGCCTTCCCCTATCCCATGCTGAGGTCTTCTGTATAGAGGACTATAGGAGGCTAAAATCAAGTCACATTCAAGTATTTATACTAGTTACATTTAAAATACATTCAATAATCTTTTAATACATCGGGGCATTCATTTTATGTTTTTTACTATCCACCAGAAGATCTATGGTCAAAATGTAAAATCATATATTCATTTTTACATTGTATTTCAATTATTTGTAGCCTACTTCTATTATTCTGAACATCCTTGAAGTTTATAAACCTTTGTGAAGATCCCCACAGACTTTACTTCCTTGAATTCTGTGACACGTATTTACTATGCCCTGTGAGTAGGCAGTGGTGTGTCACACATTTCACAGAGCCTGCCTTCTGGACTACTGAGGAGCGGAGGAGGAGTTTCAGGAGGCGGAGTCAGTACAGAAATCACAGCTTGTAGGCAGCAAGTTACCATGGGATATGTAGTCCCTAGACATTTCAAAACAAATAGTAGAGGTGAAGCTGCAAAGCATACAGGGCATCCAGAATGTTTTAGGGTCGGAGATGGCCAGCAGAAAGGCAGCACTCACAACATGAAAGGACATTCTTCAAGTAAATTACATTGGATTGTCAAAAATAACTATTGTTTGTATTTTTATTACAATGCCGATGTTATAAAATAAAAGTAAATACTGTGACCATAGAGATCCTTTAATATGAATAAAATACTTTACTCAATAACTACACTCTCTACCACACTGTAAAAATATTTTTCACTTCACATGTTTTTTACCTCAAGCTGGCTATCAATAAAGCAGCAATATTTTTCTGCCAAACCGTTTATTTCTATTTTGTAAATCTGAAATAGTAAAAAGTAATACACAAGAGAAAACAGATCAATGTTTTAAAATAAAGTGATTTTCTTAACAGCCTCGATTTTTTGCTTTCTTAGGACTCTGAGCTCTTTTGTGGGCAGGCACTTTGTGTAATAATTACTTCAAAGAGTTGTAGAAAGGTTCTGGCGCTATAAGGGCTCATGCGCAAGGCCAAGTTTGCCGCCGGAATAAAAAACAAGCGTTTTTTGGCACCCAGGAGTCACAGGTGGTGTCATCATAATTAGCGGGCTGAAATACACAGTGGCTGTACGCACAACTGTGCGCTTCTCACGTACAGGGCCACATGCTCCAAATGCAGAATGTCCACAAATCGGTGCATACATTCCAGACCTGCATATTTCAGCCTCTCCAATGCCGCATACACACGATCAGACATTCCGACAACAAAACCGTTGATAATTTTTCCGACAGATGTTGGCTCAAACTAGTCTTGCATACACACAGTCACACAAATGTTGCTTGGAAATTCCAAACATCAAGAACGCGGTGACATACAACACTACGACGAGACAAGATTTTTGTGCGTCGGAATTGGATACACATGATTGGAATTTCCGACCACAACTTCTTATGGTCGGAAAAATTGAGAACCAGCTCTCAATGATTTGTTGTCGGAAATTCCGACAGCAAATGTCCGATGGAGCATACACACTGTCGGAATATCCGACCAAAAGCTCACATCGAACATTTGTTGACGGAAATTCCGATCGTGTGTACACGGCATAACTGTGACTTCCAGCCACTGAAATATGCCTGGTATTTACATGGTACAGGAAAATATGAGTCCTTATAGCACTGGCACTATTCTGCACATACTATACAGAATTCATGTCCACAAAAGAGCTCAGAGTTTCCCATCTATGGTCACACACATGCTCAAAGCAGGGCCTTCAAACCAAGAAGTATGTTTTTGGGATTGTGGGATGAAACCAAAGCACCTGAAAAACGTGGGGAGAAGATACATGCACATAGCACCATTTATTTTTATTCAACCTAGAACCCCAATTCTGTTATCCAAGAGTACACACCATTTAGAAAGGCTCAACTAAGGCCTCAACCCCCTTCCCCATGAGAGACCCCCAGACCATATGTTGGACATTATTTGGTGTTATATTTACCTTTTTAGATGTCTTCTGGCTGGTCACTTCTTCGTCTTTTCCAGCCCAGGACAATCCTCTGCTAATGCAAAGGAGCAGCACTGATATGATGACATCAGCACCACTCTCTACTTTATTGCCCCATGAATAAACAGTGCCGTGGAAACCACCCCTTAGGGGGTGGCTTCATAATGCCATACATATTATGCCCTCAATCTTTTTTTTTTTTTTACAATAATTTTTTTATTAAAGTTTTTCAACACATACAACACACACAGCCTAAGCACCAACAGTACAGAAAAAGAGCACGTACAGAAAATATATTATATATTTTGCAATATGAACCCAGTGATCCAGTGCATAGCAATGGAAGGGTACAACGATACCACCCAAGTAGAACCCAGGAGGGCATATATTATAATAAACCCACTAGTCAGCAGAAACACATCAGAAGTCACCGGAGTAAGAGGAAGGTATATGAGCAAGGCTAGACCCCGACACGATGACCAGGCTCACCCCCAACTCATTAAGCTGTTTCAGACTCAGCTAACCAAGTGCACCAGACCTTGTCATACTTCAGCGGGCATCCCCGATTAGCATAAGTATCCATGTATGCCCTCAATCTTTATGGATGAATGACACTCAGCAAAAAAACTTAGGCCATCTTGTGTTAAAAAAGAAGTACTGCAGGGGACAGCTCTGGATTGAGTATTGCAGCCTGAGCTCCTTTTTTATTCTGAACCTTGCCTGGGGGGCCCCTTTTATTTGAAGAACGGGTTGCACTTCAAAGGACAACTGCACTGAGAGAAGTACAGAGGTTGCCATTATTTACCTTGTGTTCTTAAAATGCTGGCTCTCTGGCTTTCATGCTGCTTATCCAGCTTTCATACTTTCAGTGTTTTTGTCCCAGCCCATTAATGCAGATCACGAAAGCCATAAATTCGTCTTGGTTCAGTGTCTCAAAGTACTGGAACAAAAGGGCTAGCATAACAGCCAGGAAACCAAAATTTGGAGAAGAAGGGTTCAACATTGCTACTCTTCATATTTCTCTGATGACAGGTTTCTCATAAGCCCCGTACACACGATCGGTTTGACTGATGAAAACCGTCCGATGGATGGTTTTCATCAGACCAACCGATCGTGTATGGTACCCATCGGTCTTTTTTCCATCGGTTGTAAAAAATAGAACTTGTTTTAAATTTTTCCGATGGATAAAAAACCGATGGGAATTTCCGATCGTCTATGGGCAAGTCCATCGGTTAAAAAACCCACGCATGCTCAGAATCAAGTCGACGCATGCTCAGAAGCATTAAACTTCATTTTTCTCGGCTCATCGGAGTGTTTTACGTCACCGCGTTTGGAACGGTCGGTTTTTTGACTGATGGTGTGTGGCCAAGACTGATGAAAAACAGTTTCATCGGATTTCCGATGGACAAATCCATCGGACGAAAATCCATAGGTTATCCGATCGTGTGTACGGGGCTTTAAAGTGCACTCCAGGCAAAATTGAAAACAAAGCTCTTGAATGCATCCAGAGAGCATAGTCTATATATTCCATGACTACAGTACACCAGGTCACCCCACTTCTTAGAATCTCTTTGTTGTTGGCAGGGCTTTTTTTCTCATAAAAAAGGTGCAGGAACTCAACCACGACCCCCCAAAACCCCCCTTCCCCCACCTATGCACACACCCTCCAAACCGCAACAAATATTGGGTGTGGTCAAATTTCATTAACAGTGGGGTCTTAAAGGGGCATTAAATAGCAGGAGTGCATAGTACAGTACATATTACGTACAGTGTGCAGATTTCAGGGGGGGGGGGGGTGTGTGCTACGTACATAGTGGAGAGTTTAGGGGTGCGCTACACACAGAGTACAGAGTTCAGCCTTCTTCCACAGCTGACTACCTCTGCATTCCCCATCCACATCTCACTTTCACCCCTCTTCTTCTCTAGTACCCCCTCACACACTGTAGGTGGCTCCACCTCTCACACTTGCAGGGATATCATCCAGTGGGGGTGTCAGCATTCACACTGCACCCCGGGCACCTGCGTCTCCCTTGCCCCCATCTTACACTCAGTGGGAGCTGTTCAGGAGATCAGATCTGTGGGAGCCGTTGGGAGACAAACTGTCACTTGTAAACACAGAAGCTGGACTTCTTTGTTTACAAGTGATAGTGGGGAGCAGGAAGTTTGAGCCAGAGGTGGTGGAACTGAGTTCCACCAAGTTCCATCTGAAAAAAAGCCCTGGTTGTTGGCAATTTTGAGCTCTGGGAACCAAAGGTATAATAATGGACTTGATACTTCCAAACCCACCGACTAATTCCCATATTATTTCTTATAAAGATGTAAGGATGAGCGTTCTGGGATCTTTCTAAACAGTGTTATATAAGGGCATGAATAGGGTAATAAGGGTGGTAACGAGTGGATGCAAAGTTTCTGAGTTACGGTTAATTCATTTCATACAATGTCTGGAATTTTGTACACATTAATAAACATTCTGAATGAAAGCTACGAGCATCGGTAACTACAACCAACCTGCTTCTGTGACAATAAACTACTGTACACTACAATGCAAAAATAATAAAATATAGTAATAATAATAGGCATTGACAGTCTTTGGAGGTATAAAGCCGTGTAACATCTTTCAGAGACAGGTGAATTTATACATGCAGTGGGTAGAAATCTGCTCTATGCTTCATAACTTGCCATACAAAGTTCAATTGTTGGTCTTGTGGATGGCATGGGCGTAGTTTGATTTTATCCTTACTCCTCTTTCCTTATTATGTTTACTATTATATATTAGGGCATTATCCACCTAGAAAATGAGAACATCACTGGGTCACTGACATGAAAATTCAATTTTGTGGTCATTCCGGATGCTAATTTTGCAATATTTAGCAAATATCCTGTTGAGTGTCTGTCATAGTTCCTTTTTGCTGATGTAGCGTCTACTTGTTTGGCATGCATTGCCTAGTTTTAAGACTATTGCTCCAGACCCATTAAAACTGAACTCCAAAAAACCTGAAAATCTTCCCTTGCAGTCAGGCTATATCTGCATTGCAAGGTTTAACTGCTTGTTTATGTCTAGGGGACTTGGAAAAGCACTTTTACTTATCTGATCCTCCACACTGCTGGACCGTTCCCCACACCCTCTGGTCCCAGCCGTCTAAGGTCCTCTGACATCATCAAGGCACTACATTGGATGTGCAGACACTGAGGAACGGTCCACCGCTGGAGCGTGGGGGAGCGCTGTCTGCTGGAGGATCAGATAAGTAAAAGTGCTTTTCTGTCCCCTAGACAAAAATGAGC